>CM057343.1:464912481-466162481 GCA_030015575.1 Agapanthus africanus
TGTGCAAAAATGAAATGGCACATGGGCCATGGGATGGCTAAAACGCCATTTTTGTAAAGCCCAAGGGGCTATATGTAAATATGTAAGCCTATAAAAGGCAACATGATGATGAATAAAGCATATACTTTTCATTCCCCCAAAAATTAGGGTTCTTTGTGCCTCCTGCTCCTTCTCCAAGGTTCTAAACCTTTTCATTTCTTTTGAATTAAATCAAGAGTTTTACTCTTTCTTTTCCAAAACTAAGTAGTTTTCCACCACAAAACCCATAAAGGGGAACTCAGATCTTCCATCAGATCTAAAAAAGGAGTGATTTTTAAAATCTCCTACATCTTGATCTTCAAGATCCGGCCAAGCAACAGGAGGAAGAAGAAGAACCCCCTTCATCAGCTTCAAAACATCCTAGGAGTTTAACTCCATATATACATATATAATAAATATTTCCTTTTTGAAGCATAGCTTCTGGTTCTAGGCAAAAAGCCACTTTTTCTCGTCGGTGCTCAAGCGCAGAGCACCCGCGTGCCGACACGTGGCGCGCTTACACTCCAGCGCAAGCGCTCGAGTGCAAGTCGCCCCCTTGCCGACACGTGGCGCGTTTGCGCTCCAGCGCAAGTCGTCCCGGTGCCGACACGTGGCGCGCTTGCGCTCCAGCGCAAGCACTCGAGCGCAGGTCGCCCCCGTGCCGACACGTGGCGCCCTTGCGCTCGAGCGCAAGTCGCCCCCGTGCCGACACGTGGCGCTCTTGCGCTCGAGCGCAAGCGCTCGAGCGCAAGTCGCCCCCATGCCGATACGTGGCGCGCTTGCGCTCAAGCACCCAGCGCTCAAGCGCAGAGCGCCCACGTGCCGACACGTGGCACTCTAGCGCCTGAGCGCACAGCACCTAGGCGCACAGCGTCCAAGGTGCTGCCCCACGCATCCTTTGGATGCCTTTTCAAAACACAACACACGTACACTGTACATTGAGTTCGCATGACCATTTTAACCCGTTAATCGGAGGTTCCCTCGCCCCAAAGGCGAGGGGTAATTAACGGCAGCTTAGTCTGCGGCTGCCGGAGATTTGGATCCCCACAATCAATAAACCCCGGCCTACCCTAGGCAGGGAGAATCTGTAGTATACGCTTGACAAGCATGCGCGTATTCCCATCTTAATGGGGTGACGAAAAACACCCTACAGGTATAATCTGAAAGTGTTTTACGTCGTTTCTGATTTCCTATTGCGACTTTTAATGAATTGGGATTTGGTATTCGATATTGTGTCCTGTCGTCTGATGTTTGTATGTCAGAGACGGGGGTTGTTTGGTTATTCTTGCATGTGTAGACCATAGGTTTTAACCTATGTGTGATACGCATGCCGTTTTGGTTTTCGTGTGTGATTTCGGTTTACGATATTACGTGTGATATGTAGGTACCCCCACGTGGACTTCGGATGGTGAAGAAGAGGTTGGCGACATCGACTTCGGCAAGCAAGGATCAAGGTGAGTAGATATATATCTACGGGGGAATTCGGGTGGATGGCGTATAGCACCCCCGCAGTTCGTAGTGTAGCCTATGATATATTATATTTATATATGAATATGTGTTATGTGAACTTGGTTAGTTAGCAAGTTTGATCTTAGAAGATCATGGGTTAATTCTAGTATAAATGGATGATAGTGTCGTTAGTTAGTTTCTTAGTCGCGAACCCTGGAATAAGGTTTACATACACGCACACACACACGCGCATACTTTTGATTTACTTGTGCGTATATAGGGATATATATATATATATATATATATATACACATACATACATACATACATATATGCATGTGAGTATACACACACACACACATACATATATATACATGGATAATGAGGATAGTATGTAGTACTTGGAGATGAGCCGATGAGATTGGGCATGATGCCACGAGATCGGTGATGTGATTTGGTTCGTATTATGAGATACGACATGAGATTATAGCGGGTCTTTAGGCGATATGTTTTCATACACACGCATATATATACGTTGAGGGTATTATAATGTACTAGACTTTAGATCAGTACCCCTAATTCAGGATATAATGATAAGGATACCAGATGAAAAATAAGATAAATGTGATATTCGACCTGTACTTAGATTTGGGATGCCGTACGATGGATTTACCGTACGAGATATAATTATGATGTTAGATCCGCACTCTTGACTTGAGGATGTCATATTATATATATTGTATCGTACGTGATACTATTGAGGCGGGACCACCGACTATATATATATATATATATATATATATATATATATATATATATATATCGACTCAGACTTAGGTGGTTTTCCTTACCCTTTCGATTAGCCTGTTAGTTATATATATATATATATATATATATATATATATATATATATCGACTCAGACTTAGATGGTTTTCCTTACCCTTTCGATTAGCCTGTTAGTTTAGTCCTGTAGTTTACTTAGTAGATGTTAGACTGGGCTCGAGTCATACTTATTTCCAAAACTAACGAATCGTGAGTATTTTAAAGACAGACCAAGGGATACTACGGATATTTCAAAGGACGGACCTTTTCTTAAAAACACCATAACCCAATTTTCTAAACACCACGATTCGTGCTATTTCAATGCCAAACTGTATGACTCGTGTATATTAATGTAGATTCCTTATTATTGCGTTTATTATTCTTTTTCCGCATATTCTTGCTATTCGCATCGCATCGCATGTTTAAATGTGTTTTTATTGTTATATTGAACCCATGTTATCAGGACACCAGCACCATTACCGATGATGCGTATGTCTACAAACACTTGCTTGCCGACTCACACATATCATCATCGGTAATTGCTATGTCACATACACTTTAGAAAATATTAATTCATAGATATCGCGTGCTAGCTGATAGTTCCGATATATCATTACTGTGCTAGATTAGATTTTGCATTTATTATTGAGATATTTCATGCATTTATACATTCGTTTGTCATGAAATATTATGGGGCTTTATGCCAGTATTCACTGTCAATTGACATCGTGATTTGAGATTTCAGATTTCCATAAGATTTATGGATTTGGAGAAACTGCAAGGATTTTATAAACTGATTATCATTTCTAAAGATAAAATTGCGGTTTTCTCATGATATGATTTGAGAGATGTCCACCATGAGTTTTCTCGACTCTTGAGCGATATCATACACCCGATTCGAGGAGGAGGAGGAACCGTCTGTGGGTGCATGGTGGACCCGGTGCGGTACTCCGGGGCAAGATGGTCGAAGATGATGGCGTTGAGCCTGACAGGGGAGCACTACCGACCGGTGATTTTATTGTGACTCGACGGATATCCGGAGGATACCGATCGGAGTATAGGCAAGTCCGGATTGCCGGAGCCTGAGGTATTGAGATTTGATGATATAGGCCAGTCCAGATTGCCGGAGCCTGAGATATTGAGATATCGAGATATATATTTTGTGTCGATACTAGACACCGATTCTCTGATGATTTCATTGATGATACTTCGATTTTTATACATAAATCTCACTGAGATGAGAAAACAGTTTTCTCATTTAGATGTATTTTGTTTTCATGCATTCGTACATCATAATTATGATATGTTGCTTACCGAGGCACTGACACGAGCACTCGGTATTACACTTATGTATATATGTTTACCCTTACCATTATTTATGCTTCAGGCTTTATTATTTGAGGATATTACTATCGTATGACCTAGGATTGAGTCATACAAGCGATTTCTGCTCGGTGATGTTTTCTACTCACGAGTTGGCAACTCACCCCTATTGTGCCACAGTTTCTTGCATGTTTTTCCGTATAGGTTTTCTTGGCGGCTTTGCTGGCACACTGCTTCCTTCCGGGTGATTGCTTTGTTAGGTGGGTTCACTAGCATCATGACCACCATTGTACCTTTTATTTATATTCAGTTGTATCTAGTAACTCCATCAACCAGACTGTATTATTTGATAGAGTTAGAAGACCAGTTGTATATTTTTTCAACCTTAGAGTTGCGCTTGTATTATTATGGTTTTCTTGATAATTTTTGGTTTCCTTTTGAGTTTTGATCCTCGCCCTTCGGCGTTGTATATTATATTGCTTGCGTGGTTGTGACTGCTAATTGGCGAAGAGCTAACTTCCGCTTGAGGAAGACTTTATATATATTTCATGTGTTGTACCCTTTTTGGGGCCAGTATTTACAAAGGAAACTCTGTCGAAATTTTCGGAAAAGACTTGATATTTTAAAAATGCTTATTACGACTTTCAAAGTGATTTATACGCAAACTTTTAAACAAGTTTTCCTTCACCTTCTTCTTTTAAATGGTTTAGATTTTTGGGATTTTGGCTTACTTGAATTAGATGGGGTCCAATAGACTTCATATGATTCAAGTGCCAGTCACGTGCCATTTCGGGTCGTGACAAAGTTGGTATCAAAGCGCTAGGTTTAACCTTGGTTCGAGTTTATGTTTGACTATGCGGAGTCTAGGGCGTTTATATATATTCGGAACCTAGGTTTGACCTTACGGAACTTAGACTTGGTCGAGGGGGTATTAGACCTGAACTTTCGTCGTGTAGGTTGACCTTGGTTGATAGAGTAGGTGACTTAAGGAGAGTGACCTACCGTGGGTATGTTCCGCGGCATACTTACGATACGCTACTCCGCTTAAGAAGTCTTAGGATGTTTCCTTGCACAATATTATATTCATTCCTATGATCTATCCTCATCGATATCGGTTTATAGTTTTTGCTGCCACGATTACACGGGCAGAGAGAGCTACGGCTAGAGTTGCGGTCAGCACGAGCTCGTCACGGACGAGGACTGACCAGGGCATGATTCCAAGGACACACGATTGCATAGATGCATCGTCCTATTGTGTTTTCGGGCCATGAGCGTTTGATGGATTTCTTTACAAAATTTCTCGAACGTGCAGATCAGCACCGGAGAATTGGGCCACTGCTAGAGGCCAGCCAGAATGTGATGACCGTCAATACACCGATTATTCTTGATGATTGAGGCACTGTTCAGTGTGCGGACGAATGATTCAGTTGTTGCTGCGACTGACGAGATATCGCCCCAGATGTTCGAAACTAATGCGGCACGAGTTGTACTTAGAGATATGATAGAAGATCGCTAGTCACCCAAGGAAAAATGACTAGGACATGTGGTTCTTGCGTACCCCAATGCGAGGTCATCAGATTGATTGATTCCAGCTTGAGAAGATATCGCGCAGGTACGTTGAGAGTCGATAGAAGACGATCGAATATCATATACCCATTTTTCCAAGTTTAAGGTATTCGGAAGGACATGCAAGTAATTCTATGGACCCTCTAGAAGAATGAAACCCTAACTCGACATAATGACTATGGAAACGCCTCTGAACCTTAGGGTTTGTGGCAGTTCCACGGTGTCATTAATGAGGCTTGGGTTTGCCCTTCTATGGCTGGTCCATAGGTACTGTGGCATGTACTGGATATTATTAAACTGTACTCAAGAGTTGAGCTCTCGGGGAATTATGGGGCCTTGACGAATCGATCGAAAAGTTCGACGTCGTTTGGATATCATGTGATGGGATCCATTGCTTGGGAGACTTCAGATATGAGTATAGCCGTTGGAGCGCAGTCCATGCAGCCACGAAGAGACGAGTCCGAATCAGTCGACATTAGAGAAAAAGTGGAGTAAGAGGTTCGATGAGATGACGTTCCACTCCGTTGACATCAGAGATGTGATACGCATGCAGAGGCGTTGTATATGGATATATCTTGCAGAAGGAGTCGTGATGAGTATGCAGCCGTTCGGGACAAGAAACAGATTTAGTAAAGGATGATGACTTCCGGGCAATTCAGCAAAAACGAGATTTGGGAGAGACTTCGACAGAATCTTTCTGGAATACTATACGAGAAGACTTGGACCCAGGATCGGTCATATTGTGCACACCCAGTAGGCCAGAGTTCGGCATCGTCGATGAGACATGTTATGAGTGACCATAATTGTTGGCCAGAGATCTTTAGAGGATGTGCCAGAGCGGGTCTGTTTCCGCCATTTTTGGACTCAGGTAATTTGGGCAATTTATTTGCATCATTGAGATTTTGTGCACCACAGTTGCACTTGACTTCGATTTGAGATCATTCGAGATGTTGATTTGAATTGCATGCCTATGGTATGCACGTGATTTGACTTGTGCTTTCGGCATAGTTTTCGTGCACTTTTAGTACTTTGATTTGATTTTGTGCACGCTGATACACATGGTTGTGAGATTAGATACCACGGTATACTTGACTTGGATTGAGATGTGTTATATACCGTTGATTTCGATTGTGATATTCGATATTGGTTTACGTGCACCTTGGGCACTTGATTTAGATTCTTGCGCATGCTTGGGCACTTGATGCGATTTTGGTGCACACCAGATGCACTAAATCGGGATTCTTCGTGCATATCAGATGCATCTGATTTTGTCGTCAGGCACACCGTTGCCCTTGACAGATGTTTCGTGCATACCCATTGCACTTAGATTTTGTTTCTGTGCACATGTATGGCACATTCATGAATTTCGATTTCCATACGCACCAGATACATGTGGCATCCTTATATACATTTTGGGATTGATTTTGGAGCAGTATGTTTTATGATATGACTATTTGGTATAGTGACTGAGCAGGACTAGTCCGAAGACAGTACATGGATATATTTTTGCATGCATTGATAGTTATCGAAGGGATTTCCAAAAAGGAGCTATAGTCTTAGTATTTACCTACGTGTCCGAGATGACACGAGACATTTAACAAAGGAAACCCTTCTAAATTATTTTTTCAAAATGGCGGGACATGTATGTTAAACAAAGGATATATATATATATATAGTTATTTTCTTACAATAGACGTCCGCCACTGTGCTGTGATACGCGCATTGTACAGTGATTGGAAAAGAGTTTGGCATGCATTTTTTTCAGATGTTTTAACGATGCGTACATGTATAGTTGATGTATATCATGTTGGTTTTCGTAGTGGACTTTGATATTGGTGTCTTCACCATAACTCCGATGATTGCGGGATGCTTGACGGAGTTTTGATTTTGGTTTATAGACTAATTTTTCATGCGCATGCATTGCGCTACGATGTGTTTTATGTATTTATGATTTCAGAGCCCCGACGACTGGATCTTTTTACTGAAATGTTTTAGTATTTGAAGGGTTTAAATTTAAATTTGGGGACCGAATTTATTTAAGGGGGAAGACGGTAACATTTCAGAAAAATAAAATATTATTTTTGGGAATTTAAATAATTAAATAATAAATATTATGAATATTTTAATGATGCGGTATAATTATATACCGATAAATTAGAAAATTAAATTGAATGGTGATTTTTGGAGGGATTTATGTGATTTAGGCAAATTATAAATTTTTATAATTAATTATATACAAGTTTATTTCTAAACTTGATTAGTGTTCGCTAATCAGACATTGATTGTGCTTTGTGCATGTGACATGCACCATATCATATTTGCTAGAATTTGTCACATTTATTTTACCATGTCTTTCTCTTTTAGTTATAGCATGGCTTTGTTTTCATTTTGGTTTACAAAAGAAAGAAAAGAAAAGAAAAAGGATTAGAATATTGGGTATGGGCAAGAGAGAGAGAGAGGTAAGGGATCATTTGACCAAGTCCCATTTGTTTCCCCCTCATTGTTCTTCATCATTTTCCTCTCCTCTTTCTCTATGGCTGCCCTCCATCTCCTCCCTCCTCTACCTCCTCACACAATCCAAAACACTCATCAAAACATCATCTTGCCTTCACTAAAAATGTGCACAAGCTCACTACAAGTATTTTGGACCAAGAAAAATTGGATTTTGAAGACTTAGGGTAACTCAAGAATTTTCTTGAGTTGCCAAATGAGGTATTTTCTTCATCATTAGTATAGTATTTCTTTCACTTTAGCATCCATATATGTTTAGAAGTGTTTTAGTGAGGATTAGTGGACTTTGAAACTTCCAAGTTAAGGTTAGGGTTTGAATTGAATCCAAAAGTGTAATTGAGATTAGTAGAGGCCACATAACCCTTCTAGTGCTAGAATTCAGGAAAAAACCTGACACTAAACCCCAAGTTACGAACTTTAGATTTGCCGATATTGGAATTGTGTAGGAAATTTGGTGTGTCTTAGAGATCTGCTATGACCCGGGGAACCTGAAAAATATTTAGCGATTATAGTGATACAAGCAGACATCCTAAAAGCTACAACTGAAACCTGGGACCCCAATTCCATCAAGTGGCCGCAATTATATTCCTTCTGGCTGCAATTTGCGGCCAGGGTAGGGGTGGTTAGGTCAGTGTTTGATACAGGGCTTTATCTTCAGTAAACTAGACCCCTCCCATATGCAAAATTGGCTAATTGCACCTAGGGTAAAATCTGGAAGTGTTTTACGTCGTTTCTAATTTCGTATTGTGACTTTTAATGAATTGGGATTTGGTATTCGATATTGTGTCCCGTCGTCTGACGTTTGTATGTCAGAGACGGGGGTTGTTTGGTTATTCTTGCATGTATAGACCATAGGTTTTAACCTATGTGTGATACGCGTGCCGTTTTGGTTTTCGTGTGCGATTTCGGTTTACGATACTACGTGTGATATGTAGGTCCCCCCACGTGGACTTCGGATGATGAAGAAGAGGTTGGCGAAATCGACTTCGGCAAGCAAGGATTAAGGTGAGTAGATATATATCTACGGGGGAAGTCGGGTGGATGGCTATAGCACCCTCGCAGTTCATAGTGTAGCCTATGATATATTATATTTATATATGAATATGTGTTATGTGAACTTGGTTAGTTAGCAAGTTTGATCTTAGAAGATCATGGGTTAATTCTAGTATAAATGG
Organism: Agapanthus africanus; assembly: GCA_030015575.1. NCBI lineage: Eukaryota > Viridiplantae > Streptophyta > Magnoliopsida > Asparagales > Amaryllidaceae > Agapanthus > Agapanthus africanus. The sequence continues at coordinate 464,921,347 of CM057343.1, forward strand.
ATGATAGTGTCGTTAGTTAGTTTCTTAGTTGCGAACCCTAGAATAAGGTTTACATACACGCACGCACACGCACACATATTTTTGATTTACTTATGCGTATATGGGGATATATATATACATATATATACATATATGTATATGAGTATGTATCTATATATATATATGTATGTATGTATGTATACATATACATGGATAATGATGATAGTATGTGGTACTTGGAGATGAGTCGATAAGATTGGGCATAATGCCACGAGATCGGTGATGTGATTTGATTCGTATTATGAGATACGACATGAGATTATAGCAGATCTTTAGGCGATTTGTTTTCATACACACGCATATATATACGTTGAGGGTATCACAATGTACTAGACTTTAGATCAGTATACCATATGAAAAATGAGATAAATGTGATACTCGACCCGTACCCAGATTTGGGATGCCGTACGATGGATTTACCGTACGAGATATAATTATGATGTTAGATCTGCATTCTTGACTCAAGGATGTCATATAATATATATTGTATCGTACGTGATATTATTGAGGCGGGATCACCGACTATATATATATATATATATATATATATATATATATATATATATATATATATATATATATCGACTCAGACTTAAGTGGTTTTCCTTACCCTTTCGATTAGTCTGTTAGTTTAGTCATGTAGTTTACTTAGTAGATGTTAGACTGGGCTCGAGTCATACTTATTTCCAAAACTAACGAATCGTGAGTATTTTAAAGACAGACCAAGAGATACTACGGATATTTCTAAGGACGAACCTTTTCTTAAAAACACCGTAGCCCAATTTTCTAAACACCACGATTCGTGTTATTTCAATGCCAAACTGTATGACTCGTGTATAATAATGTAGATTCCTTATTGTTGCGTTTATTATTCTTTTTCCGCATATTCTTACTATTCGCATCGCATTGCGTGTTTAAATGTGTTTTTATTGTTATATTGAACCCATGTTATCAGGACACCAGCACCATTTCCGATGATGCGTATGTCTACAAACACTTGCTTGCCGGCTCACACACATCATCATCGGTAATTGCCATGTCACGTACACTTTAGAAAATATTAATTCATCGATATCGCGTGCTAGCAGATAGTTCCGATATATCATTACTGTGATAGATTAGATATTGCATTTATTATTAAGATACTTCATGCATTTATACATTCGTTTGTCATGAAATATTATGGAGCTTTATGCCAATATTCACTGTCTATTGACATCGTGATTTGAGATTTCGGATTTCCATAAGACTTATGGATTTGGAGAAACCGCAAGGATTTTATAAACTGATTATCATTTCTAAAGATTAAATTGCGGTTTTCTCATGATATGATTTGAGAGATGTCCACCATGAGTTTTCTCGGCTCTTGAGCGATATCATACACCCGATTCGAGGAGGAGGAGGAACCGTCTATGGGTGCATGGTGGACCCGGTGCAGTACCCCGGGGCAAGATGGTCACAGATGATGGCGTTTAGCCTGGCAGGGGAGCACTACTAACCGGTGATTTTATTATGACTCGACGGATATCCGGAGGATACCGATCGGAGTATAGGCCAGTCCGGATTGCCAGAGCTTGAGGTAATGAGATTTGATGATATAAGTGTTTCAATGCTAGACACTGATTCTCTGTTGATTTCATTGATGATACTTCGATTTTTATACATAAATCTCACTGAGATAAGAAAACAGTTTTCTCATTTAGATGTATTCTGTTTTCATGCATTCGTACATCATAATTATGATATGTTGCTATCTGAGGCACTGACACGAGCACTCAGTATTACACTTATGTATAGATGTTTACCCTTGCCATTATTTATGCTTCAGGCTTTATTATTTGAGGATATTACTATCGTATGACCTAGGATTGAGTCATACATGCGATTTTTGCTCGGTGATGTTTTCTACTCACGAGTTGACAACTCACCCCCGTTGTGCCACAGTTTCTTGCAGATTTTGCCGTACATGTTTCCTTGGCGGCTTTGCTGGCACACTTCTTCCTTCCGGGTGATTGCTTTGTTAGGTGGGTTCACTCGCATCGTGACCACCATTGTACCTTTTATTTATATTCAGTTGTATCTAATAACTCTATTAAGCAGACTGTATTATTTGATAGACTTAGAAGACCAGTTGTATATTCTTTCGACCTTAGAGTCGCGCTTGTATTATTATGGTTTTCTTGATGATTTTGGGTTTTCTTTTGAGTTTTGATCCTCGCTCTTCGGCGTTGTATATTATATTTCTTGCGTGGTTGTGACCGCTATTTGGCGAAGCGCTAGCTCCTGTTTAGGGAAGCCTTTATATATATTTCATGTGTTGTACCCCTTTTGTGGCCAGTATTTACAAAGGAAACTTGTTCATATCATAATTTTGCATTATTATATTCCCCATTCTTATTTATTTTACAAATAAACAGGTGCTTTTGACCCATGTCTTCTATATAGTTGCAGGTTACAGGTTCTCAGAACAAAAACAGTGAAAAAGATGAAAAGACGATACAAAAGTGAGACTACGACCAACAAATGGAAGAATCTAGATCAAGCCTACAGTTTGGAGAATAAACGAAGATCAATGGACGATTTCATAAAGTACAAAGGCAGTGCAAGGTTCAAGACTTCAACACGAAGCAAGCGGTAAAGTCCACGACTTTATTCACCATGGAAATCTGGATGAAATCTAGAAGACGATCTGAGAAAACAAGTGAAGAAATGAGAAGAAAAATGCAACCAAAATGATCCCTAAAAATTACGGCCAACAAGCTCCCTATATGGCCGCGGTTCCGCGGCCATAAGGAACCCTTGTCGGTGCAAAATCCGTGTGTCGCCCGTGTCGGTGGGAAATGTAACGGCTAGCGGCGCGTTGACTAGTATTTCTTAGAGGGTAAAATTGTAAATGCAGACGTGAATCAATTGTAACCCTAGGGTTTCTATGATCTATAAATAGAAGCCATAAACCTCTTTTTGAGGTATGCCTCTTCTTGTGCCTCATTGTAAATCTCAAAATTCAGAATTCAATTCTTGAAAAGTATGAAGAGTGCATCAAATTAGGAGTAAGTTTTATTTTCAATTCTTGCCCTAGTTAAATTTATTTTCCTGCCCTAGCATAGATCTTTCATTCTCTGCCCTAGTTAGATAGTTAAATCATGTCTTTCAATTTCCTAATGAGTGAGTAGTCTCCTCGCTTGTTAGGGTTAGATTTGGGGAAGGCTTGAGAGATGAAGATCTCTCACCCCTTTCTTGCCCATCACACGTTTTTATAGGACTCCATGCATACATCCACACACCGCTCCCTACAGCATCCTATCCCACGAGGTAGCGGTGAAACCGTAGTATAAAGGACCGGTTGAGCGTGTTTTCCATGGAGGTTAAGGTAAGGATTAAGAAAGGAAGGACAAGAACCTAGAGGAAGAAACATAGTTTCTTCCCGATGGTACTAATCCCCTTTATTAATAATTACCATAACTCCTAAAGAGATCTTAATTAGGGCATTGAAAGCGGTGGGAAATCTTTGCATTTCCAAACTTAACCTAAACCTAACCCTAGCAAGATTCTAGTCCTAGTTTAGATCAACTTAGTTTTTAGATTTAATTAATCCGACACCAATCGGTATTAACTCGTTACAACAATTAGGAGACACACAAAATCCCTGTGGACCGACCCGTACTCACCGGCTAGCTACCAAGCGACGCCGTTCTTGATTGCGGTTATAAAATATTCTTTGATCAATCAAAAACTCTGCCGAAATTTTCGGAAAAGACTTGATGTTTTAAAAATGCTTATTACGACTTTCAAAGTGATTTGTACGCAAAATTTTAAACAAGTTTTCCTTCACTTTCTTCTTTTAAATGGTTTAGATTTCTGGGATTTTGGCTTACTTGAATTAGATGGGGTCCGATAGACTTCATATGATTCAAGTGCCAGTCACGTGCCATTTCGGGTCGTGACAGAAGGAGGCACATAAACCCTAGATTTTGAGGGGAATGAAAAGTTTTTTTCATTTTATTATCATGTCGTCTTATATAGGGTTACAAATTTACATATAGCCCCTTAGGCTTTTACAGAATGACATTTTGCCCATCCTGTGTATCATGTGCTCATTTCTTTTGCACATGAGCTATGTGCTTTAAAAAAATTTGGTTTTGTACCCATTTTTCTAACATTCATGCATAAAAAATTATATCAAAATTATTTATTACATGATTTTCATTTTGGCATGGGGAGCCGGCTGCGGGGCTCGAATTGGGCATGGGCCCACTTGATCTTGACTTGGGCCCACTTACTTGGAGTTGACTTTGACTTGATCAACCGGGGTGTAATTTTTGACCCAACAAAGTGCCCCCCATTAATAAATGCACACCGCGCATATGAGTTGGGTGTATGAAATTGATGGATCTTGGAGTTGGACTTCAAGGTAGAACATCATTCCACGGGCGGAGCATCATTCCGGGAGCATAATTCCGGGGATCAGAGCATAATTCCGAGAATCGGAGCATAATTCCGGAGACCAGAGCATGATTCCGGGGATCAGAGCATAATTCCAACGAGCAGAGCATGATTCCGGGGATCGGAGCATAATTCCGAAGAGCGGAGCATAATTCCGGAGACCAGAGTATGATTCGAGGGATTAGAGCATAATTCCAACGAGCGGAGCATGATTCCGGGGATCGGAGCATAATTCCGAAAAGCAGAACATGATTACAGGGATCAGAGCATAATTCCGAAGAGCGGAGCATGATTCTAAGGATCGGAGCATAATTTCGAAGAGCGGAGCATGATTCCGGGGATCGGAGGATATTTCCGACACGGGACAGGTGTATCCTGAGACGAAGCTTAGTTCCTACATAGGGCAGACATTATGAACGAAGTATAGCTCCGATGCAGAGGTTGATTCCGAGTCAAAGCATAATTCCGAAAGGGAAAGCATATACTCTGAGGTGAAGCTTGATTTCAACACATGGTACACTCTGAGACGAAATATGATTCCGATGCAGAGGTCAATTCCCATGCGAAGCATAATTCCAACGAGAAAAGCGGGTACTCCGAGGCAAAGCATGATTTCGACACGAGGTACACTCTGAGATGAAGAATGATTCCGCTGCAGAAGTTGTTGGTTGACTTGATTCCGAGTCGGAGCAAATTCCGCCGCAGAGATTGTCGGTTGACTTTATTCCGAGTCAGAGCATAATTCTGACAGGAAGGTCATTGGTTGACTTGATTCCGAGACAGAGCGTAATTCCGACAGGGAAGGCAGATACTCCGAGGCGACACATAATTTTGACACGGGGTACATTCTGAGACGAAGTATGATTCCGACGCAGAGGTCAATTCCCAGGCGAAGCATAATTCCAATGGGAAAAGCAGGTACTCGGAAGCGAAGAATGATTTCGACACGGGGTACACTCTGAGACGAAGCATGATTCCGCCGCAGGGTTGTTGGTTGACTTGATTTCGAGTTGAAGCATAATTCCGACGGGGAGGTCGTTGCTGCCCTTTTTGCGACTAGGACGGTCGGTGCTTGATTTGAATTGCTCCGCTCCTTGCAGTGTCAGTGTTAAAGTTGGCTTGCTGATTTGGTGTGATTTGGGTTGACATCAGCATCGCTACACTAGAATATGGTACCAGGAGCGAATCATCATTTTCCATGAGAGAATTTAGGGATTTTGGTATTGGTTTGGCATCAGCACCGCTACACTGGAATATGGTACCATGAGCAAATCATCATTTGCTGTGAGGGGATTTCTGTCACGCCTCGCTTTATGAAAATATGGAATACGATGGGTGACTAGGCCAGCCATGCTCCTACGGTCAGGAAATAATTCCGCCGTAGTCACACTTCGGCTTCTGGCATTATATGGTAGTTAGTAAACAGTACTAGAGTAAAGGAAAATCACAGTTCATAACTTTATTACATTGCAATAAAAGAGTTCGAAATACATTATTTTGCAGAATAAAAACTAACCAATGAAATACAAAGTGCTGAAAGGAAAAGAAATGGCGTTGATGATGCAGTCTAGATCTCCGCGATCTCGAATGGCAAGTCCTGCTCCTGGGCTGGGCCCACTTCGTCTTCTGAGCATGCACACTCAGGTCGTCTGGGCGACACATATAGCAATAATTATACAAAGGGCATGCAATGTTATTAAACATGGGAAGTGCAACAGAATGCAGAACATGAGTATAATAAACATCAAGTGAATATGAATAGTGCAATATAGGTATCATATCAGTAAACTAGGCAATGTGTATATTACTACTTATCGGTCACTAAGTCAATGAAATCAAATGGTGGAAAAGATGCTCGTGTTTAACAAGGGTCTCGTGCATGCCCGAGACTACGTGTAGGGTGATTTTCCTCATCCCATTGAGATGGAAATACGCCTGCGCTTGTCAGGCGTATTACAGATTCCCCCTACCTAGGGTAGGCGGGGGTTTATTGATTGTGGGGATCCGAATCTCCGGCAGCCGCGGACTAAGCTGCCGTTAATTACCCCTCGTCTTTAGAGCGAGAGAACCTACGATTGACGGGTCAACTATTCATGCGAACTCGATTCGCAGGGTACGTGTGTTGTGTTTTGAAAGGGGTTTTAGATATATCGGGGGTCCCATTACCCGGATAGCGGGCTGGGGGTCAAGGGGGCTAGCAGTCCCCTTGCGGGGTGAGGGACAGCGCCCCGTTAGAAATTTTTTCTAACGGAGGACAGTGTTGTAGAGAGAGTGTGTGTGTATAAGGGAAAAGGGCATCCAAAGGATGCGTGGGAAAAAACACCAGAGTGCTAGCGCTTCACGTGCCAGGCATGTGGGCGCTCAGGCGCTTGGGCACTAGCGCTTCGAGCGCTAAGGCGCTAGCGCTTTGGGAGCTCGGGCGCTAGCTCTTTAGGCGCTAGCACCTCACGTGCCAGGCACGTGGGCGCTCGGGCACTAGCGCTATGGGTGCTAGCGCTATGGGCGCTCGGGCGCTAGTGCTTTGAGCGCTAGCGCCTCACGTGCCAGGCACGTGGGCGCTCGCGAGGCAAAAGGGACTTGGTCCCTGCAATGGGTGTTGTACTCCCAGAAAGGAACACTTATTATTGTGTGTGTGTGTGTGTGTGTGTGTATAAGGAGTTAAACTCCTAGGATATTTTGAAGCTGATGAAGGGGCTTCTTTCCCTAGAGCCCTGGATCTTCCCCAAAGTGGGGTCTTTGGAGATGGGTCTCCTTCTTCCTCCTTTGTTGGCCGGCTCTTGGATAACAAGAGGGGTGAGATTTTAAAAATCTCTCCTTTTAAAGATCTGATGGAAGATCCAAGCTTCCCTTTGTAGGTTTTATGGTGAAAAACTATTTAGTTTTGGTAAAAGAAGAGTAAAACTCTTGATTTAATTCAAAAGAAAGAAGAAGGTTTTGGAACCTTAAGAAAGGAGAAGATCACATATCTTGATTCTTTTTTTGGGAGAGAGAAAAAAGTTGTTGAGATATTTCATTATCTTTGCCTTTACAGGCTATACACTTTACATCTAGCCACTTGGGCTTTGCAAAAATGGCATTTTGCCTATCCCATGCCTCATGTACTATTTTTTTTTGCACATAAGCCATGAGCTTTACAAAAATTTGACTTTATGCCCATTTTTCTTACATTTATTCATAAAATAAAATAAAAGAAATGCAACAAAATTATTCATTACAAAATTTTTATTTTGGCAAGGGGGAAGGCCGTCCGCTTCATGTTCGGGCTCGACCCCGGACATTGGCCCACTTGACCTGGGTTTAGGCCCACTTGGCTTGGGGTTGACTTTGATTTTGACTTGGTCAGCCGGGGTATAAATTTTTACCCCAACAAATTGCCCCCCATCAATAAATGTACACCACACATGTGGGTCGTGTGCATGAAATTGATGGATCTTCTTTCATGTGGAGGTCGATTCCGTTTTGATGACATGGATGTCGTTTCTGCCATTTTAGCGACGTGGACGGTCGATTCTACCATTTTTGCGACTTGGACGGTCGATACTGCCATTTTAGCGACTTGGACGGTCGGTGCTGCCCTTTTTACGACTTGGACGGTCGATGATGTCCTTTTTGCGACATAAACGGTCGGTGCTGCCATTTTAGCAACGTGGACGGTCGGTTCTTCCCTTTTTGCGACTTGGACGGTCGGTGCTGGCCTTTTAGCGACGTGGACGGTCAGTGCTTCCATTTTAGCACTTAGACGGTCGGTGCTGCCCTTTTTGCGACGTGGACGGTCGGCTCTGGCTACTTGGACGGTCGGTGCTGCCCTTTTTGCGACGAGGACGGTCGGTGCTGCCATTTTAGAGACTTAGACGGTCGGTTCTGCCCTTTTTGCGACTTGGACGGTCGGTGCTTCCCTTTTTGCGACGTAGATGGTCGGTGCTGCCATTTTAGCGACTTAGACGGTCGGTGCTGCCCTTTTTGCGACTTGGACGGTCGGTGCTGCCCTTTTTACGACGTGGACGGTCGGTGCTGCACTTTTAGCGACGTGGACTGTCGGTTCTGCCGTTTTTGAGACTTGGATGGTTGGTTCTGCCCTTTTTGCGACGTGGACGGTCGGTTCTGCCCTTTTTGTGACTTGAACGGTCGGTTTTGGATTTGACTTACTCCATTTCTTGCGGTGTCAGGGATGAAGTTGACTTGTTTCCGAGGTGGAATTTGATTCTGCCAGGGTGGTCATTGGTTGTTTTGCTGATTTGATGTGATTTGGATTGACATCAGCATCACTACGCTGGAATATGGTACCAGGAGTGAATCATCATTTGCCACGAGGAAATTTCCATCGTTCCCAGTTTAACGACTTAGAGGTCATATGTTCCCAGTTTAACGACTTAGAGGTCATCTAGTCCCAGTTTAAAGACTTAGGGGTCATCTGGATTGGAGTTTGGAATTTTAGGGTTAGGGTAGGCATCAGCATTGCTAACACTAAAGCACATGTGCCAGGAGCAATTCATCATTTGCCTTTTTCTGTTGGGAAGCAATGGCTTAGGAGACAGGTTTAGGTCCCTGTCACCTAAGACTTTTCAATTTTATGAACCGTAAGGATCCCATAAAAGCATTTTCTCCCTACGAGTCGAAAGGATCTCGTGGGTGTACTTTCTCCTTAGGAGTCGTGGGGACTCCCAAGTGTGTTTTTTTTTCTTCGTGAGTCGTAAGGATCCCACGAAGGTGTTTTCTTACGAGTCGTGAGAGTGGGTCTTCCCAAATGGAGCATAAGTCTAAGGGTGGAGACCAGCCGCTGGACTGGTGATTGCGGTGGGGTGTGGGTATGATTTGAATTATTTGAGCCCATGGATTGTATACGATAATCAATTTGGGGACTAACTGTAGGGCCGAGAGAATTTTGAGAAATTGGGTTTTGGTTGGCGTCTGCATCGCTGCACTGGAATATGGTACCAGGAGAGACTCATCATTCGCCGTTTGGGGACTTGGAATTTGGATCTTGTTTGGCATCAGTATTGCTGCACTGGAATAATGCCAGGAGCAACTCATCATTTGCCTCGGGAGGACTTGGGATTTGGGTTTTTGGTCGGCATCAGCGCCGCTAACACTGAAGCGAAATGCTAGGAGCGACTCATCATTTGTCTTTACCTGTTGGGGAGCGATGGCTCAGGAGATAGGTTTAGATCCCTATCACCTAAGGCTTTTCAATTTTATGAGTCGTAAGGGTCTCATAAAAGTATTTTCTCCCTACAAGTCGAAAGGATCTCGCAGGTGTATGTTCTCCTTAGGAATCGTAGGGATTCCTAAGTGTGTTGCTCCTTTGCGAGTCGTAAGGATCTCACGCAGGGATTTTCTCCTCACAAGGTCGAGAGAACTTTGCGAGTGTGTTTTATCTCTTTTCACGAGTTTGCGTCCTTTCGGGTTTTCACAAACTCGCCGGCAGTCCTGCTGTTTTTACTCACGGAGCCCTTTCGGGTTTTCATCCGTGCCCGTTTTGCTTGTGGACATACCATATTTTTTAAAATTATTTTTAATTATTTTTTTTTATTTTTTTTTTGTCGCTGGCGGGACTTTACAAATAGTCTCACCGGCAGGACTTGGGAAAGATAGGGGTTGTTTACGCCAGTGGATTATATACAGTTTTGCAGGATGTATGATCCAGACCGTAGGGTTGTTGTGCTCAATTCGCCTGCGACTTGGAGCATTCACACGTAGTATTTCTTGAGATATCGGCCATTGATGGGTGGCATGGGCCTTTCTCCCTCGGCACTTATTAGTTGGTAAGATCCTCCGTCGAACACTTTCTCGATGACATATGGTCCTTCCCAGTTTGGGTCGAATTTTCCCTTAGCATGTCGATTGGGGATGATCGGTCTTTTGAGGACCAACACCAATTCACCTTTCTTAAAAGCGCGGAGACGGGTCATCTTGTTATAGGCCCGTGACAATTGGACTTGGTATAGCTCTAGATTTTGCTGCACCGCGAGCCTCTTTTCTTCGAGGGCGTCAAGCTCTTCCAGCCGAAGGAGCACGTTTTCCTCCTCCGTCAATTCGTGCTGAACGACCATTCTTAAGTTTGGAACTTCGACTTAGAGGGGGAGGACTGCCTCCACTCCGAAGAGCAATGAGTATGGAGTGGACTGAGTTGGAGTACGGTGCATGGTACGATATGCCCACAACACCTCGTGAAGCTTGAGATTCCAGTCTCTCTTGTTGACTGAAGCATTTTTCCTCAGGAGCTTGCATAGAGTCTTATTGAAGGCTTCGGCTAGCCCATTGGCTCTTGGATTATAGATGGAGGAATATCTCCAGTCTATCTTTTGTTGAGTAGCGAATCTTGAGACTTTGAAGCTCTTGAAAGTAGGCCCGTTGTCAGAAATGATTCTTCTTGGTGTACCAAAGCGGTATAAAATATTATACTAGAAGAACGCCAAAATATTTTCTGTCTTGACTTCTTTTAGCGGGACAGCTTCAGCCCATCTGGAGAAATAGTCAGTTGCGACCAATATGAACCGATGGCCTCTGGATGACGGAGGATCAATTGGGCCAACTATGTCGGTGCCCCAAACTTCAAAGGGCCACGAAGCCACCGTAGGATGCAACGGATTGGGATGCTTGTGAATGAAATCACCATGGATTTAGCAGAGATGGCATTTCTTTGCATACTCTTCGCAATCCTTTATCATGGTGGGCAAGTAATATCCAAGCCGTTTGATCTGAAGCCACATTTTGGGGCCGGACTGGTGAGCCCCGCAGACGCCTGAGTGAACTTCTTTCATAACTTTTTGGGCTTCGGCCGATGACAGGCACCTGAGCTAGAGTTGGTCATATGACCTGCAGTATAGCGTGTCATTTACAAACACGTATCGGAGAGCTCTCTTCTTCAGCCGAATCCTTGCAGATTTTCCTTCGGGCAGCTTGTCGTATCAGAGGTACTCTATGAAGGGTTCTCTCCAATCGGGCTCGTCTTGGATGATTGAAGTTTCTTCAGCAGGACTGCTCTTCTGTTCCGCGCTTTCTTCTTCTCGTAGAGAGAATGTGGGTAGAATTTGCCGGCTCCTGACCATGATCAGAATTTCGTCCATGTCAGGATCAGCCAGCTCCTTGGCTAAGCGAGCGAGTACGTCAGCCTTTCCATTCAACGCTCTAGGGAATCTCATCAGTTCAATGTGCGTGAACCGTTTCATGAGTTCCACCACTCGGCTTCTGTACCGAGCTAACTCGGATTTGTATATCTTATAGTCGCCGCTTACATGGTTGACGACAAGCTGGGAGTCACCGTAGACTCGTAGCCGAAGGATTTCCATTTCTATGGCGAGCTCCAGACCAGCTATCAGAGCTTCATATTCAGCTTCATTGTTTGTGCGAGGCTCGGTGAGAGCAAAAGAACGTCGTAGGGTTCCCATCGATGGTGTGGTGAACACCAACCCTATCCCTGCTTTTATCTGTAGGATGCTTCATTTACCGGAGCTCCTCATTGATGAGGCTCCATCGAAGTAGAGCTCTCAACATGGCTCATCTTTCTCGAGGTGCAACACTTGTTCGTCGGGTAACTCGCAATTGAGCGGTGACCCCTCTGATATGGGATGAGCAGCAAAGAAGTCTGCAAGATCTTGCCCTTTTACTGCTTTCTGAGGAGTATAAACTATGTCAAACTCAAGTAGCATGATAGCCCATCTTAACATTCTACCGGCTAGGCTTGCTTTGGTCATTAAGTGTTTGAGAAGATTGACCCAAGAGATCAGCATAACCCAATGAGCGAGCAGATAGTGCCTCTGCTTCTTCACGGCGAACATCAGAGCCAGGCATTGCTTTTCAATCGGGGAATAGTTGTGTTCCGCCCCGACTAAAGTTCGACTGAGGTAGTAGAGGGCATTCTCTTTTCCCTCCTTGTTGTTCTGGGCAAAGAGCGCACCGAGTGACTCATCTAGCGCGGCAGTGTAGAGAATCAGCGGTTTATTTGGAATGGGAGCGGCCAGCAATGAATGGTGTAACAAGTACTGTTTGATACTTTCGAACCCTTCTTGACATTCGACATCCCAGACAAAAGGAGCTCCTTTCTTCATAAGCTTTGAGAAGGGCCTACATCTCCCCGACAAATTTGAGATAAACCTTCGTATATAAGCAAGCTTGCCTTGAAAAGATCTTAGCTGCATCAGACTCTTTGGAGGGGGCATTTCCATGATGGCCTTTATCTTGGATGGGTCAACTTCGAACCCCCGATGTCAGAATATAAAGCCAAGGAATTTTCCCGATGACACGCCAAAAGTGCACTTCAGAGGATTCATCTTCAGATCGTATTCCCTCAGTCTGGTGAGAACGGTCCTATGATCTTGGATGTGGTCGGCCTTGGCTTTAGTCTTGACGACCAGATCATCAACATAGCATTCGATGACTTTATGGATTAGGTCATCAAAGATATTGGTCATTGCCCTTTGATATGTAGCACCTGCGTTCTTTAGTCTGAACGGCATCACTTTTTAGCAGTATATTTCGATCGGGATTCGAAATGCTGTGTGTTTCTCATCCTTAGGCGACATCTTGATCTGATTATATCCGGACGAGCCATCCATAAAGGTGAACAACTCATAATTTGAGGTGTCATCGACCATCATTTCCATGACCGGTAGCGGGAAGTCGTCTTTAGGACATGCCTTGTTGAGGTCCCTGAAATCGACACAAACTCGGATCTGCCCATTTTTCTTCTTCACTGGGACTATGCATGCGATCCAGTCCGCATATTCTCTTCCTTGATGAAGCTGGCATCATGAGTTTCTTGGTTTTCTCGATGACCTTTTCTTCCAGTTCCCTTCTCATTCTTCGAGGAGCTTGTTTGACTGTCTTAGCATCATGAGATATAGCCAGCTTATGCACGGCCACTTCATGAGAAAGGCCGAGCATTTCTTTGTATGTCCACCTGAAGCAGTCGACGAACTCGTGCAGCAGGGTGATTATCTGCTCTTTCATTTCCTCTAATAAGAGTGCGCTAATGTAGGTCGGCCTTGGATTATATGGCGTTCCTAAGTCAATCTCAGTTAGCTCGTCAAAGGTTGCTTGTCCGCCATCTTCGATCTCTTGAGGAGCTTCTTTTGGCTCGGCTAGCTCGTCTTCATCATTTGACTCTTCGCTGGCTTCCCCAATATGGATCATATAGCATGCCTTAGAATCAGGCTGGATGAAACCTATGCCCCGACTATCTGGAATTCGTCCATTGATGAGTGCTCGGACCTGAGGTGGATGCCATAGCCCTTCATAAAACTTTGCTTCAGACTCCGTTTGATATAAACGGCATCCGCACCTTTTGAAATATTCTCTCATCTCGGGTGCATAGTATCTGGGATTGAGGACGGCTCTTATGCCTCTCTCATAGGGAAGGCATGCGACAGACAAATCTTCCGGGTGCACAACGGGGTTTGACCCATAAAACAGGATGCCCTTCTGTCCACTTTTCCTCCCAGGAACATAGAAAGTTTTCAGCTGGTCCATGGTAGAGACTGACAATACATCGAGCTCTTTGCACATCCGCTCCGGCACCCTTGTGATGGCTAGGAACATTTCTGCAACTTCGAAGGTCACTCGTAGCTTCGTTGTTCGCAAGATAGCCCGATTTGCACAGCTGTTGCAAGACGAATCCTCTTCTTCTGATTCTTCAGTGTCACTGCCTAAACGAGGGCGAACTTTGCTGTTGGATGGGCCTTCAGTATTAGATTCGTCCGTATCGCTACCGTAATGAAGGCGAGTTTTACGGAAGGACGGACTTCCAGCATCGGATTCATCAGTGTCACTGCCGAAACGTGGACGCACATGGGGTTTTTGCTTTTGAAAGTGACAGCCGGCTCAGACTTTCCTTTGAGTTTCGGGGTTGTTCTGTCTTTGGTCAGCTATGGCTCATCACTTTAGAGGTTCACAAAGTACCTAGAATCTTCATATCGGACTTCATGCACACTGAACGGTTGGATGTCCCCGTCAATGTGTCTTTCTTCGCCATTTTTAGTATACTTCATGCATTGATGGAGAGTTGACGGAACGATGCCGTAATCGTAGAGCCAAGGCCGTCCCATGAGAATTTTATAAGACGTGTCAGCGTCGATCACGTATATCTTAGCTTCAGTTTGTAGATCCCCAAATTTGATTGGCAAAGCTATAGACCCCAGAACTTGCTGGCAGTTTTGATTGAACCCTTGAATGACAATCCTTTCCCTTGACAGGTGTCGGACGTCCATTGACAAACTCTTCAGAGTCCGCAAGTTCATGATGTTCACTGAGGACCCTGGATCAATCAATATGCGATTAATCCTATCTCTGTCACTGTACTCGGTCACGTAAAGTGGCCGATTATGCTCAGTCATTCCCAGTAGCAAGTCTTCGTCCTTAAATGTAACTGTGGCGGCATGCAAAGCGTACTGGGCTTCTTTCATATTAATTTCTGCGAAGCGAGCCTGATACCGCTCGGAGTTTCGTAGAGCGTGGATGAGAACATCTCTAAGCTCCTTAGATAAGACCAAGGCATCGTAGATACTCAGGAGAGACGGAAGCTTCTGGAGATGAGCCAAGACATAATAGTCCACCGAGGAAGGACTTGAGTTTTCATTAGCTGGTTCTCTGCCATCTTCCTCATTAGCCACCTGTTTTTCCTTTCCTTTTGGGGCGTTTCCCTGATTTGGCGGTAGAGCCCTGCTGCTTCTGAGCTGGATTTGGTTGGCCTTTGTAGCGGGCTTCTCGTCCTCTTCGGGAAAACAGAGCTCTTCCTCAGAGTCGCTGCCAAGATAGATGGCGTAGCAGGTTACTATAGGGATCTCTTCATTGGAGTCTTCTTCTAACTCCTCCAGAATTTTAGCCGTTTCTATAGGGAGGAACTCCTTCAATTGAATCAGAGTTCTTTCCTTCTGTTCATAGCCTTCGAGAGAATCGATATATTTTTGAATGGTCGATCTCCCTGCAGACTCTTTTTCGCACCGAGCTGCACTTTTCTTCTTCTTGAGCTTCTTGGATTTTGAGCCTGATGGAGCCGCATTGGCAGCTAGAATGGTAGGCTTCTTCTGCCCTTCCCATTTCGTCCTGGGCTCTTTCTGAAGTAGCTTTAGCATCGTCTTCGTCTTATTAGATATGTGCTTACTCCAAGGAGGCTGCGGTGAGTCGATTTCATTTCTCAGGGCAGCGGGTTCGGTTGTCTGCTCCCAGAAGACTTCAACTTCTGTCTGTATAAAGTTGGTGGTTGAAACTTGATTGTTCACCAACACGCTTTTGGACAGCTCGATCTCTCCAGCCTTGTACTGCTTCTCGACCCAGTCTTTGAAGATATAGCAATCCTCGATCGCATGGATCACTACTCGGTGGTACAGGTAATACAGGGGATTGTCGGTTATTTTTTATTCTTGAGGTCTTTTCGACTCTGGCAATTGTAGACCGTTGTTCAAGACATCTTTAAAATATCTTGCGGATCTTGTCCTTTCTGAAAGAGTAAACCTTGTTCTTTTTCTCCTCTAGGGAAGACCCTTCTCCTCCCAGCACTGGCTTTTGAGACCGGTTGGTTTTGGATTCGCCCCCCTTCGTTTTTCTTCATTGTCGGACGCATTGAAGACATTGGTACTGCTGGGATTCCCGCTTCTACGGTTGTCGTCCCACTTGCTTTTCCAAGTCTTGTCTCTCTAAGAGTCCGGGGTAGACTCTTGCTTCGAGTGTTCCAGCATTTGGACTTTCTTGGTTAGCTCTTGAAATGTCTTAAGGCCTGATGTACACAAGAATGGGACCATCCAATTGCTGAGGTTCCCAACGAGAAGGCTGACGGACTGGTCCTGCTCCAGCGGCGGTTCGCACTTGACCGTGAGATTATGCCATCGGGCGATAAAGTCGGTGTTGCTTTCATTCTTCCCCGGCTTGGTCCTCATAAGGTCAGCAATGGAGATTTTATCACTGACACTCATGAACCATTGCCGAAACAGAGACTCCATTTGGGCAAAGGTAATAACGGACCCGTCTGGTATACTAGCGTACCAGTCGAAAGCGACACCGGTCAGGCTGTTAACAAACTGACGAAGAAGGAGCGCATCATTGCCCCCTGTATTTCCGCACGATGATTTAAAGTGGACGACGTGATGATTTGCATTTCCCATCCCGTCAAATCTTCCAAACTTAGGAATGACGTAGCCGCTCGGGAACTCGATGAGATCGTACTGTGCGGGATATGGCCGCCTACTACTGCCAATTTCTTTCTGAGTTTCAGCTTCAGCCACCAATGTTTTAACCTTGCTGGTGACCAAATCCATTATCCGATCTTGTGTTAGCGGGATAGTGTTATCTGGGGCCAAAGCGTCCCCAGAAGCGGAATGTGGCCAGCTTTCGTGCGGCTCGACGAGTCTCGGACCCAAAGGGACAAGCATTGGCCACTTCGGATTGTCATCATCCGGCTCATGAGTAGCGACTTGTGCTTGATTGGGAGGCGCTCAAGCAATTTGAGCCGTAAACTGCATCACAACGTTCGTTAAGTCGTCAATTTTCGAATAGAGCATGGCCATCTCCTTATCTTTGCTCCTGAGCTGTTTTCGAAGCTCTTGAAGCAGCTCTTGCTCCGCGGTCCTGGGGCGGAAAGTTGGCTCTTCCTCACTGTCCGAGCTTGACTCTGCATGGATAGAGGGGTCTTTCTGCCTATCATCCTCATCGTGAGGGTTTTCATCATCCAGCGGAGGCGGCTGTTCTTGGGAAGCGGCAACCACATTCAAGCCAGATTGGGCCTGGGATGTGGTGGCCCCATCCTTGCTTTTGCTGCGAAGGTTGTCACTGGGGCACCCGCCCTCCATATAGACCGTATGGATAATATATCCAGACGTCTTTTTATTATCGGCGGCTGATTTCACAGATCGATGTCTTGACCTCCCTGTTTCTATAGCGGGTAGTCGATTGAAGGCGGCTGGCCTGACCAGGTTCTTGAATGGTGCTAGCGCTTCTTTTCTGAATTTGCCCTGCTTCTTTCGCGCGGCACAAAGCGTCTGATAGACTCTTGACGAGACAGTGTCATACTTTTTATGTTGGGGCCGGGACACGTCTCTTTGTAGCGACGTTCGAACCGCTGTCTTCTTGATTCTGGTGGTCATGGCATTTTTCTGAACCCACTTCAGAGGTTCGAAGGAATTGCTGATTTTTACGGCTGATTCAGTCGTCGTCGCAGGATAACTCTGCTCTTGGAATCTCACACGACTCCTCCTGGCCGGAGACCTGGCCCTCTTGTTGGCTCGATACCTGAGCCGCTTCTGCCTTAACTTTTCTGTTTTAAGCACTCGGCAGATTTCGGCTCTTTGGGAAGACGCCGTAGACCGATTGATAGAGAGGCCAGAGAAGACGCCCGATCGTGCATTTGTTGGAGTCATCGCCTGAGCTCGCCTGCAACATTTGATGTTGCCCTTTGTACCGGAAGTCTTGCCCCCAGCTGGAGCACCAGAGAGTCGTTCAGACACCATCTCAAGTTTCGGTTGTGGTGCCTTAGCGATCACAACATTCGGCCTCTTGCCCTTTGAGACCGGCTTGGCTACCTGTTTTTCCGGGATTTCTGCCAGATGAGCGCTTCCGGCAGGGTAGATGACGACGGAACCAAACTGGCGGAGCAATTCCTCCCACTGTCGACTGAGGCTTGCGGGCAGAACCACACGAGCATTGATCTTGACCACTTACGGAATCGGGGTCGCATCAGAAGCTGGATCCATCATAGGAGACATTGTCGTTGAAAGTTGATTGCTGCATGGAAAAAACATTATTTCAGTACAAACATCGGCATATATGTTAAATGAGTTCGCATGAACACTTGACCCGAGATATGGGAGGAGAGAAAGGTCCCACCGGGTGTGCCAGAATCTGTAGGGTGTTTTTCGTCACCCCATTGAGATGGGAATACGCGCACGCTTGTCAGGCGCATTATAAATTCCCCCTGCCTAGGATATGTGTGTGAGTGTGTATACATATATATATATATAAGGGAAAAGGGCATCCAAAGGATGCGTGGAAAAAAGCGCCAGGGCGCCAGCGCTTTGGGCGCCAGCGCTTTGGGCGCTCAGGCGCTAGCGCTTTGGACGCTAGCACTTCGAGCGCAAGGGTGCTAGCGCTTGGGGCGCTAGCGCCTCACGTGCCAGGCACGTGGGCGCTCGAGCGCTAGCGCTTTGGGCACTAGCGCTCTGAGCGCCAGCGCCTCACGTGCCAGGCACGTGGGCACTCGGGCGCTATCA
The DNA here is from genome assembly GCA_030015575.1 of Agapanthus africanus. Lineage (NCBI taxonomy): Eukaryota > Viridiplantae > Streptophyta > Magnoliopsida > Asparagales > Amaryllidaceae > Agapanthus > Agapanthus africanus. The sequence goes on from CM057343.1 coordinate 464,940,024, forward strand.
CTTTGGGCGCTAAGGTGCTAGCGCCTCACGTGCCAGGCATGTGGGCGCTCGGGCGCTCGGGCGCTCGTGCGCTCGCGAGGAAAAAGGGACTTGGTCCCTGCAATGGGAGTTGTACTCCCAGAAAGGAACACTTAATATTTTGTGTGTGTGTGTGTGTATGAGGAGTTAAACTCCTAGAATATTTTGAAGCTGATGAAGGGGCTTCTCCCACTGGAGCCCTAGATCTTTCCCAAAGTGGGGTCTTTGGAGATGGGTCTCCTTCTTCCTCCTTTGTTGGCCGGCTCTTGGATAACAATAGGGGTGTGATTTTAAAAATCTCTTCTTTTTACTGATGGAAGATCCAAGCTTCCCTTTGTGGGTTTTATGGTGAAAAACTATTTAGTTTTGGAAAAGGAAAAGTAAAACTCTTGATTTAATTCAAAAGAAATAAGAAGGTTTTGGAACCTTAAGGAAGGAGAAGATCACAGATCTTGATTCTTTTTTGGGGAGAGAGAAAAAAGTTGTTGAGATATTTCATTATCTTTGCCTTTATAGGCTATACACTTTACATCTAGCCACTTGGGCTTTGCAAAAATGGCATTTTGCCTATCCCATGCCTGATGTGCTATTTCTTTTTGCACATAAGCCATGGGCTTTACAAAAATTTTGCTTTTTGCCCATTTTTCTTACATTTATTCATAAAATAAAATAAAAGAAATACAATAAAATTATTCATTACAAAATTTTTTATTTTGGCAAGGGGGGAGGCTGGCCGCTTCATGTTCGGGCTCGACCCCGGGCATTGGCCCACTTGACCTGGGCTTGGGCCCACTTGGCTTGGGGTTGACTTTGATTTTGACTTGGCCAACTGAGATGTAAATTTTTACCCCAACACTACGGTCCGCTGTGTCCGGGACATAACCTTGTCAGCCGTGCCGCTAGGCCCACGACCTAATGTGTGTGTGCGTATGTGTGTATATATATATATATCACTAATAGCGAATGACCATCCTCTAAATCATTGTATCTTGCTAAATATGAGTTCAATTCCACCTTGATTTCCCGATTCCTCAGGTTATAGTATGAATTTAGGTATTCGATGGGTTGTGAACAAATACGTATCACTTTCACTTTCAATCACTTTTTCCACTTATCAATATCACTTTCGTATTTATCACAACCCAATCACTAACACTTATATCGACAATGCAAAACAGTCGCTCGGTCTCAATGTGAATGATCACTATGCAGCACGTATAAAGAAAGCACGAAAATAGGCAGAATTTCACTAAACAGATATTCACTACTTTATGACGACCAAGGCCATATAACTTGAAAAATTTACGATAATTCACACGAATAGAATCGACCGAAATGATATAAAAGGCGTGCGAAGTAAACTTGATTATCTAAGCAGTAAAATCAGTTTCATGTCAATCGAAATTCAGGTTAGGGACTTATCATTATTTTAAATTAGCGATCGGTTGCTGAAATTCAAGTTTCAGAACTAGAAGTCCAACTTCGCGCGCAGTTTACCAGTGGTTATGTTTAGATTCAGGTTTTTCCCCAGTTGAATGAAATATAGTTCTATCCGTTAGGTTTCCAACGCATCCAACGGATTATCAATAGGATTTCTTTATTAGAAGGTTCTATTTAATGTGACGGTGTAAGAGAGCTCACTGCAGAAACTGCAGAACACATCGGTATTCTAAAATACAAATTAAATATCAAATGACGGTGAAACGGCACGGTACTAGATTCATGTGTTAGATAATTAAATTATATACGCATTCTTATGGGTCTCCGCACATTTTCAGTCTAAAGAGGGGATGTACATGTAGTCAAAGTCTGGTATCCAAATCGATACGCTGCCCCGGACTGCAGTCCAGTACCGCGTTCGCAACCAAGTATCGTTACAGTAATCTAAAATTGTTGAGAAAAACTATGTATGGTTTTAGATTATCGAGTCAGCTTCGATATGATCCGTAGAACGTTGCATTACAAACTGTATTTAATTTACAATGATTTTAACAGGGTAACATGCGCGGCAAGGTTCAGATTTTGTGTCGCCTTTAGGGGCGGCTCTACATAGTTGTGCACACGATATTTTGCTTCCAAATTATTACACGATAATCACAACCAGTGACGGAATCGAACTATCGCAAATTCTGCCATCACAAAAATATATTTTGGTTTATAGTTTGCATCGAACACTGGGCCAGTGTTTAGTAATCGGTCAAAACCACATATTTACGCTACTATATAACAAAATAATCTACGTTATTGTCTAGCCTAGGTATTAAAATAGGAAGAATAACAAGAGATAGTTTTCTCTTGCCTGTGGCGAATGTGGCACGACTTGAGACTGTGGCATGACATAGACACGATCACGACACGATACACGTGCGGCTCAGCTGGCTCGGGGGGTACTTGGGGCTCAGCACAGGTGTGGAGGCGGCCACGGGCAGTGGGTTCCCAGTGACTCCGGTAAGGCATTCGGGTGCTGCGGTTGCAGAGAGCTCGGCTCGTCGGCGACGGAGTGGTATGCAGGGGGCGTGTTTCAGTCGCAGTGGAGGAGTTGGGGAGCTCCGATGATGGAGGAGCTGCTGGTGGTCGTCGGTGATAGAGATACTCGGAGCTTGGAGCTCGGAGATGGTGAGTTGGGGAGCTCCGACGATGGTGTAAGCAGAGGTGATCGCGCTCATGTGCGAGGAAGCTCGGCACGCAGAGGGTGGTGCTGGAGTTTTTGGGTCTTGCGGGTGTTGATCGACAGGGGTGGGGCAGGTCGACGGTGGGTTCGTGGTGGTGGTGCGCTCGCGTTGAAGGAGGAGGAGCTAGGGTCGGCTTGTGAGCTCGAAGGCTTCGGTGGGTCGATGAAGGGAAGGTGGGTTGTCGATGACGCTAAGTGAGGGAGATGGAGAACGAGAGAGAGAGGAAAACGAGAGAGAGATCGGGAGAGAGTGAAGTAGGGGAGAGACTCGGTCGAGGCGTAGAAGAGCGGGTCTCGCTGCGACGGGCGCGAGAAGAGGGGAGCCGTTGTAGGAGCGTGGGTCATGGGGCGAGCGTGGGTCGTGGGGAAGTGGGCGCGGGAAGTGGGCGAGCACGAGAAGTGGGCACGAGAAGCGGCGAGCATGAGAAGAGGGGGACGTTGGAGGAAAATAGCGGGAAAGGAGGAAAAAATGAGGAAGAAGAAGAAGGAAGCGGGTGTGGTGTGTCGGGTCGGGTCGGGCTAGTCAGGTCGGATTGGAGTAGGTTAGGATTTGGGTTTAGAATTTAAGATTTGTTTTAGAGTTTAGGTAATAATTTAATAAATAAAATAATAAAATATTTTTAAAATGGGTAAAAATTCTAGGAAAATATGGAAAAAATACGGAAAATAAATATACGGAAACTGGGGATTTACACCATACCCTCCATACAAAAATTTTGTCCTCGAAATTAAAACGAAAACAACGGAACAACAACACTACACAAACACACAAACAGATGCGAAAAATGTGCACGGATGTCCTCCTCGCGTTCCCAGGTAGACTCCCCTGAAGAACGACCACCCCAAGAAACTCGAACTAAGAGAATGACTTTGTTCTTCAGCACTTTTTCCCGACGATCGAGAATGGTGGTAGGCTGCTCCTCGTAGGACATATCAGTGCCCAATGTTAACTCCGAATGGTCCAGGATATGGTTGTCATCCCGAACGTAGCGCCTCAACTGAGAAACATGGAAAGTATTGTGCACACCAGCTAGCGATGGAGGCAAGGCAAGTCGATAAGCCACCTCTCCTACTTGCTCTAGCACCTCAAAAGGTCCGATGAATCGGGGACTGAGTTTCCCGCGACTACCAAACCTGATCACTCCCCGAGTGGGAGATATCTTCAGAAACACGTGGTCACCAATACCAAACTCCAACGATCTTCTGCCGGCATCTGCCCAACTCTTCTGTCGGTCCCGAGCCGCCTTGATCCGTTGCCTGATCGTCTGAACTTTGCTTACTGTCTGCACTATCAGCTCAGCGCCCAACAACCTTCGTTCACCCACGTCGTCCCAACATATAGGGGATCGACACTTCCGTCCATACAGAGCCTCGAACAGTGCCATCTGGATGCTAGCCTGGTAGCTGTTATTATACGAAAACTCCACCAGATGGAGGTGATCCTCCCACGAGCCCCGAAAGTCAAGCATGCATGCCCTCAGCATATTCTCGAGCGTCTGGATAGTACGCTTGGATTGTCCGTCTATCTGCAGATGATAGGTCATGCTGAACTTGAGAAGTGTGCCCAAACTCCCCTGCAGGCTCTTCCAGAAGTGGGAAATGAATCTGGTGTCTCGATCAGACACGATACTAACGGGCACTCCGTGCAGTCTCACAATCTCCTGCATATATTTTTCTGCAAGCGACTCCGTCGATTGTCCGACTCGGAAGGGTAAGAAATGTGCTGCCTTCGTAAGACGATCAACAATAACCCAGACGACATTGTTGCAACCGATCAAATGAGACTAAACTGCTAAATTTATAAAATTCAAACTAGTTATCACATAACTAATTTTGTGGATTCCAAATATTGTATCACAATCACAGATAGATAGACGATGTTAAAATTTTTGATCGAATAAACAAACACCCAAACTTTCCCAAAGAGCTCAACACTTGAGCGGAATTCAAAAAATACCCAGAACATGCCACAGCTCCTATGAACCGTAGAAAGGCCGACCCATGCCTCACTCATGTCGCCACGGAACTGCCGCAAACCCTAGGGTATGACCGCGGTTCCGCGATCTAAAAAGTCGAGTTTGGGTATCGTTCTTCTAGAGGATCCACATAATCGCTTACATGATTTTCTGAAGATTTTACACTTGAAAAAAATCCAACTCTTGGAAAATTTCCAGCGAAGGAAAATATGAGTTATTGATATCCGTTCGAACTTTTTAACGTCATCTAAATAACTCGAATACATGTTAGAATTATGACTACAAAACACTCCGAATTGCCTTTGCATAAAATTAACATCACATGCAAATTTAGTAAAAACAAGCAACACCTGAAACACCAAAACCCAGAGACTGGAACACCATAAAATTTTGAAGCTAAAATGAGCTAGAAGACCCGGTGAGCTCGGTTTTTAAGCCTATGTGGCCGGCCACTTTTAGACAAAAATGCATCAAATTTCTATGGTGTTCATGTTATATCACATACAACATTCCGCAGTTGCTAAAAGAATTTTTAGAGGCCATTTAAAATTCGACAGAAACTAGGAATTTGTATCGGGTGTTTCGGAGTTGTTTCAGTTTCGTAATCCTAACAAACATCGTTTAAATATCTAGCTTGGCTCTGATACCACTGTAGGGTTCCCTAGGTCGGTAACAAGGTTTCGGTAGGCATCGTCCATACCGTTCCAAATTTTTGCCGTACTAAAGAACCCTAACCCTAGAATCTTAACTAGAGATTTAAACAATACAACATGCAAACAAGTTTGCATACAAAGTGAATGAGGAATACAACCTTTGTAGACCGGTCCTTCACTTCTAAATCTCCGTGTAGTAGTCCCTTCGCTCCAAGTAGTGAACACCCGAACTCTAGTAAGGGTTCACATGAGGAAATGAACAAGCTTGCTCGAAATCTTCGAGGCCGAAGATGATCTACGTCGAGAAGACTCAAGCTCATGCTACCTCTTCACTAATGGTAGATTAGTGAAGCAAACACCCTAAACTAAATGGCTAATATAGTAGAGGATGATGAAGTAGGAAATGGGCTCACTTTAGATTTATTTTTCTCACAATATTTTCTCACCATGTCCAAAAGCTAGAAAGCTTTTCATGAGGAAGAAGAAGATGAAGTGAAGATGAGAATGAAACTCATGAGGTGATAATAGCAACCATGGGTGAGTTAGTGTCATACACTAACTCATGTAGAGAATGAACCATGGCTATGGTATAATGGTTAGGTTAACAAATATCTACAAGTGAAACAAAAATGGTGGACTTGGTCAATATTTCTACAAGCTTCTACAATCTTGTAGCCATGATAAATATCCATCCAATTTTGAATTACTTAGATAAATATAAACCATACATTATATCAAGCATGGTGTAAGTCTCATACACACATAAAGCATGTGTCATCAAGCATGACACAAATAAAATGTACATTAATATATATCGCATATATACTATAAGCACACAAGTGAGAAAAAGAATTGTTCAGTGAGCAAATATTAGTTAATATAAGTTAATATATCAAATATATAATTATACATTAAATTATAAAATCAACACTTGCTTTAATAATCCGGCTATATCACATACAACCGACTAATATCAAATGCAACATCTTATCGAATCAACACTTGATCCGATAACCCGGCTATATCACATATAACCGTCCGATATCACATATCGCGAGAATAGAATGCGGTATCACATACGCACATTAATCTCAGTCCCGCACATATCATATGTGCTCCTACTTCGTTTCGCATGAATCAGGAAACCTCTGTGTAGGACTCTAAAGACTCGTCAATACGCCGGCAGTAGGTGATGGTCATATCAAACACCCACAAGCCGCAAGTTGTCTGCTAAACGTAACGGCCACCAGGGTATTGAGAGATCAGAATATCAACAAGCAAGCCTGCTCATACTCCTGCGAATCCAATCAGGAACACTACCGTACAGTCCGGTCTCTTCCTCAGATATGTCGCATATCGCAGCCTGGGGGTGGTATAACGTCAGACCCCAATAGCCTGATAAGTCATGCGGATGCAAGGTCCATAACGGTTCGAGAAACTACTGATAATACTTACCAGTAGATCTCAGCAACCCTGTCGAGGGATTTCCTGTTATGGCCATTCGAGCATAGCGCAACATCAACCCCCAATACCGGGAGAGACGAATCCCCGCCTATCACTCATTACCTCCATGTGACTCGGGACTGTACCCAAAAACCACCTTTTTGCACGATCTTTTGACCATGGTATGGTGGAAATCAAAGCATAGTGGGAATCACACAAGACTCTATAACGATCTCGGGTCGACAGACTAACCTGTACCAGTGTCACCAGAGAACTGCTATCTGACGATAGGTATAATACCATCTAGGAGTTCTCGGCGAGTCCGTCCAGTGTACCCAGTCTCCACTGAGCACCCGTATACCATCTCTGATGTAAAACATTAATGGATATGGGATCATCCATTGCCCATCATATGGGTCGAGAAGCGTATACGCTAGTCTACTCTGGAATATCGATGCCCTGTCTCGATACTCCCACGACTAGGAACTATTGAAGGATGTACTTACCGACTACCCTGTCCCCACTAGTATGATCTGCATCATAATCCTGGTAGTCAAGCACTCATCCTAAGGGATTTATCAACATGTAATAGAGAGACAATAAGTGTACATGTTAAGATAAAGTGCAACCAGGTAGCATACTATCATGTCAAGCAAGAAAGTCTTCCCTATATATGTCCAAGCACCCACTACAATATACATCACATGTACAGTAATGGCCTCTATGGCATACATATAACTAACAAGAATAAGGTTGTCTTTCTCGTATTGTACGTGGATGACATGCTCTTGATAGAAAACGATGTTCCCATGCTACACTCGGTCAAGCTCTTCTTATCACATAAGTTCTCCATGAAAGATCTGGGTGATGCCTCCTACATCCTGGGAATAAAGATCTATAGAGATAGATCTAAATGGATGTTGGGATTGTCCCAATCCAGGTACATAAAGAGGTTTAGTATGGAAGATTCTAAGCGTGGTAATTTACCCGCTTGCTCAGGAATCACTCTCTCCAAAGAGATGTCTCCCAAGACTGATTTGGAGAGAGCTCGCATGCAAGGGATACCCTATACTTCTGCAGTCGGGTCAATCATGTATGCTATGTTATGTACCAGACCGGATGCGGCTTACTTACTAGGTGTAGTGAGTATGTTCCTCTCCGAAAGACGCGGCGGAGACGCGATGTACGTCTTGCCTGAAATTCGGGGCAGATACTAATTGGTGCTATCCGTCCACCTCTCCGAAGATGCCAAGTTGATTTATGGCACCATGTATCGAAGGTTTAAACGGATACGACCGATGTAGCAGACTTCGTCAGATTCCTCCTCATTTGAGGGGTTTTTGATTGTGGGGACGCTCTTCCCTGCAGGCGCAAGCCCCTGCAGTTAATTACGCTACCGCATCGCGGTAACAACTTTTTCCTTCTCCAGATGGTTACTTCGGGTTGTGGGAGTTTGTTTTGTGTTTGGTTGCCCGTGGATTGTATACGGAGACTAAGTTGTGTTGTCGCCCGTAGGGCGTGGACTAGTCCAAATCCGTATCTTTCTTAGATTTGGGTTTGGGGGTTTGGGTTTAAGGATACGTTAGTCTCATTTGATACTAAGATCGACTTAAACATTCGTTAAGGATACATTAGTATTACTTTAGACTAAGATCAACTTAACGGGATCGTTTAGATCCAACAAAAGAGAAATTTAGGCTCTATTGTTTAGTTTAGTGACATTGCGGTCGATAATTAGTTTAAGTACATCTCGGTCCATTGGTAGTTTAAGGACATCTCGGTCCATTGGTAGTTTAAGGAAATCTCGGTCCAATGTTAGTTTAAAGACATCGCGGTCGAGGTTAAGGACATCATAGTCCATGAGTTTAAGGACCTCACAGTCCGATGTTAGTTTTAAGACATTACGGTCGAGGTTAAGGACATCATAGTCCATGGATTTAAGGACTCCACAGTCCGATATTAGTTTTAAGACATCACAGTCAAGGTTAAGGACATCATAGTCCATGTGTTTAATGACTCCACAGTCCGTAGTAATGTGTGGTTGTCGGGACCCGTCACTTCTTTGACGACGTTGAAGGATTACAACGACAGATATCAGAGGAGTAAAGAGATGTACCCTCGAACTGGGTGTAAATTTATTGAAAGAGCAGATGGGCTCAGTTCAATTTAAGTTGAGGACTTATGGCCAGAATTGGGCTAAGTCCAGTTAAAAATGTTTAACATTTTATTTTTGTTCTGCCTGTTAGGCCTTTATTTGGGCTCTGCCCTTTTAATAATGCTAAGCATTGGGCTCTGACATTTTTTTGTCTTATATTGAATGCATGGCATTCATCAGAACAAAGTATGTTCTGACAGCGCGCCACGTGGCGCACCAGGTGCTTTGCGCCAGTCAAAGAGCGCATTGCGCTTCTGTCGAGTAGCGCACACGAAGAGGACACGTGTCGCTCTTAGCGCTAAGCGCTAGTTTGTTAGCGCATTGCGCTTTTAATTCATGAGCGCGCTGCGCTAGTTTGTGGGTGCGCCAGTGAGTGACACGTGGCGCGCTTGGCGCTGAGCGTCAACCCAAGAGCGCAGTGCGCTGTTTTCAGGTGCGCAAAGCGCAGATCGTGTCTATGGTTTACACGTTGCGTGTTTTGGCACTGAGCGCCGGTCCAAGGAGCGCAAGGGCGCAATTCATGAGTGCAAGGCACTGTCTAATAGCGCAAAGCGCATTTTGATCAATTTTAAGATCAAAGAACAAATTTATGTTCTTCAAAGGAGGCTTTGCCTCAAGATCCAAGAACAAAAGTTCTTATTTTTATAAAGGCTCTGCCTTTATAGATCAAAGATCTGTCGATGAAGTAAAATACTTCCTTTAGTCTTTTTATGATTAGATCTTTTTGATCTTTTCTTTTTAATCAAAGACCTTGGTCTTTTTATAGATCTAAGAACTTTTTAGAAGATGTTTCTTCTTTTTACGAGATGGTTTCATCTCTGTTGTTCAAGAATTAATTCTTTACCTTGAAGAAATGATCTTCTTTTGCTAAAGGCTTGCCTTTCTTTTTCTTTGAGTTTTCTCAAACTTTGCAGAGGGTTTTTTTCTCTTTTTTCTGAGACTTGAAGTCTTGGGGCCTTTATAAAGGACCGATTGATTTGTTAAATCAGTTTAAGAGATCTTTCTCTGATTGATTTGGGAATATTTCCCACCGTTGGATCTTTGATCCTAGGGCTTCTGCTTTGCAGAAGATAATCTTCTTATTTAAATAAGATTGGAAAATCTTTCCATAACAGAATTTTAGTTCTGATTAATTAATAATTTGTTATTAGTAGATCTTTTGATCTGACGGTAGGGGAATTTTAATTCCAGCGCTGGCGCACCTTGCGCTGGAGCACCTGAGCTTGACACGTAGCGCGCAGCGCAAAGCGCAGCGCAACTGCACTAGCGCGTCCGTGTTTGACACGTGGCACGCAGCGCAGAGCGCAGCGCAACTGCCCTAGCGCACCCGTGTTTGACACATGGCACGCAGCGCAGCGCAACTGCGCTAGCGCGCCTGTGTTTGACACGTGGCGCACAGCGCAGAGCGCTGGATCTGAAGCGTTGCTTCAATTTAAATTTTGAATTTTAAAACAGAGCTTTGCTCTGATTGGTGACGCACTGCCTAGGGCGCAGCGCTCCTGACGTTGGCGTGTCTGCTTTTGACAAGTGGCGCGCAGTGTGCAGAACTGAAGCGTTGCTTCGATTTTTGAATTTTGAAATTCAAAACAGAGCTTTGCTCTGATTGGGGAAACAAATGCCCCCCCACCGTTGCGCTCACGTGGCGCACACGTGAGTGCAGCGGTGGCAACATCTGAGCCATTGGATCAACTCTGAAGTTGAAGAGGCGGTTCAGTGCCTATAAATAGGACCTTTGGTCCTCAGATGATTATCATCTTCTTCTTAAGAATTTTTATTCAGATCCTTGCTCTTCTGTTCAAGAACTTTCAAGAGTTAGAACTCTACCAAACTTAGGTAAAATTAAAATTAAATTAATTTTTAATAAATTAGGGTTTTTACCCATTAATAGAGCCTTGCTCTTCATAGATCTTTGATCTAAAGAAAACCCTTTTAGGGTTTCATTAATAGAGCCTTGCTCTCATGAATCCATAGTTCTAAAGAGATCTTTCTTGGGTTTCTTAGCCCATGAATCAGAGCTCTGCTCTTTTGATAATATGTAGATCTTTTGATCTTTTAATGAAGAACTCTTAAGAGTTTTTTCATGGATCTTGAAAATCCCAGAATTTTTAATTCTGAAGAATTAATTTTAATTTATCTTTGATGGATTTTCGATCATCATTACAGAGCTAGACTCTTTAAGGAATTTTATTCCCTCATGACCAGAGTTTGACAAGTGTCACTCTGTTGCAGAGATTTGCTCTCAAAGGGAGATTTTCTCCTTTTTCCAAGGGATTTCTCATTCAATGAGAATATTCCTTGAGGATTTCCTCATTAATTGACAGTCCCATCCAATGATGAGGCTGTCTTATTAATTGATGCATTGTCATCTAGATTTTGTGGGTCCCCCTTTGGTCCCCTTTCCACTGTATTGCAGTGTGTACAAATTTTAAAGTGCCGAGCGTTGGGATTTTAAAATTAAATTATAGTACTGACGATCGAATTCTATTCTTTCTCGCAGGAGACATGTTTTCCGATCTCTCTTTCCCGTTTTTCCGTTCAGAAGGAGGATTCCCTTAGGCACGTGTGGACCGGGAGGTTCTCGCGCTTATAAGAGACTATGACCCAGAACACAAAAACCTTCACTTATGGGGTAGGTGGTACGACCAGATAATCAGAGGTCGTCGAAGCTTCTCTTGTGAGACGCCGTCAGAGCCGATCTCGTATGTAGATGTACCCCCGGTGAACTATGTCGTGGAGGTCGTTAATTGGACTTCGGAGGGTCTTCTTCAACCTTCGATTGCCGCCATACCCATGCAGCTGCCGGCAGCTTTGGATACTTTGGGGCGGCGCATATGCCAGGGCGAGTCGCGCCCTTGGGGACAACCTTACAACATCGGGTTGACTCCCCGACATTCGGCCGGGTATTTGCAGTGGGCCAGGTACATTCTGTCGGTGAAGAAAACGCACTTGCTGAAGCTCGACCTATATCCCGCGGTTTACGCTTCATTGTTCCAATATTCTGCTCCTCTGACTTGGTGGATTAAGGCGTTCTCGGAGCAATGGAACATCCCAACCCATACCTTTCTTCTACTGGACAGAGAAGTCTCCATCTCCTTAGAAGAATTTGCTGATATTTTCGGTCTGCCGGTTAGGGGGGAGCACTATGAGGAGATGCTTCCTCCAGATGAATATGTTTTTGCCACCAAGCCCGTGGTGATGGGCCTAACGCCGGAGAACGCTATCCAACACCAGTTTCCCAGCTTGATCAAGGTGCTAAACATGTACGAGAGCCTCTTCTTGGAATCCGGAAGCCGGGGGGGGTCAGTTTCGTGGACTTCATTGCCCGGTTTCTTCGTCCGGAGATTTTATCGCAACAGGGCAAAAAATTTGCCAAGCTCGACGATCCCTTCGGTTTCTGCTTAGACCGTCGACCAGTATTGGAAGATGATCAGAAGGGCTTTTATCTTCCCGATGCTGCGATCATTCCTCTGTCAGAAATCGCCGCTCCGGGCATTGACGAGGAGACTTTCTTTCTTGGGTTTCTAGGGTTATGGCTGTGTTGGTTCGCACTCTCCATGCACCCTCGCTATATGAGGCCGTCCGTCTTCTACCCAGCACATTGAATGGTGGCTGGAATACAAGTGGCCATCGGGGTCGCCGGGCTGGCCCACCTGTACCATGGTCTTAGCGTGGCGGAGGATACAACCGAACCGGGGGTGCAAGCTGCCAAATTCCTGATGCACTACCTTACTTCATGGATGGAAATGCACGTGCTCGGGGTATTTGGTATTCATAAAAGACCCTCGTTTTTCGAGAAGTGCAAATTCCCCAGAATTATGCGGCTGGTTGACGCTTCCATCGTGAATCCGTCTCAGCGGGAGGCTAGGGGCTAGGGGGTTGCTTCTTCGTCTGTGCACGGTCGGAGCCGGTATGTCTTTTACGGACAAAGTCCTGACGATTGGCTGGGAAACTTCCAAGACGGTGCTGGCACTGCGCGACACCTTTAAGGACAGGGCCTCCGTGTTGAAAGCCCGGGAGATTCTACACCTATACTCCATTAGGCCGGGCTTTCTCGTATTCAGGCAAAATGATGCGGCGCTTTTCATGAGATACAACCCCAATCATTTTGCCCAGCAGCTAAGTTATAACCAGGGGGTCCCACTGGAGGCGTTGTTGGAAGAACCTGCTTCCACCGGAGAGGGAATACGGGGTGCGCTGCATCACTTTATGCGCTTGAATACGGGCTCCCACTTCTTCATTAGCAAGCCAAGTTGCATCCCGAGGGCCCTTAACGTATACGGGGCCTGGTATCAGCACGCGATGGGTGCTGTCATCAGGGAAGAGAGGCGGTTGCTGATCGATCGCAAGAGTGCGCCCCCTGCCAGCGATCGCAACATCCCTTTGAAGTGACGGATCGCTGTCCCTCCTCCGCTAAGAGAGGCTGCTGCAGCTGAGCCTCCACGTATGCTAAGCCCCATGCGTGGATTGCCCCGTGATCCTGTGGACGTGCCATCGGCGCCCTGTGCTCCCATGGAGACGGTAACCGTAGCTTCACCCGAATCTGACGTGGGCTCGGATATCGGGACTCACCATCCCAAAGTGCCCACGAAGCGCAAAATGGTTTTGGATGCGACCGGAGTTCGCGCGCAGAAGAGGAAGAAGAAGTCGATCTTCTTTGCTGATGTTGTATTTGGTCAGGAACCTCATGCTCCTTACATCGAGAGCTTAAGTTAGTACGGGACCAACGACGGCCTATTTATGCCACCAGATGACACTGATCTGGCCGTTGCCATCGCAGCTTCCGAGCGATTGGCAAGACGCGAAGAGTGGTTGGCTAACCTCGCGCGATCAGGTAATTATTAGTTGCATTTTTTGCCATTGAATCATACCTCTATCATTGTTTTTTGACTAACGTTTTTCCTTCTTTAATAGGCATTTCTACCGAAGAAGCTCTCGCTGCTTCTCTCAAAACTTTTGAGGAAGAAGAACGACTTCGAGCATCCTTAGGCCTTGGTACATTTCGGTTCTCCATGTTTCTGCTTCCGTTTCTTATGAGTAATCTTACCCTTTCTTTGTCTTATCGCAGGGATCACAATGCCTATCCCGTAAGCTGATGCAGAAATTCTCCCCGGGCCAACTACCGAAGCCCCGGCCTCTTCGGCACTGCCGCGAGAGGCCTTACTTAAGAAACCGATGACGGAAGCCTTGACGGCTCCAGAGGTAACCCTGAATGCGGACGACGACGTCCTGTTGAAGGAGGCTTCTAAAAGGTCTGTTTTGATGGCTCGGGAAGAAAGGAAGCGTCTGAGGCGTGCAGCAAGGGAGCGTAGTGCTGCTTTAGCTGCGGGTGCAGGTTCGAGCGCCGTTACCCCTGCTGCTACTCCTTCGGAGGAGTTTCCGGTTGCCTTGTCTACTGCTCACAGACGGGCGGCACGGGCGGCTCGAGAAGCGAACGATAAATCAACTCCAGGTAATGTGCCTTGAGGCTCCGTTGTCAATGTTTTAAACTATCAGTTCTCATATATCTTATCTTTGCAGGGCCGAGTCTTCCCAAAGATGTGGCGGCGACCGCTGAGCCTGAGAGAGCGGTGGAGGAGGTAGCTGTTATTTCCGAATCCGGGGTGGTGGCTAGCGATGTGGTCGCAATTGCCGGGCTCGAGGTAGTGGCCGACGAGATGGCTACCACGGCCGAGCCTGAAGCAGCGGTGGATGAGACGGTTGCGATTACTGAGCCTGAGGTGGTGTTGAGCGAAACGGGTGCAATTGCTGGGTCCGATGTGGTCACTCTTTCTCAAGAGTCGAGTACCACTCCGATCGTCGCTCTTCCTACCTATGGTTTTTTATCGTCTCCTGGCGTCGCAAGGGTGATGACGGCTCTCGTGGAGTCAGGGGACGAGGTGACAGGAGGGTGAGGCCACCCCAATGGAGGAGGGAGACGTCGTTGTTGAATCAAGTGACGCCCTCGTCATGGCTCCGGCTGGCGACTCTTCAGGTAGATTTTAGGTTACCGCCCTTCTTTTGATTCTGCAATCTTTCCTAACAAGGTTTATCTTGTTTCTAGTGCAGGTGCGGCTAGTGCTGAAGTCGAGCTACTCGAGACAGCGCCGTCAGTTACCACCCTGACGGTGACCACCTCTCTACCTTCTCTCGTACCATCGCAGATGCTGGAAGGTATACATTTGTGACCCATTAGTCTTATCTCTCGGCTGTGTAATTCATGTACTAACGTTGTGTCTTCGCATTTTTGCAGGAGTCCTTTTTGACCACCTGTACCAGGTGCTGCATCCTCACTTCTCCTTCCCGTCGGAGATTGCTTCATCCAGTGGCGCTGGTGAATACATCTTTCAATTAATGCTCTTTCTTTTACCGATAATGAAATTATTTCTGATTCTTCTTTGCCTTGATTGCAGCGCTACAGATTGGAGGAGATAAGAGATCAGTTGTGCCACCGGTCCTTCCGGCTTTGCCACCTGCTGCAGCTGGTATAGTAAATTCCGTTGTTCATGAATCTCTTATATTTCTAGATCCGTCATCTGATTATGATTTGTTTTGTAGCGGTCGCTTCGACTCCGGACTCTTTCGAATCTCTCATTATGATGCCAGCAGGCCCCTTCTCCAGACGTCCATCCTTAAAGGGTGCTGTGATGAGTCTGCGCATGTTGAGCGAATACGTCTAGGAGCTTGACGCGGAAGCTCCTACATCTGCCGTAGATTTCGCTGCCGAGGTCAATCCGATGCTAGCGACGCTTGTAAATTTCCATAATGAAGGCGTCGTCGAGTCTTGGGTTAGTCGCTGCAGGAAGATTGAGGCCTGTCTGCATCAGCTTGAACTTATGCATCTTGCCCCTGAGACTCAGGCTTTGAACTCCCAGCGGGCCGCATGGGTCGAGCAGAGTGCGTCCTTCCTTCGCCATTTCGAACAAAAAGCGACCTTGAGGCGGAAGGAATGTGAGGAGGCTTCCGCTGAGTTTGTCCAGTTGCGTGCCCAAGTCGAAGTGAACATCGCACAATTGAGAGCTGTCTTTGACACCTTGCAGCAATGTATCTCGGACGGGCTTGTATTGAGACGGAAGCTCGACTCTATCAAGCGGGTTACGCAGAGTTGCGAAGCTGCCCACGGGAAATTGATGAGAAGATTTCATCATGCTTGCAGCAAAGGACTCGAATCAAAGCGGAGCTAGCCGCGGAGGCTGATCATGAGAAGGCACTGAAAGAAGCGCGAGAGCAGCTTACGGACCTGTTGAGAACGCTTCCTTCTCAGTAGATGCCTTTGTATCAATCATACACTTGTAATCTCTGAATAATATGTATCTATTTTTTTATTTCCTTTATATGATGTATCTTGTATTCAATTGAGTTCATGAATAAAGACATTCTTTTTGTTATAATGTTGCTTTCTTTCTCCTTGTTGTGTTGTTGCCATGTAATTTTAGCAAGTGCGGTCGGTAGATAGTATATAGCTGTCAATCTTGGATTCTTAGTAGAGTGGTGATGGTTTAGAAAACAGGGTTAGGATATGTCACCTAAGACTTTTCAACTTTATGAGTTGTGAGGGTCTCATAAAGAATTTTCTCCCTACCAGTCGAGAGGATCCCGTAAGTGTAATTTCTCCTTAAGAATCGTGAGGATTCCTAAGTGTGTTTTCTCTTGAAAGTCGTAGGATCTCACAAGAGAATTTGCTCCCTTACGGGTCGTGAGGACCCGCAAGTGATGGGTGAAGTTGCCCTTATCCGCATTTCCCGGAGTCAGGGGTTGCTCTGGATGCTTCCCACGGGTTCACTGCCGTGTTCTGCGAGGACCAAGCTCCGCTCTGGACGTTTTCCAGGATACCGTAGTTTAAAGACATCGCGGTCGAGGTTAAGGACATCATAGTCCGTGGATTTAAGGACTCCACAATCCGCTGTTAGTTTTAAGACATCATGGTCGAGGTTAAGGACATCATAGTCCATGAGTTTAAGGACCTCACAGTCCAATGTTAGTTTTAAGACATCACGGTCGAAGTTAAGGACATCATAGTCCATGGGTTTAAGGACCCCACAGTCCGGTATTAGTTTTAAGACATCACGGTCGAGGTTAAGGACATTATAGTCCATGAGTTTAAGGACCTCACAGTCCGGTATTAGTTTTAAGACATCACGGTCGAGGTTAAGGACATCATAGTCCATGAGTTTAAGGACCTCACAGTCCGGTGTTAGTTTTAAGACATTACGGTCGAGGTTAAGGACATCATAGTCTATGAGTTTAAGGACCTCACAATCCAATGTTTGCTCTAGATGCTTCCCACGGGTTCACTGCCGTGTTCGGCGAGGATCAGGCTCCGCTCTGGATGCTTCACACGGGTTCACTGCCGTGCTCTGCGAGGACCAAGATCCGCTCTGGACGTTTTCCACGGGGTCAGAAGTAACATAAGCCGCGTTCCACGTAGCCATGGATTTTGCTCTAGATGCTTCCCACGGGTTCACTGCCGTGTTCGGCGAGGACTAGGCTCCACTCTGGATGCTTCACACGGGTTCACTGCCGTGCTCTGCGAGGACCAGGATCCTCTTTGGACGTTTTCCACGGGGTCAGACATAATCCGCGTTCTACGTAACCAGGAATTTTGCTCTGGATGCTTCCTATGGGTTCACTGCCATGATCGGCGAGGACCAGGCTCCGCTCTGGATGCTTCACACGGGTTCACTGCCATGCTCTGCGAGGACCAGGATCCGCTCTAGACGTTTACCATAGGATCAGAAGTGACATAATCCGCGTTCCACGTAGCCAGGGATTTTGCTCTAGATGCTTCCCACGGGTTCACTGCCATGTTCGGCGAGGACTAGGCTCCGCTCTGGATGCTTCACACGGGTTCACTGCCGTGCTCTGCGAGGACCAGGATCCGCTCTAGACATTTTCCACGGGGTCAGAAGTGACATAATCCGCATTCCACGTAACCAGGAATTTTGCTCTGGATGCTTTCCACGGGTTCACTGTCGTGTTCAACGAGGACCAGGCTCCGCTCTGGATGCTTCACACGGGTTCACTGCCGTGCTCTGCGAGGAGCAGGATTCGCTCTGGACGTTTTCCACGGGGTCAGAAGTGACATAATCCGCGTTCCACATAGCCAGGAATTTTGCTCCGGATGCTTCCCACAGGTTTACTGCTGTGTTCGGCGAGGACCAGGCTCCGCTCTGGACGTTTTCCAGGATACCGTTCTGGACGTTTTCCATGGGGTCAAGAGTGACATAAGCCGCGTTCCACGTAGCCAGGAAGGGTTAACTTTATCCGCATTTCACAGAGTTGGAGTTTGACTCTCGGTCATCTGTACACTGCCGAGTCATGGAACTAGGAGTTGCCGCTGTTCCGCTTTGCTTGATGTTGTGTCCGTTGTAATAAGACGAATGTTGAGATGATCTCTAGGCTGTTTATGAGCCATTGAGATTTGGCCTCTCCTTCTGATGAAGCTTGGGGAGGAAGGGTGTGATTCCCTCTTTGTTTGCGCTCCTGGATTGTATACAGGGATTGACATGATATCACCTATATGGCATAAATTTCATTTTATATATATATTTTTATCTCTTTCCGTGATGCTCTATCATTTCACCTTTTATATCGCGAAGGTCGCAATTACCCCATCATTTCGGCTATTTTTCGCGGTGCCCAATCATTTCGGCTATTTATTTTATTTTTTACTCGCTAGTTTTTTATTGCGAGTTGCCCAATCATTTCGGCTATTTGCATGCATACATTTTTACTTGCTGATTTTGTTTGCAAGTTGCCCCATCATTTCGGCTATTTCGTATGCATGTGTGGCTTGCTGGCTTTTCGCTGTAAGCTCGGAATTAGACATCGATTTCGGCATCAGCACAGCTACAACTGGGATATTGCCATGAGCGAATCATCATTTGCCTTCGTCGATGTCGAGCAAAGGTAGCTTAGTAGACAAGGTTAGGATTCTGTCGACCAAGGCTTTTGACTTCATGAGCCGTAAGGGTCTCATAAAGGTATTTCTCCCTGCGAGTCGTGAGGATCTCGTAGGTGTGTTTTCTCCTTAGGAGTCGTAAGGATTCCTAAGTGTATGATCTCTCATAAGTCGTAAGGATCTTACAAGAGTGTTTTCTCCTTATAAGTCGAGAGGACTTACAAGGGCAGTTCACGTTGTAGATATCTCCCTAGTCACGGATGGGATTTTGTTAGGGAAATTTTTATTCGCGCCCGTGGATTGTATACAAGGGTCAATATTGAGCCACTTGTAGGGCAGTATCGGATGTTGTGGGGCTGCTTAAGAACAGGTTCAGATCCCTGTAGCTTAAGACTTTCAAATCTTATGAGCCGTGAGGATCCCATAAGAGGGTTCTCCTTACGAGTCGTGAGGATCTCGCAAGTGTGTTTCTCCTTAGGAATCGTGGGGATCCCTAAGTGTGTTGCTCCCTTGTGAGTCGTAAGGATCTCATGCAGGTGGTTTCTTCTTACAAAGTCGAGAGGATCTTGCAAGTGTCTTTAACCAGATTGCGCCCTTTCGGATTTTCACAAAACTCACCGGTAGCCCTGCTGTTTTTACTCACGGAGCCCTTTCGGGTTTTCATCCGTGCCCATTTTGCTTATGGACGTACCGTTTTCTTTTTCTTTTCTCTTTTTTTTATTCTTTTTTTTTGTACCAGCTTTGGGACGCTGCAATCCATCGTAGCTTATCGACCTCTCGGTCAACGGTTAGTTTTAGGATATAGTGGTCCATTGGTAGTTTAAGGACGTTTCGGTCCGTCATTAGTTTAAGGACATTTCGGTTCGTTGTTAGTTTAAGGACGTTTCGGTCCGTTGTAAAGGAAGCCGGTTACTACTTATAGAGTTTGGGGTTAGGAAGATAGCGAGCGGACATAGTCGTCGTCATCTGTCATTGACCTAGGCCGTGACTTGTCAGGCGTAGTATTTCTTCAGGAAGCAACCATTTATTGTCCTGAAGGGCCTTTCGCCATGCATGTCCATGAGTAGATAGGCTACACCCTGGTAGAACTTGTCTATGATGTACGGGCCTTCATAGTTTGGCTTGAATTTTCCGCGCTTAGCGCGATTAGGGATCATAGGTCTTTTAACCACTAGCACGAGTTCGCCTTGGCGGAATGTTCTCGGCCTAGTCAATCTTTCATATGAGCGCGTCATCTTTGCTTTATAAGCTTCCAGATTTTGCAGCGCTATAAGCCGCGTTTCATCAAGGGCATCGAGCTCCTCAAGCCGAAGATGAGCATTCTCTTCGTCCGTTAGCTCGTAATGAACTGCCATTCGTAGAGAGGGTAGCTCTATCTCGAGGGGGAGTACTGCTTCTGTACCGAACACCAATGCGTACGGCGTTGTGTTCGTAGCCATTTTGAACGTATTCCGGTACGCCTAGAGAGCTTCATGCAGTCTCTCGTGCCAGTCCTTCTTATTTCGAAACACCGTCTTCTTTACAATTTTCGTCAATGTCTTGTTAAAAGCCCCAGCCAGACCGTTAGCTCGAGGATTATAGACTGATGAGTATCTCCAGTCTATGTTGTGTTGCTGTGCGAAGCGGCTGATTTTGTGGCTTCTATAGGCTGGCACATTATTGAAGATAATCCATAGCGGAGTTCCAAACCGATAAATGACGTATGTCTTGAAGAAATGGAGGATATTCTCCGTCTTTACTTCCCTGAGCGGTACTGCTTCTGCCCATTTGGAGAAGTAATCAGTTGTCGCCAAAATGAATCGATGTCCTATAGAAGACGCTGGTTCGATGGGGCCGATTATGTCAGTTCCCCACATTTCGAACGGCCAGTTGGCCACCGTTGGATGTAGTGGATTTGGATGCTGATGGATAAAATCCCTACGGATCTGGAACGAGTGGCATTGGTTCGCATATTCGAGGCAGTCCTGGATCATCGTGGGCCAATAAAAACCCATCCTTTTAATCTTCGGTTTCATCTTCGGCCCGGCTTGGTGAAGGGAACATCTTCTATTTGTAGGATATCCCAAGCATTCGCAAGGGAACATCTTCTACCAAACCGAGGAACAAAAGATGTTTTGTTTCTCAACATGCCACCTTTGTGAAAGGGAATTTTTTATGAAGAAATTATTGGTCATGAGGTAGAACTGGAAGGAGTTCCTGTTATAAAAACTGCAGCTGATGATTTGGTAGAACCGGAGGATTCAATAGTTTCCAACGAACCTCAGCCTCTCCGTCGATCTAGTAGGGTTCCTCACCCACCTGAGAGATACTTCGGTTTCTCTATGACAATGGGAGCGAGGATTGCATCATGAGATGATGACCCAACTATTTTCAAGAAGGACATCAGGAGTGGGACTCTGTGAGAATGGCTGGATACTTAGTGATCTGAGATGGAATCCTTATACACCAACAAAGTATGGACTTTGGTTGCTTTATCTGAAGGGTTAAATCCCCATCAGGAGTAAGTATATCTTGAGAAGATTACTTGGTGTACATGAAAAGGTTGAGACTTTCAAAGCTATGCTTAAGTCCATCCAGATCCTACTTGCCACGGCTACATACCATGACTACGATATCTGGCGGTTGGGTGTCATGACTACTTTTCTAAATGATGATTTGGAAGAGAGCGTCTATAAGTACACTGCCAGAGGGCTTCGTAGACAGTGGGAGCAGCGGAAACATGAGCAAGATGTTTTATGTGATAAATCAGGCATCGCGGAGTTGGAACGTCTGTTTTGATATGGTAGTCAAAGAGTTTGACCTCATCAAAATGGTAGATGAACCTTGTATATACAAAAAGATAGCAGAGAGTATGGTGGTGATCCTCATAGAGTACGTGGATGACATACTCTTGATAGGGAAAGAGTTTCCTATGCTACGCTCGGTCAAACTTCTCTTATCACAATGATTCTCCATATAGGATCAAGGTGATACCTCCTAAATCCTGGGTTATGGATCTATGGGATAGATCTAATTGGATGTTAGGATTCTCACTAGTTGTAGTGAGATGGTATCAATCGATCCTGGGGAGAATCACTGGAAAGATTCCAGGGTGATAAGGACGACTGAATGTCAGTCACAGGCATTGTCTTTAACCTCAGTGGAGGGACGGTATGTTGGAAAAGTTCCAAGCTAGATACCGTGACATACTAGACGATTAAAGGCAAGATACATCGTTACCAAAGATACTACCAAAGAGGCAGTCTGGATATATATAAGTTCATGAGATGAACTTCGTTCCAACCATTGTGTGACAATGGAGTTATGGCTTTGGCCTAGGAACCCCCGTCCCATCAGAGATCCAGACATATTCTTAGGCAGTATCGCCTGATCAGGGAGATGGTTGATCTCCAGGGAGATCGAGGTTAGGAGAGTAGGCATAGAGGACAACAGCATGGATCCACTCACAAAGGCCTATTTCCCAGTAGAGACTTCTATGGGATGGTTGAATATGAGATACTTTAACCACGGCTGATTGTTGGGTATGCGATACCACAACAGAAGGCCCTAGTGTAAGTGGGAGATTGTTAGTTATATGTATGCCCTAGAGGCCATTACTGTACATACGATGTATAT
The DNA here is from genome assembly GCA_030015575.1 of Agapanthus africanus. NCBI lineage: Eukaryota > Viridiplantae > Streptophyta > Magnoliopsida > Asparagales > Amaryllidaceae > Agapanthus > Agapanthus africanus. Next base: position 464,962,432 of record CM057343.1, read on the forward strand.
TGTGGTGGATGCTTGGACATATGTAGGGAGGACTTTCTTGCTCGACATGATAGTATGCTATCTGGTTTCTCTTTATCTTAACATGTACTCTAATTGTCTCTATATCACATGTTGATAAAGCCCTTAGGATGAGTACTTGACTACCAGGACTATGATGCGGATCATACTGGTGGGGACAGTGTAGTCGCCAAGTACATCCTTCAAATGTTCCTAGTCGTGGGAGTACCGAGACAGGCCATCGATACTCCAGAGTAGACTAGCGTATGCACTTCTTGACCCATATGATGGGCGATGGATGATCCCATATCCATTGGCGTTTGACATCAGAGAAGGTATACGGGTGCTCAGTCGAGATTGGGTACACTGGACGGACTCGCCGAGAACTCCCAGATGGTATTATACCTCACATCATATGACAGTTCTCTGGTGACACTGGTACAGAGTAGTCTGTAGACCCAAGATCGTCATAGAGTCTTGTGTGATTCCCACTGTGCTTTGATTTCCATCATACCACGTCCAAGAGGGCGTGGAAAAAGGTGGCTTTTGGGTACAGTCCCGAATCATATGGAGGTAATGAGCGATAGGAGGGGATTCGTCTCTCCCGGTATAGGGAGTTGATGTTGCGCTGTGTTCGATTGGCTATAATTGGAAATCCCTGTCCAGGGTTGCAGAGATTTACTTGTAAGTGTTATCAGTAGTTTCTCGAACAGTTATAGACCTCAAATCGACACGTCTTATCAAACTACTGGGTCTGACGTATACCACCCCTAGGCGAGATATCCAACATATCAGACGAAGAGACCGGACTGTACGGGAGTGTTACTGACTGGATTCGCAGGAGAAAGTATAGGCTTGCTTGTTGATCTTCTGATCGCTCAATACCTGGGTGGCTGTTACGTTTAGCTGACCGCTTGCAGCTTGTGGGTGTTTGATATGATCATCACCTACTGCCGGCGTATTGACGATTCTTTAGAGTCCTACACAGAGGTTTCTTGACTCAGGCAAAATGGAGTAGGAGCACATATATGATATGTGCGGGACCGAGAACAATACGTGTATGTGATACCGTATTAAATTCTCACGATATGAGATATCGGCCGGGTATATGTGATATAGCCGGGTCATCGGATCAAGTGTTGATTCGATGAACTGATACAGATTATATTAGTCGGTTATTTGTGAAATAGCCGGATTATCGGATTAAGTGTTGATTCGATAATTTAATGTATAATTATATATTTGATATATTAAATATAAGCTCACTAAAAGATTCTTTTTCTCACTCGGGTAATACATTGATATATATGCGATATATGTTAATTGTATTATTTTATTTTGTTACAATAAATATTGTATATGTGATATATAATATTGTAACATGTTAGGGTTATTAATGCAACATGTTTAGTGGAGATTAAATATGGTTAGGGTTTGATTTGGGTTAATCTTTTCTAGAAGTTTCTAGAAGCTTTGCTTTTGTTTCTTGCAAAGATATTTGTTTTGATATTTTGCAAGATATTTGTTTAACCCAACCCAACCATTTAACCTTAGTTAAATCTCTACAAGGGTTACATATACCATGGTTGCATTTCTAATCTCACACTTGACTTTCATTATTCATCACAAAAGGATTAGATCTTCTTCTCCCTTCTTCTTCTTTCATGAAAAAGCTTTCTAGCTTTTTATGTTGTGATGAAAATGAGTGAGATTAAGAAAACAATTGAGAGCTAAAATCCTACTTCATCATCCTAATTTATCCTAACCATTTAGATTAGGGTGTTCACTTCATTAGTGAGTGAGAGCTTGAGTTAAAGTTTCTTCAAGGTAGATCATCTTAGTTATCGAAGATCGGAAGCAAGCTTGCGTCTTTCTTTTATGGAGCCTCTCTAGAGTCCGGATTCTTGATGATCGCAGCAAAGGGACCTCAACACGAACCTTATGAAGTGAAGGACCGGACTACAAAGGTTGTAATCTAAAACTCTTAGATGTTAAAGTGTTTAACATGCTTTGTTTCGCCTAATCTCTAGTTTAAAGATCTTGGTTAGGGTTGTTCGGCACGTCTAAATTTTAAATCAGGCATGGTTGATACCTTGTAGACCCTTGTGAGAGTGCCTAGTAACCCTACAGTGGTATCAGAGCCAAGCTAGAGCTCTAGGCGATGTCTAGGCGAAGTTTAAAGTCCGATCGAACTCCGAATACCCGTAAAACCCTGGTTTCTGGAAAAAATTTCAAAAGTTGATTTTTTCTGTAATAAAAATACTCAGAAAATTAAGCAGGGTATTTTAGGAATTACTGTGCAAAATGAGCCTCTAATACGATTAAAGCACCGTGGAACCGCGGCCGTACTGTGCATTGAGCGGCGGTTCCGTGGCCATACAGTAGACTTAGGGCTTGGATTTTGAACAGTAATATCCGTATGTACTTCTACTTGTTTCTGGGAATTTTAAATTATACTCAAGTGTTGAGTTTTCTGGGATGTATTGGGGACTCATTGATTGGATCAGATAATTTAACTTCGTTTAAGTTTTTCCGGATAATTTTTAGAACGTGTTAAAAAGTTCGAACGGATATCAATAACTCACTTTTTCCCCTGTCGGAAAATTTTCAAAAGTTGGATTTTTTCTTGAGTTTGAAACTTTCGAAAAATCGTGCAAGTAACGCGGTGATCCCTCTAAAAGAACACAAACCTTAACTCGATTATATGACCGTCTGAACCACCTCTGAACCTTAGGGTTTGGGGCAGTACGGCGTTGCCACATGTGAGGTGTTGGCTTGACCCTTCTACGGCTGGACCATTGGTACTGTGGCATGTGATGGATATTTTTTGAACTCCGCTCAAGTGTTGAGCTATTTGGGAAATCTTGGGTGTTTGTTTATTCGATCGGGAAGTTTAACATTGTCTATTTATCTGGAATGTGTGATACAATATTTGGAATCCACAAGTAGTTATGAGATAACTAATTTGAATGTTATAAATCTAGCAGTTCGGTCTCAGATGATCGGTTGCCACGGGATTTTGATGCGATCAAAAGTCCATCGCAATCACGTAGCGTACGCGGATATTCGCCGGGTAAACTTAATAGACAGCCATGCCCCATAGCCCCGACCAAGTGACTGTAGGAGAACCCCATCGCCAAAAGCATCCGTTCGGGTGCTCGCGGCAGCGGTGTTCCGCCTTAGTGCACTTCGTCGACGGCATCGGGGGTGCGGTCGTCTACTAAACTTTGTGACGAGTATTCGATCAGCATATCGGAAATCTTGTTGAATTACCCGACTAGATATTGAAAAGAGTTTTCGATAATGAGACTAAAATGCGGGGTTATAATTGTTAGGCATGCGATGTCTAAGGAATTCATTGAGTTAGGCATGAGATGTCTAAGGAGGTTGCGGATTCCAACTGTTGTAGTTTTACACTTTCTTGTCTGTGACCGTAAGCGTAGTATGTGGTGTATTGCCGGCTTCGTTGCTATACATCAGCGACAATCGGGATACGCATACTTACTTACGTTGATGATATGTGATATTATGTGTTGCTGTGATATGTTATATTGGATCGTCGTGTTTTGAATAGCCGGGGGTTTTATGTGAGATGGTTTTTTTTTATTTTCATTCATGTAAAATTCATTGTATGTAATATTCTTTTATTGGGGCACTTCCGGGCTGAGGATGATGTCACCATTGTATATTATTTACTTTTCCGTATTAGGTAGACCCAAGACGGGGAGCACAAGTAAACAGGTTCTAGGGTCCAGTGGGAGACCATCTCAAAGAGTCGAGACCGGGTCTCCTAACCCCAGAATTGGCAGTGTTGCTTGCCGCTCTCATAGGGGTCTAGGGATGTGGGTTTGGCTATTTATCGCGATCGTGGAATCCGTGTTTTATACATGCTCGTATTAAAACACGGACGTCCTAGTATATCCAATATTTCATATGTGTTCTTTTGCTGCAATGTTCTGTGATGAAATCATATTACTGCCTGAGATGAATGTTTATATTATATATATGAGATATATGTTATATTTCAGATTTCGTTTCAAATGTGACGCTTGTGAAGCATATTAAAATGGGACTTCATTAATGAGATTAATGAATTAAAAGAAACCTAAAGATGTTGTAGAAACTTGTTTAAAAACTGGTAGCTCTAGTTCTTGCTTTGCATAGCGGTGTTCCTTGTAGAACATCAAGCACCTTATTCGATAAGGAAAGAGCCGAGATCCCTTCACTGGGAGTGACCTCTTTAGCGAAACTAGCAGATGCTACAAACTCGGTTTGTCTTTTGAATGTTTTTATAGTTTTTGCTTTGCATAGTGATGTTTGTGAAATATCCTGCAGCTTATTCGATGAGGAAAGAGCCGACGATCTCTTCACCGGGAGTGACCTCTTTAGCAAAACTAGAAAAGGCTTCAAAAACATTCCATTTAAAATCACTCGATTCTACAACGATATCAAGTTCATTACGCAAAGGGTTTTCTTAAAAATCTGTCGTAGCCCTCCGTCATTTCAGATAACTAGTATTTAGTATTCGTGCTGCGTTTGTTGGCCTTTGTCAAGGCGTAGTGTGCGGTAGCTGATTACTGCTTATCTGTATAAACATATGATGTGATTGAGTTAGGGTAGTCGTGCGACCTTGTTGGCCTTTGTCAAGGGTCGTGCGGGTGAGTTTAATTCAATCAGGAAATGACGGGTTGAACTTGACTAGCATCCTATGGTTTGTTGGCCTTTTGTCAAGGTCATAGGAGGTTAGGGGTAAAATATTATTGGGAATTTCAAGTGTTGAAATTTGCAATGAGATTGCATATCTTCTATGAGATAGTTGGATCCCGATACCCGTTGCGAGTAAGAGTTACTCCTGGAAAAGTTTTACACATTACAATTAGTCGATCAAGTAGGTGTCTAGAAAGGTGTTAACGGGGTTACGTCCCTGGGAAAACGAGGTTTACTTTAATTAGGTCCGTACGAAAGCACGGGGAACCTCCCTCAAAGTACCGGCACTGGCCTGGCTGAAAGATTGGCGAACTTGTAGGATGTAATTAATCCCGGCTAGTCTTTCCTTTAAGGGTTTGAAGGAAGATTTGACTAAAACAGTAGGAGACATCTTGATTAGATATATTAATAACCAATCGAATCTTGTAAAAGCGCACGCTGAGTGTTTTCTTCTCTCTCTCCTGGTAGCGACCATGTCACGCCTTAATCAAGATAATAATATGGATGTGTTGACCGAACCCGCTTGTTATACTGCACTAGGGAACGTTGGTCCCGCTCCAACTTATAATTGTTATAAGACAGAGCAGGAAATAGGGGATTACCAGAATTCCCGTGCCGCCCAAACGAAGAAAGTGCATGTTGATGCACCTTCTTCGGGTATGTTCATTACACAGAACTGTTTCTCAATATCCTTTACGTCCTGGGTATTTGATACTAAATCAGGATCCCACATATGTAATTTGTTACATGGGCTACAGATAGGTAGAGAACTGAGAACGGGTGATAAATTTCTTGAAATAGAAACGGTGCAAGTGTTGCAGCCAAGTCTGTTGGTAGTTATCACCCTGTATTACAAGAATACATTGATTCTGAACGAATGTTATTAGATACCGAACCTGATATACAATATCATATCGGTCTCTTTATTAGTAAAGAAGGATATAATTTTGTATTGTTGGATAAATGTTTTGAACATTTCCTATATCAAGAGTTGATCAGTTCAGGCACATTATATAAAAGCATATACGTTCTAAATCAAACTACAGTTCTTAATATACAGAACACACACAAGAGGAAGAGTTCAGAAATGAACGAATCCTTCTTGAGGCATTGTAGACTAGGTCATATCAATCCGACCCGACTAACTGAAGTTACATAAAGATGTATATTTAAATTAGTTTGGATTTACATCTTGTAAAATTTGCCAGTCATGTCACAAAGATAAGATGACCACAGTTCCGTTTATTGGAAACAGAGAAAGAGTTAGTGAACTCTAGGGATTGATACATGCTGATGTATGAAAGTACCCTGTCTACATATGCCAGGACCGGTTCTTTGTACTTCATTACATTCACTGATGATCTCTCAAGATTCAGACATATGTTCCTGTTGAAACACAAGTCCAAAACTTTTGAGATAATCACAGAATATAAGATAGAAGTAGAGAACCAAAAACAGGTATAAGTATTATGTCCTTTGATGAGATCAAGGAGAAGAATACTTGAGCACAGAATTCCTGGACTTTTCTAAAGGAGAATAAGATTCTCTCTCAGTATTACTCCTCCGTATACATCATAACACATCGGTGTATCGGGGCGGAGCAATCACACCCTATTAGATATGGTGTGCTCTATGATGAGTACTACTAAGTTGCCTATTTTCTTTTGGGAGTTATGCACTTGTGTAACTGCATACCTATTGAATAGGGTTCCAATCAAATCAGTTGCCTACCACTTCATATGTGATATGGAATGGGAAGAGCCCATATCTTAAGTAAGTTAAGATTTGGGGTTGTCTGGCCTATGTCTAAAAGCAAAATCCGGACAAGCTCGAGGCAAAGTCAGTTCTGTGGAAGTTTTTAGGATATCCCAAGCATTCACAAGGGAACATTTTCTACCAAACCGAGGAACAAAAGATATTTTGTTTCTCAACATGCCACCTTTGTGAAAGGGAATTTCTTGTGAAGAAATTATTAGTCATGAGGTAGAACTGGAAGGAGTTCCAGCTATAAAAACTGCATCTGATGATTTGGTAGAACCGGAGGATTCAATAGTTTCTAACGAACCTCAGCCTCTCCGCCGATCTAGTAGGGTTCCTCTGTTAGTGTATATGCCCTAGAGGCCATTACTGTATCATACTAGTTCGTATATTACTTAATGGAAGCTTGGGATATTCACCTTGTATAAACAATCTTGCTCAATATAGTAGTATGCTACTTGGTTTGTTTCTACTTCAATGTGTACATGTGTTTATTTTAGTATATCACCTATATGCATTAATGGAGCCCTTAGGATCTTTGCTTGATTACCAGCGTTGTGATGGCAGTCACACTAGTAGGGGCTGGGTAATCTATAAGCACATCCTTATACAGGTCCCTAGTTGCAGGACTATCGAGACAGGGCATCGATACTCCGGAGTAGACTAGCGTATGCGCTTCTCATCCCAGTGTGGGAGATGGTCTATCCCACAGCCATCAGTACGTCGTACTGGAGATAGTATACGGGTGCTCGTTGGGTTACGAGTACACTGGATAGGACTCGTCGGGAACTGACAGGTTGGTATTATACCTATCGTCAGTTATCAGTTCCCAGGTGACATGAGTACAGCTTAGTCCGCTGACTTGACACTGGCACTTCGCCTCGAGTGTGTTCCCACTGCACTTTGATCACTACCCTACCACGGCTCAAAGGAGTCGTGCAAACAGGTAATTGTTGGGTGCAGTCCCGAAGCACTTGGAGGCAGTGAGGATTAGACAGGATTCGTCTCTCCCGGTATTGGGGGTTGACATCGCGTTATGTCTAGGAGAGCCATTACACGAGTAGTCCCAGGCCAGGGCAAGCGAGATATACTGGTAGGCTTCCAGTGTTATCTCAGGGTGTTTTGGGCTTCACTCCGACACGACTTGTACCGCTATTAGGGGATTGACGTTTTACCGCCCCCTAGGCCCGACATGCGATGTATTAGACGAACAGACCAGACTGTACGGAGACTGTCACATTCAGACTCAGTAGGAGTTCAGATGGGATTCACCTCGTCAGCCTTCTTGTCGGCATCTACCTGGGGACCGTTACGCACAGCTAGTGCCGCTTGCGGTCTGTGGTTAAACCCACTGCCAGCGTAGTGTCGAGTCTTTAGAGTCCCACACAGAGGGTATTCATCTCTGGGCAAAACAGAGTAGAGGTCGCATGGCTTTGCAACAGGGTTCGTTCTCATCCGCGCACTAGTGCACGTTTGGAGTCCGGACGGATATTACTGGTAGGCTCTGGTTTGAGCCAGATACTGGTATACGTTTTGGAGTTGATTTTATCTCTTGGTATTCATGTTCCTCGGAACAAGAATGCGGGTGTGTATGCACAGTTGATTGAGGCGGAGGAACAGGATTTTCATTAGGGTTTCGGAACGGGTGCGTATGCACAGTTGACAGTCGTCTTTTTCCAAACCCTAATGGAATTATGATATATCTATTAATAATATTAATCAAATGAAATTGTGTCATGGTTGGATTTTGTTGACTTGTTGACCATGGTTGACTTGTTGACCATGGTTGAAGATTTGACCATCATCATTACAAAAGAAAGATGCTTTTTGATTCTTGCAAAACCATTTAAAGAATGTAATGATAATGGTCATTCCAAACCTTCCATCAACTATTTCATTTTATTATTATTGTTAATTGATAATTCCTTTCATTTTGATATGGTTGTAAGAAATGAAAAGAATAAGCTGATTCTATCATAACCATTCTCTCTCCTCACTTGTTCTTCCTCCTCTAGTTCAAGGAGAATCCTTCTCATGAGTTGAGAATCCCTCTCCTTGAGATAAAAACACCCCAAAGACACTCTCTACTCACTCTAGGGTCAAAGGTTTAGCAAGCCGAAGATTCTAGTTCTCTCAAAGTTCGAGAAAGAGCCCGAAGGTTGAACCCTCAGGCGGATCCATCTTTGACGGAAGAAGGCAACAAGGAAAGAACCATCAACCCCTACAAAAGATTCAAGAAGAAGGAGTTCAAGTTAGGTATAACCTTTCATCCGAGTAGCTAACTCTCTTTAGCTTGTTTGCTAGTTTTAGTTTAGGAAAAGATCCCGACTTTGTTAGTCCATGTTGCCCCATGTGCTAAAAATTTGATTTTTATACCGTTTCCGCTTCCCCGTAAGAACCGGGGGTCGCAACGTGGACTTACAGTTGTATCAGAGCCTAACTAAACTTAAACTAGCTTTGTAGTAAAGTGTATGGAAGTTCGATCGAGAAAAATCACAAAACCGGAAAAACAAAAACCCTAAGTTTCTGTTGAAATTTTTTGTGCTCTAAATGTAAAAAGTTTTACTCCTAAAATCGGCTCAGGGTTTTGTGAAAACACCCACAAAATATGATCGCATGATTCCTTCAAAGAGCCGCGGTTCCGCGGCAATGGGTGGCTTAGGCCGCGGAACCGCCGCCGTTTTGTCTCTTCGTGTGGTCCTGTTTTTTGCAGTATTCTTCTGGTAGGGTTTTGGGATTTTTAAGATATGTCATTTGTGCCCAAATTTTCCAGAAAAGAAATTTGTTTTTGGGGGCCTATAAATCCGTATTTTTTATCGAACTTCACTGCACTTTGACTACAATGGTTATATCTGTAATGTTTGCCTGTATTGAACGTCGGCTAATCGCTATATGTCGATTAGTCGGGGTTATACACATCTATGATCTGTGTTTGCTGATGGTATGTGTATATGAATGGATTGGATTGTCGCGGGTGAATAGCCAGGATGGATGTGAGATGAGTGTTGCTTTTCTTTCATTCATTTGTAATATGTAAATTGATGTAATATTATTATTTGTATGGCCGCACAACCGGGTCGGGGTTGTAGCCGTCATTGTATAATTCTTTTTACTGTTTTTGCTCCTAGGATAGACCCATGGAGGGGTGCACAAACTATCGAGTACTTGACGGGTAGTTTGCCGCACCCGTAGGGGTCTTGGGTGGGGTATTGGCTATTCACCGCGACCGTGTAATCCGCTTTTCGTTGCAGGCTCGAACGGATTGCGGATTCCTAGTATATCCAATGTATTCATCTGTGATCTGAAATGTCTATCATTGCTATATATTTATAACTATTTAGACGTTGCTTATGTTTTACAGCCGCGCTAGCCCAGCCCCCGCTCTGTCGTTAGTTAAGTAACCTAACGGGTGATGACGGGGCCCCGTGGCGAATGTGAATGGCATAAGCATACGTCATATTTTGGTTGTTTTCTGCAATGGTAGGATTAAATGATGGGACACATTAAAAGAACTAATGCAAGAATATCACGCATTAAAAGAACTAATGCAAGATAATAAACCAAGTTAAAGTCGTTGGAACACTTTCGAAAAACCACTCGGTTCTTTTCAAAACTAACTTTTAAATGCGGAGATTGAGCCACTCCTTCTAAAAGCTATCTCGTTCCATCGATTATATCAAGTTCTCTACGTTCACGGTTTCGCCAAAACCATTCGTAGCCCTCCGTCGTTTCACATGAATAGTCAATAGTATTCAAGCTGTGCTTGTTGGCCAAAGTCAAGGCATAGTGATTGGTAGCTATTGGGTATTCATGTGCAGCATAGATAGATGCGTTGGTTTGGAACAGTCGTACTGCCTTGTTGGCCAAAGTCAAGGGTAGGTACGGGTGGATTCAAATTAACCTGGAGAACAACGGGTAGAACTTGACATGTGACTTATGATTTGTTGGCCAAAGTCAAGGTCATAAGAGCATGGGGCAAAAATCCACATCGGGAGTTTCATAAGTACTGAAACTTGCTAGATTTGCATACCATTTGGAGTGTGGTGATTCTGGTAGGATTCCTTCAGTTTCGTCATACGATGATATTTGGATCCCGATCCTACTGTGAGTATATGCTACTCCTCAGGAAATTTCTCGCTAAACGATCAATGCTATAAACCTAGTAGGTGCCTAGAAAGGTGTTAGCGGGGCTACGCCCCCAGGGAAAAGAGGTTCTTTAATTAAGAAACTTCGCGAAAGCGTTGGAAAACCTCCCTCGAAGTACCGACACTGGCCTGGCTGAACGGTTAAGCAAGAATTGTGCAGTGGGATTGATCCCGACTAATTCTTCCTTTATGGTTTGAGGAGGGATTCGAGAGACAGTGGGAGCCATCCTGTTTAGACAAATTAAAAACCACTCTAAACTTGCAAGAGCATCGTGCTAAAGTGTTTCTTCTCTCCCTCCTATTTGCAGCGACCAATCGACATGACTGTACTTAAGTTACTTCTAGATAAAAACATACTGACAGGGCCAAACTACAAAGATTGGCTCAGGAATGTCAAAATGGCAATCACTTACGACAAGCTGGGGTATCTTCTTACCACCAAAGCTCCCCCCGTCCCAGGTCCCACCTCCAGCGTCGTGGATAAGGAAATCCGTAAGACTTGGGAGATTGATTGTGCGAAGGCCAGGTGCCTCGTGCTTGCCTCTATGGACAACGAACATCAGAGGAGGCACGAGAATATGGACTTAGAAACCATATTTCTTCATACAAAAGAACTGTATAGAGAGCAGTCTCGTATCGCAAGATACAAAGTGTCGAAGAAGTTATTTTCGGCAAAGTTGGCCGTCGGATCATCGGTAGCGGACCACGTGCTTAAGATGATTGGCTACATTGAGGAGCTCGCGGAACTTGGGACCACGTTGGAAAGTGAACTCTATACGGATTTAATTCTCCAGTCCCTTCCATCCACTTACGCCCAGTTTATACTGAACTTCAACTTACAAGAAAAGGAAGTTGAACTTTCAGAACTCCTCAACATGCTGAGGAGCGCAGAGGGCACCCTACAGAAAGGTAGGAAAACACCCGCTTTGTTTGTAGGAGGATCTTCTTCTTCTAGGTCCAAGTCGAAAGCCAAGGGAAAGAGGAAGAAAGCCCCCGCCAAACCAAGGGACGGTGTTAGTAAAGTGGGTACGAAGGGAAAAGAAATGGCAACAAAGATAGCGGGGAAGCTTGTGGGAAAGGAAGAGTGCTTCTATTGTCATAAGAATGGACACTGGAAGAAAGATTGCAGGGCTTGGAAAGCCAGGACACAGGAACTGAAGCAGGTTGCGGCTTCAGCTTCAGGTGTGTATGTTATTGAAAACTGTCTTTCTATAAACTCTACTTCCTGGGTATTGGATACCGGATCAGGATCTCATATCTGTAATTCTTTGCAGGCGTTGAAAAACCGTAGGTTTTTGAAGGCAGGTGACATGACCCTCAGAGTTGCGAACGGAGCTAGCATGGATGCTAAAGCCGTGGGGGACTATCACCTTGGAATGTCAGATGGACATGTTTTGGTTTTGCGTAATTGCTTTTTTGTACCCAACGCAACTTGTAATATCATTTCTGTATCTTTGGTTTCTAAAGAAGGTTATGAATTTGCGTTTGTAAGTAATGTTGTAAACATTCACCTTAATCAAGTTCTGATTGGGTCAGGTACACTGAGCAATGGTATATACGTGTTGAACCAACCACAGATTTTCAATGTCCAGAATACACACAAAAGAATGTCTCCAGATATCAATCAGACTTTCTTATGGCATTGTAGACCGGGTCACATCAATGAGAGAAGGTTGACTAAGTTACATACAGATGGATATTTGGATCCGTTCGAATATCAATCATATACCACTTGTCAATCCTGTCTCAAAGGAAAGATGACAAAGACTCCGTTCACTGGACACGGAGTAAGAGCGAGCGAGCTCTTGGGACTCGTACACAGCGACGTGTGCGGTCCAATGTCTACACATGCACGAAGCGGTTACTCTTACTTCATTACTTTTACGGATAATTTTTCAAGGTACGGTTATGTCTTCTTAATGAAACATAAGTCCGAAGCTTTTGAAAAGTTCCAGGAATATAAGAATGAAGTAGAAAACCAAACCGGCAAAAGTATCAAGATTCTAAGATCGGATCGAGGTGGAGAATACTTAAGTGCCGAGTTCCTGAATTATTTAAAAGAGAACAGAATTCTCTCTCAGCTTACTCCTCCATACACTCCGCAACATAACGGTGTATCAGAGAGACGGAACCGAACCCTATTGGATATGGTACGGTCCATGATGAGTAACGCTGAGTTACCGCGATCATTCTGGGGGTATGCGCTAGAATCAGCTGCGTACCTTTTGAACCGAGTTCCTACTAAGACTGTGCCTACTACACCATATGAGATGTGGTGTGGGAAGAGGCCCCATCTCAGTCACATTAAGACATGGGGATGTCCAGCTTTTGTTAAAAAGCAGCATGCGGACAAGCTCGAGGTACGCTCAGTAAAGTGTAAGTTCGTGGGATATCCAAAGAACTCCAAGGGATATTTCTTCTACTGCGAAGAGGAACAAAAAGTCCTTGTTTCTCATCATGCCTACTTCTTGGAAACTGAGTTTTTGGAAACCCAGATAAGTGGGAGCACAGTAGAACTGGAAGAAATTCCAGAACCGCGAACCATTACTGAAAGCTTAGTGGAACCAAAGGGTTCAAAAGAACAGGACATTCCTATGCCGCTCCGCAGGAGTAGTAGGCAATCTCATCCGCCCGAGAGATACTACGGTTTTCTCATAGACGGGGATAGAGAGGATTGCATCATAGATTATGATGAGCCTACTAGCTTTCAGCAGGCCATTCAGAGCGTTGACTCGGTAAAATGGCTGGATGCAATGCGGACCGAAATGGAGTCCATGTACACCAACAAAGTATGGACGTTGGACATTGCTCCAGACGGGGTAAAACCCGTAGGATGCAAGTGGATCTTCAAAAGGAAGATTGGTGTAGATGGACAGGTTGAGACCTATAAAGCTAGACTTGTAGCAAAGGGTTTCCGTCAAATACCTGGTTTGGACTATGACGAAACCTTTTCTCCAGTGGCTATACTGAAATCCATTCGGATCCTTCTTGCCATTGCTGCCTTCCACGATTATGAGATTTGGCAAATGGACGTAAAAACCGCTTTTCTAAATGGAAATTTAGAGGAGTGTGTCTATATGGACCAGCCAGAGGGTTTCATTCAGAGTGGGAGCAGCGGAAAGGTGTGCAAGTTGCTTAAGTCCATCTATGGACTAAAGCAGGCATCGCGGAGTTGGAACATCTGTTTTGATGAGACGGTCAAGGAATTTGGCTTTATCAAAAATCCAGATGAACCATGCATCTATAGTAGATTTGTAGCGAGAACTATAGTATTCCTCGCTTTATACGTGGATGACATTCTTTTAGTAGGAAATGACATTCCTATACTACAATCTGTCAAGGGGTTCTTGTCACACAGGTTCTCCATGAAAGACCTGGGTGATGCCTCATACATCCTGGGGATCCGGATCCATCGTGATAGATCCAAGAGGATATTAGGACTTTCACAGTCCAGGTACATCGACACCATACTGAAAAGATTCAGTATGGAAGATTCCAAGCGCGGTAACCTACCGGCTTGTCACGGGATCGCCCTCTCTAAAGAGATGTCCCCCAAGACTGATTTGGAGAGGGATCGCATGTCTATTATACCCTACGCTTCTACGGTAGGCTCTATAATGTATGCGATGTTGTGTACCAGACCGGATGTAGCTTATGCACTGAGTGTGGTAAGCCGGTATCAGTCAAACCCTAGGGAGAAACACTGGATAGCGGTAAAGAACCTTCTCAAGTACCTGAGAAGGACTAAGGAGATGTTCTTGGTGTATGGCGGAAAAGACCTCCAGATCGAGGCCTTTGCTGACTCCAGCTTCCAGAGTGACAAGGATGATTCCAAGTCCATGTCGGGTTTTTTCTTTACCCTCAATGGAGGGGCGGTGTGTTGGAAGAGTTCCAAACAGGAAACCGTTGCAGACTCAACTATGGAAGCGGAATACATCGCTGCATCTGATGCCGCAAAAGAAGCTGTCTGGATGAGGAAGTTCTTGAAAGAACTTCAGGTGGTTCCGTCCATTGTTGACCCAATACCTCTGTATTGCGACAACAACGGGGCTATAGATTTAGCGAAGGAACCCAGGTCCCATCAGAGATCCAGGCACATCTTGAGGCGGTATCACCTGATCAGGGAGATCATGGATCGCAAGGAGATTGAGGTTCGGAGGGTTGCTTCAGAAGAAAACACTGCAGATCCATTCACCAAGGCCCTGCCCCAGACTCAGTTCGAGCGGCTGATCGAGATGATAGGTCTTCGATACGCCAGTACATGGCCTTAGTGCAAGTGGGAGATTGTTAGTGTATATGCCCTAGAAGCCATTACTGTATCATACTAGTTCGTATATTACTTAATGGAAGCTTGGGATATTCACCTTGTATAAACAATCTTGCTCAATATAGTAGTATGCTACTTGGTTTGTTTCTACTTCAATGTGTACATGTGTTTATTTTAGTATATCACCTATACGTATTAATGGAGCCCTTAGGATCTTTGCTTGATTACCAGCGTTGTGATGGCAGTCACACTAGTGGGGGCTGGGTAATCTATAAGCACATCCTTATACAGGTCCCTAGTTGCAGGACTATCGAGACAGGGCATCGATACTCCGGAGTAGACTAGCGTATGCGCTTCTCATCCCAGTGTGGGAGATGGTCTGTCCCACTGCCATCAGTACGTCGTACTGGAGATAGTATACGGGTGCTCGTTGGGTTACGAGTACACTGGACAGGACTCGTCGGGAACTGGCAGGTTGGTATTATACCTATCGTCAATTATCAGTTCCCAGGTGACATGAGTACAGCTTAGTCCGCTGACTTGACACTGGCACTTCACCTCGAGTGTGTTCCCACTGCACTTTGATCACTACCCTACCACGGCTCAAAGGAGTCGTGCAAACAGGTAATGGTTAGGTGCAGTCCCGAAGCACTTGGAGGCAGTGACGGTTAGACAGGATTCGTCTCTCCCGGTATTGGGGGTTGACATCGCGCTGTGTCTAGGAGAGCCATTACACGAGTAGTCCCTGGCCAGGGCAAGCGAGATATACTGGTAGGCTTCCAGTGTTATCTCAGGGTGTTTTGGGCTTCACTCCGACACGACTTGTACCGCTATTAGGGGACTGACGTTTTACCGCCCCCTAGGCCCGACATGCGATGTATTAGACGAACAGACCGGACTGTACGGAGACTGTCACATTCAGACTCAGTAGGAGTTCAGATGGGGTTCACCTCGTCAGCCTTCTTGTCGGCATCTACCTGGGGACCGTTACGCACAGCTAGTGCCGCTTGCGGTCTGTGGTTAAACCCACTGCCAGCGTAGTGTCGAGTCTTTAGAGTCCCACACAGAGGGTATTCGCCTCTGGGCAAAATAGAGTAGAGGTCGCATGGCTTTGCAACAGGGTTCGTTCTCATCCGCGCACTAGTGCACGTTTGGAGTCCGGACGGATATTACTGGTAGGCTCTGGTTTGAGCCAGATACTGGTATACATTTTGGAGTTGATTTTATCTCTTGGTATTCATGTTCCTCGGAACAAGAATGCGGGTGTGTATGCACAGTTGATTGAGGCGGAGGAACAGGATTTTCATTAGGGTTTCGGAAAGGGTGCGTATGCACAGTTGACAGTCGTCTTTTTCCAAACCCTAATGGAATTATGATATATCTATTAATAATATTAATCAAATGAAATTGTGTCATGGTTGGATTTTGTTGACTTGTTGACCATGGTTGACTTGTTGACCATGGTTGAAGATTTGACCATCATCATTACAAAAGAAAGATGCTTTTTGATTCTTGCAAAACCATTTAAAGAATGTAATGATAATGGTCATTCCAAACCTTCCATCAACTATTTTATTTTATTATTATTGTTAATTGATAATTCCTTTCATTTTGATATGGTTGTAAGAAATGAAAAGAATAAGCTGATTCTATCATAACCATTCTCTCTCCTCACTTGTTCTTCTTCCTCCTCTAGTTCAAGGAGAATCCTTCTCATGAGTTGAGAATCCCTCTCCTTAAGATAAAAACACCCCAAAGACACTCTCTACTCACTCTAGGGTCAAAGGTTTAGCAAGCCGAAGATTCTAGTTCTCTCAAAATTCGAGAAAGAAGCCGAAGGTTGAACCCTCAGGTGGATCCATCTTTGACGGAAGAAGGCAACAAGGAAAGAACCATCAACCCCTACAAAAGATTCAAGAAGAAGGAGTTCAAGTTAGGTATAACCTTTCATCCGAGTAGCTAACTCTCTTTAGCTTGTTTGCTAGTTTTAGTTTAGGAAAAGATCCCGACTTTGTTAGTCCATGTTGCCCCATGCGCTAAAAATTTGATTTTTATACCGTTTCCGCCTCCCCGTAAGAACCGGGGGTCGCAACGTGGAATTACATCCTCACCCACCTGAGAGATACTTCGGTTTCTCTATGACAGTGGGAGCGAGGATTGCATCATGAGATGATGACCCAACTATTTTCAAGCAGGCCATCAGGAGTGGGACTCTGTGAGAATGGCTGGATGCTTAGTGATCTGAGATGGAATCCTTATACACCAACAAATTATGGACTTTGGTTGCTTTATCTGAAGGGTTAAATCCCCATCAGGAGCAAGTATATCTTGAGAAGATTACTTGGTGTACATGGAAAGGATGAGACTTTCAAAGCTATGCTTAAGTCCATCCAGATCCTACTTGCCACGGCTACATACCATGACTACGATATCTGGCGGTTGGGTGTCATGACTGCTTTTCTAAATGATGATTTGGAAGAGAGCGTCTATAAGTACACAGCCAGAGGGCTTCGTAGACAGTGGGAGCAGCGGAAACATGAGCAAGATGTTTTATGTGATAAATCAGGCATCGCGGAGTTGGAACGTCTGTTTTGATATGGTAGTCAAAGAGTTTGACCTCATCAAAATGGTAGATGAACCTTGTATATACAAAAAGATAGCAGAGAGTATGGTGGTGATCCTCATAGAGTACGTGGATGACATACTCTTGATAGGGAAAGAGTTTCCTATGCTACGCTCGGTCAAACTTCTCTTATCACAATGATTCTCCATATAGGATCAAGGTGATACCTCCTAAATACTGGGTTATGGATCTATGGGATAGATCTAATTGGATGTTAGGATTCTCACTAGTTGTAGTGAGATGGTATCAATCGATCCTGGGGAGAATCACTGGAAAGATTCCAGGGTGATAAGGACGACTGAATGTCAGTCGCAGGCATTGTCTTTACCCTCAGTGGAGGGACGGTATATTGGAAGAGTTCCAAGCTAGATACCATGACTTACTAGACGATTAAAGGCAAGATACATCGTTACCAAAGATGCTACCAAAGAGGCAGTCTGGATATATATAAGTTCATGAGATGAACTTCGTTCCAACCATTGTGTGACAATGGAGTTATGGCTTTGGCCTAGGAACCCCCGTCCCATCAGAGATCCAGACATATTCTTAGGCAGTATCGCCTGATCAGGGAGATGGTTGATCTCTAGGGAGATCGAGGTTAGGAGAGTAGGCACAGAGGACAACAGCGCGGATCCACTCACAAAGGCCTATTTTCCAGTAGAGACTTTTATGGGATGGTTGAATATGAGATACTTCAACCACGGCTGATTATTGGGTATGCGATACCACAACAGAAGGCCCTAGTGCAAGTGGAAGATTGTTAGTTATATGTATGCCCCAGAGGCCATTACTGTACATACGATGTATATTGTAGTGGATGTTTGGACATATGTAGGGAGGACTTTCTTGCTCGACATGATAGTACGCTATCTGGTTGCTCTTTATCTTAACATGTACTCTGATTGTCTCTATGTCACATGTTGATAAAGCCCTTAGGATGAGTACTTGACTACCAGGACTATGATGTGGATCATACTGGTGGGGACAGTGTAGTCGCCAAGTACATCCTTCAAATGTTCCTAGTCGTGGGAGTACCGAGACAGGGCATCGATACTCCAGAGCAGACTAGCGTATGCGCTTCTTGACCCATATGATGGGTGATGGATGATCCCATATCCATTGGTGTTTGACATCAGAGAAGGTATACGGGTGCTCAGTCGAGACTGGGTACACTGGACGTACTCGCCGAGAACTCCCAGATGGTATTATACCTCATGTCAGATGGCAGTTCTCTGGTGACACTGGTACAGAGTAGTCTGTAGACCCGAGATCGTCATAGAGTCTTATGTGATTCCCACTGTGCTTTGATTTCCATCATACCACGTCCAAGAGGGTGTGCAAAAAGGTGGCTTTTGGGTACAGTCCCGAATCACATGGAGGCAATGAGCGATAGGAGGGGATTCGTCTCTCCCGGTATAGGGAGTTGATGTTGCGCTGTGTTCGATTGGCTATAACTGGAAATCTCTGGCCAGGGTTGCAGAGATTTACTGGTAAGTGTTATCAGTAGTTTCTCGAACTGTTATAGACCTCAAATCGACACGACTTATCAAGCTACTGGGGTCTGACGTATACCACCCCTAGGCGAGATAGGCGACATATCAGACGAAGAGACCGGACTGTACGGGAGTGTTACTGACTGGATTCGTAGGAGAAAGTATAGGCTTGCTTGTTGATCTTCTGATCACTCAATACCTGGGTGGCTGTTACGTTTAGCTGACCGCTTGCAGCTTGTTGGTGTTTGATATGATCATCACCTACTGCTGGCATATTGACGATTCTTTAGAGTCCTACACAGAGGTTTCTTGACTCAGGAAAAATGGAGTAGGAGCACATATATGATATGTGCGGGACCGAGAACAATACGTGTATGTGATACCGTATTAGATTCTCGCGATATGAGATATCGGCAGTGTTCCCCTCCAAATCACGGAGACGCGACCGCGTAGGTCCGTCTTGCCTGAAATTCGGGGCAGATGCTAATTGGTGCTATCCGTCCACCTCTCCGAAGATGCCAAGTTGATTTATGGCACCACGTATCGAAGGTTTAAACGGATGCGGCCGATGTAGCAGACTTCGTCAGATTCCCCCTCATTTGAGGGGTTTTTGATTGTGGAGACGCTCTTCCCTGCAGGCGCAAGCCCCTGCAGTTAATTACGCTACCGCATCGCGGTAACTTTCTACTTCTCCAGATGGTCACTTCGTGTCGTGTGTGCTTGTTTTGTGTTCGGTTGCCCGTGGATTGTATACGGAGACTAAGTTATGATGTCGCCCGTAGGACGTGGATTTGTCCAAATCCGTATCTTTCTTAGATTTGGGTTTGGGGGGTTTGTGTTTAAGGATACGTTAGCCTTATTTGAGGCTAAGATCAACTTAAACAATTGTTAAGGACACGTTAGTCTAATTTTAAACTAAGATCAACTTAACGGGATCGTTTAGATCCGACAAGAGAGCAATCGGGCTCTATTGTTTAGTTTAATGAAATTGCGGTCGATAATTAGTTTAAGGACATTACGGTCCATTGTTAGTTTTAAGACATCACGGTCGAGGTTAAGGACATCCTAGTCCGTGAGTTTAGGTACCTCACAGTCTGGTGTTAATTTTAAGACATCACGGTCGAGGTTAAGAACATCATAGTCCATGAGTTTAAGGACCCCACAGTCCGGTGTTAGTTTTAAGACATCACGGTCGAGGTTAAGGACATCATAGTCCATGAGTTTAAGGACCCCACAGTCCGGTATTAGTTTTAAGACATCACGGTCGAGATTAAGGACGTCATAGTCCATGAGTTTAAGGACCCCACAGTCCGTAGTAATGTGTGGTTGTCGGGACCCGTCACCTCTCTGACGACGTTGAAGGATTACAACGATAAATATCAGAGGAGTAAAGAGATGTACCCTCGAACCGGGTGTAAATTGATTGGAAGAGAAGTTGGGCTCAGTTCAATTTAAATTGAGGACTTATGGCCAGAATTGGTCTAAGCCCAGTTAAAATTGTTTAACATTTTATTCACGTTCTGCCTATTAGTCCTTTATTTGGGCTCTGCCCTTTTAATAATGCATAGCATTGGGCTCTGACATTGGATGTAATTAAATGCATAGCATTTATCAGGAGCAAAATAGTGGTCTGATAGTGCGCCACGTGGCTTGTCAGGCGCTTTGCGCCAATCAAAGAGCGCATTGCGCTAGCGCATGCGAAGGTGATGCGTGTCACGCTCAGCGCTAAGCGCAAGTTAGTAGCGTACTGCGCTTTCTGAGTGCGCTGTGCCAGTTTATGGGCGCGCCAGTGAGTGACACGTGGCGCGCTCTGGTTTTGTGCGCCAGTCCAAGAGCGCAATGCGCTATTTTTAGAAGCGCAAAGCGCAAACTGTTCTGTGGTTGACACGTGGCGCGTTCCGGCGCTGTGCGCCAGTCCAATAAATGCAATTCAAGAGTGCAAAGCACTGTCTAATAGCGCAGAGCGCATTTTGATCAAATTTAAGATCAAAGAACAAGTTTTTTTTTTGTTCTTCAAAGGAGGCCTTACCTCAAGATCCAAGAACCAAAGTTCTTGTTCTTATCAAAAGGCTCTGCTTTTATAGATCAAAAGATCTGTTAATGAAGTAAAGTACTTCTTTAAATCTTTTATAATTAGATCTTTTTGATCTTTTAGTTTTTTTAATGGAAGACCTTGATCTTGTTCTTAGATCTCTGATCTTTTTAGAAAATGGTTCTTCTTTTTTAATGAGATGATTTCATCTCTATTTTTCAAGAATATAATTCTTTACCTTTAAAGATGAAGAAAATGATCTTCTTTCTTCAAAGGCTTGCCTTTCTTTCTTTTTGAGTTCTTCTCAAAACTTGCAGAGAGTTTTTTCTATGTGAGACTTGAAGTCTTGGGGCCTTTATATAGGGCCAATTGATTTGTTAAATTAGTTGAAGAGATCTTTCTCTGATTGATTTGGGAATATTTCCAACCGTTGGATCTTTGATCCTATGGCTTCTGTTTTACAGAAGATAATCTTCTTATTTAAATAAGATTGGAAAGATCTTTCTAGAACAGAATTTTAATTCTGATTAATAATTTATTATTATTATTAGATCTCTTGATCTAACGGTGGGGAATTCTTTTAATTCCAGCGCTGGCGCACTTAGCCCGAGCGCACCTGCGTTTGACACGTGGCGCGCAGCGCAACTGCGCTAGCGCACCTATGTTTGACACGTGGCGCGCAGCGTAGAGCGCAGCGCAACTGCGCTGGCGCACCTATGTTTGACACGTGGCGCGGCGCACCTATGTTTGACATGTGGCGCGCAGCGCAGAGCGCAAAGTATCTGAAGCGTTGCTTCAATTTTTTAAAATTTGAATTTTTGAAACAGAGCTTTGCTCTGATTGGGGGTGCGCTGCCTAGGGCGCAGCGCTCCTGGCGCTGGCGTGTCTACTTTTGACACGTGGCGCGCAGCACGCAGCGCAAGGGATCTGAAGCGTTGTTTCAATTTTTGAATTTTGAAATTCAAAACAGAGCTTTGCTCTGATTGGAGGGAACAAATGCCCCCCACCGTTGCGCTCACATGGCGCACACGTGAGTGCAGCGGTGGCAACATCTGAGCCCTTGAATCAACTCAGAAGTTGAGGAGGCGCTTCAGCGCCTATAAATAGGACCCTTGGTCCTTAGATGATTATCATCTTCTCTTCAAGAATTTCATTTCAGAGCCTTGCTCTTCTTTCCAAGAACTTTCAAGAGTTAGAACTCTAGAAAATTTTAGGTAAAAAATATATTAAATTAAATTAATTCTAATAACTTAGGGTTTTTACCTATTAACAGAGCCTTGCTCTCATAGATCTTTTGATCTAAAGAAAACCCCTTTGGGGTTTCATAAACAGAGCTTTGCTCTCATGAACCCATAGATCTGAATAGATCTTTTCTTAGGGTTTCTTAGCCCATGTGTCAGAGCTCTGCTCTTTTGACAATATAGATCTTTTGATCTTTTGATGAGGAACTCTTAAGAGTTTTTTCATGGATTTTTAAGATCCCAGAATTTTAATTCTCAGGAATTAATTTTCATTAACTTTTGATGGATCTTCCATCATCATTACAGAGCTAGGCTCTTTAAGGAAATTTATTCCCTCGTGAACAGAGTTTGACAAGTGTCACTCTGTTATAGAGCTTTGCTCTGACGGGGAGATTTTCTCCTTGTCTCGAGGAATTTCTCATTCAATGAGAATATTCTTTGAGGATTTCATCATTAATTGACAGTCTCATGAGGCTGTTTTATCAATTGATGTGTTGTCATCTGGATTTTGTGGGTCCACCTTTGGTCCCCTTTCCACTGCATTGCAGTGTAGTACAAATTTTAAAGTGTCGCTCAGAATTTTAAGATTAAATTATAGTATTGATAATTGAATTCTTTTCTTTTTCGCAGGCGACATGTCTTCCGATCTTTCTTTCCCGTTTTTCCGTTCAGAGGGAGGATTCCCTGAGGCGCCGGTGGACCGGGAGGTTCTTGCGCTCATTAAAAACTACGACCCGGAATACAAAAACCTTCACCTGTGGGGTAGGTGGTACGACCAAATTATCAAAGGTCGCCGAAGCTTCTCTTGTGCGACGCCGTCAGAGCCGATCTCATCGATCTCATATGCATATGTACCCCCGGTGAACTATGCCGTGGAGGTCGTTAATTGGACTTCAGATGGTCTTCTTGTAAGTGCACGGCGGCGCCCCGGCCGTCAATCCGACGCCGGAATGCGGAAGCGGTGATAAACTTTAATTTGCGAACTTAGCAAAACGGCACCACCGCGCACTAAACACCCGGATCGGGCCATTAAACTAGTCCTAGCTATCAAGAGAGGGGGTAGAGAAGTATACCAAGCGATCTGTGTCCTTCGGTCTTCGTCTCCACTCCGATCTCCCGCGGAAACTCCGGTTGTCGCCTCCTTGTCGGAAGGGCACCACATCGCCTGCATCTTTTACGGGCTCCCACCTCAATACCGAGGCAACTCGGGCACGAAGCTGGCAAGTCGACGTGCCCAAGATTTGCTGTAGAATGTAGTGAAGAGGTTATGTCTCATATGAGGGTTTTGTTGCCATGGAGGATGGAGGACGAGGTTAGGAAAATTGGTGCTTTCAATTTTCTAGCAAGAAGAATATGAGATGAAGAATTCCTCACATAACAAAATGAACTCTCTCATTCTCTCCCTCTCAAAGTGGCCGGCCTCTCAACCTTATGAGAATGGTGGAGGGATTCAAAAAACATAATGCAAGAGGGAGGTGAGTGTAGTAAAAGGTGGAGGGTGACCACATCCAAAGATCATGATAACAATGTCATCTCCAAATCTAATCAACTCTAATCACTCTCATCTCATTAATACATGTAATGATGCATGAAAAGAAAAGATGAAAAGGGAATCCAAAGATGCTATCATAATCTCTCATCTCACAAATAAACCCTCCACAAAATGTTATTTGCAAACTTGCAAATAACCCCCTCCATCGGAAAAGTCCGGCCGCGAAGGAACAAAGGAAAATCGGCCGGGACGGAATGCAAACTGGAAACTCCAGAAAACTGGTCCCGTAATAAATTACAGGAAAACCCCGCTACTGCAAATACATGCCCGCATTTGTATTCCCACTGAACACAAAAGCAAAGAGACAAAATCTACACTGTACTAAACTAGGATCTGGCTTAAACCAAAGCTGGCTAGTAATCTCCGTTCGATCCTGATCCGTGCAATACCGCACGTATCCGATCGAACCCTGCCATATATCTATACAGCCTCTAGTACTAACCGTCTGATCCTGATCCGTGCAATACCGCACGTATCTGATCGGACCCTGCCATATCTCGATACGGCCTTTACAGCGTTTCGCCCGAAAGCTTGAGTAACTGAAAGTGTGGTGGACTCTAAAGACTCGTCAATACTATGGCTGTGGATTTAACCACCAGCACGTCGGAGGTATAAGCCAATACGTGGCGGGCCACCAGCTATTGACCAAAAAGGACGTGATTGTTCATTTCTTTGTGTGTCGGTAATTAGAAAATGTATAGAATCACAATCAAAGAATTATTTGACCGCAATCAACTACGGTGTCGGATGTAGATTGTAAGTGAGTGCGGATCGTCCACAGGGACAGTGCAATCGTTCGTCTTTTGAATTAGATGAGTCGAAACTTTAAAGAAAACAAAACAAAACAATTCATGATTTAAAATTGAAGTTCAAGAATTAGAAAAATCTAGATCTAATAACAAGAAAAAGATAGAATCAAGAATTGATAGTTTGTTGATTTTTCCAAACCAAATATCAAGAATCGAAATGAGGCTCGTAGGAATCGATCGGATCTATAGATGTGAAGTAATCTTACAATTACGTATTCTTATCCTTCGATGAATTGATACTAGATCAACGATGATCGATCGAGAATTAGGGATTTCTTGTGAAACTAGGGTTTCATCTTATCCCTTGTTCTTTCGTCGATATCATTCACATTCTAGCCTCTAGTAAATTCAAGAAACGATCGTAGATCCCTAATTTCGAGCGATCACAATCAAGAAAGCATCGCTACGAAACTAGGTCATCGATTCTTGAACTTGCTAGGGTTTACAAAACTCGTAGGACTTAAAAATCGTTTTGAGATTTGTTACATCATCTTTCTATTGATCGTCTCGACTCATTAACGAGCGGAGTTTTACTCAAACATTACAATAAGAACAACAATTACAAATTGAGATCTAATCATGATGCAAGAATTAAAAGAAAGCAAGATTAAAGAATTTCACCTTTTATTTATATCAACAATTTCATTACATTCGCTCAAGAACTACAAGAGGAAGAACTCGATCGTCGATTTGGCTTCGCTCGTCTCCGTGGGTCGCGGATCGGCTTGGATCACTTGCCCGATTGGAGATCGGCTCGGCTCCTAAAAGGTTGAAGGCTTCTCGCTTGATTGGTACTCAAGATCTTGAATTTGGAGTGGAATTAGGGTTAGGGTTTCGCACAAGCCTTGTCACTGGACTTGTGGAAGAAGATGATGTAAGAGGGAATTTTAGGAATATCGAAGATTAACCTCAACCCTTAGATCTAGGCTCCTATTTATAGACATCTAAACCCTAGATCTAGGATTTCAAATTTTAAGTTTCCCTCCAAAAGTTTGTTGAGGAAATTTGAATTTCCCTCCAAAAGTTAGTTAGGGAAGAAGCTTCTAGATGTGATTAGTTAGGAGGGAGCTTCTAGAAGAAGTTAGTTAGGAGCTTAATTAGGATTAACCTTGCTTAATGATCTTTGCTGATCTGGCAGTAGCTTCGAGAGAATTCTGGAATTTGATATATCAGAAATGAATGTGGGCCTTTAGATAAAAGTTTTGCTAAAAAATTGGAGAGCTGAAGCTTTGGAATGGCCGCGGATCCGCGGCCCAAGCAGGCTCCTGCCGCGGATCCGCGGCTCCTTGTGGGCTTTGGACTTCCATACTTTCTGGTAATTTGATATATAATATCTGGGCCTTGTTTTCATGTGTTGAATTTAATATCTCCTTCTGAAATGCTACCAGATCTGAATCTTTTGAGTTAGCGTAATTTTGATCAGCTCTTTGGTTTTTCTTCCGTGTTTTCCTGCACAGACTCAAGACAAGTGTTGCGCAAATATAGAGATGATGCGATACCATGAAATGCGGTCAATTTCCCTTAAAGTGTCGGTTTAAAAGTCTAACACATGAAATCTGATATTTAACGACTGATTTGCTAATATGTGAAATATGAATACCGAACACTTCTAAATGAGTGCAAAAGATAGGGAAATTGCCGTGTTAAAAATACATTATTTTCGACTGATCAAATACCCCCAAACTTAATTTCAATCGTCTCGAGCGAATGTTTTATTAAAAAGAGAAGGAGAAAATAAAGAAAGAGAAAAACTAACTAGCATACTTTCGTAGGCAACACGATTGCACTGAGCACGTGCAACAAGCCTTTAAACCTCTAGGTGTCCCTAGTAGGAGGAGTGTTGTCTCCTGAAGGTTTTCAGCGGATTGCACCCACAAAATCCAATAATAAAAGAAAGATCATGAATATTACATTTAAAGAAAAGAATTGTAAAAGAAAGTCTTTGAAAATTAGGGTTTCCAACTAAGCTAGTTTTTCGGTTGTTATGAGCCCTATCTTAATGGTCATGAAAAGATGTCAGAAATCACGTCCTCCCTCAATAAAACATCGTCTTATTCTTCATTCCTATCTTTCTTCCAAACATCGATCATATAACCCTGCGTGTGTGTAAAGACATCCCTACACCCAGAGAATTCAATTCAACCTATCATACTCTTGCCCATCAGCCTCAGTACTTTTTAATTAATGAATATTTAGATGAGATTGCTCACACACTTTCATGCGACCGTTAATATTTCTTGAGGTATTAACCGACCGATTACTCCTGTGCTTGCTTATTTGGTGTATTTTCCTCGTCTTGCACCACCACAGGCATAGCAGTGACTCCCAGACCAGTTGGCCTTAGGGCACTAGGTGAAGAAGCACCCTCGCTATATATTTTTTATTGCCCTCGGTGATAACAAAACCAGTGTCCATTTTTATCATCACTTTATATTTTCTTCATTTTTTTTATTTATTTCCTTCATACCTTTGGCTTTAAGACAAGAGCATTTCAAGGTATCCTCTACTATCCCAGGCTTTAAGACGTTGTAAGTGCGAATAGCAGGGTATCAACGTTCAAAATGTTTGGCTTCCAGAATAGAAACTATTTTTCAGACTTATTTTTATCCTCAGATTAGTGACGTCCTTCATCTTACTAACCCTTGGGACAACGGCTCATAACTACTTATTACTAGTTCGTATAAGAAAACTTCTAATTTTCTTAGTTTTCTTAAAAAAATTTAATCTCATGGATGTAATTTTTCACTATCTAAACTTTTATTATCTTATTTATATACAAAAATATTTTTATAATTTTGAAATTTTTTTTAAATTTTTATGGTTTTCAAAAATGTTTTGTGCTTATGGAAATGATATGCAAATGATGCGAAAATAAGCATAAACCTCCCCCAAACTTGTTTTCAACAGTGTCCTCACTGTTGCCTTCTGCTAAATCTCGAAAAACCTGTAAGCTTGGGAGGAATTTATTAGTGGGGGCAAAATATTTAAGTGAAGAACCTCCCCCAGACTTATTTTTGGCTCAAAATTTTGTAAAAATTTTCTTTTCAAGAGCCAGATAATGCACCCCCCCCAAACTTGAGTTATGCAATGTTAATCTTTGAAAATCATATGAGGGGGTCAAAAATCATTGGTCGATGCCAAGCTTTGCAAAGACCGAATGTCAACACCAACCATTCAAAAATTTTATCAATGCAGTGCTCTGGTTGGTGGAAGAAGAAGTGGGGAAAGGTTAAGTGGTGGAAGAGAGTGTGTGTGCGTCTCATTTTGGAAAGACGATGCAGTGTGTGTGATGGATTACTCGCATTCTTTTTACAATTCAGAAGAGGGGGTGGAGGTTCAATTTCATTGATTGGGACATGATTCATCTCAACACCCATGTCATTCAAAAATGCGAGCTCATCAGCGAAGATCTCCTCAAAAGTTCCATCAATGCCCCGATGAATAATGTCATCACAAAGTACGGGGTGATCTTCAGACTCTAAGAACAGTTCATAACCAGTGTTCATTGTTGACCCGGACATCTCGGTGGAAGAGTCCATATGTGTATGATACATAGTTGGGTCAAACAATAACGTATGAAAAGAGTCAAGATCGATATCAGGAGGATCATCAAATTCGCTGCTGTCGACATCCATTAAGTCGACAGAACAGACCTGAGCAGTAGGTTCGGAGGGTACACTTCCCAACTTGTAAATGTTCAGCTCTATTGACCTATTCCCAAAGGATAGGGTCATAGAACCATTACGACAGTTGATTATTGCATTGGAAGTGGCCAAAAAGGGGCAACCTAAAATCACCGGAATTTGATTCCGTGGGTTCGCTACAGGCTGTGTATCAATTACAATAAAATCTACCGGGAATATAAATTCTCCGATTTTTATTAACACATCCTCCAGTTCACCCCTAGGTTTGGTGATTGATCGATCAGCCATCTGGAGAGTGCAATTGGTTGGCTTCAACTCTCCGATCCCTAGTTGCTCATAGACTGAATATGGAAGTAAGTTAACACTAGCGCCAAGGTCTAGTAGAGCACGGTTAATGTGTTTTTCCCCAATAGAAACGGAAATAGTAGGATATCCTGGATCCTTACGTTTCCTCGGTAATTGTTGGGGGAAAGCCGTGTCTATTGTTTTTTCCATGAAAATCTTCTTTGTCACTTGAGTCTTCCTCTTCCTAGTGCACAAGTTCTTAAGAGTTTTCGCATAGGACGGAACTTGTTGGATGGCATCTAGGAGAGGGATGTTGGTGTTTACTTGCTTAAAAATGTTCATAATCTTCTCCATATGTGGACTCGGTGTGTTAGCCCTTAACTGATTAGGATAAGGTGCTTTAGCAATAAGCGCTGGGTCCATCATAGGAGAAGGAAGTGGGTGTGGAACCGATCCCAGAATAGAAGTGGGGATCGTCCGTGGAGGGGTAAAAGAGGTGGGCTGTAGTGGCGAGCCTTTTGGGAAACGAAGAATAGGCTCGGAAGAAGGTGGTGGGGTAGAAGAACTGGGGTCAGAATTAGAAGTGTGTGTGTGAGGAAAGGTCTCAGCCGGGGTGTTATTGATTGATTTATCAGTATCATCAAACTCTTCCCCAACGTGATTGTCAAGCACTCTTCCAGATCTCAACGTAAGTGCATCCACATGATGTGAATAGCCAGGATTAGGTAAAGGTTGAGCTGGAAGTTTCCCTTTCTCTCGTGCACTCATTTCGGCTTTTAGTTGTGCAATTTGTTCTTCCATCGATTTGATGTTCTCATTTTGATCGATAATGATCTTCATTAAATTCTCGACGGAAGATTGCAAACTTGCCGTCTCTTGGATGGATTGTTTCATGAAAGTATCCAAGGTTTGTGCTAGTGCAGAGGTATTATCTGTACCGGTCAATTGCAAAGGACTAGACGGTGCAAAAGTGTTGGCCGGATTTTGAAAGTTTTGTGATTGGAAGGGGTGCTGACTCAATTGAAGTTGTGGTTGCTGTTGTAGTGGAGGGGCCCCTTGGAAATTGTTTTGGGTTGGAACCGTGTTTTGAAATTGTGATTGGTTCCAAGCAAAATTTGGGTGATTCTTCCAACCCTGATCATATGTGGAGGAAGATGGATCGTTTCCAGGTCTTTGAAATGCGGCATTGGTATGCTCATGACCTTGAAACGAACATTCTTCCGTCAAGTGAGACGGATCAGAACAGCATCCACATACAGTTTTGGAGAGTGATATTTGACTTAGGGCGGCGGCTAAAAATTTATTTTCCATATTCTCGAGTTTCTTATTGATAGCTGCAATGTCAGCTCTAACTCCTATGGAAATATCATTGCCATCCCTAGATGATTGACTCACACCCTCCCACTGTAAAGATTTTTCAGCGAAATCTTCTAGAAATTTTCAAGCTTCCCCATCATCTTTGGTCATAAAGTTGCCTTGACACATGGATTCAAGGGTCTGTCTTGTGTTAGGATTAATGCCCTCATAAATGATTCGGCACAGTTCCCATCTCGGGATGCCGTGATGTGGACATTGGACTAACAGATCCTTGAAGCGGTCAAGACATTTTGAAAATGTTTCATTTGGAAGCTGGGTGAATTGATAGATTTCGCTACGGACTCGAGCTGTCTTTTGATGTGGGTAGAATTTCTTAAGAAATGCTTTGACGAATTCGTCCCAATTTGAAATGGAATGTGCGGTAGTGTTATATAGCCACTTCTCGGCTAAATCGCACAAGGGGAATGGAAGAAGACGAAGACGTAAAGCATCTACAGAAAGCTGTGAGGTACCCATCATTGCGCATACATTTTCAAATTTTGTGATAAACACGTATGCGTCCTCAGACTCGAGACCGTGAAATTTTGGTAGAAGGTTGATGTATTGGGGTTTTATTTGAAAATTTTCCCCGTTGGCTGGTGGAATGGAAAGACAGGTGGAAAGTGGACCTCGTGTAGGATAGCATCTCTCTTGGAAAGAGATGCGAGGTGGATTCTGCGCACCAACGGACGGCGGCAGAGTAGTGGAAAAGAAGTTCGATGGAGGTGGATCCATCAATGTGGGTGTGGTGGTAGGTAAAGAAAAGGTAAGTGTAGAAATACCGACTTTTGGGTCGAGGGGGACGCGGACTAACAGGCACTAGAAACCCGTGTCCAGCCTATCTTGCACTAAAAAGGGTTAGTACAAGTGGCAGCGTGAATTTATAATTAGGGGAAATGATATGAATGCGGTGTTTGTTTTGAAAAGTGGACGGATTTTTGAAAATATGATGCAAATCCCAAAATGCAACAAGCAAAACCCTAATTCTAGTGGTCACCTAGGTCCGGCTCTAGACCGCTCCTAACTGCCAAAAGACAAGTCGCGGGATAGAATCCTCCACTGCCTCTTTGTTCCCATGTGGCCGGATAAGTGCCGGGTAAGTGGGAAGGTACTCCACTATGTAAGTAGTGGGCCTAATTAATAACCACTAGCCTTAGACACACTCCCCTTAGGCACCACAGGAAAACGCGGATAAGCAATGAATTACCCACGGCCTTCTCTTGTCCTAATTGAGCGCGACGGTCCTTAGAGTCATCTCTAGATATTTTTTAGTTAATGTGGGTCAATGCGGATGCAAGTTTGGTGGTTTTCGGGGCCTAGGAAGGGTAATGAAATCCCCACCTAATTTGGATTTGGTCGTGCCCCTTAATTTCTGTATTAATATGCAAACAACCAAAAATCAAAAACACGCACAAATTTTATTTTGCTTTTGCGGCGCAGCGATTATTTGCAAAGAAACCTGCACAAAATTGTTATTGGAGCAGATTTGGGAAGAGATAAGAAAGTATGGAAGTATACCTGAAAATTTGGAGCAGTGATCAAGTTAAACTGCGGCGGATCCGCCGCAATAGCGCCCAAATGCCGCGGAAAGGCGGCCAATTTCACTGTTCACTGAATGAAAATTCTACAGAGGGCTCCTGTTAACTCCCCTAGCTCTCTGGAATATTCAGAAAAATTTTATCCAAACTCCAATGATTCCAGATTTCCTCGCAATCAAATCACAAAACACGTATTAGGGTTTGCACGAATTTTGATCACAAAATTTAGATGGAATAAAATTTTCAACTCAAATTTAAAAAATACGAACAACTAGCGCACTATCCCCGGCAACGGCGCCATTTGATTGTTCATTTCTTTGTGTGTCGGTAATTAGAAAATGTATAGAATCACAATCAAAGAATTATTTGACCGCAATCAACTACGGTGTCGGATGTAGATTGTAAGTGAGTGCGGATCGTCCACAGGGACAGTGCAATCGTTCGTCTTTTGAATTAGATGAGTCGAAACTTTAAAGAAAAGAAAACAAAACAATTCATGATTTAAAATTGAAGTTCAAGAATTAGAAAAATCTAGATCTAATAACAAGAAAAAGATAGAATCAAGAATTGATAGTTTGTTGATTTTTCCAAACCAAATATCAAGAATCGAAATGAGGCTCGTAGAAATCGATCGGATCTATAGATGTGAAGTAATTTTACAATTACGTATTCTTATCCTTCGATGAATTGATACTAGATCGACGATGATCGATCGAGAATTAGGGATTTCTTGTGAAACTAGGGTTTCATCTTATCCCTTGTTCTTTCGTCGATATCATTCACATTCTAGCCTCTAGTAAATTCAAGAAACGATCGTAGATCCCTAATTTCGAGCGATCACAATCAAGAAAACATCGCTACGAAACTAGGTCATCGATTCTTGAACTTGCTAGGGTTTACAAAACTCGTAGGACTTAAAAATCGTTTTGAGATTTGTTACATCATCTTTCTATTGATCGTCTCGACTCCTTAACGAGCGGAGTTTTACTCAAACATCACAACAAGAACAACAATTACAAATTGAGATCTAATCATGATGCAAGAATTAAAAGAAAGCAAGATTAAAGAATTTCACCTTTTATTTATATCAACAATTTCATTACATTCGCTCAAGAACTACAAGAGGAAGAACTCGATCGTCGATTTGGCTTCGCTCGTCTCCGTGGGTCGCGGATCGGCTTGGATCACTTGCCCGATTGGAGATCGGCTCGGCTCCTAAAAGGTTGAAGGCTTCTCGCTTGATTGGTACTCAAGATCTTGAATTTGGAGTGGAATTAGGGTTAGGGTTTCGCACAAGCCTTGTCACTGTACTTATGGAAGAAGATGATGTAAGAGGGAATTTTAGGAATATCGAAGATTAACCTCAACCCTTAGATCTAGGCTCCTATTTATAGACATCTAAACCCTAGATCTAGAATTTCAAATTTTAAGTTTCCCTCCAAAAGTTTGTTGAGGAAATTTGAATTTCCCTCCAAAAGTTAGTTAGGGGAGAAGCTTCTAGATGTGATTAGTTAGGAGGGAGCTTCTAGAAGAGGTTAGTTAGGAGCTTAATTAGGATTAGTCTTGCTTAATGATCTTTGCTGATCTGGCAGTAGGTTCGAGAGAATTCTGGAATTTGATATATTAGAAATGAATGTGGGCCTTTAGATAAAAGTTTTGCTAAAAAATTGGAGAGCTGAAGCTTTGGAATGGCCGCGGATCCGCGGCCCAAGCAGGCTCCTGCCGCGGATCCGTGGCTCCTTGTGGGCTTTGGACTTCCATACTTTCTGGTAATTTGATATATAATATCTGGGCCTTGTTTTTATGTGTTTAATTTAATATCTCCTTCTGAAATGCTACCAGATCTGAATCTTTTGAGTTGGCGTAATTTTGATCATCTTTTTGGTTTTTTCTTCCGTGTTTTCCTGCACAGACTCAAGACAAGTGTTGCGCAAATATAGAGATGATGCGATGCCATGAAATGCGGTCAATTTCCCTTAAAGTGTCGGTTTAAAAGTCTAACACATGAAATCTGATATTTAACGACTGATTTGCTAATATGTGAAATATGAATACCGAACACTTCTAAATGAGTGCAAAAGATAGGAAAATTGCCGTGTTAAAAATACATTATTTTCGACTGATCAGGACGTCGATGAGCGAACTCATCCTGACACCCTACTGAGCCTGTCGGTGACAATATCCGTACAGTCCGGTCCGTTCGTCTATGAGCATCGCATGGCGGGCCTAGGGGGTTGGTAAAAGTTAGACCCCCAAAAGCGGTACAAGTCGTGTCGGAGTGTAGCCCAGAACACCCTGAGATACTACTGGAATACCTACCAGTAAATCTCCTGCCTTGGCCAAGGACTTCGTGTAATGGCTCTCTTAGACACAGTGCGACCTCACCCCCAATACCGGGAGAGACGAACCCCTGAAGATACGCTCACTGCCTCCATGTGGCTCGGGACTGTACCCAACTAAAACCTGTTTGCACGTCTCCTTTGAGCGTGGTAGGGTAGTAATCAAACTACAGTGGGAACACACACGAGACAAATGACGATCCTCAGGTCGATGAACTAACCTGTACACATGTCACCAGGGAACTGCTATCTGACGTCAGGTATAAGACCAACTAGCATGTTCCCGGCGAGTCCCGTCCGGTGTACTCATAACCCAATGAGCACCTGTATACATCTTAGGTGAACCAACTGACACCAGTGGCTTGTGAGACCGGCCACCGCCCCTCGTCGGGGTCTCGACTGTATACACTAGTCTACTCTGGAGAATCGATGCCCTGTCTCGAAACTCCTACGACTAGGGACCTTTTACGGATGTGCTTATAGACTACCAGCTCCCACGTATATGATCGCCCTCATACTGCTGGCAGTCAAGCAAGAATCCTAGGGGCTCTATCAACGTGCAATAGCGACCTGTCAGGTCACCTAAAGCAGTACACGACGATAAAGGTAAACCAGATAGCATACTATCATCTCGAGTAAGACTGTCCTACCGGGATAGGACCTCCCTCAATCATTGCAATCACGCGCCTGTGATCCAATAATTGACTCTGAAGGCACTATCTCCAACAATCTCCCACCTGCACTCAAGGCTAATTATTGCGATGTCGCATACTCACAGCCTGTGTGATACCGAACACCCAACTCCTCTACTAGTCAGTCTCACAAAACTCGTTTGCGAAACTATTGCGTTTGAGGAATAGCCTCAGTGAGTGGATCCTCTTTGATGTTTCTTTCTATGTCTCTCTCTATCTCAAATTCACGGAGAAAGCCATCTCCCGAAAAGAGCAATACCTGTCTTAGAATGTCTGGATGTCTGATGGGACCTAGCTCATAAATGAACTCTAAATCCAAACTTCTTAGACTGTATCGTCAACTGAACTTAATCAGTATCCTGCGCCATGTCTCCCTCAGTGTCTGCCCGGATCACCTGTCCAAAACACTGCCCCTCGTCAGAGGGAAAACTATAACTCTGACAACCTCCCGGTCGTCCAGGTCGCCTTGGAAGCCTGGAATGATAACTGTCTCCCGTATGAGGCTGTCGTTATCATATCCCTAGAACATCCACTTATGTTCTAAAACTGCTTCCGACTGTTTCTCCAGGATTGGATCAATATCAACTTATTGCACCTAGTGCAAGAACAACATCTGGTGTGGTACTTGACATCTCATGATTGACTCAATTGCCTAAGCAAGTGATCTGCCAATCATGCACATCCCTCTCCCCTTTAGTCTGTAAGACAGCTTTAGAGAGGGTGACTCCATCACCTGTAGGTACACTACCATGCCAGGAGTCGTCCATTCTAAATACTCTTAGAATGCTGTCAAAGTACCCTGATTGAGAAACCACCCAAATCTAGATCTAAAACCATAGATCTAGTAACCAGTATGTCTGATATAATGTCCAAGTCCCATGTGGAGAAACCACTGTGTGACGATCAAAGTATAACCGATCGTAGTATAGGAATATCCTTTCCTACTTTGTGTATGTCATCAAATACCATGACAAGACACCCTACTACCTTCTTAACAGATCCATCCCCTATTCTGACGAAGTCAAACCTATGACTATCACATCAGAAATAGATGATCTATCTCCGCAACTCTGCTTTAGTCTATAAATAGACATAAGCCACCTGTCCACCAATGCTTCCGCTGCTCCCACTGACCACGACAACCCTCTGGTAGAGTCATATAGAGGTACACTTCTAAAGCCAGTTTAGAATGACGCTATACTCATCCTCATGCCGGGTCTCACAGTTTGGAACAACAGCAATGGAAAGTTTGGGTAAACAAGAACTTCCCTGTCACCGTCCTTGAGGCTACCGGAGCACCTCTCGGGTGCCTGAAGTTACCCACCTTATCTGCGGAGTGGCCAATGGAATGTCAAGCCAGATTGAATCTTTAGGTTCCTATGAAATCTTCAGTAATCGTTTGTGGTTCTGGAATCACTTCCAGTTCTACCATACTCCCACAACTGTTTTTCTGAAAAAATCCATTTTTAATAAAACTATGGCGAGTCAAGAACAATATCACTATTGATCTTCTAGATGGTAGAAAGTCAACCCTCGTCATAGCCTGGGTCAACCCACAAACAGCCATTACAGAAACGTGCCTTGAGATATCCAGAGTCTGGTTTTAAGCATAAGCCGGACAACTCCCCGTACCTTAACATCGTTAAGATATGAACTGTTCTATATCCAATATAGAACCAGAGGCACAGATTAATTGAACCAGATTCAAATCATGCAGCTGTCTCCAGTGCATGTCAACTAAATGGGAAAAGGCCGATCAGCGTCACTCAACTTAGGAATGCTTCCAATTATGAGTAACCTGAAAGAGAAGCAAGTTCTCTTAATCATTACTATCAACTGAATACCATTCACAAGTATCAGCATCTTCGATCGCTTTGAAGAATCCCGATACTTGCAATACCTGGTTCTCTACTTTATTCTTATACCTATAACTCCTCAAAACTTAGACCCTGTGTTTCTACGAAACACGTGTCTAAGAACTAGAGAAGTCATAAGTAAACAGAATATAGTACGAGGACCAACCCCACTATCCTAAAGGACACTGGACAAATATACAATACTCTGTACAATTCCCTTGAGTCAAATGACTCATTCACTGTGTGTCGTAGGTTGAAAACTGTACTTATGGTTAAGAAGAATTACACCGCTTGTTCAATGCTCCTTACCTAACCATCCACTGATATAGGTAAATATCATAGACATAATTTCAAAAAGTTATATCTCACTCTATAAAAATAGACGTACAGATATATCAATTTGAAATTGGTGCACAACAACGGATATTCAAAACCATATATTTGCCGCCCGGCAAACAACCCAGGTGGCTTCCTCAAATATCACCAATTACAACGAATCCCGATATAATGAGGATGGTCACCTAATTCCCAATGACTTACTCCCACTCATCATCTGTAAAACCATACAGATGTGAGAATCATACCTGGTAAATACATACCCTGGAGCAAGTGTTTAATCGGGAAATCGGTTTTCATTTAACAGTACACAGTGAAACTGAAACATTGAAATGTTTTGATGGGGTATCCGAGTATTCTTAGTAATGCCTCTTCCATTATCCAGATTCACAACTATAACTGTATAATTCTTTGTCATTTCTCCAAATCCCTTTTTATGTCTTTAGTCATTACCTTCTGTACACCCCTTTAGACCAAATGGTTTTCTTCCTTCCCTACCGTTCGGCACCAGCCTATGATTTGGAAGAAGACTATCCAATAAGCATAATGGGTGTACTGTCCTAGTCCTAGGAGCACTCGCAATGCGAGAGAAGGTGAGGATAAAAGACAACCGAATGAACCTTATTCCTATTTCTCCTGAACCAGGATCCATCCCCGAACTGGAACAAGTTCCTTTCGAGTTCGTATATAACCATACGATGGATTATCCAATAAACTGGGATCTTCGTAGTGATACGGAGTGTCCTGGAGAAATACAAAGGTGATTTAGGATTGGCGAAGAAATACTTGGTTTGGTCGTGAATATCAGTCGCAATTTACTTTGCCCTCCTACTAATCCCTTTCTTTGTCTTAACTTAATACCTTCTGTACACCACCGTTAGGCTAATTGGTTTTCTTCACTCCCTACCGGTCGGCACCAGCCTAAGGTTTAGAAGAAGACTATCCAATTTGCGTAATAGGTGTACTATCTCCTAAACCAAGGAGTACTCGCATCCCGAGAGAAGGTAAAAAAAAAGACAACTGAATAGTCCTATTCGTTTTCTCCAGAACCGGAAACCATCCTCGAATTCCTTCGAGTTCGTATATAACCATACGATGGTTTTGTCCAATTGAAGTGGACGTTCGTAGTAATACGGGGTGTCCTGGAGAAAAGGGTAAAAGTAGGAGTGGCAATGAGGTTAGCGACTCTGACAATCCAAAAGCCAGTGTTAATGAAGGTTTGGTCAACTTGGTCACTGAGTCATAGTCTAGGGTCGGGTCAATGGTCGCTGCCAAAGAGAGAGAGAAAAGAAACACTCAGCGTGCACTCTATCCTAGATCAGAATGGTTATCACTTTATCTAATCTGGAAACCTCCCACTGTAACCTCAAATTCTCCTCCA
Organism: Agapanthus africanus; assembly: GCA_030015575.1. Lineage (NCBI taxonomy): Eukaryota > Viridiplantae > Streptophyta > Magnoliopsida > Asparagales > Amaryllidaceae > Agapanthus > Agapanthus africanus. Next base: position 465,000,483 of record CM057343.1, read on the forward strand.
AACCTGAAAGAAGAATTAGTCGGGATCACCCGAGGAGTAAACCAACTCATCAGTGGGAATCGGGATCCAACTATCATCGCATGATAACGTGACGGAATCCGCTCACAGTATCACACTCCAGAAGGTATGCGCATATCTAGCAAGTTTCAGTTTCTTTAGAAACTCCCGATGTGATTTTCACCCCATGCTCTTATGACCTTGACTTTTGCCAACAAATCATAAGTTACATGTCAAGTTCTACCCGTCATTCTCCAGGTTGTTTTGAATCCACCCGTACCTACCCTTGACTTTGGCCAACAAGGCAGTACGACTGTTCCAAACCAACGCATCTATCTATGCTGCATATGAATAACCAACAGCTACCAAACACTGTGCCTTGACTTTGGCCAACAAACACAGTTTGAATACTATTGACTACCCATATGAAACGACGGAGGGCTACGAATGGTTTCTGGCGAAAACCTTTAACGTAATGAACTTGATATCGTTGAAGGAACGGATAGCTTTTTAGAAAAATATAGTGACGAAAACCTTTGCTAAAGAGGTCACTCCCGGTGAAGGGATCTCGGCTCTTTCCCCGTAGAATGAGGTGCAGGATATTCCAACTGAATACTACGGTGCAAAGCAAAAGTAATCGGATATAGTGAAGTTAATGCCCTGACGCAAACTTCTGTCCAAGGGGTCACTCCCGGTGAAGGGATCTCGGCCCTTGCCTCGTCGACTGAGGAGCAGGATATTCCAAATGAATACCACGATGCAAAACAAAAGTGAACGTCCTTGCAATAACAGCTTTTTGAAAAGTGTTCCAACAACATCAGATTAGGTTTGTTTTAACTTGCATTGATCCGAATCAACGCATTCCCATCAATTGATCACACCACAAAGAACGAAAATATACTGATGTACGTATATGCCATCCGCATTCGCCACTGGGTCCCGTCATTACCCGTTAGGTTAGCTAACTAACGACAGAGCGGGGACTGGACTAGCGCGGATGCAAAACATATACAACATCTACTAATATATATACCAATATATTATATTTCGCTCAAGGCGTGATAAAGAGCAACATCACAGAAATGTACAGCATCACAGAACAATACAGATATCTGGGATCCCCGGGTTTCACAGAGCCACTACTGAAACCCGACGTTCCCCTGGTGGTGTGGATAGCCTGTGCAATGAAATCCTAGACCCCTACGAGCGCGACAACTTACCCGCCAAAACCTGAAGCGAGGCAGCCCCCTTCAGCTCCGTGAATGGACCACCCAGCACTTCACGGAATCCAGTAACTTGGGCACCCCTCCTGGGTCAACCTGTACCCCCTACGAGTGCGGCGAATAGCCCGCCAATCCTAGAGTGAAGCCCCCTCCGTCTCAATGCCATAAGATGCGGGCTTGTTGCCCTCTAGAACCCGGCAATCCATGCACCCCACCTTGGGGTAATCCTAGTACAGAAAGTAAAATATACATACAACGGGTACATCGACCGAAACCTGGCCGTGCCCCAAAATAATAATACAAACAGGCAGTGACGGCGGTCCACATGTCGGAAACTCGCCCCGCAATAGCAAATGTACATAATACAACAAAACTGTACTACCACTGCAACCAGGCTACCCCCACGACCGATCCGCAACATCACAGCAATATATAGAACATCAACGTGAAAGTCACGTTCGCAAATCCGTCTAACCAGGCTATAGCAGTTAGACTGGATTTACCGATCAAGTGACATTCACGGTCGCAGATATAATGTAAATACTGTGAATTAATGTGTTTAAAATATCCGATAGATCAAATTTTAACAAGTGGGCCCCCAAGTACTACTGTAGCACATCAAGAAATTCTGGGCCTAAAAATAATATTCCAAAACCCCTATTTTCAACCCAGAAAGCAACTGAAGAAAATTGATACAGCCATTTCATCATAGTGCGGCGGAACCGCGGCCCAAAGGGGGGTTTGGCCGCGGTTCCGCGCTCCCATAGATGAATCACTGTATCGAATTTCTACAGAATGCTTATAATTTCCTGTACATCACTTTTCTATAACCTGAAAAAAATTTCGAGCCAGAAAAAATTCAACAGAAAACTGATGTGAAGAAAACGCGGATTTTGGAATTTTGGTCGATCGGAAATGTAAACACATTAGACAAAGCTAGACTATGTTAATGGCGAGGCTCTGATACCACTGTAAGTGCACGGCGGCGCCCCGGCCGTCAATCCGACGCCGAAATGCGGAAGCGGTGATAAACTTTAATTTGCGAAGTTAGCAAACCGGCACCACCGCGCACTAAACACCCGGATCGGGCCATTAAACTAGTCCTAGCTATCAAGAGAGGGGGTAGAGAAGTATACCAAGCGATCCGTGTCCTTCGGTCTTCGTCTCCACTCCGATCTCCCGTGGAAACTCCGGTTGTCGCCTCCTTGCCGGAAGGGCACCACATCGCCTGCATCTTTTACGGGCTCCCACCTCAATACCGAGGCAACTCGGGCACGAAGCTGGCAAGTCGACGTGCCCAAGATTTGCTGTAGAATGTAGTGAAGAGGCTATGTCTCATATGGGGGTTTTGTTGCCATGGAGGATGGAGGAGGAGGTTAGGAAAATTTTTGCTTTCAATTTTCTAGCAAGAAGAATATGAGATGAAGAATTCCTCACATAACAAAATGAACTCTCTCATTCTCTCCCTCTCAAAGTGGCCGGCCTCTCAACCTTATGAGAATGGTAGAGGGATTCAAAAAACATAATGCAAGAGGGAGGTGAGTGTAGTAAAAGGTGGAGGGTGACCACATCCAAAGATCATGATAACAATGTCATCTCCAAATCTAATCAACTCTAATCACTCTCATCTCATTAATACATGTAATGATGCATGAAAAGAAAAGATGAAAAGGGAATCTAAAGATGCTATCATAATCTCTCATCTCACAAATAAACCCTCCACAAAATGTTATTTGCAAACTTGCAAATAACCCCCTCCATCGGAAAAGTCCGGCCGCGAAGGAACAAAGGAAAATCGGCCGGGACGGAATGCAAACTGGCAACTCCAGAAAACTGGTCCCGTAATAAATTACAGGAAAACCCCGCTACTGCAAATACATGCCCGCATTTGTATTCCCACTGAGCACAAAAGCAAAGAGACAAAATCTACACTGTACTAAACTAGGATCCGGCTTAAACCAAAGCCGGCTAGTAATCTCCGTTCGATCCTGATCCGTGCAATACCGCACGTATCCGATCGAACCCTGCCATATATCTATACGGCCTCTAGTACTAACCGTCTGATCCTGATCCGTGCAATACCGCACGTATCTGATCGGACCCTGCCATATCTCCATACGGCCTCTACAGCGTTTCGCCCGAAAGCTTGAGTAACTGAAAGTGTGGTGGACTCTAAAGACTCGTCAATACTATTGCTGTGGATTTAACCACCAGCACGTCAGAGGTATAAGCCAATACGTGACGGGCCACCAGCTATTGACCAAAAGGGACGTCGATGAGCGAACTCATCCTGACACCCTACTGAGCCTGTCAGTGACAATATCCGTACAGTCCGGTCCGTTCGTCTATGAGCATCGCATGGCGGGCCTAGGGGGTTGGTAAAAGTCAGACCCCCAAAAGCGGTACAAGTCATGTCGGAGTGTAGCCCAGAACACCCTGAGATACTACTGGAATACCTACCAGTAAATCTTCTGCCTTGGCCAAGGACTTTGTATAATGGCTCTCCTAGACACAGCGCGACCTCACCCCCAATACCGGAAGAGACGAACCCCTGAAGATACGCTCACTGCCTCCATGTGGCTCGGGACTGTACCCAACTAAAACCTGTTTGCACGTCTCCTTTGAGAGTGGTAGGGCAGTAATCAAAGTACAGTGGGAACATACACGAGACAAATGACGATCCTCAGGTCGATGAACTAACCTGTACACATGTCACCAGGGAACTGCTATCTGACATCAGGTATAAGACCAACTAGCATGTTCCAGGCGAGTCCCGTCCGGTGTACTCATAACCCAATGAGCACCTGTATACATCTTAGGTGAACCAACTGACACCAGTAGCTTGTGAGACCGGCCACCGCCCCTCGTCGGGGTCTCGACTGTATACACTAGTCTACTCTGGAGAATCGATGCCCTGTCTCGAAACTCCTACGACTAGGGACCTTTTACGGATGTGCTTATAGACTACCAGCTCCCACGTATATGATCGCCCTCATACTGCTGGCAGTCAAGCAAGAATCCTAGGGGCTCTATCAACGTTAAATAGCGACCTGTCAGGTCACCTAAAGCAGTACACGATGATAAAGGTAAACCAGATAGCATACTATCATCTCGAGTAAGACTGTCCTACCGGGATAGGTCCTCCCTCAATCATTGCAATCACGCGTCTGTGATCCAATAATTGACTCTGAGGGCACTATCTCCAACACTTATTCACCCTTCGATTGCTGCCATACCCATGCAGCTGCCGGCAGCCTTGGATATTTTGGGGCGGCGCATATGCCAGGGCGAGTCGTGCCCTTGGGGACAACCCTACAACATTGGGTTGAACCCTCGACATTCGGCCGGGTATTTGTAGTGGGTCAGGTACATTTTGTCATCGAAGAAGGCGCATTTGCTGAAGATCGGTCTATACCCTGCAGTTTACGCCTCGTTGTTCGAGATTCTGCTCCTCCGACGTGGTGGATTAAGACGTTCGTGGAGCAATGGAACATCCCCACCCATACTTTTCTTCTAATGGATAGGGAAGTTTCCATCTCTCTAGAAGAATTTGCTGAGATTTCCGGTCTGCCGGTGAAGGGGGAGCATTACGAAGAGTTACTTCCTCCGGACAAATACGTTTTTGCCACCAAGCCGTTGGTGATGGACTTAACGCCAGAGAACGCTATTCAGCACTAGTTTCCGAGTCTGGTAAAGGTGCTGAATATGTATGAGAGACTTTTCTTGGAATCGGGAAGCCGGGGAGTTAGTTTCGCAGACTTCATTGCCCTCATTCTTCGACTGGAGATTCTATCGCAACGGGGCGAAAAATTTGCCAAGCTCGATGACCCCTTCGGCCTCGGCTTAGATCGTCGACCAGCACTGGAAGCCAATCAAAAAGGCTTTTATCTCCCCGATGCCGCAATCATCCCTTTGTCGGAAATAGCTGCTCCGGGCATCAACGAGGAGACTTTCTTTCTAGAGTTTCTGGGGCTATGGTTGTGCTGGTTCGCGTTCCCCATGCACCCTCGCTATATGAGGTCGTCCGTCTTCTACCCAGCTCATCGAATGGAGGCTAGCATACAATTGGCCATCGGAATTGCCGGGTTGGCCCACCTGTACCATGGTCTTAGCGTGGCGGCGGACGCAGCTGAACCGGGGGTGCAAGCCACTAATTTCCCGATGCACTACTTCACTTCGTGGATGGAAATGCACATGCTCGGGGTATTTGGTATTCATAAAAGACCCCCGTTTTACGAGAAGTACAGATTCCCGAGAGTTATGCGGCTGATCGGTGCTTCTATCGTGAATCCGCCTCCGCGGGAGGCTAGGGGATTGCTTCTTCGTCCGCGCACGGTCGGAGTGGGTATTTCTTTCACGGACAAGGTCCTGACAATCGGCCCGGAGACCTCCAAGGCGGTGCTGGCGTTGTGCGATAATTTCAAGGACGGGGCCTCCGTGTTGAAAGCCCGGGAGATTCTACATCTATACTCCATTAGACCGGGCTTCCTCGTGTTCAGGCAGAATGAGGCGGCGCTTTTTATGAGATACAACCCCCATCATTTCGCCCAGCAGTTAAGTTATAACCAGGGGGTCCCACTGGAGGCGTTTTTGGAAGAGCCTGCGGCCACCAGAGAGGGAATACGGAGTGCACTGCATCACTTTATGTGGTTCCCACTTCATCATTAGAGAGCCGACTTGCATTCCAAGGGCCCTCAACGTATACGGGGCTTGGTATCAGCACGCGATGGGCGCTGTTATCAGGAAAGAGAAGCGGCTGCTGCTTGATCGCAAGGGTGCGCCCCCGCCAGCGATCGCAACGTCCCCCTAAAGCGAAGGACCCCTGTCCCCCCTCCACTAAGAGGAGATGCTGGAGTTGAGCCTCCACGTATGCTAAGCCTCACGCGTGGATTGCCCTTCGATCCTGTGGATGTGTCATCAGCGCCCCGTACTCCCGTGGAGACGGTAAACGTGGTTTCACCCGAATCTGGTGTGGGCTCGGATATCGGAACTCGCCGTCCCAAAGTACCCATGAAGCGCAAACTGGTTCTGGCTGCGACCGGAGCTCGCGTACAGAGAAAGAAGAAGAAGTCGGTCCTTTCCCTTGATGCCGTACTCGGCTTAGAGCCTCAGGCTCCTCTTACCAAAGGCTTAAGTGAATATGGAACCAATGAGGGTTTCTTCGTAGCGCCAGAAGACACTGATCTCGACGCCGCTATTGCAGCTTCTGCGCAACTTGCGAGCCACCATGCGAAAATAGCCGCCCTCATGCAATCAAGTAAATATTAGTCATAGTTTTGTCATTGCGTTATATTTTATTGTCGTGTCTTGACTGACATTCTTCTTTTTGTAACAGGCTTCACGACTGAGGAGGTTCTGGCGGCTTCCCTCAGGACTTTCGAGGAAGAAGAGAGGAATCGCGCTCTATTGGGCATTGGTATGTTTCGGTTTGCTATGTCTCTGATTCTATTTCTTATGAGTAATCTGACCCGCTCTTTGTCTTATCTCAAGGACCACAAGACTTGTCTCGCATGCCAATGCGGGAATTCTCCCCGGGCCAGCTACCGAAGTCCCGGCCTCTTCGGGATTGCCGCAAGAGGCCCTACTTAAAAAACCGATGATGGAAGCCTTGACGGCTCTGGAGGCAACCCTGAACACGGACGACGACGCCTTGCTGAAGGAGGCTTCCAAAAGGTCTGTCGTGACGGCCCGGGAGGAAAGGAAACGCCTGAGGCGCACAGCAAGAGAGCGTAGCACTGCTTTGGCTGTGGGAGCAGCCTCAAGCGCTTTTACTCCTACTGCAACTCCTTCAGAGGAGCTCCCGGTCGCCTTGTCTACTGCTCATAGACGGGCGGCACGTGCAGCTCGGGAAGCCAACGGTAAATCCTCCTCAGGTAATGTGTTTTTGAGGCTTTGTTATTAAAGTTTTAAATTATCAGTTCTTATATATCTTGTCCTGCAGGGCCGAGTCTTACTGGAGGAGTGGCGGCGACCGTTGAGCCTGAGGGGGCGGTGGAGGAGGTAGCTGCTGAACCTAAGGTGATGGTAAGCGATGTAGCCATAGTTGCCGGGCCCGAGATAGTGGCTAACGAGACAGTCACGACTGCTATGCCCGGAGGGCTACCAATGCCGAGCATGAGGTGGCGGCGGGTGAGACGGCTGCTACGGCCGAGCCTGAGGCAGCAGTGGATGAAATGGCTGCTACGGACGAGCCTATGGCAGGGATGGACGAGACGGCTGCGACCGCTGAGCCCGAGGTGGCAGCGGGTGAGACGGCTGCTATGGCCGAGCCTGAGACAGCGGTGGATGAAGCGGCTGCGACCACTGAGCCCGAGGTGGTACCTGGCAAAACGGGCATGATCGCTGAGCATGAGATGGTCGTTCTTTCTCAAGAGTCGGGCACTGCTCCGATCATCGCTCTCCCTGCTTACGGTTCCTTGTCGTCTCCCGGCTTCGCGAGCGTGATGACGGCTCTGGTAGAGTAAGGCGATGAGGCAACGGGGGGTGAGACCACCCTAATGGAGGAGGGGGACGCCACCGTTGCATCAAGTGACGCCCTCGTGACAGCTCCGGCTGGCGACTCGTCAGGTAAATTTTGGGTCACCGCCCTTCTTTCTTTATTATGCAATCCTTCCTGATAGGGTTTATCTTGTTTCTAACGCAGGTGCGGCTAGTGCTGATGACGCGTTACCCGAGGGAGCGCCGTCAGTTACCGCTCTGACGGTGACCACTTCTCTTCCTTCTCTCGCACCGTCTCAGATGCTGGAAGGTATGGATTTGTGGTTCACCGGTCTTATCTTTAGGCTGTATAATTTATGTACTGACGTTGCATTATTGTGTCTTTGTAGGAGTCCTTGTTGACCACCTGTACCAGGTGTTGCACCCACACTTCTCTTTCTTGTCAAAGATTAGGCCACCTGCTAGTGTTGGTGAGTACTTTCTTTAAACGGCGTCCTCTTCTTTGACGGGCAGTCGCATTATTTATAAGTCTTATTTATATTGTTCGTAGCCTTACGAATCGAAGGAGGGGACGGGGCTGTCGTTGCGCCACCAGTACTCCCAGCTCTGCCCCCTGCTACGGCCGGTATAGTAGACTCTACTTCTGCGTGTTTTCTTTATTTCCTGAGCCGATATCTGATTATGATCTATCCTGCAGCCATCACATCGACTCCAGCCCTGTTCGAGTCTCGTATTATAATGCCGGCCGAGCCCTTTTCCAAGCGTCCATCATCCAAAGGTGCTGTGACCAGCGTATGCATGCTGAGCGAGTATATCGAGGAGTTTGACGCAGAGACTCCCACATCTGCTGCGGATTTTGCTGCAGAGGTTAACCCTATGCTGGCGACGCTCATGAACTTTCATGGTGAGGGCGTCGTTGAGTCTTGGGTTAATCGCTGCCGGGAGATCGAGGCTTGCTTGCATGAGTTCGAGCTTAAGCGTCCGGCACTTGAGATTCTTGCTATGATTACTCAATGAGCGGCATGGATCGAGCAGAGCGCTTCTTACTTCTGCCATCTTGAATAAGAAGTGGCTTTAAAGCGAAGAGAATGTAAGGAAACTTCAAGCGAGTCTGCTCGACTGCATGCTAAGGTCAACGTGAACGCTGCCCAGGTGAAAGTTATCTTCGAAGGTCTTCTGCAATGTATCTCTAATGGGTTAACATTGAAGCAAAAGCTCGATGTCGTTAAGCGTGATGCACAAGATCGTGAAGCAGCTCAGCGAGCCGTCGAGGAACAACTTTCATCCTACTTGCAGCAGCGAGCCCAGGTCGAAGCAGAGTTGGCCGCGGTAGCTGATCAGGAAGAGGGACTGGGGAAAGTGCGCGAGCGGCTGATCGGATTATTAAAAGCGCTTTCCTCTCAATAAAAATTTTGTATCATTTGTAATTTTGAATAAAATGTATTTGTTCTTTTATTCTTTCATATGATGTATTTTGTATCCAATCGAATTCATGAATAAAAGATACACGTTCTTCGTAATGTCTTGTGTCATTTCTCTGCTTTCTTCTTTCTTACTGTGTTGTTTGCCATGTAACCTTAGCAAGTGCGATCTGTAGATAGCGTATAGCCGTCAGTTTTAGGCTCTTTGTAGAGTGGTGATGGCTTAGAAAACAGGGTTAAGATCTGTCACCTAAGATTTTTCAACTTTATGAGTCGTAAGGGTCTTATAAAGAATTTTCTCTCTACCGGTCGAGAGGATCCCGTAGGTGTAATTTCTCCTTAAGAATCGTGAGGATTCCTAAGTATGTTTTCTCTTGAAAGTCGTAACGATCTCACAACAGAATTTACTCCCTTACGAGTCGTGAGGACCCGCAAGTGATGGATGAAGTTGTCCTTATCCGCATTTCACGGAGTCAGGGGTTGCTCTGGATGCTTCCCACGGGTTCACTGCCGTGTTTGGCGAGGACTAGGCCCTGCTCTGGACGTTTTCCAGGATACCGTAGTTTAAAGACATCGCGGTCGAGGTTAAGGACATCATAGTCCGTGAGTTTAAGGACCTCACAGTCCAATGTTAGTTTTAAGACATTACGGTCGAGGTTAAGGACATCATAGTCCGTGGATTTAAGGACTCCACAGTCCGATGTTAGTTTTAAGACATCACGGTCGAGGTTAAGGACATCATAGTCCGTGGATTTAAGGACCCCACAGTCCAATGTTAGTTTTAAGACATCGCGGTCGAGGTTAAGGACATCATAGTCCGTGGGTTTAAGGACTCCACAGTCTAATGTTAGTTTTAAGACATCGCGGTCGAGGTTAAGGACGTCATAGTCTGTGGATTTAAGGACTCCACAGTCCGATGTTAGTTTTAAGACATCACGGTCGAGGTTAAGGACGTCATAGTCCGTGGATTTAAGGACTCTACAGTCCGTGAAATGTATGGTTGCCGGGACCCGTCACCTCTTTAAAGACGTTGAAGAATTACAACGACAAATATCAAAGGAGTGAAGAGATGCACCCTTGAACCGAGGTAAAATTAGTTTAAAATCATTATGGTTGATTGTTAGTTTTAAGACATCACGGTCGAGGTTAAGGACATCATAGTCCGTGAGTTTAAGGAACTCGCAGTCCGCTGTTTGCTCTGGATGCTTCCCACGAGTTCACTGCCGTGTTTGGCGAGGACCAAGCTCCGCTCTGGACGTTTTCCATGGGGTCAGAAGTGACGTTATCCGCGTTCCACGTAGCCAGGAATTTTGCTCTAGATGCTTCCCACGGGTTCACTGCCGTGTTCGGCGAGGACTAGGCTCCGCTCTGGATGCTTCATACGGGTTCACTGCCGTGCTCTGCGAGGACCGGGATCCGCTCTGGACGTTTTCCATGGGGTCAGAAGTGACGTTATCCGCGTTCCACGTAGCCAGGAATTTTGCTCTAGATGCTTCCCACGGGTTCACTGCCGTGTTCGGCGAGGACTAGGCTCCGCTCTGGATGCTTCACACGGGTTCACTGCCGTGCTCTGCGAGGACCAAGATCCGCTCTGGACGTTTTCCACGGGGTCAGAAGTGACGTTATCCGTGTTCCACGTGACCAGGAATTTTGCTCTAGATGCTTCCCACGGGTTCACTGCCGTGTTCGGCGAGGACTAGGCTCTGCTCTGGATGCTTCACACGAGATCATTGCCGTGCTCTGCGAGGACCAAGATCCGCTCTCGACGTTTTCCACGGGGTCAGAAGTGACGTTATCCGCGTTCCATATAGCCAGGAATTTTGCTCTAAATGCTTCCCACGGGTTCACTGCCGTGCTCGGCGAAGACTAGGCTCCGCTCTGGATGCTGCACACGGGTTCAGTGCCGTGCTCTGCGAGGACCAGGATCCGCTCTGGACGTTTTCCACGGGGTCAGAAGTGACGTTATCCGCGTTCCATGTAGCCAGGAAAAGTGACGTTATCCGCGTTCCACGTAGCCAGGAATTTTGCTCTAGATGCTTCCCACGGGTTCGCTGCCGTGTTCGGCGAGGACTAGGCTCCGCTCTGGATGCTTCCCATGGGTTCACTGCCGTGTTCGGCGAGGACTAGGCTTCGCTCTGGATGCTTCACACGGGGTCATTGCCTTGCTCTGCGAGGACCAAAATCCGCTCTGGACGTTTTCCGTGGGGTCAGAAGTGACGTTATCCGCATTCCACGTGACCAGGAATTTTGCTCTAGATGCTTCCCACGGGTTCACTGCCATGTTCGGCGAGGACTAGGCTCCGCTCTGGATGCTTCACACGGGTTCACTGCCGTGCTCTGCGAGGACCAGGATCTGCTCTGGACGTTTTCCGCGGGATCAGAAGTGACGTTATCCGCGTTCCACGTGACCAGGAATTTTTTGACTTTATCCGCATGTCACGGAGTCGGAATTTGACTCTCGGTCGTTTGTACACCGCCGAGTTACGGAACTGGGAGTTGCCGATGTTCCGCTTTGCTTGATGTTGTGTCTGCTGCAATGAGACAAATGTTGAGATGATCTCTAGGCTATCTGTGAACCGTCGAGATTTGGCTTCTTCTTCTTATGAAACCTGGGGAGGAGGAGTGTGATTCCTTCTGTGTTTGCGCCCCTGGATTGTATACAGGGATTGACATGATATCATATGTAGGGCATAAATCTCATTCATTCATTTTTTTTTATATCTTTCCGCGATACTCTATCATTTCAGCTTTTATATCGCGAAGGTCGCAATCGCCCCATCATTTCGGCTATTTTTCGCGGTGCCCAATCATTTCTTCTATTTGTTTTATTTTTACTCACTGTTTTTTTATTGCAAGTTGCCCAATCATTTCGGCTATTCTGCATGCATACATTTTTACTTGCTGATTTTGTTGCAAGTTGCCCCATCATTTTGGCTATTTCATATGCATGTGTGGCTTGCTGGCTTTTCGCTGCAAGCTTGGGATTAGATTCCGATTTCGGCATCAGCACTGCTTCAACTGGGATATCGCCAGGAGCGAATCATCATTTGCCTCTGTCGATATCGAACAAAGGTGGCTTAGCGAACAGAGTTGGGATCCTGTCGACTAAGGCTTTTAACTTTATGAGCCGTAAGGGTCTCACAAAGGTATTTTTCCCTGCGAGGCATGAGGATCTCGTGGGTGTGTTTTCTCCTTAGGAATCGTGATGACTCCTAAGTGTATGGCTTCTCGTAAGTCATAAGGATCTTACAAGAGATTTTTCCCCTTATAAATTAAGAAGACTCACAAGGGTTGTTCACCGTGCGAACATATCCCTAGTCACGGGTGGGACTTTGTTAGGGAAATGTTTATTCGCGCCCGTGGATTGTATACAAGGGTCAGCATTGAGCCGCTTGTAGGGCAGTATCGTAGGTTGTGGGGGTTGCTTAAGAACAGGTCCAGGTCTCTATAGCTTAAGACTTTCAAATCTTATGAGCCGTGAGGGTCTCATAAGAGGATTCTCCTTACGAGTCGTGAGGATCTCGCAAGTGTAATTTCTCCTTAGGAATCGTGAGGATTCCTAAGTGTGTTGCTCCCTTTTGAATCGTAAGGATCTCACGGAGGTGATTTCTCCTCACAAGGTCGAGAGGACCTTGCAAGTTTCTTTTAACAAGGTTGCGCCATTTCGGGTTTTCACAAACACTCGCCGGTAGCCCTGCTGTTTTTACTCACGGAGCCCTTTCGGGTTTTCATCCGTGCCCATTTTGCATATGGACATACCGTTTTTTCTTTTTCTTTTTTATTCTTTTTCTTTTTATTCCTTTTTTTTGTATCAGCTTTGGGATGCTGCAATCCACCGTAGTTTATCGACATCTCGGTCAACAGCTAGTTTTAGGACGTTTCGGTCCGTCGTTAGTTTAGGGACGTTTCGGTCCGTCGTTAGTTTAGGGACGTTTCGGTCCGTTGTTAGTTTAGGAACGTTTCGGTCCGTCGTTAGTTTACGGACGTTTCGGTCCATCGTTAGTTTAGGGACGTTTCGGTCCGCTGTTAGTGTAAGGACATTTCGGTCCATGAAAAGAAAGCCGGTTACTACTTATAGAGTTTGGGCTTAGGAAGATAGCGAGCGTGTATAGTCGTCGTCATCTATCATTGACCCCGGCCGTGACTCGTCAAGCGTAGTATTTCTTCAGAAAGCGACCGTTTATTGGCCTGAAGGGTCTTCACCATGCATGTCCATGAGTAGGTAGGCTCCACCCTGGTAGACCTTATCTATTATATACGTGCCTTCATAGTTCGGCTCGAATTTTCCCCGCTTGGCGCGATTGGGGATCATAGGTCTTTTAACCACTACCACGAGTTCGCCTTGGCGAAATGTCCTCGGCCTGGTCAATCTTTCATATGAGCATGTCATCTTTGCTTTATAAGCTTCCAGATTTTGCTGCGCCAGGAGCCGGGTTTCATCAAGGGCATCAAGCTCCTCAAGCCAAAGGTGAGCATTCTCTTTGTCTGTTAGCTCATAATGGACTGCCACTCGTAGAGAGGGTAACTCTATCTCGAGAGGAAGTACCGCTTCTGTACCGAATACCAACGCGTAGGGCATTGTGTTCGTGGCCGTCTTGAACGTAGTTCGATACGCCCAGAGAGCTTCATGCGGTCTCTCGTGCCAGTCTTTCTTATTTCATGACACCTTCTTTCTCACGATCTTCGTCAAGGTCTTGTTGAAAGCTTCAGCTAGACCGTTAGCTCGGGGATTATAGACCGAAGAGTATCTCCAGTCTATGTTATGTTGTTGTGAAAAGCGGTTGATCTTGTGGCTTCTGTAGGCTGGCCCGTTATCGGAGATGATCCGTCGCAGAGTTCCAAACCGATAAATAACGTGCGTCTTGAAGAAGTGGAGGATATTCTCCGCCTTTACTTCCCTCAGCGGTACTGCTTCTGCCCATATGGAGAAGTAATCAGTTGTCGCCAAAATGAACCGATGTCCTCTGGACGATGCTAGTTCGATGGGGCCGATTATGTCAGTTCCACACATTTCGAACGGCCAGCTAGCCACCATCGGATGTAACGGATTCGGATGCTGATGGATGAAGTCCCCGTGAATCTGGCACGAGTGGCATTGCTTCGCGTATTCGATGTAGTCTTGGATCATCGTGGGCCAATAATAACCCATCAGTTTAATCTTCAACTTCATCTTCGGGTCTGCTTGGTGAGAACCGCAGAGTCCGTCGTGAACTTCTTAGACGACTCTTTTTGCTTCTCAGGCCCCAGACATCTCAACTGCAGAGAATCAAATGACCTCTTGTACAGGTATCGTTAACGAAGGCAAAAGATAGGGCTCGCTTCATGAGCTGATGTTTTGAGGAAGCATCTTCAGGCGTTCGACGGGATTTGAAGTAGTCTATAAAGACTTATCTCCAATCTTCAACCTTCTCTTGGTCTTTTATTTGTAGAGTCATTTGCTCGGTCGCTCTCTTTTCTTCGGACGACTCCGGAGATATTTCTGCCGGTGCAAGAACCCGACGGCTTTGTACCACGATTCTTACGTCATCGAGGTTCTCATCTGCCAGTTCTTTAGCGAGCTTAGCTAATGCATCCACCTTGCTATTTTCCGCACGTGGTATGCTTTCCAAGGTGTAGGAAGGTATTTGGGTCAGCAGTTATTGTACCCTCTCGCCGTACTTCACCAGTTCTGGTTTGCACGTTTGATAGTCGCCGTTTACTTGACTAATGACCAGTTGGGAGTCTCCATTTATGAGGAGGTTTTCAATTCCCATGTCGATGGCGATCTCGAGACCTGCTATCAAGGCTTCATACTCGGCTTCGTTGTTCGTCCTCGGGTCTGTTAAGGAGAAGGCGAAGCGCATTATCCCTCCTTGTGGGGTTACGAAGATGAGGCCTACCCCTGATTTGATTATAGAGGTGTTTTGTTTGCGCTTCTTCATGGAGGATGCTCCATCAAAATAAAGTTCCCACTGGATACCACCACCGTCGATTGCATCAAACGCATGTTCGTTTGGCAGTTCGCAATTCAAAAGGGAATCGGTCGGTATCGGACGTTCAGCGAGGAAGTCGGCGATGGCTTGGCCTTTCACTGCCTTAAGAGGCTGATAGGTTATTGAGAATTCCATCAGGAGCAAGGCCCATTTAGCGAGCCGTCCTGTCAATATGGCTTTTGACATCAAATATTTAAGAGCATCCACCTTCTATATGAGACGGACTTCATACGCCAACGCATAGTGCCTGAGTTTCGTTATTGCGAAGATCAACGCCAGGCAATGTTTTCCGATGGGAGAATAATTGCTTTCTGCCCCCAGTAGAACTCGACTCAAATAGTAGAGAGCTCTTTCTTTCCCTTGGCCGTTCTCTTGTGCCCACAGCGCGCCTAAAGAACCTTCGAGGGTTGTTGTATAAAGAATGAGAGGCTTTCCCTTGACCGGAGCGGCTAATACTGGCGGATTCTGCAGGTACTACTTGATTTCGTCCAATGCGCTTTGGCATTTGTGATCCCAGATGAACGGTGTTCCTTTCTTCATCAAGTGACTGTAAGGACGACACTTGCCTGAGAGATTGGCTATAAATCGCCGGATATACGCGAGCTTCCCTTGGAGAGACCGCAATTGTTTGAGAGTCCTTGGCGGGGGCATTTCCATGATCGTCTTGATTTTTTATGGATCTATCTCGATGCCTCAGTGTCGAACAATGAATCCTAGGAATTTGCCTGAGGACACCCCGAATGCGCATTTGAGAGGGTTCATCTTCAAGTTGTATTGCCGAAGGCGTTGAAACACGATCTTCAGATGCTCGAGATGTTCCTCGTATGATTTGCTTTTCACCATGAGGTCGTCGATATAGCATTCGACGATTTCATGTATAAGATCATCGAAGATCTTCTTCATGGCTCTCTGATAGGTGGCACCGGCGTTCTTTAGACCGAAAGGCATTACCTTATAGTATAATATACCCAAAGGGGTCCGGAAAGCGGTATGTTTCTGGTCTTCGGGATGCATCTTTATCTGGTTGTATCCTGACGATCCGTCCATGAAGGAGAAGACTTCGTGAGTGGACGTATTGTCTATCATCAGCTCGGTAACTAGCACTGGGAAGTCGTCTTTTGGGCAAGCTTTGTTGAGATCCCGAAAGTCTACGCAGATGCGCACTGTCCCATTTTTCTTCATCACCGGGACGATGTTAGCGATCCAGTCAGGATACTGAACTTCTTGGATGAAGCCAGAGTCGATCAGCTTCTTGACCTCAGCGTTGATGCTCATCTCAAGCTCAAGCCGCATTCTTCTCGGTGCTTGTTTGATTGGCTTGGCGTACGGAGATATTGCCAATTTATGCACAGCAATCTCTGGATCTAGTCCTGGCATCTCGGAATAGTTCCGCGCGAAACAATCCTTATGCTGCATGAGCACGTCCTTTAGCGTAGCCACCCTCTCTTCAGATAGCAGCTCACTAACGAATGTCGGTCGTGGGTCATTGTCCGTCCCCAAATCAATTTTCTTGAGGTTATCTGCAGTAGTGTGTATTCCATCTTCCAGCTCTTTTGGCACCGGTGGAAATTCTGAGATTACCTCGTCATCATTGTTTTCGAAGCACCAGGGGAGTTCATCCATATTCTCAGGCTCTTCTTTTGATAGTGTTATCATATGACAAGTACGAGCTCGCTTCCACGATCGATGTTGATCTGGTTCTACTCTCGCGGATTTGGGTTCATGCTTCTGCGGTGGAGTTATCCTCCAACTGTCGGATAGAGCGAACTTGCCGAGCTGATATTGATCTTCGACCCAGTTCTTGAAGGTGAAGCAGTCTTCGAGAGGGTGTCCTATTGCCTGGTGATAAGAGCAATAGTCTGGATGAGAGACCTCGTTAGCTTGCTCAGGGTGTTTGGACTCCGGAAGTGTAAGCATTTGATGTCTTATGGCAAGATCAAGTATCTTCTCTTATCTTGAGGAAAAGAGTATGCTCGACTCATCTTCTTTATAAGAGATGAATCCGGTTTGCTCAATTCTCGATCGCGTGA
The DNA here is from genome assembly GCA_030015575.1 of Agapanthus africanus. Lineage (NCBI taxonomy): Eukaryota > Viridiplantae > Streptophyta > Magnoliopsida > Asparagales > Amaryllidaceae > Agapanthus > Agapanthus africanus. Next base: position 465,017,564 of record CM057343.1, read on the forward strand.
CTTCTTGGTCCCGCTTTGTCGCTGTCGAAAGCCTTTCCCGCTCTTTGTCTTGTTTCTGCCTCTGCGTCGGGCCTTTTGCACAACGGGTTGACAGGAAGGAGCATTTTCATCTTTCGCAGCCTGTTGAAGAAGGCGTTGCGTCCTGGCTTTCTCGTAGATGGCCATTTCGCGATTATGGTCGTCTCGAACTTTTTGACCAGCTTCCCTTATAAGCTTGTCCATTTGTTCTTCGAACGACGGACTGAGCATTTTCACGTCGGAGGCTCTTTCTGGTTCAGGGTGAACATTCTCCCATTGAGCATCTCCTTCTTCAGCAAAGTCATGTACGACGTAGCAGTCGCGGAGTAGCTCCCGTTTCTTGGACCGAACATATCCAAGCCCGATCGTTTCCATTCTCCCATTGGGCAACTTGCGCTGAGTTCCGGGAACGTTCCAGATCCTGTCATAGAACTTAGCTTTTCGGGGGCAGCAGTGGGGAATCTTGGACAATGGGCGAAAGCCCGATCCAGCAATATCGCGTGAGAACTCTGACTCTTATTAAGAGAACTCTTAGGGGAGGACTGCTATCCAACCAATTCATATTTCAATCCCCTCCGTACCTTTCACCGGAAAAGATGGGGATTCTTATTCACTCTGCCAGACGTTGGTGGTCTGTTTGAAGGGTATCCCTTGGCGCTTCAATAGCCTTTTCAAGCCTTCCGTGTAACATCTAGGCAGATGGATGGGCTAGAGCCTGTCGAGCGTAGAATCGGCGCCATGCCAAACTTCTTTCTCCACTTTTGTTTTCGTGGATCGGTAGAATAGGATTGCCTGTTCACCTTTTCGCCTGGGAGGGACGTAAAATGTTTGTAGCTCTTGCACGCTATAAGCTTCAAGTGCGTCGAGATCTTTATAGTGCTCGCACGGAATCATGGTAATTTGCAAATTCTGATTATCACCGACGAATGCTTGTATTGGTGGCCGAGCAGAAAACATAGCATGGACCTCATCTTCCGAGTCCCTGCCAAAGATCAACATAAGAGCGGACGGTCCTGGCTTGTTGTACTGGGGTGACCTGAATAAACTATCTCTTCCTCTTCCTCGGTATCACTCCCGAAGACTGGAATGGTGGTGATAGCTTTGTTCTCCGGTTTGTGACATCTCTCCGTGTCCTCAAAATCTGGCAAAAAGTATTTTGCATCTTCGTACTTGCGGACTTCATTCACGGAGAATGGATTCAGCTCTCCTGTTACGGTATACTCGAGACCATCCTTAAAGTATTTCATACACTGATGTTGTGTAGAAGGGATGATGTTGTACTCGTGTAACCAAGGCCGGCCGAGTAAAGCGTTATAGCATGTCTTGGCGTCAATGACATGAAATTTAATATCCGTGACAAGTAACCCGAATCATAATTTCAATATCACAGACCTGAGAGTCCGCGATGACTGGGAGTCAAAACCAGAAATGGTGATTTTATCACGAGCGAGATGCTGGACGCTCATGCAGATTTCCTTCAATACTCTCACGTTGAGGAGGTTGACGGAAGACCCATTGTCAACCAGGATTTTGCCTATCTTTATATCGTGACAGTACCCTGAGACATAGAGGGGACGGTTGTGCTCGCACGTCCCAAGGAGGAGTTCTTCGTCGCCGAAGGTGATATCGGCTGTGTGTACTTCCTCCAGCTCGTCTTTCATCCTTTCTTCGGAGAGAAAAGCTTGGAATTGCTCTGGTTCTTGTAGCGCCTGATCAATGAATCTCTCGCTTCTTTGGATAGTAAAAGGGCGTCGAGAATACTGAGCTGTGAGGGTAACTTCCTCAAGTACGCCAGAACGTTATAGTCCACCTTACTTTTCTTTGGCGGGTCCTTGGCGGTCAACTCTTTCATGACTTGGTCATCTAGGGCAATATCCTCAGAGACCTTTTCTTTTCCCTTATCTTTTCTACTCATGGATCCGAGATTCTTTTCTGAAAGCGTGCGATTGCGCAGCTGAATGTTTTCACAGGCCTTCGGTTCTTCCTCCTTCCCCAAGGTGGATTCTTTAAAGAGAGGGCCAAGAGCCATCTCTTCGTCAGAGTCGCTCCCGAAAGTGAGAACCTGCGATCCCCCGGTGTTGATCGTGCAACAGTTACCGGTGGTTCTTTTATGCTCCTCGGTCGTACTTCTCTGCTCCCGACGAGGTTTGCGTTTCATCCGCTTAAAATGTTGCCGGTGAGTAACATACCTTTGCCACCATCTTTTAAAAGCGCCGCGCTCTTCGGTAGGGAACGAAATCTTTCGATGATATAAGAAGTAGCTAAGATGTGTCTCTATTTCACCAAGGGCATTCGCTTCGGAGGGTGGTAGCTTCATCCCCATTAATATGGCTTTGGAGAACCTTTTCCTCGTCTTGAACTTGATTTTATTTGTGGCGGAAGTACTTTGATCTGGCGGGAGCGTTGCAACCCTTTCATCCAATCATCGGCGCTTGGTTTTTTCAAATATGGCTATTTCATGCTCCTGGGCAGCTTTGCTTTTAAGTAGCGCTTCATTCAAGAATGGATCAATTATTTCATCTGATGGCCACAGGAGTCCTGGTTCAGGACCTGCCCCCAGTTTCTTTGTGCAAGGGGCCTCTTCATTGTCTAGCGATGAATGAGAGATCACAGGGCAGCTTGCCACGTAATCTTCAGATTCATCTGATGAGTCTTCTCCATCATTTCCGTCTTCAAGGACGTGGCCGAGAAACTCTTGGAGCGTGATTGGAGTCTGCGCCTTCTGGTAATACCCTTCCAGCGCGTCAATCTGTTTCTGTAGGTCCGTGCGCTTGTCGCCGGGCTTCACGGGCTTCTTGGATTTCTTCTTATTTTTCGAAGATTTCGACGGCTGGGTGTGAACACTTTGACTATCACCACCAATCTTTGGAGTTGGGCGTGGCTTCAGCATCCCCTCGATGACCTCAGGTTCCAACGGATTCTGCCATCTGATTGCCGGGCATGTCTGGAGATCATTCAGCATCCTTTTGGTTTTCGCCGAAAGGGCCACCTCCCATGGAGCTTCTTCAACAAAAGAGCATGTTGCCCCCGGTGTGTCCATCTTCTTAGGAGTGTGCGGTTGTGGTGGGCTCACTTTCCATTTTTCGGACAGCGCGAACTTGCCCTGCTGATATTGATCCTCGATCCATCCCTTAAAGATGAAGCAATCTTCGATCGGATGGCTTACCGTTTGGTGGTAAGGGCACTAATTAGGATTATTCACTTCGTTGGGTTGCGGTGGTCGCCTTGGATTCGGCAAATTGATAAGCCTATTGCGCATTGCCAGCTCGAACAGCCTTTTCGTTTTATCCCACGGGAATGAGTAAGGACGCTTCATTTTCTCATTGTAATAGCGCCATCTCTCCTCCAGTTGATCCGCCAGCTTTGGGCACTGGGCTGCTGTTGGGTGTTCGCAACGAAGGTCGCCTTCCCTTTACCTTTGTCGTTCCGCGGTTCCGTCTTCGGGGGAGACGGTCTATGACCCATTTGATCCATCTGGGCTAGCTTATCGATTAAAGCCTGGAACGTGGTCGGTTTAGAAAACATCATGAACTGTGAAATAGTTGCATGAGGGTCTAGGGTGCCCACGAACATGCCCGCCGCTGGTGTTTCTTCGATGCGCTGTTCGCATTTCGACCACAGATTTCGCCATCGGATTGCATATTGAACCCAAGTTTAACCTGGCTTCACCCTTGCATTGATCAATGCTGTTATCGGGGTGCATTCACTTGCGCTCGCGAATCGCTGGGTGAACAATAACTCCATTTCTGCGAAAGTTTTGACGGAGTCGTTTGGAAGTTCGGAGTACCATTCAAACGCCGTTTTCGACAAGCTGCCGATGAATTTACGGAGCAGAAGCTTATCATCGCCCCCGGTGTTTTCACAAACAGCCCTGAACTGGGCAACATGTTGATGGGGATTGCCTGTCCCCTTGTAGACATAGAATTTCGGGATTGTGTAGCCCGGCGGGTACTTTATCTGATCATACCAGCCTGGATACGGTCGCCCTGTTTTGACAACTTGGCCGGCTGCCTCATTTGTTTGGTGAACTCTTATTTGCTGAGCAATATAGTCATCCAGGGCAGCTTTAGAGATTGTTTCCTTCTTGGTTGCTGAAAGAGCCGGCAGGGGATTCGATGTTTCTCCTTTGTCATCTTCAAGGATAATCGGAGGATCTTCAGCGGGAGGATCCTGCTGGATCATCATACCCACCATGTCCTGGAACAGAAGAGTCATTTTCTTTATATTGGCCGCTTGTTCCGCAGCCTCTTTTTCCTTTTTTTCGAGCATTCTCCGAAGGAATTCAGCATCAGTCTCGTGTTCGCGACGTTGTTCCGATGACGCCTCCGGGTTTTCTTTTGGCCCGGTAAGTTCGGCCATGGCGGTCAGCATCTCCTGAAGCTTCTGATGTTGCTATTCCTGAGCTCTTGTGATGGATCGGGTGAGTGGTCGGTGGCCCGTAGAAGCGCGGCTATCTTCCTTTCCGGATGCTATGTAAATAGTATGGACCACCATGCCCCCAGACTTAGGGCGTTCGGGCTTAGTGCCTTTGACGTTTGTCGCAGGCACGGGGATCTTCTCCGGCCTTCTCTTCTTATGAGCAATCGAAGTTGAGGGGGTCGTCGCAGTGGGCACCTAGATAGCTTTTCGTGGTTTGGCAGGATGGCTTTCTTCCTATCAGACCTTCAGCTTCTTGTGCTGGCGGGAGAAATTTGGATCAATCACCGAGTCTTGGACTTGACGCCAGACCTTGTAGATTTTAGAGGATAGCCGTTGAGGGGACTGTTCTGGCTTTACTTCCGCAACATTCTCCACCGGAGGAGGAGATCTTTTCAGTACGGCGGTAGGAGAATTCCTGTGCACCTTATTCAGCAGCTCGAAACTATTTCCGGTTGGAACAGCAGCATTAATTTCCGCCGTTGGGGCTGGTGGAGTTAGCCCAGAAGGGGAGTTACCTCCTGACTTCCTCACTCGGCACCAGTGGAGACGTCGAGCGTGTCGAGCTGATGGAGTTGGCTCGGTGACGGGGATGGCTTTGTCTTGCCCCCTGTTCGAGTGAGGGGCCGTTGCTGGTGTCATCCTGTTAAAGACTGATGTTCTTTGAGTAGCAGGAGCGGGAGTTGGGACGATCAGTCTTGTAAAGACCGACCCCTTGGAAGGAGAAGCCGCCTTGACGACTTCAGGAGCAGGGTTGGTTACTGTCTTCGGAATAACCTTCTCTGGGATTCCAGGCTTCATTGTGGGCCCACAGGAATTTTGGCCCAATCTAGAGAAGATCGAGGCACCGGTGCTGGACGACACGTTGAGAGGGGCTGCAGCAGCTGTAAGCCGATCAAAGAACGACTTCTTGGGAGCTTCTGGTACTGGCACGGGAGCGGTGAAGTTTACTGGCGGGAGCATGGTCCCAAAAAACAACCCTGTTGTGGCTTGAGTTACCTGTTCCACGGGCATCGTGAACAGGGAAGCCACTTGGGGCCCGTAGGTTATGCCCCCAGTTGAGGCAGGACGTGGGTTGAAGTTGCATGTGGAACACTTTGAGCAGGTGAACGCCATTGATCCCTTGCTTTCTGCACCAGGCAAAACGCTAAATCTTAGTACCTCGAAACCCAAGGGCAACCATTTAGCAAACCGCGATTGGTTCGCGAACACGACACACGAAGTGTGGAGTGGAGAGGAAAAGGTCCCACCGGGCGTGCCAGAATCTGTTCCCCTCCGAATCACGGAGACGCGACCGCGCTGTTAGTGTATATGCCCCAGGGGCCATTATTGTATCATACTAGTTTGTATATTACTTAATGGAAGCTTGGGATATTCACAGTTATATATCGGTCTTGCTAAAAATGGTAGTATGCTACTTGGTTTGTTTCTACTTTAATATGTGCATATGTTTCTTATAACGTATCATTTATACATATTAGTAGAGCCCATAGGATCTTTGCTTGATTACCAGCGTTGTGATGACAATCACACTAGTGGGGGCTGGGTAGTCTATAAGCAACATCTTATACAGGTCCCTGGTCGTTGGATTATCGAGACAGGGCATCGATATTCCGGAGTAGACCAAGTGTGTATGCTTCTCATCCCAGTTGGGGAGATGGTCTGTCCCATAGCCATCAGTACGTCGTACTGGAGATAGTATACAGGTGCTCGTTAGGTTACGGGTACACCGGACAGGACTCGCAGATGAACTGTTGGTTGGTATTATACCCATCGTCAGTTAACAGTTCCCAGGTGACATGAGTACAGCTTAGTCCGCAGACTTGACACTGCTACTTCGCCTCGAGTGTGTCCCGCTGTTCTTAGATTGCTACCCTACCACGGCTCAAAGGAGTCGTGCAAACAGGTAGCAGTTGGGTGCAGTCCCGAGCACATGGAGGCAGTGACGGTTACACAGGATTCGCCTCTCCCGGTATTGGGAGTTGATATCGTGCTGTGTCAGAGAGCCATTACGCAAAGTCCCTGGTCAGGGCAAGCGAGATTTACTGGTAGGTTCCAGTAGTTTCTCAGGGTGTAATGGGCTACGCTCCGACACGACTTATACCGCTATTAGGAGACTGACGCTTGCTGCCCCCTAGGCTCGATATGCAATAGTCTTAGACGAACAGACCAGACTGTACGGAGATTGTCACATCAGGCTCAGTAGGAGTTCAGATGAGTTTCCTCATCGGCCTTCTTATCGACATCTACCTGGGGACCGTTATGTACAGCTAGTGCCGCTTGCGGTCTGTGGTTAAACCCACTGCCAGCGTAGTGTCGAGTCTTTAGAGTCCCACACAGAGAGTTTCCCTGATCCAGGCGAAACGATATAGAGGTCGTATGGTTTTACGACAAGGGTTCGGACGCGTACGTGTGTTTATGCACGTACGACGTTCGGACAGTTTTTGCTAGCCGGCTTTGGTTTAAGCCAGATTCTAGTATCAGGTTTTGGGATTTATACAGTCTAAAGTTTTTCCGTGTTTTCACGGATAGGAGGGCCGTTCTCGTAATTACGGGAAGCTTCTAGAAGAATGGTGACTCGAGGGTTTAGGTGGCATTTTCATTAAATGCATTTGTGACTCATTTTGTGTGATTCATCATATCAATAATGCATCATTAAATGCTTAATGACTCATATAGTGAATCACTCATATTGAATTAATGTAGCATGATGATTAATCACATTTATTCATTTATTTTGATTAAACATTATGCTTCATATATTCAAGTGAGAAACAATTTCATATTCATTATTATGCTCACCTTCTCTCTCCTCAAGCTCACCCTCTCTTCAAACCCTAATCCTACCTCTCATGTATTGAGATCAAGGATTAGATAGACTAATTAATCCATAACCTCACTCTATATCACCTAGGTCACTTTGATTAGCAACTAAAGAAACCTAGTTGTCTCAAGTTAGAGATCAAGCTTGAAGTAGGAGCTCTCGGGTGGATCGTCATTGACTCGAGGAGGCCGTTGAGGTGCCGATGTTCCAAGGAGCCTACGAGAAGTGGAGGACAGCGATGAAGACCCGAAGGACAAGTAACGTGAGGTATAACTTTGAATCCGAGTAGTTAAACCTTTCATAGTTTGCTAGTAACAGTTTAGATACGATCCGTATGCTCAAGTCCGTGTTACGAAGCTGTGATAATCGTTTTTCATATATTCCGCCTCCCCGCAAGCTCGTGGGGTGCGTGACATGGACTTACACGCGCAGGTCCGTCTTGCCTGAAATTCGGGGCAGATGCTAATTGGTGCTATCCGTCCATCTCTCCGAAGATGCCAGGTTGATTTATGGCACCACGTATCGAAGGTTTAAACGGATGCGGCCGATGTAGCAAACTTCGTCAGATTCCCCTTCATTTGAGGGGTTTTTGATTGTGGGGACGCTCTTCCCTGCAGGGGCAAGCCCCTGCAGTTAATTACGCTACCGCATCGCGGTAACAACTTTCTCCTTCTCCAGATGGTCACTTCGTGTCGTAGGTGTTTGTTTTGTGTTCGGTTGCCCGTGGATTGTATACGGAGACTAAGTTATGCTGTCGCCCGTAGAACGTGGATCAGTCCAAATCCGTATCTTTCTTAGATTTGGGTTTGGGGGGTTTGTGTTTAAGGATACGTTAGCCTTATTTGAGGCTAAGATCAACTTAAACATTTGTTAAGGACATGTTAGTCTAATTTTAGACTAAGATCAACTTAACGGGATCGTTTAGATCCGAAAAGAGAGCAATCGGGCTCTATTGTTTAGTTTAATGACATTGCGGTCGATAATTAGTTTAAGGACATTATGGTCCATTGTTGGTTTTAAGACATCGCGGTCGAGGTTAAGGATATCATAGTCCGTGAGTTTAGGGACCCCACAGTCCGGTATTAGTTTTAAGACATCACGGTCGAGGTTGAGGACATCATAGTCCATGAGTTTAAGGACCCCACAATCCGGTGTTAGTTTTAAGATATCACGGTCGAGGTTAAGGACATCATAGTCTATGAGTTTAAGGACCCCACAGTCCGGTATTAGTTTCAAGACATCACGGCCAAGGTTAAGGACGCCATAGTCCATGAGTTTAAGGACCCCACAGTCCGGTATTAGTTTTAAGGCATCACGATCGAGGTTAAGGACGTCATAGTCCATAAGTTTAAGGACCCCACAGTCCGTAGTAATGTGTGGTTGTCGGGACCCGTCACCTCTCTGACGACGTTGAAGGATTACAACGACAAATATCAGAGGAGTAAAGAGATGTACCCTCGAACCGGGTGTAAATTGATTGGAAGAGCGGTTGGGCTCAGTTCAATTTAAATTGTGGACTTATGGCCAGAATTGGGCTAAGTCCAGTTTAAAATGTTTAACATTTTATTCACGTTCTGCCTATTATGCCTTTATTTGGGCTCTGCCCTTTTAATAATGCATAGCATTGGGCTCTGACATTGGATGTAATTAAATGCATAGCATTTATCAAGAGCAAAATACTGGTCTGATAGTGCGCCACGTGGCTTGTCAGGCGCTTTGCGCCAATCAAAGAGCGTATTGTGCTAGCGCATGCGAAGGTGACACGTGTCACGCTCAGCGCTAAGCGCAAGTTAGTTAGCGCACTGCGCTTTCTGAGTGCGTTGCGCCAATTTATGGGCGCGCCGGTGAGTGACACGTGGCGCGCTCTGGCGCTGTGCGCTAGTCCAAGAGCGCAATGCGCTATTTTTAGAAGCGCAAAGCGCAAACCGTTCTTTGGTTGACACGTGGCGCGTTCCAGCGCTGTGCGCCAGTCCAATAAGCGCAAAAGCGCAATTCAAGAGTGCAAAGCACTGTCTAATAGCGCAGAGCGGATTTTGATCAAATTTAAGATTAAAGAACAAGTTTTTTTTTGTTCTTCAAAGGAGGCTTTGACTCAAGATCCAAGAACCAAAGTTCTTGTTCTTATCAAAAGGCTCTGCCTTTATATATCAAAAGATCTGTTAATGAAGTAAAGTACTTCTTTAAATCTTTTATAATTAGATCTTTTTTATCTTTTACTTTTTTTTATGGAAGACCTTGATCTTGTTCTTAGATCTCTGATCTTTTTAGAAGATGGTTCTTCTTTTTTAATGAGATAATTTCATCTCTGTTTTTCAAGAATATAATTCTTTACCTTTAAAGATGAAGAAAATGATCTTCTTTCTTCAAAGGCTTGCCTTTCTTTCTTTTTGAGTTCTTTTCAAAACTTACAGAGAGTTTTTTCTATGTGAGACTTGAAGTCTTGGGGCCTTTATATATAGCCAATTGATTTGTTAAATTAGTTGAAGAGATCTTTCTCTGATTGATTTGGGAATATTTCCCACCGTTGGATCTTTGATCCTAAGGCTTCTGTTTTACAGAAAATAATTTTCTTATTTTAATAAGATTGGAAAGATCTTTCTAGAACAGAATTTTAATTCTGATTAATAATTTATTATTATTATTAGATCTCTTGATCTAACGATGGGGAATTCTTTTAATTCCAGCGCTGGCGCACTTGGCGCGAGCGCACCTGCGTTTGACACGTGGCGCGCAACGCAACTGCGCTAGCGCACATGCGTTTGACACGTGGCGCGCAGCGCAGCACAACTGTGCTAGCGCGCCGGTGCTTGACACGTGGCGCGCAGCGCAGAGCGCAGCGCAACTGCGCTAGCGCACCTATGTTTGACACGTGGCGCGCAGCGCAGAGCGCAAGGAATCTGAAGCGTTGCTTCAATTTTTTAAAATTTGAATTTTTGGAACAGAGCTTTGCTCTGATTGGGGGTGCGCTGCCTAGGGTGCAGCGCTCCTTGTGCTGGCGTGTCTGTTTTTGACACGTGGCGCACAGCGCGCAGTGCAAGAGGTCTGAAGCGTTACTTCAATTTTTGAATTTTGAAATTCAAAACAGAGCTTTGTTCTAATTGGGGGAAACAGGCTGGGTATATATGATATAGCTGGGTCATCGGATCAAGTGTTGATTCGATGAACTGATACAGATTATATTAGTCGGTTATTTATGAAATAGCTGGATTATCGGATCAAGTGTTGATTCGATAATTTAATGTATAATTATATATTTGATATATTAAATATAAGCTCACTAAAAGATTCTTTTTCTCACTCGGGTAATACATTGATATATATGCGATATATGTTAATTGTATTATTTTCTTTTGTTACAATAAATATTGTATATATGATATATAATATTGTAACATGTTAGGGTTATTAATGCAACATGTTTAGTGGAGATTAAATATGGTTAGGGTTTGATTTGGGTTAATCTTTTCTAGAAGCTTTGCTTTTGTTTCTTGCAAAGATATTTGTTTTGATATTTTGCAAGATATTTGTTTAACCCAACCGAACCCTTTAACCTTAGTTAAATCTCTACAAGGGTTACATATACCATGGTTGCATTTCTAACCTCACACTTGACTTTCATTATTCATCACAAAAGAATTAGATCTTCTTCTTCCTTCTTCTTCTTTCATGAAAAAGCTTTCTAGCTTTTTATGTTGTGATGAAAATGAGTGAGATTAAGAAAACGAATGAGAGCTAAAAGCCTACTTCATCATCCTAATCTATCCTAGCCATTTAGATTAGGGTGTTCACTTCATTAGTGAGTGAGAGCTTGAGTTAAAGTTTCTTCAAGGTAGATCATCTTAGTTATCGAAGATCGAAAGCAAGCTTGTATCTTTCTTTTGTGGAGCCTCTCTAGAGTCCGGATTCTTGATGATCGCAGCGAAGGGACCTCAACACGGAGCTTATGAAGTGAAGGACCGGACTACAAAGGTTGTAATCCCAAACTCTTAGATGTTAAATTGTTTAACATGCTTTGTTTCGCCTAATCTCTAGTTTAAAGATCTTGGTTAGGATTGTTCGGCAGGTCTAAATTTTAAATTGGGCATGGTTGATACCTTGTAGACCCTTGTGAGAGTGCCTAGTAACCCTACAAGAATATACCCAAAGGGGTCCGGAAAGCGGTATGCTTCTGGTCTTCAGGATGTATCTTTATCTGGTTGTATCCTGATGAGCCGTCCATGAAGGAGAAAACCTTATGAGTGGACGTATTGTCTATCATCAGCTCGGTGACCGGTACTGGGAAATCATCCTTCGGGCAAGCTTTATTGAGATCTCGAAAGTCCACACATATGCGCACCGTTCCATTTTTCTTCATCACTGATACAATGCTGGCGATCCAGTCAGGATACTGGACCTCTTGGATGAAGCCAGAGTCGATCAGCTTCTTGATTTCGGCGTTGATGCTCATCTCAAGCTCGAGTCGCATTCTTCTCGGCGCTTGTTTGATTGGCTTGACGTCCGGGGATATGGCCAGTTTGTGGAAAGCAATCTCTGGGTCTAGTCCTGGCATCTCGGAATAGTTCCATGCGAAGCAATCTTTATGCTGCATGAGCACGCCCTTTAGTGTAGCCACCCTTTCTTCAGACAGCAATTCGCTGACGAACGTCGTCCGCGGGTCACTTGCCGTCCCCAAATCAATTTTCTTGAGCTCATCTGCAGTGGTATGTATCCCATCTTCCAGCTCTTTCGGCGCCGGTGGAAACTCTGAGATCACCTCGTCATCATTGCTTTCGAAGCACCAGGGGAGATTATCCATACCGTCGATGTCTTCTTCTGATAGCGTTATTACGTGGCAGGTACGAGCTCGCTTCCAAGACCGATGTTGATCTAGTTCTATCCTCGCGGATTTAGGTTCATGCCTTTGCGGTGGTGTTACCCTCCAGCTTCTAGCTAGAGCGAATCTGCCCTGTCGATATTAATCTTCGACCCAGTTCTTGAAGGTGAAGCAGTCTTTAATAGGATGTCCTATTGCCCTGTGATAGGAGCAATAGTCCGGATGAGAGACTTCGCCAACTTGCTCGGGATGCTTGGACTCCGGGAGTGTAATCAGTTGATGTTTTATGGCGAGATCGAGTATCGTCCGTGTTTTGTTCTGAGGAAAAGAGTATGCTCGACTCATCTTCTTCATAAGAGACGAATCCTGGCCGCTCGATTCCGGATCGCATGGCTCCTTGGGCCCGCTTTGTCGCTGTCGAACGCCTTTCCCGTTCTTTGATTTATTTTTGCCTCTGCGTCGGACCTTTTGTACAACGGGTTGACAGGGAGGAGCATTTTCATCTTTTGCAGCCTGTTAAAGAAGGCGTTGCATCCTGGCTTTCTCGTAGATGGTCATTTCGCGATTATGGTCGTCTCGAACCTTTTGACTCGCTTTCCTTATAAGCTTGTCCATTTGTTCTTCAAACGACGGACTGGGCATTTTCACATCGGGAGCTCTTTTTGGTTCAGGGTTAGCATCTTTCTACTGAGCATCCCCTTCTTCATCAATGTCATGTATGACGTAGCAGTCGCAGAGTAGCTCCCGTTTCTTGGATTGAACATACCCAAGCCCGGTCGTTTCCATTTTCCCGTTGGGCAATTTCCGCTGAGTTCCAGGGACGTTCCAGATCCTGTTATAGAACCGAGCTTGTCGTGCAGTTTGCTTAAGGGGTACACCTTGGCGTCTCAAGAGTCTCCTTAGCCCGTCTATGTAATATCTGGGAAAACGGATGGGCTGGGGCCTGTCGAGTGTGGTGTCCGCGCCGTGCCAGATTTCCCTCTCCACTTTATTTTCCCCGGGTCGGTAGAATAGGATCGCCTTTTCACCTTCTCGCCTGGGAGGAACATAGAACGTTTGCAGCTCTTCCATATTGTAAGTATTAAGCGCGTCTAACTCTTTATGATGCTTGGGTGGAACCATGGCAACTTGCAAATTTTGCTCTTCATCAGCGAAGGTTTGTATTGAAGGCCGAGCAGAGAATATAGCATGGACCTCATCTTCCGAATCGCTGCCAAAGATCAACATAGGAGCGGACGGTCCTGGATTGTTGTACTGGGGTAGCCCTGAATAAACTATCTCTTCCTCTTTCTCGGTATCACTCCCGAAGACCGGAATGGTAGGGATAGCTTTGTTCTCCGGTTTATGGCATCTCTCTGTGTCTTCAAAGTCTGGCAAGAAGTATTTTGCATCTTCGTACTTGCGGACTTCATTCACGGAGAATAGGTTTAGCTCTCCTGTCACAGTATATTCGAGACCATCCTTGAAATACTTCATACACTGGTGTTGTGTAGAAGGGATGATATTGTACTCATGTAACCAGGGTCGACCGAGCAAAGCGTTGTAGCATGTCTTGGCGTCAATGACGTGAAATTTAATATCCGTGACAAGTAGTCCAAAGTATAACGTCAGTATCACAGACCCGAGAGTCCGTGATGACTGGGAGTCGAAGCCAGAGATGGTGATTTTATCACGAGCGAGGTGTTGGACGCTCATGCAGATTTCCTTCAACACTCACACGTTGAGGACATTGACGGAGGACCCATTGTCGACCAGGATCTTGCATATCTTGATATCGTGACAGTATCCGGAGACATAAAGGGGACGGTTGTGCTCGCGCGTCCCGAGTAGGAGATCTTCGTCGCCGAAGGTAATATCGGCTGTGTGTACTACTTCCAGCTCGTCCTTCATCTTTTCTTCGGCGAGAAAAGCTTGGAATTGCTCTGGCTTTTGTAGCGCCTTGATCAATGAATCCCTTGCTTCTTTTGATAGTAAAATAGCATCGAGAATGCTGAGTTGCGAGGGTAACTTCCTTAAGTGTGCCAGAATGTTGTAGTCCGCCTTACTTTTCTTTGGCAGGTCCTTGGCGGTCAACTCTTTCGTGACTTGGTCATCTAGGGCAATATCATCAGAGACCTTCTCTTTTCCCTTATCTTTTCTGTTCGCGGGTCCGAGATTCTTTTCGAGCAGCGTACGATTGCGCAGCTGGATAATTTCACAGGTCTTCGATTCTCCTTCCTTTCCCGAGATGGATTCCTTGAATAGAGGGCCAAGAGCTATCTCTTCATCGGAGTCGCTCCCGAAAGTGAGAACTTGCAATCCTCCGGCGCTAATCGTGCGACAGTTGCCGGTAATTCTTCCAAGCTCCTCGGTTGTATTTCTTCGCTCCCGACGAGTTTTGCGTTTCATCCATTTGAAATGCTGTCGGTGAGCGACATACCCTTGCCACCATCTTTTAAAATCGTCGCACTCTTCGGTGGGGTGCGAAATCTTTCGATGATATGAGCAGTAGCTAAGATGTGTTTCTGCTTCACCGAGAATGTTTCCTTCGGAGGGTGGTAGCTTCATCCCCATTGATATGGTTTTAGCAAACATTTTCCTCGTCTTGAACTTGTTTTTATTCGCGACAAATGTCTCTTGATTCGGCGGAAGTGTCTCAACTCTTTCGTCCATTCGCCGGCGTTTGGCTTTTTCAAATATAGCCATCTCACGCTCTCGATCAGCTTTACTTTTCAGAAGAGCTTCGTTCAGGAATGCGTCGATCATTTCGTCTGACAGCCCTGGAAGCTTCAGTTTAGGATCTGCCCCCAGTCTTTCGGTGCAAGGGGCTTCTTCATCGTCTGTCGACGAATGAGAGATCAAATGGCAACTAATCTTCTGATTCATCCGACGAGCCTTCTCCATCATCTCCATCTTCAAGGACGTGGCCGAGGAACTCTTGGAGTGTGATTGGAGTCCGCGCCTTCTGGTTATACTCTTCCAGCGCGTTGATCTGTTTCTGTAGATCCGTGCGCTTGTCGCCAGGCTTCACGGACTTTTTGAATTTCTTCTTCTTTTTTGAAGATTTCGACGGCTGGGTGTGCAAGCTTTGGCTATCACCACTGATCTTTGGAGTTGGGCGCGGCTTCAGCATCCCTTCGATGATCTGGGGTTCCAGCAGATTCTTCCACCTGATCGCCGGACATGTCTGGAGATCATTCAGTATCCTTTTGGTTTTGGCCGAAAGAGCCACCTCCCATGGAGCCTCTTCAACAAAAGAGCACGTTGCCCCCGGTGTGTCCGTTTTCTTAGGAGTGTGCGGTTGTGGTAGGTTTACTTTCCGCTTCTCAGACAGTGCAAACTTTCCTTGTAGGTACTGATCCTCGATCCATCCCTTAAATACGAAGCAATCTTCGATCGGATGGCTTACCGTTTGGTGGTAAGGGCAATAATTGGGATTATTCACTTTGCCGGGTTGCGATGGTCGTCTTGGATTCGGCAAATTGATAAGCCTGTTGCGTACCGCTAGTTCGAACAGCCTCTTCGTTTTATCCCGCGGGAATGAGTAGGGGCGCTTCATTTTCTCATTATAATACCGCCGTCTCTCTTCCAGTTGATCCGCTAGCTTTGGGGCACTGGGCGGCTGTTGGGTGTTCCCAACGAAGATCGTCTTCTCTTTACCCTTTTCATTCCGCGGCTCCGGCTCCGGGGGAGACGGTCTGTGACCCATTTGATCCATCTAGGCTAGCTTGTCGATTAAAACCTGGAATGTGGTCGGTTTGAAGAACATCATGAACTGTGAATTAGTTGCATGAGGGTCTAGGGTGCCAACGAACATGCCCACCGCTGGTGCTTCTTCGATGCGCTGTTCGCACTTCGACCATAGGTTCCGCCATCGGATTGCGTATTGAACCCACGTCTCGCCCGGCTTCACCCTGGCATTGATAAATGCTGTTATTGGGGTGCGTTCGCTAGCACTTGAGAATCGCTGAGTGAAAAACAACTCCATTTCCGTGAAAGTTTTGACGGAGTCATTTGGAAGTTCGGAGTACCACTCAAACGCTGTCTCCGATAAGCTGCCGACGAATTGGCGGAGCAAGAGCTTATCATCGCCACCGGTGTTGCCACAAAGAGCCCTGAACTGAGCGACATGTTGATGGGGATTGCTTGTCCCCTTGTATACGTGGAATTTGGGGATTGTGTAGCCCGGCGGGGATTTTATCTGATCATACCAGCCTGGATACGGTCGCCCAGTTCTAATAATCTGCCAAGCCGCTTCATTTGCCTGGTGAACTCTTATCTGCTGAGCGATATAGTCATCCAGGGCGGACTTGGAAATTGTTTCCTCCTTGGATGCTGAAAGAGCCGGCAGAGGGTTTGATGTTTCTCCTCTATCATCTTCGATTATTACTGGAGGATCTTCAGCTGGGGGATCCGGCTGGATCATCATGCCCACCATATCTTGGAATAGAAGGGCCATTTGCTTTATATTGGCTGTTTGCTCCATGGCCTCCTTGTCCTTCTTTTTAAGCATTCTCCGAAGGAACTCAGAATCGGTTTCCTGCTCTTGGCGTTGTTCTAAGGATGCCTATGGGCTTGCTTTCGGTCCTGTGAGCTCAGCCATAGCAGTCATCATCTCCTGAAACTTCTGCTGCTGCTCTTGGGCTTTTGTCACAGATCGTGTAAGCGGTCGATGGCCTGTGGAGATACGGCTATCCTCTTTTCCGGATACCATATAGACAGTATGCACCACCATGCCCCCAGACTTAGGGCGTTTGGGCTCAGTGCCTTTGACATTTGTCGCAGGCATGGGGATTTTCTCCAGCCTTCTCCTCTTATGGGCGGTCGAAGTTGAGGGGGCCGTTGCAGTGGGCACCCAGGTAACCGTCGTCTTTTGTGGCTTAGCAGGACGGTTTTCTTCCTGTCGGACCTTCAGCTTCTTCTGCTGGCGGGAGAAATTTGGATCAATCACCGAGTCTTGGACTTGACGCCAGACCTTGTAGATTTTAGAGAATAGCCGTTGAGGGGGTTGTTCCAGCTTTACTTCTGTGACAGTCTCCACTGGCGGCGAAGACCTTTTTAGCACGGCGGTAGGAGAATTCCTGCGCACCTTATTCAGCAATTCGAAGCTATTCCCGGTTGGAACAACAGCATTAATTTCCACTGTTGGAGCTGGTGGAGTTAGCCCAGAAGGGGAGTTGCCCCCAGCCTTTCTTACTCGGCGCCAGTGGCGACGTCGAGTATGTCGAGCCGTTGGTGTTGGTTCGGTAACGGCTTTGTCTTGCCCTTCGTTCAGGTGAGGGGTTGTTGCTGGCGTCAGCCTCTTGAAGACTGATGTCCGTTGAGAAGCCGTGTCTAACTGATCAAAAACAGACTTCTGAGAGGGAGTGGGAGTGGGAGCAGTCAGTCTTGTAAAGACCGACCCTTTGGGAGGAGAAACCGCCTTAATGACTTCAGGAGCAGGGATGGCTATCTTCTTTGGGATGGTCACTTAGGGTATCATGGGCTTCTTAGCGGGCCCATCGGAGTTCAAGCTCAGCCTGGTGAAAACCGAGGAGTTGGAGTTGGACGACCGGTTGAGAGTGGTCATGGTAGTAGCAAGCCGATCGAAGACCGACTTCTTGGGAGCTTCCGGTGCGGGCATAAGAACGGTGAAGCTCGCTGGCTGGAGCATGGTCCCGAAAAACAATCCTGTGGTGGTTTGGGTGACCTATTCCACCGGCATTGTGAACAGGGAAGCCGCTTGGGGCCCGTAAGCTACACCTCCAGGTGAGGCGGAGCATAGGTTGCAGTTGCATGTGGAACACTTCGAGCAGGTGAACGCCATTGATCCTTTACTTTCTGCACCAAGCAAAACGCCAAATCATTGTACCTCGAAACCCAAGGGCAACCATTGGCAAACCGCGATTGGTTCGCAAACACGACACACGAAGTGTGGAGTGGAAAGAGAAAAAGGTCCCACCGGACGTGCCAGAATCTGTTCCCCTCCGAAAGACGCGGCGGAGACGCGATGTACGTCTTGCCTGAAATTCGGGGCAGATGCTAATTGGTGCTATTCGTCCACCTCTCCGAAGATGCCAAGTTGATTTATGGCACCATGTATCGAAGGTTTAAACGGATGCGGCCGATGTAGCAGACTTCGTCAGATTCCCCCTCGTTTGAGGGGTTTTTGATTGAGGGGACGCTCTTCCCTGCAGGCGCAAGCCCCTGCAGTTAATTACGCTACCGCATCGCGGTAACAACTTTCTCCTTCTCCAAATGGTCACTTCGGGTCGTGAGAGTTTGTTTTGTGTTTGGTTGCCCGTGGATTGTATACGGAGACTAAGTTGTGTTGTTGCCCGTAGGGCGTGGACTAGTCCAAATCCGTATCTTTCTTAGATTTGGGTTTGGGGGTTTGGATTTAAGGATACGTTAGTCTCATTTGAGACTAAGATCGACTTAAACGTTCGTTAAGGATACGTTAATCTTACTTTAGACTAAGATCAACTTAACGGGATCGTTTAGATCCAACAAAAAAGAAATTTGGGCTCTATTGTTTTGTTTAGTGACATTGCGGTCGATAATTAGTTTAAGTACATCTCGGTCCATTGGAAGTTTAAGGACATCTCGGTCCATTGGTAGTTTAAGGACATCTCGGTCCAATGTTAGTTTAAAGACATCGAGGTCGAGGTTAAGACATCATAGTCCGTGGATTTAAGGACTCCACAGTCTGATATTAGTTTTAAGACATCACGGTCAAGGTTAAGGACATCATAGTCCATGCGTTTAAGGACCTCATAGTCCATAGTAATGTGTGGTTGTCGGGACCCGTCACCTCTCTGACGACGTTGAAGGATTACAACGACAGATAACAGAGGAGTAAAGAGATGTACCCTCGAACCGGGTGTAAATTGATTGGAAGAGCAGATGGGCTCAGTTCAATTTAAGTTGAGGACTTATGGCCAGAATTGGGCTAAGTCCAGTTAAAAATATTTAACATTTTATTTTTGTTCTGCCTGTTAGGCCTTTATTTGGGCTCTGCCCTTTTAATAATGCTAAGCATTGGGCTCTGACATTTTTTTATCTTATATTGAATACATGGCATTCATCAGAACAAAGTATGTTCTGACAGCGCGCCACGTGGTGCACCAGGCGCTTTGCGCCAGTCAAAGAGCGTATTGCGCTTCTGTCGAGTAGCGCACACGAAGAGGACACGTGTCGCGCTTAGTGCTAAGCGCTAGTTTGTTAGCGCATTGCGCTTTTAATTCATGAGCGCGCTGCGCTAGTTTGTAAGTGCGCCAGTGAGTGACACGTGGCGTGCTTGGCGCTGAGCGCCGACCCAAGAGCGCAGTGCGCTGTTTTCAGGAGCGCAAAGCGCAGATCGTGTCTATGGTTGACACGTGACTTGTTTTGGCGCTGAGCGCCGGTCCAAAGAGCGCAAAGGCGCAATTCATGAGTGCAAGGCACTGTCTAATAGCGCAAAGCGCATTTTGATCAATTTTAAGATCAAAGAACAAATTTATGTTCTTCAAAGAAGGCTTTGCCTCAAGATCCAAGAACAAAAGTTCTTGTTTTTATAAAGGCTCTGCCTTTATAGATCAAAGATCTGTCAATGAAGTAAAATACTTCTTTCAGTCTTTTTATGATTAGATCTTTTTGATCTTTTCTTTTTAATCAAAGACCTTGGTCTTTTTATAGATCTATGATCTTTTTAGAAGATGTTTTTTTCTTTTTACGAGATGGTTTCATCTCTGTTGTTCAAGAATTAATTCTTTATCTTGAAGAAATGATCTTCTTTTGCTAAAGCCTTGCCTTTCTTTTTCTTTGAGTTTTCTCAAAGTTTGCAGAGGGTTTTTTTTCTCTTTTTTTTTGAAACTTGAAGTCTTGGGGCATTTATATAGGGCCAATTAATTTGTTAAATCGGTTTAAGAGATCTTTCTCTGATTGATTTGGGAATATTTCCCACCGTTGGATCTTTTGATCCTAGGGCTTCTGCTTTGCAGAAGATAATCTTCTTGTTTTAATAAAATTGGAAAATCTTTCCATACCAGAATTTTAGTTCTGATTAATTAATAATTTGTTATTAGTAGATCTTTTGATCTGACGGTGGGGGAATTTTAATTCCAGCGCTAGCGCACCCGAGCTTGACACGTGGCGCGCAATGCAGAGCGCAGCGCAACTGTGCTAGCACGCCCGTGTTTGACACGTGGCGCACAGCGCAACTGCGCTAGCGCGCATGTGTTTGACACGTGGCGCACAGCACAGAGCACTGGATCTGAAGTATTGCTTCAATTTAAATTTTGAATTTTAAAACAGTGTTTTGCTCTGATTGGTGACGCGCTGCCTAGGGCACAACGCTCCTGACGTTAGCGTGTCTGCTTTTGACAAGTGGCGCGCAGCGCGCAGAATCTGAAGTGTTGCTTCGATTTTTGAATTTTAAAATTCAAAACAGAGCTTTGCTCTGATTGGGGGAAACAGAGTAGGTATCAATCAGGTCCTGGGAAGAAACACTGGACATCTGTGAAGAACATTCTTAAGTAGTTGAGAAGGACTAAAGAGATGTTCTTAGTGTATGGTAATGGTGAACTCCAGATGGAGTCCTTTACCGATTCGAGCTTTCAGAGTGATAAGGACGACAGTAAGTCGGTCTCGGGTTTTGTCTTCACCCTCAATGGAGGGGCGGTATATTGGAAGAGTTCCAAACAAGATACCGTAGCAGACTCGATGATGGAGGCTGAATGCATCGCTGGCAACGATGCTGCCGAAGAGCCTGTCTGGATGAAGAAGTTCATTGCTGAACTTGGTGTGGTTCCATCCATTGAGAATCCAATACTTGTGTATTGTGATAACAATGGAGCTGTGGCTTTGACGAAGGAACCCTGGTACCATCAGAGATTCAGACATATTCTTAGACGGTATCACCTGATCCGGGAGATAGTAGATCGACAGGAGATCGAGGTCAGGAGAGTTAACACGAAGGACAATGTAGCGGATCCACTCACGAAGGCCCTCCCCCAGACGCAGTTTGAGAGACTTTTTGGGATGTTGGGTATGAGATACAACAACTGGTCTTAGTGCAAGTGGGAGATTGTTAGGAATATGTATGCCCTAGAGGCCATTATTGTATGATATAGTGGATGCTTGGACATATATATAGAGGACCTTCTTGCTCGACATGATAGTATGCTATCTGATTGCTCTTTATCTTAACATGTACACTTGTATTATTATACTGTCTCTCTGATACATGTTGATAAAGCCCTTAGGATGTTTGCTTGACTACCGGGACTATGATGCGAATCATACTACTGGGACTTATGTAGTCCACAAGCACATCTTTTAATTGTTTCTAGTCGAGGGGATATCGAGACAAGGCATCGATATTCCAGAGTAGACTAGTGTGTACGTTTCTTGACCCTGTACGGGGCGGTGGTTGATCCCATAACTATTGGTGTTTGACATCAAAAATTGTACACAGGTGCTCATTAAAGAATGGTTACACCGAACAGGACTCGCCGAGAACTCCTAGATGGTACCATACCTATCGTCAGAGAGCAGTTCTCTAGTGACACTGGTACAAGTTAGTCTGTAGACCCGAGATCGTCATAGTGTTTTGTATGGCTCCCACTGTGCTTTGATTTCCTCCCTACCACAGCTCAAAGGAGTCGTGCAAACAAGTGGATTTGGGTTACAGTCCCGAGTCATATGGAGGCAGTGAGCGATAGGAGGGGTTTCGTCTCTCCCGGTATTGGGAGTTGATGTTGCGCTATGCTCGATTGGCTATAACAATAAGTTCCTGGCCAGGGCTGATGAGATTTACTGGTAGGTGTTATCAGTAGTTTCTCGAACTCTTATGAGCCATACATCGGCATGACTTATCAAGTTACTGTGGTCTGACGATTCACCCCTAGACTCGATATGCGATATATCAGATGAAAAGACCGGACTGTACGGTAAGTGTTACTTATAGGCTTCATGGGAGTTTGGACAAGCTTACTTGTTGATCTTCTATTCGCTCAATACCCGGGTAGCCGTTACATCCAACTAGTACCGCTAACGGCTTGTGGGTAACTGATGTGATCATTACCTACTACTGGCGTATTGACGAGTCTTTAGAGTCCCACACAGAGATTTCATAGTTCAAGCGAAACGAAGTAGGGCACATATGTTGATATGTGCGGGGGGCCTGATTAAATACGAGTGTGTGATACCGTATTCTAATCTTGCGGTAATTTGATATCGGTTAGGTTATATGTGATATAACCGGATTATTGAATCAAGTGTTGATTTGATAATGTGATATACAGATAAATGATATTAGTCGGTTATATGTGATATGACCGGATTATTGAATCAAGTGTTGATTTAATAATATGATATATATTTATATTTGATATAATTATATATTAACTAATATTATAGCTCACTAATTATTTTCTACTCTTTATATATAATTATATATATGTGTGTGTGTGATATATATATATGAAATATGGAATTTCTATTTTGGGAAAATAAAAATGAGGTGGCAAAATGGGGAGATATTTGTGGAATGGTGAGGTATGACATGGCCATTTTTTATTGGTTTTTCTTGCACTATTGAAGCATGGTTCCATTTTATTATTGAGAGATATTCCATGCTTCAATGAGTGGGGGTTTTATTTGAGCCATTTTTCATTATTCACATAGATGAGCTCATTGCCTTAGTTCATTCTCTAGCTCTCTCTCCATCTTCTTCTTTCTCCTCCTCCAAGCCCTAACCCTCACATGTGATGTGAACCATAAGGCTTTGGATAAACCCTAAGTGAGCTTAGAACCCCTACTTCACCATCCTACACTTGATTAGCACTTGAGTTTAGGGTGTTTCCTTCACTAAAGAAATACTAGTAAAGAGGTAGGTTGTATTAGAGAAGTTTCGGGTGGATCATCTTCGATACGAAGGTCACGAAGCAATCTCGATACGTTCTTCAAGTGGAGCCTAGAGAATTCGTAGGGACTACTACTCGGAGCTATAGAAGAGAAGGACTTGGTCTACAAAAGTTGTAGTCTCCATCTCTTAGTGTAGTTTTTATTATATCATGCTTTAAACCTTAATAATCTAGTTAGATCTTTGGATAGTGTAGTTTAGCACCATGTTTTTTTGAAAATTGCATGTTTGATATCGGTTTTAACCTTGTGGTGGTGCTAGGATACATTTTCAAAAGAACCGCTCCTTAAAGTAGCGATTAATATCAATTTTGGATGAAAAAAGAATCCAACAAATCAGAATGGCTACTTAAAGTAGCGGTTAATATCAACGTTGGATGAAAAAAGAATCCAACAAATTATAACCGATATTTTAAGTAGCGGTCAAAATAAAAAATAATCTAACAAATTAGAACCACTACTTAAAGCAGCGGTTAAAATGAACGTTGGATGAAAAAGGAATCCAACAAATCATAACCGTTACTTTAAGTAGCGGTCAAAATAAAAAATAATCCAACAAATCCGCACCGCTACTTAAAGCAGCGGTTAACATCGACTTTGGATGAAAAAAGAAGAAGAAGAAGTAATGGTACTGGAAACAGACAAAGAAACAATAAAACTCATTGATTTATGTTATAAAATCGATCCAAGAAATATGAGAATATCTAGTAGCAATTGCAATTCAAATCACAGGAAAAAATTCCCGATTTACATCTGAAAACCCTAACAAAAATCCCCAAAAATTAACAAACCCTATACTAATTAAATTAAAGTAATTAATTTATTTTATGTAATCAATCCAAGAATGAAAAGAATACCCGGTAAGAATCGCAGTTCAAATCATAGTAAAAATCGTCTAATTTCGATTTCAAAATCATAAACCGCTGAAACTGTTGGGGCGGTTTCCTCTTTTATATAATATGAAACACTATTTTAAGCAGCGGTTAAATATTTTAACGTATCTTTTAAGTATCGGTTAAATCTGAACAGTTTATTTTAACCGTTAGTTAAAATAACGGTTAAAATAAACTGTTCAGATTAGTTGGATAAATTAATTTATACAACTTTGTATATTATTCCATACCCAAAATTTTAACCCTAAATGCAGGCAAGATTTTCTACTTTGATACCTGCAAAACAAATTACCACAATCTTTTCAAAAACCTTCACTCTGCTTCCTATTTATGGGTTTTTTTTCATTGAAGACCTTCCCAAAACTTTGCTAATTACTAAAAAAAAATCAAAACTTAATAATAACTTCCTGCGATCCAAAAATTTTAAAGTTCCTCTTAAAACCCCCTCTGGCCCTCTTCCCTATTCCGTTAGCCGGTTAACAAAGAGAGTCGGGATAAAATTATTAAAACCTCTCCACCCACCCGTTTTCATTCTTTTTCATCTAAAATCCATAAATAGAGCCTCAATTCAAAATTAGGGTTTAACAGTTGCTTTTCAAATTCTCCAATTGACAATGAAATATGGATTTTCTTTTCAATCTTCTCCAGCCATGAAGCAATGGAATGCGAATATGGACTTAAATGCACAATTCGTGTAAGTGGAAAACTGAAAACAAAGAGGGAAAGTTCTTCAGTTGCCCTAGGTATAAGGGTCCAGATCAAGAGGAAGAGGAAGGTGAAGAACAAGAGAGTAATAGCGCTTTGATCGAATAGAGTCATGGGGTTATAAACAGCATATGTGAGATTGTTATAAATTAGCTAACGGCCATGTTTTCTTTGGATGGAAAATTTAAGGGAGAGGAAGATTGAGGACCGAAGGGAGTAAAATGGAGCAACTTAAGTTTTTTTTAGGGGTAACAAGCAACTGTGAAGGTTTTTTTTTGAGGGGGGGGGGGTGGATGGGGTGGGGGGGAGGTTTTCAATTACCTGAGTAATTTTTTTTGGGTTGGGGAGGGAGGTGGTTTAAGTAAAATAACCCTTAAAATTTTCTCTTGAAGTCAAATAATTATTCTTAAAATATCGCCTAGCAAGAATACTAATTGAAAACCGTTAATGAATAATAGAAGTTTAAAGGATTATTTGGTTTCCCGCAACTTATCCATAAAAAATCTAGATTAAAGTTCACATGCTAAATTAGAGTAGGATAACCCAAGATTTTCTACTGTTCAACTATGATCTCTTTGAAATTTTTTTGCTCTAACCTATGCACACAACAGACACATCACATCCATGCACATCATCCACAAGCACACAACACACGCATAGGTTTACCCGCGAATTTGCCTTGAAAACGTTATTTGCGGTCACTTCCCCTCTTGGGGTTTGAACACCGCACTCTCCCCAAGAGGGGAAGTGCGTATACCAACTGAGCTATTGCTCATAGAGATCTTAGTCAAAGAGCTTAGGGTGAATGATTTTTCCTTTTTGTTATTGGAAAGTTTGCCAAAATAGCAAACAAAACCATTCCTATTTTCAGGGCCCTAAAATGTTGCTTAAGCTGCTTTTAAGAACCCATACATAGGTCAAACAGGCCTTGGTGTGATAATTTCTCGATTCAAATCTAGAAAACATTTGAAAACTCGTATACTGTAATTTTCTTAAGTCTGTGTTAAGTTGAAGCAATCTAGCCGCTAAATTAGATGGAAAATAGAATTTGAATGTGATGGTACCTTTAGATTTCTAATTCTTTTACTATATTTAGTTCTTAATTTATTTGTCCAAAGAAATGGACATACAAGAAGGAAGACAAAAGAATAATTTTATAAAATAAATAATGATTAGAGAATATTTTCATTGTTTAATACTTGTCTCCTACTGCTTATATGATACTTATTTTAGAGAATTCAATCATATCAACGTTTTTAATTTTATAAGTTAATTAGTTACAGCTGTCATATAACAAAATTATTTGTCATTTTTGTTCCTAATTTAAATTTTGGTTTGGTGTACACGTGTTGCATCACTTTCAAATATAGTTTTCTTAGTAGAATTAATATTCTTTAGCAAGTGCAATACACGTCTATATATATTAACATTTTGAGTATTTTTTTAAAAGAGGATCAGTTAAAATAGTATAGATTTTAAAGTTTTTTCGCTGGATTTTTATAATTTTATAAAATTAATAAGTTTGCCTATTTTAAATAATTTTTAAAAATCTTTATTATCTTAACTAAACGTATTTAAGAATTTCTCAAACAAAATATTAAAGTGATTTAAACTAAAAAAACTAACAAATCTTTTCTTCTATATTTTATTAATTTAATTATGTGTTTTGCACGTGCCATGATAAGTTGACACATCATTGCTGCTTAGATGGCGGCAAATTAGAGAGGTTTCTTTTGCACTTGTTTCCTACACCCCTTGTTTGGCATTAATATAGTAGAGATATATACCGGAAACACATATTCATCTTTATTCTGCACTTAAAACTGTTTCCAGGCTATGTGGTGTATAGCTGGACTTCGCACATTAAAGAGGATCCGAGTCTTGAGCAATTTTTGCAACCGATGATTTGGCATGAAAGTGGATCATATGTACATGGTAATAATTCCATAATGTTTCATATTTTTTCCCTGCATTTAAATACCACAATGTTTTGCTCTGTTTGCAATATGATACCTTCCGTTGATTAAACGTTATAAAACTTGCTCAAGTATCTTGCACGTGGGCATTTTTGGACAATTTTGCCCTTCGTTTCTTTTAATTCGGAAAAGACAAAAAAAAACTAATCCTAACATTAACCCATCTTTGTCCACTCTCTAGCTTGTTGAGATCTTGTAATGGAAAGATGGGGACGTTGATGGTGTAGAAGGGGGTGGAGCGGTGGCAGCGATTGGGACGAGGCAGAGATTGAGGTGGTGTCCATGGGAATGATAGGAAGGAAGCATCGGTGAAGGGGTGAAGATATAGAAAGCGGTGGGCATGAGAATGATGGGAGGCGATGACGAAGGGAGCAATGGTTTATAAGAAGGTGCTGATGGGGACGAAGGTGGAGGAGGTGGTGGTGATGATGGCTATGGAGGCGAGGTGGAGATTGATGAATGGCCAGGAGCGATGGGAAGAAGGCGGTGTCGGCGGAGGAAGATGCATAGGCGGTGTCAGTGGAGGTGGAGGCGGTGGTGGTAGTGGCGATGGGGAAGAGATGGAGGAGGTGGTGGCCATGGAAGGTTGATGATGGTCGTGGAAAGGAGGAGAATGGTGATGAGAAAGGGAAGGAGAGAGTGCAGTGGTCATGGAGCATAGGACGAGATGGAGGTTGAGACGGCCATGGACGGCGGCGGAGACGGCGATGCAGCGGCGGAGATGGTGACCATAGGTTTGGGTTAGGGCTAATAAGTTATGATGAGGGTTAGGATCAATTTTTTATTTTTAAAATCTAAATACATATAGAGTTAGTTTGGTTATTTTGTAACTTCTATTAAACGTGTTAGGAAACTCTAAATATTGTGGTATTTAAATGCAGGAAAAATCACTATGGTATTGTTCGGTAGAGAGGATGAAACATTGTGATATTATTAAGCAGTTAATCCTATATATATTAAATCAGTTTTTCTTGAAGCTTCGCTTACAAAGAACCATATAGTACTTTTCAATTATAAACTTTTAAGAAAATATTAATTAATCACCATTATTAATGATAAAAGACATTGGAGTTAAAGGTGGGTTCCACAATGTGGGCTCCAAAAGTTGATGCTCGGTGCTCGTCTCTGTTGAATATAGAGTATGTGTTAAAAAAGTGGACTCTTTTAATCTTTCTTTTTAAAAAACCTCATATTTTTAAAGAATGAATTGAAATTTAGGTCAAAGAAACTTGTGGCCTTCGAACTCTCTAGCGATCCCTTTGCATGAGAGGGACTGCTTTAACACGTGCCGTCCATATTTCCCTTTGAGAAACAACACGTGTCATCCATATGAAAATCTGAAATTTTAAAGTCTTATAACAATACAAATTATTTGAGCAATTTTGTCTGGCTTACAAACTGTCCGCTCAATTCAAGTTGTTCTACACGTCTTAGATGATATATTATGGATGCAGAATCATGTTGATTAGAAGTGTTTTGCATGCCAAAACCAGATTTAATTTTTTATAAACCACACAGCTTATAAATTCACATGCTTTTGCACATGCAAAATACTTACAAATCATCCATACACTATTTAAGACGTGCAGAACAACTTGAATGGAGTAGATCGTTCGTAGAACGTTATACGAAAAAGTTCATAAATTTGAAAAAATATGAACCCGTCCTGATGGAACCACACTCTACACACACAAGTATTTGGTATGTGTAATACATGTGAGTTTATATAGCGAGTAAACTTTATAAAGCAGCATGGAATTTTCAGCGTTTTTTAAGATAGCACCATTGAATTTTAAAAATTGCTATAAACTCCCATTAGATAGCAGTTTTCTCAATAAATTGAAAGGTATTTTAATCGAAATATACTATTTCGGGGTTAGTTAGTCTATGTTAAAGGTCATTCTTGGCTTATTTGATCGATTAGTGTCTTAAACGGGTTAACTAAGCTAGCATTTTCCAAACAACTCTGCTATTTTTTGGGGGGAAGGGGAGGGAGGGAGGTTTGGTTATGATATTGTTAAAGTTTGATAGTGTTTTCTCAAAAACTTTAAAAAATTTAGTGGAACTTTATAAAATTTAAATACCTACCATGTGCTGTTTCTTAATAATAAATTAAAATCGTAATTCTAATCTAACGAAAAATATAACATGCCAGAGTAATTAAAACTAGGAAAACCTATGTGTTTGCAGCACACGATATTGGCTTTAATCCAAGAGAAATTGCAATATGTAAGTTTAGAAACTCAATTACACGTCTGAGGATTGTTAAACGAGCCAAACGAGCCGAGTTTTAGGTTGTTCGGTTTGGCTCGTTTATTTAAACGAGCTTAAAAACATGTTCAGGTTTGGCTCGTTTATTTATCAAATGAACCCGAGCCAAGCCTTCATCGAGTCCGAACGAGCCTCGAGCTTTATCGAGCCTATTTAAAATCTAGAAAAAAAAAGTTATAAACAATTACATCAATATATAAAAATATCATATCAATGTTCATATTATATCTGACAAAGTGAGCGGCGAGGAGTGCAGTTATTATAATGAAATAAACAAGTTTAAAACCTGTTTTGAACTTTACCAAAATTTGTTGAAAAGTTATTAATTATTTAATATTTAAAATATTTTAGCACAATAATATTCGGTTTAATATTTATCATGATGTAGGTCCGGGTTAATATCAACAAGCTAATAATTATAATCTAAATTTAAGAATAAGCAATCATATATTTATTCATAATGAATATCAAATAAGTTACAAATTATCCAATCTTGCACGGGTCTTAAACAGACCGAGCTCGAGCTTGCCGCGTTCATATTTGTTTGTTTATTTCACCGAGCTTAATTTTTTGTTCGAGCCCGGCTCGTTTAGTTGTCAGACCAGCCCGAACCAAGCTTTTAACAAGCCGATTCAGAGCCGTGCTCCGAGTTTTGAGATTTTTAAAGAGCCCTGTATGATTACAAAGAGCAATAGTTTTAGCCCAACTAATTTTTAAGGCGGGCTTTATTTTTTTAATTATTTTTATTTATCAATTTTTTGGTTAGAAGGAGGGCTTTATTGTTGGATTTGTACTAGGCAAATGGTGTGGTCGGTCAAATCGAGTCATGTTTTGGATCCATTAGCATTTATGATCTAGACCTATGTAGTAGTCCGTAATTTGCAATAATGACCCATGCTCTTTGTTATCACCAGGGCTGTTCATCGGAGCCGGAGACCCTGCTATTTTCTATCATGTTGTTTCCTGCTATTAAGATCAACGGCTCAGAATTTTTTGATTTTAAAATCAACAGTCAAGATTGGCCGCCGAACAGCGTAAAACATGTGAGTTTCACTCAGCCGGAAGTGGGCCCAAAATTCAGGGATTACGAGTTTCGAGGGTATCCAGATTTCAAGTTTCAAGGGATACAAAGTGGGGCATTTGAGTCAATCTCAAAAAAGAAGGGTAATAAACGTAAAAATCACGATCCCATGAAGCATTTTGCCTCGAATATTCCTGATTTATTTATTACAATAATTAAAGCAACCCCATTTTCACCCGTCTCCCAAATCGCTGGACTTTTGCGTTTTGCACTCCTTCATTCAGCATATTTCCTTTTTCTTTCTCAACTCTTCATTTTATACTTCCTTTATTCAACAAAGAGAAGGAAACGGCAAGCATAACTCCACTTGGTATCGATTGGGCAAAAATGCCCAAAGCAGAAGCATTATATGTAAACTAATAATAATAATATGCTAAGAAGTTATATTTAAAAGGGCATAAATGCAAAGATACCTCCTCATTTTGCCAGCGGTTGTTCTTCAGAAATATTTGTCCAAAATTCTCTCTCTCTCTCTCTCACTATAAATTCAACCAAGAAAAAAGAAAGAAGAAGATCGAAGAAGAAACAAGAGTCCCTCTCTCTCTCTCTTCTCTCTTCACTCTTTCTCTCTCTTGACTATCAAAAAAGGAGTCATCTAGCTCGCTCTAATGGCGGGGAACGATTGGATCAACAGTTACCTGGAGGCGATCCTGGACTCGGGGCCAGCGATCGACGCATCAAAATCGTCGCTTTTGCTGAGGGAGAGGGGCAGATTCAGCCCAACTCGATACTTTGTCGAAGAAGTCATCACTGGCTTCGATGAGACCGATCTCTACAAATCATGGGTTAAGGTAATTTTCTATTCAAAGTTTTGTGATCCACATGATCATTTGAGCGTGTTATTTTTCGTTGATTTTTTGATATGGGCTTGAGTAATTTTGCTTACTGATTGAAGATTTTAACTGACTTGGGATTTTTATTGATATGGGTTTTAGTTGTTTCTCTTAAATTGAATTTTTTGGATCAATTTTGAGTGTTATTGAGTGTTTATATTAGTATTTTTTCCCTTCTGAAATGAGTTTTTTGTTAATTTTTTGATATGGGTTTGAGGAATTTTGCTCAATGGTTGAAGAGCATAATTTAATTTTCAGTGTTAATTTTGTTTTTGTGTTAATTATTTTTTTGAGGGGGTTGAGCAAATTTCTCGTATTTGTTTTTAATGATCTAATTGATTTTGAGTGTTATTGTATACAAATTTTATTTTGCTAATTTTGTGAAATGGTTTTTTTTTAGGCAGCAGCGACTAGAAGTCCACAAGATAGGAACACAAGATTGGAGAATATGTGCTGGAGAATTTGGAATTTGGCGAGGAAGAAGAAACAGGTTTGTTTTATTTATTTTTTTAATAATTTTTTTTGGTTAAGATCGAAATTTATGAATTTTAGGTGTTTAAGGATGTTAGCATTTTTTTGTATCGGAGTTTATCAGCTCAAATGTTTTTCAATTGGAGTTAATTAGATTATTACATATATACTTAGCATGTTTTGTATTGGAGTTAATCAGCTCAAATTTTTGTAATTGGAATTAATTAGATTCTTACACACACACACAACTGAGATTGAGATTCATATCCTATGGGCACTCTATATTGGTTTGTTGAGTTTTTCCTAATATTTAGGAGAGGTGGAGATCAACTGTCTATTAATGAGCTGTGTGCATGTTTTGCTAGATTTTAGGGTGATCAAAGGTCCCAGAATTGTAGTTGACTGATCATAATACTGTGAATGCCACAGCTTGTTGTTGCATAATACTTGTTTAAAGAACTTGAGCTAAGCAAGGCTGGTTGTATATTGTATTTTCATACCTGTAGCCGTTGAACTACTTGTTCTGTTGTGCACACCATACTACGGTCAGTAATCAGTATCTATGCATAACAATCAAAATCCGGACTTGTTAGATAAGAAGTAAACGCGTGATTATGGAATGTCACTCGCTCGGGCATTATCCCACATTGTATATGATTGCGTCATTAGTTAGCGAAGTTTGGCTTTCTTGTTAATCCTTTACCATGGTATTGAGCTTAGGTTCCCCAATGGCTAGTGTTCTTACAATTATGCTTCTTCCTTCTTCAAACAAGAAATAAAAGAACTATTGTAGATTTCTGGCCGACATCAACAAACGTCACCTTTCTATTGATGCCTCAAAATGTGCTACAATGCCGTTTTTTTAGCACGGTTCAAACTGGAGTTTTTTTTTATATATTAGGAATGCATGTATTCTGAATTAGTTGTTTGTTTCTTGATAATCATTATTCACTTTTGTTTAACATCAGGGTCCAATGTTTGTGATTTTGAATGCTCTTGTTGCAGATTGAGGGCGAAGAAGCCCAACGGACGTCGAAACGGCGTCTCGAACGTGAAAGAGCTAGGCGAGATGCAACTGCTGATATGTCTGAAGATCTCTCTGAAGGAGAGAAAGGTGATGTACCCGGCGACAGTGTGAAAGGCAGAATGCCTAGAATCAGCTCTGTGGAAGCTATCGAATCTTGGGCTAGTCACTACAAGGACAAAAAGCTTTACATAGTTTTGATAAGGCACGTACCTCAGACCTCCTTCGGTAGGATTTACAATGATCGGATGGTTTTTCTTCTAGTTTCTATAATACTAGGTCGTTGCCTGACACGAATATGTAGATATCTTTCTCAAAGTTAAAGATTAACCACTATGCTATGGTGACACCGGCGCTTGCGATATCTTCTAAATTCTATATGAGAGAATAATGTTCTTAATCGTCTTAGAATTTTGCATCTTTTAAAAGTGTAGGTATTCTCAGAGCAATCTATCAAACATATCTAGGCTGTTGCCTCTCACTGGAGAATGAACACATGCTGTTCTGTGCTCGAATACCTATGAGAACGAAAATTGGTTGTCCTGTAACCAATTCGAGAATGAACACATGCTTTTCTGTGATCAAATACCCATGAGAACAAAAAATGGTTGTCCTATTACTAATTTGATAATACCGTCATCATACCAACCCTCAGATGTCCTGTTGGTAGAGCATCAAACTCTCTCACCAAAGTGAACAGGTTCGAGGAATGGTATGGAAGAAGGAATGGGATCCTTAACCTTGTCAAGATGGGGATATATTGGTTCAAGAAAACGACATTGGTTGCAAAATTTTAATCTCAGTAAGTGACAACACTCAAAAGTTTTGGTTTAATAACAAGTCTTGAATGTTTTTTTTTGGGGGGGTGGGGTGGGTGGGGTGGGCTGCGGGGTAAGCTACAGGTATTGTTAATCTTCAATCAACTTATATATTGGAGTAGAGAATTAAAGGAACTTGAAATTTTTCTTTAAAAAAATTGTGGAAATAGAATCCCTGTTATGTTTTCTTATGCGCCTATCCTTTAATAATCTTTTAATTTTAACTGGGACCATACCCGAGACTGTAGTGCTGTAAATTCTTATAAATAAGAAATAAAATGATTGATATGCTTAACTAGTTTAACTTATATTGCTCATTGAGTAAATAAGAAATAAAATGTTTCATATGCTCACTTTTATCATCCCCTGCAGCATTCATGGTTTGATTCGTGGTGAGAATATGGAGCTTGGTCGTGACTCAGATACAGGTGGTCAGGTACTTCAGGCACTATCATGTCAATTCATAAAAAGCCATTTTCCTCTCTTGAAACCTCTCATGAAGAAATATTCACAATGGATGTTTCTTCCTTTAATAATTATCATTGTTGTTGTCGTCGTCGTCTTTTTCCCTCACAAAATGGAGTCGGCGATGAAGCAATGCTCTATGAAAGTTTTGACAAATTTTACCTCCGGTTGTCGACCGATTGCCTTTGAGAAAACTATGTCAAGATAGAAGCATGCCATAATCCTCAATGGCTAATTGACATCATCAAAATCTTCTAGACCAGGGAGAAGTTTAAATGAATTGGAAATATCATATATTAGCTTTATGGAGTTATGTAGACTCTTAAGGCACTGACAAAAGCCGGGAGCGAAATAGAACATATTCCCATTCCTCCGAGAATGGAAACTATAATTTTTGTCCTCTTCTAAAAAGTTAACTTAAAAAAACTTAAAAATCATTTAAACCATTCTCAAATTTTATGTAGGTCAAGTACGTTGTAGAGCTCGCAAGAGCTCTAGGAGAAATGCCCGGAGTCTACCGGGTTGATCTACTAACAAGGCAAATATCTGCACCCGATATCGATTGGAGCTATGGAGAGCCAACAGAAATGCTAGCCCCTCGAACCTCCGAAAATTCACAGGAAATGGGAGAGAGCAGCGGTGCTTATATTGTCCGCATACCATTTGGCCCAAGAGATAAATATCTCCCTAAAGAGCTCCTCTGGCCTCACATTCAAGAATTTGTTGATGGTGCACTTAGTCACATCATGCAAATGTCTAAAGTTCTAGGTGAACAAGTTGGTGGTAATCAACCCCTATGGCCCGTAGCTATTCACGGACACTATGCGGATGCGGGTGACTCTGCAGCTTTATTATCAGGGGCTTTAAATGTGCCTATGCTATTTACGGGCCATTCACTTGGTAGAGATAAGCTGGATCAACTTTTGAAACAAGGGCGGCAATCAAGAGAAGAAATTAATAGTATGTATAAAATTATGAGGAGGATTGAAGCAGAGGAGCTAGCTCTTGATGCGTCAGAAATTGTTATTACAAGCACTAGACAGGAGATCGAAGAGCAGTGGAGGTTGTATGATGGGTTTGATGTGGTACTTGAGCGGAAGTTGAGAGCTAGGATTAAGCGTGGCGTTAGTTGTTACGGTCGTTTCATGCCTCGCATGGTTGTAAGTATACATCATCTACCACATTTTATTTTGAGCTTCGCATGCTTGCTGGTATATTTGTTCGTACTGTAAATTTCGCTAAGCTGCCCTTTACTATTGATTTTTCCCGTTAAACTCCCTTATTTTGGTTTGAAGGTTTTCTTTTTAACTAAAATATCCTGCAACACTTTAAGGGAGCTCACTGTCTTCTTAAAAAAACAAAAACTTCAAGGTAGTTTACTAAGGAAAACAGCAGATGATGGTAGTTTAGTGTAATTTAACCCTGTGAGTGCTGTGATATTCATATGCTCATTCTTCGGAAAGTGAAATAGTAATTTTTAAAAAAAAAATTGTTTGATAAAATAACTGTCATTAATTTATTATAATTGCAGGTAATTCCTCCAGGGATGGAGTTCAATCATATTGTTGTGCATGATGCTGACATGGATGGCGATGTAGAAGAAAATGAAGATAATCCAGCTTCTCCAGATCCACCTATTTGGGCTGAGGTTTGGATAGTATCTCTACTATTTTAAATTTTCCACTCAAAAGGGAAGGGGGTCTTGAGTTGAAATCCGAATTTGATTCTCAGCATGACATGTGGCTAGAAATTCAGTGAATCAAATATTGGTCATATCGACCAATATAATATCACCCGATATATCGTTTTGGGACCACTTGCGATACGATAAAACCGATATAATATCACCTGGTGATTTGGCGATATTTCCTGAAATATCATCCGTATAGGCGTTATGAAGCATCAGATTCCGATATCCGATATTTAAAACCTTGGCTAGAATAACCAATCATGATTCTAGAAAAATAACACTAAATAATTATAATATTTAACTTATCTTAATCTCATATTTCAAAAATATACAAAACCCTCTTAAAATCCCACCATTTTAACAAAAAACCATTTCAGATCGATTTGCATGAGTCTAACATGTGTTTAAATTAGACGCTCAAACTACTAGTGTTCTTTATTTTTAATACCCTTTGTTGCAATAAGAAGAATTGGGATATATTTTAAGAGAGAGAAAGTTACCGACAGTGCATGATTTATTCCTTTTCTTCTGATTTTCCGGCAGATAATGAGGTTCTTTACCAACCCACGCAAGCCTATGATTCTTGCACTTGCTCGGCCGGACCCCAAAAAGAACATTTTGACGCTTGTGAAGGCATTTGGTGAATGCCGTCCATTAAGGGAGCTTGCAAACCTAGTATGTGACAGTTAAACTTTGCATTGCAATTATATACTTCGATTATTGACTGTTCAGTTTATCTTTGTTTCATTTCATAAGAAGAACTTTGCTTCTAATTTGCAACCGAACAATTCTGAATGCCCAAGACGTTCCTATGGAATCAGGAATCCTACCATTTTTCTTCTAATAATTCATTTCCCCCCTAAAATTTATCACAGACTCTGGTCTTGGGAAATCGTGAGGTTATTGATGAAATGCCAGCGACAACTGCAGCTTATCTTACTTCAATACTTAAATTAGTTGACAAGTACGATTTATATGGACAAGTGGCATACCCCAAGCATCACAAGCAGTCTGATGTTCCCGACATTTATCGTTTGGCAGCAAAAACTAAGGTATTTTCTGCATCTAGTTTGGTCAAATTACATTTAATATTAGATAGCTTAATTTCAATGAGATCTATTTCTTTATTGAATGTTTGGGGAATGTGAAGAGATGGAGAATGAAATACTTTTCCTACCCGTGGTAGAATCTACATGATCTACAAGGACACTTATTGACTATAAGGTGGGGTAGATGATGCAATTCCCTATTAAGTGGATATCATGCCTATTTTTTACCCAATAAGAATCCATGTGGCCTATATGGATTCCACCATTCTGGTAGCAAAAGTATTTTTTGGAGAGAATAAAACTGAAGTTTTGAGGAAGAGAGAACTGAGATGAAAGATTATGTACAGGGAAAAATATCTTTTACAATTTAAATGTAGTTTTGAAAATGATTAGAACTCTTAGAACAATAATTTAATTAGTTTCTTCTGGGTCTTTTCAATTCTACCATATTTAATTCCAAGCAAAATTTAGCAATATGGTTATTTTATTGACCTAACAATTTGTGTTTGTTGCAGGGTGTTTTCATCAACCCAGCATTCATTGAACCATTTGGTCTCACATTGATAGAGGTTTCTGTTTAGTGTTGCTCCTTGACTTGATGTATACTTATAAATAACTTTTGCTAATTAAAAATATTATTTTAACGAGCAGGCTGCAGCTCATGGTCTCCCTATTGTGGCTACAAAAAATGGCGGTCCAGTTGATATCCATCGGGTTCGGTCTTTTTTTATGTTTCATGTTTCCATCAAATACTTAATTTCTAACCATCTGAGTTGTAAAGGAAACCGATTTCACTAAAGTAATCTTATTTATCTTGGTCTTTATTTTGGGTTGTATGCAGGTCCTTGACAATGGTCTCCTAGTTGATCCCCATGATCAGAATGCTATCGCTGATGCACTTTACAAGCTTGTTTCTGATAAGCAGCTTTGGGCACGATGTCGGCAAAATGGACTGAAAAATGTTCACCTCTTTTCTTGGCCTGAGCATTGCAAAACATACTTGTATAGGATAGCTAGCTGTAAACCTAGACATCCTCAATGGCGAAAGAATGAAGATGGGCTTGAAAATTTGGAATCGGATTCACCTGGCGACTCTCTAAGGGATATTCAAGATATATCCTTAAACCTCAAGCTTTCAATAGATGGCGAAAAAAGCGTCTCTTTTGATAATGTCCTTGATTCTGAAGAAAATACTTCCGATCAAAGGAGTAAATTGGAAAAAGCTGTTTCGAAATTCTCAAAAGGTTTAAGGGTTGCACAAAAGGATGGCTCCAGTGAAAATAGCAAGCTTCCGGTGTTGAGGCGGAGGAAACATATTTTTGTTATTGCTGTAGATACTGATACCGATAAAGATTTTATTGAAATAATTAAAAACATATTTGAAGCAGCGTCTAAGGATAAAGCTTCGGGATCCATAGGGTTCATATTATCAACATCGCTTACTATATCAGAAACACATTCGATTATTAGCTCTGGGGGCATTCATCCTACGGATTTTGATGCTTTTATATGCAACAGCGGTAGTGATTTGTATTACCCATCTTCGATTAACGAGGACCCTTCCGAGCTTCCGTATGCAATTGATCTGGATTATCATTCACAAATCGAGTATCGTTGGGGCGGTGAATGGTTGAGAAAGACTTTGGTTCGTTGGGCTTCTTCGGTTGTGGATAAGCAGGGAGGAAGTGAAGAACAAGCTGTTGTCGAGGATGAGCAACGGTCCTCTGCTTATTGCCATGCATTTAAAGTGTTGAATCCATCGGTGGTAATTCTCATTCTCCACTTTTACATATTTTTAATCCTTTCACAAAGTTTAACAATGATTTACTGGGCTGTTGGGTTGCGGACTAACAGTATATATGAATTTAATACAACGATCCAACACTTGCTGTCTAGTAAAAATACTCACATGTAAAGACATTACAATCTGATAATATGTGGAGAACGACTTTATTCAGAAGCCTAAGCCGTTGACTTGTGAGCGGATACACGCATCAATCCAACACATTACTAACATTTTTATTATCTTGTAGGTTCCTCCTGTAAAAGAACTCCGGAAGCTGATGAGAATTCAGGCGCTCCGTTGTCATGTCATTTATAGCCGTGATGCCACCAAGCTGCATGTCGTTCCTGTATTAGCTTCTCGCTCACAGGCCCTTAGGTACTCCTCCGCTCATTTTTATATTAGTTTTCTTCTCGAAACAATTCTGTGGTATAAGTTAGAACTGGGTTCTCTTCCGTCCACAATATGAATACATGAACAGCCGAGATTATGCGAAAGAAGGAAAATAGGCTTTAAAACTTTTGGTTGGTTCTTATGTTTTTGAATTTCATTTTTCAGGTACTTATATGTAAGGTGGGGCACCGAACTCTCGAACATGGTAGTTTATGTTGGTGAAAGTGGCGACACCGATTACGAAGGGCTGATCGGTGGGGTCCACAAAACTGTAATACTGAAGGGTGCATGTGAAACCTCGCTCAAGCAGCCCCACGCGAGGAACTATTCTCTAGAAGAAGTCGTGGCTTTTGATAGCCCTAATAACGTGATAACCGAAGGTTACAACATCGATGATATTCGATCGGCTCTCAATCATTTTGGCATAGTGAAAGACTAGAGTTTGAAGAATAAGAAATAAAAAAGATCTGTATATTAAGTTCCAGAAAGCAAGCTTGCTCAAGTTTGACTCATAATTTTGTCTCTGAGTACAGTTCATTTCTCATGCATGATCTTGTTTTTGTTGTAAATAATGTGGTTGCCTATTATGGTAACATGCAAATCTTCAAAATGATTTGGACCTAGACTTTTGGGTTTGATGAAAAATAAAGTTTAAGGTGGTTACATTTTTATTTGAAATATAGTATGGCTTATGGAAATTGTATGCAAACGAGGCAATTTGGTTCTTGTTGCATGGTCATATTGCGTGTTCTGTTTTGACTGCTGTTTAATTTGAAGAAAGATGATGTTTAATATCATTGCTAATCTTTGCTTTTAGATTGATTATAACTTAATGCATGTATATTTGGTGGAAACTACACTTGCTAATACACAAGTAATCACACACCTAGGTAACAACTTTATTCCATTACTAGAACCTTAAAACACAGCATCAAACCCTAAAGTGAACATGATACACCTACAAACAAAGCAAACTAGCAAAGCACAATACACCTACAAACAACTGCTAAATGAAAACAAACCAAACCAAACAACCAGCCCTAACATGAACCCTAGCATTCCAATTTCCAATCAATTCACAACCCTACAACACCTCCAGACCTCCCCGGACCTGCCCTTCTCCACCCCGACCCTGTCCATCCTAACCATCGAATCTCTGAAGTCCTCGAAGAACGCGACCGGATCAGAAGCATAGGTCTCAACGAGATTGCTGACGTCATTGTCATTGCCGGCTGTCAGGACTTGGTCAGAGGGTAGCAGGCCTTCACCAGACATCAGGTTGATGTAGTACTGGTTGTCGAATGTCGTTGGGGTGGTGCGATCTAGGTGGGCTAGCGTCGAGTTGTCTGACGAGCATAACTGTTGAAGAGAGGCCAGGAAGACACGGTCCCCGCCGTTGGAGTTGTTGAGGCGGGAACTGAAGCTCGAGCATTTGGCCTTTCCGATCGTGTGTGCACCTGTTATGAAGAGTAAACGGATGTAAGTTGTCGTTTATGTAACGAGGACTCAAATATTTATATTCTCGGTTTTGTGATGGATGATGAATTAAATTGCATCGAAGTAAAAACTCATAATATAGTTTTAATATGCTGTCTCTTGATACCTGAAACTTTCCGGAACACCGAATAATTTCTCCCTTTTGAGAGAGCCGCCCAATGTTTTTGGAACTTCTGAGTGAGGGCTGCCACGTTGGATGTGGGGCCCGGAATGCTGGTGTTGGCCCCACCATTGCTACTTAAGCTGTCCTTTCTCCTCATCTCCACCTGCCACGTGGGCACACCTGACTGCTCCACGTCAGATTAGCAGGAAATTAAAAATTATTAGTACACAACACAGAAAATTAACAGAAAAACAACCCTGGCTTCAAAATTAAAACTAAACCTTTTTACGTGATTATATTTTAATTTCACTCTATATTTTTTAATTTTCTTGTAATCATATTAAGTGTAGATAGAAATTTAAATGTTATGGACAATTTTTATAGTAACTATGAAAGAAAACACCCGGTAAAAACGATTCAGAGATGTAGCAAGTCTAGAAAAAAAATGATAGTTGTTAATATAATTGAGAAGACGACTTTTAACTTAGTCGGATGAAACAAAAAGATTTATGTAGCAAAGACGGTGTGTTTTTTGTACATTTTTGTTTTGGTTTACAAGGACAACAGAGTCTCGAGCTGCCACGGCGAGAATATCAGCACATGAGACGGTCTCAGGACAAGCCATCTTGAGCTCGGACTTGATCGAATCGATCACGTCAAACCCCCTCAAAGAATTCAAGTTAGGCGCGGTGGTCTGTTGGAGCAAATGCACAAAATAAGGAAAAAGTCCAAACTTCTTATGGTGGGTTTTAGTCCCATATTGCCCACACCTAAGAATGGAAAATTGTTTATATAACATTTCTGTCTTTTACAAAATAAGTCTGGTTTTCCTTTCACATAAAATTGAAAAAATAACACAAGCCCAATAATCCGAAAACAACATGCAAACACAATTCTTTCTTCTTCTTCACTGCATTCGAAAGCGTACCCATACCACTTCAGCGGTGCAAGTCGTTGTAACAAATTTTTCCAACAGGGGTCATCTCTCCAGTTAAATTGAGGGTATCATCCAACAACACTGGAAGCATCACATCCCTGATCACAAATCACATTTGCACTTCATGCATTAGTCTTGTGCATAAGGAAACCAAAACCAAATTGCATAAAAAATTAAAAAATCCCATATCGTGTCTTTCGAAAACATGCAATTTTCCCCTTGATTTTAACATAATTTGTTTCTATTTTTTTTCTTTCCAAATTACTGAAGAAATTCAGTATTAAATATGTAAATATATATGCACAAAAATAAAAGAATAATTAAAAAAAGAGGACAGAGTGACATACAGGCTTGATCCTTAAGATTTTTCACAACTTTATTTTAAAATCACGGCTTGTTAATTGAAAACATATATAAATGACAATTAATATATATGCAAGCAAACCAAAATTTCTAAAATCATGATTTAAACTAACTTTAATATATGGTTACTTAGCAACATAGTTTTGAGGTTGTAGCTAGTGAAATATATTAATTAGTACCCCCCAAAAAAAGATCCAATCATAAAGCGAGTTTTAAAAACCATATTTTCATTTACTTTTGGTTTTCGAAACATCGATATAAGATATATTGTTAAAATTTGGCTTTCAAATTTATGAAAGCATGGTTGCACGGAAGGATCACTTTCCTGTAATTTAGCCAAAGAAGGAGAAAAAAGATGTAGAGAGCGTGCGATGATAATACTCACGTTTGTGAAGCAGTCGTGTAAATGGAGCCTAAGCAGCAATGCAGCCATGCGAGGATCGTTGGTGACAGCGCGCTCGACACCAGAGAAGATGATGTCTTCGGCTTGAGGGCATGAAGTTTGATACACATTGAAGGTGAGACTTTTGCTTCCACACCAACACCAGTACTAGTGTGGCCACCTTCTTGGCCAATGCAATCTTTTTGAAGGGATTGAGCAAATTGTTGCTAGGGTTAGGCTTAACACTAAGCTAGGGTAGTAGCCATATGGTAGACTAATTGGGAGCTCTTTGTTTCTTCTAATTAAGCTTTTGATTGGCTTTTGAGGAGTAGAGGTGGTGAGTTGTAGCAAACACTTCTGTTCCATTAATTAACTGCATTTATAGATGCATTAGAGACCAACTATAAGTTTGAAATTTTCACATTGGTAAAATAGATTCACATTTAATTTTTTTTTTAATAAAATGCATGTAACTTGGTAGTTCATTCTAACCTAACAATAGCATGCAA
Source organism: Agapanthus africanus (assembly GCA_030015575.1). NCBI lineage: Eukaryota > Viridiplantae > Streptophyta > Magnoliopsida > Asparagales > Amaryllidaceae > Agapanthus > Agapanthus africanus. Next base: position 465,059,741 of record CM057343.1, read on the forward strand.
TAACTTCATCTACGTACAAAGCATAATTAATTAAGGTTTGATATGTAATACATTAATTCCCTTCAACTCTTAATAATCTATTCTACCTTGACTCCAAAAGAAAGTAAAAAAGGAAAGGTAACCATTAGCCAGTATTACTTGTAAAACTACTGTAAAGTTTATTAATTAAAAGCGAATTCAAAGGAACCCATCTTTCTTCCGGCCCTAATATTCTCACTCCACCATTCTGTGTACGTAGAGCGAGAATCCTTTAATTTAGTGAGTGAGGGTGCATTTCCTTAATTGGTTGATAAAGCAAAACAAAATTGCCCAAATTCAAGAGAAACATTGCACATGTATGAAGATTGTTTTTCTTAACCGAATCCATATTGGTTCATAAAAAATGGTTAAGTTCCCACAAATCAACTAAAAGAAACACACCAACTACATTGCTTTTATGCTCGTAATAATTCAGAAGAGATGGAAATAACAAAGTGATCATGCATGGAAGGTCCCAAGCAACCAAATATATAGGGCTCAACATGTGATGTTGTTGGGCTCTTGAATAATTGAGAAAACCTAAACCCTAACAAAATGGAACCATCATCATCATCATCATCATCATCATGTTATCTGATTCTAAAGCACGTAGTCGGTAAAACTGCCTTGTCCTTTGTTGTGTTCCATGTTCAAATCTATGTGCAGTTCGTTTAGCACTTGCAATTCCATGATGCTCTCTTGACTCGATCCTGCAAGAATCCTGACTTGAGATCAGCCCAAGCATCAAGTCCAATCTATTTATTTATTTGTCTTTCTCAGAAAAAATACTTTTACAACTTTTTCATTGTTATTATGTTTGGTTCCCGATGGTTAAATGACATTAAAAATACCCAGAGTTTCCTGATATACCTAAAGTTCATATCTGATTCGCGATATGCTGACCAACACCATGAGAACATTTCATTTGAGATTTCCCAATCGCAATAATGTGAGGTTTTTATGGATATTTTTGCCTTTAACAGATCTCTAACGAACAAAAAAGCCCATGCAGTCGGTGATGATTGCGAACGAAAGTAAATGTGTTTGCAACGCCAACAATGTTGGTCACTATGCTTCAATACAAAAACTTCCGGGTGTAAAACATTATGTATTTTAATGCAGTTAAACATCTTCATATCATGCTTTGATTCATGACAAATGGTGTTCATGCAGAATTCAATAGCAATAATTAAAGAAAATTGAGGCGCTGATAACCTGATGCATAGTATTCGTCAACCCAGCCTTGGTTTACAGAGGGGACTAAAAGAATACAATATCATAGGAAAAAGTGGGGTGTTTGTATCATAATGTACAGAAAATTAGTCTAAATTTAGTTTCATTAAGATTTAGACATAAAAATATAATCAAAAACACAAATTAACTGGAAGCCCATGGCTCAAGTGTCGGTGCTAGTCTGCTTCCTGGAAGCTCGGGGTTCGTTGCTAACTCAGACAACCCTTGGCATCAAGAACCTAAATAAAAGAAAATGTCAAAACACATCATTTTTATTAGCTGAGAAAATAACATGGTCAAAATTGAACAAAAAGGCAAGATATCAAAACAGTTCCATTTCGAGCAACATGAGTTTGCCTTTTTCAGGTTCAGATTTTTTTTGTTTAACAGGACTCAAAATGCACAAAATATGGAGTGAAATAAAGTTGGCCATAATATAAAGATAAAAGGTTGGTTTTATCCCCGATAGTTTGTTTTTTTTTCCTTCTTCGTTTTCTTGTTGCTGTTTAGAAAATCATATGTGCTACTTAATATATGCAGATAATTTAATTATAAACAATACTGCATTGCAATATTTCTTCCTTTCAGCTATGCTAAAGACCATCTTCTCAATTATTCGACTGTCATATTTTTTTCTTAGAACTGCTGATTATGCTAGTGTACACCTAAATATAGTTTCTCGTTGCTCGCTATTTTGTAACTTGCCCTCCAACATTTTACAAATGGTCGAATAAACTCATTCCCCTCTATCCAAGTATTGAAGTATTGACACCCACACATCTCATTCATTATTATTTCAACAAAACTTGTCCTTTTGGCATGTTATCCCAAACCTCTAAACCCATTGAACAATGCCTCCAGAATTCATTACAGCATCCACTGGAAGAATATGATTTTATTTTTCAAAAAAAAATAAGGATTTTAGGTTAATTGCTTAGGTAGGGTAATTTGCTGCAAACCTGAAGGTTTGTTTTGCCAAGTCAACTCTTGTGGAGCCTGATTCTGAATCCCCTACACAATAGAAGATTATTGGTGGGAGATGAAATTATAGGATTGCAAAGAAAAACATTTGAAGCATGACAAGGGGAACCAAAAATGGTCTGTGAGCATATATACCTGTTCGCCTCTGGCGCTATCACTAACAGAATTAACTGCCTGAAGTTGAATATAATTGAAATTCTGAAAAGAGAAAAATGAGGATAAGCCAAGTATGGACATATTCAATTTAAACATGTGCAAAATTGAGTCCCTAAATTAGATGTAATTATCAAAAAAAATCATATAAGAAACAAAAACATAACAGAAACAAATATGGCTGACCACAAAAGATTATCAGGGACAATATGAAAATGGACCAAATACACTTCTGCAGATCAAATATTGACTTGGCATTTTAGTTTGAATGTAAGCCTGTAGCATCACAACTATCCTGCAAAAAATGGGTTATCACGAGATGTGGACTATGTGGATCAAAAGACGTGTGGAAAAGGTGACTATGAAGCTTGTAGTCATGGAAGAATCTGATAAAGTTATAAGTTCAAGTGGCATTAGAGAAGGCGACCCATTATCGCCTTTCTTTTTCATTACCTTCACTAATGCTCTTTCTCATCTAACTAGAATATACAATGAGATGGATCGGATTAAAGGATTCTCGCTGGAGAAGGTGACCCATTGTCGCCATTCTTATTCACTACCTTCACTAATGCTCTTTTCTCATCTACCTAGAAGATACAGAGAGATGGGTCAAATTAAAGGATTCTCGCTGAAGAGATACTCATTTCGATTATCTCATATAATGTTTGCAGATGATATTGTTCTCTAGGAAAAAAACAATGAGAATGGGATACGAGCATGGAATGAGATATTATCTATTTATACTACAGCAACAGGACAATGAATCAATTGGTCATGTTGCATTAGGTCACCTTTTGTTTAACAGAGTTCATCTGCCTTGGGAGAAATGTAAATGGTGATATTTCAGGAGAGGATTTTCTATATTTAGGAACCCCAATTTTAAAAGCCGAACGGGTAAATCCGATTTTGCGAATTTGAAAACAGCAGTAAGGCTAGAATAGCTATCTGGAAATCTAAGTTGCTTTCTTTCCCAGCTAGATTGACTCTGACCAACCCGGTGCTAGGAATGCTGCCCTCTTATTAGTTTCATGCCATATCACTTCCAAAGTCGATTCTTATGGAGATTGACAGAATTATGAGATATTTTCTATGGGGAGAACACAAAGTGAGATATATAATTTGGAAGTGAGAAATATAATTTGGAAGGGAATGGTGCATAGAGGTGGTTTGGGAATTCGATCTGCAGTTGACTTGAATCCATTGTTATTAGCGAAGCTAGATGGAACTTAATCTATCAAGATGAAGATTGTATACAGCAAATACTTCAGAAATAGTTGTAACTGGGCGACATCGAGACATATGATGGAGATACGGCATTGTATTTTGGATGAAATGAACACTACTACAATAAGAGATTGCCCGTACGGCTATAAGAATCCGTAGGGACAACTTTTTTTGCCCCTACAGATTAATCCGTAGGGCCATCGATTTGCCCCTACGGTGTCCTACGGATTAATTAAAAAATATTAAAATGTAATCTTTTATTTGTTCCTACGGAGCCGCAAAAGGACCTACGGATTAATCCGTAGAGGCAACGAAGGGTTATTTATATAAAAAAAAATAAAGCCCAGAAATTTCTTCATCGTTCCCAAAATTTCCTCCTCCCCCGCGATCGATCTCCCACGCGCGCCTCCTCGTCGCCGGTACTCCCATCGTCGACGTCCTCGTCGCCGGTACACCCGCGCGCTTCCTTCCTCGCCACCACACCCGCGCGAGCTCGTTGTCGACAGCAGAATCCTCGTCACCACACCTTTTATCCGCCGGCAAAACAACTACTGAGGTGAGTTAATTTCAATTTTGAACTTATAATTATGCTTTTATTTGTGTAATTGTTGATTTTAGGGGTAGGGTTACTACTAGGGCTTAGGGTTAGGGTTAAGGTTAGGTTTAGGGTTAGTTTGGGTTAATTAGGTAAAATAGGGTTGGTGATGATTAGGGCTAAGGTTAATTAGATTAATTAGGGTTAGTTTTGGTTTGGGCTAGAGTTAATTTGGGTTGGGGTTTGGGTGATGATTAGGGTTAGATTAATTTTGGTTAGGATTTGGGCTAGGATTAATTAGGGTTAATTAGGTAAAATAGAGTGTATTTATGTTAGAGTGTTGATTATGGTTAAATGGATAAATTTTGGGTTAATTAAGGATAATTTAAATTAGGGTGTTGAATAGGGTTAATTTGGGTTAATTAGGGTTAGGGTTTAGGATGCACTGGTTTCTTTAGTAGGATACTTGATAATAACGTAAACATACTTTACTGTAAACGCAAGAAAAAATTACTCTAAACTAAAAACTTTGAACCCATAATGACGAAACGTAAACGTAAAACCTATTTATGTTATATGTTCAAGTTAAAACCAATATATGATACTCGATGATAATATGAAACTTTCATATTCTCATCGATACTCATATATGAAAATCAAAACGCGACTTAGTCCCCGTCTATCGGTTAACATACGTTCCATGTTCGTCATGACATAGAACTATACGAAGGTTGTTAAATATCGGACGATATAGTTCGATACAAACAACCGTCGTGTAGTCTATGTGACAAGAAGATTCAATCGTATGATAACCGATAAATTTGTCCAGTATGGACAACTTAGGAATGTATAAAGCAACACCTGCATTCACTTGTGTTTTCATTCGTTTCGAGTTATTCGTCGATACATTTCCGCCGGTTCTTCCTGTACAAAGATAGATTAGATGTTCATTTCAACGTTATTTTACAGTATTGAAATAATTATATATTCTATTACAGTGTACTCGGAGAACAACGGGAAGGTACTGCCGAAATTTACTCGAAACTGATGAAAAAACAAGCGAATAGATGTCTGCTCTATATATTCTTAATGGGATAGAAGCTTTACCCCTGACAGCCGAAACACACATACAACACGAATACACAACAAACGCACACACAAAGCACATACACACTAACAACCTTATACTTAAGCGAAATCATAAATTGAAACACACATACACAAAATACAACTCATACTTGGATATTTTCAAATCTAACTTTGTTTATCGATAATTTATTTTTTTCAACAACAAATTTGCATCTACGGATTTTCTTCTTTGTCAGTAACCATCTCATTCTTAGATTTCTCAATATAGTCATTATAACCTACAATTTATATGTTATACGGTCTAACATGGCTCATGAGTACATCAGAGTTAAGGACGGGATGTACGTGGATTGAAAACAATGTATGCAAATTAAGTTTGTCGCAGGAGTTGCTGATTTCATTGAATTTGCACACGCACATAATAAAATCGTGTTAGAGAAGATTCTCTGCCCGTGCGATAGATATGGGAATAAATACTGGCAGAAGATAGAATTCGTAGAGCTTCATATTATTAAACATGGTTTTACTAGACTTTATACAACTTGGCTATGTCACGGAGAAGGAGAAGACAGTAATGCCGCAGAAGAAGACGGTAATGCGGCAGAAGAAGAAATGGAGAATATGGTAGAGGCTGCCCTAGGTGATAGTATTCCTACCGAAAATGGCATTCCTTCCGGTCAAGGATCGCATACGGATAAGAATGAAAAGTTTATGAATAATGCTAGAAGACCAATTTATAAAAATGCAAAGTATTCTACCCTATCATGGTTCGTCCAACTTTTCCAGATTAAGTGCCTAAATGGATGGAGCAACAAGTCATGCACGATACTTCTGAAATTTTTGAAAGATTCTATGCCCCGAGAAATAGCGTGCCCGACAGCTGGTTCATCTTGCAACCGAGGCTAAGTTAGCCGGACCAGTACAATATCAATGGATGTGTCCCGTCGAAAAGTACATGGAATTTTTCGTTTCACGCAATTTGTAAAATTATTGTTGTCCTATATGCCCGTATTTATTTATTTACATATTTTTCTTTACGTACCTCTACACTCTAAAAAGATATATACGCAATAGAAATCGACCAGAGGGTTCTATCATGCAAGGTTATCTTCTATATAAAATAACCACATTTTGTTTCCGCTATCTGAACGAGAACATTGAGACGAAACTTAACCGGTCTCGAAGAATTAAGGACGGGCCATATGGTAAAGCTGATTATAAAAGAGTAGACACTACGTTTATCAACAATATATATTGGTTTATCCTCCTCAATAGTGTATGTCTTGAAAAAATTAAAGAGTAAGTTTTTTGGATTAATTGTTATATTTGTGTATGAAATAATATAATATTAATGTCATAATTTATTGTTAAGAACAGAAATTATTTTAATGAGGTACGTGAGGAGCATCATGATTGGAATGATGAACTATTGAAAAAATATCATTAGGATAATTTTTGCGATTGGGTTGCATATCATGTAAGTTGTTCAAATAACATGTTATTGCTACCGGTCTTAATCTAAACTTATATCGTTATGTATTTTTCGTAAAATTTGTTTTGTCAGATCCACGATCCGAACTTGTCTACATCATTAGAGAGTGATTCAAAATGTTTAGCTCGGTTTCCTAGTATGGAAGTTACATATTATAAAAGATTCGATGTTCTTGGATACAAATTTGAAGCTAAGAACATAGAAAAATCTCGAACCACTCAGAATAGTGGAATTGCGACGGTAGGATCGGATGGTGTGATTTATTATAGATACTTAAATTGCATACTTGACATCCAATATCCCGGACGATCAGAATCGTTTAATATATTTCAATGTACTTGGTACGATACACGAACCGATATAGATAAGTGGAGAAACAATCCCGGGGCTTGGAAAGATGAATATGGATTGACTAGTTTAAACATACTTCGATTTTACGGTCAGGACGATCCATTTATCTTTCCGAACCAAGTGTTCCAAATATACTACTCACAGTGCTTGAAGCATCCGGGATGAAGTGTCATATGTCGTTGGAAACTCAGGAATGTTTACGATATCTTAGAATTCGATGATCGCATTGAGGACAGCGATAAGGATGAAGAGAGAAGACTTAGAGTGCACCAACCGTCTGTTTCGAAAGACGGGTTGTTTTCGGCTGATCATGAAGTTACGTGGGTTGGAAATGATATCGATAATGAAATCCAAGTAGATATGTGTAATGCGTCTACGAAACGAAAAAGGTTATCAGTAATGTTATATTATTACTTCACATTTCTACGATCTATACATATATTGCATACATATGTAATGATTGTACTCTTATCTAGGTTTGATGATGACGACCGGAGCAACGAGGGGCGGTAGGAACACCAGCCGCGGCAGCGGCAAGGGTAGAGCGGTTCTGCCGTCCGAAGAGCTGCGTAGGGAGCTTCAGAGGGCCGGTCTTGCACCCCGATCGGAGACCCCTTCGGATGACTCCTTCCGTGTGGACTTTGCCACCCCTCCAGGTATATTGCACGCATATTCATTTTGAATGTAATATTATATATATACACGCATATTTATTTCAAATTTCTTATATAGTCAATGTTTACTTGTCTAGTTGTTGATGACGCGTCCACATCAGAGACAGAGATCACTACCACCCCTGCAGGTATGTTTATATATCCTATAGTGCATGCATATTGATTTAGAATGTTATATCATAAATATACACACATTCTTTTTGCTCTTACTTAGATAATCATTTTTTGATTGTCTAGTTGTAGGTGGTGCCTCCACATCTCGAGCAAAGGCCACAACCGCACCTGCGAGTATGTTTATATATCCTTTATTGCATGCATATTGATTTAAAATGTTATATTATTGATATACACATTCTTTTTGCAATACTTAAATAATCTATTTTTACCTGTCTAATTATAGGTGGTGCGTCCACATCTGGCGCAGGGGGTACTCTCGTCACTTCCGTACCCTTCGCTCAGTCTGCAATTTAGTGTGAATAAATAAAAAATATTTATTCATTTTACATATCCTCTAAGAATAAACATGAACTTCATGTAATTTTATCGTGAATGTTTATTTTCTAGTTGGAGGGGATGCGTCCACATTCGGATCACCGGCTGTTCCTTACCGGAGGAACTATCGTCCCGCTCGTGCAGCTGCCCGGGCCTAAGCTCGTGCTGCTGTTGCCGGAGGTATATATCGCACTTTAATTTTCGTTAAATCTGGATTTCTTAATACTACCTTGTCTTAATATTGCTTGTCTTGATATTTCTTGTAGATGCAATGCAGCCTCATCCCGAGAGGACTCGAGGGCCGAATCAGTCCCACGGGTTAAGACCCAACAGAGATAAGGGGGAGGCAGCATTCCCCATCTTTTTTACCCCCGATTATCGCTATACCGGCGATTATGCCGAGAGGCTCGGCCGGTATATGAAGGATGAGAGCCGCATTGTAAAAAGTATCCACTTCACGTTGAGTGAGGCGATCAGCACCGACGCTTATTTACTCTTCTGGTTTCAGACTCGGCTATTAATATATATTTTCATTTGACTTATCCAATATATTTATTATTATTTAACACTTGCAATTTAAATACATTGTTTTTTTGTATTTACAGTTGGATTACGACTTTCAACCTATACCCGACCCTAATCATCCTGAGAGAGTGCTCGATCTTCACGCTCTGTACCAGGGCCTGATAAAGAACATGCAATCAAAGATCCGATACAATAGGAACGAGCTGAAGATCGACTGATATTCCCTGTGGATAGCGACCCCCGAGGCAGAGAGCGGCTCTTCTACATACTCCGGCTTTTGCGAGAGTCGATGTAGATACATGGTCTCTCTTGTGCCAATATTTTCATTCTCAGCGCAAACATGTTTAATTTAAATTTAATTCATTGTTTAGTATAAAATTTATTTTTTTGTGTTGCTTAATTAGAAAACTAAATCTGAATGTGTTGTGCAGAAAAAAGCCGATCAAAATAAAGAGAATAGAAAGTCAGCGAAGAGGGGCCGCCCCACTTATACATGAGGCTCGAGGAACATTACTCGTGCCATGGAAGCATCGGTAAATTACAATAGATCTGTTTTGATATAATGTAATATTAAGAGTTATTTTATAATATATATAAATTTTTTGCGAATTGCAGAGAGCTCAAACCCTGACGCAGGATGGTACATCGAGCGTGCTGACCGTGTATCTTGCCGTCCACGACACCTCGACAGATCCCGCCACGAGTGAGCTTCGATTCCGCGACACCGCTACCCAGGAGTATTGCGTAAGTGTTAATATTTATACTATATGTTTAAAATTTTTGTTTTGAAAAGTTCAAATTTAAATGATATACTTATATTTTAATGGTTAATGTGGGTGTAGGAGCGGGTGGTGGAGCAGGCGGAGGCATCGGAGATCGATTTCCGATTTTACTGGCCAGACCGATCCGATGTTGCTGACCCCAGTCCTAGACGCCGCACACGAATGGCACCACGGAGGTTGGGTGAGAGGCCGGTGACTGGGTCCTAACAGGACCCATATAAGGTTGGACTCCACTCCAACAGTTCCCCTACCCCCGTGAGCGACGTCTAGAGCATGATGTTGCCGCCTTGAAGACCACCATCGAGGAGTTGAAGATGATGGTACGTATACTACTTAATAGCAAAATATTATATCACATTATAAATGGTAGCATATGCAATATTAGTAGCCTGAGCATATTTGGTTGTAAACTTAATTTTGATTAATCATACTTATATAAAACTATCTAATTAAAATAAATTACGATTTTCCAAACTAGATACCCAAACGAGGCCTAAGTCCCTAAGTATTCTTAGATTGGGGTTTCACAATAACCTGATAATGATACGAACTAGACTAAAATCTAATACACCGTTCTTACTCGTTTATTACACAAAATTTAACAGATGCGACAGGTTACTTCGGCTGCGGCTCCGCAAGCCACTACCTTGACCGTGGTTGCGCAGACCACTTCTACAGCTCCACAGCCCGTTCAGACTCCCGCACGGTCCGCCCTTCATTAGTCGAGTTTTTGACGACTCAGGGTTACACCGAGGAGCAGATGCGCCAGATTACAGCGTTCATCAGAGGTGGAGGAGTTGGACCAAGCTAGGATGGATTTTTTTAAATATTTTTGAGGATGTATGTACATCTCTGATGCGTATTGTATATTTTTTGGACGATATTGGTGGCTGTTTGTTTGTTCACGATGATTTAGATTGATATCGTATTCTGTTTGTTTATTTCTTTTATATATTATGCGTGAGATGATTATGAATATTTCTGTAATTGTTACATGTATATATTATTGTACACAAGACGGGGGGAGAACAGGAAACCCTTTTCTTAAAAAAAACCCTGATATTTTGTCCCTACGGATTAATCCGTAGGTCCAATGTTTGCCCCTACACAGTTAACCGTATGGACAATATCAGGATACCAGATTTTGTCCCTATGGACTCAGTAACAGGGGTAAAACTTGACCCTACGAATTTAACCGTAGGGGTATTTATCTAGACCTACGGATTTATCCGTAGGGGCACAAATAAGACCCTACGAATAAATCTGTAGGGACAAGTATTTTATTTTATAAACCAATAAATTAAAATATTTATCAGGCCCTACGGATTAATTCGTATGGATAAGTGTCAATACAGATTAAGACGTAGGGGCAATTATTACTCCGTAGGGGCATGTTGATGGCGAAGATTTGCACCTGCGGCCTTTGCACCCCTTATTATAGTAGTGGAACAAGCATGTCAATTCAGTGAGATGGAAGGGGCGCGCGAAAGAAAGATCTTGTTATGGTATGATTGGTGGAGTTTAGAGGCACCCGTTGATCAAGTACCCATGGACTACTGATATGAACAAAATAGATAATTCGAAGGTAGAAGAATGGATAAAGGATGGAGACCAGAGATGGAAGAAGATGGAATTTCTACCTTCAGTTGAGATTGGTGCAATTGAAGATACAGAATTAGGAAATTGGATGGACATGCCTATTTAGGATGAATCAAAAGAAATTGTGGTAAATTTACGGTGGCAAAAGAATTATAATGAACGAGTTGCGAATGTAGTGCCCACTCCGAGTAGGCGGAGAGATATAACGCAAAAGTAAGAGCTATTAGATATATTTTATGGCGATTCTGAAATAGAGAAAAACTCCCAACAGCAAAATGGTTGTTGGATAGAGAAATTTATGCGTCTCCGATTTGATTTGCGTGATGTGCCTTGATCAACAAATGGAAGATTTGGAACATCTATTTAAGCATTGTTCATCTTAGAAGGATAATTTGGTGATGCTTTCCTCGAAAGTGATTTGTCAACTCCCTGATCCTTCCATTGATGAGCTTATAAAGGAATTTACGAAAAGTGGAAATCCATGTTAGAGCAAAAAGATATGACCTATTGACTTGGAATGGCAATAGTGGCTTGGGTGTGGTGGAAGATGAGATCCAAAATAAGGATGGCCAATAAACTTGCGGATGATTACAGACGTGATTTTTGTAAAGTAGAAGGATCGTGTTGGATATGCTAAATTGCTAATAAAAGAGAACCAGAAGCTATCTAGTCTAGATTAGGATAGCTGGGAGTGGATCTAGGATGCTTCTAGAACAAGAAAAAAAATTAGACAACTAATTGAACTTTACATCCATACGACAAATTTTTTCTGTTTATAGCTACAAACAACAAGGACTATATTCTGAAACTTTGATCAGCTACACAGATCTTTCTTCTCCATTCAGCACAACTAACAGCCATCGCCTTTTGTTACGAATAACAAGGTTAAGACATAATGCCGAAGCCTATAGTTACAGGGAACAAATTCGTCTCCCTCAAAATTGGAATGGTTTCAACTTTCCTAAAATTGTCCAAATTGGCCTCTACTCCAACATATACATCACTGATTAGAGTACAACTATACTCCTATCGGTTTACCAACTGTTTAACCATTGGATTTGCTTTGGGATGTGTGCAAACAATTATGAAGAGAATTTTTGTTTGCACACATCCCAACATGGATACAAAGGATAAAAAATTGATAGGATTTGTTTTCAAATTCCACCGATAGGAGCATAGTTGTACTCCACTAATCTTATATAATCATTATATACTTTCTTTTCTAAAGCCCACTACATAATCTCCCGAGACCCTATCATGGTTTTTATCAATGGGTAATGATTAAATAATTTTAACTTTAAATTTAGCTACCAAACTAATTACCCTTAGGGAGTGCTTAGGTACCAAACTAATTACCCTTACAAAATGTAGGATTATTGGGAATCCACATATTCATGGGAAGTGATCCCCAAGCGGACGATTCCAATGAATGTTGAATTAACGTGATTAGTATATTTCAATTATTCTGGGCAAGATATATGCGCAACAACGGGCAGTGACGGTTGTGATTGTTGCGGGACAACAAAAAGGTGTCAGCAATGGAGGGTGGCGGCAAGCGATGATGAGGGCAACAGCAGGCACCGAGCGACGACGCAGGGCATTGACCGATGCTGGCAAAGGGTGGCAGCCAGCTTCGATGAGTACCGATCAAGGTCGACAATGGGATGGCATCAGTGGCAGGAACCGAATGTCGACTGGCAGTTTCGCGTGACAAGTGGCAACAATAGCCGGCAAGGGGGGTCAGCCGGCCAAGGGGCAGGTGTCAGCCGACCGACGAGAAGTTTTAGTACTAATTGTGTTAAGCAGGAATATTTTGGGGTAATACAAGTACATATCTATTTGAGTGAACAGGATTTCTAAGATTTGAGGCAAATCTGATGCCCAGAGGAATCCTAATTGCTGGGAATATGATTTGCGTCAAAACAAGGGTATATTTCGTGGAAATCTAGGATTCCCTTCAGGTTACCACGTACCAGGGACCACGTTAGAGAAGCATTTTCATGTACCGACTTATACAATGACATGTGGGAAATTGGGAACATTGAACGGAGATGGATGAAAGGTCTGAAGGTGCAAAAAAGGTTGCCATATATGTAAAATAATAATTTAATTCAAGGGCAGTGCATATACAAGTAAACATTTGCCAATGCAAAATCATGGTGATAAGTATAGTTATCCCTTACCATTTATTGATCCATGTCATGTATTCTAATGGACATTTCATCTATCCTTTGTTATAATATAACATGGTTGTTCTTAACTAGAACCAATGAGCATACGGAAAGGAAAAAATTTGATAGAAGGTTAATCAGGATGGTTTTTCTAACAGAAATTCAGAAATATCTCCCTCACCTCGATCAATCACAATCCAGATATATAATATCAAACAACTACAAACTTCAAAACCAAGAAAATTTGCCTAGGTGGGTTGAAATCTTATTAAACTCTACCTAAAGCTTCACCAGTAAGGGTATTAAATAAATAATTGTAAAATTGTAATCTCTCTGTGATGTATTGAAAAAAAAAACAGACAAAAAGTACTTGAAAAGCTAACTCTTTCATAGAAGAGTCTATATGCCTAATTGATGTCGGCTACTCGACTGTCCGCCCGTCAACTAGAAATTGATTAGCTAATTGAATTTACTCAAAGATCTTATCCATACTCGGATCTCAAGAAGATGAAGTACATGCAGTCATCACTGGTCTGGAAACATAGCTACTACTTATAATGCCTCAAACTAACCAGATCATTTGATTAAGCTTGTGTTTTCCTCTATGAAGAACGGACACGGACTTGGACACGGGAAGTTTGTAAAATGGAGGACACAGGGACACGGCCATATATTATTTATCTATATATTTGATTATATATATTAAACAAAATATAGTAAACCATAAGAAGAAAAAATCTATTAATACAACCTTAAAAGCATAATAAAATAAAACGATGGTTATAATTTTGTTTAAAACCGTTGGTTTTTTTAAGCATAAAAAAAATACATATATAAAACTAAAAGTAAATCACATAAGCATACAATCCATAAGACTGTAACAAACAAAATATTAACTCTTTTAAATTGGCGCAGACTTTCATATATCGGAACATCAACATAGACATTTACTTTTTCTAGTTGTAGTCTATCATGAAAAATATTTAATCTCTTACACTATTTAAAAGTGGTATTTACTCTTTCTAGTAGTCTCATGAAAGAGATTTAACCCCTCACGCTATCTAGAAGTGTCGGGCACGTCCAATATGGACGGACACATCCAATATGGACGGACACAGCTTAAGTGTGTCCGGGGAGGAAGTGTCCAATACATGTCGGAATGTCGGGCATGGACACAACAAACAAATAGAAGTGTCCGTGGTTCCTAGGTTCCCCTTATTTGCTTCACATCAAACAATCTTCAATACTCTTAAACCCTTTAATGAACAAACTACTATAACAATAATTAATTTCAATCTCCAAAGTGTTTGTTCCATCCAATCATTTTGTACACACCACCCATTTGACTCTCCAAAATATAAATATGCAGTCAGTCAAATCTTTCGTATCTTAAATTCCAACCTACACCCATTACTTGGGCCATTTCTGTTGTGATTATACGTCTTAAATCTATCAGATGCCAAGCAGTTCCATCACTTCCATAATAGTCTATCTGATGTAATCCCATTAAATTCAATTTCATGTTATGCAGTATGTCGGGTCTTTACAAAAACAACAGACTTCACTACAGAATCCCTCAAAGATTTTAATAGATCTGTTTTCCTTTTGACTATTTCCACAGATCCCAAAAAGCATCGAGCCCTATTTATTCAGGAGAAATCAATGATTGAGGTCCCGAGGATACATAGTCGTTGAGAATTATCAACTGGTATTAAGCTAAATAATTTTTTATTCCTTCATAAAATGTCCAGCCCAACCAAGTTTTTGGGCATCAGATGTCCAAAGGGGAAAAATTCAGAGCCGCATGATTTCCAAATTCAGAGTCAAGCATTGTCACATGAGTGAACTGTCCAAACAGCTGCATAATGTGATTGTCACCACTTGATATTCCAAGCACTTTAAGGCAGCATTGGCCGGTTTTAACTATAACAATTTAGAGCTCAAGCTATTTCTTAAATGGACAGGAACTTCTACCTGAAGATTTTGCTGGTTACCCATGCCAGGGCCCTGATACTGTGAAGGTAAACAAGAGGCAATTCTCAATGTGAAAGTCAAAATTATGAAATTATGATGAGACAATTAAAATGATACTGACCGGCTGAAGGAGCTGCAATTGCGCCTGCTGCCTAAGCTGCATCTGAGCCTGCACCTGCTGTGTTGGAGGAATTTGTTGCATCTGTTGACTAGGCATATGCTGATTAGGTTGCATTTGTTGACTAGGCATTTGTTGATTAGGTTGAATTTGAGTTTGAGGCTGGGTCTGAGCCGGTGATTGAAGTTGCTGGACAGCAAGTTTCTGTTGCTGCTGCTGAAATAGTAGTAACTTCTGTTGTTGCTGCTGCTGCTCGAAAACCGCATATTCTTCAGGTTTTTCCCACTGTAATAAATGAAAATTTCATTAGTCTAGTTTTGACAGTGGACCAGGAAAAAAATTATAACAAAAGAAAAATGTCGACCCACCTTACTTTCCTGGGTCAAACCGTTATAGTAGTACTTAAACCCTTGAGGAGATGTGTGCTCGGTCCAATTACAGGTTATTGGAACTGCAGGTGTGGTGGTTCCTGGCATGGAAGTCACAGGTAGAGCTGAGGGCATAGCAGCAGCTGGTGTGCTGGCAGGAGCACTGGAGTTTGGTGGCGGTCCACTCCATGGAGACTGCTCATGGATTACAGATGCGTAAAGTTGTATTAAGATAAACTTCACAGCATAAATCAGTACATGGACATGCAGAAGCAGGATTATTACAGATTCCAATATCCAACAGATAGTTTGTTATCCTAAAGTCTTC
Organism: Agapanthus africanus; assembly: GCA_030015575.1. Classification (NCBI taxonomy): domain Eukaryota; kingdom Viridiplantae; phylum Streptophyta; class Magnoliopsida; order Asparagales; family Amaryllidaceae; genus Agapanthus; species Agapanthus africanus. The sequence goes on from CM057343.1 coordinate 465,075,848, forward strand.
AATAGTTATCGCTTACCACAATTTCTAACTTCATTGCATGATATTCATATGGATTATTGCATTTATCCATTTCACTTTTGTTGCATTCATCAAATATTTCATGTTGGATCTAATGTCTTTTGTCTAGTCAAAGTTTCCATATATGTAGTTTGTTTGGCTTTATCATCTACAAACACATTTGCCATCCTCACGGTTTTGTGCTACAGTTTGGTATTAAAGCATTAAGAACTTTTGATCAAAACTTTAAAAAAAAAATTGCAGAGATAAAAGCTAGAAATTTCCAAAAGAATTTGAACCTAGAAATTTAGATAAAAGAATATAAGTAGAAAACCATAGATCGTCCTGCATCAATGACTGCGTCGATAATGCATACTAATTCTTCAAAGCATGAAGTTGAGTAGCCTTCCTGTACTTCTGAGAAGTTATGAGCAAAAGAGAGATTTCATTTCATTACCTGCTGCTTATTATTCTGAGAAACTTGCTGTTGATTTAGACCAGACTGCTGCATCAGTTGCAACTGTTGTTGGAGCTGAATAATCGCCTGCTGTGACGATTGAAAGCTCGACTGCAAAGCTTGTGCCTGCTGCTGCAGTAGCACCTGAGGGAGTTGTGGGGGCATTTGTTGCATGGGCCTCTGAAGCATTTGTTGCTGATTAGCATTAGGAATCATTCCTTGCTGTGATAAGCCTAAAGGAGTTTGCATCACATTGGAAGAAGCATTCTGTTGAATTAAAGGCTGCGAAACAGATAATTGTCCGCTTAGATTCGGTATTTGGTGTGAGGATTGAGTTTGATTGGAGGGTACAGGTCCTGATTGAGGAGCTTGAAATTGACCAAGCTGTTGCATTGGTTGCTGCAATGTTTGCCCCTCTGAATTTGAACTTGCCATCTGCTGGTTTTGATGAGGTTGTAGCGGAGGTGGAAATTGTTGTGGGATCATGAAGGGCTTCTGCATTGGCGGCATTTGCTGACCAAGAACAGGATGGATTTGTGGCATGGAAGGGTTGAAACCCTGAGACAATGAGACGTTTAATCACTTATCTAGAGATCTCAACTGTTCCAGCAATGTTTGGTTTTGATATCAGGAATTTGGGATATTTACAGTTATTTTTTAAGTGGACGTATAACATATGCATGCTCTAGTTTGCCAGTCTCCAGTTAAAGTTGTTTGGCTTTAGATTTATTCAAACTCAAATCTTTCCATTGTTAGGGATATCTGAGGCTGGAGGAGAGTCAGGAAATCTCCAGTATCTCAACTCCAAAACCAAAGCCATGGGTGGAGTTATAAATTTGGAGTTGAGTTAATACAATTATACAAAACCGGACCTATCTCACTCAACTCCACAACAAACAGCACCTTATCCTATAGATTGGACAAGCTTATAAAGGAGATAGGTGAAGGCCCGATTTTAATTTTTTTTAATTTTGCTGCCAGGGAAAAAGAGGGGGGTGGTTATCATTAAGGATACCTAACCTGTTGCAATGGTGTCACTGCAAAATGCGATGGATGTCCACCGATCTCTCCCAACATACCAGTCTAAGGAAACAAACGAAAGGGAAAAGAACAAAATATTAATCATGATTCTCATGATAACATTCAATATTAGGGTAATACGTATTCAATTAGCGTGAAAGAAACAGGAGAGAATTACAGTAACTGATGCTTCCATTGTGCCGCCTTTGACGGAGGGATTGCTTCCAAATCCTTGAACACCGGTTTGAGAAGGTGGGCCATGTGGCAATGGACTATTTTGCCCCCAGGTATTTGGTGGCATGCGGCCACCTATTGGCTCATCAAATTTGGAGGTGGGCCTGAAAGGATAAAATAGGATATAAAAGGTTAAAGGAATAATAGAAGTGCATCCAAATTATAAAAAGAAACAAGAATTGGAACAGCTTAGCTAGAGTCAAAAGTGTGCAAGCACTTGATGTGCTATGAAGCATGCTTTACAAAATTTGGAAGCAGTCGTCAAGGGAAAACCTAAACACATTGTAATGTCCACTGGTTGTTGACACTTAAAACTAAAAGAAACACAGGAGGGCAAGGAATACATGTACTTGTAATGGATAAATGAGAATAACTCAAGAAATGAATAAATCTTTAAGCCAACACCCAAATGGTGGTATCGATTTTTCCAATTGAAGATTAAAAGGGGGTGAATTGGTAAGTTTAAGAAATCAGGGGCTTCTAGTTTTGCCTGATCAACAAACTTAAGCTCAACTTGTTTACTTGGTTACAAATGATGAAGTGAATTAGTTTAAATAAACTTAATGTTAAACTGTTGGAGAGAGAAGTCCATTCCTTGAATATATTTTTGAGATTAAGGAGTACTGTTGACTAGCAACCACTGGTCCTTGCTAAAATGGGTAACCAATCTAGCAAAACGCATGAAAGCAGAAAAACAAAATTCGGCATTCTGTAGTGCATCTCTAAAGCCTCCTGCACCAAGATTCCTAATAGAACAATGTTATGTATCCACGCAGAGCAATGATTATAACGTATTCAACAAATTAATTATTTAATCCTTCACTTTACCTTTTTACTTGTGCTAGTTAATAATATATAAGAAGTCAACATGATTATCTCATCTAGATTTATCTAAATTCTAATCTGCTATCAATAGTTACACTCGTTTTTCAACTGAATCTTCATGATAGGATGGGGTAATCCCGGCTTGCAACCTCATAAATTATCTTCTGCACCAAAGTTGAAAATATACCCGATTTCTGTTGTCGTTTCAGAGCGATGACCAAAACCAGGACCCCCAAATGCAGGACCACCCCTGTGACAAATATAATATCAAAATGAAACATTATCGACATCATGATACTGAAGGTTGTTCTTTTCATCTAAATTATATTAACCTCTACCTATAAGCTACTTTACACAACAAAGTAACTTAAGGAAGAAGATGAAAAGGATTTAAGGAGATTCTCATGAACCTCATCTCAGTCTTAGGCCTCTTAGGATCAGCAAACCGAACAATTAGAGGTTGATAACATCCCTGCGAGCGAAAGGGAATAACTTAATTGCTAGCCAGAAGATCAAAGACAGAGTTTTAGCAATAACAAATGATTTTACCCTCATCACATAAGTTCCATGCAAGGCATTCATAGCTGCAGTTGCCATCTCTCTATTTGAGAATCTCACAAAGCCACACCCTTCACAAATTATTTGAACAAGATTATAAGGTAGATGAAGGTATATTGCAAGACTGAAGTCTATACAGGAGTGGAAAAACTAACCTCGACTTTGCCTTATTTCATCTTTCATTAGATAGACATCTTCAACATGACCGTAAGGAGCAAAAACCTGCCACAAATTTATCCGAAAGTTAGTAGCGCTTTCATACAAGCACCTAGCTGAGAGAGAGTGAAATCCTTCATGAGTCAGCATGAGATGGTTGCAAAAATAATTGTAAGGTTTTTTACTTTCATATATCAAATATGCCACTAGCAAACTAGCATGAGCATCGAGGAAAGAAAAATGATTAGCCAATAAAAGATGGTGCAAGAGAGCACAAAGTACTACATCAATCAAGTTAACATAACAGTTGCTAGTGAACTATGCAACTGACAACAAATTCAGGTTTGAACCAAACTCGTGTATATAATGCTTACTTCTGCAATTTCTTGTTCAGTCGCACGCTTATTGAGTGATGCTACAAACAATTTGTCTTCTGCACAGACATATTCAAAATACATCAAAACAAAGAAAACTAGTAACTGAATTGGACAAAACATCAAATTGCACAATCAAGTGAACATATATTACTGACATGAAGCTGTTAGCATTTCCTACTGCCGCACAGCTGATCATCTGGTATAACTAATCCCTATGCATTGTAAAATATACTTTCATAAAAGGGTAAATTTTTCCAAAACAACGCAAATCCAAACTTAGGAGTTTGCAATTGCATCGCCTGATACTTCTCCCTGAGTCTTGCAATGTCGTAGAAAAAGAACGAAGGATTTATTACCTAGCCAAATTATCAGCAAGAAGCTGTTTTGCCTACGAGACTGCTACCGGATAAATTTACATGTTCGATTAATTTTGAAGGTTTTACTTTGGAGAGCACCCCTATACAGCGCATTTTATTGAAAAGAAACAGATGAGGGAAAAGGTGTTGATATATATATAGCCTTCTCAAATCACTCACGAACACTCCATTGCAAAGTTCATACCTTTATTGACATGTAACTCAAGATTTATATACCAAATAAACTGAAACAATTGAAAATTTTGGACAAAGTAAAAGAGGACTCAAAAGGTTACCTTGGCGTTCCCGATCACCATCAGCATATCTAACTTGCAGAGGGGCTGGTGCCTGAAATGATAAAAAGGAAAATGAAAAGATCAATAACTAAGTAAATAAATACACTTCTATTAGCAGTGCATGGGAAAAGAGACATTGGCTCACCCCAGGTAAAGTGTATTGACTATGTAAAGCTGCAATAGCTCTGTCAGCTTCCTCCGTGGTTGCGTATTTTACAAAACAAAATCCTGTAGATGTAAAGGTTCTATCTTTTGATCCCATTGGGTTACCAAAATCATTTACACAATTTACATATCATATGCTACAGATAAAATGCAATACAGATAACAAATAGAGAAGTTGAGATTTCGCATATATCACATGAAAGCACATATGCATAAAAGTAAAAATTGAATCCAAAAATTCCATAAATAATTGTTAAACAAAATAAGCACAAAAGATGTCACTTAGTTTACTACAAGACTACAGGTCATCAAATACACACACGGCCATGGAGAGCACACGATAAGAAACTTCACAATCGAACTCTGGGGCAGCTTCCCCTTCATAATCTCTCTCGAATTCTCCATATCATATAAATATATTCTATAGACTGCATGAATAATTAACAGATGTGCAAAATGCTTCTCCAACAGAATTTGGCAGAATACAGATCATGTTAGTTATGCACAACTTCAGCCATATGACAACTTTATGATGACATGCAGAAAAGCATTGGAAAAAGTATTAACTTTTTGACACAAGATAAAGAACTCGTATTCCAGATCCATTGGAGCACAATGATAAGAAAAATTCATGGCATCATATCAAAAAGGGATAAGGAAAAAAAACTGCTGAAGTCTGTCTAGAATGACTGCAGAGATATCACATTGTGAATGATCGATACATATAGAGACACCATGCCTAAGAAAGAACGAGCAACACATCCTCTCAGAAGCCCAGATAAATGTGATATCAACAGTTGTTTTAATTTTTAAAATAAAGCACGTTAGTCAACATATTTCCCACATACACCAGAAAATTTCGCACAAAAGGTCATGCAGCACCGTGTCTAGCAACTGTTCAAACTGATGTAACTCGATATGCAAAACAATGGTACTGCTGCAATTATAAAACAGTACACAGAAGTATAGAAGCAAAAGGCCAGCCAGAATCTTAGAGATGTACAATTTGTAAGTCCAAATAAAAAATAATACAACTAGGACAACTCACAATATGTAACAGTAACAAGAGCTCTTTTCCCAAACTTCTGTGGCAATACGATCAAAAACAATATGTTTCTAGGTGAAGTTTATTCATAGTTTAAAACACAACACCAAACCAATGAATTCTCAAATATATTGAAACCTATAATGATAATGGAGCAGAAGGGGATGGCTTCAGAAGTAAAATCAATCGATAACCCACTGGTACATTATCTATTGGTAGAAATATTTAATATTCTAGTGTTAAGTTCTAACCAGATATAAGTAAATTGATATCATTGCATTAGTAATTTTTCATCATTAATTTGATGCAAAATATCTTTTCTCCATTCTAAAATTTAAACAAAATACTGGTGTTATCATATCAAGTTGTATAATTCTAGAACATTTTGACAGTTTACACACACTTGCTATAATGTGGACAGTGGGCTGTTGGAGGACTTCAGCCTCACACACACACAACAATATTACATAGGAGGAAAGCTTAGTGCCTTCTCCTGTAATAACAGATACAGCGTAAACAGAAGACATCACATCCTCTTCTTTGACCAGTAATGATGAATAGGTTGCTATATGATATCTCAAAGTGATATCTGGTATCTTAAATATTTTAAATAGGAAATGATAATTCACCAGCGAAGAAAATTGAACCTCTGATAAATAGAGAATGAGACAAAAGAAATAACTTTACAACAGAGACTTCCTACGCACACAGGACATAAATTTCAGATTTCTATGCAAACTCTGTCATGAATCAGGATACGTATAAATTTGATAAAAGCATCATTTCGGCTTTTAAAAAGAGATCATAGATATAACGCCCATAGATATCTCAACATCATGGTTATACTAAAAATTTTATGGTTTAAAAACTGCCTTTCATTCCTTAGAAGATGACAATGAAAGATGAAATGCCAAAAAAAAAAACGCCATATCTTCACAATCAGTAACGCCCTATATGTAACTAACAATTGAAAGCTATAGATAATGAAGCACAGGTATCAGCTATAGATAATGAAGCACAGTTATCAGCTTCAGATAAGCCAACAGAAGGGAGGAAGGGGGGATCAAGCCTAATGAGTGCATCCAGCTCCACAGAAGCAAGCCAAAACCAGAGTTAAATGTAAATCTTTGTGTAACAGTTAGCTGTATGGGTCATAACTAGCATTTTAAATCACTTAGAAAATAAAACACACAACCAGCTTCAATAAATAGGCTAATTGATAGCTTTCCTTCCAGGAAAAAAAACATAGTCTGTGCAACTCTACTACGTTTTTCACAGGTCACTGGCATCAAAATATAGTATCAGCACGCAAAACACAATCCATCAGTATCCAGCACAAAGCAAGATCACAACTCACAAGCTACCAATTTCAGACTCATCTAATGTGAATAGGGAATATTGCATGTCGAATAACAATCACATCCAGTTTGTTCATATCCAGTCCACAACAAGAATCACAAGATTGTAATACCAGCAAGCAAGCAAAAATTAAAAAGAAGAGCACCAGAGGCACAGAACAAAATCATCGATGGCAACTCCAGAATAAGTCATGAGAAGAACATGATTCACTAGTATGACATCATCTCAGATTATATTATTCACCTATGCATAAAAAGTATAGGAACTGTAACACCAAATAATCATTGTTCAGACCAAGATGATGCATATGCAGATATGTCAATTAAAAAGGAAAAGAAATTTGATGAAACAAAGAACAATCAAGCTTTGTGATGTTATCAGGTAATCTAAGATACCATGCCCACTAGCTAAGAGAGGGAAGGTTCTAAACATTACATGGCAATATAATTTCATCCCATAGGACAAATGCAGAGAACAGTCACAGCAAGATTATAAATGAGTGCTGAAAGATCATTGCAAATCATCTAACATCGATATTTGGTATAAAGAGATGCCAAGTAACTCTTGGCAGAAATAAAAACATAATGTCAAGTTTGACCACAAAGACTGGTCATTGAGAACTTCAAATGTTGTTGACTAACATCTATAGAAAGAATGATAATTGCATTGTATGTCATATGCAGATATACAATTGCACAGGACCAAGAACCATAACATACAAATGCGACAACACAATATGGGCCAGTCCACTGCCAAGACTTGCACAATATAAGCGGTGAATCCTGCACTAACTAGTGCTAGAGCAAAAGTTAAATGCTATCCAATTATTTACTGATTGATTGATATTAAGCAACTTTTAGTGGTTCAGATAATCTTGTCGTCTTCCGGAAGCCCATAAAGGAGAAAATGGTAACAGTTTCAACTGAGACCGACAACCACTCTAATTTTCCCAAAAAAAATATAATTGAAAGGCCTTACTGCTTTCCCTAACCCTTAGAGCACCTGAAAAGAGAAAAAAGTACAGATCATAATAAGTCAAAAGAGAGAGTTTAAAATTACCATGTTGTAGTCCGGTTTTCCTATCCTTTATCAGAGCCACCTCAATGACATTCCCATGTTCCTCAAACAAGGGTCGAATCTGAAATTAAAAAAAGAATAAATTTTGAGAGTTGTCTCGACAATATTGAATGACGATGATTTACGAGTTCAGCAAAACAAGAAAACATCAAGTCTGAAGACAAAGGTATAAGACATGATTTTAAAGCAGCTCATAGATTTCCTGGGGACACCACAAAGTGAATAATTTCTTTTTCATTAGTATTGCATGATATACAAGTAACTCATTGTGTGTATGCATGAGTATTAAAAGAAAACTAGTAATACGCTAAGCGTAGTTAGCTTTCTTGTATTAAGCGCCCCCCCCCCCCCCAAAAAAAAATATCTCCAGACTTTTCCCTTTTCTTCCAGTCCATTAATAAGGAGAATGACATATTCTAGCAAGAGCATGGAAAAGGGAAAAGCACTGTTAATGTTTTTCCTTTTTTTGGGGTCAGATGCACAATGATCAAGTTCCAAGTTCACTGTTTATAGATTGAAGCAAGGCATGTATACCACCTGGAAATTTTCTTCCACTCCATTATCAAGGAAATGGTATACTTTGGCCAATGAACATAATATAGCAAGATTTAGTTTTTTTTTGCATGGCATATGCAATGATCAATATCCAAATTCTCAAGTTACAGATTGTAGTAATGGGTGCCTTATCTGGTGGGAATTTTAAGGGCAGAGATAGACAGATAGTTAGTGGCCTTTTTGCATAGGGTACGCGCAAGGTTCGAGAAGGTTTCCACAAAATACACTTCTATTTTTTTTTACTTATGTTATGAGAGAATCATTACTGTACCACTTTAAAGCTAATGATCTGTTGGACAGCTGCCATCTTTTAGACAAAGAACTTCACAAGTATTGAGACATTATGTTATTTTCAGGTCATCATCACTATGGAACAAAGTAGACTTGGTGAATATGATATCTTATGTTAACTGATACATGATAATCTAGATGTGTTCCAGTTGATAGGCACTAGTAAGCTCAAACTCTAGATTACAGGTAGATCGTTAAAAGGGGCACATATTTAAAGTAAACTATAGGTCATAATAACAACACATACATTTCCCACAGGTCATAAGTCATAATAACACAACCATTTCCCACTGTCCCACATCGTGAAAGCAGATATAAATTACAGAATCCTTTAATTGGCAATGAAGTAGAGTCGAAGATGAGTGTTTAAGAAATGGGGAAGAAATAATATAAGCAGACAGGACAAACTCACATCTTCCTCCGTTGCTGTACTTGGTACAGATCCAACAAAGAGTTTAACAAATTTGTTCCCATCTGCATTATCTGGAGTATATAATTATTCATATGTCAAATGGAACAATGTGAGTATATAATTAACAAGAACAAGCAAATAAAAAAACTAATGTCTTTGCATGCGATCAATTCAATGTAATAATATAATGCCAAATGCCATGAAACACAATTAATAAATATTTTGATCCCATATGTTACGATCATAAAACCAAGGAAGCAATCCTATGACTACACCGACATAAATCATGTTACACAACTTGAACTAAATCGATTATAATGCATTCAATTTACGATTTCTACGATTATGGTTGAGATATATGATTAATGTGCACATATGCATTATTATGCACACATTGAAGGGATAGCATGCATCAGAAGTGGTATGTAATGGTTCCAATGAACTCAAGAATTAATCGCATGTAACAATTTTGAGGCAGAAGCCATCTTAAAAGCTGTGTTTGATAGTGGTCGTGACACAGGTAACCTCTTTTGAGTTTTCCTCTTAAAGGATTAAAATTAGTACAGAGCCATCATCACCTAATAATTTGCAGATCCAAGTGCGACACTTCACAAGATTGAAGCGGGGGTCTAAAGAATCCATGGGCCCCTTTAAAGTCCAAGGAGGGCACCCGGTAAAATTTCACTTCAGCGGCGGTTCGGTTTTCATCTCGCAACGATGCTGGGCACTATGATAAAGTGGAAGTACGTCTTTAAATCAAATGCCAATAGTCCACTGTCCCACATAGCATGTGTGCAAAGATGTATAGTGTAACAATTGCAATGAACTTAAAATTAATTGTAAAAGTGTGTTAACTTTATAGAGTATTAGTAGGACGAGTCACCTCCTTGGAAGTCCACAGCAGGGACATTGTATTTGGTTCCATTGTGTCCACAATCATTAAGTTGTCGCGTAAATCAAATGATGGCACGTAATCACTCTTGTACTCATTTACACCATTGACCGTTTCCAACTTAAATGGAGTGGGCAATTTAAGGAAAATTCTGAACATTACTTCTAAGCATATAGAATCTACAGTTAAATATGCAAACCTCAAGCCATCTATTGTGTCCATCTCGTATCTTCTTTGCTTTATATCTTCTCTTACAACTCTATCTAATCTTTGCTTTTTCATTCACCGTTAATTCTACGCATGTAATCAGCAAGCAACAGAGGTCTCAGATCAACAAATTATTCTAATACTGAGGACACTAATCTTGTCCACATCTTTCTTCTAAATTCTCCCTTTTGAGCTTCCCCGTCATAGTATAAACCATTCCCTAGGCTATTCGTTTTCTACTTTCCTCTCATACGACTTCCCATTAAATAATCTCAGGATAAATAAACCATTTCCTAGGCTATCCGATTTTCTCTCATACAAGTTCCCGCCTTCAAAACTAATGTTAACACCGGAATTCCGCAACAATGCATCTCCTATAGCCAACTGAATAGCATAACTGCATAAGCACTTCCCTAGTGAAAAAATTCTCTGCTAAAGCTGCTACAACTGAAATAAAGCCAACTAAATGCCCACCCAAAAACTATAGAATATGTATAGTAGTACATAGGTTCCTAAAGATGCCACCCTGATACCTTGTTCCTACCAGTTTGACCCGTTTCAAACATGAATTAAATTAATCGTTGCTACAGTTGTTCCTTTCATCCTTTGAAATTTAGCCAAGCACCCATAAGACATAGATCAAAAGCTAATTACACCCCAAAAAAACATCAATAAACCCTAACCCTAAATAAAAATTAAAAATTAAGAAAAAAAAAAGAATTCAAAGAAACCCTAATCAGTACAAGAGAATTACCTGGAGAACCCCCGCCTCTCCCAAAAAACCCTCGCTTTGGCCCTCCCATTGGCCCGAATCCGCCATCAGGCCCGCCTCGAAACCCTGGCCCACCACGGCCGCCATCAGGGAAGTCCTGCGGAGCACGATAAGGATGGAATCGACCGCCGCCTCCGCCGCTAAATCCTCCGCCGCCACCTCCGCCTCCAAACCCTCCGCCTCCACCGCCGCCTCTAGGGAAGCGGGGGAGGTCGTTGGTGGGAGCTTCGTCGGACCAGCGAGACGAAGGAAATTTCCGAGGAATTTCGCCGCCGACGGGGATGCGGTCGCCGCCATTTGGCCTCTCGTCTCTGTGCCTATCCATTGGATTTCGAAAAACCCTAGCTTTTTCTTGGAGAGAGAGAGGAGAGAGAAAACACTAGCCCTTAGAACTCGAGTAGAGTTAAAGAGAGAAAAGAGAGGGGCATTTATTTTGTCGAGGCTGATGATTAAAATAGAAGAGCGATTTGATTTACACGTGTTTTGGCACGTGATGGGCTTTTGATTGCATTATTTTTACCGACAAAACATCGTGTGATTTTTCCGTTATCCTGAAACCTACGTAAACTTTGCACGGCAAATAATACCGTCATGAGTAAGTTCCTGTTTGTTTCAAAACTAAAAAATATGGATTAGGAATGCCTCATAGATCTAATTTTTTCCTCGGAAAATACATAGCTTTGAAAAGCAATAGGTTTAGCTCTCTGGCTCAAAAAAAGTTCTAAAAACCCCATAAACTTAAAATTTCGTGTATTTTTGTTCTTATAGTATGTTTACTATTGTTTTATACCAACACTGTCCTTTAAGGTAAAGTACTACATTTACCTTTTAAAGTACTATACTTATATTTCAAAGTACTACGTTTATGTTATAAAGTACTACGTGTTAAAATACTGCATTTGACATGAAACTATTATATTTTCTAGTAAATTTACTATATCTATTACATTTGACATATTTCAATATAAATGCAGTACTTTAGAGGATTAATATAGTACTTTAACAGATAGCTTTAATAATTTAAAAGGTAAATATAGTAGTTTACTTAAAAGGTCAGCGTTGGCATAAAGAACAGCAAATGTACAATATGGATTAAAACACAATAATTTTTAAATTTAAGGAGTTTTTCGCAACGTTATTTTGCCAGGAACTTAAACCTATTGTTTTTCAAAGTTAGGAACTTAAATTCATTTTTCTCTTTTTTATATCCCCTAAAATTCCTTTGGTTTTTTTTTAGCTGCAAGGAATAAAGATGAATTTATAGGTGCACTTAAATCTCTTGTTTGATTTGTATGATAGAAATATGGATTTGAAATATGGAATATAGAAAGATAGAGATGATATGGTTTTTTATTTAGTTAAAAATGATGACATGGCATCAAATTACTCCAAATTCATTTCAAAAGGATTGAACTTTGAAATCCTTCTTTTTGACAAATCCAAAAGTTTCAAATCCTTAAAACAAACAAGGATTTCAATTTTTTGTTTGGATTTTGTGCTTTCCACATGGTTTCGTCATCCGATTCTTCTCAAACGCATCTAAACTTTTACAACCAAACAGCCCTAAGCCTATATGAAATTACCTTAATACCCTTTACCCCATCTGCCTAAAATAAACAATTAAATCCCATCTTTTGCTCATCAAGTTGTAGCTTCGATTCAGCAGTTTAAAGGCTTATATATATAAGTTGTTCTTTTATTTTTTTTTTTCATGATGAAGAAGCTATAGGGTTTATTGATTCAGATTTGGGGTACCTGGCCCTGGTCAACCTTTTTATTTTGACCCATTCTGGATTCGTCCATAGTCATTACATGTTGGATGACTACTGACCATTTAGGTGTTCGTTAAGTTTGTAGCATGCCAAACAAAATAGTGCTTAAATGGTAGGATATATAGCATCTAGGGGCCATTCGATTTGTAGTGAAACACATGAAACGTTCCCAGTTGGTAGGGTATTGGGTGCAAAAGCGCTAATTTTGTATTAAGCCAAAGAAAGTTTAGTTTGGCTTTTAATATAAACTTTTGCTGTCAGGATTTAACGGTTCTCATTATATATAGAGAGTAAACGGGTTATCAGCTAGCTAGCTGATATTAAACCGTCAACTAGCCTGTTACATAACCCAATCCGACCGTCAAATAGACGATCCGTTCCAGCCAACTTGCTCCACACATAGAGTGATCTATGTGTGTAAAATTTTGATTGATATGATGCATTGCAAATGATGAATCAAGCATTTAAAATTTGGATGGCTGTTAAACACAATAAAAATGTCATATATTGGGGAGACTTGATCGAAGACATAGATGGTGTAAAGGTGATCAAAATCTTACACACATAGATCACACTATGTGTCGAATAAGATGGCAAGAGCGGATCATCGATCTGGCGATCAGATTGGGCTATGTAACAGGCCGGCTGACAGTTTAATATCAGCAGGCTGTGTAACAGGACGTCGAATAACCCGTTTTCACACACACACACATACATGAATTGAGAAAAAATTTGGTCCGTGTTTTTACTCTTAGGCATCATCATCTTTCTGCGATCTCGCTATATCAACTACCTCCGCAATCTCAAAGGTACCTCCTCCACTTTCAAATTCTCCGTGATCCTCTCTTCATATTATCTTCCGCTCTCAAATTCTCCATGACCTTCCGCTATCCGCTATCTCAAAGGAACTTCTATTTAACTTTGGTGATCTCAAATTCACTTTCTCTCAAATCTCGCCTCACCTAGGGTTTCTTTTGCGCTCGCTTCAGCATCTTCGCTCCCTAACGATCTCACAAGAAGAAGAGCCCTAGCGATGGTGTTGTTGACGGTGATTTGAATTGTCTTCTTCTCGTTTGATCATGCATTTTCCGATCTATTGGTACATGTAAGGATTTAGTTAAAGTAAAATTGGCTCCGAGATTATTTTATATGTTCCAGCAATATTATCGAAGCAAGAAATTTTAGTAAAGAAGGATGTTCCCATAAAAATATATATAGAAAGAGCAAAGTTTTGTTGAAAACTAACGAGGCAGCGCCTCACGTGTTTCTTATGAGGACACCGGCGTCAGCACCAATTTTGTGGTGGCGCCACAAGTGCTCCTGACGCTGGCGCTAATGCGCAAAGCATAGAAACGCTTTCTGAGTAAGAATTAAATTCTTATATGGCGCCGCACGTGCTCATCACGCGAGCGCCAATGTGCAAAACACAAGAGTACCCATTATAAGAATTAAATTCTTAAGCGGTGCCTGCGTGCACAACACGTGAGCGCCAGCGTCCAAGTCAAGATCAATAGAATTAAATTCTACATGAGAATTTAGGATATTCTCTGCCGTTGGATCAAAAATCCAATGGAGATGATAAATCATCAAAATATAGAATTAAATTCTATTAGGAGAAAATATCTCCCAAATCTTTCTAAATAAGAAAGATACTCTCGGTTAGATCAATGATCCAATAATAGAATAAAATTCTATTTTGGGGAATATATTCCCTCAATCTTTCTAAACAAAAAGAGATCGCTCTCTGTAAAACAGAGAACTCTTGGATTAAAAATCCAATGGTGATTAAAAAATCATCATTTTACAGAATAAATTCTGTATATGGGAAAATATTTCCCCAATCTTGTTAAAAACAAGAAAACAAATTCTGTAAAACAGAAGTTCTTGAATTAAAGATCCACGGTGGGTAAAATTCCCAACTCAATTTTGAGACCAATTAAATCAATTGGACTCTCTCAATGAGAGATTTTTTAATTAACAAACTTACCTTCACTATATAAAGGACCCGAGATTTCAAGTCTCAAGGAGAGAGAGAGAAAGAAAAACCTATAAGCTTCGGCAAAAAATACAGTGAGCTCTAAAAAACAACAGAGAATTTAATTCTCAAAGAGGAAATCTCCCCATTTCAAAGAAAACCGAGGTAAAGAAAACACAGAGATAAACATATTTCTTTTATCTATTTTAAGGGTTTAACCATTCTCAAAGAACTTAGTTATTTCTCTGGATCAGAGATCCACAAAACAAGTCTCCCACAAGTTGAGAATTTAATTCTCATCGGGAAGATCTTGTTCTTGGGAATCAAAGGTTCAGAAAAGAACTACGTCCAAAAGAAAAACAAAAGGAAAAAGAACCTATAAAAGAACTTAGTTCTTAAAGAAAAAGCTGATCCTGGATCTTCAAAAAACGAAAATCTTGGTGATCATTAATGGTCAAAATGCCATTAACAGAGATTTAATCTCTAAAAAGGAAAAAAAGACTAGCGCCACACATGTTTCTCACGTAGGCGCTCTTTTAATAGCGCCCGGCGCCTCACGTGAAAAACACGCGGGCACCCAAAACAGAAAGCCAGAGCCTCACGTGAAATATACGTGGGCGCTGAGTAAAGGTACTTAGCACTGCATATACAGCCAAAACGGCTGAGTGCTTAGCACTGATCGGGCAGCCCCCAGCGCCGCACGTGCTCCTCATGTGGACGCCATATAAAAAATGCTTAGCACTTCATATGTAGTCAAAATGGCTGAGTGCTTAGCACCAATTGGGCAACGTCCAGCGCCGCACGTGCATCTCACGTGCACGCCATAAGAAGTGCTTAGCACTTCACATTTAGTCAAAATGACTAAAATGTTCAACATTTATTGGGCAGCGCCCATGACTGAATGCTTCACATGACATACATGTAAGCATCAGAGCCCAAATAAGTGCTTAGCACTTTTGAATAAAAAAAAGAGACCAAGTCGAAATTGGCTTAAGTCTCAGAAGTTTTCTTGCATTCGGGTCCAAATTCTCTTTTACTGGATCATAAATAAAAATGATCCTAAAATATTGTTAAGTTGATCTTAGTCTCAAATAAGACTAACGTATTCTTAACGAAAACAAACCGAGCCTAAATGCTCGCTTATAAATTTAAGTTGATCTTAATCTCAAACTAGATTAACGATCCTTAAATAAACAAAGATATTTCTGAACTGTAGGAATATACAAGCTAAGTTCAAAAACCCGTCAAGCAAATTCTTGACCTAAGCCCAAATCTAAAATATACATATTTGGACTAATCCGCGCCCTACGGGCGACGACATAAACTAGCCTCCGTATACAATCCACTGGCAACCAAAACAAACAAAACACACACGACACAAAGTGAACTGCCAGAGCAGGAGAAAGTGGTTATCGTAATACGATAATATAATTAACTGCAGGGGCTTGTGCCTGCAGGGAAGAGCGTCCCCACAATCAAAACCCCTCACAAATGAGGGAAAATCTGATGAAGTCTGCCGCAACGGTCAAATCTGTCCAAACCTCCGATATATGGTACCATAAATCAACTTGGTATTTTCGAAGAGGTGGATGGAGAAGTCCAAATAGCATCTGCCCCCAAATTCACGCCATATGTCTCAACGTCTCGGTCCGGTCTTTCGGCGGTGAACAAAGGACATTAGATGAAGTGCAATTTCATACCCCTAAAATCATTGAGTGAGTATAAAGATTCCTAGAACTTTGGTGAGCATTAACTTTTGAAATTATTAATTTGAAAATAACAATTATCTTTCATTGACATTGTCTTTGAAATTTTACAGATATTGTTATAGTTGTGGTCACTATAAAAGAAATAAAATCAAGCAAGAAAAGTTCGGAGGCAAATGATCCTGTATTTGATGGATTTCAGCATAGATACTGAAATAAGAGTTTCATCGCAATTCACACCGGGTATTTGATGAAAAACTCTTTACTACAAGTCTAGCCTTATTAGGTTGCTACCTTTCCATCGGCATTGATCTCGAAAGATCTACTTGCTCCAAATGGGTTTTACCCTTTCAGGAGCATCTATCAAAGTCCAAAATCCATAATTTGCTGGAGTGCGTGGAGTCCAACTTGGATATCTTGCATCTGGCCATTTGAAAGTCATCATTTCCTATGACCTGCTGATAACTAGTAGGGCCATCATCACTATGATGCTGACCTCCCTGTCATTATCTACGAGAAAACCGAAGTATCTCTCGGGTGGCTAAGGTCACCTACAAAAATCCACGGAGTGGCTAAGGTTTTTCGAGTCTAATTGAATCCTTAGGTCCTACTAAATTTTCAGTAATCGTTTATGGTTCTGGAATCACTTCCAGTTCTACCATATGCACACTAATTTCTTTTGCAAAGATGTCCTTTTTATTAAAAAAAAAAGATGGCGAGTCAAGAACAATGCAATTATTGATCTTGAAAATGGTAGAAGTTAAATTCTTGCGAAAGCTTGGGATAACTCACAAACTGGCATTACTGAAACGCGCCTTGAGTATGTCCAGATTATACTTGTAAACAAAAACCGGATAACTCCATATCTTAACAATCTCAAGATACACAACCCTTCTATGTTCATATAATATCAAAGAAACTAATTTAGATGGAACCATATTCAAATGTTATGCAGTCGTGTCTAGTACATATCCCTAAATGGATAAAAGGTCATACAACATTACTCATCATGGGGCACACCCGTAGATGAGGAACCTGAAAGAGAATCGAATTCTCAATATTATAATGACATAATATCTAGCATAAGTATCCACATTTTCGATCACTTCGAAGAATTTTGATACTTTCAACGTATGGTTCTTGACTTTATTCTACCTATAAACTTCTCAAAATGTTTGGACTTGACAATTCAACAAATGCGTGTCTAAAACAAGAGAACTCATAGGTAACATGAATGAAGTAAGAGTACCGGCACCATGCCTTACAAAGACACTGTGTATCAGTCCCAGGAGTTCAATAACTCGGGCTCCGTGTGTTGTAAGTTGAAAACTGTATTTTGGTTAAGAATGTTTTACACCGTTATTCAATACACCTTAGCTTATTTTCAACTGATAAAAGTAAATGGTTTTCAAAAATTATATCTCACTTTAAAAAATAAAGAGATAGATATATCATTTTAAGAATTGGTGCATAACAACGGTTATTCGAAACCAAATATTTGCCGTAAGACAAAACCAAGTGATTTAATCCAATATCACCAATTGCTACGAATTCCGTATTGA
Organism: Agapanthus africanus; assembly: GCA_030015575.1. Taxonomy (NCBI): domain Eukaryota; kingdom Viridiplantae; phylum Streptophyta; class Magnoliopsida; order Asparagales; family Amaryllidaceae; genus Agapanthus; species Agapanthus africanus. The sequence continues at coordinate 465,093,914 of CM057343.1, forward strand.
GAATCAAATCACACATTTCCTAATATTTTACTCCTTCTCAGCATCTGTAATATCATACAGATGTGATATTCCAATCTGGTTTATACATACCCTGAAGTCAAAATCAATTGGGAAAACAGTTTTCAATTATAATATCATAGAAATTCTAAAACATAAATGTTTCAAGGGGGTGGTCGGGTATTCCTAGTAATGTCACTTTCACTGTCCAGATTTACGAGAGTAATCGCAATTTCCTTTCCTCTCATTCCAACACTTTATATGTCTCTACATCTCATATTTGGAACACCATACTCATGCTAGATGGTTTTCTTCCTTCCTTACTTTTCGGCACCAGCTTAAGATTTGGAAGAAGACTATCCAGCAAGCATAACAAGTGTACTCTCCTTTTACAAGGAGCCCACAACTTGAAAGAATGTGAAGAAGGGGAGACAACCGAATTATACAATTCAATTTCTCCAAAACCCGTGGTCATTCTCGACTAAAGCAACTTTTTTGAGTCCGTATGTAACTATACGGTGTCCATTCCAAGAAATATGAATCTCCGTAGTGATACAGAGTGTTTTGAAGAAAGTAAAGGGATAATAGGAGCGACAGAGACATGTGACTTTGTCGTGAATCGTGACAATTCAAAACCAAAGTATGTAAAAAGGTTCAGTTAACTTGATTTACACATTTTAGTTTAAGGTCAGTCATGGTTGAAAACTAGAGGGAGAAAAGAAACATTCGGCATGCACTCTATCAAAATTAGATTGGTTAATTAATTCATCTAATCAGGATGGCTCCTATTGTTTTCTCGAATTCTCATTCAAACTCTAAAAGGAGAACTAGTCGGGATCATGTACACCTTATAAGTTTACTAACTGTAACAGCTCCAAATTCTATGTACAGAAAATTCATTAAAAGTTAATGTACACTTGGGGTATTTACAATTCCTGTGAATACTATAAATATTTGTTTTGATTTAGAACGGCAAGAAAGTGCTTGTAGCACATTGGTAAAGACTTGCACTACTGTGACGTAGCCCCTGTGACCGAATCCCCCCAGCCACATTATCTTTTTAGTTATTTTTCTTTTAATCTTTTAGAAGTCTAAGAGTTTGCACGAGCACTGCACGTAAACTGAAGGGTCACACTTAAAACAAACATATGCAAATTAGTATTCAGTCCGACTTGGACACGTGGCGAGAATCCGAGCCCCCGCCTCCATTATCTGACCGGCGAGAGTGAAGCATAGGCCGCCGCCGCCGCCGGTTTTCCTTGGTCCAAACCCTAATTTTTTTTGTAAACCCTAGACCCTTTGACTACCCCCTTAACCCCAGTATTGCTTATTTACTCTGCACATTTACAGAGAATAATAAAACCCTTCAAATTCCATTTTAATGCATTATTCATCACCCATAAACCCTAAATTGTCCTATAAATACCCACCCCATCTTACACCCTCTCACTCAGAATTCTCTTGCAAAAACTATACCAAATTCCCAAGTCTTTAGTGTTCAAGTGGTCAGTCTGAGCTTGGGAACTGTAAGTCCATGTTGCTCACCGCGGTTCTTACGGGGAGGCGGAAATGGCGAAAAGCGATTTTTGGCGCAAAGGCAACGTGGACTAAAAGAAGGATCTTTGCTAAACAACAAAGTCAAGTGTGGTCAAATGGTCAAAGCAATTAGCCATCACATAATTATCACTAAAAAGATTAGTAAATAATGTCCCCGGCTTATAATGGTTTTGACTGAACCAACTGCCAAAACCCTAATGAGTCCGCCTCATTATGGTTTTGACCGAATCAACTGTCAAAACCCTAATGAGGCACCTCCTTCCTCTTCGCTCCTCACAACTGTGCATACACACCCGCAACCGCATTCCGTAGAATGCGAATGCACAGAAGACAAAACAAATCCATCCGTGCAATACTAGGATCCGGCTTAAACCAAAGCCCACTAGTATTGCCTGCCCGAACAGCATACGCACATAAGTGCACGTAAGCGATCGTAGCCCTGCCGTAAAACCATATGGCCTCTACACCTTTCGCTCAGTGTAGGGAACTCTCTGTGTGGGACTCTAAAGACTCGACACTACACTGGCAGTGGGTTTAACCACAGACCGCAAGTGGCACTAGCTGTACGTAACGGTTCCCAGGTAGATGTCGATAAGAAGGCCGATGAGGTAAACCCATCCGAACTCCTACTGAGCCTGAATGTGACAATCTTCGTACAGTCCGGTCTGTTCGTCTAAGAATATCGCATGGCGGGCCTAAGGGGTGGCGAACGTCAGTCTCCTAATAGCGGTACAAGTCGTGTCGAAGTGTAGCCCAGAACACCCTGAGATAACACTGGAAATCTACCAGTATATCTCGCTTGCCCTGGCCAGGGACGACTATGTGTAATGGCTCTCCTAGACACAACGCGATATCAACCCCCAATACCGGGAGAGACGAATCCTGTCTAACCGTCACTGCCTCCAAGTGCTTCGGGACTGCACCCAACTACTACCTGTTTGCACGACTCCTTTGAGCCGTGGTAGGATAGTAATCAAATAACAGTGGGAACACACTCGAGGCGAAGTGACAGTGTCAAGTCAACGGACTAAGCTGTACTCATGTCACCTGGGAACTGATAACTAACGATAGGTATAATACCAACCAACAGTTCCCGACGAGTCTTGTCCAGTGTACTCGTAACCTAACGAGCACCCGCATACTATTTCCAGTACAACGTACTGATGGCTGTGGGACAGACCATCTCCCCTGCTGGGATGAGAAGCGCATACACTAGTCTACTCCGGAGTATTGATGCCCTGTCTCGATAATCCTACGACTAGGGACCTGTATAAGGATGTGCTTATAGATTACCCAGCCCCCACAAGTGCGATTGCCATCACAACGCTGGTAATCAAGCAAAGATCCTAAGGGCTCCACTAATATGTATAAGCAATATGCTAAAAGAAACACATGCACATATTAAAGTAGAAACAAACCAAGTAGCATACTACCATTTTGAGCAAGATTGTCTATACAACTGTGAATATCCCAAGCTTCTATTAAGTAATATACAAACTAGTATGATACAGTAATGGCCTCTAGGGCATATACACTAACAATCTCCCACTTGCACTAGGGCCATGTACTAGCGTATCGAAGACCTATCATCTCGATCAGCCGCTCGAACTGAGTCCGGGGAATGGCCTTCGTGAATGGATCTGCAGTGTTATCTTCTGAATTTACTCTCTTCACCTCGACCTCCCGGCGATCTACGATCTCCCTGATCAGGTGAAACTGCCTCAAAATGTGCCTGGACTTCTGATGGGACCTGGGTTCCTTCGCTAAAGCTATAGCGCCGTTGTTGTCACAATACAGCGGTATTGGATCAACAATGGTAGGAACCACCTGAAGCTCCGTGAGGAACTTCTTCATCCAGACAGCTTCCTTTGCGGCATCGCAAGCAGCTATGTACTCCGCTTCCATAGTTGAGTCAGCAACGGTTTCCTGCTTGGAACTCTTCCAGCAAACCGCCCCTCCATTGAGGGTAAAGACATAACTCGACATGGACTTGGAGTCATTCTTGTCACTCTGGAAGCTGGAGTCAGCAAAGGCCTCCATCTGGAGGTCTTTTCCGCCATACATCAAGAACATCTCCTTAGTCCTTTTCAGGTACTTGAGAATGTTCTTTACTGCTATCCAGTGTTTCTCCCCTGGGTCCGATTGATACCGGCTTACAACGCTCAATGCGTATGCTACATCTGGTCTGGTACACAACATCGCATATATTATAGAGCCTACCGCAGATGCGTAGGGTATAGATGACATGCGAGCCCTTTTCAAATCAGTCTTGGAAGACATCTCTTTGGATAGGGTGATTCCGTAACAAGCCGGTAGATTACTGCGCTTGGAATCTTCCATACTGAATCGTTTCAGTATGGTGTCGATGTACCTAGACTGCGAAAGTCCCAACATCCTCTTAGATCTATCACGATAGATCTGGATCCCCAGAATGTAGTTGGCATCGCCTAGGTCCTTCATGGAGAACCTCTGTGACAAGAATCCTTTGACTGACTATAGCATAGAAATGTCATTTTCTATTAGGATAATGTCATCCACGTACAAGACAAGGAATACCACAGTTCTCCCTACAATCTTACTGTAAATGCATGGTTCATCTAGGTTTTTGATAAAGTCGAATTCTTTGACAGTATTATCGAAGCAGATGTTCCAACTCCGCGATGCCTGCTTCAGTCCATAGATGGACTTGAGCAACTTGCACACTTTACCGCTGCTCCTACTCTGAATGAATCCCTCTGGCTGATCCATATAGACGCACTCTTCTAAATTTCCATTTAGGAAAGCCGTCTTTACGTCCATCTGCCAGATCTCATAATCGTGGAAGGCAGCAATGGCAAGAAGGATCCGAATGGATTTGAGCATAGCCACTGGAGAAAAGGTCTCGTCATAGTCCAAACCAGGTCGTTGACGAAAAACCTTTTGCTACAAGTCTAGCTTTATAGGTTTCAACCTGTCCATCTACACCAATCTTCTTTCTGAAGATTCATTTGCAGCCTACGGGTTTTACCCCTTTTGGAGCAAAGTCCAAAGTCCAAACTTTGTTGGTGTACATGGACTCCATCTCGGTCCGCATTGCATCCAGCCATTTTGCCGAGTCACCGCTCTGAATGGCTTGCTGGAAGCTAGTAGGCTCATCATAATCAATAGTGCAATCCTCTCTATCCCCGTCTACGAGAAAACCGTAGTATCTCTCGGGCGGATGAGACTGCCTACTATTCCTGCGGAGTGGCGCTGGGATGTCCGGTTCTCCTGAACCTTCTGGTTCTACCAAGGTTTCAGTAATAGCTTGTGGTTCTGGAATTTCTTCCAGTTCTATTGCGCTCCCACTTATTTGATTTTCTAAAAATTCAGTTTCCAAGAAGTGGGAATGCTGAGAAACAAAAACCTTTTGTTCCTCTGCGGAATAGAAAAGATACCCGCTGGAGTTCTTTGGGTATCCCACAAACTTACACCGTACTGAGCGTGCCTCGAGCTTGTCCGCATGCTGCTTCTTTACAAAAGCTGGACATCCCCATGTCTTAAGATACTTAAGACATGGTTTCTTCCCACTCCACATCTGATATGGGGTGGTAGGCACAGTCTTGGTTGGAGCCTTGTTCAAGAGATATGCAGCTGTTTCTAGTGCATAACCCCAGAAAGATCGCAGTAACTCAGCCTTACTCATCATGGAACGAACCATATCCAATAGGGTTCGATTCCGCCTTTCCGATACACCGTTGTATTGTGGTGTGTATAGAGGAGTAAGCTGAGAGAGAATTCCATTCTCTTATAAGTAGTCCAGAAACTCGGCACTCAAGTATTCACCACCTCGATCAGATCTCAGTGTCTTGATACTTTTGCCTGTTTGTTTTTCAACTTCATTCTTGTATTCCCGAAATTTCTCAAAGGCCTCGGATTTATGCTTCATTAGGAAGACATGTCCATACCTGGAGAAATCATCTGTGAAAGTAATGAAGTATGAATAACCACTTCGCGCATGTGTAGACATTGGACCACACACATCACTGTGTATGAGTCCCAAGAGCTTGCTCGCTCTTACTCCGTGTCCAGCGAACGGAGTCTTTGTCATTTTTCCCATGAGACAAGATTCACAAGTGGCATAAGACTGGTACTCGAACGGATTCAAGTATCTCTCTTTATGTAACTTTGTCAACCGTGTCTCATTAATGTGACCCAGTCTACAATGCCATAAGAAATCCTGATTTAATTCCGGAGACTTTCTTTTAAGTGTGTTCTGGACACTGAAAATCTGAGCTTGATTCAATACATATATCCCATTTTCTAATGTACCTGACCCAATCAGAACTTGATTTAGGTGGATGTGGACCACATCGCTTACAAAAGTAAAATCATATCCTTCCTTAGAAAGTAAGGATACAGATATGATATTACAAGTCGCACCTGGTACATACAAACAGTTACGCAGAATCAATATCTGCCTAGTTGTCAGTCTAAGATGATATTCCCCTACGGATTCAGCGTTCATGTCCATTCCGTTAGCAACCCTGAGAGTCATATCACATATCCTGATAACCCTACGGTTTCTTAGAGCTTGTAACGAATTACAGATGTGAGATCCTGATCCGGTATCCAATACCTAGGAAGTAAGGTTAACTGACATACAGTTCTCTATTACAAACACACCCGAAGCCGAAGCCACAACATGCTTCGAATTCTGGCTACTGGCTTTGCTAGCCCTGCAATCCTTCTGCCAATGTTCATTCCTGTAACAATGGGAACGTCCCTCTTTTACTACATCCAGTCCCGAAACTTTCTCCCTTCTCTTTCCTTCTACTTCCTTGGTTTCCTTCAGGGTAGAAGGTAGAGACTGTAGAATCAAGTCAGTATCTGACCCGTTCTTCAACGTGGTTTTCAGGTCTGTGAGCTCAAAATAGCTGGTCTCTGTAAGGACGTTGCCCCCTACAGATGACCCGATAGCCAACCTCGCTGGAAGCAATTCGTTCGAGGTCTCATATCTTGCGATACGAGATTGCTCTCCATATAAATCTTTGTTATGGAGGAAGATATAAACTAAGTCCATCTTCTCGTGCTACCTCTGGTATGCACCATCAACTGAGGTTAACACGAGGCACTTGGCTTTCGCACAGTCTTTTTCCGATGTCTTACGGATATCAATATCCGTGACAGGGGAAACTGGTCCTGAGACAGCAGGAGTTGGATTAGTTAAAAAGTGTCCCAACTTGTTATGGGCAATGGACATCTGGATAGACCTTTCCCAGTCATAACAGTCAGATTCAGTCATTTTATTATCTAGATGTAACCTATGTCTGGTCACTGGGTTGCTGCAATTAAGAGAGAGAGAAGAAAACACTTAGCATGATGCTCTTGCAAGTTTAGATTGGTTTTTAGTTTATCTAAATATGATGGCTCCCACTGTCTCTCGAATCCCTCCTCAAACCATAAAGGAAGAATTAGTCGGGATCAATCTCACCGTACAATACTTGCTTAACCGTTCAGCCAGGCCAGTGTCGGTACTTCGAGGGAGGTTTTTCAACGCTTTCGCGAAGTTCCTTAATTAAGTAACCTCTTTTCCCTGTGGGCGTAGCCCCGCTAACACCTTTCTAGACACCTACTTGATTTATAGCATTGATCGTTAAGTGAGAAAGTTCCCGAGGAGTAGCATATACTCACAGTAGGATCGGGATCCAAATATCATTGTGTGATAAAACTGAAGGAATCCTACCAGAATCATCACACTCTAAATGGTATGCAGCACTAGCAAGTTTCAGTTTCTTTAGAAACTCCCGATGTGGATTTTTGCCCCATGCTCTTATGACCTTGACGAAGGTCAACAAATCATAAGTCACATGTCAAGTTCTACCCATCATTGTCCAGGTTAATTTGAACCCACCCGTATATACCCTTGACGAAGGTCAACAAGGTAATACGACTGTCCCAAACCAACGCATCTATCTATGCTACATATGAACACTCAACAGCTACCAATCACTATGCCTTGACGAAGGTCAACAAACATAGCTTGAATACTATTGAATATTTATACGAAATGACGGAGGGCTACGAATGGTTTTGGCGAAACCGTGAACGTAGTGAACTTGATATAATCGAAGGAACCTTGATAGCTTTTAAAAGGAGTGGTTTAAGCTCCGCGTTTAAAAGTTGTTTTTGAAAAGAACCGAGCGGTTTTGAAATTGTTCCAACGACTTTACTTTGGTTTATTTTCTTGCATTAATTTTAATGCGTCCCATCATTTAATCCTACCATTGCAGAAAACAACGAAAATATGACATACGCTTATGTCATCCGTATTCGCCACGGGGTCCCGTCATCACCCGTTAGGTTACTTAACTAACGACAGAGCGGGGGCTGGACTAGCGTGGATGCAAAACATAAGCAACGCCTAAATAGATATCATATATAGATATATACATTCGTCAGATGCAATGATAGCCATTCCAGATCACAGATGAACACTTTGGATATACTAGGAATCCGCGTTTCGTTCGAGCCTGCAACGAAAGACGAATTGCACAGTCGCGATGAATAGCCAAACCCCACCCTAGACCCCTACGGGTGCGGCAAACTACCCGCCAAGTACCCGAAATGAAGCAACCTCCCTTAACAACGTGAGTAGGACACTCGGCACTTCGAGATACCCGGTAGTTTGTGCACCCCACCTTGGGTCAATCCTAGGAGCAAAAACAGTAAAAAGAAATAATATACAATGGCGGCTACAACCTCATCCCGGATATGCGGCCATACAATAATATTACATCAATTACAAACTTTACATTGAATGAAAGAAAAAGAAACTCTCATCTCACATCGCCGGCTATTCATCCGTGACAATCCACCGAGTTCATATACACAAACCATCAACATTACAGATCACAGATATGTATAACCCCCACTAATCGTCGTATAGCGATTAGCAGACGTTCAATATATATATCACATCACAGATAAGATCCATTAGCCAAAGTCTACGGAATTTCGATCAAAATACGGATTTGTAACCATCCCAAACACAAATTTGTTTTTTGGAAATTCTGGGCAGAAACAAAATATACTAAAAATCCCAAAACATTCAACTAAGAACACTGCAATAAAGACGGTCCATGGCCGAGTCAACTCAGCCGCGGATCCGCGGCAAGAAGCATGTTCTTGCCGCGGTTCCGCGGCGCTTTGACCGAGTCACTGGATCGTTTTTGGTGGGTGTTTTTAGAAAACCCTGAGCCGATTTTTCATGTATGTTAAATAATTTTTAAAGTAGTATAAAAAATCGGCAGAAAGTTGATTTTTCCGGACAAGTTTTGCGAATTTTTTCCGATCGAGATTCTAAATACTTTGCTAACATGCTGGTTTATGTTTAGCTAGGCTCTGATACCACTGTAAGTTCACATTGCTCACCCCGGTTCTTACGGGGAGGCGGAAATGGCGAAAAACGATTTTTGGCGCAAAGGCAGCATGGACTAAAAGAAGGATCTTTGCTAAACAACAAAGTCAAGTGTGGTCAAATGGTCAAAGCAATTAACCATCACATAATTATCACTAAAAAGATTAGTAAATAATGTCCCCGGCTCATAATGGTTTTGACCGAACCAACTGCCAAAACCCTAATGAGTTCGCCTCATTATGGTTTTGACCGAATCAACTGTCAAAACCCTAATGAGGCACCTCCTTCCTCTTCGCTCCTCACAACTGTACATACACACCCGCATCCGCATTCCGTAGAATGCGAATGCACAGAAGACAAAAAAATCCATCCGTGCAATACTAGGATCCGGCTTAAACCAAAGCCCACTAGTATTGCCTGCCCGAACAGCATACGCACACAAATGCACGTAAGCGATCGTATCCCTGCCGTAAAACCATACGGCCTCTACACCTTTCGCTCAGTGCAGGAAAACTCTCTGTGTGGGACTCTAAAGACTCGACACTACGCTGGCAGTGGGTTTAACCACAGACCGCAAGCGGCAATAGCTGTACGTAATGGCCCCCAGGTAGATGTCGATAAGAAGGGCGATAAGGTAAACCCATCCGAACTCCTACTGAGCCTGAATGTGACAATCTCCGTACAGTCCAGTCTGTTAGTCTAAGAATATCGCATGGCGGGCCTAGGGGGGTGGCGAACGTCAGTCCCCTAATAGCGGTACAAGTCGTGTCGGAGTGTAGCCCAGAACACCCTGAGATAACACTGGAAACCTACCAGTATATCTCGCTTGCCCTGGCCAGGGACGACTATGTGTAATGGCTCTCCTAGACACAACGCGATATCAACCCCTAATACCGGGAGAGACGAATCCTGTCTAACCGTCACTGCCTCCAAGTGCTTCGGGACTGCACCCAACTACTACCTGTTTGCACGACTCCTTTGAGCCGTGGTAGGGTAGTAATCAAAGAACAGTGGGAACACACTCGAGACGAAGTGACAGTGTCAAGTCAACGGACTAAGCTGTACTCATGTCACCTGGGAACTGATAACTGACGATAGGTATAATACCAACCAACAGTTCCCGACGAGTCCTATCCAGTGTACTCGTAACCTAACGAGCACCCGCACACTATCTCCAGTACGACGTACTGATGGCTGTGGGACAGACCATCTCCCCTGCTGGGATGAGAAGCGCATACGCTAGTCTACTCCGGAGTATCGATGCACTGTCTCGATAATCTTACGGCTAGGGACCTGTATAAGGATGTGCTTATAGATTACCCAGCCCCCACAAGTGCGACTGCCATCACAACGCTGGTAATCAAGCAAAGATCGTAAGGGCTCCACTAATATGTATAAGCAATATGCTAAAAGAAACACATGCACATATTAAAGTAGAAACAAACCAAGTACATACTACCATTTTGAGTAAGATTGTCTATACAACTGTGAATATCCCAAGCTTCCATTAAGTAATATACAAACTAGTATGATATAGTAATGGCCTCTAGGGCATATACACTAACAAGAACAAGTCTGAACTTCAGCGCAGCTTATTATCTACAAACTGATGGTCAGTCTGAGTGAACTATTCAGATCTTGGAGGATATGCTAAGAGCGTGTATGCTAGATTTCGGAGGATCGTGGGAAGATCACCTACATCTTGTGGAGTTTTCATACAACAACAGCTACCAAGCAAGTATAGGAATGCCACCTTTTGCAGCACTATATGGAAGGAAGTGTCGATCGCCATTAAGTTGGGTCGACATCGGAGATAGAGAACTCCTTGGACCTGAGATGATAGTAGCAACTGTCGACGTAGTTCGTACTATCAGGAAAAGAATGCGCATGACCCAAGATCGACAGAAGCACTGGGATGATGCAAAGCGCCGTCATTTGGAGTTCCAGCCGGGAGATTACGTATTTCCGAAAATATCTCCAAACCGCGGAGTGATTCGATTTGGAAGACGGGGTAAACTTAATCCAAGGTATATTGGACTGTTCGACATACTTGAACGAGTCGGTGAAGTGGCTTATCGCTTGGCACTTCCACCCTCATTGGAAGGAGTGCATAATGTATTCCACATATCTCAACTCAGAAGGTATGTGAGTGACCCCAGCCATATTCTTGATCATTCCGAGCTCACTGTACAGCCCGACTTATCTTGTGATCAGCAACCTGTTGAGATCCTGAATAGAAAAGTGAAGTCACTTCGGAACAAGAAAATCAACTTGGTTCGAGTGATGTGAAGAAAGGACACACCATTAGAATTAACGTGGGAAAGGGAGGATGAGATGCGTTCAAGATATCCTCACTTATTTGTAAACTAGTCCTTAAAATAAATTGTAAATTTCGAGGACAAATTTTTTGTAAGGAGGGTGGACTGTAACAACTCTAAATTCTATGTACAGAAAATTCATTAAAAGTTAATGTACACTCAGGGTATTTACAATTCCTGTGAATGCTATAAGTATTTGTTTTGATTTAGAATAGCAAGAAAGTACTTGTAGCACATTGGTAAAATCTTGCACTGTTGTGGCGTAGCCCCTGTGATCGAATCCCCCCAGCCACATTATCTTTTTAGTTATTTTTCTTTTAATCTTTTAGAAGCCCAAGAGTTTGCACGAGCACTGTACGTAAACTGAAGGGTCACACTTAAAACAAATAGGTGCAAATTAGTATTCAGACTGACTTGGACATGTGGAGAGAATCCGAGCCCCCGCCTCCATTATCCGACCGGTGAGAGTGAAGCATAGGCCGCCGCCGCCGGTTTTCCTTGGTCCAAACCCTATTTTTTTTGTAAACCCTAGAGCCTTGGACCCCCCCTTAACCCCAGTATTGCTTATTTACTCTACACATTTACAGAGAATAATAGAACCTTTCAAATTCCATTTTAATGCATTATTCATCACCCCTAAACCCTAAATTGACCTATAAGTACCCATCCCATCTTACACCCTCTCACTCAGAATTCTCTTGCAAAAACTATACCAAATTCCCAAATCTTTAGTGTACAAGTGGAGTTAGTGAAGGGCGAAACTCCGTCGAACTTTCGAGAAGATTCCGGCGACGAATCGACGCCCCGGAGATTTCTTTAGGACCCCCTCTCTCTCCTCTAGTCGAACAATCCAGTAAGTCTCATTTCCCATCTCATTTTTTTTTTAAAAAGTTCTATTTCTAAAACCCGACCGAAGTGGAGTTAGTACGACTTCCGATTCGGTTTTCTTTAAAAACTGCACTTTTCTTTAACAAGATAAAACCATATTCTTATACGTTGATTAATAAACATTAAAAAAATCAATAAAATAAGTTTCACATCAAAATAATCATTTTTGTGACATTTATCACATTTTTACATAAAAATACCACAAACTATCCATTTCGACATTTTAACCTTTATTCCTTGCTATACTTTTAGATAGTTCACGAGGTAATGACCCAGCTCATCACAATACATACCTCTATTATAGCACGATAAAGTTTGGGACAATAGAATACGGGAAATACGACCTTACAAATAAATACCCTAAATTTATAAAACCGTTTTCTATAAAAAGATGTATTAACAATTTCCATGCAATTGCACCTCTACAGCCCATTTTAGGGACCCCGTTCGGGATGGTGCGGATTATCGCACATTCTCGGGTTTAGTAGAGCGAGATGCAGACCTCCGCAAGAAGCATTCGATCTCGATGGAATTTTTTTATACATTTTTCTTTAGAAAAATGAGATTTCTACAAGAAAATAAATAATTATTTTCATTAAATATATATATATATATATATATATATTATCAAAATGCCTATTTTAATTATATAAATATTCCAAGTTTTCCAAATCAAAAGAATCACTATTACATGAAAATACCATCCAAATACAACACAAGTACAATATTTCAAGAAAATACCATATACTATCAAACTAGATTCTATTCGCTAGAAATTTCACATTTATAAAATATACATCTATGAAAACCCTAAAGACGATAATTAAATACTTGAGGAGTATTTTGAAATTATGCCAAAACTATTTTTACATAAAACCCCCTTAAGTTATATTAAATTACAATAAGGACCCTAGTAAACATAGGTTTAAGCAGGACCAGTCTCTTAAGCCTCAGGGTGCCGGAGATATGGGTGCTTGCCTATCTAAGGTAGACAACCTAATAAACGGTGTTATCAATACGGTAATTGTCTTGGAAAAAGACACAAATCCTGCCGTACATGTGCAGCAGTTACCGATAACATCAAAGCCTAATTCAGGACTTCAATTTCTTTTCTAATTGTCTGACTTAGACTGAGTCTAAATATTATCAATCTGACTTGAATATGATTCAAGTATAAAACCACAATTCAATATGAATCCATATATTCAATCTATTCAATCTATACAACTTGACCGAACCGAACCATGGATATACTCCATTTACATGTTCATCCATTATATCCGTTCCATTACTGATATCATGGTTTCGGTAAGTCATCCATCTATCCAATTATAATACAATACAATACAATACAACTAATGCAATCAAGACATCGTGAGGTTTATAAGGGGTAGATTGGTACGGAATGTGTTAAAAGTGGCACGAGACTGTAATCATAAGACACCTAACCTGAATCTCCATTGCCGTTGTACCATGGCTGAACGATTCCTTGTACTCTGTATACCTTAGTCTCCGGGATAGTGAGACCCCTATCGTATACACTGGCATTTTCTATACCAAACTACAAACAACAGCGTTAATAATATAATACAACTTTAAAAGTTACATTCTCCTTCTGTCTATTCTGTCTCTTCTTACTTTTGGGACTTACCGAGCGACTGTTCGCTGACGACATTCCTTTTCTTCTTTCTTTAGAATGTTGTCAGGTGGATCGGACCTTCTGGAGACCGAGCCTACCAGTGAGGACTTGGATCAGCTAGCCTTTGACCCGGAGCTCTAGTTTACTTGTACATTTCATTTTCATTTCTTTTATGCCATTGTATAGGCATTGCTTTCAGTACATGTATTTTCATTTCAGTTGTATTGTAAAAAGAATGTTAATAAATAAAGTTGATGTTCATTTACATTTTGTCTCTTGTGTACATTTTATTTTATATTGCTTAGATACGCTTAGTATGTTTACTTCTGAGTAAATGCGTAGCGGCCTCGTCGCGCCCTCTGCCAGTATACCGGGAAGCGGGGCGTGACAGGTTTTGTTGGTGGCCTATGCAGGTCAGCTCTGTGTGGACATACATGTTAGCTTGGTATGGACATGCAGGTCAGCTCTGCGTAGACAACCTAAGCAATATAACACAGGAACCAGTAACTAAAAACATTATTTACAATTCATATTCCTTGAATCTTCCAATTTCATATATTTTGAATCTGTTCTAACCCAAATTTTTCTTTCAAGGTTATGGATTCCCCAAATAACACCAGCACCAACTTCAACAACACTCCACCTCTCCTGCCAATTACACCAGCCGTAGCTGCTCTGATCAATGAGCAAACGGTCTTGCTTGAAGCGATCCGTAGCCTCCTAGAGAGACAGCAGCAGCATACTGCTATCTTGATGAACTGTCCCAAGGCAGAAGCACCTGGGGTGAAGCAATTCAGGGCCTTGCACCCCAATCAATTCTCAGGAAAAGAGTGCCCCTTAGAAGCCGAGGAATGGGCCCAGAGTATTGAAGATGACCTGGCAGTAGCACAAATGCCAGAGGTCGCTTGGGTTCGAGTTGCAAAGCTGCAGCTAACCGATAATTCACGGGTCTGGTGGAAGGCGGAAGAAAGCCGTCTCACCCAACCGATCGAATGGAGGACTTTCCGTGATATGTTCGACGCAAAGTACTTCCCCGAGACTGCCAGATTCGACATGGAACATCAGTTCATCCACCTACAACAGGGTTCAATATGGACCAAATCAGTGGATGAGTACGATACTGAGTTTACCATGCTTAGTCGGTAAGATACGTCTCAATATTTCGATTTTAAAATATCACATAATACACAGCTAACACCATACTTTAACAGATTTGCGGCACACCTGATACCGATGGATGAGATCAGAGCCCGACGATTCCAACAAGGGTTAGATCCGGAGATCCAGACTGCATTAGCCACAGGAGATTTCCCAACTCATGAATCGGCTCTGAAAGCTGCCCGCTGATATGAGGCAGTGGTAAAGATGAGGGGCAAACTTCAGTCTGCCGAGATGAAGCGCCCTGCCAACCAGATGGCAGGAGGAGCCTCTTCAAGGCCACCTTTTGTGCCAAGGAGATCGGGAGTACCAAACAACCGGCTTAGCCCAGCCTTTTGCACCTATTGCAGGAGGGATGGGCATCTGATGAAAGATTGTCTGCGAGCAAATCACCTTTGCTTAGTCTGTGGCTCAGCTACTCATGACATTGGGTGTTGTCCTCGTAGACACAACCTATATGCTGCACCCAGGCCAGCAATCACTTACCCGCAGCGTCCAGCCATCCAGGAACCTGCTCCGAGACTTGCACTACGTGCTTAACCTCCTCAAGGACCGACTGCACCTCCTCCTCGTCAGTTCCATCAAGCTCAAAGGAACCCACCTTAAGGACCAAGGAACGGACAGAGGAATGCTCCTCCAGCAAGGAGGAATGTGCCGAGGAGACAGGCTTTCACAATGACCGTGGAAGAAGCTTAGTTCCTGATTTAAAATCAGGAAAGCCTACGGAAAAGGCTTCAGAAAAGGGTCACGTGCTTACACGTGACTAGCTGTTACGTGTTGGCACGTGACATCTAAAAGCATCGGCAATGCAAATTCAGTTTCCCAACTACATCAGAGAAAAGGGCTTCAGAAAGGGTCACGTGCTCCCACGTGACCAGGGTCACATGTTGGCACGTGACACTCAAAAGCGGCAGACTCAATTCCCTGATTGAATCAAGAAAAAGGCTCCAGACGAGGATCACGTGCTCGCACGTGACCAGGGGTCACGTGGTGGCACGTGACGGCTAAGCAGCAGAAGAAGGCAGAGCGCAAAAGAAGAAGATGGCTCGTTCCAAGGGGGTCACGTGCCCACACGTGACCGGCTTTCAAAGCCTATCTGTTAACAGAATTAAATTCTGAGAAAAGACCTCTTAAGCTTTCCAAAGCAACCGATTGAATTAAGGATTTAAAGGTGATTAAATATCATCTATCTATGGAAAAATATCGAATTTGGAAAGATTTCCCCTATAAATCTAACCGAAATAACAAAGGAGAATCTCTGGATTTAAAATCCAATGGTGAATAAAATTCACCTAATAATCCAAAGGTCCAAAACGAATGGTGAATACAAATCAAATCTCCCAATGAAAGATTCATCAAAAACTAATTGATTCGGCTGCTTCTCCTATAAATAGGAGCCAAGAGACACACAGATAGAGAGATAGAGAGAGATAGAAGCAGAAAGGAATCGAGACAAAAAAGAGGAGAGCCTTGATACTTTGGAGAAATTTGGATCTTCTGCAAAAGAAAACCCTAGGAAAGAAGGGGAAGGCCTTTTGAAAGGAAAAGAAAGTTTAATTCTCAACAGAGTTTAACTCTGATATAAAAACAGAAGAACATAGTTCTCTCTTTGGTGGAGGATCTGTAAAGTGCACATCTCCCCTTGAGTTGAGAATTTAATTCTCAATGGTTTGAGATCCTGCCATGCAGATCCAAAGCATAGAGAGGGAATGGAAGCACGAGAATTTAATTCTCACATAACTATAGGAATTTAATTCCTTTAAAATAAAATTAGGGTTTTACCCTGTGTTATGGGAATTTAATTCCTTCAGAATGAGCAGAATCAGGGTTTAACCCTAGTTAAGAACTAAAACAACAGGAATTTAATTCCCTTAACCTCATTCCCCAGAATAATTCTTTAACAGAGAGTGGGAGTTTAATTCCTTAAAGATTTTATTAGGGTTTAACCCTATTCAGTTCTTCACATATATGAGGAATTTAATTCCTACAGAAAATTCAGAGTTCAACTCTATCCCAGAATATAAATCTTCAAAAGGAAGTAGGAATTTAATTCCTCTGAAATTATTGTCAGGGTTCAACCCTATGAGGAATTTAATTCCTGAAAGGGATTAACAGATCTTCTAAAAAACATACATAGAGGCAGGGTCACGTGTCACCACGTGACCCCCAAAAAGATCTACAGAAAAGCCCCTTTGAGGCAGTGCTTCACGTGACCCACGTGACCCTTGGCAGAGGCTTTAACATACTCCATTTAAACACCCGTCACGTGATGGCACGTGATGCTCCAAAAGATGCAATATTCTCAGCAGAACAAATGAAGGGAGGGCGCCCTCACGTGCTACCACGTGACCCCTCTTGCCTTAGCGTCTAACGCTAAATTGGAACCCCTGAATCCAGTGTTAAAACACTGTTTGGCCTTAGTGTTCAACACTAATCAAATAGCTTTATTTGCAGTGTTCAACACTGATTACCTTAGTGTTTAACACTAATTTGAGATCTCTGTTGCCAGTGTTTTGATCTGTTTTAGTGTTTAACACTAATTTGAAAGCCTTGTTGCTGGTGTTTAACACCAACTATCTTTTAGTGTTAAACACTAACTTATCAATCCCATTCCCAGTGTTCAACACTGATTGGTCTTTAGTGTTTAACACTAGGCATTGGCCCAATTGGCTAAATGGCCAGAGGCAAAGCCTCTCCTTCAATGGACCAACAGGAAACCAATATTCCAGACATGATTGGACTTAGCCCAAGATGGCCATAATTCCTCAATTCAGACTTAATTGGGCTAATGGGCTCATAACATAATTAATTGGTCTTGATCTCAAATTGGGCCAAAGACTATTTAATCCACCCCGGCTCAAGGGTACATCTCTTCACTCCTTTGATACTTGGCGTTGTAATTCCTCAACGTCTTCAAAGAGGTGACGGGTCCCGATGACCACACATTGACATGGATTGTGGGGTTCTTAAACTCATGGACTATGAGGTCCTTAACCTTGACCGAGATGTCTTAAAACTAACTGTGGGCTGTGGGGTCCTTAAACTCATGGACTATGAGGTCCTTAACCTTGACCGAGATGTCTTAAAACTAACTATGGACTGTGGGGTCCTTAAACTCATGGACTATGAGGTCCTTAACCTTGACCGAGATGTTTTAAAACTAACTGTGGACTGTGGAGTCCTTAAACCTATGGACTATGACGTCCTTAACCTTGACCGAGATGTCTTAAAAGTAACTTTGGACTGTGGAGTCCTTAAATCCACGGACTATGAGGTCCTTAACTATGAGGTCCTTAACCTTGACCGCAACGTCTTAAAACTAACATTGGACCGCAATGTCCTTAAAACTACCTATGGACCGCAATGTCCTTAAACTACCTACCGACCGTGATGTCACTAAACAAAACAACAGGGCTTCCTTAATTGCTCTATTGTTGGATATAAACGATCCCGTTAAGTTGATTTTGGTCTAAAAACTAGACCAACGTATCCTTAACAAACATTTAAGTCGATCTTACGCTCAAATGAGGCTAACGTATCCTTAAACCCAAACCCCCCAACCCAAATCTAAGATAATACGGATTTGGACTAGTCCACGCCCTACGGGCGACGACATAACTCAGTCTCCGTATACAATCCACGGGCAACAAAACACAAAACAAACACACACGACATGAAGTGACCATCTGGAGAAGGAGAAAGTTGTTACCGCAATGCAGTAGCGTAATTAACTGCAGGGGCTTGCGCCTGCAGGGAAGAGCGTCCCCACAATCAAAAACCCCTCAAGCGAGGGGGAATCTAACGAAGTCTGCTATATTGGACGCATCCGTTCAAACCTTCGATACAGGGTGCCATAAATCAACTTGGCATCTTCGGAGAGGTGGACGGATAGTACCAATTAGCATCTGCCCCGAATTTCAGGCGAGACGTCCAGTCGCGCCGTCCTTCGGAGGGGAACAGATTCTGGCACGCCCGGTGGAACCTTTTCCTCTTTCCACTCTACACTTCGTGTGTCGTGATTCGCGAACCAATCGCGGTTCGCTAATGGTTGCCCTTGGGTTTCAAGATACTAAGACTTGGCGTCTTGCTTATTGCAGAAAGCAAAGAATCGATGGCTTCTACTTCTGCGAAATGCTCCAACTGCTCGGACTGCAATTGCAACCAACGCTCTGCCTCGCCAGGAGGTATAGCCTACGGACCCCAAGCTGCTTCGTTGTTCACAATGCCCGTGGAACAGGTCACTCGAGCCACCACAGGATTGTTTTTTGGGACCATGCTCCCGCCGACAAGCTTCACCGCTCCGGTGCTGACAAAGGAAGCTCCCAAGAAGTCGGTCTTTGATCGTCTTACCCCTGCCGCGGCCCCTCTCAACGGGTCGCCCAACACCAGCGTCTCGGTCTTCTCTAGATTGGGCCAAGACTCCTGTGGACCCACAATGAGGCCTACAATCCCAGAGAAGGCTGCTTCTAAGAAAGTGACCGGTCCTGCTCCTGAAGTCGTCAATGCGGCTTCCCCTGCCAAAAAGTCGGTCTTTACAAGGTTGACGGCTCCGGCTTCAGCTCCCGCTCCTGCTACCCAAAAGACATCGGTCTTTGACAGGCTAACACCAGCAACGACCCCCCACCTACGCAGGGGGCAAGACGAAGCCATCCTCACCGCTGAACCAACGCCGTCCTCTCGACACGCTCGACGTCGCCACTGGCGCCGAGTAAGGAAGGCTGGAGGTAACTCCCCCTCTGGGCTAACTCCACCAGCCCCGATGGCAGAAGTTAATGCTGCTGTTCCAACTGGGAACAGCTTTGAGATGCTAAATAAGGTGCGTAGGAATTCTCCTACCACGATGGTAAAGAGGTCTCCTCCTCCACTAAAAAAGGTTGCGGAAATAAAGCCAGAACAGCCCCGATCCCCACAACGGCTGTCTTCCAAAATCTATAAGGTTTGGCGGCAGGCCCGAGACTCGATGATCGATCCAAACTTCTCCCGCCAACACAAGAAGCTGAAAATCCAACAGGAAGCCAGTCACCAGGCTAAACCACGAAACACTGTCTGGGTGCCCACCTCAATGGCCCCCTCAACTGCCACTGCTCATAAAAGGAGGAAGCCAGAGAAGATCCCCCAGCCTGCAATGACAGCTAAAGGCACTAAGCCCAGACGCCCTAAGTTTGGGGGCATGATGGTCCATACCGTATACATGGCGTCAGGAAAGGAAGACAGCCGTGCGTCTACAGGTCATAGACCGCTTACACGGTCGGTGACCAAAGCTCAGGAGCAACAGCAAAAGCTCCAGGAAATGATGAACGCTATGGCCGCACTTACCGGGCCAAAAGAAAACCCTGAAACGTCCTCAGACGAACGCCAGGAGGAAGAAACCGACGTTGAGTTCCTTCGCCGAATATTCGAGAAGAAGGACAAAGAGGCTGCCGAACAAGCAGCCAATATACAGCGTATGGGCCTTCTCTTCCAAGATATGATAGGAATGATGATCCAACAAGACCCACCCGCTGAGGATCCCCCGATCGTCCTTGAAGACGACAGGGGGGAAACGTCAAATCTACCACCGGCCCTCTCAACGGCCAAGGAGGAGACAATCTCTAAGGCTAATTTGGTCGACTATATAGCCCAACAAATCCGGGTTCATCACGCGACTGAGGCAGCTGGTCAAGTCGTAAAAACGGGCCAGCCGTATCCAAGCTGGTACGACCAAATCAAATACCCGCCGGGTTATACAATACCAAAATTCCACGTGTATAAGGGGACCGGCAATCCCCATCAACATGTTGCCCAGTTCAGGGCCCTTTACGGTAACACCGGCGGTGATGATAAACTGTTGCTTCGCCAGTTCGTGGGTAGCTTATCAGAAACAGCGTTCGAATGGTATTCGGAACTCCCGAACGATTCTATCAAGACGTTCGCTGAAATAGAGTTGCTGTTCACCCAGCGGTTCGCGAGCGCCAGCGAACGCACTCCAATAACGGCGTTGATTAATGCCAGGGTGAAACCAGGCGAAACTTGGGTCCAGTATGCTATACGCTGGCGAAATTTGTGGTCGAAATGCGAGCAATGCATTGAAGAAGCGCCCGCGGTGGGCATGTTCGTGGGAACCCTAGACCCTCACGCGACTATCTCCCAGTTTATGATGTTCTTTAAGCCAACCACATTCCAGGCTTTAATCGACAAGTTGGCTCAGATGGACCAGATGGGTCATAGACCACCTCCCCCGAAGTCGGAACCTCGGAATGACAAGGGTAAAGGAAGGGCAACCTTCGTCGCGAATGCCCAGCAACAACCCAACGCCCCGAAGCTGGCGGATCAATTGGAAGAAAGACGCCGGTATTATAATGAGAAGATGAAGCGTCCCTACTCGTTCCCACGAGACACGACGAAACGGTTATTCGAGCTGGCAGTACGCAACAGACTTATAAACCTACCAAATCTAAGGCGACCGCCACAACCCACCGAGGTGAATAACCCTAACTATTGCCCTTGCCATCAAACGGTAAGTCATCCGATTGAGGATTTCTTCGTCTTCAAAGGATGGATTGAAGATCAATACCTCCAGGGGAAGTTTGCACTGTCCGAAAAGTGGAAGGTGAACCCACTACAGCCGCATACTCCTAAGAAAGCAGATACACCGGGGGCAACCTGTTCCTTTATTGAAGAAGCTCCATGGGAGGTCATGCTGTCAACTAAAACCAAAAGAATGCTGAGGGACCTTCATGCGTGCCCTGCGATCGAATGGAAGGACCCGCTTGAACCTCAAATTATCGAAGGGATGTTGAAGCCGCTCCCAACTACGAAGACTCGTGGTGATGGCCCAAATACTCATGCCCAATCGTCAAAATCTTCGAAGAAAAAGAAGAAGAAATCCGAGAAGCCCGTGAAGCCTGGAGACGAGCACACAAACTTGCAGAAGCAAATCGACGCGCTGGAAGAGTACAATCAAAAGGCGCGAACTTTTGTCACACTGCAAGAGTTCCTCAGCCACATCTTTCAAGAGGACGACGATGGAGAGAGCTCGTCGGACGAATCCGAGGGATATGTGGCGAGTTGTAACGTAATCTCCCACTCGTTTACTGACGATAAGAAAACTCCTTGCACTAAGAAACTGGGGACAGAGCCTGAACCAGAGCGTGTGTGGCCAACAGATGAAATGATCGACGCCTTTCTGGACGAGATTCGTCTAAAGAGTAAAGCGGATCAGGAGCGTGAGATGGCCGCATCGGATGGAGCCAAATGCAGGCGACTGAACGAAAGAGTTGAAGTACTCCCGCCAGATCGAAAGGCATCCAAGACAGACAAGAAGATATTCAAGATGAGGAAAAGGTTTGCCAAAGCCATGTCAATGGGAATGAAGCTACCACCCTCGGAAGGAAACACGCTCGATGGGGCGGAGAGGCACCCTGATTATTGCGCATATCATCGGAAAATTTCACACCCCACGGAGGAGTGCGACGCCTTTAGGATATGGTGGCAAGGATATGTTGCTCATCGGCAACATTTTAAGCGCATGAAACACAAGATTCGTCGGGAACGAAGAAGTACTGCCGGCGGGCACAACAGAATCACTGGCAACTGTTACATGGTTAATGCCGAGGGTCACAAGTTCTCACCTTTGGGAGCGACTCTGATGAAGAAATGGCTCTGGGCCCTCTCCTTAAAGAATCCGTTTTAGGGAAAGAAGAGGAATCAGAGGCCTGCGAGAACATTCAGCTGCGCAATCGCACGCTCCCAGAAAAGAATCTCGGGCCCGCAAATACAAAAGATAAGGGAAAGGAAAAGGTCACTGAGGATATCACTTTAGATGACCAAGTCATGAAAGAGCTGGCCGCCAAAGACCCTCCCAGGAAGGATAAGGTGGACTACAACATCCTAGCGCACCTAAGAAAGCTACCTTCTCATCTTAGCATTCTCGATGCCCTCCTATTATCAAAAGAAGCGCGAGAGTCACTAATTAAGGCGTTACGAGAACCTGAGCAATTCCAAGCCTTCCTCGCCACTGAAAGGATGAAGGATGAACTGGAGGAAGTACATACGGCCGACATCACTTTCGATGACGAAGACCTCCTTATCGGGACGTGCGACCACAACCGCCTCCTATATGTCTCTGGATACTGCCATGATATCAAGATAGGCATGATCCTAGTAGATAATGGATCCTCCATCAATCTCCTTAACGTTCGGGTGTTAAAGGAAATTTGCATGAGTGTGCAACACCTCGCTCGTGACAAAATTACCATCTCCGGTTTCGATTCACAATCTTCACGGACTCTCGGATCTGTAATACTAATACTACGCTTTGGACTGCTCGTCACAGACATCAAATTCCATGTCATTGACGCCAAGACCTGCTACAACGCCTTGCTCGGTCGTCCTTGGTTACACGAGTACAACATCATCCCTTCTACACAACATCAGTGTATGAAGTACTTTAAGGATGGTTTCGAGTATACCGTAACAGGTGAGCTGAACCCATTTTCCGTGAACGAAGTCCGCAAATACGAAGATGCGAAGTACTTTTTGCAAGATTTCGAGGATACAGAAAGGTGTCGCAAGCCGGAGAACAAAGCCGCCGCCACCATCCCTGTTTTCGGGAGTGATACCGAAGAAGAAGAAGAGATAGTTTATGCTGGGCCACCGCAACGCAACAACCCGGGGACGTCCGCCCCCATGCTGGTCTTCGGAAGTGACTCGGAAGATGAGGTTAATGCCGTGTTCTCTAATCGGCCGTCAATACAAGCACCCTCTAGCGATGATCAGAGTTTGCAAATCACCATGGTGCCGCGAAAACACTACAAGGATCTCGACACACTTCAAGCTTACAATGTGCAGGACCTGCAAACGTTTTATGTCCCTCCCAGGCAAAGGGGTGAGAAGGTGATCCTATTCTACCGATCCTCAGAGTCGAAAATGGAGAAAGAGATCTGGCATGGCGCGGATGTTACACTCGACAGGCTCCAACCCATCCGTTTGCCTAGATATTACACAAATGGACTAAAGAGGCTACTGAAACGCTAAGGAGTACCCTTAAAACAGACTGTTCGACAAGCTCGGTTCTACAACAGGATTTGGGATGTCCCTGGGACCCAACACAAATTACCCAACGGGAAAATGGAAACACTTGGGCTTGGATACGTGAGAGCCGGAAAACGGGAACGGGCCCACAGTAGCTACGCCATATATACTTTTGATGAAGAAGAGGACGCCCTGTCAGGAAATGCCACCCCCTTATCAAAACTATATCCTGCGATCGAAGGGCCGAGTCCGTCATTTGAAGAACAAGTGGACAAGCTTATCAGGAAGGCAGGTCAAAAAGCTCGGGAAGACCACAACCGCGAGATGGCCATCTACGAGAAGGCCAGGACGCAACATCTGTTTCAACAGGCTGCAAAAGACGAAGATGCTCAGCCCTGTCAACCCGTTGTACGAAAGGCCCGACGCAGAGGCAGAAATAAATCAAGAAGCGGAAAGAGGAGCCGACAACAACGACGCAGGATTAGAGAGTTACGTGATCGGGTATTGCGCGGCTCGGATTTGTCCCTCATGAAGAAGATGAGTCGAGCGTACTCCTTCCCCCGAGACAAGACGGAGAGGTTACTCGAGCTCGCTATAAAACATCAAATGATCGCGCTTCCAGAGTCTAAGCACCCTGAGAAAGCTAACAAGGCGTCTCATCTGAGCTATTGCTCTTATCACCGAGCCATCGGACATCCTACCGAAGACTGCTTCACCTTCAAGAACTGGGTCGAGGACCAGTACCAACAGGGCAGATTCGCTTTATCCGACGGCTGGAGGGTAACGCCGCCACAAAAGCACGAACTCAAAACCGCAAAAGCAGAATCAGATCCACCTCAGTCCTGGAAGCGGATTCGCACATGTTACACGATTACGATATTAAAAGAAGAGCCCGAGAACATGGATGACCTTCCCTGGTGCTTTGAGAACAGCGATGATGAGGTGATCTCGGAATTTCCGCCAACTCCGAAAGAACTGGAAGATGGCATACATACTACTGCAGATAACCTCAAGAAGATTGAGTTGGGATCGGCAGATGATCCGCGACCGACATTTGTCAGCGAGCTGCTATCTGAAGAAAGGGTGGCTGCGTTAAAGAACGTGCTTCTACAAGACTGCTTCGCGTGGAACTATTCCGAAATGCCAGGATTGGATCCGGAGATTGCTGTGCATAAATTAGCAATATCCCCATATATCAAGCCAGTCAAGCAGGCGTCGAGAAGGTTGCGGCTCGAGCTTGAGATGAGCATCAACGCCGAAGTCAAGAAGCTGATCGATTCTGGATTTATCCAAGAAGTCCAGTATCCCGACTGGATCGCCAATATCGTCCCGGTAATGAAGAAAAATGGGACGGTATGCATATGCGTGGATTTCAGGGATCTCAATAAAGCCTGCCCGAAGGACGATTTCCCAGTACCGGTAACCGAGCTAATGATAGACAACACGTCCACTCATGAGGTTTTCTCCTTTATGGACGGTTCATCAGGGTACAATCAGATAAAGATGCATCCCGAAGACCAGAAGCACACCGCTTTCCGGACCCCTTTGGGTATATTCTGCTACAGGGTTATGCCCTTTGGTCTAAAGAACGCCGGCGCTACCTATCAAAGGGCCATGACAAAGATCTTCGACGACCTCATACATGACATCGTCGAGTGCTATATCAATGACCTTGTAGTAAAGAGCATGTCATACGAAGAGTATTTAAAGCATCTGGAGACTGTATTTCAACGCCTTCGGCAATATAATTTGAAGATGAATCCCCTCAAATGCGCGTTTGGAGTCTCCTCGGGTAAATTTCTGGGATTCATCATCCGACACCGAGGAATCGAAATAGATCCATCTAAGATCAAGGCGATCATGGAAATGCCTCCGCCAAGAACCCTCAAACAGTTGCGGTCTCTCCAAGGGAAGCTCGCATACATCTGGCGGTTTATCGCCAATCTTTCAGGCAAGTGCCGTCCTTACAGCCACCTGATGAAGAAGGGAACTCCATTCGTTTGGGATCACAAATGCCAAGGTGCACTAGACGAGATCAAGCAGTACCTGCAGAACCCTCCGGTGTTGGCTGCGCCGGTCAAGGGAAAACCTCTCATTCTTTATACAACCGCCCTCGAAGGTTCCTCAGGCGCATTATGGGCACAAGAGAACGATCAAGGAAAAGAGAGAGCACTCTACTACCTAAGTCGAGTTCTGCTGGGGGCAGAAAGCAACTACTCTCCCATTGAAAAACACTGCTTGGCGTTAATCTTCGCGATAACAAAACTCAGGCACTATGCGTTGGCGCACGAAGTCCGTCTCATCTCGAAGGTGGACCCCCTTAAATATTTGATGTCAAAGGCTATATTGACAGGTCGACTTGCTAAATGGGCTCTACTCCTGATGGAGTTCTTGATAACGTATCGACCTCTTAAGGCAGTGAAAGGCCAGGCCATTGCCGACTTCCTTGCTGAGCATCCAGTACCTGCCGGTTCTCCTCTGAACTGCGATTTGCCGGACGAACATGCATTCGATGCGATCGGCGGCGGTGATACCCAATGGGAACTCTATTTTGACGGGGCATCTTCCATGAAGAAGCGCAAACAACATACCCCCATAATCAAATCGGGAGTAGGCCTTATCTTCGTAACCCCACAAGGAGGGATAATGCGCTTTGCTTTCTCCTTAACGGAATCGAGGACGAACAATGAAGCCGAATACGAAGCTTTGATAGCGGGCCTCGAGATCGCCATTGACTGTTGGAGATAGTGCCCTCATAGTCAATTATTGGATCGCAGGTACGTGATTGCAATGATTGCGGAGGATCTATACCGGTAGAACAGTCTTACTCGAGATGATAGTATGCTATCTGGTTTGCCTTTATCAGTCGTGTACATGTTCAGGTGACTGATTACATGTTACACTTTGATAGAGCCCTTAGGATCTTGCTTTACCACCAACAGTATGATGGCGATCATATACGTGAGAGTTGGGTGGTTTATACGCATATCCTTAATTGTTGTCCCTAGTCGTGGGAGTTTCGAGACAGGGCATCGATACTCCGGAGTAGAGTAGTGTGTACAGTCGAGACCCCGACGAGGGGCGGTGGCCGGTCTCATAAGCCACTGGTGTCAGTTGGATCACCTAAGATGTATACAGGTGCTCATTGGGTTATGAGTACACCGGACAGGACTCGCCGGGAATCTGCTAGTTAGTACTATATCTATCGTCAGATAGCAGTTCCTTGGTGACATGTGTATAGGTTAGTTCATCGACCTGAGATCGTCATTTGTCTCGTGTGAGTTCCCACTGTGCTTTGATTTCTACCCTACCACGGCTCAAAGGAGACGTGTAAACAGGTAGCTTTTGGGTACAGTCCCGAGCCATATGGAGGCACGTGAGCGGATCGGCAGGGGATTCGTCTCTCCTGGTATTGGGGGCGAGGTCGTGCTGTGTCTAGAAGAGCCATTACACAAAGTCCATGGCCATGGCAGGAGATTTACTGGTAGGTACTCCAGTAGTATCTCAGGGTGTTATTGGGCTACACTCCGACATGACTTATACTGCTATTGGGGGTCTGACGTTACTAGCCCCCTAGGCAGATATGCGATACTCATAGACGAACGGACCGGACTGTATATACATTGTCACTGTTAGGCTCAGTAGGGTTTCCGGATGAGTTCGCTCATCGGCCTCCCTTGAGGTCAGTCCATGGGCAGCCGTTACGCATTGCTAGTGCCGCTGACGGTTTGTGGTTAAACCCACTGCCAGGGTACTGACGAGTCATTAGAGTCCCCCACAGACAGTTTCCCAAGTTCGGGCGAAACGTTGTAGAAGCCGTATGGTTTTATGGCAAGGTTCGGAAAATGCACGTGCGTTTACGCACGTGTTATTTTTCGGGCAGATGATACTGGTCGGCTTTGGTTTAAGCCGGATCCGAGTATTATATTGAGTAGATATAATATCTTTGTCTCAGTTGCATTTGTATTCGGTCGTAATACAAATGCGGGTATATTTATACAGATACGGGGTTATCCTGAAAGTCGTTTCAGGATCACTTTTGGAAGTTGCCAGTTTCCAGTATTCTATCAGCCGTCTTTTAACATTCGGTTAAAGACGGATTTATCTTTTCTTGGATGAGGGTGAGTCATGCTTCTAGAAGATTCTAGAAGGTTCTAGAAGGTGGTGACTAGGTTAGAAGGTGTTGTGTTTTCATTGGTTGCTTTTGGTGTGTTCACATTTGGTGTTCACATTTAAAATATTTATTTGTGTTCACATATGATATTTTCTAATGGTTACCTCCCCCTCTCCTACACTCACCTCCCTCTTTCCCTATATATGGCCGGCCCCTTCCCCCCTCCTCTCGCTCTCTCTCACTTGTAAAAAATGGTTGAAAAAGATATGATAGATTTTGGGGTGTATGGAATTTCACAGCTCATTTCATTCCATCACCCGATTCCCTCGGCAACTTCATTAATCGATCGTCCACGGATTTAGACGAAGTGAGACAAAGTCATCTACTCATTCTCTACATCATTCTTGGTCGTCTCTTTTAGCAAACTTGACGACCGAGTTGCCTTAAGTCAGAGGCGGGAGCCCGTTTAAAGAATCGTCGACGTGGTGCCACCTCGACGAGCAGATCGGAGATCGACGAGATCGGAGCAGCCGCAACGGAGCGTGGGATGATGGTTAAAGAACGAAGGACTCGGATCGTTCGGTATAACCTTTCGACACTCTTTACAGTTTGTTAGTTTAGCAATAATGGCAGATCCGGGTTAAAGTATACGATAGCGCCAGATAAAAAGTTTTAGTTCCGCATTTGGCGTCTGTAGACGGCCGGGGCGCTAGCGTAGACTTACAGTGGTATCAGAGCCTCACCATTTTGCTATACTAACTTGTGCTAACGCGTTTAAAATATCGATCGAACCGGAAATCAAAAACCGCATTTTTTCATTTTCACAGTTTCTGTCTATTTTAAATGGTGTCCTAAAAATATTCCACATATCACAGAAAGTTGTGCAGGGTTTCAGAAGTACACCGACAAAATTTGAGCACGTGATCCCACCAAAGCGCCGCGGGGTCGCGGCCAAACCCATGGTTTGGCCGCGCATCCACAGCCATTCTATGGGATGAGTGCACCAAATTTTGTCTGTGTCTTCTCTGTTGGAATTTGGGGTTTTTGGTATATATCTTTTGGGCCCAGATTTTGTTACTGTTCACCAGTTGTTCGTGGGGCCCACTTTGTGATATTTAGTCGATCGAAATTTAAATATGTTAGTTTACAGTGCTTACTTTATATCTCCGACCGGGAATGTCATTTGATCGGTAAACCGCGTCTGATTGCTATAGTTCTTTTTCGACGGGTTTGCGAACGTGACATTCGCGTTGATGTTCTGTGTTGTGCTATGATGTTGCGGATTTGTCGTGGTGGATAGCAGTGTGCAATGATAGTGCAGTTTGGATTTATTTGTACATTTGATATTGCGGGGCGAGCGTCCAACATGTGGACTGCCGTCACTGCCTGTTGTATAATATTCTTTTGGGGCACGACCAGGTTGCGGTCGATGTACCTGTTGTACTGTTTTTCATTACTGTACTAGGTTTTGCCCGAGACGGAGTGCACGGATAGCCGGGTTCTGGAGGGCAACGGGTCCGCATCTCATGGCTTTGAGAGGCAGAGGGGTCCCACTCTAGAATTGGCAGACTATTCGCCGCACTCGTAGGGGGTACAGGTTGACCCAAGGACGGGTGCCCAAGATTACCGGATTCCGTGAAGTGTAGGGTGGTCCATTCACTTTGCTGTAGGGGGCTGCCTCGCTTCAGGTTTTGGCGGGTAACTTGCCGCACCCGTAGGGGTCTAGGTTTCATTGCACAGGCTATCCACACGACATGGGAACGTCGGGTTTCAGCAGCGGCTCTGTGAAACCCGGGGATCCCAGATATCTGTATTGTTCTGTGATGCTTATTACTTTTCTGTAATGTTGCATATTATCACGCCTGGAGCGATTATTGTATATTGGTTTATATACTATTAGATGTTGTATATGTTTTACACCCATGTTATTCCAGTCCCCGCTCTGTCGTTAGTTAAGTAACCTAACGGGTGATGACGGGACCCAGTGACGAATGCGGATGGCATATACGTACATTTTATTTTCGTTCTTTTCTGGTGTGATTATTGATGGGACTGCGTTGATTCTGATCAATGCAAAGGAAAACAAACCTGTTTACAGTTGTTGGAACAAATTTAAAAAGTGTTATTACAAAGACGTTTCCTTTTGTTTTGCATAGCGGTATTCAGTGGAATATCCTGCACCTCATTCGACGGGGCAAGGGCCGATATCCCTTCACCGGGACTGACCCCTTGGGCAGAAGTTTGCGTCAGGATAATAACTTCACTATAGTCGATTACATGTTGCTTTGCATAGCGGTATTCAGTGGAATATCCTGCACCTCATTCCACGAGGAAAGAGCCGAGATCCCTTTACCGGGAGTGACCTCTTTAGCAAAAGGTTTTCCCCACTATATTTTAAAAAGCTATCAGGTTCCTTCAGCGATATCAAGTTCACTACGTTAAAGGTTTTTCGCCAAAAACCAGCCGTAGCCCTCCGTCACTTCTTTTGGGTATTCAGTAGTATTCAAGCTATGTATTTTGACCTAACGCCAAGGCATAGTGTTTGGTAGCTGCTGGGTATTCAATTGTTGCATAGATAGATGAGTTGGTTTGGGACAGCCGTTCTGCCATTTTGACCTAACGCCAAGGGCATGTACGGGTGGGTTCAAATTAACAAGATAGTGATGGGTAGAACTTGGCATGTGACTTATGACATTTTGACCTAATGCCAAGGTTATAAGAGAATGGGGCAAAAATCATATCGGGAGTTTCTAAAGAAACTGAAACTTGCCAAGTATGCGCATACCTTCTGGAGTATGAGTAACGTGGATGCATTCCATCACGTTATCATGCGATGAGAGTTGGATCCCGATTCCCACTGATGAGTTGGTTTACTCTTCGGGTGATCCCGATTGATTCTTCTTTCTGGTTTGGAGGAGAATTTGACAGGACAGTGGGAGGTTTCCGGATTAGATAAAGTGATAACCATTCTGATCTAGGTTAGAGTGCACGCAGAGTGTTTCTTTTCTCTCTCTCTTTGGCAGCGACCTTTGACTGACCCTAGACTATGACTCAGTGACCATGTTGATCGAACCTTCTTAAAATACTGGCTTTTGGATTGTCTGAGTTGCATAAGTCACTGCCACTCCTTCTTTTACCCTTTGAATTTCTCATAACACCCGTATTACTACGGATATCCACTTCCATTGGATAGATCCATCGTATAGTTATATACGAACTCGAAGGGACTTCTTCGAGGATGGATCCAGGTTCAGGAGAAATAGAATTGGTTTATTCAGTTGTCTTTTATTATCACCTTCTCTCAGGTTGCGAGAGCTCCTTGGTTTAGGAGAGTACACCTATTACGCTTATTGGATAGCCTTATTCCAAACCATAGGCAGGTGCCGAAAGGTAGGGAATAAAGAAAACCAATTAGCCTAAGTAGGGTGTGCAGAAGGTAATATGTAAAGACAAAATAAAGGGACTAGAAAGTGGGCAAAGTAAATTGCGACTGATATCATTCACGACCAAAACCGCGTACTTTATCGCCACTCCTATTTCACCTTTAAAAAGAATAAGGTATTATTCAGTTGTCTTTTATCATCACCTTCTCTCAAGATACAAGTACTCCTTGGTTTAGGAGGGTACACCTATTATGCTTACTGGATAGTCTTCTTCCAAACCATAGGCTGGTGCCGAACGGTAGGGAAGAAAGAAAACCATTTAGCCTAACGATGGTGTACAGAAGGTAACGACTAAAGACAAATAAAGGGATTTGAAGAGATGGCAATAAAATATACGGTTGAAGTCATGAATTGGATTATGGAAGAGGCATTGCTATGAATACCAGGATACCCCTACGAAACATTTTCATGTTTCAGTGCATTGTTAAAGAAAAACTGTTTTCCCGATTAGACACTTACTCCAAAGGTATGTATTTACCAGGTTTCATTCTCATATCTGTATGGTTTTACAGATGATGAGTGGGAGTAAGTTATTGGGAATTATGTGATTATCCTCATTATATCGGAATTCGTTGTAATTGGTGATATTTGAGGAAATCGCCAGGGTACAGTTTTCAACCTACGACGCACAGGTTATGAGTTGTTCAACTCAGCGGACTTATACAGAGTATTGTATATTGTCCAGTGTCCATCAGGACAAAGGGGTAGGTCCTCGTACTATGTTCTATTTACTTATAACTTCTCTAGTATTTGGACAAGTGTTTCGTAGAAATACAAGGTCTAAGTTTTGAAAAGTTATGGGTATAAGAATAAAGTAGAGAACCAGGTGTCACAAGTGTCGGGATTCTTCAAAGAGATCGAAGATGTAGATTCTTGTGATTGGTAATCAGATGATAGTGATGGTTTTGAGAAACGTGTTTCTCTTTCAGGTTACTCATAATTGGATGGATTCCTAAGTTGAGTAATGCTGATTAGCCTCTTTCCATTAAGTTGATATGCACTGGAGACAGCTGCATGATTTGAATCTGGTTCCAATTAAATAAGTGCCAAAGTTTCGGTATTGGATATAGAATGGATTGTACCTTAAAAGATATTAAGGTACGGGGAGTTGTCCAGCTTATGCTTAAAACCAGACCCTGGATAACTCAGGGCACGTTTCTGTAATGGCTGTTTGTGGGTTGGCCCTGGCTATGACGAGGGTTGATATTCTACCATTTGGAAGATCAATAGTGATATTGTTCTTGACTCGCCACAGTTTTAGTAAAAATGGATTTTTCAGAAAACAATAGTAGGAGTATGGTAGAACTGGAAGTGATTCCAGAACCGCGAACGATTACGGAAAATTTAATAGGACCTATATATTCAATCAGGTTTGACATTCCATTAGCCACTCCGCAGATATGGTGGGTAACCTCAGACACCCGAGAGGTACTTCGGTAGGCTCAAGGACGTTGACAGGGAGGTTCTTATCTACCAAGACTTGACACTACTGTTGTTCCAGGCTATGAGACCCGGTAGGAGGGTTGTCGTAGTCAGTGGGAGCAACGGAAGCATAGTGGGCAAGATGCTTATGTCTATTTATAGACTAGAGCAGTTATAGCGGAGATAGATCATTTAGTTTTGATGTGACAGTCATGGGTTTGACTTCAATCAGAATAGGGGATGGTTCTGTTAAGAAGGTAGTAGGGTGTAATGTCATGGTATCTGGATGACATACACAGAGTAGGAAGTAAAATTCCTATACTACGATCGGTTGTACTGTGGTCGTCACACAGTTGTTTCTCCAGACAGGATATGGATATAATATTTGACATTCTGGTTTCTGGATCTATGGTTTTAGATCTGGATTTGGGTAGTTTCCCAATGTGGGTACTTTGACAGATATTCTAATGGTTTTTAGAGTAGTTGACTCCTAGCATGGTGGTGTACCTGCAGGTGATGGAGTCACCCTCTCTAAAGGTGTCGTATAGACTAAAGGGGAGAGGGATGTGCATGATTGGCAGATCACCTGCTTAGGCAATTGAGTCAATCGTAAGATGTCAAGTACCACACCAGATGTTGTTTTTGCACTAGATGCGATGAGTTTATATTAATCCAATCCTGGAGAAACATAAAAAAGCAGTTTTAGAACATAAGTGCATGTTCTATGGATTTGATGACGGCAGCCTCCTTCGAGAGACGGTTATCATTCCAAGCTTCAAAGGTGACATGGTTGACAGAGAGATTGTCAGAGTTATAGTTTTTTCCTCTGATGAAGAGGGACAGTATAATGGACAGGTGGTCCAAGAGGATACTGTGGGTGGCATGGTGCCGGATACTGATTAGGTTCAGTGATCGATACATTCTAAGAAGTTTGGATTTGGAGTTCATTTATGAACTAGGTCCCATCAGATATCCAGACATATTCTAAGACAGGTATTACTCGATTCGGGAGATGGCTTTCTCCGCGAACTTGAGATTAAGAGAGATATAGAAAGAAACTTCTAGGCGGATCCACTCACTGAGGCTATTTCTCGAACACAATAGTTTTACAAACGGGCTTTGTGAAACTGATTAGTAGAGGAGTTGGATGTTCGGTTTCACACGGGCTGTGAGTAGTCGACATCGCAATAATTAGCCTTGAGTGCAAGTGGGAGATTGTTGGAGATAGTGCCCTCATAGTCAATTATTGGATCGCAGGTACGTGATTGCAATGATTGCGGAGGACCTATACCGGTAGAACAGTCTTACTCGAGATGATAGTATGCTATATGGTTTGCCTTTATCAGTCGTGTACATGTTCAGATGACTGATTACATGTTACACTTTGATAGAGCCCTTAGGATCTTGCTTTACCACCAACAGTATGATGGCGATCATATACGTGAGAGTTGGGTGGTTTATACGCATATCCTTAATTGTTGAACCTAGTCGTGGGAGTTTCGAGACAGGGCATCGATACTCCGGAGTAGACTAGTATGTACAGTCGAGACCCCGACGAGGGGCGGTGGCCGGTCTCACAAGCCACTGGTGTCAGTTGGATCACCTAAGATGTATACAGGTGCTCATTGGGTTATGAGTACACCGGACAGGACTCGCCGGGAATCTGCTAGTTAGTACTATATCTATCGTCAGATAGCAGTTCCCTGGTGACATGTGTACAGGTTAGTTCATCGACCTGAGATCGTCATTTATCTCGTGTGAGTTCCCACTGTGCTTTGATTTCTACCCTACCACGGCTCAAAGGAGTCGTGCAAACAGGTAGCTTTTGGGTACAGTCCCGAGCCATATGGAGGCACGTGAGCGGATCGGCAGGGGATTCGTCTCTCCCGGTATTGGGGGAGAGGTCGTGCTGTGTCTAGGAGAGCCATTACACAAAGTCCATGGCCATGGCAGGAGATTTACTGGTAGGTACTCCAATAGTATCTAAGGGTGTTATTGGGCTACACTCCGACACGACTTATACTGCTATTGGGGGTCTGACGTTACTAGCCCCCTAGGCAGATATGCGATACTCATAGACGAACGGACCGGACTGTATATACATTGTCACTGTTAGGCTCAGTAGGGTTTCCGGATGAGTTCGCTCATCGGCCTCCCTTGAGGTCAGTCCATGGGTAGCCGTTACGCATTGCTAGTGCCGCTGACGGTTTGTGGTTAAACCCACTGCCAGGGTACTGACGAGTCATTAGAGTCCCCCACAGACAGTTTCCCAAGTTCAGGCGAAACGTTGTAGAAGCCGTATGGTTTTATGGCAAGGTTCGGAAAATGCACGTGCGTTTACGCACGTGTTATTTTTCGGGCAGATGATACTGGTCGGCTTTGGTTTAAGCCGAATCCGAGTATTATATTGAGTAGATATAATATCTTTGTCTCAGTTGCATTTGTATTCGGTCGTAATACAAATGCGGGTATATCTATACAGATACGGGGTTATCCTGAAAGTCGTTTCAGGATCACTTTTGAAAGTTGCCAGTTTCCAGTATTCTATCAGCCGTCTTTTAACATTCGGTTAAAGACGGATTTATCTTTTCTTGGATGAGGGTGAGTCATGCTTCTAGAAGATTCTAGAAGGTTCTAGAAGGTGGTGACTAGGTTAGAAGGTGTTGTGTTTTCATTGGTTGCTTTTGGTGTGTTCACATTTGGTGTTCACACTTAAGATATTTATTTGTGTTCACATATGATATTTTCTAATGGTTACCTCCCCCTCTCCTACACTCACCTCCCTCTTTCCCTATATATGGCCGGCCCCTTCCCCCCTCCTCTCGCTCTCTCTCACTTGTAAAAAATGGTTGAAAAAGATATGATAGATTTTGGGGTGTATGGAATTTCACAGCTCATTTCATTCCATCACCCGATTCCCTCGGCAACTTCATTAACCGATCGTCCACGGATTTGGACGAAGTGAGACAAAGTCATCTACTCATTCTCTACATCATTCTTGGTCGTCTCTTTTAGCAAACTTGACGATCGAGTTGCCTCAAGTCAGAGGCAGGAGCCCGTTTAAAGAATCGTCGACGTGGTGCCACCTCGACGAGCAGATCGGAGATCGACGAGATCGGAGCAGCCGCAACGGAGCGTGGGATGATGGTTAAAGAACGAAGGACTCGGATCGTTCGGTATAACCTTTCGACACTCTTTACAGTTTGTTAGTTTAGCAATAATGGCAGATCCGGGTTAAAGTATACGATAGCGCCAGATAAAAAGTTTTTGTTCCGCATTTGGCGTCTGTAGACGGCCGGGGCGCTAGCGTAGACTTACATTGACATGGGAATTGAAGACCTCCTTATATACGGGGATTCTCAACTGGTCGTTAGTCAAGTAAATGGCGACTACCAAACGTGCAAACCGGAGCTGGTGAAGTACGGCGAAAAGGTGCAACAACTATTGACCCAAATTCCCTCCTACATTTTGGAAAGTATACCACGTGCGGAAAATAGCAAAGCAGACGCGCTAGCTAAGCTCGCTAAAGAACTAGCTGATGAGAACCTCGATGATGTCAAAATCATGGTGCAAAGCCGTCGAGTGCTCGCCCCGGCAGAAATATCTCCGGAATCATGCGAAGAAAAGGGAGCGACTGAGCATACGACCCTACAAATAAAAGACCGTAAGAAGGCTGAGGACTGGAGGGAGGTCTTCATAGACTACTTTAAGTCCCACCGAATGCCCGAAGGAGCGTCCTCAAGACATCAGCTCATGAAACGAGCTCTATCTTTCGCTTTCGTCAATGATACTCTGTATAAGAGGTCGTTTGATTCTCTGTGGCTAAGATGTTTAGGACCGGACGAAGCAGAAAGAGTCGTTCAAGAGGTTCATGACGGAATCTGTGGTTCTCATCAAGCAGGCCCGAAGATGAAGTTAAAAATTAAACGGATGGGTTACTACTGGCCCATGATGATCCAGGACTGCCTCGAGTATGCGAAGCAGTGCCACTCGTGCCAAATCCACGGGGATTTCATCCACCAGCATCCGAATCCACTACATCCAACGATGGCTAGCTGGCCATTCGAAATGTGGGGGACTGACATAGTCGGCCCCATTAAACCAGCATCGTCCAGGGGACATCGTTTCATCTTGGCAACGACTGATTAATTCTCCAAATGGGCGGAAGAAGTACCATTGAGGGAAGTGAAGACGGAGAATATCCTCCACTTCTTCAAGACGCACGTCATCTATCGGTTTGGAACTCCACGGCGGATTATCTCCGATAACGGGCCAGCCTACAGAAGCCATAAGATTAGTCGCTTCGCGCAGCAGCACAATATAGACTGGAGATATTCTTCAGTCTACAATCCACGAGCTAACGGTCTGGCCGAGGCCTTCAATAAGACCTTGACAAAGATCATAAAAAAGATGGTGTCCCGAAATAAGAAGGACTGGCATGAGAGGCTGCAAGAGGCCCTTTGAGCCTATCGAACTACGTTCAAGACGGCCACGAACACAACGCCGTACGC
Source organism: Agapanthus africanus (assembly GCA_030015575.1). Taxonomy (NCBI): domain Eukaryota; kingdom Viridiplantae; phylum Streptophyta; class Magnoliopsida; order Asparagales; family Amaryllidaceae; genus Agapanthus; species Agapanthus africanus. Next base: position 465,131,351 of record CM057343.1, read on the forward strand.
GTTGGTATTTGGGACGGAAGCAGTGCTCCCCCTTGCGATAGAGTTACCCTCTCTACGAGTGGCAGTCCACCACGAGTTGACAAACGAAGAAAATGCTCACCTTCGAATTGAGGAGCTTGATGCCCTCGATGAAACCCGGCTCATAGCGCAACAAAATCTAGAGGTCTACAAAGCAAAGATGACGCGCTCGTACGAAAGATTGACCAGGCCGAGGACATTCCGCCAAGGCGAACTCGTACTAGTGATCAAAAGACCTATGATCCCCAATCGTGCCAAGCGGGGAAAATTTGAGCCGAACTATGAAGGCCCGTACGTTGTAGACAAAGTCTACCAGGGTGGAGCCTATCTACTCATGGACATGCACGGTGAAAGGCCTTTCAGGCTAATAAATGGCCGCTTCCTAAAGAAATACTACGCTTAATGAGCCATAGCCTAGGTCAATGATAGATGACGACGACTATGTCCGCTCGCTATCTTCCTAAGCTCAGACTTTATAAGCAGTAGCCGGCCTTCCCCTGAACGGACCGAAACGTCCCTAAACTAATGACGGACCGAAACGTCCCTAAACTAATGACGGACCGAAAGGTCCTTAAACTAATAACGGACCGAAACGTCTTTAAACTATCGACGGACCGAAACGTCCTTAAACTATCGACGGACCGAAACGTCCCTAAACCAACGACGGACCGTTAAACTAATAACGGACCGAAACGTCCTTAAACTATCGACGGACCGAAACTTCCCTAAACTAATGACGGGCCGAAACGTCCCTAAACTAATGACGGACCGAAACGTCCCTAAACTATCGACGGACCGAAACGTCCTTAAACCAACGACGGACCGAAACGTCCTTAAACTATCGACGGACCGAAACGTCCTTAAACTATCGACGGACCGAAACGTCCTTAAACTACTACCGCAGCATCCTTAGGCTGACGAGATAAAAAAAAAGTGAAAGAAAAAATATATAAATAAAAAAAAAATTTAAAAAAACGGTATGTCCACAAACAAAATGGGCACGGATGAAAACCCGAAAGGGCTCCGTGAGTAAAAACAGCAGGGCTACCGGCAAGTGTTCGTGAAAACCCGAAAGGGCGCAACCTTGTAAAAAAAAAGAGAAAAAGAAAAAAAAACGGTATGTCCATAAGCAAAAGGGGCACGGATGAAAACCCGAAAGGGCTCCGTGAGTAAAAACAGCAGGACTACCGGCGAGTGTTTGTGAAAACCCGAAATAGCGCAACCTCGTTAAAAGACACTTATAAGATCCTCTCGACCTTGTAAGGAGAAACCACTCGCGTGGGATCCTTACGACTCACAAGGGAAAGACACACTTAGGGATCCTCACGATTCCTAAGGAGAAAATACACTTGCGAGATCCTTACGACTCGTAAGGAGAATTCTCTTATGGGACCCTCACGGCTCATAAGACTTGAAAGTCTTAAGTTACAGAAACCTAAACCTGTTCTTAAGCAAATCCCCCACAACCTTCGATATTGCCCTACAAGTGGCTCAATACTGACCCTTGTATACAATCCACGGGCGCGAATAAACATTTCCCCAGCAAAGTCATACCCGTGACTAGGGACATGTCCATATGGTGAACAACCCTTATAATTCCTCTCGACTTATAAGGAGAAAACCCTCTTGTTGGATCCTTACGACTTGCAGAGGAACATACACTCAGGAATCCTCACGATCCCTAGGGAGAAAATACACCTACAAGATCCTCATGACTTGTAGGGAGAAATACCTTTGTGAGACTCTTACGGCTCATGAAGTCAAAAGCCTTGGTCGACAGGACCCTTAACCCTGTTTGCTAAGCCACCTTTGTTCAACATCGACAGAGGCAAATGATGATTCGCTCCTGGCAACATCCCAGTTGTAGCGGTGTTGATGCTGAAATCGGTGTCTAAAATCCAAGCTTGCGGCGAAAAAGCTAGCGAGCCACGCATGCATACGAAATAGCCGAAATGATGGGGCAACTTGCAATAAAAAGCAGCAAGTAAAAATGTATGCATGAAAAATAGCCGAAATGATGGGGCAACTCGCAATAAAAAGCAGCGAGTAGAAAATAAATAAATAGCCGAAATGATTGGGCACCGCGAAAAATAGCCAAAATGATGGGGCAATCGCGACCTTCGCGATATAAAAGCTGAAATGATAGAGCATCGCGGAAAAAGAAATAAAATAAAAATAAAATTTATGCCCTACAGGTGATGTTCCATCACACCCTGTACACAATCCAAGGGCGTAAACAAAAAGGGAACATACCTCCCCCTCAGGTTTCACCAAAGAAAGAAGCTAAATCTCGACGGGCCACAAGAGACCTAGAGATCATCTCAACACTCGTCGTGTAACGACGGACACAACTTCAAACAAAGCGGAGCAGCGGCAGCTCCCAGTTCCATGGCTCGGTGGTATACATATCGCCAACAGTCAAACCTCCATCCCGTGAAATGCGGATACAATCAGCAAAATTCTTGGTTACGTGGTGTAACACCCGAGCCCAATAATACTATGTATATTACTAGTTGAGGGTTATTTATTGCTCATTCCAATTTTTCCTGATTTTCTGGTGTTTATTGCTAAATTTTACCCGGTTAAGTCATTTTGGCACATAACAAATTTTAACTCCGAAAATGAAATTTAAGATGTCCATGTTAGCCTACTCGTCGCCACTAGTCGCGTGGTAGCGTCCGCGTGTCGAGATTCCGTTCCGTTTGGCTAAACGGGCAAGTTTGGGCGACTACGCGCGCGTGCAAGTGTCCGACTTGGGGGCATGCATTTTAATCATTAAACACCTCTTTTCAAAATTTGGAACCCGCTTAAAATTTTATAATTTGAATTTGGAACATTTGGACGCAACCCGGGCGCGATTTGAAAATGTTTCATTTCGCGCCAAAAAGGGCCCGTTTCAATTTAATATATATAAAACTAAAATATATCTACGAATATATTCCTAACAGTTATTTTCCTCAAATCCTTATTCTAATATTTTCCCTATCTCCCTCCGGCCAATCACGAGCTCCTATTTGAGCTCGTGGGCCCCGCCTCGTTTTCCCCATCTCTCTCTCTCTCTCTCCTATCCCTCTCTCTCTCCTCTATATATACATAACCATGCACAGCCGCCTCCCTCAACCCATCTTCCTCCATACGAACCCAACAAACCCTAACCCTAGCCTCGTACTCGCGCAGCCACCATCGCCACCGCGACCTCGCCGTTGCCGCCAGCAACGCCTCCTCGACCGCCGCACCTTCCTCCTCCTGTTCTCCCGACGATCCCGCGCCTGCACCCATTCCCGACCTCGCCTCCAACCCTGCATAGCCGACGTCGACGCCGCCCCTCGCCGCCGACGCCTCCCGCGACACCCTCTCACCCTACTCGACCCGACCTCGTCGTCGTTTCCCTCCTCCCCTCGCCGGACCACCAACCCGAGCCCATAACCCCTCGCCTAACCTCCGATGTTCGTCGGAGAAGCGCGCCGGCGACCTCGTCGACGTCACCTCCGACCACCTCCCTTCCCCCTCGACCACCAGAGTCGACTACCACCTTCGCACTCGCTGCAGCACCTCGTTCCAGCAAACTCAGGATTTTTCCAGCCACCGTCCTTCGCCGTCGCTGCCTCGCCGGCGTCCCAGTGCCGTCGAGCCATCGTGTTTGCACCCTGTTTCTCCTCTGTGAGTTTCCTTGTGCTTCCTTTTGGTACAATCCCTTCGCTGGTCGTATTTTGCGTGTATCGTATCTTGTTGCTAACTTGTTACCGACGACATTTTTGCCGTAATCCGACCGTGCCGTCTTGGCGAACCCGACGCTCCAGCGAAGCCCCCTGGTCCGTATGATCCCGTTGACCTCTGTTGGGACTCGATCCGTGGCCCGTGCTATCTTATCGCGTTTTCTGCCGACTTTGCATCCGTGTTCCAGTTTGCAGACCGTCGAGGCAAGTATTTGAATACTTGCTCTAACATGCTAGCGTGCGAGATCTAGTCTCGCCACGCACTTGAATTCATACTATAAAACAACTTAATGATGGTAATGTATATCATAGTATTGCAGTTATCTTAACCTGGAATCGTTTCAACAGTCCTCGTAATTAATCAATCCACATAAACCCGTATTTCAAATAAATAAAACGAATGAATCATATTAAACTGTTAAATCATTCATGAGACAACTCTTATATTTAGTATAATTCCATGTAGTTTCCTTAATTTATAATTGTGGATATTGCTTCACCTTGTGGCGATTGCACCCTAAGATGATTGAACCTGTTAATAAGAGAATATAAACATCACTGTGGTTATATGGAATATTGTGGTTAATTACTGTTTCCTGCTGCTGTTCATTATTGATTGTATACCTGTTGTGAGCACTTACCCGATTGCACAACATATTGGCCTGACCCTGCCACACCTGACATATACATACATACCGACTCATCCTGTCGTACCATGACATTACCTGTTTCATGATTTCATGCCTAATGCCGACAAACCTAACCATTCCTGCTGTCGATCCAGACAGACCTACTTTTACTTGACTTTGTGTTGGCATTAGTCCTTGACTACTGAATACCTGACCTGACATACATAGTTTGGGGGTATGGGGAAATCAAAGGTGAAACGGACTTGTAACTCAACAGTTCGATACATTGTTCTGATCAGTCTTACGGGCTTGGCCAGCTCCGGAGTGTTGATGCTGACATCACTCGTCCATCCTACTACCTTTTACTGCTTAGCGGCACGTCTCGGATTCAGCCCCGAGGGTCATGACCGTGGTCCCGGGCACGCACGGGATACTATTGAGTTACATCGACGATTCATCAATTGGTTTCAAAGACTATAGAGTAGAAAACCTGATAGAACAGTTTAGTCACCCCTGCACATTACCCTGCTTATTACTTCTTATTACTGCTTTATTCATGTTCATGCTTGCATTGTTTATTACCATGTTTATGCTATATACTTGATATCATGACGCGCTGACGTCTGGGTTTTGCATGGCCCAGATTCCGTACCTTTGTCGACGACCAAGCAGGAGTACTTCAGCCAGCAGGCTGAACAGTGAGTCCTTAGGGTTTAGTTTATTTATTGCTTTTCATTTCCAGATGTGAGCCCGCATTATGGGACGTACTGTTTATTCATTGTATTGGATCATTAGCTTCCGCACTTATTGTTTATTGATTCTTGTTATTACGGATTTGGACATGTATTAGATTAGTTTTATCTTGTTCTTGATATCCTTACAACCGTAATGTGACTGTGGATGGATACTTTCTACCCACAGGTAGCATGGTTGGCTATGTCACGTGCCCAATCTTGCGTACTCTGGGAAGCGGGGCGTGACATGGTTTTATGGTATCAGAGACATAGGTTAATTGGGTTGATTCTTTGTAGTTGGGTATTGCACCCGATACGCGAATCATAATACCCGTGATTAGGAGACATGTCCTACCACCTTGACCGTTTTACCGTCCTTGAATCATTCTTCCAGATCATGTCGACATGCAAACTTACTTTGCATTGTTAACTCGAAAACCTAATCTCTTGTTATCTCTAGGACTTAGGCGACTTGGGTGGAGTTAAGTAATTGCGGCTATGATACCGCGGCATAGCTACAATGCAGCACTCTATTTAAGTATCTTGGAGTTCTAGCCTTGATCTATACTCGAAAACTATCATCATGCTAATGTTGGGTACTTTGATTTCCAGGAATATGGCCGATCAGAATTTGAAGATGGACCCAGGGCATGCGGTCTTAGCCGCCAGGCAAAGAGTGATCAGGGGATTGCTGGAGAAACTAAAGGAACAAATCGAGCTGGAACCAGCATTTGCACGGGACCCCACGTCCGTACGTAGAAGTATTCCGGTGAACAGGCGCAGCGTAGCACCAATGAAGAAGACAAGTATGGGTGATCGGAAGGGGAGAGTGATCTGTAGGTACTGCCATAAACCCGGACATGTGCGAAAGAAGTGTCGTTTGAGGCTGGGGCTCTGTTTTAGATGTGGAGCGGCAGATCACACCGTTGATGCTTGTCCGTCGAAGCCTCGCACAAAGGATGATACACAGAAGCCTCCGCAGGGACCGTTCCAAGGACAGGAACCGCTTACTCAGGGACCACAGCAGGCTCGAGCGTTCACGTTGACAGCTGAAGAAGCTAAGGCATCGGGAGAAGTGGTTTCAGGTAATTTACTCGTTCATGGTTTTCCCGCTTTGGCATTACTTAATTTCGGAGCATCCCATTGTTTATGTCATCCAAATTTATAACTACACACTCGATCACCTGCACGACCCTGTCTAGTTTTTGGGACATACACACTGGGAATGGGAAAATCATAGCTAGTAAGGAATGTAGAGATTGTACTGTTGTTGTTTGTGGACGGGAGCTTTTTGCAGATTTCTTGGTGATTGATACAGGCAGTTATGAAGTAGTCTTGGGAATGGATTTTCTTGGCACTTTCCATGCACACATTGATTGTAGGGCAAGGAAAGTAATTTTCCAGATTCCCGGACACCCTGAGTTTACTTTCATCGGAGGAAGCAGTTCTGTCGGGCCAGTCGAGTTTAGGGCTAGGCCGACGAACAATGTTCTTGCGGCTATGGTAGTGGATAGTAATGAAGAGCTGGCAGTTGTCCGCGACTTTATGGATGTGTTTGAAGATATTTCGGGCTTACCACCGAAGCGAGATGTGGAGTTTGCGATTGACCTTACTCCTGGTGCAGCGCCAGTATCAAAAGCTGACTATCCAATGGCACCAGTAGAATTGGAAGGAGTTAAGAAACAAGTGAGTGAATTACTCGAGAAGGGATGGATTCGAAGCAGCAACTCACCTTGGGGAGCTCCAGTTCTCTTAGTAAAGAAGAAGGATGGCACAAGAAGGATGTGCATTGATTATCGAGAATTGAACCGGGTGACTGTTAAGAATAAGTACCCGATCTCTCGCATTGGAGAACTCTTTGAGCCGCTTAGTGGCGCGAGGGTATTCTCGAAACTGGATTTGCGATCCGGATATCATTGGGTCCTACAGGTATGGAGACAAGAGAAGTTATTTGCGAAGATGAGTAAGTGTGAATTCTGGCTGGAAGAAGTGGAGTTTCTGGGGCATGTCGCGTCGGGCGATGGAATCGCCGTGGATCCCGAAACGATTGCAGCAGTTCGAGATTGGCCCATTCCAAGAAATGTAGCTGAGATAAGAAGTTTCCTTGGAGTAGCCGGTTACTACAGAAGATTTGTGGAGAACTTCGCTCGTTTAGCTGAGCCGTTAACCAAGCTTACGCGTAAGGAGGTACCGTTTATCTGGACGGATGGATGTGCATTGGCCTTCGAGACGTTGAAGCAGAAGTTGATAACCGCCCCAATCCTGAACGTACCGGATAATTCAGGAGGACTGGGGATTCATAGCGACGCATCTGGAAAGGGATTGGGATGTGTTTTAATGCAGAACGGGAAAGTCGTCGCTTACGCATCGAGACAGCAGAAGACTCACAAGAAGAACTATCCGACTCATGACTTAGAGCTTGCAGCCGTGATCTTCGCCCTGAAGATTTGGAGACACTACCTATTGGGCGAGAGAGTCGAAGTCTTTACAGATCACATGAGTTTGAAATATGTGTTCACTCAGGAGGAGTTGAACATGAGGCAACGCAGATGGTTGGAACTGATGGCCGACTACGACCTTGATCTTAAGTACCATCCGGGAAAGGTCAACGTCGTGCCGGATGCGCTGAGCCGGTTACCAGCAATTCAGATATTGACTGCTCAGAGAGAGATCATTGAGGAGTTTCGGAGATTTGACTTGGAGGTTGTGCTACCGCGTGTTACAGGACAGTTGATGCAGTGCAAGTATAATCGTCCTTAGTTGAGAAGATTAAAGCGGCGCAATCGCAGGATCCTAGACTGCAAAAGTTTCGAGAGCAGGTTGGATCCGGACTACGAACCGATTTACTGATCCATGAAGACGGTTCGTTGAGATATGGTAGCCGTATGTGTGTGCCAAAGGGAGATGTGCGTGAAGAGCTTATGAAGGAGGCACACAGTTCAGCTTACTCTGTACATCCAGGAGGGACAAAGATGTACCGAGATATTCGACAGCATTTCTGGTGGGAAGGTATGAAACGTGAAATTGCTCGCTTCGTGGCTAAGTGCTTGGTGTGTCAGCAAGTCAAGGCTGAACACCAAAGGGTTGCTGGTTTGTTGCAACCACTTCCGATTCCTCAATGGAAGTGGGAACATATAACCATGGATTTCGTGACGGCTTTACCGCGGAGTCCAAAGGGCAACAATGCAGTATGGGTGATTGTCGATCGGTTGACCAAGGCAGCTCACTTTATTCCGTTTCGGGTTGGTCAATCGATGGAGACTTTGGCAGGGCGGTACATGCAGGAGATTGTCAGATTGCATGGAGTACCGGTAAGCATCATGTCCGATCGGGACACTCGGTTCTTGTCGCACTTTTTGAGGAGTTTACAGGAAAGTTTGGGGACTCGATTGAAGTTTAGCACAGCCTATCATCCTCAGACTGATGGACAATCGGAGAGAACGATCCAGACCCTTGAAGATGTGTTGAGGGCTTGCATGTTGGACTTCAAAGGTTCTTGGGAGGATCATCTACACCTGGTGGAGTTTTCGTACAACAATAGCTTCCAAGCGACTATTCAGATGGCTCCGTTTGAAGCGTTGTATGGTCGTAAGTGTCGTTCGCCGGTTTGTTGGGATGATGTTGGTGAACGAAGGTTACTAGGACCAGAGTTGGTGGTACAGACAGTCGAGAAGGTGAATACCATCAGGAAGCATATGAAGGCAGCTCAAGACAGACAGAAAAGTTAGGCCGACACGTCGAGAAGACCTCTAGAGTTCGCCGTGGGTGATTTGGTATTCCTGAAGATATCACCGACTAGAGGGGTGATTCGCTTTGGAAGTCGGGGAAAGCTTAGTCCCGATTCGTTGGACCCTTCGAGATATTGGAGCGTGTTGGAGAGGTATCGTACCGGTTGGCGTTACCACCGTCATTAGCAGGAGTTCACGATGTGTTTCATGTGTCTCAACTACGGAGGTATGTTCGTGATGAGACTCATGTCTTGGATCATTCGGAGTTGACCGTTCAGGAGGACCTGACTTTTGAGGAGCGACCAGTTGAAATCAATGATCGAAGAGAAAAGGTTCTTAAGAACAAGGCTATCCCTCTTGTGCTAGTTTCTTGGGGTAACCGATCGCATGGAGAATCTACTTGGGAGCGAGAAGACGAGATCCGGCAGAAATTCCCACCTTTTCCGGTAGTTAGCTATCTTGTATTCTTGGAATTTCGAGGACGAAATTTTTTGTAGTTGGGTATGATGTAACACCCGAGCCCAATAATACTATGTATATTACTAGTTGAGGGTTATTTATTGCTCATTCCAATTTTTCCTGATTTTCTGGTGTTTATTGCTAAATTTTACCCGGTTAAGTCATTTTGGCACATAACAAATTTTAACTCCGAAAATGAAATTTAAGATGTCCATGTTAGCCTACTCGTCGCCACTAGTCGCGTGGTAGCGTCCGCGTGTCGAGATTCCGTTCCGTTTGGCTAAACGGGCAAGTTTGGGCGACTACGCGTACGTGCAAGTGTCCGACTTGGGGGCATGCATTTTAATCATTAAACACCTCTTTTCAAAATTTGGAACCCGCTTAAAATCCTATAATTTGAATTTGGAACATTTGGGCGCAACCCGGGCGCGATTTGGAAATGTTTCATTTCGCGCCAAAAAGGGCCCGTTTCAATTTAATATATATAAAACTAAAATATATCTACGAATATATTCCTAACAGTTATTTTCCTCAAATCCTTATTCTAATATTTTCCCTATCTCCCTCCGGCCAATCACGAGCTCCTATTTGAGCTCGTGGGCCCCGCCTCGTTTTCCCCATCTCTCTCTCTCTCTCTCCTATCCCTCGCTCTCTCCTCTATATATACATAACCATGCACAGTCGCCTCCCTCAACCCATCTTCCTCCATACGAACCCAACAAACCCTAACCCTAGCCTCGTACTCGCGCAGCCACCATCGCCACCGCGACCTCGCCGTCGCCGCCAGCAACGCCTCCTCGACCGCCGCACCTTCCTCCTCCTGTTCTCCCGACGATCCCGCGCCTACACCCATTCCTGACCTCGCCTCCAACCCTGCATAGCCGACGTCGACGCCGCCCCTCGCCGCCGACGCCTCCCGCGACACCCTCTCACCCTACTCAACCCGACCTCGTCGTCGTTTCCCTCCTCCCTTCGCCGGACCACCAACCCGAGCCCATAACCCCTCGCCTAACCTCCGCTGTTCGCCGGAGAAGCGCGCCGGCGACCTCGTCGACGTCACCTCCGACCACCTCCCTTCCCCCTCGACCACCAGAGTCGACTACCACCCTCGCACTCGCTGCAGCACCTCGTTCCAGCAAACTCAGGATTTTTCCAGCCACCGTCCTTCGCCGTCGCTGCCTCGCCGGCGTCCCAGTGCCGTCGAGCCATCGTGTTTGCACCCTGTTTCTCCTCTGTGAGTTTCCTTGTGCTTCCTTTTGGTACAATCCCTTCGCTGGTCGTATTTTGCGTGTATCGTATCTTGTTGCTAACTTGTTACCGACGACATTTTTGCCGGAATCCGACCGTGCCGTCTTGACGAACCCGACGCTCCAGCGAAGCCCCCTGGTCCGTGTGATCCCGTTGACCTCTGTTGGGACTCGATCCGTGGCCCGTGCTATCTTATCGCGTTTTCTGCCGACTTTGCATCCGTGTTCCAGTTTGCAGACCGTCGAGGCAAGTATTTGAATACTTGCTCTAACATGCTAGCGTGCGAGATCTAGTCTCGCCACGCACTTGAATTCATACTATAAAACAACTTAATGATGGTAATGTATATCATAGTATTGCAGTTATCTTAACCTGGAATCGTTTCAACAGTCCTCGTAATTAATCAATCCACATAAACCCGTATTTCAAATAAATAAAACGAATGAATCATATCCGCTTAAACTGTTAAATCATTCATGAGACAACTCTTATATTTAGTATAATTCCATGTAGTTTCCTTAATTTATAATTGTGGATATTGCTTCACCTTGTGGCGATTGCACCCTAAGATGATTGAACCTGTTAATAAGAGAATATAAACATCACTGTGGTTATATGGAATATTGTGGTTAATTACTGTTTCCTGCTGCTGTTCATTATTGATTGTATACCTGTTGTGAGCACTTACCCGATTGCACGACATATTGGCCTGACCCTGCCACACCTGACATATACATACATACCGACTCATCCTGTCGTACCATGACATTACCTGTTTCATGATTTCATGCCTAATGCCGACAAACCTAACCATTCCTGCTGTCGATCCAGACAGACCTACTTTTACTTGACTTTGTGTTGGCATTAGTCCTTGACTACTGAATACCTGACCTGACATACATAGTTTGGGGGTATGGGGAAATCAAAGGTGAAACGGACTTGTAACTCAACAGTTCGATACATTGTTTTGATCAGTCTTACGGGCTTGGCCAGCTCCGGAGTGTTGATGCTGACATCACTCGTCCATCCTACTACCTTTTACTGCTTAGCGGCACGTCTCGGATTCAGCCCCGAGGGTCATGACCGTGGTCCCGGGCACGCACGGGATACTATTGAGTTACATCGACGATTCATCAATTGGTTTCAAAGACTATAGAGTAGAAAACCTGATAGAACAGTTTAGTCACCCCTGCACATTACCCTGCTTATTACTTCTTATTACTGCTTTATTCATGTTCATGCTTGCATTGTTTATTACCATGTTTATGCTATATACTTGATATCATGACGCGCTGACGTCTGGGTTTTGCATGGCCCAGATTCCGTACCTTTGTCGACGACCAAGCAGGAGTACTTCAGCCAGCAGGCTGAACAGTGAGTCCTTAGGGTTTAGTTTATTTATTGCTTTTCATTTCCAGATGTGAGCCCGCATTATGGGACGTACTGTTTATTCATTGTATTGGATCATTAGCTTCCGCACTTATTGTTTATTGATTCTTGTTATTACGGATTTGGACATGTATTAGATTAGTTTTATCTTGTTCTTGATATCCTTACAACCGTAATGTGACTGTGGATGGATACTTCCTACCCACAGGTAGCATGGTTGGCTATGTCACGTGCCCAATCTTGCGTACTCTGGGAAGCGGGGCATGACACGTGGAACGCGGATAACGTCACTTTTTGACCCCGTGGAAAACGTCCAGAGCAGATCCTGGTCCTCACAGAGCACGGCAGTGAACCCGTGTGAAGCATCCAGAGCGGAGCCTAGTCCTCGCCGAGCACGGCAGTGAACTCGTGTGAAGCATCTAGTGCAAAATTCCTGGTTACGTGGAACGCGGATAACGTCACTCTTTGACCCTGTGGAAAACGTCGAGAGCGGATCCTGGTCCTCGCAGAACACGACAGTGAACTCGTGTGAAGCATCCAGAGCGGAGCCTAGTCCTCGCCGAGCACGGCAGTGAACCCGTGTGAAGCATCTAGTGCAAAATTCCTGGTTACGTGGAACGCGGATAACGTCACTATTTGACCCCGTGGAAAACGTCCAGAGTGGATCCTGGTCTTCGCAGAGCACGGCAGTGAACCCGTGTGAAGCATCCAGAGCGGAGCCTAGTCCTCACCGAGCACGGCAGTGAACCCGTGTGAAGCATCTAGTCTAAAATTCCTGGTTACGTGGAACGCGGATAACATCACTCTTTGACCCCGTGGCAAACGTCCAGAGCGGATCCTGGTCATCGCAGAGCACGGCAGTGAACCCGTGTGAAGCATCCAGAGCGGAGCCTAGTCTGTTAGTTATGTATATGCCCTAGAGGCCATTGTTGTACATATGATGTATATTATAATGGATGCTTGGATATATATAGAGATGACTTTCTTGCTCGTCATGATAGTATGCTATTTGGTTTCACTTTATCTTAACATGTTGACTTGTATTGGTTTACTGTTTTACTCTCACATGTTGATAAAGCCCTTAGGATCTGTACTCGACTACTGGGACTATGATGAGATCATACTAGTGGGGCCACGGTAGTCGATGAGTACATCCTATAACTATTCCTAGTCGAGGGTATATCGAGACAGGGCATCGATACACCAGAGTAGACTAGCGTATACGCATCTTGACCCATATGATGGGCGATGGATGATCCTATATCCATCGGTGTTTGACATCAGAGATGGTGTACGGGTGCTCAGTGGAGACTAGGTACACTGGACGGACTCGCCGAGAACTCCCAGATGGTGATATACGACACGTCAGATGGCAGTTCTCCGGTGACACTGGTACAAGGTAGTCTGTAGACCCGAGATCGTCATAGAGTCTTGTGTGATTCCCACTGTGCTTTGATTTCCACCTTACCACGTCCAAGAGGGCGTGCAAAACGGTGGCTTTTGGGTACAGTCCCGAATCACATGGAGGCAATAAGCGATAGGAGGGGATTCGTCTCTCCCGGTATAGGGAGTTGATGTTGTGCTGTGTTCGATTGGCTATAACTGGAAGTCCCTGGCCAGGGCTGATATGAAGATTTACTGGTAAGTGTTACTAGTAGTTTCTTGACCCGTTATGAGCCACACATCGACACGACTTATCGGTTACTGGGGTCTGACGTATACCACCCCTAGACTTGATATGAGACATATCAGACGAACAGACCGGACTGTACGGGAGTGTTACTGGTTGGATCCACAGGAGAACGCACAAGCTAGCTTATTGATCTTCTGATCGCTCAATACCTGGGTGGCTGTTACGTTTAGCTGACCGCCTGCAGCTTGTGGGTGTTTGATATGATCATCACCTGCTACCGGCGTATTGACGATTCTTTAGAGTCCTACACAGAGGTTTCTTGGCTCAGGCGAAACAGAGTAGTGGCACATATGTGATATGCGCAGGAACGAGAATAATGCGATATGGGATACCGTATTATATTCTCATGATATTTAGATATGAACCGGGTCATCGGATCAAGTGTTGATTCGATGAATCGGTACATGATATATTAGTCGGTAATATTCGATATAGCCGGATCATCGATTCAAGTGTTGATTCGATGATTTACTGTATAATAATATATATGATATATTGTATTACATTATCTAATATTGGCTTGCTTTATTATTTCATTTTCTCAGTGGATGATACATTGATATATATGCGATATATGTTAATTGTATTATTTTCTTTTGTTGCAAATATATAATATATATGTGATATATATTATTATGACATGTTATGATTAATTGTTAAACATGTTTAAGGATGATTAATTGAGATTAGGGTTTAATTTGGGTTAGTTGCTTCATGCACCTTCTAGAAGCTTTCTTCTTTTGTCATTCTTAAGATATTTAGGATGACACATTATTTAACCAAACCAAACCCTAACTCTAGTTAACTCTCTACAAAATCTAGACCACTCATCCTTGACCATGGTTTACAATTCAATCATATGGTTTATATTCTATTCATCACAAAAGGATTTATCTAATTATTCTTTTTCCATCATCATCTTCTTTCTCTCTTGAAAGCTTGCTAGAAAATCCTTAAGTGATGAAATAATATGAGAAAATGATATAAAAGGAAAGCAAAATTACTACTCTCTCATCCTCATCTCATCTAGCCCATGAGATTAGTGTGTTCATCTCTTTAAAGTGAGAAAGCTTGAGTCATAGCAACTTCAAGGTAGATCATCGGAGATTTGGAATACTTCGAGCTAGCATGGATCGTTCGAGTCGTGGAGCTTCTCATGAGTCCGGGAGATCGTGGATCGCGGCAAAGGGACTTCTACTCGGAGCTTGTGAAGTGAAGGAGCGGACTACAAAGGTTGTAATCCCTCACACTTAGATAAAAGTTATCTTCTTGCATGTTTAAACCTAATAATCTAGCAAAGATCCCGGCTTTGGGTTGTTCGGCACGTCTAAATTTTTATCCGAGCATATTTGATGCCTTTTGAACCTTCACAAGAGTGCTTAGGAACCCTACAGTGGTATCAGAGCCTAGCTAGAGCATTAGGCGATGTGTTTACGAAGTTAAAACTCCGATCGAACCCGAAACGACGCAAAAAGACCCCTTTCTGGAAATTTTTTAAATTTTGGGATTTTTCTGAATTAAAAATATTTAAAAAAATCAGCAGGGAATTCTAAGAATTACCATGAAGCCCGAGCCTCCAACTCGACCAAACGGCGGCGGAACCGCGGCGCAAGCCAGGCTTGCGCGACGGTTCTGCGGCGGATTGGTCGATTGGCGACACGTGGCTTCCTGGTAATAACCGTAGGTACTTGTTGACTTTTCTGGGTATTTTTAATCTGTTTCAGGTGTTTAAAATCTGGGGTTTATTTTGTAATAGTATATTCGATCGGAATATTTAACTTCGTATTTCTTTCCGGATATTTAGAAATTGTTAAACTAGTTGAACGGATATCATTAACCGACTTTTTCCCGGCACGGCAAACTTTCAAGTGTTGAAATTTTTTTCGGGTTTAAATCTTTCGGAAAAATTGTACAAGTTAAGCGGTGGACCCTCTAGAAGACAACAAACCTTAACTCGATTATGTGACCGTCTTGAACTGCCTTTTGAACCTTCGGGTTTGGGGCAGTACGGCGTGCCACATGTGAGGCGTTGGCTTGACCCTTCTACGGCTAGATCACTGGTACTGTGACATATTTCTGGGATTATTTGAACTCCGCTCAAGTGTTGAGCAGTTTGGAAAATTTTGGGTATTTGATTATCTGTTCGGAAAGTTTAATACTGTCTATTTATCTGAAATGTGATACAATATGTGGATTCATAGAGTTAGGCATGAAATGCGGAATATGTGATATTTCGGATTTACGATGTCTAAAGTGATTGTGGATTCCAAATATTGTAGTTTTACACTTTCTTTTCTGTGACCGTAAGTGTAATATGTGATATCGCCGGTTTCGTTGCTATATGTCAACGACAATTGGGATGCGCATATTTACTTACGTTGATGATATGAGATATTATGTGTTGCTGTGATATGTTATATTGGATCGTCGCGTTCTGAATAGCCGGGGTTTTTATGTGAGATGAGGGTTTTTATTTTCATTCATGTAAAATTCATTTGTAATGTAATATTCTTTTATTTGGGGCACTTCCAGGTTGCGGTTGCTGTCACCAGTGTATATTATTTACTTTTCCGCATTAGATAGACCCAAGGTGGGGAGCACAAGTAACCGGGTTCTAGGGTCCAGTGGGAGGCCATATCGAGGAGTCGAGGCCGTGTCTCCTAACCCTAGAATTGGCAGTGTTACTTGCCGCTCTCGTAGGGGTCTTGGGATGTGGGTTTGGCTATTCGTCGCGACCGTGGAATCCATGTTTTATACAGGCTCGTATTGAAAACACGGACGTCCTAGTATATCCAATATTTCATATATGTTCTTCTGCTGCAATGTTCTGTGATGAGATCATATTACTGTCTGAGACGAATGCTTATACTATATATATATGCTGATATATAAATATTACTGCTTTCGTTTCTTCTGTGATGCTTAGGAAGCATAAGCTGATGGGATTTTTATTAATGAGATTAATAAAAGAAAAGAAACCTAAAGATGTTGTAGAATCAAAACTTTATAAAAAGGGTAGCTACAGTTTTGCTTTGCACAGTGATATATATAATATATCCTGCACCTTATTCGATGAGGAAAGGACCGAGATCCCTTCACCGGGAGTGACTCCTTTAGCAAAACTGGCAGATGCTACAAAACGCGGTTTGTCTTTTGATTGCTTTTAGTGTTTTGCTTTGCACAGCGGTATATATGATATATCCTGCACCTTATTCGATGAGGAAAGGGCCGACGATCCCTTCACCGGGAGTGACCCCTTTAGCGAAACTAAGAAAAGCCTCAAAAACACTCCTTTTCAAAACTTCACTCGATTCTACGACGATATCAAGTTCTTTACGCTCAAGGTTTTCTGAAAAACCTGCGTAGCCCTCCGTCATTTTAGATAAGTACTTCTTAGTATTCGTGCTGCGTTTGTTGACCATGTTAAGGCGTAGTGTGCGGTAGCTAATTAATACTTATCTGTTAAAACATATGATGTGATTGGATTAGGGTAGTCGTACGACTTTGTTGACCATGTTAAGGGTCGTACGAGTGGGTTTAATTCAATCAGGAAATGACGGGTTGAACTTGGCTAGCGCTTATGATTTGTTGACCATGTTAAGGTCATGAGTTGCTAGGGGCAAAAATAATATCGGGAATTTTAAGTGTTGAAATTTGCAATGAGATTGCATACCTCCTATGAGATAGTTGGATCCCGATATCCACTGCGAGTAAGAGTTACTCCTGGGAGAGTTTTACACAAGACAATTAGTCATTCAAGTAGGTGTCTAGAAAAGTGTTAACGAGGTTACGCCTCTGGGAAAACGAGGTTTACTTTAATTAGGTCCGTGCGAAAGCACGGGGAACCTCCCTCAAAATACCGACACTGATCTGGCTGAAAGATTGACGAAATTGTAGGGTGTAATTAATCCCGGCTAATCTTACCTTTTAGGGTTTTAAGGTAGATTTGATAAAAACAGTAGGAGACATCCTGATTAGATAAGATAATAACCAATCTAATCTTGCAAGAGCATACGCTAAAGTGTTTTCTTCTCTCTCTCTCCAGGTAGCGACCATTTCATGCCATAATCAAGATAATAATATTGATGTATTGACTAAGCCTGATTATTGTACTGAGCAAGGGAACGTTGGGCCTATTCTTTCTTATAAGAGTTATAAGACTGAACAGGAAACAGGAGAATATCTAGATTCTCACGCCGCCCAAAAGAACATGCATGTTGATGCATCTTCTTCAGGTGTGTTTGTTATTGAGAACTGTTTCTCAGTTCACCCTAAGTCCTGGGTATTAGATACCGGATCAGGATCCCACATATGTAAACAGTTACATGGGCTACGAAAAGGTAGAGAACTGGGAAAAGGTGATCATTCCGTTCAAGTAGGGAACGGTGCAAGTATTGTAGCCAAAGCAGTTGGCGAATATCACCTTGTATTACCAAGTCGTAATACACTGATTCTAAATGAATGCTATTATATACCGAACATGATGTGCAACATTATATCAGTTTCTTTATTAAGTAAAGAAGGATATAATTTTGTAGTAAAGGATAATGTTATGAACATATTTCTAGATCAAAAGTTGATTGCATCAGGCTCGTTACATAATGGCATATTCATTCTAAATCAGAATACAGTCCTGAATATACAAAACACACACAAGAGGAAAAGTTCAGATGTGAACGAATCCTACTTGTGGTATTGTAGACTTGGTCATATCAATGCGACACGACTAGCTAAGTTACATAAAGATGGTTATTTGAATCCGTTCGAATTATCATCTTATGATACTTGCCATTCATGTCTCAAAGGAAAAATGACCAAAGCTCCGTTTAGTGGACACGGAGAAAGAGTTACTGAACTCTTAGGACTAATACATAGTGATGTATGCGGTCCCATGTCTACGCATGCCAGGAACGGTTCTTCCTACTTCATTACATTTACTGACGATCTCTCTAGATACGAACATGTGTTTCTGATGAAACACAAGTCTGAAGCTTTTGAGAAATTCAGAGAATATAAGCACGAAGTAGAGAACCAAACGGGCAAAAGTATTAAGATTCTTCGATCTGATCGAGGAGGTGAATACTTAAGCTGTGAGTTTTTAGATTATCTAAAAGAGAATGGGATTCTCTCTCAGCTTACTCCTCCTTATACACCACAGCACAATGGTGTATCTGAGCGGAGGAATCGCACCCTATTAGATATGGTGCGCTCTATGATGAGTACAGCTGAGTTACCAATTTCCTTTTGGGGGCATGCACTTGAGACAGCAGCATACCTATTGAATCAAGTTCCGTCTAAATCAGTGCCTACAACCCCATATGAGATATGGAGGGGAATGAGACCATATTTTAAACGGTTTAAGATATGGGGTTGTCCGGCCTATGTAAAAAGACAAAATCCGGACAAACTCGAGGCACGATCAGTTCTTTGTAAGTTTGTAGGATATCCAAAGAATTCTCAAGGATATATTTTCTATCACGCTGAGGAACAAAAAGTGTTTGTTTCTCAATATGCCACCTTTTTAGAAAAGGAATTTCTTGCAAAAGAAATTAGTAGCAAAGAGATAGAGCTGGAAGAGGTTCCAGCACCACAGACTACAACTGATGATTTATTGGAACCAGAGGATTCAGTAATACCCGACGAACCCCAGCCTCTCCGCCGATCTAGCAGGGTTTCTCGTCCACCTGAGAGATACTACGGTTTTCTCATTGATGGTGGAACTGAGGATTGCATCATGGATGGTGATGAACTGACTAGTTTCGAGAAGGCCATCACGAGTGGTGACTCTGTGAAATGGCTGGATGCTATGCGATCTGAGATGGAATCCATGTACACCAACAAAGTATGGACTTTGGAAAATGCTCCTGAAGGGGTAAAACCCATTGGGAGCAAGTGGATCTTTAAAAAGAAATTTGGTGTAGATGGAAAAGTTGAGACTTTCAAAGCTAGACTTGTAGCAAAAGGTTTTCGTCAACGACCAGGTGTGGATTATGACGAAACCTTTTCTCCAGTGGCTATGCTTAAGTCCATCCGGATCTTACTTGCCATTGCTGCATACCATGACTACGAAATCTGGCAAATGGATGTTAAGACCGCCTTTCTAAACGGTGATTTAGAAGAGTGCGTGTACATGACTCAGCCAGAGGGCTTCGTAGATAGTGGGAGCAGCGGAAAGGTGTGCAAGTTGCTTAAATCCATTTATGGGTTAAAGCAAGCATCGCGGAGTTGGAACATCTGTTTTGATGTTGTAGTCAAAGAGTTTGACTTCATCAAAAATATAGATGAACCTTGTATCTATAAGAAGGTAGCAGAGGGTAAGGTAGTCTTCCTCGTATTGTACGTGGATGACATACTCTTGATAGGAAATGATATTCCTATGCTGCAATCAGTCAAGCTCTTCTTATCACAGAGATTCTCAATGAAAGATCTAGGTGATGTCTCCTGCATATTGGGAATCATGATCTATAGAGATAGATCTAAACGGATACTGGGATTGTCCCAATCCAGGTACATTGACACCATACTAAAGAAGTTTAGTATGGAAGAATCCAAGCGTGGGAACCAACCCACGATCTCTGGACTCACTCTCTCCAAAGAGATGTCTTCCAAGACTAATTTGGAGAGAGCTCGCATGCAAGGGATACCCTATGCTTCGGCAGTAGGCTCTATCATGTATGCGATGCTGTGTACCAGACCCGATGTAGCATACTCACTAAGTGTAGTGAGTCGGTATCAAGCAGATCCAGGAGAGAGTCATTGGACAGCAGTGAAGAACATTCTCAAGTACTTACGAAGGACTAAGGAGATGTTCTTGGTGTATGGTAACGGAGAACTCCAGGTGGAGTCCTTTACCGATTCCAGCTTCCAAAGTGATAAGGACGACTCTAAGTCGCATTCGGGTTTTGTCTTCACCCTCAATGGAGGGGCGGTATGTTGGAAGAGTTCCAAACAGGATACCGTTGCAGACTCGACGATGGAGGCTGAATACATCGCTGCCAACGATGCTGCCAAAGAGGCTGTCTGGATCAAGAAGTTCATTAGTGAACTTGGTGTGGTTCCATCCATTGAGCATCCAATACCTCTGTATTGCGATAACAATGGAGCTGTGGCGTTAGCCAAGGAACCCAGGTCCCATCAGAAGTCCAGACATATTCTGAGGCGGTATCACCTGATCAGGGAGATAGTTGATCACCGGGAGATCGAGGTCAGGAGAGTAGATACGAAGGACAACACTGCGGATCCATTCATGAAGGCTATTCCCCAGATACAGTTTGAGAGATTATTCGGGATGCTAGGTATGCGATACTACAGCAGCTGGCCTTAGTGCAAGTGGGAGATTGTTAGTTATGTATATGCCCTAGAGGCCATTGTTGTACATATGATGTATATTATAATGGATGCTTGGATATATATAGAGATGACTTTCTTGCTCGTCATGATAGTATGCTATTTGGTTTCACTTTATCTTAACATGTTGACTTGTATTGGTTTACTGTTTTGCTCTCACATGTTGATAAAGCCCTTAGGATCTGTACTCGACTACTGGGACTATGATGAGATCATACTAGTGGGGCCACGGTAGTCGATGAGTACATCCTATAACTGTTCCTAGTCGAGGGTATATCGAGACAGGGCATCGATACACCAGAGTAGACTAGCGTATACGCATCTTGACCCATATGATGGGCGATGGATGATCCCATATCCATCGGTGTTTGACATCAGAGATGGTGTACGGGTGCTCAGTGGAGACTGGGTACACTGGACGGACTCGCCGAGAACTCCCAGATGGTGATATACCACACGTCAGATGGCAGTTCTCCGGTGACACTGGTACAGGGTAGTCTGTAGACCCGAGATCGTCATAGAGTCTTGTGTGATTCCCACTGTGCTTTGATTTCCACCTTACCACGTCCAAGAGGGCGTGCAAAACGGTGGCTTTTGGGTCCAGTCCCGAATCACATGGAGGCAATGAGCGATAGGAGGGGATTCGTCTCTCCCGGTATAGGGAGTTGATGTTGTGCTGTGTTCGATTGGCTATAACTGGAAGTCCCTGGCCAGGGCTGATATGAAGATTTACTGGTAAGTGTTACTAGTAGTTTCTTGACCCGTTATGAGCCACACATCGACACGACTTATCGGTTACTGGGGTCTGACGTATACCACCCCTAGACTTGATATGCAACATATCAGACGAACAGACCGGACTGTACGGGAGTGTTACTGGTTGGATTCACAGGAGAACGCACAGGCTAGCTTGTTGATCTTCTGATCGCTCAATACCTGGGTGGCTGTTACGTTTAGCTGACCGCTTGCAGCTTGTGGGTGTTTGATATGATCATCACCTGCTACCGGCGTATTGACGATTCTTTAGAGTCCTACACAGAGGTTTCTTGGCTCAGGAGAAACAGAGTAGTGGCACATATGTGATATGCGCAGGAACGAGAATAATGCGATATGGGATACCGTATTATATTCTCATGATATTTAGATATGAACCGGGTCATCGGATCAAGTGTTAATTCGATGAATCGGTACATGATATATTAGTCGGTAATATTCGATATAGCCGGATCATCGATTCAAGTGTTGATTCGATGATTTAATGTATAATAATATATATGATATATTGTATTACATTATCTAATATTGGCTCGCTTTATTATTTCATTTTCTCAGTGGATGATACATTGATATATATGCGATATATGTTAATTGTATTATTTTCTTTTGTTGCAAATATATAATATATATGTGATATATATTATTGTGACATGTTATGATTAATTGTTAAACATGTTTAAGGATGATTAATTGAGATTAGGGTTTAATTTGGGTTAGTTGCTTCATGCACCTTCTAGAAGCTTTCTTCTTTTGTCATTCTTAAGATATTTAGGATGACACATTATTTAACCAAACCAAACCCTAACTCTAGTTAACTCTCTACAAAATCTAGACCACTTATCCTTGACCATGGTTTACAATTCAATCATATGGTTTATATTCTATTCATCACAAAAGGATTTATCTAATTATTCTTTTTCCATCATCATCTTCTTTCTCTCTTGAAAGCTTGCTAGAAAATCCTTAAGTGATGAAATAATATGAGAAAATGATATAAAAGGAAAGCAAAATTACTACTCTCTCATCCTCATCTCATCTAGCCCATGAGATTAGTGTGTTCATCTCTTTAGAGTGAGAAAGCTTGAGTCGTAGCAACTTCAAGGTAGATCATCGGAGATTTAGAATACTTCGAGCTAGCATGGATCGTTCGAGTCGTGGAGCCTCTCATGAGTCCGGGAGATCGTGGATCGCGGCAAAGGGACTTCTACTCGGAGCTTGTGAAGTGAAGGAGCGGACTACAAAGGTTGTAATCCCTCACACTTAGATAAAAGTTATCTTCTTGCATGTTTAAACCTAATAATCTAGCAAAGATCCCGGCTTTGGGTTGTTCGGCACGTCTAAATTTTTATCCGAGCATGTTTGATGCCTTTTGAACCTTCACAAGAGTGCCTAGGAACCCTACATAGTCCTCGCCGAGCACGGCAGTGAACCCGTGTGAAGCATCTAGTGCAAAATTCCTGGTTACGTGGAACGCGGATAACGTCACTCTTTGACCCCGCGGAAAATGCCCAGAGCGGAGCCTGGTCCTCGCCAAGCACGGCAGTGAACCCGTGTGAAGCATCCAGAGCAAATACCGGACTGTGGAGTCCTTAAAATCCACGGACTATGATGTCCTTAACCTCGACCGTGATGTCTTAAAACTAACGATCAACCACCCCGATTCCCTACGGATTCTGCCTTGGTTTAAGGGTACATCTCTTCACTCCTTTGATGCTTGACGCTGTAATTCCTCAACATCTTCAAAGAGGTGACGGGTCCCTGCAACCTAACATCGGACTGTGGAGTCCCTAAATCCACGGACTATGAGGTCCTTAACCTTGACCGTGATGTCTTAAAACTAACATCGGACCGTGGAGTCCTTAAATCCACGGACTATGAGGTCCTTAACCTTGACCGTGATGTCTTAAAACTAACATCGGACTGTGGAGTCCCTAAATCCATGGACTATGAAGTCCTTAACCTTGACCGTGATGTCTTAAAACTAACATCGGACTGTAGAGTCCTTAAATCCACGGACTATGAGGTCCTTAACCTTGACCGCGACGTCTTTAAACTACGATACCTGGAGAAACCCCTGACTCCGTAAAACACGGACAGGGGTGACCACATCCAGCACTTACAAGTCCTCACGACCTGTAAGGAAGAAAAACTCTCTTGTGAGATCCTTACGACTCTCAAGGGAAAACCCGCTTAAGAATCCTCACGATTCTTAAGAAGAACTTACACCTATGGGATCCTCTCGACCTGTAGGGAGAAAAACTCTTTGTGAGACCCTCGTGGCTCATAAAATGTAAAAGTCTTAGGAAGCAGATCTTAACCCTGAATCCTGAGCCATCGCTGTCCTGCAAGGAGATCAAGATAGAATATCCGCAGAATACATTCAATAAAAAGGGGACACACCATTGAGAGGAAAAATGTATCTTTTATTCATAAACCAAAATAGATACAAAGTACAATCTATGAAAGAAACAAAAAAGAAAGATACTCTCATCCATGAGTATGTACAAAAAAAAGGGGAAAAGATACAAGTCCTCAAGCTGGCGGGCGGTGTAGTAATTTTACCAGCTCATCGTTTTGTCGCTGAGCCACGGCTTCATGACGCAAGATCTCCAGAAGACGAGCCTCCGCCTGAGCTTGCTGATCCTGATACGAAGCAAGCTGAGCCTCGAGCTCTTTCTCGGTGGCTTTATGAGCCTCGACCCTCTCACGAGTGAACGTGGCAGCTTTATCGAGAGCCACCACCTCTTTTATGGACTCCTGAAGCACCCGCCAGAGTTCGTACGCTTTGTTGGCCTTGGCGGTAAGAGTGGCGCGAAGCTCGCTCAGCGCCTTGGAAGCTAGCCCCCTCTCCGAAAATTTACGGCCGAGCCTTCTTCTCGCACAACAATATGTTCGGTACGTGTCGCTCTATCAGGCCACGTATGCTCGCTTTCGTGACCGCAGCCTTGGAAACAAGACATTTACAAGACCGTATAAATGGGCTTCCGGTCGACGGGAATAATCGATCTAAAACGCGCTCACATCACCTGATGTGAAAATCAACAAGAAAGATTTCCGACGTATTTCAAGCATGCATTCGCAATCATATGAGTATTCAAAAAATAATAATAGCATTTGCAATCGTATGAACATTCATAATGCCCAAAAAAGTTTGATACGCAGGAAAGTGATGATAGCATTTGCAATTAAAGAAAGTTCTCATGAGAAAATACAAAGTTTATTTATGCAAGCGGAAACATACATACTAGTACCAAGCCTACATGGAAGTTCGGCATAAAGCATAAAAAAGGAGGGACTAATTTAAAAATGTTCTACGCTAACAGGAAAAGGTCATCAAACACGGGATCAATGACACAGGGGTTAATGAAGCAGAGGACAAAATTCTCCATCTCTCTCTCTGCTTTCTCCAGCACATCAAAGCGACGGTTCTCACGAGGAGTCGCTCCCCATCGATTAACGCCGTGTTCGTCTGCGAAAGCAGACATAATAGCTCTTCGGGCCTTTATCTAGCTCAGCAGATGAATTGAGCAATCCTTCAAAGCCTGAGTAATCAGGCATGCTTCATGAAAGCCCTCGAGCTTTTCTTCAGCCGCGTCAAGCATCGCCAGGGTCATCTCTGCCGGGTGAGGAGGGATGTCGGCAAGCACGGCCGTGAGAATCATCCGGAGCCAGAGGGAACCCATCAGGAGGGGGGACCCCCTACGAATCGAGAGTTCATACATTGCTGAGTCGCATTCGTCGTCGGTAAGAAGTGGATCCACCAACCGAGCAGCAAAGCGGGGGATCATCTCCTCGATGGGCACTTCCCAGGGCTGTCGACGAGCGTGTAGACGGTTGAAGGCCATGGCACTCATCTACTTCTCAAATTAAATCACGTCAATATGGGAATAAATTTCTCTGTGAAGAGGAAATAGGCTATGGCCTCAAGACTATAAAGGGGAGCATTAAATGCTGCGCGTGAAAGAAATTGCATGATGGAACCCTTCCAAGGCCCAAAAAAGGGAAGACATTGGAAATCAGGAAAAAGGAGCGATTTCCAAGACGCCTTCTCTGCATCCAATGCCATGCACAGAAATATGGCATGAAAAATTGAATATCCCCATAAAAGGCCCCTCACGTGTGGGGCACGTGAGCACCATGCTTGGTGCGTACTAAGAAGTGAAACAATGCCTTGCACGCTAAACACATCAACAGCAACAAAAAAAATGAATGACAAAATTCCAAGAAAGAGGGGGGCACGCAAACACAAAAGGACACGATAAGTTTATCATTCATGCTTTAAAAAGGTTCATACAAAATGAAAAGAAAACGATTACAACGGCAAGACCTCAGGCGCGGGGCACGGATTGAGAAACTCAAGCTTGACCTTGTCCAAGATCCTCCAAGCATTTCGAACCGCCCGAGTATGTTTTCTCTCGCGATCACAAGCGTCGGAGTCCTCGCGGATGTCCTCCACCCTCCGGTAGGCGGCAAGTATGGCCGACTGCTGAAACGCCTGGTGCAAAAGATCAATGAGGTTGTCACGCTTTCTCTTCGAGATCAGACTCATCAGATACACCGAATGTATCTTATCCTCGGCAACGTCCAATGCCCTGAGTGGCACACCAGCGCAGAAGAGAGGAAGCGCCTCCCAAATTGCTAGCACAATGAGCCTCAGAAGAGAAGAGCGACGGGGAAGTAGCCGATGGTTGTACTCGTCAAAGCGGCTCATAATCTCAGCACACTGAGCGTTGGTGAACTCCTGATTTTGACTACGGCATAGGGCACAGATATTCCCGTAGGAAATGATTTCGTTGAGATTATACAAATGAGCGTGCATGATACCTGAAATAAAAATCAGGACGATTTATTACAAACCCTCTTCTTATTCACTAATCATAGAATGACAACCTAGGGTAAGGAGACCCTAAGAAGCCCCTATGAGGAAGAACTTAGTTCTTCACAGGAATTGAATTCCTTTTAGAAAAAGGAATTAAATTCCCCAAAAAAAAAGCCTTTTCTATGAACGGAGTTAAACTCCACGGATTCGAACTGTCATCATCATCTCCTTGGAAGATCAGATGAACCCTAAAAGAGATTCACTGCTGAAGATTAATTGGTTTCATGGGTTTATGTTTAAAGGGTAAAAACCCTTGTTTTGGATTTAAAATCCAAAGGAATGTGAAAATTTACTGTTTGTCCAAGAACATTACTTGAGGAAAAAGGGTCACCTGAACAGAGTTAAACTCTGAAGATTGTTTCAAGACAGAGAACTAAGCTCTGGAAGCGAGAATTAAATTCTCAAGGGAAAAAGTTCTCAAAAGAAGAAGATGAGCAAGGTGAAGGCTCTTCTGAAGAAACATGGGTATTTATAGGAAGTGATGGAAACGTTTCATCTCCCCAAATCCCTAAAGGAATCCAACGGTCACAAAAGGTGACAGCGTTGCACTCATGCGCGGATACGTGAGAACAACGCTGTGGGGGCATTTGTTTCTTGATTTAAAATCAGGAAAGCCTACGGAAAAAGGCTTCAGAAAAGGGTCACGTGCTTACACGTGACCAGCTGTCACGTGTTGGCACGTGACATCTAAAAGCATCGGCAAGGCAAATTCAGTTTCCCAACTACATCAGAGAAAAGGGCTTCAGAAAGGGTCACGTGCTCCCACGTGACTAGGGTCACGTGTTGGCACGCGACACTCAAAAGCGGCAGACTCAATTCCCTGATTGAATCAAGAAAAAGGCTCCAGACGAGGGTCACGTGCTCGCACGTGACCAGGGGTCACGTGGTGGCACGTGACGGCTAAGCAGCAGAAGAAGGCAGAGCGCAAAAGAAGAAGAGGGCTCGTTCCAAGGGGATCACGTGCCCACACGTGACCAAGGGTCACATGGCTACACGTGACCGGCTTTCAAAGCCTATCTGTTAACAGAATTAAATTCTGAGAAAAGACCTCTTAAATCTTTCCAAAGCAACCGATTGAATTAAAGATTTAAAGGTGATTAAATATCATCTATCTATGGGAAAATCTCGAATTTGGAAAGATTTTCCCTATAAATCTAACCGAAATAACAAAGGAGAATATCTGGATTTAAAATCCAATGGTGAATAAAATTCACCTAATAATCCAAAGGTCCAAAACGAATGGTGAATACAAATCAAATCTCCCAATGAAAAATTCATCAAAAACTAATTGATTCGGCTGCTTCTCCTATAAATAGGAGCCAAGAGACACACAGATAGAGAGATAGAGAGAGATAGAGGCAGAAAGGAATCGAGACAAAAAAGAGGAGAGCCTTGATACTTTGGAGAAATTTGGATCTTCTGCAAAAGAAAACCCTAGGTAAGAAGGGGAAGGCCTTTTGAAAGGAAAAGAAAGTTTAATTCTCAACAGAGTTTAACTCTGATATAAAAACAGAAGAACATAGTTCTCTCTTTGGTGGAGGATCTGTAAAGTGCACATCTCCCCTTGAGTTGAGAATTTAATTCTCAATGGGTTGAGATCCTGCCATGCAGATCCAAAGCATAGAGAGGGAATGGAAGCACGAGAATTTAATTCTCACAGAACTATAGGAATTTAATTCCTTTAAAATAAAATTAGGGTTTTACCCTGTGTTATGGGAATTTAATTCCTTCAGAATGAGCAGAATCAGGGTTTAACCCTAGTTAAGAACTAAAACAACAGGAATTTAATTCCCTTAACCTCATTCCCCAGAATAATTCTTTAACAGAGAGTGGGAGTTTAATTCCTTAAAGATTTTATTAGGGTTTAACCCTATTCAGTTCTTCACATATATGAGGAATTTAATTCCTACAGAAAATTCAGAGTTCAACTCTATCCCAGAATATAAATCTTCAAAAGCAAGTAGGAATTTAATTCCTCTGAAATTATTGTCAGGGTTCAACCCTACGAGGAATTTAATTCCTAAAAGGGATTAACAGATCTTCTAAAAAACATACATAGAGGCAGGGTCACGTGTCACCACGTGATCCCCAAAAAGATCTACAGAAAAGCCCCTTTGAGGCAGTGCTTCACGTGACCCACGTGACCCTTGGCAGAGGCTTTAACATACTCCATTTAAACACCCGTCACGTGATGGCACGTGATACTCCAAAAGATGCGATATTCTCAGCAGAACAAATGAAGGGAGGGCGCCCTCACATGCTACCACGTGACCCCTCTTGCCTTAGCGTCTAACGCTAAATTGGAACCCCTGAATCCAGTGTTAAAACACTGTTTGGCCTTAGTGTTCAACACTAATCAAAGAGATTTATTTGCAGTGTTCAACACTGATTACCTTAGTGTTTAATACTAATTTGAGATCTCTGTTGCCAGTGTTTTGATCTGTTTTAGTGTTTAACACTAATTTGAAAGCCTTGTTGCTGGTGTTTAACACCAACTATCTTTTAATGTTAAACACTAACTTATCAATCCCATTCCCAGTGTTCAACACTGATTGGTCTTTAGTGTTTAACACTAGGCATTGGCCCAATTGGCTAAATGGCCAGAGGCAAAGCCTCTCCTTCAATGGACCAACAGGAAGCCAATATTCCAGACATGATTGGACTTAGCCCAAGATGGCCATAAGTCCTCAATTCAGACTTAATTAGGCTAATGGGCTCATAACATAATTAATTGGTCTTGATCCCAAATTGGGCCAAAGACTATTTAATCCACCCCGGCTCAAGGGTACATCTCTTCACTCCTTTGATACTTGGCGTTGTAATTCCTCAACGTCTTCAAAGAGGTGACGGGTCCCGATGACCACACATTGACATGGACTGTGGGGTCCTTAAACTCATGGACTATGAGGTCCTTAACCTTGACCGAGATGTCTTAAAACTAACTATGGACTGTGGGGTCCTTAAACTCATGGACTATGAGGTCCTTAACCCTGACCGAGATGTCTTAAAACTAACTGTGGACTGTGGGGTCCTTAAACTCATGGACTATGAGGTCCTTAACCTTGACCGAGATGTCTTAAAACTAACTATGGACTGTGGGGTCCTTAAACTCATGGACTATGAGGTCCTTAACCTTGACCGAGATGTCTTAAAACTAACTGTGGACTGTAGAGTCCTTAAACCTATGGACTATGACGTCCTTAACCTTGACCGAGATGTCTTAAAACTAACTTTGGACTGTGGAGTCCTTAAATCCACGGACTATGAGGTCCTTAACCTTGACCGCAACGTCTTAAAACTAACATTGGACCGCAATGTCCTTAAAACTACCTATGGACCGCAATGTCCTTAAACTACCTACCGACCGTGATGTCACTAAACTAAACAACATGGCTCCCTTAATTGCTCTATTGTTGGATATAAACGATCCCGTTAAGTTGATTTTGGTCTAAAAACTAGACCAACGTATCCTTAACAAACATTTAAGTCGATCTTACGCTCAAATGAGGCTAACGTATCCTTAAACCCAAACCCCCCAACCCAAATCTAAGATAATACGGATTTGGACTAGTCCACGCCCTACGGGCGACGACATAACTCAGTCTCCGTATACAATCCACGGGCAACAAAACACAAAACAAACACACACGACATGAAGTGACCATCTGGAGAAGGAGAAAGTTGTTACCGCAATGCGGTAGCGTAATTAACTGCAGGGGCTTGCGCCTGCAGGGAAGAGCGTCCCCACAATCAAAAACCCCTCAAGCGAGGGGGAATCTGACGAAGTCTGCTACATCGGACGTATCCGTTCAAACCTTCGATACAGGGTGCCATAAATCAACTTGGCATCTTCGGAGAGGTGGACGGATAGCACCAATTAGCATCTGCCCCGAATTTTAGGTGAGATGTCCAGTCGCGCCATCCTTCGGAGGGGAACAAAGATGAAGCCACCGGCCAAGTCATTACTGGTAACACTTCCCTTTCAAATTCTCTTTCAGTCCATAAGATATATCTATATACATTTTCCCTTATACCTAAAACATATCCCACATAACTTAGGTACAATCTTAGTAGCCTTACTTCCTGCACTCGCACTCTTTGATACTGGAGCATCTCATTGCTTTATGTCGCAACGGTTCGTCCGAACTCATGCGATTCCAGTCACACCGTTCGTATTCAGCTGGAATGTCAGTTCAGGGAACGACGTTCTGAAGGCAACAATGGGATACAACCTGTGTCCAGTGGTCGTCTGCAGCAGAGAATTCTACGCCGACTTCAAGGTACTGAACATACCGAACTTCGATATGGTTATGAATATGGATTGGCTCGGAATATTCTATGCTACCATTGACTGTCGTCAAAGAAGGGTAGTGTTCGAGATTCCAGAACATCCAGTCTTCTATTTCAAAAGTGGAGACCGTACCCTGGAGCCAAGTACATACAAGGAGAAACCAAAGAAGGCAGTGATTGCGGCAATTCAAGCGGAGGAAGGATCAAATCCAGAAGTGGTTCGAGAGTTCGACGATGCATTTCCCGACGATATATCAGGTTTGCCTCCCGATCGAGCTCTTGAATTCAACATTGATTTAATACCAGGAGCACAACCGGTAATCAAAGTATCGTATCGAATAAGTCCGGAAGATTTAAAGGAGGCCTGAACTTAGTTGGACGAATTATTGGCGAAAGGATGGATTCATCCCAGCACTTCAAGTTGGGGATCTCCAGTTCTACTCGTGAAGAAGAAGGAAGGTTCATACAGAATGTGCATCGATTATAGAGCCTTGAACGAAGTAACGATAAAGAACAAGTATCCACTCCCGCGCATCGACGATCTGTTCGATCAGCAACGTGGATCTTGTGTTTTCTCCAAGTTAGATCTTCGTTCGGGTTATCATCAGGTGAAGGTCAAGGAATCTGATATCCATAAAACGGTATTCAGAACACACTATGGTCATTACGAATTTCTTGTGATGCCATTTAAAGTGACCAACGCACCAGCAATATTCATGAACCTGATGAATTAAGTTTTCCGAGAGTACCTAGACAGGTTTGTTGTCATCTTCATCAACGACATCCTGGTGTATTGAAAGAGTTGGAAAGAACATGCCGAGCACCTACGAATTGTCCTGGAAACCCTGCGGCAACATCAACTCTATGCAAAGTATAGCAAGTGTGAGTTTTGGCTAGATCAAGTTGGTTTTCTTAGACATATTGTATCAGGCGAAGGAATCTCTATGGATCCAGCGAAAGTTTCAGCAATAAGCGAATGGCCGACACCAAAGTCAGTGAAGGACATTCGAAATTTCTTGGGTCTAGCTGGATATTATAGAAGGTTCATTGAAGCATTTTCCAAAATTGCAACACCCCTGACCAAGCTCACACGTAAAGATGAAGAATTTGTATGGTCAGAAGCATGCGAACAAGCTTTTGTAGAACTCAAGTCAAGATTGATATCAATTCCTATTCTCGTTATACCGAACCAAGCTGGAGGTTTTGAAGTACATTGCGATGCATCCGGTAAGGGATTAGGATGTGTTCTACATCAACACGGTAAGGTTGTAGCTTATACATCAAGACAGCTGAAGATTCATGAGCGCAATTATCCGACGCATGACTTGGAATTGGCGGCCGTAATCTTTGCTCTTAAGATTTGGCGCCATTATCTTCTTGGTGAACGAGTGAATATATACACAGATCACAAGAGCCTGAAATATGTGTTTACTCAGAAAGAGTTGAATATGCGGCAGAGAAGATGGTTAGAACTCATGGCGGACTTCGACACCAACCTGCAATATCACCCAGGGAAGGTGAATGTAGTACCTGATGTCCTTAGTTGCCAACCATTAGCATTGAATCTCATCGCACAGTGGAAGCTTC
Organism: Agapanthus africanus; assembly: GCA_030015575.1. Taxonomy (NCBI): domain Eukaryota; kingdom Viridiplantae; phylum Streptophyta; class Magnoliopsida; order Asparagales; family Amaryllidaceae; genus Agapanthus; species Agapanthus africanus. The sequence goes on from CM057343.1 coordinate 465,163,845, forward strand.
AACAAGACTTGCATCAGATGAAGATTGAAGTGATCATGCCAAGTAACGCTTCAAGTTTGATGAACTTACAAGTTCAATCTACCATTGTCAATCAGATCAAAGCAGCTCAAACAAGTGATGATAAGTTGCAAAAGATCTGAGAACAAGTAGAGAATGGACTTAGAATAGATTTCATCATTCATGAAGACGAATCTTTGAGGTACGGCAGCAGATTGTGTGTACCAAAATGTTCTGTGCGGGACGAGTTAATAAAAGAAGCTCACAGCTCCCCCTACTCAGTATACCCTGGAGGTACAAAGATGTACAAGGATCTGCGTCAAAATTACTGATGGCATGGAATGAAGCGTGAAGTAGCCAGAAGCATCACTAAATGCATGGTGTGTCAGCAAGTAAAGGCTGAACATTACAGGACTGCTGGATTACTTCAACCGTTACCTATCCCAGAATGGAAGTGGCAACATATCATGATGGATTTTGTGACTGCACTACCTCGCAACACAAAGGGTAACGATGCGGTATGGGTTATTGTGGATCGAATCACAAAGTCGGCTCACTTTATTCCCTTTCGAGTTGGTCAATCTACTGAGACATTAGCAAAGAAGTACATGGAGGTAAGAATCTAAGTAAGATTTTTAAAATCTTAAAATATGTACTATTTCTGATACCCATGAACTCATACAGGTGATCGTGAGACTTCATGGGGTACCGGCCTGCATTGTCTCCGATCGTGACACTAGATTTCGATCGCAATTTTGGCAAAATCTACAAGCGAGCTTGGGAACAAGTCTGAACTTTAGCATAGCTTATCATCCACAAACTAATGGTCAGTCTGAGTGAACTATTCAGATCTTGGAGGATATGCTAAGAGCGTGTATGCTAGACTTCGGAGGATCATGGGAAGATCACCTACATCTTGTGGAGTTTTCATACAACAACAGCTACCAAGCAAGTATAGGAATGTCACCTTTTGCAGCATTATATGGAAAGAAGTGTCGATCGCCATTAAGTTGGGACGACATCGGAGATAGAGAACTCCTTGGACATGAGATGATAGTAGCACTGTCGACGTAGTTCTTACTATCAGGAAAAGAATGTGCATAGCCCAAGATCGACAGAAGCACTGGGCTGATGCAAATCGCCGTCATTTGGAGTTCCAGCCGGGAGATTACGTATTTCTAAAAATATCTCCAAACCGCGGAGTGATTCGTTTTGGAAGACGGGGTAAACTTAGTCCAAGGTACATTGGACCATTCGACATACTCGAACGAGTCGGTGAAGTGGCTTATCGGTTGGCACTTCCACCCTCATTGGAAGGAGTGCATAATGTGTTTCACATATCTCAACTCAGAAGGTATGTGAGTGACCCCAGCCATATTCTTGATCATTCTGAGCTCACTGTACAGCCCGATTTATCTTGTGAGCAGCAATCTATTGAGATCCTGGATAGAAAAGTGAAGTCACTTCGGAACAAGGAAGTCAACTTGGTTCGAGTGATGTGGAGAAATGACACACCGGGAGAATCAACATGGGAAATGGAGGATGAGATGCGTGCAAGATATCCTCACTTATTTGTAAACTAGTCCTTAAAATAAATTGTAAATTTCGAGGACGAAATTTTTGGAAGGAGGGTGGATTGTAACAACTCTAAATTCTATGTACAGAAAATTCATTAAAAGTTAATGTACACTTGGGGTATTTACAATTCCTGTGAATGCTATAAGTATTTGTTTTGATTTAGAACAGCAAGAAAATACTTGTAGCACATTGGTAAAGCCTTGCATTGCTGTGGCGTAGCCCCCGTGATCGAATCCCCCCAGCCACATTATCTTTTTAGTTATTTTTCTTTTAATCTTTTAGAAGCCCAAGAGTTTGCACGAGCACTGCACGTAAACTGAAGGGTCACACTTAAAACAAACAGGTGCAAATTAGTATTCAGACCGACTTGGACACGTGGCGAGAATTCGAGCCCCCGCCTCCATTATCCGACCGGCGAGAGTGATGCATAGTCCGACGCCGCCGGTTTTCCTTGGTCCAAACCCTATTTTTTTGTAAACCCTAGACCTTTGGACTCCCCCCTTAACCCCAGTATTGCTTATTTACTCTGCACATTTACAAAGAATAATAAAACCCTTCAAATTCCATTTTAATGCATTATTCATCACCTCTAAACCCTAAATTTTCCTATAAATACTCACCCCATCTTACACCCTCTCACTCAGAATTCTCTTGCAAAAACTATACCAAATTCCCAAGTGTTTAGTGTACAAGTGGAGTTAGTGAAGGGCGAAACTTCGACGAACTTTCGAGGAGATTCCGACGACGAATCGATGCCCCGGAGTTTTCTTCAGGACCCCCTCTCTCTCCTCTAGTCCAACAATCCAGTATGTCCCATCTCCCATCTCATCTTTTTCTTTAAAAAGTTCTATTTCTAAAACCCGACGGAAGCGGAGTTAGTCCGACTTCCGATTCGGTTTTCTTTAAAAACTACACTTTTATTTAACAAGATAAAACCATATTCTTATATGTTGATTAATAAACATTAACAAATTCAATAAAACAAGTTTCACATCAAAATAATCATTTTTGTGACATTTATCGCATTTTTACATAAAAATACCACAAACTATCCATTTCGACATTTTAACCTTTATTCCTTGCTATACCTTTAGTTAGTTCATGAGGTAATGACCCACCTCATCACAATACACATCTTTATCATAGCACGATGAAGTTTGTGAAAATAGAATACGGGAAATACGACCTTACAAATAAATACCCTAAATTTATAAAACTGTTTTCTATAAAAAGATGTATTAACAATTTCCATGCAATTGCACCTCTACAGCCCATTTTGGGGACCCCGTTCGAGATGGTGTGGATTATCGCACATTCTCGGGCTTAGTAGAGCGAGATGCAGACCTCCGCAAGGAGCATTCGATCTCGATGGAATTTTTTATACATTTTTCTTTAGAAAAATGAGATTTCTACAAGAAAATAAATAATTATTTTCATTAAATATATATATATATATATATATTATCAAAATATCTATTTTAATTATATAAATATTCCAAGTTTTCCAAATCAAAGGAATCACTATTACATGAAAATACCATCCAAATACAACACAAGTACAATATTTCAAGAAAATACCATATACTAACAAACTAGATTCTATTCACTAGAACTTTCACATTTATAAAATATACATCTATGAAAACCCTAAAGACGATAATTAAATACTTAAGGAGTATTTTGAAATTATGCCAAAACTATTTTTACATAAAACCCCTTCAAGTTATATTAAATTACAATAAGGACCCTAATAAACATATGTTTAAGCGGGATCAGTCTCTTGAGCCTCAGGGAGCCGGAGATATGGGTGCTTGCCCATCTAAGGTAGACACCTAACAAACGGTGTTATCAATACGGTAATTGTCTTGGAAAAAGACACAAATCCTGCCGTACATGTGCATCAGTTACCGATAACATCAAAACCTAATTTAGAACTTCAATTTCTTTTCTAATTGTCTGACTCAGACCGAGTCTAAATATTATCAATCTGACTTGAATATGATTCAAGTATAAAACCACAATTCAATATGAATCCATATATTCAATCTATACAACTTGACCGAACCGAACAATGGATATACTCCATTTACATGTTCATCCATTATATCCGTTCCATTTATGATATCATGGTTTCGGAAAGTTATCCATCTATACAATTATAATACAAGACAATACAATACAACTAATACAATTAAGACATCGCGGGGTTTATAAGGGGTAGATTGGTACGGAAGGTGTTAAAAGTGGCATGGGACTGTAACTATAAGACACCTAATCTGAATCTCCATTGCCGTTGTACCGTGGCTGAACGGTTCCTTATACTCCGTATACCTTAGTCTCCGGGATAGTGAGACTCCTATCGTATACACTGGCATATTCTGTACCAATCTACAAACAACAGCGTTAACAATATAATACAACTTTAAAAGCTACATTCTCTTTCTGTCTATTCTATCTCTTCTTACTTTTGGGACTTATCGAGCGATTGTTCGCCGACGATATTTCTTTTCTTCTTTCTTTGGAATATTGCCCAGTGGATCGGGCCTTCTGGAGACAGAGCCCACCAGTGAGGACTTGGATCAGCTAGCCTTTGACCCGAAGCTCTAGTTTACTTATACATTTCATTTTCATTTCTTTTATGTCATTGTTTAGGCATTTCTTTCAGTACATGTATTTTCATTTCAGTTGTATTGTAAAAAAATGTTAATAAATAAAGTTGCTGTTCATTTACATCTTGTCTCTTATGTACATTTTATTTTATATTGCTTAGATACGCTTAGCGTGTTTACTTCTGAGTAAATGCGCAGCGGCCTTGTCGCGCCCTCTGCTAGTATACCGGGAAGCGGGGCTTGACACTAACCGTTCAGCCAGACCAGTGTTGGTACTCCGAGAGAGGTCCCTATGCAGTCGTACGGACCCAATTTAATAACCATGTTTCTGCAGAGACATAACTTCGTTAACCCCTTTCTCGAAACCTAATGAGTTAGCTGGTTGTGAAGTGAAAATCTCCCGGGAGTAATACCTGCTCATCAGTGGGAATCGGGACCCAACCATCATTGCGTGATAACCTTAATAGAAGCCAACCAAAGTTATTACACTCCAGAAGGTATATGCAAACTTGGTAAGTTTTCCTTATATTTGAAACTCCCGATATGGTTTTTACCTCTAATGACCTATGACCTTGACGCTTGCCAATAAATCATAGGCCGCTAGTCAAGTTCAACCCGTCATTATCTTGATTAACTCGAACCTATCCGCACTAGCCCTTGACGCTTGCCAACAAAGCCATGCGACTGTCCCGATCAATCGCATATCTATGCAAGAGATAAGCATCACTCAGCTACCGTACACTATACCTTAACGATTGCTAACAAACATAGCACGAATATTAGGCACTACCTATTTGAAATGATGGAGGGCTACGGCTGGTTTCTGGCGAAAAACCTTTGACGTAATAAATTTGATATCGTTGAAGGAACTTGAATGGCTTTGAGAAGGAGTGGTTTAGGCTCCACTTTTAGAACAAGTGGTTTTGAAGAAAACCAAGTGGTTTATAGTAACATAAACTTTTTCTTAAGAGCTAACTCCCCATAAAGGGATCAAGTCTCTTTCCTAATCGAATGAGGTACAGGATATTCCTGACCGAATGCCTCTATGCAAAGCAAAAGAAAAAGACTATGGTTTTAAAATTTGGTTCCAACAACATCATTTTAGGTTTATTTTCCTTGCCCTAAAAATATAATGCAGTCCCATCATTTAAGTTTCTAGCCACAACAGAAAAAACCAAAATAGCATGATTTTATATGCCATCCGCATTCGCCATGGGGTTTCGGGTCTTCACCGTAAGATTACTTAAGTTACGGCAGGGCAGAGACAGGGCTAGCGTGGATGCAAAATATATAGAAGCATCTAATATATATGTATATATATCATCACATGCATGTAGCAAACAATATAGAATAGCGGATAAAATAGGAGCCCCGCGTTTCATTTGAGCCGCAAATGAAACGCGGCATTCCCCGGTCATGTGGATAGTCGATACAACATCGAACCATGACCCCTACAAGCGCGGTAAGCTACCCGCCAATCCTAGAAACGGGGAACCTAGCCTCAATATCATGAGTGGGCTACCCGGTGCTTTCTAGAATCCGGTAACTTGAGCACTCCTCCGTGAGTTGTTCCTAAAACCCCTACAAGTGCGGCGAGCAACCTACCAATTCAAGAGCGAGATGGCTTGAACTCATCACTATGAGACGACCACTTACCGCACTCTAGAACCCGATTACTCGAGCACTTCTCCTGGATTAATCCTAGTACAGAAATGAAATATATACAGTGGTGACATCGATCGTATCGTGGTCGAGTTCCAATAAAATAATATACAACAAGCAATAAAGATGGCCACAAAGTCGGATGCTCGTCCCGCAATAAATGAATACAACAATATAAAACAAAACTGTACAATCAAAACTCACGATGGGCTATCCGGCTAAACCATAACAAGATATATATATCATAAGAACAAGAAACAACAACATATGTGCAACTCCGTCTAATCGAACATATAGTAATTAGACGATGTTTATCAACACACATACACTAAAACGTATCATAAATGATGCAAAAGTTTTGACCGAAAAGATTTCCCTGTTGCCCGAATACAAAAATAACATAGAATGAAATCTGGGCAAAAAAGAATTTTACTAAAAATCCCAAAACCAAACACCCAAGACTGTGGAAGAAGCCTGAGCCCAACAGAGATGTCTTGGCAGGCTTGGGGCCGCCTAGGTCAGCCAGACTTGCTCTGTTGGAGCTCATCTTCCTCCAGGGTCAATTTTAAAGCATTTTCAACACATTTTGACACTTCAAAATTTTTTCAGAAGCTTTAAAAATTCTAGAACAGAAACTTGGTTTTGGGATTCAAAATACGAAAAAGTTTCGGTTTTGAAATGCAAGCATCGTCTACAACTAGTTTAGGTGTTTGGGAGGCTCTGATACCATGTTAGAAGTTGTTAGCACCCACGCTGGTAACCCGCGGCCGAGGCGGAATCCAAAACAAAATTTTTCTTGCAAGGGCTAGCAATTACGACCTAGAATCGATTCCAAACACTAAACTAGCTAACTAAAAAGGCTACACTAAGAGTTATAGGGGCTAGCTACCTTCGTAACGTGTCCGCCTACTTGCGAAAGACCCTTTCCTTCGCTCCTAGGCCTCCGGGAACGCGCTTATACGTCGATGGTCGTTGTAGCGCCCATATCAACTTATAGCAAGCTTGTGACGATGCGGTGACTAAGTGGTGAGATAGTGGACTCTGGCTAGGTCTTCTGAGAGCTCCGGATCGTGCTTGCTCCCCGATCTTCCTTAGTAGAAAATGATCCATTGAGGGAAGCGGTTCAAGACTCTAGCTTCACACTCGAAGATCCTAGCGAAGCAACTAAAAATCATAAGTTGCTAGTTTGTGATGCTTAAAGATATAGAGAGTGTTCTAGTAATTTTCCTATCACTTTTCACTCTTGAATTAATTATCAAGATAGATTTTCTCCTTTGTGCTCAACACATGTGCAAGGAGAAGAATGAAGGAGTAAAGTGTGGAGAGAGAAGCTAAGGATGATAATGAGAGACCACTTGAAAAATTAAAGCATAACATTTTAGTTTTGATAAAATAATTTATCAAATATTAAAATGTAACCATACTTGAATAGTGATGACAAACGAATTAAATAATTCATTTGCCACCCCTCTCACCTTACTCTATTTCACCTTGCATTCCATCTCATTTCCATTAATAATAAATGGAAAAATCAATATGAGGCGTTCTCCTTCTAGAAGTATTTTTTTATGCATACAAAAATACATCCCCGTAAATACATATCTGCATTCGTATATATACGAATATCAAAGAGATAGAAAAAATACAATAAACATAATACTAGAATATATATATATTGAAATATATATATGTAAATTATTAAATCAATACTTGATTTAATAATCCGGTTTAATTCTAAGCCGGTTAGTATACCATCCGTTCGATTAAAGTCCGTGTAGTTAGTTGATTGATGTGTTTTAAAGAGTGTGTTCGTAAATAAAGTAACCGCAATCAGGACGGTGTCGCCAGTAGCTAGCCGCGATGAGTACGGGCCGTCCGCAGGGAAACATGAACATTTTTCTTGCTTTACATGAGTTGATGGAAGATGAGTGATTGGTTGTAGATCTAATTTGATACGGATGTAAGATTTATGAAGAAGAGGCTTGTAGGGTTTATATGACTTAGTAGTAATGGATGAATAATTAAAAATGATTCATTTTATCTTTTAATTGTTTAAAACTAGATCGATGGTGATGAATTTAGATTAGGGTTCTTTTGGAAGAAACTAGGGTTTCCCCACTCTTAAAATGTATAAAAGGAATTAAATGATTTTATCATCTATTGATCTACCCTAGCCTATGAATCCTAGCAAGATAGGAATTACTCACGCATGGTTGGAGAAGAAAGGCTAAAGAATGAGATTGTCACGCTCCAACCCCAATACAGAGAGTATTGTCCGCTCTGGCCGAAGCCGCACGGTTTTGTCCTTCGGGACGAACCGGACTCGACCAGGGGCCACTTCCCAGGAGGTCACCCATCCCAGAACTTCCCTGGCTCAAGCACGCTTAACTACGGAGTTCTCAAGCTCCTATAGTGCCGGTTCACTTAAAAGACGCCTCTGTATTGAAGAGTGGTATCATTCTATTTATAATACAGATCTGCCTTCTTTCGGAATGTATTCCGAAGAGTCCCCATTGTTCTATAGTGTGTCCTACGGACTCAAGAGGTGGCCCCCATGGATTCAAGAGGTGGCCCCCGCCCACTTAACACGACACTTTGCGTGGCACTTTGTTCCGTGTGGCACTTTGTTCCGTGTGGCACTTTGTTCCATGAGCAAGAACCAGGTCCCGACATTCTCCCCACCTTTGAACCCATCCCAGAACTTCCCTGGCTCGAGCATGCTTAACTATGGAGTTCTCAAGCTCCTGTAGTGCCGGTTCACTTAAAAGGCGCCCATGTATTGAATAGTGGTATCATTCCATTTATAGTACAGATCTGCCCTCTTTCAGAATGTATCCCGAAAAGTCCCCATTGTTCTATAGTGGGTCCCACGGACTCAAGAGGTGGGTCCCACAGACTCAAGAGGTGGCTCCCACGGATTCAAGGGGTGGCCCCCGCCCACTTAACACGACACTTGACGTGGCATTTTATTCCGTGTGGCACTTTGTTCCGTGAGCAAGAACCGGGTCCCGACATTAACTATTGCGGCCATAAACCTTTTTATATCTCACCCCTCTTTCTTTTCATCATCACACCTTTCTATCATGTCACATATCCCTCTTCATCTAAATTCCCCGAAGAAGAACATGAAGAAATTCTCAAGGAAGTCTCGCTAGAAATGCGAGGCTATCGGCGGATAGACAAGCCCGGTGACAATACCGGCTTGTGTATATAGGTCTCTTCTCTTTTTCCCTCCCTCCATCTCTTTCTCTTTCTCTTTCTATTTTTATATTGCCATGAAAAACTTCCCTTTTCATTTAATAGTCCCTAAATAATTAATTAAATGGATACATATATAAATAATGAACAAGCTTGTAGCACATTGGTTAAGTCCATGCATTGTTATTCCATAAGTCACATGTTCAAATCTCCATTCTTGCAATTATTTTTTCTGTCACGCCCCACCCCCAATACAGAGAGTATTGTCCGCTCTGGCCAAAACGCACGGTTTTGTCTTTCGGGACGAACCGGACCCGACCAGGGGCCACTTCCCAGGAGGTCACCCATCCCAGAACTTCCCTGGCTCGAGCACGCTTAACTACAGAGTTCTTAAGCTCCTGTAGTGCCGGTTCACTAAAAGGCGCCTATGTATTGAAGAGTGGTATCATTCCATTTATAGTACAGATCTGCCCTCTTCGGAAGAGTCCCCATTGTTCTACAGTGGGTATCACGGAGTCGAGAGGTGGCCCCATAGATTCAAGAGGTGGCCCCCGCCCACTTAACATGACACTTGGCATGACACTTTGTTCCGTGAGCAAGAACCGGGTCCCGACATTCTCCCCATCTTTGAACAATGGTTCGTCCTCGAATCACATACCTACTATTGAGAGACTGGCTCTGATACCATTCTGTTACGCCCCACCCCCAATACAGAGAGTATTGTCCGCTCTGGCCGAAGCCGCACGGTTTTGTCCTTCGTGGCGAACCGGACCCGACCACGGGCCACTTCCCAGGAGGTCACCCATCCTAGAACTTCCCTGGCTCGAGCACGCTTAACTATGGAGTTCTCAAGCTCTTGTAGTACCGGTTCACTTAAAAGGCGCCTCTGTAATGAAGAGTGGTATCATTCCATTTATAGTACAGATCTGCCCTCTTTCAGAATGTATTCCGAAGAGTTCTCATTGTTCTACAGTGGGTCTCACGGACTCAAGAGGTGGCCCCCACGGATTCAAGAGGTGGCCCCTGCCCACTTAACACGACACTTGGCGTGGCACATTATTCCGTGTGGCACTTTGTTCTGTGAGTAAGAACCGGGTCCCGACAGAGATCATAATGTAAGATGCAGAAATTAAGTGCAGAAATTAATTGCGAAAAGACTAATAAAAACTCTACCTTTATTAATCAACTATATCACGTACAAATCCTTTTAAAGTAGAGTACAAGAACCCTAGTTTTTGCTCTCGATCTCTATCTTGTTGGAAGTAGATGAATAGCTGATGATCAACTCGGATGCGTGGATCGTCTTGGACCTCTTGATCTCTTCGGTTGATTATCTTGAATGTGAAGCTATGGTCCTTTAAATAGTCACAGAAGCATGTGTAATGATTTGCTGTTTTGATCACACCGAAAAAATCCCAAATCCAACGGCTACAAATGGGCCACGGATCCGCCGCAAATATGTGCATTTGGCCGCGGTTGGGCGGCATAATAGTGGGATCAGAATATCAAAATTCTTGTGTTGTTTTGTGTTGACACGTGGAGATCATTGTGATGTCTAGATTCTTCAAATCTTTCTCTGAGTCTCTGCCGTTTATGATTTTATGATTTGATTCAACTTTATCGGCAGATTTTATTCTCGACATCTCGGATCTGTCGATCTCCAGGCCTGAGCTGATATCTGCACAATATCTCAAGTCAAAGTGTTAGTAATATTTGTTATTATTTTGAGATATTATCCTAACCATTTGTATAATACAATATTTTAAGAATATTGTTTAGAAATATTTGATATGATATGCATATTTTAATTACAAAGATTTCATATAAATATTATATGCATATATTTTTGCTCATTATGTTAATTATAATGTAGAAACATATGATAATAAACTTTTTACAAATAAACCCACATATGTTCTATATTTACAATAAACACCTTTAAGCACTTAACAATAATAGGGAATATAATCATTCAAATGTATAATATTTTCAACTAATCATTAGTACATGTATTTAATCGGAACCCTGCACGTATCAATATACGACCACTACATCATTTCGCCTGAACTGGGAAAACCCTCTGCGTGGGATTCTAAAGACTCGACATGTCACGACCCGAAATTTGGCACGTGACGGCCCTTAAACTACGCAACTTCTACAGGCGTAACGCAATTTAAGTAAGCCGAAAGCCAAGCAATTTAAACCATCATAAGTAGTAAGAAATAATAGCATTTTCAAAACCTTTGAAATTTCAACCCAAATTCTTTAAAAGTCCGACTTTATTTCCTTTAAAATTTTGGCAGCACCTCCTTTGTAAAAACCAGCCCAAAAAATGGGTACAACATAAATATAAGTAAATCATCCCCAAACGGGAGCAAAACACGCCCAACGGCGGAAAACAACCACCACAACAGATATACGACGTCGTAGCGAAGAAATAAAAGACGGTATAAAAGGAAACTGTATAAAGACAACTAAGTCACAAAATAATATACAATATCGTCCTTACATCAAGTCTCTAAGTCAATATGAAAGTAGTAGATGGAGAGTACAAAGATACAACGAATATACAATACAACAACGAATAACCACAAAACCCACCTAAGCAAAACTGCACATTGTGAGCCGATGCGGTATCCGCAGCAAAAGATGATTAGATAGATGAATAGCCTGCCTCGACTACTCTGGGGAACAACCTGCAAAACACTGTGGCACAACGAGGGTGAGTTGCCAACTCGTGAATAGTAAATAACATATGCAGGTAATCGCAAGTATGCACGTACATCACGAATCTAACATATGCAATTAATAGCAATAAAAGTCATATGAATGCAATAGTCATGAAAGGTATACTAGCAGGTACAACTAATACATGAAGCAATAATATATGACAATCAGTATGCAATAATCATGCAATAATGATATGAAAATGTATATATACAACAGTCATGAAAGGTACTCTAACAGGTACAACTGACACATGAAGCAATGCATATAAAATGAAGTATGTAAATGCAACAGTCATGAAAGGTACACTAACAGGTACTACTAATACATGAAACGGTGCATAAACAATAAATGTGAAGTATGGGATGAAATATGTCATTTCCACGGAATCCTGAAATCGTGGTAGGGTCAAAATCCATCAAGACAATCCAAATCCCAATTCCTCAAATCAGCCCCCAAATTGGCTCTCATATCATATAAGTCTCACAAATCCTTAATGTACAATATCGAATAAATCTCATATATCCTGAATATACAAAATCAAGTGAATCTTTTATATCCTTTATGTACAATATCAAGTAAATCTCAAATGTCCTAAATCCAATATCAAGTGAATCTCTTATATCCTAGGTATGTTTGCATAAATAAATATGATGAAGTATATGAATTTATATGTATACATATATATTAGCATCCCATTCCACTATATATATATATATATAACGGTGTCCCATTTCACTGTTATATATACTTAGAAGTGAAATATCATGATAACAATGTGTCAAGTATTGACACAGAAATGCTGATCTATCAGGCGCTGTCACCATGACTGGCACCCTGATAGGTACGTATCACACGCTATCCGAAAAACCCGAGTGCCTAGCTCTGACCCTCGTCTTTCCACGTATCCATACGTACATGACTCCCGTCGGTATCCCCACGATAACCGCCGAGTCATTGGTAATGTCACCGGAGTGTATGGTTCCTCTGCCAGGCTCAATCGGCAAGGTCCATCAATCGTTTTGCCCCGGGGTACTTCCGGGCCCCACCATGTACCCTCATACGGCCTCGACGCCTCATCGCATGGGGTATATATATCAGAACCGATAAAACTCATGGTGGCTGCTGAAATATCATATCAAGAGGAACCGGGTTTTTCAAATAATGCATAATTTCATAAACTCCCACGGTCCTTAAATCCAGAAAACATCATGAAAAATCCATATCTCAATGCGAAATCCATGAATATAATATATGCAACATAAAACTGTAATGTAAGCATATAAAGGAAAGGCCGCTAATTAACTGCAATAAGTTAATATAATATATCATGCGGTTCCTAATTTCTCCAATTCTAAATAACATCAAATAAAGGTAAACATGTAGCTAAATCCAGATATATGTGTAAACATAAAGGTATAGCAAGGTATACATGTAGCCATGTCATTATGTATGTATGTACCTACCGCTAATGGTATAATACCCTATAGGTATCTGGTATCTAGCATGTAAGCATGTCAAGGCATATGTGTAAGCATGTAGGTATACAGGTATGCTATAAGTCATATTCGATATGGAATATGAATCAATGTCTCAATGTCCCTAACCAAACAATATTATATAGGTATGTGTGTTGTGCGTAACATGGCAATTATTGACAGTGTGTGTGGCATACAATCAGTGCTCGTGCAACATGAGCCGTCAATAATAGTGCAGTGTCCTAAGGATGCTAGTCCAAGCACAACAATTAAATAAGCAGTAGGGTGTATGCGCAATTCTATAAATGAAATAGAATATGCGACAGAATTAACATCTCTAGCCCAGATGCATAACGCCATGCGGGTGATTCCCCTGTAGATGTTAAATCTACTCACCAACGCTCCTGGCTAAGTGAAGCCAACCACCTGTTTTCCCTTTGTAGCAGTGTCTGAAGTCCCCGCCTGCGAACCTATAACATTAAAACAATAAAACAAGTGTATATTAGTAAAAGACCCAAAACGCGTACAAACTACATTTAACCGACGCAACAACACAAAACATACTCTCAAGTGTTCGTATTGTGGCTAACGTGCGTAGCGACACGACGAAAACAACATATGAGCAAAACCACACAAAGTGCACGATCCGTGTCGTATAACGTATCGCGCTTAAATGAAACACAAGAAACTACCTAGGTGATCCCATATTTTGCATACTGAGAAAACTCAACAACCAAACAAGACCAAATACACCCAAACCAAAGCAGACACCTACCCATAAAAACCCAAACCCTAACTCCTCACCAAAACCGATGTCGCCTGAATTTTCCCTCTAGTCGCCGGCTGGAGTCCGAGCAGGGTGGTTCGGGCTTCAGGTGAAGGCTCAGGGTCCTAGGTACAACACCACTACATTGTTTGGTTTTCTAGTAAAATCTCCGGGTCACAGCAGATCACAGATGTCATATATTGACACTAAAAATACGATATTTGCACATAAACTTAACTTTAAACATTCTAAACTAAAACTAACAAGCTAAACTATACAATAAACACATAAACAACAGAAAGAGATCATTACCTACACAAAAGAACTTAAAGATCCAAGCTTTGCATGCTTCAAGGCATCCAAGAGGCAAAAGGTGATCAAAGATGTGATTTTTGTGAGTTTTGTGAAGGATTTGATGAATTTGGTGATGGAAAATGAGAGTGTTCAGTTTGAGCTTAGAGGAGATAGAGAAATATGAAAGAAATTAAGTGAGAAAGAATGAGAGAGTGTGAGGAAATGAGAGAGGGAGGTGAGTGTAGGGTGAGAGGTGAGGTGAGTGTAACCATATGCATTAATGTACCATCAATGCATTCACACACACACCTCATCACATCCAAAACAAATATCTCCTCTTCTCACTCAAAATATCAAGGAAATGGTTAAGGATTGGATTAGGGTTAAGGCAAAGGATTAGATAAATGGTTAAGTGTCAAGGTTGTTAAGATCAAGATTAGCACAAAAAAATCCTCACATTAACGTGCACACGTGCGTGCATGTCCATAACAAATAATATTGAAATAATAATTAAATGCTATAGAATGTGAGGAACCCGAATTGGTAAAATTTTTACAGTAAACCCGCATTAACGTCTAAACTAACCCTAACCAAAATCTAAGGCGTTACACGACAGTACACTGGCTATGAGTTACTGGATAAATGCATAACCACAAGCACGTCAGCTGCACTAGCTGTACGTAACGATTACCTAGGTATCTGTAGAAAGGAAGGTCGATAATCAAGCTTGTCTGTATTCCTATTTAGCCTGTAAGTGAAAATCTCTATTCAGTCTGGTCTTTTCACATGAAAGTATTGCATACCGGGTCTAGGGGTGGATAACGTCAGAACCCTAATAACTCGATAAGTTATGCCGGTGTCAAGCTCATCACCCACCGAGAAACTACAAATCATCCATCAGTAAATCTCATCCACCTTGGTCAGGATTTATGGCGATAGTCAACCGAACACAACGCGGCATCGATTCCCTATACCAGGAGAGACGAATCACTGACGATTGCTTATTGCCTCTATATGGCTCGGGATTGTATCCAACTAAAATCTGTTTGCACGATTCCTTTGAGCCATGGTAGGGTAGTAATCAAAGTACAGTGGGAACTCACAAGAGACAAATGACAATCTCAAATTAAAAGACCACCCTGTACTCATGTCATGTAAGAACCGCTATCTGACGATAGGTATAATACCATCTAGAAGTTCTCGATGAGTCCGTCCGGTGCACTCACTTCCAGTGAGCACCTGTATACGATCTTAGGTGCCAAAACACTAATGGCTTGTATGACCGGTCACCGTCCCTCGTCGGGGTCTAGAAACGTATACACTAGTCTACTTCGAAATATTGATGCCCACTTTCGATACTCTCTCGACTAGGGACATTCAAGGATGTGCTTATGGACTACCCAGCTCCTACGTATATGATCGCCATCCTAATGCTGGTAGTCAAGCAATAATCTTATGGGCTTTATTATTATGTATTAGCGACACGTAATAAAACATATACATATAATGATAAGGATAAACCAGATAGCATACTATCATCTTGAGCAAGACTGTTCTATAGGTCCTCTTTCAATTACTATAATTGCCAACCTGCAATTACAATAATTGTTTTGAGGGCACTATATCCAACACTTATAAGATAGATTGTCCCGCTAAGGTAACCAAATTACCTAAGCCGAAACATGAAACTATAACTAACGGGAAGATGATTTGGGGATAGCTATCTGCATCCCTGATGCAGAATTGATTCATATGTTCTCGACACATGACTTGCTTCCACAAACTTTTCTGCTCCAAGCAGAAATCCTATTTCCACTCAGTACCCCAACGAGTGGATCGGTTCAAATTTCCACGGTCAAGCGTTGGAAATATTATATTCATTATTGTCAACACATTCTCCATGTTAGATCACTTAAGTTGTTGGCGCGTTGTTCCTGTTTTCGTAGCTCGATTAAACTCTTTTTGCGTTAGGGCACTTACCCTTATGCACCGTTGACATCGTCAATATATAAGCAGCGCTCTAGGTTCTATCGTCCCTAACGATTAAACCTTAAGTCTTAGTTACTCAAGCGTACGAGCAAATGCCATCACATTCACTTTCCGTATAACTAACTGCCTCATTGATCGAGTAGAAAACATGTAACCACCCACCGCTATCGCTCAACAGTCTAACTGAAGCAGCACTCTTTACATCCCAGATCGATGAAGATATAACTTTTAAGTGTATCTACATTACATGATTCGACTCCTTATATGAAAAAAGTCAAACCAAGAAATAATATGACGTTTCCACGCCGCATAGATTACCTCATGATCTTCGCATAACTTATCTCTTGGCGCGTAGATACCTTGTAACTACCGCTCAAAATAAACTGCGAGTAATCGGTAATAAATCATATGATCACTAATGACATCGCTCTTCATCACGTTCAATGCGTAGAGCGATCCTAAATGTGCCAATTATCCAAAGATCGCTGCAACTCGATAGCGTTGCGTCGTGTAGCCCCGCTATATTGCTGCCACCTCGATAGTGCTAGTCGTGTTGCCCTGCTACATCATTGTCACCTTGTCACTAGCTTCCAAGTCTTTCAGCTTATTCATGTAATATTAAACTAATGTTTCTGTTTCATTATATTATCATCATCTACCATCTCACCCCTGGTGAGACCGACGATATCTTGACTTTATTATGGACGCGTAAAGACTATGGTATATAATGGAGGACCGTTCTTTCCCAAAATATGATTCGTCTTCAACCCATCTTAACAAAAAATAATAAATTTACACACCGAAGTAAGAGAAGAAGGCACCAATCGCATCCTTCAAATGTATAGAATTTAAAATTCTATTAAAATAATTGAATAACATATTATAGATTTCTTAGAAACGGAGTAAATTGGGTAGTTGGATCTAAACTCCCGACTCCTCTCGAAATCTCCTACTTGAAATCTGTCAGATTTTATAAATGCAACATGCGTCTTTATTTATTTAGTATGCCATGCACATCACAAATGAAACAACCAATCTAACAAATTTCCCTTTTCATTAAAATACCCTATTTAATTTTGTCCGTTTTATTAGGGATTTCGTTTTATTCGTGAAATTGCACACACTCCCCAAGCACTCCTACTGGAACAATTATCCACCAAATCTCCAAGATTTTATGTGAGAGTAAAAATTTGAAACTTTTGGTAAACAAACAAAAAATTTCGAAAAAACACATCTCTCAGAGTTAAAAGCAAAACTCTTAACTAACCCAAAACTTGAGTGGGAAATTCCAAAAAATAATAAAACTCAGATAATAATTTTTCTTAATTTCCTAAAATTTTCTGGAATTGTTTTAGAATTTTCTGGAATTTTTCGGAATTAAAAAATATTTTTTTTATTAAACAAAAAAAAACTGAATCGAAACTCGCTTGGCCCGAGCCCAGCTCGGTCCAGACAAAACCAAGCTCGACTTTGGTTTTCATTTTTTTTAACCGGTTTAACCTACTTACAGGCCAAGCCCGGGGTTGGCCTGCACCTGCAGGCCTGATCTGGGCAGCTCTCGCAGGCCCAGCCTGCGGCAGGTCCGATCTGGGCCTGGGCTGCTAATTAAAAAAAATTAAAAAATGTTAGTTTTTGGTTTTTTTGAAAATTCGTAAAAAATAAAAAAAAAATCCGAAAATTGTTTTTCTTTTTCAGAAATATTTTTTTATTAAAAAAATATTTGGTCACCTACCAAAATCCAAAAAAATATTTGGTCACTCTGCCAAAATCCCAAAAAAATATTTTGGTCCCATACCAAAATCCCTAAAAAATATCTGGTCTCATACCAAAAATCCCCTAAAAAATATCTGGTCTCATACCAAAGTCCAAAAAAATATTTGTTTCTTAACTAAAATCCATAAAAGACATTTCTCAAGTTTATCCAAAATTTAGGATTATGGTTTAAATTTTTTTTTTGCGGTTTAGACGCCATTAATGCTCACCAAAAGAGAGAATTAAAATTTTCCCTTTTAAACAAAAGGATCCAATCTTTTAAAACAAATTTATCTCACTTTTTATTCCGTGGGTAATTTTACATCAACGAAACTAAAAGTCTCTACGTCAAATATGAAAGTGTTTATTAGCACCACGGTAGGGTTAAAACGGGCATCACATATGCAATTTTCAAATTTTAGATATGCTAATGAACACTTACCAAGATCTAACTAGAATATTAGGGTAAACAACATGATATCAAAAACTTATACTAAGAGATGGATGGGTACAACCTTTGTAGACCGTATCCTTCTCTTCTAATGCTCCGGGTTGTAGTCCACACGACTCCACTAGGCTCCACTTGAAAGTTGAACGAACTTCCTCCGATGACTTTCGTGCCGAAGATGATCCACCCAAAGTCCGTCAATCCAAGCTACCTCTTCACTAAACTCTTTAGTGAAGGAAACACACCACACTAAAGTGCTAATCTAACGTGGGATGGTGAAGTAGGGGTGTTGTATGCTCACTAAGGATATCAATCTTTATGGTTCACATCACATGTGAGAGTTTAGAGCTTGAAGTATGAGGAAGAGGATGATGATGGAGAGAGCTAGAGAAACCCATCACATGAGCTCTCAAAAATGGCTCAGTGTTAGAATGAGCAAGCATGAATCGCTCTCACTTGACCCCACTTATTCAAGCATGGAATAAACTGTAATAAGAAATTGCAATCATGCTTGAATAATGGGTCAAGACTAATAAACAAATGAAAAAACCCATACCTTGCCTTTTCATAAATATCTCCACATTTTACACCTCATTTTCTATTTTCTAAAAATAGAAAATCCATGCCATGCTTCATATAATATATATATATATATATCATATATATATTAATATATATATTATGAAGAAAATAATTAGTGAGCTAATATTAGTTAATATATAATTATATCAAATATAAATATATATCATTATTATTAAATCAACACTTGATTTAATAATCCGGTAATATCACATATAACAGAGTAATATCATTTATCCGTATATTACATTATCAAATCAACACTTGATTCGATAATCCGGTTATATCACATATAACCTAACTGATAACAAAAAGCCGCCAGATTATAATACGGTATCTCATACTCGTATTTAATCAGGCCCCCGCATATATCAGCATATGTGCCCTACTTCGTTTCGCTTGAACCAGAAAACTTCTGTGTGGGACTCTAAAGACTCATCAATACGCCAGCAGTAGGTGATGATCACATCAGTCACCCACAAGCCGTCAGCGGTACTAGCTGGACGTAACAACTACCCAGGTATTGAGCGATTAGAAGATCAACAAGTAAGCTTGTCTAAACTCGCATGAAGCCTATAGGCAACACTTACCGTACAGTCCGGTCTCTTCATCTGATATGTCGCATATCGAGTCTAGGGGTGGTAACGTCAAACCCCAGTAACTTGATAAGTCATGCCGATGTTTGGCTTATAACGGTTCGAGAAACTACTGATAACACTTATCAGTAAATCTCATCAACAGCCCTGGCCAGAGACTTACTGTTACAGTCAATCGAGCATAGTGCAACATCAACTCCCAATACCGAGAGAGACGAAACCCCTCCTATCGTTCATTACCTCTATGTGACTCGGGAATGTACCCAAAATCTACCTGTTTGCACGAATCCTTTGAGCCGTGGTAGGGAGAAAATCAAAGCAAAGTGGGAACCACACAAGACTCTGTGAGGATCTCGGGTCTACAGACTAACTTGTACCAGTGTCACCAGAGAACTGCTATCTGACGATAGTTATAGTACCAACTAGGAGTTCTCAGCGAGTCCTGTTCGATGTACCCATTCTTTAATGAGCACCTGTGTACAATCTTTGATGTCAAATACCAATGGATATGGGATCTACCATCGCCCCCATACAGGGTCAAGAAATGTACACACTAGTCTACTCTGGTATATCGATGCCCTGTCTCGATATACCCTCGATTAGGAACAATTGAAGGATGTGCTTGTGGACTACCCAGGTCCCAGTAGTATGATCCGCATCGTAGTCTTGGTAGCCAAGCCAACATTCTAAGGGCTTTATCAATATGTATATGAGAGACAGTAAAATAATACCAGTGAACATGTTAAGATAAAGGCAACCAGATAGTATACTATCATGTCGAGCAAGAAAGTCCTCTATATATATGTCCAAGTATCCACTATATCATACAATAATGGCCTCTAGGGCATACATATCACTAACAATCTCCTACTTGCACTAAGGCCAGTTGTTGTAGTATCTCATACCCAACATCCCAAAAAGTCTCTTGATTAGCATCCGGGGGAGGGCATTGGTGAGTGGATCCGCTGTGTCAACTCTCTTAACCTCGATCTCCCGGCGATCTACTATCACTCTGATCAGGTGATACCGCTTAAGAATATGTCTGGAACACTGATGGGACCGGGGTTCCTTGGCCAAAGCCACAGTTCTATTGTTATCATAATACATAGGTATTGGATGCTCAATGGATGGAACCTCACCAAGTTCATCTCATGAACTTCTTCATCCAGACATCCTCTTTGGCAGTATCATTTGTAGCCATGTATTCAACCTTCATCGTCGAGTCTGCTGCGGTATTTAGCTTGGAACTCTTCCAACATACCGTCCCTCCACTGAGGGTGAAGACAAAACCCGACATCGACTTACCGTCGTCCTTATCACTCTAGAAGCTCGAATTGGTAATGGACTCCACCCGGACTTCACCATTACCATAACCAAGAACATTTCTTTAGTGCTTCTCAAGTATTTAAGAATGTTCTTCACAGCTGTCCAGTATTTCTCTCCAGGATCTGTTTGATACCTACTCACTACACCTAGTGAGTAAGCTACATCTGGTCTGGTACATATATCGCATACATGATTGACCTGACTGCCGAAATATAGGGTATCTCTTGCATGCGAGCCCTCTCCAAATCAGTCTTGGAATACATCTCTTTGGAGAGAGTGATTCCTGAACAAGCGGGTACATTACCATGCTTAGAATCTTCCATACTAAACCTTTTTAGTATAGTGTCTATATACCTGGATTGGGACAATCCCAACATCCATTTAGATCTATCTTTATAGATCTTTATCCCCAGAATGTAGGAGGAATCACCTAGATCTTTCATGGAGAACTTGTGTGATAAGAAGAGCTTGACCGAGTGTAGCATAGGAACATCGTTTCCTATCAAGAGTATGTCTTCCACGTACAATACGAGGAAGACAACCTTACTCTCTACAACCTTCTTATATATACATGGTTCATCTACATTTTTGCAAACTCTTTGACAGCTTCATCGAAACAGATGTTCCAGCTCCGCGATGCCTGCTTTAATCTGTAGATGGATTTAAGCAGCTTGCACACGCTTCCGTTGCTCCCACTGTCTACGAAGCCCTCTAGCTGTGTCATGTACATGCTCTCTTCTAAATCACCATTTAGAAAAGCGGCCTTGACGTGCAACTGCCAGATTTCGTAGTCATGGTATCCAGCAATGTCAAGTAGGATCCTGATGGATTTAAGCATAGCTACTGGAGAAAAGGTTTCATCATAGTCGACACCTGTGTTCTCCGCCGAAAGACGCGACCGGGACGTTGGGACGTCCGACCTGAATTTCGAGGGCAGATGCTATTTGGTGTTATTTTTCCACCTTTCCGAAAATGCCAAGTTGATTTATGACACCATGTATCGAAGGTTTAAACGGATGCGGCTGTTCATATCATAATATTGCATTTTATATTCCCCATTCTTATTCGTTTTATAAATAAACAGGTGCTTTTGATGCATGTCTGCTACATATTACAGGTTACAGGTTCTTGGAGCGAAAACAGTGAAAAAGACAAAAGATGATACAAAAAGGGACTTTTGACAAACAAACAGAAGACTCTTGATCAAGCCTACATCAAAGATAAAATTCACAAAGTACAAGGCAATGCAAGGTCCAAGATTTCGAAGCCACGGTTAAAAGTCCACCACAATTATTCACTGGAAAATCTGAAAGAGAACAGAAGCTATTTTAAAGAAAGAATTAAAGAATTAAGTAGCCCAGGAAGCCCAAAGACAGAAGAGCCCACAAAGGAAAGGCCCAATACTTCCTTTTTAAGAAGACAAAAGGAAGATTTTATTTTACCAAAATTCATTTGCGGCTTTGACTAGTTGACCTAGGGCTATTTTTGTAATTTCAGACATGCGGATCAAAATGTAATCTAGGGTTTCTATTTCCTATAAATAGAACTCTAAACATTGTAATTCTTCATGCCTCCCTTTAATGAATAAAATTTAGAAATCTTTTGGAGAGCATCGGTGCCTCTCTTCAATTCAGAAATCCAGATCTGACAACCCTGCTTTGATGTTTGGAGAGAGCCATCTGTAAGCAATTTATTTTCTTGCCTTAGTGTAAATTTAAATTCCTTGCCCTAGGTAAATTTATTTTCCTGCCCTAGTTATAACTTTTAATTAATTGCCCTAGGATAATTTAGATTTTTTAGATTTAATAATCTGTCCGAACACCTTTCGGAATTAACTCGTAAGAACGAATCGGAAATTCACAACATCCCTGTGGACCGACCCGTACTCACCGGCTAGCTTCATGCGACGCCGTTCTTGATTGCGGTTATAAATATTTTTGATCTATCTTTTAGAAAGCGCAAACACGCTAAATAAATCATTTCAATCAAATGGCGCCGTTGTCGGGGATGGCGTAGAATTTTCTTTTCGCGATTTCGGGTTAATCATAAATTTAAAAAAATTATAAAAATCTGAAAAACCTAAAAATTATAAAAATATATCATTTGTTATTTTTGGAAGGGATACTTTGTTGTTTTAATTTTGCAGGATATACGAAAATCGGATCTGGAAATCTACAGAGATCAAAACAGGAAAAAACAGATCGGAACAACAGAAGATCACAACAACCGAGGAGAGCAACAAAAAAAAAAAGCGCTGAACCCACTAAAGCGCGGCGGAACCGCCGCTCTATCCCCCTTTCGGCCGCGGAACCGCCGCGTCCTTGTCGATTCAGGGCTTGGAAAAAACGGCAGAGCGAGATAAAAAAAAAAAAACCAGTTCTACCACTGCAAATTTCTGTGAGTTTTCTCTCTCCTCCTCTGCAAATTTTGATATATCTTCTGTAAATTTGCCTGCAGGATTTCTTTGCGCTCAAAATTTTTTTTCCTTCCAAATAATGATCTTGTGCAGGATTCTTTGCGCCGCGCATAAAATAAAAATATTTGATTGCAAGTGATTTACTGTTTTGCATATCTTTAATTGGATTTTAAGGGGCTTTTTGACCAATTCAGATTAGGTGGGGATTTCATCACCCTTCGCAGGACCCCAGAAATCACATAAGGCATTTGCATTGACCAATTTTTAATTAAAAAATACTAGACTCAGACCTAAGGACATCGAGCTCAATAGGAAAAGGACTAGTATAGGCATCGACCGTTTATCCTAACTGACATTGCGGTGTCTAGGCTAGTGGTTATTAATTAGGCCCACTGTAGTGGTGGTTCCTTCCCACTTACCTGGCCGTACTTGTCCGTGAAGAGGCGGTTTGAGGTCCTATTTCTAGCCCTAATTAGGAGCTGTCTAGTAGACCTAGGCGACCCTAGATCTAGGTCTGATTGTGCATTTCTGGTTGATTACATTTGTGTTTAAGCCCTTTGTCGATATTTTTTTCTTCTGCAAACAGTCTCAAATAAAGAGAAAAAGAATAAAAGGAAAATTTTTATAAAAACTTGCAAAAATCTTGTCGCTAAGAAATCCTTGCACCCCACTTGTACCACCTACCTTCTTTCTTTTCTCATTCTTCTAACATGGGTACTCCACATAAAAAATCATTAACCGAACTTTGGTATCCCGAACCTAATTTTGCGTCATATGTTAATTTGTTCGGTCAATTTAAAAACGATCCTTCCTTGCCAAAAATTTCGTTGAAAGATCAAATAGAGGCGTCTAGGAGAAATAGTTTGACTTTTCAACCTACCTTGTGTCAACCGAGTCAATTTTTACCACCTACATATGTTGATACCACTTCTTTAAGTCCTTCTGTCACTCCTAGGCCGATGTCCATTGCTGAGCATATTGCTCAATCTCACAGTCGATCTTTCGCCCCTCTCCACTCGTCTAGTTCTAGGGATCAACACGACTATTCACCTTTTTATCCATATGTTGACTCTACCCCTGCCCAACCATCCACTTCCTACAAGTCATACCCGACCTTCCCACCTTCACTAGACACTGTTTCGACACAGCCATTAGGGAGTTTCACATATCCAACCAATTTTGAGTCTTTTACTGAAACCCCCTCACCACCTAAGTCTAGTTTGGAAGAGTCGTTGGAAGCGTACATTGCTGCAACAAATAAAATGACTAGGAATGTGGAAGCGTCCGTGGCCGCCCTTATGCAACCTAGTGAACCGGTAGCTAGTTTCCCGCTAGCTCAAAAATTTTTAATGTATAAGGAGGCGGTTGGACAGAATGAGAATGAGAGAGGATTTTCAAATCAAACCTACCCGTACCCAATTGAAGCCCACAACTCCAGTTTTCCATCGATTGTTCCAAATGATTCACCAGTTGAAAATAAAAACGAGTTGTGTGATTTTGTAGTGTTTGATTTGCCAGATTGTGAGGAACCCCTTTCGAGTGAAACCGCACCTAATCCTTTCGATCTTTACACCTCCCATCTAGAACCTAAATCGATACATATCCATGCTGATGAGGTGTCTAAAGAAATTGATTTTCACTTGATTGAGGATATAGACGCCGGGAATATTTCGGATGATGAACATGTCGATTTGCTTGAAATTTTATGTTCAAATCATCATCCCGAGTTATTAAATGTTTCTCCCGAATCTCATATGCGTCTAGATTTTGATGATAATGGCATGGATGAGTTGAATATTGAGGATAGTATCGAGAAGAGTCTTGAGGATAATATTGAGGTTGAATCATTTTTGTTTGATGTGTCTGATTTTCCAATTCATCCTCCTGAACCTTTGACTGTTATATCACCCTCCCTCCTTTACATCGTTCCGACCATGCTTGAAGACTGTGAGCTTGAAACCTTTTCCTTTGAATCTGACACAATTCTCACAGATGATAACACCTACGAGTGTTTCACGTTTTCGGACGATGTTGATGACTCACCGCCCGAGTTTGAGTCCTTTACATTTTCAGATGAGCCATCAGACTCGGTTGATTATGGTAGTTTCGAACCATTAATGAAATCTTTCAAGTTCGAAACAGTTTACTACGGTGAAAAAGATACTATCCCTAATTCACTCACTTTCGTCTCTCCTATTGTCCCGACCGTACAAATGACCGTTACGTTTTCATATCCGATACCAAGTTCGGCGTACCCATGTTTTCTTGCGAATCTTGAGGGATTTGACCCCATTGCACGACGAGTTGATAGGTTAGCGCAATCGCTTATAACATATCGGTCATCACATATTGCGCTAATTTATTCACTCAATTTACACCCTCAAGATCGTACTCCACTTCCTTCTTCTTTTCGCCATTCTTCTCCCCCACCGAGACCATATTCTACCATTCTTCTTTCCACACGGTCTCGCATGCTTCTCATTTTCTTGCACCAACTATACCATTTCCACGATAAGATTTTAGAATGGTTGGTGCTAACCTTTGGCTTGTGTAAGGCCAAGCTTAAGTTTGGGGGGGATGCTTGTTGTATATATGTATATATCTTTTTGATTTCCTTTCTCTATAAAAAAATAACTAAAAAAATAAAAAAAAATCAAATAAAAACAAAAAAAAATTGTAAATAAATAAACAGGGGAGTACCGACATTTTGACCCTCTTGGTTTAGTATGACAGTGAGGACACTGTCAAGTTCAAGTTTGGGGGTATGCTCGGTACGTCTTTTTCCTTCGCATTCATTTGTATATATTTTTGCATTTGCATACTTATTTGAAAACCCATAAACATTTGAAAAATTTCAAAAAAATTATAAAAATTATTGTATTCAATATTGGCTAATTGACTTGAGTTTGACAAATAGGTTAACTGGCTAGGAACAACTAGATCTTAGATTTAGTAAATTAAAAACCCTAAAAATAACGTTCCTTAGAGTTTAACGGTAGAAAGTATATGCCTTGTAGTTTATTTAGAAATAGGCAAATTTTAGGTTGACTTCTTGGGCTAAGTCAAAATGAGGGAAGAGTATTGATGTTCTTATTAGAGTATAAGTTTGAAAAATAGTTCCTAGCTTAAGTCTAGACTCTGAAATGTATACCCTACAAATTGCACAATCACGTACCTTGAAACTTGGAATAGTAGAGAGACCTTGAAATGCTCTTGTCTAAAAGTCCTTAG
Source organism: Agapanthus africanus (assembly GCA_030015575.1). Taxonomy (NCBI): domain Eukaryota; kingdom Viridiplantae; phylum Streptophyta; class Magnoliopsida; order Asparagales; family Amaryllidaceae; genus Agapanthus; species Agapanthus africanus. The sequence continues at coordinate 465,190,491 of CM057343.1, forward strand.
TACAATGAAAATAAAAGAAAAAACGTGAATAAAGAAAAAAAAATGGACACTGGTTTTTGTGATTACTTAAGGCTGTAAAAAATAGAAAAATATTTAGCGAGGGTGCTTCATCACCTAGTGCCTTAGACCAACTAGTTTGGGAGTCACTGCTAAAAGCCTTGGGTATCACAAGACTAGGAATTACGCTTTAATGTGCAAACACATCTTGTAATCGGTCGTTGGTACCTCAAGAAGTATTAACGGTCGCATGAAGGATGTGTAAGCAAAAATTCAATTAAAAATTCACCTACTAATAAGTATTTTGGACAACGGACAAGGGCATGATTGCTTGATTTGAATTTCCAAGTGTAGGGGTGATCTATACACACATGTGGGGGTATATGATTGGAATTTAGATAAGAGAGAGGAATGAAAGATAGAACTTGTATCTTTAATAGAGTTGATAGAAATTCCTAAGTGGAGATGGAACCCTAGAAGGAAGACTTAAGAGATGCCGAAAGCTAAGTAGGTCTACATAACATATATAATCTTAAGTTAAATAATGAGGAAGTGTGAAGAATATGGGTGGATAATTTACGGGTCAAAGATAATAGAATTCCTTGTTAGAAAATCTAATTGGAGAACAAAAGTCAATAGGCTGAGTTGATAGGATTTTGTGGGTGTAATCCGCTGAAAACCCTCGGGAGACAACACTCCTCCTACTAGGAATACCTAGAGGTTTAACGGCTTGTTGCACGTGCTCAGTGCAATCGCGTTTCCCTGCGAAAGTGCGGTTAGGATTTTAGTGAATAAAAATAAGTTTGCTCGAGGACGAGCAAAAGATAAGTTTGGGGGTATTTGTTCATATCATAATATTGCATTTTATATTCCCCATTCTTATTCGTTTTATAAATAAACAGGTGCTTTTGATGCATGTCTGCTACATATTACAGGTTACAGGTTCTTGGAGCGAAAACAGTGAAAAAGAAAAAAGATGATACAAAAAGAGACTTTTGACAAACAAACAGAAGACTCTTGATCAAGCCTACATCAAAGATAAAATTCACAAAGTACAAACCAATGCAAGGTCCAAGATTTCGAAGCCACGGTTAAAAGTCCACCACAATTATTCACTGGAAAATCTGAAAGAGAACAGAAGCTATTTTAAAGAAAGAATTAAAGAATTAAGTAGCCCAGGAAGCCCAAAGACAGAAGAGCCCACAAAGGAAAGGCCCAATACTTCCTTTTTAAGAAGACAAAAGAAAGATTTTATTTTACCAAAATTCATTTGCGGCTTTGACTAGTTGATCTAGGGCTATTTTTGTAATTTCAGACATGCAGATCAAAATGTAATCTAGGGTTTCTATTTCCTATAAATAGAACTCTAAACATTGTAATTCTTCATGCCTCCCTTTAATGAATAAAATTTAGAAATCTTTTGGAGAGCATCGGTGCCTCTCTTCAATTCAGAAATCCAGATCTGACAACCCTGCTTTGATGTTTGGAGAGAGCCATCTGTAAGTAATTTATTTTCTTGCCTTAGTGTAGATTTAAATTCCTTGCCTTAGGTAAATTTATTTTCCTGCCCTAGTTATAACTTTTAATTAATTGCCCTAGGATAATTTAGATTTTTTAGATTTAATAATCTGTCCGAACACCTTTCGGAATTAACTCGTAAGAACGAATCGGAAATTCACATCCCTGTGGACCGACCCGTACTCACCGGCTAGCTTCATGCGACGCCGTTCTTGATTGCGGTTATAAATATTTTTGATCTATCTTTTAGAAAGCGCAAACACGCTAAATAAATCATTTCAATCAGCGGCCGATGTAGCAGATTTCGTCAGATTCCCCCTCGTTGAAGGGTTTTTGATTGTGGGGACGCTCTTCCCTGCAGGCGCAAGCCCCTGCAGTTAATTACGCTACCGCATCGCGGTAACCACTTTCTCCTTCTCCAGATGGTCATTTCGTGTCGTATGTGTTTGTTTTGTTTTTGGTTGCCCGTGGATTGTATACGGAGACTAACTTGTGTTGTCGCCCGTAGGGCGTGGATTATTCCAAATCCGTATTTTCTTAGATTTGGGTTTGGATTGGGTTTAAGGATGCGTTAGTCTCATTTTAGACTAATATCAACTTAAACGTTTGTTAAGTATACGTTAGTCTAATTTTAGACTAAGATCAACTTAACGGGATCGTTTAGATCCAACAAAAGAGCATTTGGGCTCTATTGTTTAGTTTAGGGACATTGCGGTCCAGAAATTTAAGGACATCATAGTCCATGGGCTTAAGGACCCCACAGTCCAGGTTTAAGGACCCCACAGTCCAGGTTAAGGACATCATAGTCCATGGGTTTATGGATCCCACAGTCCAAGATTAAGGACATCATAGTCCATGGGTTTAAGGACTCCACAGTCCGTAAAGTTTAAAGACATCATAGTCCATGAGTTTAAGGACCCCACAGTCCGTGGAATGTCTGGTTGTCGGGACCTGTCACCTCTCTGAAGTCGTTGAAGGATTACAACGACAAGTATCAGAGGAGTGAAGAGATGTACCCTTGAACCAATATTGGTTGGAAGATCTGTAGTCCAATTTGGGACTAAGATCAAAGATTTGTAACGCCCCACGCCCCAGTACAGATGGTATTGTCCGCTTTGGCCGAAACCGCACGGTTTTTCCCTTTAGAGCGAACCGGACCCGACCAGGGGCCACTTCCCAGGAGGTCACCCATCCCAAGACTTCCCTGGCCCGAGCACGATTAACTACGGAGTTCTCAAGCTCCTATAGTCCCGGTTCACTTAAAAGGCGCCTCTGTAATTGAGGGTGGTATCATTATATTTATAATGCAGTTCGGTCCTCTTTCGGAATGTGCTTTAAGGACCCGATCCCATTGTTCTGAAATGGCTCCCTCACTCAGATCACCAAGATGTCCGCAACAGACCGCACTGAGTGTGGACAGAGCAGATCACCATGATGTCTTAAGACCGCACTGCTCTGGGGTATTACATTCCCCCCATCTAAGAACAATGGTTCGTCCTCGAACCACAAACCTACTATTGAGGGACCTGCATGGGCCACCATAAATGTAACGCCCCACGGCCCAGTACAGATGGTATTGTCCGCTTTGGCCGAAACCGCACGGTTTTTCCCTTTAGAGCGAACCGGACCCGACCAGGGGCCACTTCCCAGGAGGTCACCCATCCCAAGACTTCCCTGGCCCGAGCACGCTTAACTACGGAGTTCTCAAGCTCCTGTAGTCCCGGTTCACTTAAAAGGCGCCTCTGTAATTGAGGGTGGTATCATTATATTTATAATGCAGTTCGGTCCTCTTTCGGAATGTGCTTTAAGGACCCGATCCCATTGTTCTGAAATGGCTCCCTCACTCAGATCACCAAGATGTCCGCAACAGACCGCACTGAGTGTGGACAGAGCAGATCACCATGATGTCTTAAGACCGCACTGCTCTGGGGTATTACAAGATTTATGAGCATATGAGCTCAATTAATCCGAGTTAGGGTTCTGTGACCACTTTGGGCTCGACCCATTTAGTTAAAATGTTGAATATTTAACAATGCTGAGCATTGGTTCGGGCTCTGACAATCTTTTTGTCTTTTATTGGATGCTGAGCATTCATTATGGCTCTGGGCTTTATTTATAGAACAATTTATGTTCTTTTAGCGCACACGTGAGGAGCACGTGGTGCGCTAGGCGCTGAGCGCCAGTCAATGAGCGCATTGCGCTTCTGGTGAAGTAGCACACACGTGAGGAGCACGTGGCACGCTTGGCGCTGTGCGCCAGACAATGAGCGCAGTGCGCTTCTGGTGAAGTAGCGCACACGTGAGGAGCACGTGACGCGCTTGGTGCTGTGCGCCAGACAATGAACACAATGCGTTTCTGGTGAAATAGCGCATACGTGAGGAGCACATGGCGCGTTTGGCGTTGTGCGCCAGACAATGAGCGCAGTGCGTTTCTGGTGAAATTTGGAGTGCTAAGGCTCTGCAACGCTATGCGTTAGTTTTGGAGCGCTGAAGCACTTCTTTTGATTGGAGCGCTAGGGCTTTTTTTAGGCAGCTTTACGCCATGAGAATTAAGCTCTCTTTCTTATAAGAGACTTTGTCTCATGGATCTAAGAACAAAGTTCTTATTTTATTGTAGGAGATATTTCAATCTCTTATGTTTTTGATGAAAGGCTCTGCCTTTATGGATCTATGATCCTAAGAGAATTGAATTATTCTCCCCCCTTTTTATAATAAGATATTATAATCTTTTTTGTGAAAGACAATTTATCTTATAGATCTATGATCTGAAGAAGATTAAGTTCTTCCCTTTATTTTTATGATGAGATACTTTGATCTCTTTGTGAAAGATCTTGGTCTTATAGATTTATGATCTTAGAAGAAGTAAATTCTTCTTTTTATATGTGACGATTTTGTCTTTCTGTTCTTTTTACCTTAAATAAAATCTTCTTCTTCTGAGAGCTTGCTCTTTGTCTTTATGGGGTTCCTCTATTTTTCTCTCTCTTTTTGTTTCTTTTCCTTTTTTTTTGAAAAGAAGGATCATTGGTCGTTGGGACTCACCACCTCTCCGACGACACTGAGAGATTACAGCGCCATATATCGAAGGTGTGGAGGGATGTACCCTTTGAACCATGTCCCACTCATTAGGGGGAAAGAACAGGCTGGAGCTTAAGCTTCTCGCTGCTGAAAAAGGCAACGCACGTGTTGGGCGCACATGTTTGCACGTAGCGCACATGGAGCTTGCGCATATTTATGGGGGGAGTAAGCTCCTATGGAGAATAATCTCCTTTGAGTATTATAGAATACTCCCACGTGCGTTGCACGTGTTTGGCTCACGTGCGTTGCATGCAGTGCGCATGTGGCCGGCGCACGTGCATTGCACGTGGCGCACATGGCGCTTGCGCATATGCGCATTATGGGGGGAGCAAGCTCCTATGGAGAAATAATCTTCTTTGAGTATTATGGAATACTCCCACGTATGTTGCACGTGTTTGGCTCACGTGCGTTGCACATGGTGCGCATGTGGCCGGCGCACGTGCATTGCACGTGGCGCACATGGCGCTTGCGCATATGCGCATTATGTGGGGGGGGAGCAAGCTCCTATGGAGAATAATCTCCTTTGAGTATTATGGAATACTCCCACGTGCGTTGCACGTGTTTGGCTTACGTGCGTTGCACGTGGCGCGCATGTGGCGGGCGCACGTGCATTGCACGTGGTGCACATGGCGCTTGCGCATATGCACATTATGGGGAGAGCAAGCTCCTATGGAGAAATAATCTCTTTTGAGTATTATTATAACATTTCAGAAAAATAAAATATTATTTTTGAGAATTTTTATAATTAAATAATAAAATATTAAATATTTTACTAGAGCGGTATAATTAAATACCGATAAATTAGGAATTTTTTTTGAAAATTTTGGAAATTACTAAAAAGAGGGTGCTTTATGAGATTCATGCAAAATATGAAAGTTTATGATTTATTTGACACTATTTTAGTGCTAATCGCGATTAAAAATCGCTAATCGGGCTTTAAACGTGTTTTGTGCAAAACATGCACCATATCATTTCACACCTGTGTTACATTTTCCTGCATGGCTTTATCTTCATTTTTCATTCTTTGTTTTGTGTTTACTATTGCCAAGAGAAGGAAAAGAAAAACAAAAGAAAAGAAATGAAAATATTAAACAATTGTGCATAGTGTAAGGTATGGGCATGAGAGAGAGAGGGTGAGGGGTCAACCATTGGTCATGGCTCCCATTTCATTCTTCATCCCTTTCATTTTTCCTCTTCTTCTTGCTCCATGGCAGCACCTCCTCCCCCCTCCACTTCAAACCCCCAAATCATCATCAATTTTTCACCAAAAGCCCATCCCCACTTCACAAATATTGTGCACAAGCTCACAAGCTATACTTTGGACCAAGAAAGTTTGCATTTTGGCGTTGTAGAGAATTCATGGGTGCTAAATGAGATAATCCCTTCACATTAAGTGTAGTATTTCATTTGCTTTAGCCTCTTTTCAAGTTTAAATTCAATTTCGTGTAGTTTTGTGCACTTTGGAAATTCCTAGAGTTGGTTAGGGTTTTAGTTGAGTTGTGTGGTGAACTTAAGTGTATTTAGTGACCTTAAAACCACCCATGGTGTTGCAAACCCAGAACTTACTTAAGATAAAACCTGAAAACCCAAAACAGAACTTTCCATGTCGGTTTGTGAACTATTATGGTGTGCAGGGAAATCTGGGATGACCTGGGAATTTTTCGAGAAAAATAAACAACTCCAGTGACCAATTTAAGACCATAGGAGACCACCCTGTGAGTATGAGGCCATTCACCAAGGGAAACCCGGTCTCGCCGGAATTGAGGGGGTAGGGGCCGGGCACTTGGGTGAGTTTGGTGCCCAGGTGGTGTCTGTAGTTTATAGAACCCCTATACATGACCCCAGTATTGTTTGCTTACCTAGTTTTGACCTGAACTGAAATCTGAGACCTCTTTCTTGAGTTGCTGTTTTGATTCGGGGTTTTGTTTTACGTATTTTAAATTCTGGATTTTTGCACATTGGTTTTAACTCGATGGTTTGACGTTTGTACATCGACATCGAGGGTTGGTTTGGCTATTCTTGCATGCGTAGGCGATAGGTTTTGACCTATGTGTGATACGCGTGCCGATTTGGTTTTCGTATGCCATTTCGATTTAGAATTGAATTTTAATGCGATACGACATGTTGTGACATGTAGGTACCCCCATGTGGACTTCGAGACGACAAGCAAGCGTGTGGCGACATCAGCATCGACGAGCGAAGATCATGTGAGTAGATATATATCTACGGGGAGAAGTCGGGTGGATGGCGTATAGCACCCCCGTAAAGTCGTAAGAAATGTTGTGATATGATATTGATATGCATTTATATGTTATGGAGAGATTTGAACACTTAGCAAGAAAATGTTAGGAGATCATGAGTTAGTGTTAGCGAGATTTGAGGAAAATGATTTAGTTGATTTCATAGTCGCGAAACCTAGAGTAAAGTTGTTACACATACACGCACGGGATAGGGTTTTGGGTGTATGTGTTATATGTTTATAGATAGACGTGGATGCGTGGGTTGTTATATATTTATACATATACATATACACTGATGATTGAGGACGTTATATGATGCTTGGGAACGAGTCGATATGATCGTGCATGATGCCGTGAGATATTTAATATGTGATCGAGATATGTCATGATATTATAGCGGATCGTTAGACGACGATACCTTGTAGATGATGATATATATGATAGTTGACATATGATCAAGATATGAGACGAGATATGTTATGGTATTCATAATGGATCGCTTGGGCGATGTATACTTCTATATGATAATATGTATTGATGACATCGGACTGTATGAGACTGTAGATCAGTAGTCAGATCATGATTATATTGATGAGATTAGTATTGTACTAGACCTAGATCAGTACCCCTGTTCACGATTGGTGATGATGATGATACCTGATGAATAATGAGATAAAAGTGATAATTGACCCGTACCCAGATTTCGGATGCCGTACGATAGATTTACCGTACGAGATATATTTATGATGTTAGATCCGCACACTTGACTCGAGGATGTCTTATTAGTTGTTGTGTCGTACGTGATACCATTGAGGCGAGATCACCGACTACTAGCTATGTATATAGAACGACTCAGACTTAGGCGGATTCCCTTATCCTTTTGACCGGGCTCGAGTCATATTCATTTTCAAAAGTGTGGAATCGTAAGTATGTTTATATACCAAACTGTATGACTCGGATATTGGGTAGGTATATTTTCAGTGTTGCTGTTACTACATCACTTTCTGTATATTCATGATGTTTCATCGCATTACATGTTTGTACATATGTTATATGTAATTATCATGAAAACCCTGCTATCAGGACACCCGCACCATTACCGATGATGCGTATGTTCCACGTACACTTGCTTGCCGGCTCACACATATCATCATCGGTAATTGCCATGTCACGTACACTTTAGAAAATACTATTTATTGACATAACTTGCTAGCGGATAGTTGCATCGTGTTATAACTTCATATGCTAGTTTAACTATTGCATTCATTGCATGATAGCAGTTGCATTCATATATACTCATTGGTTATGCAGCATTACAAAGATTTATGCCGATATTCACTGTTTACTTACTCTTGATTCTTGGATTTCGGATTCCATGAGATTTCTGGATTTGGGGGAAAACCGCAAGAATATATATAAACTTCTCTCTCTCTCTCCCTCTTTTTAAAATGCAAGTTGCGGTTTTCTCATGATGTATGAGTCGTCCACCATGAGTTTTCATGATTGCTGTTGGATTTCGAGACCCGATTCGAGGAGTTGGATGAACCGTCTCTGGTACATGGTGGGCCCGGTATGGTACCCCGGGGCAAGAAGCTCGAGTTGTATTCGATGAGCCCGGCAGGGGAGCACTACCTACCGGTGATATTATTTGAACTCGTCGGTTATCCGGAGGATACCGACCGGAGTCATGAGATAGTTATAGGCCGACCCGTACTGCCGGAGCCCGAGGGCCGATCCCGCAGATGATACGGAGCCTGAGATATATGAGGATTTACGTGCCGATACTGGGCACAGATTTATGTTTTGTGTCGATACTTGACACGGATTTTATGTTGATTTCATTGATGATATCCCGATTTATATACATACAGAAATCTCATTAAATAAAGAAAAATAGTTCTTTGATTCATGATGTACTTTGTTCTCATTATATGCATCTGCGTATCATTTTAGTAACATATTGCTACCTGACATTTGTACATCATATTAGTGACGTGTTGTTACCTGAGGCACTGACACGAGTTCTTGGTATTACACTATATGGATAGATGTTTACCCTTACCATTATGTTTTGCTTCAAGCCATATTGTTATTATTTGAGGATATTACTGATCGTATGACCTAGGATTGCGTTATACATGCGATTTCTACTTGTAGATGTTTTCTACTCACGAGTTGGCAACTCACCCCCGTTGTGCCACAGTTTCTTGCAGGTTTTGCCACACAGGTTTCGTTACGGTTTTGCTGGCATACTGTCCCTTCCCGGTGATTGCTTTAGTAGGTGGGTTCTTTTGTATCAGGACCACCATTGTATATTTGTTATTTCAGTTGTATCTAGTTAAAACTCTATCAACCAGACTTGTATTATTTGTTAGAGATAGCTGACCAGTGTTTATTCTTTCGACCTTAGAGTCGCGCGTTGTAGTATTATGGTTTCTTGCTGTTTTGAGTTTCATTTTTAATTTTGATTCTCGCCTTTCGGCGTTGTATATTATATTGCTTGCGTGGTTGTGACCGTCGATTGACGAAGAGCTAGCTCCAGCTTGGGGATGCCTTTTATCATTGATGCATATATTTATCATGTTGTACCCGTTCGGGGCCAGTATTTACAAAGGAAACTCTGCCGAAATTTTCAGAAAAGACTTGTGATGTTTTTAAAATACATATTCGGCTTATGTTGCTAAACTACTTGATTTAAATTGGTTTTTCCTTCACTCTACTGCTTTACTTGGTTTTGATTTCTGGGTTTTGGCTTACTTAGATTACGTACGCCTTGAGACGTTTCGTAATTTAAGTGCCGGTCATGTTCCGTACTTTTCGGGTCGTGACAATTATGGAATACTCCCACGTGCGTTGCACGTGTTTGGCTCACGTGCGTTGCACGTGGCGTGCATGTGGTGGGTGCACGTGCATTGCACGTGGCGCACATAGCGTTTGCGCATATGCGCATTATGGGGGGAGCAAGCTCCTATGGAGAAATAATCTCCTTTGAGTATTATGGAATACCCATCCTTTTCTAAGAGATATCCCCTCTTATTTATATGGGAGTGGTAGAGAAGGGATCTCTCTTTTTCCCAACGTGGGACTAAAAATATATCCCCCATGTAGTAGAGTATTACTTTAGATTACACGTGCGTAGCACATTTGCTCATAACTTTTGATCCCGGATGGATTATGAGGCCCATAATATATCAAATATGAAGGGTTTTTCAAGACACTTTTGATACCATCAGAATTTAGCTGTTTCTCATTCGGGAGTTTTGTCAAAATACAGCCCGGAAAATACTGGTTCCCATTTTCTTAAGTGTATCGCTGCCATTTGATACCTTGGGTTCTTTTGCGCAGAAATTTTTGGCGGGAACAAATGCCCTGCTACTTTGCCCATGTAGGTATGTATGTGGATTAAGTAGTGCAGAGTAATACGTAGCGTATGACCGGTTTCGGACTGGTATAAAACCTTTAGAATCTTGGTCTGAGAAGATAGAGAGCGGACACAAGCGTTGTCATCTATCATTGACTCAAATCTTAACTCTTAAGGGATATAGTTCCAAACCCTAAGGCCCATGAGCTGCACCCTTCTGTTTCTTTATGTCTTGATCTGGCGCAAAGTAGTTTATGTACTCATTTCGGAGCTTGTAGTTTATTCACTCATCCCGGAGTCTCTAGTTTATGAACTCATTTCGAAGCTTGTAGTTTACCTCACTTGGGCTTGTAGGCAAACTTGTCCTAACGTTACAGTTAACCCCTGATCTTTACGACAGAGGTCCGTTAGGGTCTGTGGTACTAGGTTTTTTGTCCGTCGTACCGTCGCGTTGGCTGATGCATTCCCCGATATGCAATCTTGCTGTTCGAGTAGCCGCGCGACTGTCGTGTCTGTGATCCCTTTGGGGATGGACAAGACATCTTCAAATGATATCCCAGGTCACATTACCGTTGGGAAAGCATATTCTCCCTAGAAATCGTGAGGATTTCTAAGTGTTCATCGCTTCCGTGAGTCGCAAGGATTTCACTCAGGTATTTTTTTCTTACAAATCGTGAGGACCCGTAAGTAGCTTCTTCATTTCAGTGGCATATAACTTCGGCGAATGTGGCCCGTAGATGGTCCATCTTGACCTTTTCGTTGGGTATGATGGCTTAGGAAACAGGTTCAGGTCTGTCGCCTAAGACTTTTCAACTTTATGCACCCTGAGGGTCTCATAAAGGCTTTTCTCTCTACGAGTCGAGAGGATCTCGTAGGTGTATTTTCTCCGTAGAAATTGTGAGGATTCCTAAGTGTCTTTTCTCTTAAGAATCGTAAGGATCTCACGAGAGAATTTTTCCCACTTACGAGTTGAGAGGACTTGTAAGTGGTTGTTTCCCTCCTTGTCGAGATTCGACTTTGGAGAGTGTGGTCCGTGAATAGTATGCAAGAGTCCATCTTAGACCGACTTGCAGGGCCCCAGTGCTTAGGAAACATGTCCTTATCCCCATTGTCTAAGGCTTTTCTCTACGAGTCGAGACGAATCGAGAAGTTCTCGCAAAGACACTAATTTCCTCACGAGTCGAGACGAATTGAGAAGTTCTCGCAAGAATGTCCTAACGTCACAGTTAACCTCTGCTCTTTACGGCAGAGCTCCGTTAGGGTCTGTGGTACTAGGGTTTTGCCCGTCGTACCATCGCGTTGGCTGATGTATTCCTCAATAGGAAATCTTGCTGTTCGAGTAGCCTTGCGACTGCCGTGTCTCTGATCCTTTCGGGGGCTGGACAAGACGTCTTCAAGCAATCTTCCAGGTAGTATTACCGTCGAAAGAGCAAGCGTTAGGGATATTCCATGTCATTTTTTACTTGAGGTTAGGCTCAGTTTGGGAGCCCCAATGAGTCATAAACACTCCGCGCTGGTGTGGGATGATCTCCGATAGTCTTTCAGGTTTTACATGAGTTGCCGTTAAGACCCTGAAGCTAGGAATATTGCCTTCACTTCGTTTGCTGGCACTGCGTCTGCTGTATCGAGACGAATGTCGCGGTTGTCTCTAGATTGTTGGTGAACCGTAGGGATTTGGAACTAGGGACTTTGCTATGGCTCCGAGGTTGATTGTCGCGTTCGAATCCTGCTGGAATGAGGAGGAACGCTGTTGTGGGTTTCCAGGCTGTAGATGTGGCCGTCGAGACTTGGAACTAGGGACTCTGCCATGGCTCCGTTTTGCTAATGTCGTATATTCCTGCAGAGACACTGATTTCTCTGCGGGTTAACGCGAATCGAGATGCTCTCGTCAAGGATGTTGATTTCCCTGAATCGAGGTTTTTGCCAAGTGTAACAACCCTAAATTTCCTATACAAGTTTTTACAAAAAAAATTCAAAAAATCCATAAAGGGGTATTTATTGCCTGAGCACAAAACTTAAGTAATTAATTAGCTCCATAATTACAAGAAGGAGCTTGTAGCTCATTGGTAATACCTTGCATTGCTGAACCAAGCCACCAGAGTTCAAATCCCCTGCCCAACATTATTTTTAATATTTAATTGTTTTAAATTTTATGGAAGCCCAACAGTCCACCTGAGATAACTCCTAAACTTTGAACTGAACCTGAAAAACTGAAAGTACCAATGCCTACCACATGAGACCCCCCACCTCCCTTGGCCGTGACTCGGCCCGACTTGGCCGAGTCGGTAGACCGGCCGACTCGGGCCGGCGCCGCCGGCCGGACTCGGCCGGACGGCCGAGTCTCCAACTGGGAAAAAGTGACTTTTGATCTCCCCACCTCCACTGCATACTTTATTTTTGTAGACCACCTCCAGAGAGCCCATTAACACCTAATTACTCTAATTTTTAATGAATTTCCTATATTTTTACATTTTTAATTAAAAACCCTACACCTATCCTAACCATAGCTTAACCCTATAAATACACCCATACCCCCTACCCTCTCACCCTAAAATTCTGTGCCAACTCTCTAAAAATTTCCAAGAATCTTGTGCACTTTCAAAACGAGCTCGAGGCGAAGCTCCGACGAATTACCGACGGAACTTCCGACGATCGTTCTAGGAACTCCCGGCGACGACGCAACACATCGGTGATTCCATACTTCCCTCTCACCCTCTTGTGTGTCCTAAAACCGTAAGTCCCATTTTCTATCTCTCTTTTCTATTCAAAAAAAAAATACGGATTTACAAAACCCGACGGAATCGGAACAAATCCGATTTCCGATTCGGTTTCTTATAAAACTTCACTTCTCGTTAATACAATTATGCTTAAAATCTCTCATGTTGACTATTAAACACTAATCAACCAAATTGATCAAGTTTCATTTCATAAAATGATGGATATTTCAATTTATCGTATTTTTCACTTAAATACCACATTGTTTCAATTCTACATTTAACTCCATTAAACTTGCTATACCTTTAAGTAGATTATGAGGTAACGACCTACCTCCTCACACACTCATATGCAACATATCACGATACCCTCGAGAACTCAGAATACGGGAAAACAAACATTTTCATTTAAATACCCTTTACTTAATAAAACCATTTCTAAATGATTTAGTATTGATACATCTTTATAAATAAATACACTTATTATAAAAATAGGATATGGTTGTGGGCATCAGTCGTTTATCTAAACCTGACTTTGTGGTGTCTAGGCTAGACAAGTGAGAAAGATAACTTTAAAAGGCCCGTCTCGCGGTGATTCGTGAGCGGATCCCTCCTTTCTTCACTTGTACTTACCTGGTCACAATTGGCGGTGAAGAGGCGATTTGAGGTATCTCACAACGTGTCGCTTTGGAACAGTTAGGAGCAGGTGACCCTAGAATATAGAATACGGGAAATCGGCATCTTTACAAATAAATACCATTTACTTAATAAAACCGTTTTCTAAAGAATTTAGTATTTATACAAATCTTTGCAAAGCACCGCTACAACCTATTTTTGGGAACCCGTTCAGGATGGTACGGATTATCGCACATCCTCGGGCAGTAGTGCGAGATTCAGACCTCCGCAAGAAGCATTCGGTCTCGAAAGATTTAAAATACGGCATCTTAAGAAAATGAGATTTTTAGAATATAAAATATATATTAAAATTATTTTTGTATAAATATTTGTAAATATAACATTAAAATATCTATTTTGTAATAATATAAATATTCCAACTCTTTTCAAAAATCACAAGAATCAATTTTACACTAAAATACCATGAATTCCATACAAAACCAATATTACAAATAAATACCATTTATCATGAAATTAGGATATTTCCACTAGAAATATCACAATATAAAATCTACATTCATTACAACTCTAAAGACGATTAATAAATACTTGGGGTGTATTTTGGAAAGTATATAAAAGTATTTTTACATAAAACCCCCTCAAGTTCTATAATTTACCCTAAGGACCCTAGTAAATATAGGTTTAAGCGGGACCAATCTCTTGAGTCTCATTATAATCTGACTTGAATATGATTCAAGTACAATCTACAATCTATAATCTACAATTTACAATCTACAATATTCTGATTTAACATGAATCCCTATATTCAATCTATTCAATACATTCAATATATATTGACTAAACCGAACCATGGATATACATCCATTTACATGATTCTCCAGATATTCCATTTACATGATTATACATTTACATCCGTTACTGATATCATGATTTTGGTCAGTCATCCAACTATACAACCTATACAATACAATACAATCAAAACACTACGGGGTTTATGGGGTAGATTGGTACGGAAGGTGTTAAAAGTGGCACGAGACGGTAAGATTAAGACACCTAACCTTTATTCCATTATTGTTGTACCGTGGCATACCGGTTCCTTGAGTTCCTGATACCTTAGTATCCGGGACAAGTGAGACTCCTCTCGTATACATTGGTATCCTTCTGTACCAAGCTACAAACTGCAGTGTTAACACAGCATTACAACAATATAATACAACTTTAAAAGATACCTTCTTATTCTGTCTATTCTACTTTCCTCTTATCTTTGGGACTTACCGAGCGACCTGTTCGCGGACGACATTCTATTTCTTTCTTCTTTGAATGTCGTTAGGTGATTTGGACCCGTCAGAGATCGAGCCAACTGCAGAAGACTTGGATCAGTACAGCGAAGACCCTGAGCTCTAGACATTGTACATTTTCTATTCAGTACCTTTAATTTCCTGTCATGCCATTGTTTAGGCATCGCTTTTATTTCAGTTGTATTTCCTTTTCATGCATTGTACAAAAGAATGTTAATAAATAAAGTTGTTGTTTTTATTATACCTTATCTCTTGTGTATATTTTCTTTTATATTGCTTAGTTACGCTTAGCATATTTACTTCTGAGTAAATACGTAGCGGACCAGTCGCGTCCCCTTCGCCGTATACCCGGAAGCGGGGCGTGACACCAAGGACGCTTATTTCCTCGGAGTTGAGACAAATCGAGGAATTACTGCAAAGACACTGATTTCTCTGCGGGTCGAGGCGAATCGAGATGCTCTCGTCAAGGACTTTGATTTCCCTGAATCGAGATTTTTGCCAAGGACACTGATTTCCTCGGAGTTGAGACGAATCGAGATATTCCTGTAAAGACACCGATTTCCTTACGGGTTGACGCGAATCGAGATGCTCTCATCAAGGATGCTGATTTCCATGAATCGAGGTATTGCCAAGGACACTGATTTCCTCGGAGTTGAAACGAATCGAGGTATTCCTGCAAAGACACTGATTTCCTTGCGGGTCGACGCAAATCGAGATACTCTCGTCAAGGATGTTGATTTCCCTGAATCGAGGTATTGCCAACGACACTGATTTCCTCGGAGTTGAAACGAATCGAGGTATTCCTGCAAAGACACTGATTTCCTTGCGGGTCGACACGAATCGAGATGCTCTCGTCAAGGTCGCTGATTTCGCTGGATCGAGGTATTTGCCAAGGACACTGATTTCCCTGGGGGTTGAGACGAATCGAGGTATTCCTGCAAAAACACTGATTTCCTTACGGGTTGACGCGAATCGAGATGCACTCGTCAAGGACGCTGATTTCCCTGAATCGAGATATTTTCCAAGGACACTGATTTCCCTGGTAGTTGAGACGAATCGAGGTGTTCCTGCAAAGACACTGATTTCCTTGCGGGTGGACGCGAATCGAGATGCTCTAGTCAAGGACGCTAATTTTCCTGAATCGAGGTATTTGCCAAGGACACTGATTTCCTCGGAGTTGAGACGAATCGAGGTATTCCTGCAAAGACACTTATTTCCTTGCGGGCCGACGCGAATCGAGATGCTCTCGTCAAGAACGCTGATTTTCCTGAATCGTGGTATTTTCTAAGGACGCTGATTTTCTCGGAGTTGAGTCGAATCGTGAGATTCCTGCAAAGACACTGATTTCCTTGTGGGTCGACGCGAATCGAGATGCTCTCGTCAAGGACGCTGATTTTCCTGAATCGAGGTATTTGCCAAGGACACTGATTTCCTCAGAGTTGAAACGAACTGAGGTATTCCTGCAAAGACACTGATTTACTTTCGGGTCGACGCGAATCGAGATGCTCTCGCCAAGGACGCTAATTTCCCTGAGGTTGGTTGACTTGTTTTCGAGACGGAGCGTTGATCCGGCGGAGAGGTCATTGGTTGACTCTAGGTTGTCTTTGGACTGTAGAGTCTTGGAACTAGGGATTTTGCCGTGGCTCCGCTTTGTTGACGTCACGTCCAAATCTTGTTGGAATGAGGAGGAACGCTGTTGTTGATCTCTTGAGATGCAGATGTTGCCATCGAGACTTGGCTCTCTTTCTGATGGAGCTTGGTGGGATGATATGGTTCCCTCTTTGTTTGTGCCCCTAGATTGTATATAGGGATCGATGTGATCTCACATGCAGGGAAAAAGTTTTATTCTTTCATATTTTTTATTTCCGCGATGCTCTATCATTTCAGTTTTTATATCACGAAGTTCGCGATTGCTCAATCATTTCGGCTATTTTTCGCGGTGCCCAATCATTTCGGCTATTTTTCTTTTTTTACTCGCTGCTTTTTATTGCGAGTTGCCCAACCATTTCGGCTATTTTGTATGCATATATTTTTACTTGCTGATTTTGTTGCAAATTGCCCCATCATTTCGGCTATTTCATATACATTTTTGGCTCGCTGATTTTTTATCGCGAGTGTGGAACTTGGAATCTGGTGCCAATCTCAGCATCAGCATCGCTACGACTGGAATATTACCAGGAGCAAATCATCATTTGCCGTGAAAGGGGTTGGAATTTGGTACCGATTTAGGCATCAGCATCGCTACCACTGGGACATTTCCAGGAGCGAATCATCATTTGCCTTTGTCGATTCGAACAAAGGTGGCTTAGCAAACAGGTTTAGGATCCTGTCGACTAAGGCTTTTGACTTCATGAGCCGTAAGGGTCTCATAAAGGTGTTTATTCCTACGAGTCGTGAGGATCTCGTAGGTGTCTTTTCTCCTCAGGAATCGTGAGGATTCCTAAGTGTATGTTCTCTTGTAAGTCGTAAGGATCTTACAAGAGTGTTTTCTCCTTACAACTCTAGAGGACTTACAAGGGTCGTTCATCGTGTGAGCATATCCCTAGTCGCTGGTGGGACTCTGTTAGGGAAACGTTTATTTGTGCCCGTGGATTGTATACAAGGGTCAATATTGAACCGCTTGTAGGACAATCTGGGGATTGTGATGGCTTAAGAACATGTTCAGATCCATGTAGCTTAAGGCTTTTGAATCTTATGAGCCGTGAGGGTCTCATAAGAGGGTTCTCCTTACGAATCGTGAGGATCTCGTAAGTGTAATTTCTCCTTAAGAATCATGGGGATCCCTAAGTGTGTTGCTCCCTTGTGAGTCGTAAGGATCTCACGCAGGTATTTTCTATTTACAATGCCGAGAGGACCTTGTAAGTGTCTTTTAACGAGATTGCGTCCTTTCGGGTTTTCACAAACTCGCCGGTAGCCCTGCTGTTTTTACTCACGAAGCCCTTTCGGGTTTTCATCCGTGCCCATCTCGCTTATGGACGTACCATTTTTTTGTTTTTTATGAGTCTGCGCTCTTTCGGGTTTTCACAAACATCACTGGTAGTCCTGCAGTTTCTACTCACGGAGCCCTTTCAGGTTTTCATCTGTGCCCATTTTACTTGTGGACGTACCCTTTTTTTTGGGTCAACCCTAGGATGCTGCGGTTTGCAGTAGTTTAACGACGTTTCGGTCAGTCGTTAGTTTAACAACGTTTCGGTCCGTGATTGTCATATTTAAGGCGAATTTCTAGTTTACGGACTTTCCGGTCCATCGGGCTTTCTCTATGAATGAGCACGATGCCCCCGGCATGTCCATCTTTTTCGGAGCATGTGGTTGTGGCGGGTTCACCTTCCAGTTTACAGACAGCGCAAACTTGCCTTGTTGGTATTGGTCTTCAACCAAGTTTTTGAAGACGTAGCAATTTTCGATTGGGTGTCCCACTACTCTATGGTAGGGACAATAGTTAGGATGGTTGACGTCACCAAGTTGCGGTGGGTGTCTCGGATCTGGCAGAGTGATAAGCCCGTTGCGCATTGCCAGTTTGAACAGTCTCCTTGTTTTATCCTGGGGAAACGAGTAAGGACGCTTCAACTTCTCATCGAGGGATCGTGATTTGTTGCTTTAGCGAGCGGCCGGTTTCGGATTGCTCAGCTGTTGCTGAGCGTTAGCGACGAAGGTCGCTTTCCCTTTTCCCTTTTCATTCCGAAAATCCGTTTTCAAAGAGGATGGCCCATGGCCCATCTGGTCCATTTGGGCCAGCTTGTCAATTAAGGCCTGGAAGGTGGTCGGCTTGAAAAACATTATGAATTGGGATATAGTCGCCTGAGGATCGAGGGTTCCCACAAACATGCCTACCGCAGGCGCTTCTTCGATGCGCTGCTCGCACTTCGACCATAGATTCCGCCACCGTATCACGTATTTCACCCATGTTTCGCCAGGCTTCACTCTGGCGTTAATTAATGCAGTGATCGGGGTGCGTTCGCTAGGGCTTGCGAAACGCTGGGTGAACAACAATTCCATATCTGTAAAAGTTTTGACGGAGTCGTTGGGAAGCTCTGAGTACCATTCGAACGCCGTCTCCGCCAAGCTGCCGACGAATTGGCGAAGCAGTAGCTTATCATCCCCTCCAGTGTTGCCATAGAGAGCCCTGAACTGAGCGACATGTTGATGGGGATTGCCTGTCCCCTTGTACACATGGAATTTAGGAATCGTGTATCCTGGCGGGTACTTTATTTGATCGGACCAACCTGGATAGGGCCGTCCAGTTCTGACGACTTGGCCAGCCGCTTCATTCGCTTGATGAGCTCGTATTTTTTGAGCTATATAATCATTGAGCGTGGCTTTGGAGATGGTCTCTTCCTTGGCTGTTGATAGAGCCGGCAGAGGATTTGATGTCTCTCCTCTATCATCTTCAATTATTACTGGAGGATCTTCGGCTGGAGGGTCCGGCTGGATCATCGTGCCCACCATATCTTGGAATAGAAGAGCCATTTGTTTTATGTTGGCCGCTTGTTCCGCGGCCTCTTTGTCCTTCTTCTCAAGCATTCTCCGAAGGAATTCGACATCCGTTTCCTGCTCATGACGCTGCTCCGAAGATGTTTCCGGGCCTGCTTTTGGTCCAGTGAGTGCAGCTATGGCCGTCAGCATTTCTTGGAGCTTTTGTTGTTGTTGCTCCTGAGCCTTAGTCATAGACCGTGTAAGTGGTCGGTGACCCGTAGAGATATGGCTATCCTCTTTTCCGGAAGCCATATAAACAGTATGCACCTACATGCCCCCAGACTTGGGGCGTTTAGATTCAGCGTCCTTGCGATTTGCCAAAGACGCAGGGGTCTTCTTCGACCTCCTTCTTTTGTGGGTGGTCGAAGTTGAGGGAGACGTTGCAGCGGGCACGCAAACAGATGACACCTTCTGCGGCTTGACAGGGTGGTCCCCTTCTCGCCGAACTTTCATCTTTTTCTGTCGGCGGGGGTAATCTTGATCAATCACCGAGTCTTGGACTTGACGCCAGACCTTGTAAATTTTAGAGGACAGATGCTGAGGGGGATGCTCCAACTTCACCTTTGTGACGTTCTCCATAGGTGGAGGAGATCTTTTCAGCACAACAGTCGGAGAGTTCTTGCGGACCCTCCTGAGTGGTTCAAAACCGTTCCCAGTTGGAACAGCAGCATCGGCTTCCACCGTTGGGGCTGGCGGCGTAAATCCAGAGGGTGAACTGCCCCCAGCTTTCCTCACACGGCACCAGTGGCGACGTCGAGCATGTCGTGCGGCCGGGATCACCTCCGCTTTTGGTTGAGCTTCCACATGCCCCTTATTTTGAGGAGAGACTATTATTGGCATTAGCCTGTCGAAGACTGACGTTCGTTGAGAAGGGGTAGTCAGTCTTGCGAAGGCCGACTTTCGAACAGGGGAAACAACCTTCATGACTTTGTCTGGAACGGGAGTTGGAACAGTCAGTCTTGCAAAGACTGACTCCTTAGCAGGGGAAGCCGCTTTGACGACTTCAGGGGCTGGAATGGCTATCCGCTTCTGGATAACCTCTTCAGGAATTGTGGGCTTCTTCATAGGCCCAGTCTGTTGAAAACTGAGGCAGTGGACTTGGACGACCCGTTGAGAGGGGCTGCAGTAGTTGCAAGCCGATCAAAGACCGACTTCTTTCGAGCTTCGTGCGACGGCATTTGAACGTTTAAGCTCGTTGGTGGGATCATGGTCCCGAAGAATAGCCCAGTGTTGGCTTGGGTCACTTGTTCCACCGGCATTGTGAAAAGGGAGGCCGCTTAGGGGCCGTAGGTTACTCCTCCAGATGAGGCGGTACGGGAGTTGCAGTTGCAGTTGGAGCAGTTAGAGGCCATTGACGTTCTTTTTTCTGCACGGGAGCAAAACCAAATCTTAGTACCTCGAACCCAAGGGCAACCATATCAAACCACGATTCGTTCGCGAAACACGACACACGAAGTGTGGAGTGGAAAGAAAAAAAGGTCCCACCGGGCGTGCCAGGATCTGTTCTCCGCCGAAAGACGCGACCAGGACGTTGGGACGTCCGGCCTGAATTTTGAGGGCAGATGCTATTTGGTGCTATCCGTCCACCTCTCCGAAGATGCCAAGTTGATTTATGACACCATGTATCGAAGGTTTAAACGAATGCGGCCGATGTAGCAGACTTTGTCAGATTCCCCCTCGTTGAGGGGTTTTTGATTGTGGGGACGCTCTTTCCTGCAGGCGCAAGCCCCTGCAGTTAATTACGCTACTGTATCGCGGTAACCACTTTCCCCTTCTCCAGATGGTCACTTCGTGTCGTGTGTGTGTGTTTTTTTTTTTGGTTGCCCGTGGATTGTATACGGAGACTAATATGTGTTGTCACCCGTAGGGCGTGGATTAGTCCAAATCCGTATTTTCTTAGATTTGGGTTTGGGTTGGGTTTAAGGATGCGTTAGTCTCATTTGAGACTAAGATCAACTTAAACG
Organism: Agapanthus africanus; assembly: GCA_030015575.1. Classification (NCBI taxonomy): domain Eukaryota; kingdom Viridiplantae; phylum Streptophyta; class Magnoliopsida; order Asparagales; family Amaryllidaceae; genus Agapanthus; species Agapanthus africanus. Next base: position 465,211,766 of record CM057343.1, read on the forward strand.
TTTGTTAAGGATACGTTAGTCTAATTTTAGATTAAGATCAACTTAACGGGATTGTTTAGATCCAACAAAAGAGCATTTGGGCTCTATTGATTAATTTAGGGACATTGCGGTCCAGAAGTTTAAGGACATCATAGTCCAAGGGCTTAAGGACCCCACAGTGCAAGGTTAAGGATATCATAGTCCATGGGTTTAAGGACCCCACAGTCCAAGGTTAAGGACATCATAGTCCATGGGTTTAAGGACCCCATAGTCCAAGGTTAAGGACATCACAGTCCATGGGTTTAAAGACCCCACAGTCCATGGAATGTCTGGTTGTCGGGACCCGTCACCTCTCTGAAGACGTTGAAGGATTACAACGACAAGTATCAGAGGAGTGAAGAGATGTACCCTTGAACCAATATTGGTTGGAAGATCTATAGTCCAATTTGGGACTAAGATCAAAGATTTATGAGCATATGGGCTCAATGCATGTGCCCGGAGCATGTGCATTGCACGTGGCGCACATGGCGCTTGCGCATATGCGCATTATGGAGGGGAGCAAGCTCTTATGGAGAAATAATCTCCTTTGAGTATTATGGAATACTCATCCTTTTCTAAGAAGTATCCCCTCTTATTTATATGGGAGTGGTAGAGAAGGGATCTCTCTTTTTCCGAATGTGGGACTAAAAATGTATCCCCATGTAGTAGAGCATTACTTTAGATTACACGTGCGTAACACATTTGCTCATAACTTTTGATCCCGGATGAATTGTGAGGCCCATAATATATCAAATCGAAGGTTTTTTCGAGGCATTTTCGATACCATCAGAATTTAGCTATTTCGCATTTGGGAGTTTTGTCAAAATACAGCCCGGAAAATACTGGTTCCCATTTTCTTAAGTGTATCGCTGCCATTTGATACCTTGGGTTCTTTTGCGCAGAAATTTTTGGCGGGAACAATCTGGTCGTTGCCGAAAACCTTTTACTACAAATCTAGCTTTGAAAGTCTCAACTTTTCCATCTACACCAATTATCTTCTTAAAATCCACCTGCTCCCGATGGGTTTTACCCCTTCAGGAGGAACTTTCAAAGTCCATACTTTGTTTGTGTACATGGATTCCATCTCAGATCACATAGCATCCAGCCATTTCATATAGTCTCCATTTGTGATGGCCTGCTCGAAACTAGTTGGGTCATCATCTTCCATGATGCAATTCTCGCTCCCATCGTCTATAAGAAAACCGTAGTATCTCTCAGGTGGATAAGGAACCCTACTAGATCTACGGAGTGGCTAAGGTTCATTAGGGACTATTGAATCCTCCGGTTCCACCAAAATGTCAGTAATAGTTTGTGTTGCTGGAAGTTCTTCCAGTTCTACCTCATTACCACTAATTTCTTTCACAAGAAATTTCTTTTCTAAAAAGGTGGCATGTTGAGAAACAAACACCTTTTTGTTTCTCGGTGTGGTAGAAACTATACTCTTACGAATGTTTGGGATATCCTACAAACTTGCACAGAACTGACCTTGCCTTGAGCTTGTCCGGATTTTGCTTTTTAACATAGGCCGGACAACCCATATCTTAACTCATTTAATAGATGGTCTCTTCCTATTCCATATCTCATATGGAGTGGTAGGCATGGATTTGGTCGGAACTCTATTCAATAGGAATGCAGCTATCTCAAGTGTATAACCTTAAAAGGAAATAGGCAACTCAGCATTACTCATCATAGAGTGCACCTTATCTATGCTGGGTTCGCTTAGCACCCCGACGGGTTTCGGCAAGTATCAAGTATGCTATTTTTAAAAATTTAGGGTGCCGAGTGAGCCCGACCAAGGATCTAACTAGAGAATTAGGGTTTTTAAAACATGTAAACAACTTTACACTAAGTGATATAGGAATACAACCTTTGTAGACCGGTCCTTCACTTCTAAAGCTCCATGTAGTAATCCCTTTGCTCCAAGTAGTGGTCTCCCGGACTCTCCTTAGGCTCCACCAGGCGAAAGGAACAAGCTTACTCAAGGATCTTCGAGGTCGAATATGATCTACGTCGAAGAATCTCTAACTCAAGCTACCTCTTCACTAATTAAGAATTAGTGAATGAAACAACCTATACTAAATGACTAGTTTGGTATAGATTGATAAAGTAGGAATTTTGCTCACTTTAGAATTATTTTTCTCTCTTTCTTTCCTTCACTTAAGAAAACATTGTGAGCTCAAATGAGATGAAGAAGAAGTGATCAACCATGGCAACCATGAGTGAGAAAATATCATATATGATATTTGTAGAGACTTAAACGTGGCTAAAGATAATGGTTGGGTTAATAAATATCTAGAGTAAAACAAAATTAATGGACTTAGTCAATGTTTCCACAAGCTTCTCCAAGCATCTTAAACCATGGCTTTTTCCACCTAATTTTGTTTTTCCCTTAATAATTAAATCCCCAAAATTATCTTAAGTATGGTATGAGTCTCATACACCTACGTGCAATGTATCATCAAGCATGACACAAAATAAATAGCTTAACATATATCACATATATATTAAATGTATAAGTATATAAGAAATTCTTAAGTGAGCTAATATTAGTTAATATATATTAATATATCAAATATATAACTATATATTAAATTATTAAATCAACACTTGATTAAATAATCCAGGTATATTATATACAACCGACTAATATCATATATCACGAGATTAGAATACGGTATCACATATACCTATTAATCTCGGTCCCGCACATATCACATATGCGCCCTACTTCGTTTCGCTTGAGCCAGGAAACCTCTGTGTAGGACTCTAAAGACTCGTCAATATGCCGGCAGTAGGTAATGATCATATCAGTTATCCACAAGCCGTCAGCGGTACTAGCTGGACGTAATGGCTACCCGGATCTTGAGCGATCAGAAGATCAACAAGCAAACTTGTTCATACTCCCGTGAATCCAATAAGTAACATTACCGTACAGTCCGGTCTCTTCATCTGATATGTCGCATATCGAGTCTAGGTGTGGTAAACGTCAGACCCCAATAACTTGATAAGTCATGCCGATGTGAGCCTCATAACGGTTCGATAAATTACTGAAAACACTTATCAGTAAATCTCAGTATCAGCCCTGACCAGGGACTTCCTGTTATGGCCAATCGAGCACAACGCAACATCAACCCCCAATACCGGGAGAGACGAAATCCCTCCTATCACTCATTGCCTCCATGTGACTCGGGACTATACCCAAAAACCACCGTTTTGCACGCTCTCTTGAACGTGGTAAGGTGGAAATCAAAGCATAGTGGGAATCACACAAGACTCTATGACGATCTCGGGTCTACAAACTAACTGTACCGGTGTCACCAGCGAACTGCTATCTGACGTTAGGTATAATACCATCTAGGAGTTCTCGGCGAGTCTTATTCAGTGTACCCAGTCTCCACTGAGCACCCGTATACAATCTTTGATGTCAAACACCAATGGATGTGGGATCATCCATCACCCATCAAATGGGTTAAGAAATGTATACGCTAGTCTACTCTGGAATATCGATGCACTGTCTCGATACACCTATGACTAGGAACAATTAAAGGATGAACTTGTGGACTACCCTGGCCCCACTAGTATGATCTGCATCATAATCCTGGCAGTCAAGTATACATCATTAGGGCTTTACCAATATGTGAGAGCAAGACAGTATCACTATACTAGTTTACATGTTTAGATAAAGAGTAACCAGATAGCATACTATCATATCGAGCACGAAAGTCCTCCCTATATATGTCCAAGCATCCATTATAATATACAATCATGTACAATAATGGCCTCTAGGGCATACATACAACTAACAATCTCCCACTTTCACCAAGGCCAGTTCTTGTAGTATCTCATACCCAACATCCCAAAACCTCTCAAATTGTATCTGGGATATGGCCTTTGTTAGTGGATCCGCCGTGTTATTCTTCGTCTCAACTCTTCCGACTTCGATCGCCCGGAGATCAACCATCTCCCTGATCAGGTGATACTGCCTGAGAATATGTCTGGATCACTGATGGGACCGGGGTTCCTAGGCCAAAACCACATCTCCATTGTTATCACAATACATAAGTATTAGATACATAATGGTAGGAACCAAGTTCATCTCATGAACATTTTCATCCAGACAGCCTCTTTGGTAGTATCGTTGGTAGCGATGTATTCATCATTCATCGTCGAGTCTGCTACGGTATCTAACTTGGAACTCTTCCAACATACCGTCCCTCCACTGAGGGTAAAGGCAAAACCCGAGACTGTCTTATAGTCGACCTTATCACTCTGGAAGTTCGAATTGGTAAAGGACTCCATATGGAGTTCACCGTTACCATACACCAAGAACATTTCTTTAGTCCTTCTCAAGTACTTAAGAATGTTCTTCACAGCTGTCCAGTGTTTCTCCCCAGGATGTAAGAGGCATCGCCCAGATCCTTCATGGAGAAACATTGTGATAAGAAGAGCTTGACCAAGTGTAGCATAGGATCATCATTTCCTATCAAGAGTATGTCATCCACGCACAATACGAGGAAGACAACCTTACTCTCTACTACCTTCTTGTATATACAGGGTTCATCTACATTTTTGATGAAGTCAAACTCTTTGACTGCCACATCAAAATAGATGTTCCAACTCCGTGATGCCTGCTTTAACCCGTAATTGATTTAAGCAACTTGCACACATTTTCGCTGCTCTCACTGTCTACGAAACCCTCTGGCTGTGTCATGCACACACTCTCTTCTAAATCACCATTTAGAAAAGCGGTCTTGACGTCCATCTGCCAGATTTCATAGTCATGGTATGCAGCGATGGCAAGTAGGATCCGGATGGACTTAAGCATAGCCACCGGAGAAAAGGTTTCATCATAGTCCACACCTGGTCGTTGACGAAAACCTTTTGCAACAAGTCTAGCTTTGAAAGTCTCAACATTTCCATCTACACCAAGAATTTTCTCAAGATCCACTTGCTCCCGATGGGTTTTACCTCTTTAGGTGCAACTACAATAGTCCATACTTTATTGGTGTATATGGATTCCATCTTAGATTGCATAGCATTCAGCCATATCACAGAGTCCCCACTCGTGATGGCCTGCACGAAACTAGTTGGGTCATCATCTTCCATGATGCAATCCTCACTCCTACTGTCATTGAGAAAACCGCAGTATCTCTCAGGCGGATGAGGAACCCTACTAGATCTGCGGAGAGGCCGAGGTTCGTCGGGAACTATTGAATCTTCCGGTTCTACCAAATCATCAGCTGTTAGTTTGTCTAGCTGGAACTTCTTCCAGTTCTACCACATGACTACTAATTTCTTCTATAAGAAATTCTTTTTCTAAAAAGGTGACATTCCGAGAAACAAAACACCTTTTGCTCCTCAGTGTGATAGAAGATATACCCTTGCAAATGTTTGGAATATCCAACAAACTTACACAGTACTGACCTTGCCTCGAACTTGTCCGGATTTTGATTTTTAACATAGACCGGACAACCCCATATCTTAACTCGTTTAAGAGACAGTCTCTTTCCATTCCATATCTCATATGGAGTGGTAGGCATTGATTTGGTTGGAACTCTATTCAATAGGTATACGGCTGTCACAAGTGCATAACCCCAAAAGGAAATAGGCAACTCAGCAACACTCATCATAGAGTGCACCATATCTAATAGGGTGCGGTTCCTCCGTTCCGATACACCGTTGTGCTGTGGTGTATATGGAGAAGTAAGCTAAGAGAGAATCCCATTCTCTTTTAAATAGTCCAGGAATTCCGTGCTTAAGTATTCTCCTTCCCGATCTGATCGAAGGATTTTAATACTTTTACCCGTTTGATTCTCTACTTCGCATTTATATTCTTTGAATTTCTCAAAAGCTTCAGACTTGTGTTTCAACAGGAACACATGCCCGAATCTTGAGAGATGATCTGTGAACGTAATGAAGTATGGAGAATCATTCCTGGCATGTGTAGACATGGGACCGTATACATCACTATGTATCAGTCCCAAGAGTTCAGTAGCTCTTTCTCCATATCCAGTAAATGGAGTTTTGGTCATTTTTCCTTTGAGACATGACTGGCAAGTTTCGTAAGATGTAAATTCAAACGGATTCAAATATCCATCCTTATGTAACATAGCTAGTCGTGTCGCATTGATATGACCTAGTCTACAATGCCACAAGAAGGATTCGTTCATTTCTGAACTTTTCCTCTTGTGTGTGTTTTGTACGTTAAGAACTGTAGTTTGATTTAGAATGTATATGCCATTACATAACGTGCCTGATCCAATCAACTTTTGATTTAGGAAAATGTTCATAACATTATCCCGCAATACAAAATTATATCCTTCTTTACTTAATAATGAAACTGATATAATATTGCATATCAGGTTCGGTATGTAATAACGTTCGTTCATAATCAATATATTACCAGTTGGTAATACAAGGTGATATTCGCCAACTGCTTTGGCTGCAACATTTGCACCATTCCCTACTATTATAGAATGATCACTTTTTCCCAGTTCTCTACCTTTCTTTAGCCCATGTAATAGATTACATATGTGGGATCCTAATCCGGTATCTAATACCCAGAACGTAGAGTTAGGAGACCCGGTCTCGACTCCTCGAGATGGTCTCCCACTGGACTCTAGAACCTGGTCACTTATGCTCCCCACCTTAGGTCTATTCTAATGCGGAAAAGTAAATAATATACATCAATGGTGACATCATTCTCAACCCGGAAGTGTCACATTAAAAGAATATTACATACAAGTTTTTACATGAATGAAAATGAAAAACTCCCATCTCATGCAAAAACCTCCGGCTATTCAAACACGATGATCCAATATAATATATCACAGCAATACATAATATCATCACATGTCATCAACGTAAGTAAATATGCATATCCCAATTGTCGTTGACGTATAGTAACGAAACCGGCGATACACTACATATTACACTTGTGGTCGCAGAAAAAAGTGAAAACTACAATAATTGGAACCCGCAACCACCTTAGATATCATAAATCCGAAATATCACATACTTCGGATTTCATGCCTAACCATTTAATTTCCTTAGACATCGTAAACCCGGAATATCACATATTCCGAATTTCATGCCTAACGTTATAAACCCGACATTTTAGTCTCAAATTGAAAACACTTTTCAATATCTAGTCGGGTGATTGAATCGACTTCGTGTCGTGTTTTGAAAAGTGTAAAAGATCACAACCAAAGAAATTTATAACTGCAATCAATTAACGGTGTCTATTGAAGTTTCGTTAGCGAATACAGATCGTCCACTGAGATTGTGTGAATTTGTTTTAATTGAGTTGAAAAGAAAATATAAAAGAAAATAATTCAATATTTGTGAGATTTTAGTTTCAAGAAACATAAAGAATAGATCTAAAATCAAGAATTAATAAAGATTAAGAAAATGTCCAAATCAATTGAATGCTTAAGATTTGTAAAATAGCTTGTAGGAATCGATCAAATAAGTAGTGATGATGAATACTAATGATTACGAATTCTTATCTATTGAGGATTTGTTGTTAAATCGATGACAATCAACGAGGTTTAGGGATCTGTTGAATAAACCAGGGTTTCTCCTTCACCATCCCTTATCCTTTCATTGATTACCATTCAAATTCTAGTCTCTAGCAAATTAAATCACCGATCGTTGATCTCTAATTTGGAGCGAAAACATTCAAGAAAGCAATCTCGCTCAAATTAGGTCTTCGATGATTCAATTTCCTAAAGTTTACAAAACTTATAAGACTTAAGAATCGTTCAAGAATTTAATCATCATCATCTACTTATTCTCTCAATTCCGCTACAAGCGGAGATTTCACTCAAACATCATGAAAAAGGAAAGAATCAAGAATTGGTAACTTTTTATAATGCAAGAATGTAAAGAAAATCAAGATTTATAATTTTTCACCTTTATTAATCGACGATTAGGTATAATTCACTCAAAGATTACAAGATTTGAGGAGGTAACTAGATTCGCCGAAATTAGCTTCGCATCGATCTTCTTGAGTCGCGGATCGTCGTGGATCTCTTGCTCGGATGATGATCGGCGTTGATTCAAAGGATCTTTTGCTTGCTTGAGTCGCTTCTCAAAATAATCTTTATTTGGCTTTGTATTTGGATTGGGTTAGGGTTTTGGATCACAAGTTGTGTCACTCAACTTGTGCAAGTTTGGCTCAATATTCAACAACTCAATTAATGAACTAATGAACAACTACCGAACAACAACCTTTTTAATAAAGCCCTAGGTCCCCTTTTATAGTTTTTCCTTTATCTTCTCCTAGAATCTTGGTTGTTATGAGGCTTGCATAGGAAGCTAGGTAGGTACCAAGCTTACACTAGAAGATTGGCTGTTGTAGAGAAGATTCTGGAAATTTCTAGGGACTTTGAAGCGTCTTGAAGAAGTTTGGCCGTTAAAAGAGAGCCTCTGAAAAAAGTTCCCACCGCCAATGAGTCGAATCGGCCGCGGATCGGCGACCATCTGGTGGAGTTGCTGCATGAAATTTCCAGTGCTGATTTGTGTTGGCTTTATGGCACTTTCCTGATGTCTGGAATATTTTTATACTTTCTTGTTTACTGCCAGATCACAAGTCTTGGACTTTATGTATTTTATCAGCACTTTTAGCAGTTTCGGCTCTTTTACCTGGAGAATTTCCTACACACAATCTCGAGATAAGTGTTGAGATATATAGATCATGCGAATAGTAATAAACACTTAATTTCCCTTTAGAATGTCGATTATAACTATAATACAGTGTATTTGGTATTTTCCAGATGAATTCGTAATCTGTGTTATATTTACAATAAACACATATATATGATCAATAAGAGTAGGGAAATTAACGTGTTGAGAAAGCACTATTTTCGACTGATCATCAGGCAATTCAACAAGATTCCCGATCGTTGATCGAATGCTCGTCGGAAACATTAGTAGACGGCCGTACCCCCAATTTTGTCGACGAAGTGCACTTAGGCGGAACACCACGGCCGTGAGCACCCGAACGGATGCTTTTGACTACGGGGTTCTTCTACAGTCACTTGGTCGGGGCTATGGGGCGCGGCTATCTGGTAGTGTTATCCGGCGAGCGTTCGCGTACAATACGAGATTGTGACGGAGTTTTGATCCAAATCAAAACCCCGCGGCAACCGATCAAAAAAGACTAAATTGCTAGATTTACAAAATACTAATTAGTTTTCACAAAACTAATTATTGTGGATTCCAAATATTGTATCACAAATCATAGATATCTAGATGATGTTAAACATTTCGATCGATTTATCAAACACCCAAAATTCCCAGAGACCTCAACACTTGAGTCACAGTTAAAAATACCCAGACAGTGCCCCAAACACCTACGGACCTACACAAGAAGGCATGCTCCCTGCCTCACCAACAACGCCGTGGAACCGCCGCCAAAGGCATGCTTTGGCCGCGCTTCCGCGGTCGGTTGGTCGAGTTGGGCCGTCATTTTTCTTGTGGGTCCATAGCAAACCCTGCATAATTTTCTGAATATTTTTAATTAGAAAAATTCCAACATTTGAAATTTTTTCCAGAGAGTGGGTTTTCTGGGTTTTCGAATAGTCGATCGAACACTTTAACTTCGCCTAGACTACTCCTAATGCTCTAGCATGGCTTTGATACCACTGCTGGGTTCGCTTAGCACCCCCGACAGGTTTCGGCAAGCATCAAGTATGCTATTTTTAAAAATTTAGGGTGCCGAGCGAGCCCGACCAAGGATCTAACTAGAGAATTAGGGTTTTTAAAACATGTAAACAACTTTACACTAAGTGATATAGGATTACAACCTTTGTAGACCGGTCCTTCATTTCTAATGCTTCGTGTAGTAGTCCATTTGCTTCAAATAGGGTCTCCCGGACTCTCCTTAGGCTCTACTAGGCGAAAGGAACGAGCTTGCTCAAGGATCTTCGAGGCCGAAGATGATCTACTTTGAAGAATCTCTCACTCAAGCCACCTCTTCACTAATTGAGAATTAGTGAATGAAATAACCTATAATAAATGGCTAGTTTGATATAGATTGGTGAAGTAGGAATTTTTCTCACTTTAAATTTATTTTTCTCTCTTTCTTTTCTTCGCTCAAGAAAACCTAGTGAGCTCAAATGAGATGATGAAGAAGAAGAAGTGATCAACCATGGCAACCACGGGTGAGAAAATATCATATATGATATTTGTAGAGACTTAACCATGGCTAAAGATAATGGTTGGGTTAATAAATATCTAGAGTAAAACAAAATTAGTGGACTATGTCAATATTTCCACAATCTAATAGGGTGCGATTCGTCCGCTCCGAAACTTTGTTGTGCTGTGGTGTATACGGAGGAGTAAGCTGAGAGAGAATCCTATTCTCTTTTAAATAATCCCGGAATTCCATGCTCAAGTATTCTCCTCCTCGATCAGATCGAAGGATTTTAATACTTTTACCCGTCTGGTTCTCAACTACGTACTTACATTCCTTGAATTTCTCAAAAGATTCAGATTTGTATTTCAACAGGAACATATGTCCGAATCTTGAGAGATCATCGGTGAATGTAATAAAGTACGATGAACCTTTCCTGGTATGTGTAGACATAGGACCGCATACATCACTATGTATCTGTCCCAAGAGTTCAGTAGCTCTTTCTCCGTGTCCAGTAAACGGAGATTTAGTCATCTTGCCTTTGAGACATGACTGGCAAGTTTCATAAGATGTAAATTCGAACGGATTCAAATATCCATTCTTATGCAACTTATCCATTCTTGTCGCATTGATATGACCTAATCTACAATGCCACAAGAGGACCTCATTCATTTCTGAACTGTTTTTCTTGTGTGTGTTCTGTATACTTAGAACCGTAATTTAATTTAGAACGTATATACCGTTACACCATGTATCAAACCCAATCAACACTTGATTTTGGAAAATGTTCATAACATTTTTGGTACGAAACAGTCGCTCAGAATTATTGTGTTACCAGTTGGTAACACTAAGTGATATTCGTCAACTGCTTTGGTTGCAACAATTGCACCATTCCCTACTTCTAGAGACTTATCACCCTTTTCCCAGTTCTCTACCTTTCTTTATCTTATGTAATAAATTACATACGTAGGATCCTGATCTGGTATCCATTACCCAGGACGTAGAGCAAGCTGAGGAACAGTTCTCGGTTATGAACACACTCGAAGACGATACATCAACATACTTATTCTTCGTATGGGTGGCGTGGGAATCCTGATATTCCGCTATTCCTTGCTCAAACTTATGATAATCATAAGATAGAGCGGAACCTACTCCAGTATAATAAGTAGGTTTGGTCAATACATCCATATTTTTATCTTGATTAAGGTGTGTCATTGGTTGCTACCAGGAGAGAGAGAAGGATAATCACTTTGCTTGCCATCTTTGCAAGATTAGATTGGTTATTATTTTATCTAATCAGGATGGCTCCCACTGTTTTTATCAAATCTTCCTTCAAACCCTAAAAGGTAAGATAAGCCGGGATTAATTACACCCTACAAGTTCGCCAATCGTTCGGCCAGGCAGGTATTGGTACTCCAAGGGAGTCTCCTCATGCTTTCGCATGGAACCTCGTTTCCGCAGGGGGATCACCCCATTAACACCTTTCTTGGACACCTAATGGATCTGCTAATTATAAAGCGGAAAATTCTCCCAAGAGTAACTCTTACTCGCAATGGGTATCGGGATCCAACTATCATATAGAAGGTATCCAATCTCATTGCAAATTTCAACACTTGAAATCCCCAATATATGTTTTTACCCCTAGCAACTTATGACCTTAACTATGGTCAACAAATCATAAGCGCTAGCCAAGTTCAACCCATCATTTCTTGATTGAATTAAACCCACTCGTATGATCCTTAACTATGGTCAACAAAGCCGTACGACTACCCTAATCTAATCGCATCATATGCGGCAGATAAACACTAATCAGCTACCGCACACTACGCCTTGACTATGGTCAACAAACGCAGCACGAATACTTAATAGTATTTATCTGAAATGACGGAGGGCTACGGCTGGTTTTTAAGAAAACCTTTAACGTAATGAACTTGATATCGTTGTAGAATCTAATGATTTTGAAAAGGAGTGGTTTAAACTCCGCTTTTAAAATCGAGTAGTTTTCAAAAACAAACCGAATAGCTTTTACTAGCTTTTGCTAAAGAGGTCACTCCCGGTGAAGGGATCTCGACTCTTTCCTCATCGAATGAGGTGCTGGATATCCATCAAGGAATACCACTATGCAAAGCAAGAACTACAGAAGCTATGATGATAAACTGAGTAGGTTGTAGTATTTACTAGTTTTGCTAAAGAGGTCACTCCCAGTGAAGGGATCTCGGCTCTTTCCTCATCCAATGAGGTGCTGGATATTCATCAAGGAATACCACTATACAAAACAAGAACTAGAGCTACCTTTTTAAAAACTTTTGATTCTACAACATCTTTAGGTTTCTTTTTTTTCATTAATCTCATTAATGAAGTCCCATCATTTAATGTTTCCTAAACATCACAGAAATGAAATGAAAATAGAACGTACGCTTATGCCATCCGCAATCGCCACGGGGCCCCGTCATGCACCGTTAGGTTACTTAACTAACGGCAGAGTGAGGGCTGGACTAGCGCGGGTGCAAAACATAAGCAACGTTTATTATATATCATATATATAATATAGCATTCGTCTCACCCAGTTATATGATCACATCACAGAACCAAGCGGCAGAAGTCGACATATGAAATATTGGATATACTGGGAGGTCCGTGTTTTAAATTAAGCCAATAATGAAAAACACGAATTCCACGGTCGTGATGACTAGCCAAACCCACATCCCTAGACCCCTACGAGAGCGGCAAGCAACCCTGCCAATTCTAGTGTTAGGAGACCCGGTCTCGACTCCTCGAGATGGTCTCTCACTGGACTCCAGAACCTGGTTACTTGTGCTCCCCGCCTTGGGTCTATCCTTGTGACGTTTTGAAAATCGTTTCGGTGGAATTTCGAAAAAACGGTAAAATAAGGGGTTTTCTGTAAAAAGTCAAAATACAAATATCTTATTATAAAAATTAAATATACATATTCTAGATATGTAATTGCTATTATTTGGTGTTTATTGAGCCGCTGGTGAAATTTCAAATTTTCTGAAAAAAATATTATTTTATTATTATTTTAAGCCGTCATTAATACATTTAATTAGGGAAAATTACAAATTGGAATGAGTTGAAACAAATTTTGTGCATCATAAAACATTAAATAAAAATTTGTCATGTGGTTTTTGGAACGAAATCATTTGCCAAAACGGTTTAGAAATTATTGAAGAAAAAAGGCTTTTTTTTAGCGTAAATGGATGTTTGGGGTATTGTATTCATCATTTTTCATCACCCCACACCCATACCCACACCCACACACCCCCACTTACTCCCCCCATGGCTGAATTCAGCAGCCCCCCCTCTTGTCCCCACTTGGTTTTCAAAGGAAAAGAAATGAAAGAAAAGAAAAGAAAATGGGTGAATTAGGTGGACTTTGACTTTTCTTTGACCTTGACTTTGCCCCACTTTCTTTACCTCCCTCTCTCTCCTCCCCCACTCCCAATTCCAGCCGAAATTTCCCTTCTTCACTGCTGCAACAGCCCCTCCCCTCTTCTCCTTCTCATTTCACCTCAAAATTCTTCACAAAATGCCCAAAAATCAACACCAAAAATCCCACAAAATCCAAATCAAAACCCTACCCATTTTTCCTTAGCCTATCTAGTATAGATCTTGATGAAAAGAAGCTAATTTTGGAGGGCTAAGTTTGCTTGTGGGATCTTCAAATTGTTGGGTATAAATTCTAACCCTTTGGTAAATTGTTAGTTAATTACTTTAATTTAGTTGTTAAGTGTTTTATTAGGTTTTAAATTGGTTCTAATTGCATGATTGGAAATTCAAGAAAATGGTTTGTGATCAAATTAGTGTGTTTATCATTAGATTATGGTTGTGATGAGTAGATTAACATGTTAATGCTATGCTAAAACTAATCTGATTGCTAATTTGCTAATTGTAACATTTAAAATGTCCAAATTAAGTTTTTAGCAAACTAGGTTTTGTAATTTAATTGCAAATGTGAGATTTAAATCTAGTTAGGGTTTTATATCATTTGAACATGGTTTAAGTGTGTAATTTATCATATTAAGGCATGTTAAATCAAACCTAGTAGCTAGTTTGCAAATTGTATTTTAGAATTTTACTATTTAAGCTAAATTGCAAACTAGAATTTTGGGATTTATGGAAATGAGTAAGTTTAAAATCTAGTAATGGTTTGGGTGGCTTAGTTAAGATATTTAGTGAGCATTGTAGCCACTAAAATCATTAAAACATTTAGTTTTGTACTAAAATGGAAAAGTTGCTCACTAGGTTTTCAGAAAAATAGCTTTTAAAGTGAGTTTGAGGTTTTTGTGAGTTTTAACCTAGTTTATATTAAAATTAGTGTTCGTGAATGTGCAAATGAGCGTGATTGGATTTTTCTCGATGGTTTGACGTTTGTACATCGACATCGAGGGTTGGTTTTACTATTCTTGCATGCGTAGGCGATAGGTTTGGACCTATGCGTGATACGCGTGCCGATTTGATTTTCGTATGCCGTTTCGATCTCGAATTTAGTTTTAATGCGATATGGTGCGTTATGATATGTAGGTACCCCCACGTAGACTTCGAGACGATAAGCAAGCGCGTGGCGACGTCGGCACCGGCGAGCGAGGACCAGGTGAGTAGATTTATATCTACGGGGAGAAGTCGGGTGGATGGCTTATAGCACCCCCGCAGTTCGTGGTGATGTATACGAATACGTATACACACACACACACACACACATATATATATATATATATATATTTTTTTTTTGACTATAATTTGTTTGATATTATCGATGATATAGATATTTGGTGTTCTTGGATGATTTGGTGTCGCGAAACCCTAGAGTAGTGGTCGCACCACACATGCACACACACACCCATACTTGCATACTTTCTTCTTTCATTTGCGCTTATACGGGATTATATAGTTATGTGTTCACATGGGTATGGGACTATGTGTTCACATACGGATTGAGGTTGATACTTGGGATTGAGCTGAGTCGATGAGATTCGATTTGAGGCCGTGAGATCGGTGATATAGCAGGGTTCGTATCTTAGATACGACATGACGTTGTAGCGGGTCCTTGACGTAGTGTTTCACACACGTCCATGCATACGTAGGCGGTATCAGTATGGTACTAGACGTAGATCAGTACCCCGATCATGATATTTGATAAAGAGGATACCAGGTGAATAGTATGATGAATGTGATATTGACCCGTACCCAGATTGGGATGCCGTACGACGGATTTACGTATGAGCTATATTGATGATTGATCCGCACTCTTGACTTGGGATGCCTGATTATAGATATGGTATCGGATATGATATTATTGAGGCGAGATCACCGACTATACATATACAGGTATGTATATGTATCGACTCAGATGATAGGCGGTTTCCTTACCTGTAGTTCAGCTTGTAGTTCAGCCGTATAGTTTAGTGTAGTTGTTAGATTAGATTAGACTTCTTACCTATTTCAAAAACTAACGAATCGTGGGCATTTTTAAAGACAGCTCAAGGGAATCTACGGATATTTCAAAAACGACGTATCTTTTCATAAAAAACACCGTAGCCCCTATTTTCAAAACCCCATGATTCGTGTTATTTCAAAAGGCACCATTTGTAGGACTTATATTAGATTATTGCAGATTAGTTATCGTTGTGTCTAGTATTCAGCTCCCGCACATTATTGCTGTCCGCTCTGCCTCGCATATTTATTTTGCTGCATATTCCATTATTGATATCATGCTGTTAGGACACCAGCACCATTACCGATGATGTGTATGTACCACGTACACCTACTTGCCGGCTCACACACATCTTCATCGGTAATTGCCATGTCACGTACACTTTAGAGAATATAATTGCTTGACTTAGATTGTTAGCTAGTAGTGTTGACATGATATTAGTGTACTTCCTTTATATGCCATGTTAGATATTGTAGTTATTACCTACCACTTCATGCATACTGTTATTCAATTGTTCATGCCTAGTTCATTATCATTGACATATGCACTTGTGATGATTTCTTGAGATTTATGATATTTCTGGATTTCGGGGAAAGCCGTAAAATTTACAACTTATGATCTTTTAAAATATAAAATGTGCGGTTTTCTAGTGATGTAAAGTGTCGTCCACCATGAGTTTGCTATGGTTTTGGAGATCCGTGTCGAGGAGTGGAGGAACCGTCACGGGTACATGGTGGGCCCGGTATGGTACCCCGGGGCAAGAGGAATGTGGTGTTGACGTTGAGCCTGGCTGGGGAGCACTACCTATCGGTGATATTACCCGACGCGTCGGATATCCGGAGGATACCGTCGTGGTCTTGAGATGGATGGTAGGGGCCGGTCTGGACTGACGGCGCCCTAGATATTGAGATTGAGACATTGATATTTCGAGACAGTGAGATTTATGTTTTGTGTCGATGCTAGACACTGTTGATACTGATTTCATTATGATACCTCAGTTTTAAAAATACGAAGGAAATCTCACTAATTTATGAAACAGTTTCTTCATTTACATGCATTCTGTTTCATGCATTCATACCTCATTTATATGATATATTGCTACCTGAGGCACTGACACGGGCACATGTGATTACACTCGGGTTAGATATTACCCTAGACATCGTCATAGGCTGCCTGTTATACATATATTTGAGGATATATTATGATCATTGACCTAGGATTGCGTTATTTATGCGATTTCTGTGCGTAGATATTTTCTATTCACGAGTTGGCAACTCACCCCCGTTGTGCCCCAGTTTCTTGCAGGTTTGCCCTACAGGTTTCCTTACGGCTTTGCGGGCATAGTTCATTTGGGTGATTTGCTAGTAGATGGGTTTACTTGTATCATACCCCCATTATTTACCTTGTATGATATATTTCAGTTGTATCTAGTAAATTCCATCAACCAAACATGTATTTATTGAGTTAGAGACCAGTGTTGGTTATTCTTTCGACCTTAGAGTCGCTCGTTATTTTTCTGGTGGTTTTGAGTTTCCTTTTGAGTTTTGATCCTCGTCGTTGGCGTTGTATATTATATTGTTTTGTGTGGTTGTGACCGTCGATTGACGAAGAGCTAGCTCCCGCTTGGGGATGCCCTTTTCTTGATTTCGTATACTATTCATGTTGTATCCCGTTTGGGGGCCAGTATTTACAAAGGAGACTCTGCCGAAATTTTCAGTAAAATTTTGATGTTTTAAAAACCGCATAATTCGGCTTATGCTATTGAAATTACTTGCTTTAAGTTGTTTTTCCTGCACTCTACTATTTTCTTGGTTTGGATTTCTGGGTTTTCGGTTTACTTAGATTACGTACGCCTCGAGACGTTCGTAGTTTAAGTGCCGGTCATGTTCCGTACTTTCGGGACGTGACAAAGTTGGTATCAGAGCGTTAGGTTTTACCTTCGGAGCGTAGGATGACCCTTGGTTGATGGAATAGGTGACTAAAGTAGAGTGACGTACCGTTGGTATGTTCCGCGGCATATTTACGACACGCCACTCCACTTATGAAGCCTTAGGATGTACATTTCCTTGTTCAGTATTATATTCCTTCCTGATCTAGCCTCGTCGGTACCAGTTTGGTTTTGCTGCTACGGTTACCGGCAGGGAGAGCTACGGCTAGAGTTGCGGTCAGCACAAGCTCGTCACGAACGAGGACTGACCAGGGCGAAATTCTGGCGACACACGATTGCAGAGATGTGTCTTTTTACTGTGTTTCCGCGCCACGAGCGTTGGGCGGATCGCCTTTATGAGGTTACTCGGAGGTGCTGATCGACACTAGAGGATTGAGCCACTGACAGAGGCCAGCCAGATTTTGATGACCGTTGGTGTGTTGCTTATTCATGATGGTAGAGGCACTGTTCAGCGTGCAGGTGAGCGAGCTAGTTATTGCTGCGAACGACGAGATATTGCCCCAGATGATGGCGTTAGTGCAGAACGAGTTGTACTAAGAGATGATAGAAGGTCGCTAGTCATCGAGGATGAATGACTAGGACTTGTGGATCGTTCGCCTACCCCGATGCGAGGTTATCAGATAGATTGATTCCAGCTGGAGACGATTTCACGCGGAGACGTCGAGAGTCGACAGAGACGATCGAATGTCAGCAACCTATTATTCCAAGTTTTAAGTAGTCGGAAAGACATGCAGGCAATTCTATGGTCCCTCTAGAAGAATGAAACCCTAACTCGACTTAATGACCGTGTGAAAGACTTTGAACCTTCGGGTTTGCGGCAGTTCTACGGCGCCATTAGTGAGGCTTGGGTTGCCCTTCTACGGCTGGACCACCGATGCTGTGGTATGTACTCGATACTATTAAACTGTGCCCAAGATGTTGAGCTCTTGGGGGGATTATGAGGTTTTGACGACTCGATCGGATGGCTCGACTCAATTCGGATGCTAGGTGGTGAGATACAATTCTTGGGAGACTCCCGATACGAGGATAGCCGTTGGAGCTCAATCCATGCAGCCGCGACGAGACGAGTCCAAAGCAGACGACATTAGAGAAAAGTGAAGTAAGAGGTTCGTACCAGATCTAGATGAGATGACGTTCCACTCCGCCGACATCAGAGATGCGATGCGCATGCCGAGGCAGAGTACTGGATATACCTTCCAGAAGGAGTCGCGATGGGTATGCAGCCGTTACAGAGCAAGATGCAGATATAGGAAAGGACAATGACTTCCGGACAGTTGGCAGAAGACGAGACATGGAAGAGACCGTGAGCAGGATTCCTTCCAGGACACTGCTGCAATGATACTTGCACCCAGGATCAGATGTGTCACGTACATTCAGAGAGCCAGAGGCCGACGCCAGTGATATGCTGTCTCACGAGTGGTCGCGATGATTGACCAAGAGATGACCAGAGGAGTGCCAGAACGGAATCGTCCCCGTTAGCACACCTGACAGGGCCGATGAGCCGATGGACCGAAAGATTGGTAATTCACAGTGAAGACCTTGACCCAAGAGTGGTCATGGTTACGCACGCCAGCAGGACAGAGTTCATGATCATCGACGAGACGTCCCACTAGTGACCGTGACAGTTGCCGAGATTCTTAGAGGATGCGCTTGAGCAGTACTATTCCGCCATTATTGATTACGATGTTTTGGGTGATTTATTCGTATGATTTGATTTTGATGATTGAAGATTTACGATCTTTGCACAGAGTTGCACTTGATATCGTTTTCGTGCTCTAGTTTCACATGTTTGTGATTTTACGGTTTTAAACAGTTGAGTTGATTTTGTGCGTATGCATGCACACGATTTCGTTCCTGCACTCGGTATAGTTTATATATGCTTGCAGTGCAGTGATACGCCTTATGTGCACTTAGATGCACTGGACTTCGATTTCGATTATGATACTCGATATTTGTTTTGTGCACCTTGTGCACCTGATTGATTTTGCGCACGTTCGGCGCTTGATATTGGATTTCATGATTTCGTGCGCGATGGATGCACCTGATTTGGATTTTCGCGCATGTTGAGCGCATGTCTTGAGATGCGATTTTGGTGCACACCAGATGCACTAAAGTGAGATTTTTCGTGCATGTTAGATGCACCTGATTTTGCTGTCAGGCACACATGTTGCCTACGACAGATGTTTCGTGCACACCCGATGCACTTAGGTGTTATTTCTGTGCGCATGTATGGCACATTCATGGATTTTGATTTCCGTGCGCACCAGACGCACGTAGCATTCATGTGCATATTTTGGGGATTGATTTCGTATAGAGTAGTACGTTTTTATGATATTGCTATGTGTTTTCGTACTGAGCAGGACTAGTCAGAGGACAGTACCTGAATACATTTTGCATGCATTGATAGTTATTGAAGGGATTTCCAAAAGCGAGCTATAGCCTCAGTATTTACCTACGTGTCTGATATGACACGAAATGTTTAAAACAAAGAGACCCTTCTAAATTGTTTCCAAAACGGCGGAACGTACATTTCAAACAAAAGTATATATGTATATAGTTATTTTCTTATGGTAGACGTCCGCCACTGTGCAGTGTTATACGCGTTGCACAGCGACTTAAAGAGATTTGGCATGCATTTCCTTCAGATGCTTACAGATATAGATTCGATATTTACATTTATAGTTTCGAGTTATATCATATTGGTTTTGATTTGGATTTGGCATTGATGTCTTCTCCACGACTCCGATGATCGCGGGATGCTTGGAGGAGTTTTGATTTGAGTTATATACTCATTTTTCAAGCGCATGCGCTGCGCTACGACTTGTTTTATGTATTTACAATTTCGGAGCCCCGACGACTTGATGGGTTTTCTTAGATGTTTTAGTATTTGGGGGAGTTTGAATTTAAATTCGGGGACCGAATTTCTTTAAGGGGGGAAGATTGTGACGTTTTGAAAATCGTTTCGGTGGAATTTCGAAAAAACGGTAAAATAAGGGGTTTTCTGTAAAAAGTCAAAATACAAATATCTTATTATAAAAATTAAATATACATATTCTAGATATGTAATTGCTATTATTTGGTGTTTATTGAGCCGCTGGTGAAATTTCAAATTTTCTGAAAAAAATATTATTTTATTATTATTTTAAGCCGTCATTAATACATTTAATTAGGGAAAATTACAAATTGGAATGAGTTGAAACAAATTTTGTGCATCATAAAACATTAAATAAAAATTTGTCATGTGGTTTTTGGAACGAAATCATTTGCCAAAACGGTTTAGAAATTATTGAAGAAAAAAGGCTTTTTTTTAGCGTAAATGGATGTTTGGGGTATTGTATTCATCATTTTTCATCACCCCACACCCATACCCACACCCACACACCCCCACTTACTCCCCCCATGGCTGAATTCAGCAGCCCCCCCTCTTGTCCCCACTTGGTTTTCAAAGGAAAAGAAATGAAAGAAAAGAAAAGAAAATGGGTGAATTAGGTGGACTTTGACTTTTCTTTGACCTTGACTTTGCCCCACTTTCTTTACCTCCCTCTCTCTCCTCCCCCACTCCCAATTCCAGCCGAAATTTCCCTTCTTCACTGCTGCAACAGCCCCTCCCCTCTTCTCCTTCTCATTTCACCTCAAAATTCTTCACAAAATGCCCAAAAATCAACACCAAAAATCCCACAAAATCCAAATCAAAACCCTACCCATTTTTCCTTAGCCTATCTAGTATAGATCTTGATGAAAAGAAGCTAATTTTGGAGGGCTAAGTTTGCTTGTGGGATCTTCAAATTGTTGGGTATAAATTCTAACCCTTTGGTAAATTGTTAGTTAATTACTTTAATTTAGTTGTTAAGTGTTTTATTAGGTTTTAAATTGGTTCTAATTGCATGATTGGAAATTCAAGAAAATGGTTTGTGATCAAATTAGTGTGTTTATCATTAGATTATGGTTGTGATGAGTAGATTAACATGTTAATGCTATGCTAAAACTAATCTGATTGCTAATTTGCTAATTGTAACATTTAAAATGTCCAAATTAAGTTTTTAGCAAACTAGGTTTTGTAATTTAATTGCAAATGTGAGATTTAAATCTAGTTAGGGTTTTATATCATTTGAACATGGTTTAAGTGTGTAATTTATCATATTAAGGCATGTTAAATCAAACCTAGTAGCTAGTTTGCAAATTGTATTTTAGAATTTTACTATTTAAGCTAAATTGCAAACTAGAATTTTGGGATTTATGGAAATGAGTAAGTTTAAAATCTAGTAATGGTTTGGGTGGCTTAGTTAAGATATTTAGTGAGCATTGTAGCCACTAAAATCATTAAAACATTTAGTTTTGTACTAAAATGGAAAAGTTGCTCACTAGGTTTTCAGAAAAATAGCTTTTAAAGTGAGTTTGAGGTTTTTGTGAGTTTTAACCTAGTTTATATTAAAATTAGTGTTCGTGAATGTGCAAATGAGCGTGATTGGATTTTTCTCGATGGTTTGACGTTTGTACATCGACATCGAGGGTTGGTTTTACTATTCTTGCATGCGTAGGCGATAGGTTTGGACCTATGCGTGATACGCGTCCGATTTGATTTTCGTATGCCGTTTCGATCTCGAATTTAGTTTTAATGCGATATGGTGCGTTATGATATGTAGGTACCCCCACGTAGACTTCGAGACGATAAGCAAGCGCGTGGCGACGTCGGCACCGGCGAGCGAGGACCAGGTGAGTAGATTTATATCTACGGGGAGAAGTCGGGTGGATGGCTTATAGCACCCCCGCAGTTCGTGGTGATGTATACGAATACGTATACACACACACACACACACACACATATATATATATATATATATATTTTTTTTTTGACTATAATTTGTTTGATATTATCGATGATATAGATATTTGGTGTTCTTGGATGATTTGGTGTCGCGAAACCCTAGAGTAGTGGTCGCACCACACATGCACACACACACCCATACTTGCATACTTTCTTCTTTCATTTGCGCTTATACGGGATTATATAGTTATGTGTTCACATGGGTATGGGACTATGTGTTCACATACGGATTGAGGTTGATACTTGGGATTGAGCTGAGTCGATGAGATTCGATTTGAGGCCGTGAGATCGGTGATATAGCAGGGTTCGTATCTTAGATACGACATGACGTTGTAGCGGGTCCTTGACGTAGTGTTTCACACACGTCCATGCATACGTAGGCGGTATCAGTATGGTACTAGACGTAGATCAGTACCCCGATCATGATATTTGATAAAGAGGATACCAGGTGAATAGTATGATGAATGTGATATTGACCCGTACCCAGATTGGGATGCCGTACGACGGATTTACGTATGAGCTATATTGATGATTGATCCGCACTCTTGACTTGGGATGCCTGATTATAGATATGGTATCGGATATGATATTATTGAGGCGAGATCACCGACTATACATATACAGGTATGTATATGTATCGACTCAGATGATAGGCGGTTTCCTTACCTGTAGTTCAGCTTGTAGTTCAGCCGTATAGTTTAGTGTAGTTGTTAGATTAGATTAGACTTCTTACCTATTTCAAAAACTAACGAATCGTGGGCATTTTTAAAGACAGCTCAAGGGAATCTACGGATATTTCAAAAACGACGTATCTTTTCATAAAAAACACCGTAGCCCCTATTTTCAAAACCCCATGATTCGTGTTATTTCAAAAGGCACCATTTGTAGGACTTATATTAGATTATTGCAGATTAGTTATCGTTGTGTCTAGTATTCAGCTCCCGCACATTATTGCTGTCCGCTCTGCCTTGCATATTTATTTTGCTGCATATTCCATTATTGATATCATGCTGTTAGGACACCAGCACCATTACCGATGATGCGTATGTACCACGTACACCTACTTGCCGGCTCACACACATCTTCATCGGTAATTGCCATGTCACGTACACTTTAGAGAATATAATTGCTTGACTTAGATTGTTAGCTAGTAGTGTTGACATGATATTAGTGTACTTCCTTTATATGCCATATTAGATATTGTAGTTATTACCTACCCCTTCATGCATACTGTTATTCAATTGTTCATGCCTAGTTCATTATCATTGACATATGCACTTGTGATGATTTCTTGAGATTTATGATATTTCTGGATTTCAGGGAAAGCCATAAAATTTACAACTTATGATCTTTTAAAATATAAAATGTGCGGTTTTCTAGTGATGTAAAGTGTCGTCCACCATGAGTTTGCTGTGGTTTTGGAGATCCGTGTCGAGGAGTGGAGGAACCGTCACGGGTACATGGTGGGCCCGGTATGGTACCCCGGGGCAAGAGGAATGTGGTGTTGACGTTGAGCCTGGCTGGGGAGCACTACCTACCGGTGATATTACCCGACGTGTCGGATATCCGGAGGATACCGTCGTGGTCTTGAGATGGATGGTAGGGGCCGGTCTGGACTGACGGCGCCCTAGATATTGAGATTGAGACATTGATATTTCGAGACAGTGAGATTTATGTTTTGTGTCGATGCTAGACACTGTTGATACTGATTTCATTATGATACCTCAGTTTTAAAAATACGAAGGAAATCTCACTAATTTATGAAACAGTTTCTTCATTTACATGCATTCTGTTTCATGCATTCATACTTCATTCATATGATATATTGCTACCTGAGGCACTGACACGGGCACATGTGATTACACTCGGGTTAGATATTACCCTAGACATTGTCATAGGCTGCCTGTTATACATATATTTGAGGATATATTATGATCATTGACCTAGGATTGCGTTATTTATGCGATTTCTGTGCGTAGATATTTTCTATTCACGAGTTGGCAACTCACCCCCGTTGTGCCCCAGTTTCTTGCAGGTTTGCCGTACAGGTTTCCTTACGGCTTTGCGGGCATAGTTCATTCGGGTGATTTGCTAGTAGGTGGGTTTAATTGTATCATACCCCCATTATTGACCTTGTATGATATATTTCAGTTGTATCTAGTAAATTCCATCAACCAAACATGTATTTATTGAGTTAGAGACCAGTGTTGGTTATTCTTTCGACCTTAGAGTCGCTCGTTATTTTTCTGGTGGTTTTGAGTTTCCTTTTGAGTTTTGATCCTCGCCATTGGCATTGTATATTATATTGTTTTGTGTGGTTGTGACCGTCGATTGACGAAGAGCTAGCTCCCGCTTGGGGATGCCCTTTTCTTGATTTCGTATACTATTCATGTTGTATCCCGTTTGGGGGCCAGTATTTACAAAGGAGACTCTGCCGAAATTTTCAGTAAAATTTTGATGTTTTAAAAACCGCATAATTCGGCTTATGCTATTGAAATTACTTGCTTTAAGTTGTTTTTCCTGCACTCTACTATTTTCTTGGTTTGGATTTCTGGGTTTTCGGTTTACTTAGATTACGTACGCCTCGAGACGTTCGTAGTTTAAGTGCCGGTCATGTTCCGTACTTTCGGGACGTGACAATCCTAATGCGAAAAAGTAAATAATATACATCAATGGTGACATCATCCTCATCCCGGAAGTGTCCCAATTAAAGAATATTACATACAAATTTTACATGAATGAAAATTGAAAAACTCTCATTTCATATAAAACCTCCAACTCTCATCTCACATAAAACCCCCGGCTATTCAATCACGACGATCCAATATAACATATCACAGCAACAAATAACATCACATGTCATCAACGTAAGTAAATACGTGTATCCCAAATTTCGTTGACATATAACAACGAGATTTGGGATACTCCATATATTACACTTACGGTTGCAAAAAAGAAATGAAAAACTACAATAATTAGAATCCGTATGTTCTTAGACATTATAAACCCGGAATATCTCATATTCCGAATTTCATGCCTAACCTATAAACCATGCACTTTAGTCTCAAATTGAAAATATTTTTCAATAACTTAGCCGAGCAATTCAACAAGATTCCGGACTGCCTATTGAATGCTCGTCGGAAACTTTAGTAGATGGCCGCACCCTCGATGCCATCGACGAATTGCACCTAGGCGGAACACCGTAGCCGCGAGCACCCGAGTGGATGCTTTTGGCAATGTGGTTCTCCTACGGTCACTTGGTCGAGGCTATAGGGCGTGGCTACTTAGTAAAGTTATTCGCGAAGTATTCGCGTACGATATGCGATTGCAACGGAGTTTCGATCCGAATCGAAACTTCATGGCAATCGATCCAAAGAGACCAAAATGCTAGATTTACAAAATACTAACTAGTTTTCACAAAACTAATTATTCTGGATTCCAAATATTGTATGGCACATCATCATCTATACAACGTTAAAAATTTCGATCGATTTGTCGAACACCCACAAATTCCAGAGATCTTAACAACTTGAGCATCATTAAAAACACCCAGAAAGTGCCAAATCCAATAATGGAGCAGCACAAGAAAAACCAATCCCTAAACTCCCCAAACCGCGGCGGAACCGCGGCCAAACTAGGGTTTGGGCCACGGTTCCGCGGCTATTTTTAAGGAATTAGTGTTTGAAATTTCTTGGGGTTCCATAAAAAACCCTGCATGATTTTCTGCATATTTTTAATCACCAAAATTTCAACTTTTGAAAAATCGACAGAAACTTGATAATTTCCGAGTTTCGAAAACTGATAGAACACTTTAACATCGTAAAAACCTAACCTAATGTTCTAACTTTTCTCTGATACCACGAAAGTGTTTACTAGCACCACGGTAGTGTCACGACCCGAAATTGGCACATGACGACCCTTAAACTACGCAACGTCTACAGGCGTAACGCAATTTAAGTAAGCCGAAAACCCAGCAATCTAAACTATCAAAAGTAGTAAGAAATAAGAACATTTTAAAAACTTTTGAAATCTCAACCCAAATTCTTTAAAGTCCAACTTTATTTCCTTTAAAATTTTGGCAGCATCTCCTTTGTAAAAACCAGCCCCAAAAATGGGTACAACAAAGATATAAATAAAGCATCCCTAAATGGGAGCAAAAACACGCCCAAAGGCGGAAAACAACCACCACAACAGATATACGACACCGTAGCGAAGAAATAAAAGACAATATAAGTAAAACCGCATAAAATACATACAAGTCCCCAAAATAATATACAATATCGTCCTCACATCAAGTCTCTAAGTCAATACATGAAAGTGGTAGATGGAGAGTACATGATACAACGAATATACAATGAACATGAACGGATAACCACAAAACCCACCTAAAACAAACTGCACACTGTGAGCCGAAGCGGTATCCGCAATAAATAATGATACGATAGATGAGAATAGCACTGCCTCTGATTACTCTGAGGAACAACCTGCAAAACACTGTGGCACAACGGGGGTGAGTTGCCAACTCATGAATAGTAAATAACATATGCAGATAATCACAAGTATGCATGTACAGCGCGAATCTAACATATGCAAGCTAATAGCAATAAATGGTCATATGCATGCAATAGTCATGAAAGGTACACTAACAGGTACAACTAATACATGAAGCAATGATATGACAATGTATATATGCAACAGTCATGAAAGGTACTTTAGCAGGTACAACTAATACATGAAGCAATGCATATAAAATAAAAGTATGTAAATACAACAGTCATGGAAGGTACTCTATCAGGTACTACTAATACATGAAGCAGTGTTCATAAACAATAATTGCGGAGTATGGGATAAAACATGTCATTTCTACGGAATCCTGACCTCGTGGTAGGACCGAAGTCCATCAAGACAATCCAAATCCTAATTTTCTCAAATCAGCCCCCAAATTGGCTCTCATATCATGTAAGTCTCATAAATCCTGAATGTACAATATCAAGTAAATCTCATATATCCTGAATGTACAAAATCAAGTAAATCTCATATATCCTGTAGTGTCCAATATCAAATTATCTCATATATCCTGTATCCAATATCAAGTGAATCTCATATATCCTGAATTAGTATATTTGCATGAATCATTATGATGATGTATATAAATTGATATGTATACATATATATTAGCGTCCCATTCCACTAATATATATATATATATATATATATATATATATATATATCAAATTATCTTATATATCCTGTATCCAATATCAAGTAAATCTCATATATCCTGAATAAGTATATTTGCATGAATCATTATGATGATGTATATAAATTGATATGTATACATATATATTAGCATCCCATTCCACTAATATATATATATATATATATATATATATATATATATATATATATATATATATGCATATATAACAGCGTCCCATTCCACTGTTATATACTTAGGAGTAAAAATATCATGAAACCAATGTGTCAAGTATCGACACATAAATACAGATCTATCAGGTGCTGTCACAACGACTGGCCCCCTGATAGGTACGTATCATACGCTATTCCGAAAACCCGAGTGCCTAGCTCTGACACTCGCCTTTTGACGTATCCATATGTACATGACTCCCGTCGGTATCCCTACGATAACCGCCGAGTCATAGGTACTGTCACCGGTAGGTATGGTTCCCCTGTCAAGCTCATCGGCGTGGTACATTGACATACCTTTCTCGCCCCGGGATACCTCCGGGCCCCACAATGTACCCTCACACAGCCCTTGACTCCTCCTCGCATGGGGTATATATATCAGAACCGATAAAACTCATGGTGGTTGCTGAAATATCATATCAAGAGAAACCGGGTTTGTTTCACCCAATCAGAGCAAAGCTCTATTTGAATTTCAAAATTCAAAAACTGAAGCAACGCTTCAGATCCCTTGCGCTGCGCGCTGAGCGCCACGTGTCAAAAGCAGACACACCAGCGTCAGGAGCACTGCGCCCTAGGCAGCGCACCTCCAATCAGAGCAATGCTCTGTTTCAAAATTCAAATTAAAAACTGAAGCAACGCTTCAGATCCCTTGCGCTCTGCGCTGCGCGCCACGTGTCAAACAGTGGTGCGCTAGCGCAGTTACGCTGCACTGTGCGCTGCGCGCCACGTGTCAAACACAGGCGCGCTAGCACAGTTGTGCTGCGCTGCGCGACACGTGTCAAACGCAGGTGCGCTAGCGCCAATTGCGCCTGCGCTGGAATTTAAATAATAAATTATTAATTAATCAAAATTAAAATTCTAGAAAGATCTTTCCAATCTTATTAAAATAAGAAGATCGTCTTCTGTAAAACAGAGGCCTTAGGATCAAAGATCCAACGGTGGGAAAATATCCCCGGATCAATCAGAGAAAGATCTCTGTAACTAACTTAACAAATCAATTGGCCCTATATAAAGGCCCCTAGACTCCAAGTCTCACATATACAGAAGAGAGAGAACCCTCTGCAAACTTTGAGAAAAAACTCAAAGAGAAAGAAAAGGCAAGCCTTTGAAGAAAGAAGATCATCTTCTTCATTTTTAAAGGTAAAGAATTTAATTCTTGAAGAACAGAGATGAAAACATCTCACAAAAAGAAGAATTCTCTTCTAAAAAGATCAAAGATCTAAGAACAAGATCAAGATCTTCAATAAAAAAGAAAAAAGATCAAAGAAATATCTAATCATAAAAATTTAAAGAAGTAATTTACTTCATCCACAGATCATTTGATCTATAAAGGCACAGCCTTTTGTTGAGAACAAGAACTTTGGTTCTTGAATCTTGAGGTAAAACCTCTTTTGAGAGAACAAACAACTTGTTCTTTGATCTTAATTTGATCAAGATGCGCTCTGCGCTATTGGACAGTGCCTTGCACTTTTGAAATGCGCCTTTGCGCTCCTTGGACTGGCGCACGTCACCAGAACGCGCCACGTGTCAACCACAGAACAATTTGCGCTTTGCGCTTCTAAATATAGCGCATTGCGCTCTTGGACTGGCGCACTGCGCCAGAGCACGCCACGTGTCATTCACTGGCGCAGCGCACTCAGAAAGCGCAGTGCGCTAACAGACTTGCGCTTAGCGCAGAGCGTGACACGTGTCACCTCCGCATGCGCTAGCGCATTGCGCTCTTTGATTGGCGCAAAGCGCCTGACAAGCCACGTGGCGCACTATCAGACCACTATAAATATTATGCATTATTAAAAAGGGCAGAGCCCAAGTAAAGGTATAGCAGGCTAAATATAAATGCTATGCATTTAATTACAGAGCCCAATGCTACGCAGAGCCCAATGATATGTATTATTAAAAATGGGCAGAGCCTAAGTAAAAGCCTAATAGGCAGAACATGAATAAAATGTTAAACATTTTTCAACTGGACTTAGCCCAATTCTGGCTATAAGTCCTCAATATAAATTGAACTGAGCACATCTGCTCTTCCACTCAATTTACACCCGGTTCGAGGGTACATCTCTTCACTCCTCTGACATCCGTCGTTGTAATCATTCAACGTCGTTAGAGAGGTGACGGGTCCCAACAACCACATACTGCTACGGACTGTGGGGTCCTTAAACTCATGGACTATGGCATCCTTAACCTCGACCGTGATGTCTTAAAACTAATACCGGACTATGACGTCCTTAACCTCGACCGTGATGTCTTAAAACTAATACCGGACTATGATGTCCTTAACCTCGACCGTGATGTCTTAAAACTAATACCGGACTGTGAGGTCCTTAAACTCATGGACTATGACGTAACCTTGACCGTGATGTCTTAAAACTAAAATTGGACCACAATGTCCTTAAACTATTTATCGACCGCAATGTCATTAAACTAAACATTAGAGTCTAATTGCTCTTTTGTTGGATCTAAACGATCCCGTTAAGTTGATCTTAGTCTAAAATTAGACTAACGTGTCCTTAACGAACGTTTAAGTTGATCTTAGCCTCAAATAAGGCTAATGTATCCTTAAACACCTCCCCCAAAACTCAAATCTAAGAAAGATACGGATTTGGACTAATCCACGTCCTACGGGCGACAACATAACTTAGTCTCTGTATACAATCCACGGGCAACCGAACACAAAACAAACACCCACGACACGAAGTGACCATCTGGAGAAGAAGAAAGTTGTTACCGCGATGTAGTATCGTAATTAATTGCAGGGGCTTGCGCCTGCAGGGGAGAGCGTCCCCACAATCAAAACCCCCTCAAACGAGGGGGAATCTGACGAAGTCTGCTACATCGGTCGCATTCGTTTAAACCTTCGATACACGGTGCCATAAATCAACTTGGCATCCTCGGAGAGGTGGACGGATAGCACCAATTAGTATATGTCCCGAATTTCAGGCAAGACGGACCTGAGCAGTCGCGTCTCCATTGTTCGGAGGGGAACAGGGTTTTTCAAATAATGCATAATTTCATGAAACTACCACGGTCCTCAAATCCAGAAAACATCATGAAAAATCCATATCTCAATGCGAAAATCCATGAATATAATATATGCAACATAAAAATGTAATGTGAGCATATAAAGGAAAAGTCGCTATTTAACTGCAACAAATTAATATATATATATATATATATATATATATATATATCATGCGGTTCCTAATTTCTCCAAGTCTATATAACATCAAGTAAAGGTAAACATGTAGCTATAGCCAGATATATGTGTAAACAATGTAGGTATAGCAAGGTATATGTATCTACTTATCAGTAATGATGTAATATACCCTCCAGGTATAAGTATAAGTATGTATGCAAGATGTACATGTAGTTATGTCTCATATGTGTATATACCTATCACTAATGGTACAATACCATATAGGTATATGGGTAACTAGTATATAAATATGTCAAGGCATATGTGTAAGCATGTAGGTATACATGTATACTATATGTCATATGCACGAAGGAAGATAAGGATCATGTCTCAATATTCCTAAATAATACAATAACACATATGTATAGGTGTTGTGCGTGTCATGGTAATTATTGACGGTGTGAGTGGCATACAATCAGTACTCGTGCAACATGAGCCGTCAATAATAGTGCGGTGTCCTAAGGGTACAAGTCCAAGCAAAACTAGTAAATAGGCAATAAGGTGTATGCGCAACTCTATATATGCAATAGAATATGCTATAATATCATAACATCTCTAGCCCAGACGCATAACGCCATGCGAGCGACTCCCCTGTAGATGTTAAATCTACTCACCAACGCTCCTGACTAAGTAAAGCCTACCACCTGTTTTCCTTTCTTCGTAGCGTCCGAAGTCCTCGCCTGCGAACCTAAAACATAAAACAACAAAGCAAGTATATATTAGCAATAGACCCAAAACACGTACAAACTACGCTGAGCAACGAGACAACACAAAACTTACTCTCAAGTGTTCGTATTGTGGCTAACGTGCATAGCGACACAATGAAACCAACTCAGAGCAACAGCAACACAGAATGCGAACCGTATCGGATAACGTAACGCGTGAAACGAAACACAAGAAAACAAGCAAGTGATCCGAGATTTTACTATAGCAACAATCTGTAAAAGTTGCAAATACCATGAGACCACACACAACCCCAGAGACCCCTACACCAACCACCCCACTCTGGCCGCAATTCACGGCCAGAAGCAATAAATTTGCGGCCTGAACATGAGGGAATGGGCTTGTATTTTGAGGGTAGGTTCCAGGTCACTACACTAGGTCACTGTGATGGGAACTCTTGCAACAAGTACCTGGTTTGATAGCAGATCATCCGAGACCCAAAACTACACTAAAAATACGATATTTGCACGAAATGATACAATACGCAATCTATACTGAAACGAATAAGCTACGCTACACAATAAATACCTACTTAACGGAAAAAGATCATTACCTATTCCCACAAGCTCAAAGATCCTAGCTTTCCAAGCTCTAAGGCATCCAAGAGGCAAAACAAAGCAAAAGATGTGATTTTGGTGAGATTTTGTGAAGATTTGTGATGGATTAGTGAAGGAAATGCAAGTGTTCAGTTTGAGGTGAAGAGAGATGAAAATAAATGAGAATGAGAAGGAATTAGGGTGAGAATGAGAGTGTGTGGGGATGAAGAGAGAGAGGTGAGGATAAGGGGGTAAGAGCACCTTGCATTAACTCACCATTAATGCAAACATAACTCTTCTCAATGAGTCACTTGCCACCTCCCCACAAACAAAACAAGCAAAGGAAATATCTCCCTTCTCACAACAAATATCAAGAGGTTTAGGTTAAGGATTAAAGAAAGAATTAGATTAGGTTAAGTTGTCATGGTCACTAATCTAGATTACACAAACACACCCTCACATAAACATGCACATGTGTGTGCATGCCATAACAAATAAAAATAAATTATCAATTAAATGTTATAAAATGTGAGGAACCCGAATTGGCAAACTTTTTACCAAAATCCTGCACTTTCGTCTAAACTAACACTAATCGAAATCTAAGGCGTTACAATCTCCCCCCTTATAAAAATTCGTCCCCGAATTTAAAATTCTTACTAAGCGTACCTCCAAAGAGATGAGTGCAAAACTCCCAAATCTCGCTCGCAGCCTTCTAAGTAATCACCTCACTATACGGCTATGCCCAAGAAAACCCTCCACAGATGGCAAAACCCTTGACCGAAGTTTCTCCACCTGCCAAACCACTAACACAATTGGCTGCCGGTGAACGAAAAGATCCCGTCCAAATAAATGGTCTGGTGCTGAATCATTTGAGAAAGGTCATGAAGGTATTTGCGAAGTATCTACACAAGGAATACGGGGTGAATACTCAATAATCTGGGCGGAAGTGCCAAATTATAGGCAACGGAACTAACTCGAAAGGACCTACAATCCTGGGATAAGCTTCCCAAAACTCAACACGTCATTCATCGGAAAATCCGTAGGAATACATGATCTCTCACTGCGAACTCAAGTCTGCGACCACCACGGTCGGCATAATACCTCTGTCTGCACTGGGCTGCCCTTATCCTGACCTGAATCAACTGGTTCATCTCTGAAATCTCAAGAATAGCTGGGGTCCAAAAATCCTACTCACGCAGAGTCAGAAAAACAGACTGGTGATCGACACGACCTACCCAACAAAACCTAAAGGTTGCCAATTCGAACGTCTCCTGATAACAGCTATCGAAGGAGAACCCTAATAATGGCAAGTGACAATCCCAACTGCCAACAACAATTACTACGCACGCACTAGCATATCCCCCAGAGTCTGTATAGCCCGCTCTCACAAACCCTCGTCCTGCGGATAGAAAAGAGGAGCTAAAGCTCAACCAGTATCCAAGGCTTTCTGAAACATCTGCCAAAGACGGCAAGCGAACATGGTGCCTCTATTGGATACAACACATAAACGAACTCCGTGCAACACACAAAATTAATGAAGAATAACTGAGCAAACTGAGCATAACCGGACAACAAACACCCGAATGGAGTCACATCCTGTCTAGCCTGGGTAGACACCACAACGAAATTCATGGAGATCTGCTCCCATTCCCACTCCGGAACGGTTAAAGGTTGCAACTCTCCAGCCGGTCCCTAATGCTCAACCTTAGCTCACAATAAGACAGACACCTTGAAACGAAATCCGAAACTTCACTCTTCATCCCTGCCCACCTATAACTATCTCACAAGTCACGTCACATATTGGTGGAACTTGAATGAACGCAGAAAGCCGACTGATGTGCCTGCTCTAGGATTTCGCGTATCTACCCATCAGCATCACGTACATACAAACGCGTCCTTAAACGTAGCACACCCTAGTCACAAATCAAGGACTCCAAAACTTTACCCTGCCGAACATGCTCAAGTATCACAGACAACGAGCATCGGTGGGCTGTGCCTCACGAAAAAAATTAAGTAAACGTGGACGGGTGCGGACTTGAGCAAGCTATTCCCTCAGTAGAGGCGAACTTAAGTTGTACTCAACGATCGCACAAGAACTGTAAATGTGCAGAAGACTGCCTCAGAACTGTGGGCAACTGGGACAAGCTAACCCCGGGCCTACGACTCCAGCATCAGCTACCACAATTGCCTTGCCACGGGTAACGAGGATCTCACAAACACAATCCTTCACAAGCTCAATTCAACGGCGCTGTCTCAACAATCAAAACCCGCTGCAGGAAGATGCACATTAAGCTCTAGTGGTCAGTGAAAATCTGACACGACTCTCCGCACAAGTAGTGTCCTCAGATCTTCAACGCACGACCACCGCGGCCATCTCCAGATCATGAGTGGGATATCCTGCTCGTACTTCCTCCAACTGTCGGGAAGCAAAATCGATAACTCTATAATGCCACATCAATGCAAAATCGAGCTCCACTCGCGAAACATCACAGTTAAACAACAAAATCGCCCAAAGCAGAAAGCAAAGAAAGAACTGGTGCAGTTGTCAACCGAGTCTTCAACTGCTGAAAACTCCGCACACATGCCTCAGTCCAAAGAAAAAGGAACCTTCTTCCCAGTCAGTCCAGTCAACGATGCAGCGATACACAAGAAATCCTGCACGAAATGGCGGTAAAAACCTGCTAAGCCCAAAAATCTACGGACCGTCGTCCCGTACACAAGTCTGGGCCAAAGCTGTACGGCCTCGATCTTCCTCGGGACCATACGAAAACCGTCTCCCGTAACTACAAGACCTAGGAGTCAACACAATCAAGCCTGAAGGAACACTCCGAGAATTTAGCAAACAGCTGGTGCTCTCCCAGTATCTGCAAAACAAATCCTCAAGTGTTGCTCACGTTCCTCAAGACTCTTGGAAAAGACCAGAATTTCATAAATAACATAACAATCAACTGGTCGAGGAACGGCCTGAAGAAATATGGTTCATCATATCCACGAATGCTGCTAGGGCACTGGTGAGTCCAACGACACCACCAAAACTCATACTGCCCGTAGCGCGCACAAATGCAGCCTTCGGAATGACATCACTCCGAACCCGCAACCAATGATGACCTGATCCCAAACAAACTTAGAAAATGTCTCGCGCTTTGGAGAAAGTCGAACAAATCGTCAATGCGAGGTAAATGATACCTATCCGCACCGTAACTCGGTTCAATTGATGATCGATCAACATACAACCTCAAACTGCCGTCTTTCTCCCTGACGAACAGAATAGGAGCTCCCCAAAGCGAAACACTTAGACGCACAAGCCCCCCTACAAGCAACTCTGCAGCTGATCCTTAAGCTCTCTAAGCTCTGCCGGCTCATCTGGAACAACGTCGGAAAACCCTCGCGCGATAGGAACCCAGTCCAACACACCCACTATGGCTCCGGTATCATGAATGAAAGCCAAGAATTCTCGACATCCTCTCCTCAAAAGCCGACTAGCGAAAAAGGCTGAATTCAAGCTGTGAGAGGCGGCACCACTGTCCTCCCATCCACAACAAGAACTGACTCGCCGGGAAAACAAAACCTGACTGTTTTCTCGCGGAAGTCTACAGACGCCTAGCACGTAGCTAACCAGTCTGTGCCTAGGAAAACGTTAAATCCAACATCTCTAGAAGGATCAAAACGATGGACGAATCTCTATCTCCTATCCGATTGGCACACGACCGAAACATGTGTCGCACAACAAAAGAATCGCTGACAGAAGTTAACACAAAAAATGGCTGATCTAGATAACACGACTCTCGGCCCAACCACGGCACAAAGTGTGTAAAACAAACAAGTACATCAAAAGAACATACGGATTAAGAATACCTGAAAACTCTGCATTGGACGCCCGCGCGTCCCGATGAGTAGAAGCAAACTCTCGTGTCTGCCCCCTACCCGCAATTGGCTGAACTCCTCCTCTGCCAAACTGTCCCCTCTGAACGAACCCTCCGCATCTACGACCTCTTAGAATATGACCCTGACGCGGTGTTAGGGAACAACTCCTGATGAAGTGATGAAGGCCCCCGCACCGATAGCATCCTCTCCATGGCTGCCGACCCTCCTGGGAATACGAGCTAAAAGACTGACCTCGTCCCAAGCCCCCGTTACTCTCGCGACGTGCACGAAATCTGTCTCGACGACTAAGCCTCTGTCTCGGGGATGACACACCTGTACTAGCCCTCCTCGGTCCTTGAACTCCCAAATTCTCTGGAAGACATGCCTCATCAACTAGGGCTGCATCTACTGGTGCTGTATACGTAACACTATACTGTGTGTTGATCGCAAGGAACAACTGGGTAACAGGGGTGACAACCTCCTGTCGCTGCGCTCTGCTGGCCTCAACCAAAGACCTCATCGTCTGGCACAAGTCCTGCATCTCTGCCACAAGCCTAGCGATACGATCTGTCGAAGGCGGATCCATCTGCTCCTGTGCAACGAGCGTGCCATCCTGGTCAGTTCTCGTCCTACACAAGTCAACTCTGACCTCGGCACTCGCTGCATCACTCTGAGTCCCCATAGTCATCGGCGACAAAGGCTATAAATGGAAAAGGATTCGATAAGAACACGGAAATCGAATCACAAGGATAAGTATCATCACGAAAGGAATTTCAAGCAATTAGTACTTAGGTCACTTTAGGCGGAGTACCATGTCGTGAGTATGCCGCGGACATACACACACTACGTTACCCTGCTTAAGCTACCTACTCCATCATACCAAGGTCATCCTACACCCCGAAAGGTAAAACCCAGCGCTCTGATACCAACTTTGTCACGACCCGAAATTGGCACGTGGCGGCCCTTAAACTACGCAACGTCTACAGGCGTAACGCAATTTAAGTAAGCCGAAAACCCAGCAATCTAAACCATCAAAAGTAGTAAGAAATAAGAACATTTTTAAAACTTTTGAAATCTCAACCCAAATTCTTCAAAGTCCAACTTTATTTCCTTTAAAGTTTTGGCAGCACCTTCTTTGTAAAAACCAGCCCCAAAAATGGGTACAACAAAGATATAAATAAAGCATCCCCAAACGGGAGCAAAAACACGCCCAAAGGCGGAAAACAACCACCACAACAGATATACGACGCCGTAGCGAAGAAATAAAAGACAATATAAGTAAAATCGCATAAAAGACATCCAAGTCACCAAAATAATATACAATATCGTCATCATATCAAGTCTCTAAGTCAATACATGAAAGTGGTAGATGGAGAGTACAGGATACAACGAATATATAATGAACATGAACGGATAACCACAAACCCCACCTAAAGCAAACTGCACACTGTGAGCCGAAGCGGTATCCGCAGCAAAAGATGATATGATAGATGAGAATAGCCCTGCCTCTGACTACTCTGAGAAACAACCTGCAAAACACTGTGGCACAACGGGGGTGAGTTGCCAACTCGTGAGTAGTAAATAACATATGCAGGTAATCGCAAGTATGCACGTACAGCGTGAATCTAACATATGCAAGCTAATAGCAATAAATTGTCATATGCATGCAACAGTCATGAAAGGTACACTAACAGGTACAACTAATACATGAAGTAAAGATATGACAATGTATATATGCAACAGTCATGAAAGGTACTCTAACACGTATAACTAATACATAAAGCAATGCATATAAAATAAAAGTATGAAAATGCAACAGTCATGGAAGGTATTCTATCAGGTACTACTAATACATGAAGCAGTGCATAAACAATAATTGCGGAGTATGGGATAAAACATGTCATTCCCACAGAATCCTGACCTCGTGGTAGGACCAAAGTCCATCAAGACAATCCAAATCCCAATTTCCTCAAATCAGCCCCCAAATTGGCTCTCATATCATGTAAGTCTCATAAATCCTGAATGTACAATATCAAGTAAATCTCATATATCCTGAATGTACAAAGTCAAGTAAATCTCATATATCCTGTAGTGTCCAATATCAAATAATCGCATATATCCTGTATCCAATATCAAGTGAATCTCATATATCCTGAATAAGTATATTTGCATGAATCATTATGATGATGTATATAAATTGATATGTATACATATATATTAGCATCCCATTTCACTAATATATATATATATATATATATATATATATATATATATATATGCATAGATAACAGCGTCCCATTCTACTGAGTAAAAATATCATGAAACCAATGTGTCAAGTATCGACACATAAATACAGATCTATCAGGTGCTGTCACCACGACTGGCCCCCTGATAGGTACGTATCATACGCTATTCCGAAAACCCGAGTGCCTAGCTCTGACACTCGCCTTTCGACGTATCCATACGTACATGACTCCCGTCGGTATCCCCACGATAACCGCCGAGTCATAGGTACTGTCACTGGTAGGTATGGTTCCCCTGTCAGGCTCATCGGCGTGGTACATCGACATACTTTTCTCGCCCCGGGGTACCTCCGGGCCCCACCATATACCCTCACACGGCCCCCGACTCCTCCTCGCATGGGGTATATATATCAGAACCGATAAAACTCATGGTGGCTGCTGAAATATCATATCAAGAGAAACCGGGGTTTTCAAATAATGCATAATTTCATGAAACTACCACGGTCCTCAAATCCAGAAAACATCATGAAAAATCCATATCTCAATACGAAAATCCATGAATATAATATATGCAACATAAAACTGTAATGTGAGCATATAAAGGAAAAGCCGCTATTTAACTGCAACAAGTTAATATATATATATATATATATATATATATATATATATCATACGGTTCCTAATTTCTCCAAGTCTATATAACATCAAGTAAAGGTAAACATGTAGCTATAGCCAGATATATGTGTAAACAATGTAGGTATAGTAAGGTATATGTATCTACCTATCAGTAATGATGTAATATACCCTCCAGGTATAAGTATAAGTATGTATGCAAGATGTATATGTAGCTATGTCTCATATGTGTATATACCTATCACTAATGGTACAATACCATATAGGTATATGGGTAACAAGCATGTAAGCATGTCAAGGCATATGTGTAAATATGTAGGTATACAGGTATGCTATATGTCATATGCACGAAGGAAGATAATGATCATGTCTCAATATTCCTAAACAATACAATAACACATATGTATAGGTGTTGTGCATGTCATGGTAATTATTGACGGTGTGAGTGGCATACAATCAGTGCTCGTGCAACATGAGCCGTCAATAATAGTGCAGTGTTCTAAGGGTACAAGTCCAAGCACAACTAGTAAATAGGCAATAAGGTATATGCGCAACTCTATATATGCAATAGAATATGCGATAATATCATAACATCTCTAACCCGGACGCATAACGCCATGCGGGCGATTCCCCTGTAGATGTTAAATCTACTCACCAACGCTCCTGGCTAAGTAAAGCCTACCACCTGTTTTCCTTTCTTCGTAGCGTCCGAAGTCCCCGCCTGCGAACCTAAAACATAAAACAACAAAGCAAGTGTATATTAGCAATAGACCCAAAACACGTACAAACTACGCTGGCCAACGCGACAACACAAAACTTACTCTCAAGTGTTCGTATTGTGGCTAACGTGCATAGCGACACAACGAAACCAATTCAGAGCAACAGCAACACAGAACACGAACCGTATCGGATAACGTAACGCGTGAAATGAAACACGAGAAAACAAGCAAGTGATCCCAGTTTTTTCTATACCAACAATCTGTAAAAGTTGCAAGTACCATGAGACCACACACAACCCCAGAGACCCCTACACCAAAACTCACCACCAACCACCCCACTCTGGCCACAATTTGCGGCCAGAAGCAATAAATTTGCGGCCTGAACATGAGGGAATGAGCTCGTATTTTGAGGGTAGGTTCTAGGTCACTACACTAGGTCACTGTGATGGGAACTCTTGCAACAAATACCTGGTTTGATAGCAGATCATCCGAGACCCAAAACTACACTAAAAATACGATATTTGCACGAAACGTTACAATACGCGATATATACTGAAATGAATAAGCTACTCTACACAATAAATACCTACTTAATAGAAAGAGATCATTACCTACTCCCACAAGCTCAAGGATCCTAGTTTTCCAAGCTCCAAGGCATCCAAAAGGCAAAACAAAGCAAAAGATGTGATTTTGGTGAGATTTTGTGAAGATTTGTGATGGATTAGTGAAGGAAATGCAAGTGTTCAGTTTGAGGTGAAGAGAGATGAAAATAAATGAGAATGAGAAGAAATTAGAGTAAGAATGAGAGTGTGTGAGGATGAGGAGAGAGAGGTGAGGATAAGGGGGTGAGAGCATCTTGCATTAACTCGCCATTAATGTAAGCATGACTCTTCTCAATGAGTCACTTTCCACCTCCCCACAAATAAAACAAGCAAAGGAAATATCTCCCTTCTCACAACAAATATCTAGAGGTTTAGGTTAAGAATTAAAGCAAGGATTAGATTAGGTTAAGTTGTCATGGTCACTAATCTAGATTACACAAACACACTCTCACATAAACATGCACATGTGTGTGCATGCCATAACAAATAAAAATAAATTATCAATTAAATGTTATAAAATGTGAGAAAGTCGAATTGGTAAAATTTTTACCAAAAATCCGCACTATCGTCTAAACTAACA
This sequence comes from Agapanthus africanus, assembly GCA_030015575.1. Classification (NCBI taxonomy): domain Eukaryota; kingdom Viridiplantae; phylum Streptophyta; class Magnoliopsida; order Asparagales; family Amaryllidaceae; genus Agapanthus; species Agapanthus africanus. The sequence goes on from CM057343.1 coordinate 465,252,670, forward strand.
CTAATCGAAATCTAAGGCGTTACATGTAGGGTTAAAACGGGCATCACACATGCAATTTTCAAATTTTAGAGGTGCTAATGAACACTTACCAAGATCTAACTAAAATATTAGGGTAAACAACATGATATCAAAAACTTATACTAAGAAATGGATGGCTACAACTTTTGTAGACCGTATCCTTCTCTTCTAATGCTCCGGGTTGTAGTCCACGTGACTCCACTAGGCTCCACTTGGAGGTTGAATGAACTTCCTCCGACGTCCTTCGTGCCGAAGATGATCCACCCAAAATCTGCCAATCCAAGCTACCTCTTCACTAAACTCTTTAGTAAAGGAAACACACCACACCAAAGTGCTAATCTAATGTGGGATGGTGAAGTAGGGGTGTTGTATGCTCACTAGGGATCTCAAGCTCTATGGTTCACATCACGTGTGAGGGTTTAGAGCTTGAAGTATGAGGAAGAGGATGATGATGGAGAGAGCTAGAGAAACTCATCACATAAGCTCTCAAAAATGGCTAAGTATTAGAATGAGCAAGTATGAATCGCTTTCATCTGACCTCACTTATTCAAGCATGGAATAAATTGCAATAAGAAATTGCAACCATGCTTGAATAGTGAGTCAAGACTAAACAAATGAAAAAACCCATGCCTTGCCATTCCACAAATATCTCCACATTTTACACCTCATTTTCTATTTTCTAAAAATAGAAAATCTATGCCATACTTCATATAATATATATATATATATATATATATATATCATATATATATATATATATATATATTATGAAGAAAATAATTAGTGAGCTAATATTAGTTAATATATAATTATATCAAATATAAATATATATCATTATTATTAAATGAACACTTAATTTAATAATCCGTTTATATCACATATAACCAACTAATATCATTTATCTGTATATCATATTATCAAATCAACACTTGATTCGATAATCAGGTTATATCACATATAACCTAACTGATAACAAAAGGCCGCCAGATTACAATACGGTATCTCATACTCGTATTTAATCAGGCCCTGCACATATTAGAATATGTGCGCTACTTCGTTTCGCTTGAACCAGAAAACTTCTGTGTGGGACTCTAAAGACTCGTCAATACGCAAGCAGTAGGTGATGATCACATCAGTCACCCACAAGCCGTCAGCGGTACTAGCTGGACGTAACGGCTATCCAGATATTGAGCGATTAGAAGATCAACAAGCAAGCTTGTCCAAACTCCCATGAAGCCTATAGGTAACACTTACCGTGCAGTCCGGTCTCTTCGTCTGATATGTCGCATATCGAGTCTATGGACGGTAACGTCAAACCCCAGTAACTTGATAAGTCATACCGATATATGGCTCATAACGGTTCGAGAAACTACTAATAATACTTATCAGTAAATCTCATCAACAGCCCTAGCCATGGACTTACTGTTAGCCAATCGAGCATAGCGCAATATCAACTCCCAATACCGGGAGAGACGAAACCCCTCCTCTCGCTTATTGCCTCCATGTGACTCGGGACTGTACCCAAAATCCACCTATTTGCACGACTCTTTTGAGCCGTGGTAGGGAGGAAATCAAAGTACAGTGGGAGCCACACAAGACTCTATGACGATCTCGGGTCTACAGACTAACCTATATCAGTGTCACCAGAGAACTGCTATCTGACGATAGGTATAGTACCAACTAGGAGTTCTCGGCGAGTCCTGTTCGGTGTACCCATTCTCTAATGAGCACATGTGTACAATCTTTGATGTCAAACACCAATGGATATGGGATCTACCATCGCCCCCATACAGGGTCAAGAAACGTACACACTAGTCTACTCTGGCGTATTGATGCCCTGTCTCGATATACCCTCGACTAGAAACAATTGAATGATGTGTTTGTGGACTACCCAGATCCCAGTAGTATGATCCACATCATAGTCCTGGTAGTCAAGCCAACATCCTAAGGGCTTTATCAACATGTATATGAGAGACGGTATAATAATACCAGTGAACATGTTAAGATAAAGGCAACTAGATACATGTCGAGCAAGAAAGTCCTCCATATATATGTCCAAGCATCCACTATATCATACAAGAATGGCCTCTAGGGCATACATATCACTAACAAAAGTGTCATTAAAAAAATAGATCTAATATATGGTGACAAATGATGCAAAATAGATAGATTTTTGAAGATCCATCAAATGATAACCCTAAAAATATAGATCTGTCAAAAACAATTTAAAAAAAAATTGACTTACGTTTAGATTAAAAAAACGCAACTTTGAGTTTCAATTTTTTTTAAAAACAGATCTATATAAAGCTACGAACATGGGCATACTAGCTCTGATACCAATTTTCACTTTAGATGCGTAGATATAATACAAACGATCAAAACAGCAGAAATAATATGTATTTACTCTAAATATTTACCAATATACATGATCCTATTGGTGGGATCGTTATCCTCGTCAACGTCATGTTATAGATCTGGCTTCTTATGCCTCCACACAATGGTCGGATGAAAACCACGTTTTGAAGAAACAAGAATCCCCTACTTATCACCCCGTAAGCCAACCGTTAGTAGAATAGGAGGAAGAAACAGACAACGGCTCTTTTGATATTTCTCTCTAAAAATATTGTGTTCCTCTTATGTCTTATATGACTCACATATGAAATCCTAGTCTCGCATATATGAATATATAGGGTACCCACTCATATGGACGGATATTGGGCCGGATCGGACTTAATGGCTAACAAATATACATTGGGAAGATAATATATGAAGACATCAATTAATGTATGAATCATGTACATGACTTTCACTTTCCACAACAAGAGATATAATTTTGGAAATTGATCTACAAATATATTTATATTTGAATTATATATGAATTTTATATATGTAGGTAAATATATGTATTGAAATTTGAATTCTTTCTTTCAAGGTTTTTTTTACAGAAACGCCCCAAATTAGGTATTTATAAAAAAGCCTCCCAATTTTAGCCAATTACAAAAAAGCCCCCGCATTCTTTTAAGTTCCACAAAAAAACCTTAGCCATCCAAAAAGAAAATATTCTGCTAACTCCGTTAACTTTTAACGGTTTTTGTTTATTTTTTTTATTTAAAAATAGTTTAATTTATAATTAAAGTATTTAAAATCAATAAAAAAATAAAATATTGAAGATGGGAGTTACTGGCGACGAGACGGGTGGGGCCGGGGAGTCATGGGAGTCGAGGATGGGGTCTATGGGTGGTGGAGGAGAGGGCACGGACGAGGGCGTTGAAGAGGTCGGCGCGGAGGAAATGAGGAGAGGATTTAAGGGAGAGGAAAAAGCGAGGGCGGAGGAGTAGGAGCGGCAGCTGAGGAGGAGATGGAGAGCCATGGAGGAGTGGCGAGGATTGAGAGGAAAGGCCGTGGCGACGATAAGACAGAGGAAGGGGAAGGGACGATGAAGGAGGGGGGAGAGGAATGATGAGGTGAAGGAAAGGGGTTATGAGGGTGGTAGCAACGGGGTCAAGAGGGAAGGCGGAGGCGACGACAATGAGGAGATGATGGTGGCAGTGAGGTGGAATCGGCGGTGTAGAGGCTAGGGTTAGGGTTAGATTAAACTTATAGGTGGGCATTAGGATGGGGAAGGAGGAGCACGAGGAGGAGGTTGAGCGGAGGTCGATGATGGAGGGGGTAGATTGAGCGGAGGTCGGGAAGAAGAAGAAGATGCTGATGGTGGTTGTGGTGATCGGGGGAGGGGGTGGGTGATGAAGAAGAAAATGATGCTGATAGTGGTTGTGGTGATCTGGGAAGGGGTTGGGTGATGAAGAAGAAGATGGTAGTGGTGATGATGAAGATGAGGATCAAAGAGTGGGATGATGAAAATGATGATCAAGAAGAAGAGGAGGGACGCAGAGGGAGGAGGCCGAGGCGGCGTCGAATATTAGGATTAGGGTTTGGCAGGGGTTGAATTTTGTTGATTAAGTTTTGGATTTAGTTAATTAAATTTTTAGTGATTAATTTATTTTAAGGATTTAAAAATAGAAAAAAATAAAACCGATGGATGTAAACCGTCATAGGGGGCTTTTTTGTGGAATTTAAAACTTTTGAGTGGTTTTTTTGTAAATGGCTAACTTTAGGGCCGTTTCCGTAAAAATCCTTCTTTCAAATCTGCATCTATGTAAGGTTTCAATGAATAAAGATAAGATCCGTTTCCTTATTAAGACAATAGGAGAAGATGACTATATATCAATCAAGCCAAAAAATGTGATTATTTCACATATTCATTCAAATGTTTCTTTTTACCATAACCGGCCCCGTGTGCTTCTCTTCGAAGCACTAAATAAGTGATCTTGACATGTGCGGAATCGCGTTGAGATGTTACCTTCCGTTGATCTGCTGATGGCGGCGATGGATGGCTAATATTGGATCTGGAGGCAGGCTTCTGAAGTGTATGGATTTCAATGGGTTTGAGGTTGTGGTTGCCGAGCTACCTGCAAGGAAGTCCCAGGGTGGTTATACCACCGAGGACCCTCCGACGGTCAAGTTAGACTAGAGATCCGAGCAGAGTAACGGCTTAGTGGAGTAAAAATGGCTTACTTGAACCGTTTGGAAGAGGGGTTTATATAGCGGCGACATCAGGCATGGCGGGCGGAGAATCACGCCGGCTGTTACGCTCCCGACATCACGCCCGCGTGATGAGCAGGATCTCCCATTAATGGCGAGACAGGCTCGTTAATCGGGGGATCGTGATGGCGTGGAACGCGGGATGTGGCCGGCGGATATCTCGTGCATGGCGAGATTAGCGGGATGGCAGTTGCGCCTGTGAGCGGCGCCGTTGGCCGGTCGATGAGACCGAGGAAGATACTTCGGCGAGAGAGCTCGCGGACGAGCGGGAGAGCCGAGGTATCTTGGTTCTGTGGTAGCCCGGAGATGAGCTGTGAGGCCGAGGAGGCTAATTGTGCTGGGGGCTCGGAGGCGAGCCAGGGATTGCTTATAGGACGGGCACATGAGTGGTCTGGTCGGCCTCTGTTGGTCCTTTCTTGCATGCCCTGGGACACATCGTCTGCCACGTGTCATGATCTGGGAGATTACCGATATAGAGCATCATCATTAGCCCCCCACTCTCGTCCCGACCAGATGACGGGTCGGGTCGAGAGTGGTCTGCCGGGTCTCCCGAGGTGAGCACATTTCCGAAGATATCGTCGGGCGTGTCCATGGGTAATCTGTTGTATATTCTGGATGATGCCAACGAATCAGGACGAGATCTTTGCATTAAAGAGGGCGCGCCGGATCGTGTGTATGTTTACTGAAGCGACAACCCACATGTTGGGCGCTGGTTGGCAGACGCGACGGGCCGCAGACCTCTAACGTCCGATGGGATACGGCCAATGCACGTGCGGCAGGTGGAGCGATCGTGGTCGTCGAATGTGAAGAGTTGTTTTTGGAGGGAGTCGACTGTCGCCGTTGGATGAGGATGCCGGTGGCAATAAGTAGAGGCGGGGTCCATGCGAGGGCCCATTCCTCTTCATAATCTCCTCGTCTTTGGTCTTGTTAGCTCGACGTTCTCCTCTTTAGGTCCGGATTCCCGCGTTTGCTTTTCCGAGGACTCCTCTTCATCAGGTTAGATGTCTTCCTCTGAGGAGTCTATAGATGTAGTTGGTGTAGAGTCTGGGGAGCCCTCTGTAGAGTCTTCATCTTCTTCCCCTTCTTTTTCTTCTTCTTCTTTTGGATCGGAGTCCTCCCAGGGAGCTAGGGTTAGGTCTCTTTTCCAGGGTCGTGCGACTGGGGCAGCCCACCGAGTGGATGTTGCGGATGCGCCCGGCGTACCGTCTACGGTGAGGCACGAGGAGGAGCTTGCCAATGCTCGGACTCGTTTCCATATTCCTCCCGGCTACACGTTGCGTTTGGCCGGGAAGGGGGAGAGGGCAGATTAGGTACGGGACAAGGAGATTGCCCTGTACTTGGAAGCCTTTTGGGCCGGAATACGCCTGCCCTTCTCTCTCGAGGTTGTTAGGGCGGTAAATTACTTTGGATTAGCCCCGGGCCAGCTAGTGCCGAACTCATGGAGGATTCTCCTTGGGTTCCTGGTCCGCTTGAAGTTGCAGATGATTCCTTTTGGTCTGTCCATCCTTACTTCTTCTCTCATTTACAAAGGCCACCTCGGCACCCGCGCAGGCGACCCGAGGTGGATTTATCTTTCCTTTAGGAAATGACGGGGGAATGCACCCAGGTCGGGTGTCGTCGTCTTGCCTTCTTCCATCCACAATTGGAAGAAGAAGTTTTTCTTCGTTGGGCCGCCTGAAGGTGAGGACTGGCCCGTGCCCACCCGGTGGTCTAGGGATAGGTGCGGCGGGGAAGCCCGTACAACGATCCCGATGCAGTGAGAGTGGCGGAGTGGGAGCCCATTCCCCAGGCCGACATGCTGCTTTCTGAGCGGGCCCTTAGTTGGGCCGGGCTCAGCCCCGCCCAGTTCGTCGGTAAGTTAGGTGCTCGTAGGCGTTCTGTTAGGCTTGCGTTTATTTTCATTTTTGTTTGTATTGCTAACTTCATTGTACCCTGCCTTGTGCAGAACCCATGGACTTGAGCTACCTTCAAGCGACCATGCGCAAGCCGAAGAAGGGGTCGAAGGCTGGAGGGGCCAGCTCTTCCCGTCAGACGTCAATCCCGGCTCCCCCAGCAGCCGTCCTACCCCCACGCTTGAGTGCGGATCGCGCCCCGGAGCCCAGCAAGGCGCCGAGCCAAAAACGGGTTCAGGGTCAGGAGGCCCTGGCTTCGGAGGCAGAGACCAGCCCTCCGCCGTCGGCCCTCAGGAGGTTCCCCCGCGTAGTCCCGCGGTCCCCGGCCTCCCCGATCTTGGTGGACGAGGGAGAGCTCCTCTTTGAGGTGCCCTCGGGGCTCTCCGTCGCTGACAGCTTGCTGTCCAATATGGAGAGGTCGGCCGGGGGTAAGGTCCCTGGGGGACTCTGAAGGCGCAAATGGCGTCCATCGCCCAAGAGGTCGTGCAGGTTAGTACTCGTACCTCACTTGATTTTTCACTCAGCGCCTCATCATTCACGAGATTTGGTGCTCCTTTTTCCTTCTGACCCCCTCTGATTTCTTCAGGTCCTCCAGCACGTCGCTCTCATCGTCCGGATGGAGGAGGAGGAGATAGCCCCGGCGATGCGAGCCGCGGGCGAGCTCTCCTCGCTGGAGGAGAGCTTGAAGAGGGAGCTGGAGGCGGCATTGGCGAGGGTCGCTGCCATTGAGGGTGAGGCGGCGGCCGTGAAACATGAGGTGGCGGTCTCGAAGCAGGATGTTGCCAGGTTCCACGAGGCCGCCCGGGCCGCTGAGGCCAAGCTTCAGGACTCCAAGGTGCTCGTCGGCACCATGAAGAAGTCAGCGATGACCCTCCAGAAGGACTTGGAGGCTGCGGTAGAGGCAGCGAAGCGAGCCGATCTCAGAGCGGCGAGGGTGGTGGAGAACTTTCAGAAGTCGGAACAGTTCTACACCGTCCTAGCCTCGGCCACCACCGCCGTCTGGCACGAGGCCCTCGACGCCGTCAAGGCTCGGATGCCGGATTTCGCTGACGAAGATCTCCGAGCCGAATATCCTCCCGGGAATGACGAGTAGGGGGACGGCCCCGGGGACGAGGTCGGGGAAGAGATACCCGGCGAGGACGACGCCGAGGCTCCTATGGTAGGCGCTGAGCTTCCCGGGGTTGCGCCCGGCCCTAAGGCCTGAAGCCCCTTGTCTTCTTGTTTTTTCTTCTTTTTGTTGCACCGGTTATTTTGTAGGCCTCCGGGCGTTTTGTAAGGCTGGGGAGCCCACAATACCCTTGTAATAGTTTTGACTTTGTGAATAAAGATTTTTGTTTTTGCAGTAGTGTTTGTGCTCGTATTTTCTTTTGTCGGTGAACACTTGTATTTGCATAGTACTGCCTTCATGTTGTGTCGGTTCTTTGTCTAGCGATTACGCTTCGGATTGAATCTCATCATTTGCCAAGTGTGCGAAGGCCGGCGGGAAGACGGTATCTCCATGGCCCCGAAGTCGAGGTGGAGATTGCTTAGACGTAGAACCGGATGCCTCTTGATGAGGTCTTGTCCCTTAGCGTGGAAGGCTCGGAGAGTCATGCTGATGATAGACCGAGCAGGGTAGCTGCCCGGTGACTCTAGGTGAGGGCTTCGATCCCTGGCGTTGTAATTTATTGAATTGTCAGCCGGGGATGGTCGAGAAGGGTAATTGATAAGCTTCCTCTTGGTGAGGTCATGACCCTTAGCGTGGGAGGGGCTGTACAAAGCTTGCTAAGGATGGACCGAGCAGTGAAGTTGCTCGGTTGCCTATGGGTAAGGGCTACGGTCCTTAGCGCGGTAGGGGCCGTGAGTGGCCTACTAAGGACTGGACCGAGCAGGGTAGCTGCTCGGTGCCTCTTGTCGAGGACTTTGATCCCTGGTGTGTTGGGGTAGGGAGCTACCAACCAGGGATAACCGAGCAAGGGCTGGCCCGGTTGCCTCTTGCGAGGGCTTTGGATCCTTAGCGCGGGAGGGGCCGTAAGGGGCCTACTAAGGATGGGCCGAGCAGGGTTACTGCCCGGTGCCTCTTGCGAGGGCTTTCCATCCTTAGCGCGGGAGGGGCCGTAAGGGGCCTACTAAGGATGGGCCGAGCAGGGTTACTGCCCGGTGCCTCTTGGCGAGGGCTTTGATCCCTGGTGTGTTGGGGTAGGGAGCTACCAGCCAGGGATAACCAAGCAAGGGCGGGCCCGGTTGCCTCTTGCGAGGGCTTTGATCCTTAAGGACAGGCCGAGCAGGGTTACTGCCCGGTACCTCTTGGTGAGGGCTTTGATCCCTGGTGTGTTGGGGTAGGGAGATGCCAGCCAGGGATAACCGAGCAAGGGTGGGCTCAGTTGCCTCTTGCGAGGGCTTTTGATCCTTAGCGCGGGAGGGGCCATAAGGGGCCTACTAAGGATAGGCCGAGCAGGGTTATTTCCCGGTGCCTCTTGGCGAGGGCTTTTGGTCCTTAAGGATGGCCGAGCATGGTTGCTGCCCGGTGCCTCTTGGCGAGGGCTTCGATCTCTGGCGTTGTGGGATAGGGAAGCTACCAGCCAGGGATAGCCGAGCAGGGTAGCCGCTCGACTGCTTCTTGGTGAGGGCTTCGATCCATGGCGTTGTGGGGTAGGGAAGCTACCAGGCAGGGATAGCCGAACAGGGTAGCCGCTCGGCTGCCTCTTGGTGAGGGCTTTGATCCCTGGCGTTGTGGAGTAGGGGTCTACCAGCCAGGGATGGGCCGAGCAGGGCAGCTGCTGGGCTGCCTCTTGGTGAGGGCTTAGATCCTTGGCGTTGTGGGGTAGGAGCCTACTAGCCAGGGATAGCCGAGCAGGGTAGTCGCTCGGCTGCTTCTTGGTGAGGACCTTGGGAAGATGGACAGTCGCGAGTGACACGTGCCATGAACGTGTGGAGGAGGAGAAGCGCCAAAGCTGCATCGTTTCAATTTCGCATCGAGCGGCGCGATGCTCGCGGCGTGGCGGCACAGTTGTGGGTGAAACGGGCGACCGTTGAGCTCGGGGGGAGTTGTGGGCTATAAAATGGAGAGATTGTTGATTACTCCCTTCCTCCCACCCAAAACGCAAGAATGGAGGACTTCCCTTTCACCATCCGCGATATCATAAACTTCGAGGATGTGTACCTCTACGATCAGTACAGTACTGATGACACGGTGCAGTTGGTGATAGGCCAGATCGAGGATCATTTCGGCCGATTGCTCCCCCGGCGTTCCTCCACACTTCAGCTGTTGATGTACTCCATCTGGAGGGCATCGTCGAGACTCTACAACCCCTTATCCGAGCAGCTGAAAGATGAGGCCGTTGGCAAGCTAAGGTCTCTGAGGCGTTTTGGCCTGATCTCTGCGAGCCGGCTAAACCGCTCGGAGGCGCTCGTCCTCGAGTGTTACCAGTTGAGGCTCGGTGTCGACGCTAGCGGGGGGCACCGAAGGGAGAGGTTAGATGCCGTGAGGACTCGGCTGGCAGAAATATCCTCAGAGTACCACGAGCAGTGCTCTCTGCATCCCATTCCCCCGCTGTTGTAATTAAATTTTTTTTATGTACGGCTGAGGAGCCTATAGTACCTTTTGAATGAATAAGATTCTTTTTCTTTTCTGCAATGCTTTATTGATCCCTTTATTATATAAACAAAAGATCTCAAGGAAGATGTACATTGCTCTGAAAAGAAGATACATGCTAGTAGATGTTCTTATACGTGTAGCTTGAGCCCCCCGGATGTCTGTTGGCATCTATGCCCGGCATAGGGTATCGAGCTTCATGGGTACCAGACGTATCCTCCGCCGACACTACCATGATCTGGCCGATGGTCAGCTCGGCGGGAAGGGGATGCTGCTCCTGCTCGCGGTCAGCTTGCCGCTTATCCCTCAGGTACGCTGCGAGGTGCCCTGAACGGATGAGCTCCTCGATGTAGTCTCGTAGTTGTTTACAGCTCTCCGTGGAGTGGCCTAGCGACCTGTGGAACCCGCAGTAGGGGCCCCGGGTTCGCTTTGAGGCCATTCGCGAGATCGGGGGGAGCTTGAAGAACCCCTCGCCCTTAGCTTCTTCTAGTAGCACTGTCTGGGAGACGTTGAGCGGTGTGTACTCCTGGAACTTAAGGAGATAGGGCTTTTGTCGCTCATGTCCCCTTCTCTCTTCTCTTGCCCTCTTCTTTTGGTCGGTTTGCTCTGCCCGGGGGAGATTTGCGTTCACCTCGGATTCGAGTTGGACCTCTTGCTCGGTCCAGGCCTTTACCTCGGCCATGGTCTTAGGTTGCGCTATTGCAAAGGAGCGTAACCACTCTTTGTGCCTAAGGCCAGATTTCAGTGCTGTAATGACCGTCTCGTCCCGGTGCTCTGGGACTTCGAGAAGGGCATTGTAGAAGCGCGTCACGTATGCTTTAAACGTCTCCTTGTCCCCGCTCTTGATCGTGAAGAGATGGTCGACTGTGCGTTTTTGCCGCCTGTTCCCGATGAAGTGGCCGAGGAATTGTGTGGCCAGCTCGTTGAAAGTTGAGATCGAGCGCGGCTCGAGTCCTCGGAACCGTCTCGTCCGGAGCGGATGAGAGCGGCTGGGAAAGCTCGGCACTGGGCGGCGTCAGAGTTGCCTTGGAAGCTCATCCCTGCGGTGAACGCATCCAAATGGCCCTTCGGGTCAGATTTGCCATCAAAGAGGAAGACCTTTGGGGGCTTGTTGCGGGAGGAGACGTGGACGGCTAACAGCTCCTCGGTGAACGGTTTGGTGTGCGAGTCGGCGGCGTACTTAGCCCCGTCGCTCGAGCAGTGGCCTTCCCGATGCATACCCTCGATCTTCTTCTCGAGGGCGTCGAGCCGGCCGCGGTACCCTGACGATTCGGCGCATTCTGATCCCTGGCCTCTGCTGTTGGAGGCCTGCGTCTGGCCGCGGCCCTGGTTCCTCTCAATGAGGTTCCTTAGATCCCTCGGAGAGATAGTCTTCGAGCCACCGTGTCGAGTCCCGTCCGCGTGACCCCGTCGAGGGAGGGGGTGTCGGTCATGCCTGGTAACAGGCGAGCTAACCGACATCTCCTCGGGAGGGACAGGTGCGCGACAGATCTCGGGGCGAGACGCTCTGGCGACGGACCTTGGTGTCGAACTGTGGGGTGCCCAGCGGGTCTCAGAACGTATTGGTCCGGGAGATCTGCGGCCGTGGGAGGTAGCGAGGCGGTGGTCGGTAGTGCCGACGCGTGCGGAGTCTTTTCTCCCTCTCTAGGGGTCCCGGTCCTAAGACGGGGGAGCGGCGACCTGGGGGTCTTGCCCCGCCGTTTGGATACGGATGAGCGCCTCCACGGAAGACGCGAGTCGGTCTATCCGGCCAGTAAGGGCGTTGACGGCATTCGGCGGAGGAGGTTCTTCCGCGCCTCCGTTGAGGGGGAGGCGGCGGTTAGTGCTCGGATCGTCGTGATGATCGCTCGCCATTGGATTGAGATCAGATGATGAACTTTTGTTTTTCGTGGAATTAAGGCCTTCCCACAGACGACGCCAGCTGATGCGTGCGGAATCGCATCGAGATGTTACCTTCCGTTGATCTGCTGATGGCGGCTATGGATGGCTGATATTGGATCTGGAGGCAGGCTCCTGAAGTGTGTGGATCTCAATGGGTTTGAGATTGTGGTTGCCGAGCTACCTGCAAGGAAGTCCCGGGGTGGTTGTACAACCGAGGACCCTCCGACGGTCAAGTTAGACAAGAGATCCGAGCAGAGTAACGGCTTAGTGGAGTAAAAATGGCTTACTTCAACCGTCTGGAAGAGGGGTTTATATAGCGGCAGCAGCAGGCAGGGCGGGCGCAAGAATCACGTCGGCCGTTACACTTCCGACGTCACACTCGCGTGATGAGCTGGATCTCCCATTAATGGCGAGACAGGCTCGTTAATGGGGGGATCGTGATGGCGTGGAATGCGGGATGTGGCCGGCGGATATCTCGCGCATGGCGAGATTCACGGGATGGCGGTTGCGCCTGTGAGCGATGCCGTTGGTCGGTCGATGAGACCGAGGAAGATACCTCGGCGGGAGAGCTCGCGGACGAGCAGGAGAGCCGAGATATCTTGGTTCTGTGGTAGCCCGGAGACGAGCTGTGAGGCCGAGGAGGCCAATTGTACTGGGGGCTTGGAGGCGAGCTAGGGATTGCTTGTGGGACGGGCACAAGAGTGGTCTGGTCGGCCATTGTATGTCCTTTCTTGCACGTCCTGAGACACGTCGTCTGCCACATGTCATGATCTGGGAGATCACCGATATAGAGCATCATCAGATCCCGGGTTCAATCCCAGATATCCCCAAAAACTCCTATTGCTCGCCATTGGGCAATGTGACCCGCACGATATTCATTCAAATGTTGCTAAAGGAATTTTTCAGGTAATGACCAACAAATGAATCACTTTTCATATCTGAATAAAAATAAAATAAAGTATATTTCTATTTTTAGGTAACGAAGCATCAAATCAAAGGAATAACCATTGGTGAAGATCCATGGTACCTTTTCTTGCAAGAAACGCAGTAAAAAGGTTTTACCGAACTTGAAGGCAAAAGTATCTGTAGAAAAACTGCTTGTATCAAGTCAACTCTAGCTTCGACATATAATGTCAAATAGTTTTGTTCATATTATCCAACATATCTTAATGTAAACTTAATTATAATTTTTAAATATTTTTATAGGTATTTGGTGAGACTAAAGGTACAAGATGAAAGTGGTATCCTAGGACTATCAGCATTCAACAAAGAAACAAAGAGGTGGAAAAATTATTTGGATATGAAGTTGACGAACTCCGAAAATTGAAGGGCATATTCAATTGGATATTTTGTTCATTTAATTTTAATTAGATATGTTCATATTAAACATTTAGTTATTTATTTATGTTTTTATGTCACATGAAGAAGACGACACTGCATTTAGCAAATGCATTGAAAAGTGTCTTTATAATAGCTATGCTCTTACCGTGAAAGCATCCGAGAAAACTTATAACAACCAAAAGACGTACCAATACACATGTATTTCACTAAACTAAGGAATTCCGGGAGATGAAGAGGTTCATATCGATTCAAGTTCAATTCAGAACAAAGCCAGAGATGTCTCAACGAAATCGAAAACACGAAAATTGATCCATCTAGATGACAATGAAATTTAGCTATCGAATATTTTTTCGGTGCTCGAACTTTTTAAAGAATTGATCCATATAATCAAATTCATATTATTCATCTTATGAAATTTCGTATTGTGGAACAAATTTGGATACAAACATTGGTTCAAGTGATGAACATAAAACTTTCTAATTATTTGTACAATTTGTATTTTCTTATTTATTCTAAACTATATTTACTATCGTATTATTATTTTTTCAATTTTCCACATGTTGGCACTAGTGTGTGTGGGGGTTATTGTTTTGGATTATAATGTTGGATTTGAACTGTTCCTGTTATTGTTTCTGGACTCCGATTTGGATTTAAATAGGACGTAAGTGATTTTGGGCTCGGATTTGGATTTTAGAATCCAACGTTTTGGGTTGTGGGCTCGGATTCTATTATTTCGATTACGGTCTGAACCCGATATGGATTTTAAAATTTAGAGTTTCTGGCTTGTCAACTATGATTTGGATTTTAAAATATAAACTTATTGATTCATTAGACTTAGATTTAGATTGGATTATATTGAGCAAAGCTGTAAAAAAAAATACAAAAGAAAAATCCAAGAAAAAATATGGAGAATTTTTTTTTGCTTGGGCATAGAAACATCTCCATCTTCTTAAACTCTTCCAAAACCCTCAAACATATTTTATAGCTCATTATTAACTTATTTATCATCAAGCTTCTCAAAGCCAATTTATATAGGGTCATAATAGTTTTTGGCTCGAATAACCTAAATATATAATTTGGTGTTATGGGTACCCTGTGAAAATATGATTGAATTTATTTTTTTTGACAACCGAGCATCCCTGGTTAGTCCAGGGATCCCATGACACACACACTCACGATCGAATCTAGACGTGCGTATTTAATTAAAGAAAGAAAATGGGAAGAGGAAATACCCGTGTAGCCCTACCAGCCCGTCGATCCTAACGTTTTCTTCGTGCGGGGGCTCAAACATGAGACCTCCCACACCGTACACCCATGCCACAACCAACTGGTCCATGAATTATGGGTAAATATGATTGAAAATTAAATCTAACCAATATAAATATTAAAATTTATGATATTTGATTAAAAAAATTACCACTTTAAACTTTTCATGGTGTGAGACAGCGCGTTTCTGAGAAACTGAATATATATTTTTCATGGAAACGCTGTCACTAGATTCCTTGGAGTCTTGCTCTTTATCTAACTATACATACTAGTGGGCGATTATCCCTCCGTACACTCTCACGTAGCTGATACTCATATCTATAGTCATCCATTAATTTCATAAAGTTTATAGAAAAGTTTAGTCTCCAATTTTAGCGATTGGTCACGGGTAGAATATCGTTTCTATGGGGTTTTTTATTCATGAATAGGGAAATCATTCATAAGAATAGTAGACCAGTAACTGAAATCTATACTTACGTCTATCATAAAATGATATTTGTGTATATATTCTCTTACGTTATAGAACAATATTCGAATATGTTTACCCTCTTTAGAATCTCTAACGATTGAACGTTAAAATAAAAATTGAGTTTAAACAAATTGAAGTTTAAAGTTTTATCAGAAGTCCTGGGTTTCGTGACTTCCAATATGTGCAGGCGCTTACGGTTAATTTCCATTCTATTGTCTCAGAGAATACCAAGTTGAGATATCTTGTTAGCCTATTTTAAATCACATCGTTTTAAAGGAAAGATCATTACAGATATATGTACTTACACATAAAAAACAATATATTAGAATCATCAAAAGGTTTCATTACAGTGCTGTGAATACTACATTTACATTTGTTTATATTTCAAAAATGTACAAAGCTTTATAAAGAAAATCTATATTTTAGGCGAAGTCCATATGTGGGGAAATCATATGTCGAGTTGACATTTTTAGAGCTTGAGCGGGTACTTCCAAGTGGGACACAACTGCATGTTGTTTGGAGCAGAGAAACGGAAACCTCCTTTAGGGTTCCTGATAGGAGATACCCGATATGATATATCCAATAACGGTTCTTGATAGAGAAACCCGCTTTGGTGAGATATCCGCTTGAAGAGATACCCGTTTGGGTGGGATATCAACTTTGGGAGATACCCGTTTGGGTGGGATATCAACTTGGGGAAAAACCCGCTTAGATAGGATACCCTCTTGGAGAGATACATGCTTCGGTGGGATATCCGCTTGGGAAGATATCCACTTTACTGAGATATCCACTTGGGGAGATATCCACTTTACTGAGATATCCACTTTATACTCTTTTGAAAGAAAATCCTCATTTTAATAACTTTTTAATGTGAAAATAATACATTATCTTATTTCCAATATTGAGAAGAACTATCTGTATATGTTATATTCAAAGTTCACTTGGAGAAAATAGAATTTCTTCCATTTTCAATTTTGTAGGGAACATACGGTTATATTCTATGTTCAAATATATAAAGAAAATAGGGTTTCATCCATTTTCGCTTGTTGAAACTTATGCTTTCCTCTATGTTAAATATGTTCACAAATATAGGGAGTCCTATGTATTCAAAATATTGTTTGAGAATATAAGATTGGTTTTATATCTAAGTTAGGAAAATATAGTTTCCCTTATTATTTTCTAGTTATTTATAGAAATTAGGGTTTCCTCATTTCTAAATTTGTAAATAATATAGAGTTATGACCTATGTTCCATATATAAAAAAAAATTAGGATTTTCCTATTTTCCTGTTTGTAAAAAAGTTAAAAATCAAAATCCAAGGAACAAAGAAGAGTCGAAGATGAAAGCGTTCTACAAATTTTCTATTTTCTTTATTTCTTTTTCTTCTTCTTCTTCTTGTTCTTGGAGATGAGAATAAAGAGTAGGTTTTGTCTCTTGTCTGATTGAATCCTTCTCGTTCTCTTTATTCTCTCAATTTTCTACTTTCTTTATTCCTTCTTCTTCTCCTTGGAGATGAGAATGAAAAGTAGTTTTGTCTCTTATCTAATGGAATCCTCTTCCTTCTCTCTTTTCTCTTTTGAGATGTGTGTGTGTGTGAGAGAGAGAATAATGGAGGAAAGAGGTCCTAGGTTCTTCTTGCGTTAGGTGGCGGCAAAAAAGTATACCCTCCACCATTTTATTCAACGATCGACACCTTCCAACTTGATATACATCTTCTAATTACAACACTATTTTATATGATTACAATATCATTTTACCATTGATTTAGTGGGTTCAAAATTAATGGTTAACCGACAATAGAACTTTTTACATTGCTAAATCAATGGTGAAATGGTGTTGTGATCATATGAAATTTGGTGTATCGACAAATTAGAGGATGCATATTAAGTTGGAAGATGCCGACGGTCGAATAAAATGGCGGCGGACGTACTTTTTGCCGCTACCTAACGCAAAAAACCTCATTGAGCCTCTTTCCTCCATTATTCTCTCTCTCTCTCTCTCTCTCTCTCTCTCTCTATATATATATATATATATATATATATATATATATATATGAGTTGGAGTAGTTACTAAATTACTCCATTATTTTTAGGGATAGTGCAGGAAGAAATAACACCTTATCGTCTTAACAGACTCTGATTGCTCGGTTTTTGACGATACTCAAATTAGTGTCTTCACGAAGACTATCTTTGATTGGCTAATAGTGGGTTGGGCTCAACTTCTGATTTGACGGGCCGACCGTTCACATGAGCATAAGGAATCTATATTCGAGCGTTCTCTTCGCAGGTAGTCAATTAAGACTCCTCGAAGATAAGGGTTTAATGGATAACCTCGATTGGGAGGCCCGGTCGAGTGGTAGCTGTAATTTGGTATACATTGCCAAAACTCGTAGCAAAGAAAAGTTTTGGTATTCTTCTTATGCCTAGATCCAATCTCCTGGTTCTTGCGGAAAGGAAAAAGAATTTCACGCTCTTTCTTTCGGGAAGGGAGGATTAGGGAAATCCTATTGATTATTGTTTTCTCCAGACCTCCGGGAAAAGCATGAAAAAAGGCTCGAATGGTACGATCCCTTCGTCACCCCAGATTGAAAGGGGCGATCTCGTAGTGCATTACAGTTTACCTCGTTGCTCTCCATCCTTTCTTTGTATGGATTCACTGACTGGCCTTCTTGTCGAGTCTTGAAGGAGGATGAATGGTATAGTGATCCCATGGCTCAATCATGGTTTAGCCGGCCCAATGGTGCCCTCTCCTCTTTTCCTATGCGGAGTCACAGGCAGCGCCTCAGAAAAAAGCACAGACGAGTCACATGCAGGGAAACTTGCACGTGTGGTTCTGGCCGGGGACCCTATGATCAAGTGACGGCTGCTACACAGCCAGGATTCCAGTGCACACAGAACATGGTAGAGTACGAAGCTCCCCCCTTAGTGGGGTCCGGACCCATACGAGTGAGCAGAAAAGAGGCCCTGGTGAACCGTCATAATAATAACAAGTGAATAAGTGTAAGCTTCGCTGCCCGACAATATGGATTCTCAATATTATGCCTTGAAGAGGACTCGAATCTCCACGCTCTTTAGGACGAGATTTTGAGTCTCGCGTGTCTACCATTTCACCATCAAGGCATCTTGAAAGTACTTTCATTCCTCTATCCACTTATTCGTTCTTTCATATACTTCCCACCAATAGATAGAGACAAATGGGAATAACCGAACCACATCTACAAAATGCCACTACCAGGCAGCTGCTTCAAAGCCAACGTGATGCTCCTTTGTCAGATGACCAAGATATTGGTGAACACCACATATGATCAAGAAAAGAGTACCTATAATCACATGAAAACCATGAAAGCCAGTTGCTGAGAAAAAGGTAGAACCATAAATATTATCCGAAATTGTAGAGGACCGTTAGGAAGAGGAGAAGTTCGGGCACGTGGTTGTAGGGAGTGGAGGAAAATGTTTTGTTTTCCGAGATCTCCTGATCCAAGAAAATTTATTTTTCTTTTCCTTTTTCTTTTTCTCCATCTTGCGATAAAGTGGTTTAGGTTTCTTGCGCAGCTCCTTCGGACCCTTTGTGGTATGATCTTGTGCTTGAATAACTTGCTTAAGGTGAGCAGTCCTATCATTAAGAGTACGAAAAGGTAACGATACTATTTATCTGAACCTACATAGAAAACCTTCAAGAGATTTACAGTCTCTTGCTTTTGACCACTTGGCTACTCTCCCCCTCCCCGGGCCCGCCACTATGCTTTTCTGTTCGGGACCACTCCTTTATCGTTCGTGGTCGCCTGACTTCAAAGTGTCCATATAATCTAATTCAACCACTCTCTTTCTATACGCCAATTTGGCCACTATTAGTAGATAAAATAATTTCTTTCACTTCTGAATCCCAAATAATTCGATTAGGAGTTAGTACACAAAGATTTAAGGTCATTTCTTCAATTTGCTCTCCCCTTCTAAGTTCATAGCTTTCGCGGTAGCTTCATCAATGTTACCTACCAAATAAAAGGTCTGCTCGGGAAGACCGTCTAATTCTCTGGAAAGGATCAGTTGAAATCCTCTAATTGTTTCGGCGAGACCAACATATTTTCCTGGAGAACAGGTAACTTGTTAGTTATATGTATGCCCTAGAGACCATTATTGTACATGTGATGTATATTATAGTGGATGTTTGGATATATATATAGAGGAATTTCTTGCTCGACATGATAGTATGCTATCTGGTTGCTCTTTATCTTAATATGTTGACTTGTATATGTGATGCTGTCTTTCTCTTACATGTTAATAAAGCCTTTAGGTTGTGTACTTGACTACCAGGACTATGATGGAGATCATACTAGTGGGGCCAAGGGTAGTCCGCAAGTACACCCTAAAATTGTTCCTAGTCGAGGGTGTATCGAGATAGGGCATTGATATTCTGGAGTAGACTGGCGTGTACGCATCTTGACCCATTTGATGGGCGATAGATGATCCCACATCCATTGGTGTTTGACATCAATGCTCAGTGGAGACTGGGTACACTGAACGGACTCGCCGAGAACTCCTAGTTGGTATTATACCTATCATCAGATAGCAGTTCTCTGGTGATACTGGTACATGTCGGTCTGTAGACCCGAGATCATTATAGAGTCTTGTGTGATTCCCACTGTGCTTTGATTTCAATCTTACCACGTTCAAAAGAACGTGCAAAACGGTGGCTTTTGGGTACAATCTCGAATCACATGGAGGCAATGAGCAATAGGAGGGGATTCGTCTCTCCCGGAATTGGGGGTTGATGTTGCGCTGTATTCGATTGGACATAATAGGAAGTCCCTGGCCAGGGCTGATACAAAGATTTACTGATAAGTGTTATCGGTAGTTTCTCGACCCGTTATGAACCTCACATCGGCACGACTTATCGGTTATTGGGGTCTGACGTTTACCACCCCTATACTGGATATGCGACATATCAGACGAAGAGATCGGACTGTACGGTAGTGTTACTGACAGGCTTTTGCAGGAGTTATAGCGGGATTGCTTGCTGATCTTCTGATCGTTCAATACCCGGATAGCCGTTACGTCCAGCTAGTACCGCTGACGGCTTGTGGGTGCTTGATGTGATCATTACCTACTGCCGGCGTATTGACGAGTCTTTAGAGTCCTACACAGAGATTTCACTGGCTCAGGCAAAACGAAGTAGGAGCATATATGTGATATGTGCGGGACCGAGATTAATACGAGTATGTGATACCGTATTCTATTCTCATGATATAATGTATCGATCAGTTATATGTGATACAGCCGGGTTATCGAATCAAATGTTGATTCGATAAATCGATACCGTATCGGTCAGTTATATGTGATATAGCTGGGTTATTGAATCAAGTGTTGATTCGATAAGTTGATACAAATAATATTAGTTGGTCATATTATGTATAGCCGGATTATTAAATCAAGAGTTGATTTAATGATTTATTTTATAATTATATATTTGATATATTAATTTACATTAATTAATATTAGCCCACTTAAGCATTTCTTTTTCTCACATGTGCACACTTAATATATATGTGATATATATTAATTGTGTTTTATTTATGTGTCATGGTTGATGATACATGCAATATGGGTGTATGAGACTTACACCATGATAAAGATAATGTAGAGTTTATTTATTTATAGTAATTCAATTATTAGTTGGAAATTTGTCACATGGCATGAAGCTTTGAGAAGCTTGGAGATCTATTGACTTAGTCCACTAGTTTTGTCTTACACTAGATATTTGTTAACCCAACCATTATCTAAACTCATGGTTAAGTCTCTACATGAGTGATATTAGATTTTTTCTCACCCATGATTGCCATTCACTCTCTCCTCTATTATTTTGCTTTTTCTTCCTCTTGAGATGAGAGAGCTTTCTAGGTTTTGAGAGAAGCTTAAAAATTAGTGAGAAAAGTAATTTTAAAGTGGGCAAAAATCCTACTTCATCCTCTACTAGATTAGCACTTTAGTATAGGGTGTTAGCTTCACTAATCCCACATTAGTGAAAAGGTAGCTTGGATTAGTGACTCTTCGACGTAGATCATCTTTGGCCTCGGAAACTTCGTGCAAGCTCGTTGCTTTTTTCTTGTAGAGTCATTCAAGAGTCCGCAAGATCACTACTTGGAGCGAGGGGACTACTACAAGGAGCTATAGAAGTGAAGGACCGGACTATAAAGGTTGTAATTCCTAATCACTTAGTTGTAAAGTAGTTTACACATTGTATTGTCTAAATCTTTAGTTAAGATTCTAGGGTTAGGATTGTTTTGTACGGTAAATTTTTGAAAATGGCATGGACGATGCCTCCCGAAACCTTGCCGTCGTGCCAAGCAATCCTATATAACTGACAAAGGCGGAGCTCGTTTTCTGATCAGAAAGGAGCAAGCCGGGCTGGTCTATGCGGAGCAATTCTTTAGTGGCCGCACCGAAAGGCATGCCCCTCTGTGTAAATGGTGGTGGAGGTTGGTTGAAGAAGATGATGTTACGCGGCGTTCAGAACCAGCCGTCGAAGTTAATGAATTCGAAAGAACGAAGAAGTAAGGAAATGAGACGACTCTTTCTTGAACTATTTCATAAGCAGATCTTCCCCTCCACACTATTTACGAGTTTTTATTCGTCCCTCCATCCCGGATCTCTAGGAAGAGGGCTGACAGCAACACCATAAATCGAACGAGTCGGGCCTTTTTAAGGTTAGTCCTTTTTTGGTTATGTTGGCTAGCCGCCTGTTAGATATTCAACTACTCACTTGTTTTCAGCCCTTTTTTTCAAAGCAAGAAGCCGATACCACCTTTTCAGGAGTCATTGAATCGTTGGTCACACAACTAAAGAATGTGACATCCTGAAGGATTTGACCGGAATATTGAATAAAAAAAGACAGGGAAATAACAATGAAGGAATTTGAGCGCTGATGTAGCTAACAACCACATTCATAGTCGATTCATTAAGGTAGTCAATGTTGGTAGTTGGCCATTGGACAAAGACAGTTAAGTAGTCTGGTAACGACGAATAGCTCTTTTTTATCGATTGATTGGCAGATTCGTAGCGAGGTAGGGGAACATTCCTTTCTTATCCCATTCACCGATTCCTATAAATAATCCAAAAAGGGCTATACTTACCGAAAAATGCATTTTTCAAAAAATCATACCAATCCAAGAATCACATTATTTCTTCACTTTCCGAGCTGAAACTCTTTACTCTATTTCTTGAATTTCCTTTGTTTAGTTGTTTCAGTAATTAGAGGCTCGTGATTCCTAAGAAATGATTCAAACTGGCTTTGGGCAATGGGGCGAGGCTAGTCGAAAAGCAGGCTAGCGAGCCATGAAGGTCGTGAAGCATCTGATGTTTTAAACAATATCGATCGGCTTATTGCTTTAAACGCTGGATAAGACTCTCTTTAGCAGTTTAGTTCCCAGGCTTGTAAGCAAGTATCAGGGCTAAGAGAGAGATTGTTTAAGACCTCATTTAGAGGGCTGACTTTCGATCCCGATGAAGCTCTTATCTGCTTCCAATTCCCGAACCAGTGAGTAGTTGCCCAGTAGACAAGCACGAACGTATTCTGTTGCTTGTCCGGTGAGCCCGGAGAAGTCCAATAACCGGATTTGTAGCTACATGGAGCCCGGTGAGCCTTAAACATGTGCACGCCTGCACCTAATAGTACGCGGAAAATCACGACCCGAAAAAACGGGGGCATTTGTGAAGGTGACCTTCTTTCGGGTGAGAGGCTCACTGCAGTTGCCGTAGTAGAGAGAGAATCCTTTCCGTTCTGTTTCCGGTCTAGTGCTCAGACTCTTGAAGGTCAGGTGGTTCTTAGTGATGTCTAAATATTTTCCGTGCAAGAGAAGTTTCTCGTCAGGAAAAATAATAGAAGAAGCATCCGACTCTTTCATGCATACTTCACTTGGCTTGGGGGGATATAGCTCAGTTGGTAGAGCTCCACTCTTGCAATTGGGTCGTTGCGATTAAGGGTTGGATGTCTAATTGTCCAGACGGTAATGATGGTACCTTGTACCTGAACTGGTGGCAAGGACAGGTGCCAAACCCTATCCATTCTTCTCCCATCCGGGTGAAAAGGTTCCTCACAAAAGATCTCTCGACACATAGGTTCGATTCTCTTAGGCCGTCTTTGAGGTCTGCTTTCGAGCTTGTTTGAATTGACTGAATCCGAATGAGAGTCCGGAGGATGTGAGAGTTTTTATCCTAGGAGTCTCATGCCTTACCCGGCACGACCAAACAACGGAATGAGCGCTAACACGATATTTGTTTGAATGGTGTGGGTTGGGTTTTAGCTGCTTACTCTCCTCTTAGGTTTGATCTCTTCTCTTCTAGCCCATCCAATTCGGGACCGTGCCGACGATCTTCATGGCCATCCCGTATGTACAATTCGGGAAAGTCCTTGTTGATTCAAGGCCCATCTCTCAGCGGTCAATCCTCTTTGCTGCTCCGGTCGCAACATCTGTGCCTACTCCGGTTCCGAAGACTACTCTATTTTTTCTTTTCTGTTTTTGGTTCCAACAGAGATACAAAAAATTAATAGAGACTTGCAAAAGATTATGATATTCTAATTCTGGTAATAATCTTTTTGATGTTTTTTTAAGAAAGTAGTTTGGTAAGTTAGTTTTATAAATACTGGGCTTAATATTCATTTCAATATGTTTTGTGGATTCCAAACCACAAACGTTGGGGGACTCTAAGTAGGGTTGAAAGCTTGGTTTCGATTGCCGTCTATCCGCTAACGCGGAAAAAAATCATATGGAAATCTATCTATAAAACTTTTTATAGGGAGGAGATGAAACCGTACACGTGGCAGATTGGGTGTGAGAACCTATCTTCTTTTCTTCATTCACACCCAATCTGCCACGTGTACGGTAGATCCACACCCAATCTGCCACGTGTACGGTTTCATCTCCTCCATATAAAAATTTTTATAGATAGGTTTCCATATGATTTTTTTTTCCCGCTAACGCCGCGTCATTACTTGTACAAATTAATTTAAAAATTTATCAACACAAAATAAAGTTCAAACGTATATAAATAAATAAAATATACAGCTATTTACTCTTATAATTTAATGCAATCTCCAATCAAATCCGCTTGTAATTGTTCAAATTCATATGCGCCTTTAAAGGTACAACCACTAAAAACTACAACTTATAGTTCCAAAAACATTTTTGCTATAAAATTACTTATAAGAAAAACGTTCGATGAAGAAAATTACCAAACCATGTTCCTATATTTTGACTCGTACTCCAATCAATTTGTATACCTCTGTTAGATCCCTTTCTCAACAATATAAATTGTGTCCAAACTTACGTTTTGTGTATGACACCTTTATAATGGTATAAGACACACTGTCCACAATTTTTCTACTACGAAGTCATAAAATAAAAATAAAAGGAAAGTTATAAAAGAGGATATATCTAACTTTTTAAGAAAAAGAATATATTAAAAAATCGTTTATAGCACCCATCTTAGATCAATTAATTTGTATCCACCTAGCTTAGGCCCATATTAAAAAAAAACCCTCCTTTAATTGTAGCACAACATCAGAATGTCATGGGCTATATTCACACCCAAACCAATTGGCTCATAGACTGGTGGCGAGTATATATATACTATTTGTTGAGTTTGCCCCGTATTCTTGATCCCTAAAAGTTTCCCAATAGTTTTCGGCATTCACAGAATTTTTTGCCCCAGCTTCAGATTCAGCTACAGTAAGACGGCAGACGTTTGAAGCTTAATCTTTAGACGTCTGACACATATTAGAAGACATGCACACAGAGAGAGTTGATAGACGTCTGCTCTCTTGTTTTTGAGACGTCTGTCAACGCTATGTAGTTTGGGAATATTTTGGGCAGACGTCCAACAAGTTTTCTTCAGACGTCTAGTCCCGCTTTGCGTTTTGGACAGACGTCTGGCAAACGTCTGCCATATTGTTCTTCAGACGTCTGCGCACGTCTCGGACCGAATCTTTGTGCTGTTGGGAAATTAGTTATTTGATCTTATCTGTTTAATACTATATATATTGTACCATTTTTTGTAACCCTAGATCGGATAGCTTTTGAAATAATTTGAACCTTTTGTATTTGTGAGAGGAGGCTGGGGTTTTGTGAGATTTCATCCACCGTTTGTAACACTCCATATTTGTTTGATTAGTAAATCTTCTCTTTCGTCTGTGGTTTTTCACGTAAGGGGTTTCTACGTAAATCTGGTGTCCTTTTTGGTTAGTGCTCTTATTTCCATTACTTTTGTTTATTTGATTGCTTCTCTATATCGTTTGTTATTACTTCAAGATCGTATTTGCCGCAACAAACTGGTATCAAAGCCAACAACCGGTATCAGAGCTTCGTTGTGGTTGTGTTCAGGAGATTTGGTGCTTTGTTTGAAACGTTAGGTCTTCGATCTCACGATCTAAGTTTATGGTGGATAATGATGTTTGTGTACTCTTCCCCATCTTCTTAAATTGTGATCTTAAAGTTTTAGGGATTGTAAGCACTCAAGGTGTCTTCTTTTGATACTACATCATATCTTCAACGATTATGAAATTCGATATTGAGAAGTTTGATTGGTCTGTGAGTTTTAGTCTATGGCAAGTTTATATGATTGCTGTATTGACAGAGAATAATTTGAGAAAGGAAATTCTTAGGAAGGATTCAAGGCCTTCCACTATAACGGAGGAAGTATGGGAGGAGTTGGATGAAAAGGCCCTCACAACTATCCAGTTGTATTTGACTGTCACAACCCGGAAACGGCACGCGACCGGCACTTGAATCGCATGAAGTCTATAGGATCCCACCGTAACTGGTGCAGCCATGATTTGGGATGCTGCACTTTTAGGCTGAATTTAGAGGATGTTGAAGGAATCAAACACTAATAATGGCAATTTACCAAACTAGGGTTTTATTAATCAAAATCTACCTATTGCAACTGCAAGGAGTCTCTTAAATAAACCCCATACAAAATCAAAAATCACAACTAATTTGCCAACAAAATAAAAAATGTCTAAAATTGATAACCGCTAAAAATAGAAAGTTGCTAAAAATCGAAATTAATTATTTGATTGTGTTCAAAATTGATTCCCGACACTGCTTGTAAAATCTTAACTGATTCGGGCGTTGATTTCATCTCAAATTTGAAAGTCAGAGTTTCGAAGCAAATTTTTGACCGCGATTTCGGGACCCTAAATGATGGATTTTCGCGATTCTGAGAGACGTCAATGGTGCGTGCAGTATTGACCAAGACGATTTTGCGAGAGTTTCGATTTGACTTGGAGAATGTGCGAATTGGACAAGATTTAGCAGTTCCGGTTTCTCGGTTGAACTAGACGTGTCGTGTTTTGGAACGATCAAGCCGCTCCATGAAGGCTGGAGTTGCATCATCCACCCCGTCGTAAAAAGAGCTCGATCTCGAGCTCAGGGCGTCGCCCTCGGAAGAGCTTCCATCACCCATATATGGAATCAAGTGCTTGGCGTTGAATATGTCTGAAGTTTTCAAATGACCAGACAACTTCAATTGATACGCGTTGTCGCCTACCTTCTTAAGAATCTTACAAGGACCCACCTTTCTGTTACTCAATTTATTATACTCACCTATAGGGTAGCGGTCCTTGGTAAGGATGGCCCAAACAAAGTC
Source organism: Agapanthus africanus (assembly GCA_030015575.1). Lineage (NCBI taxonomy): Eukaryota > Viridiplantae > Streptophyta > Magnoliopsida > Asparagales > Amaryllidaceae > Agapanthus > Agapanthus africanus. Next base: position 465,279,352 of record CM057343.1, read on the forward strand.
ACCTTCTTTGAACACCACGTGACGACGATGCTTGTACGCAGCAGCTTCATATTTGGAATTGGCAGCTTCAATCTGTTGTCGAACTTGATTATGAATGCTTTTCAGGTGCTCGGTCATGTCTTCAGCTTTAACATTGGGACACCTATATGGAGAATCAGCACCAAGTCGAGGACGCCAGTGAGGTTACTTCCATACATGATCTCAAATGGACTTCTCTTCGTTGTGCGGTTAAAAAAACAGTTGTAAGCGAACTCAGCTGGTGCGAGGGCGAGATCCCACTTCCTTGGGTTGTCTCCAATTTGGCCACGGAGGAGATTACCGAGGGTTCTATTGATCACTTCAGTTTGACCATCTATGTGCGGGTGATAAGCGCTGCTAAAGCACAGCTTAGTGCCCAGATTCTTCTATAAGGTCTTCCAAAAATGGCTCATGAACTTATTGTCCCAATCCGATGTGATGGATTTGGGTACCCATGAAGGCACACGATTTCTTTGAAATACAGGTCACCGATTCGAGATGCGTCTATAGTTTTCTTGCAGGCCAGAAAATGCGCCATCTTGGAGAATCGATCAACCACGACACAAACTGAGTCCATGCTCCTTTGAGTTCGGGATAAGCCTAGGACAAAGTCCATGCCGACGTCTTCCCATGGTGCTGCTGGAACCGGGAGCGGGGTGTACAAACCCGCGTTCGTGGCCATCCCCTTAGACAATTGGCAAATATGGTGCGCTATCCGAAATGTATCGCATCTCGTTTCATGTTAGTCTAGTAGTAGTTACGAGAGATAAAGGTCAGGAGTTTGTCGCGCCCAAAATGGCCCTCGTTATGAAGTTCCTCCACGATATTTTCTCGCAGCGAACACTCAGGGATGCAGAGTTGCAGTTCCCGAAAAAGATAGTTGTCCATCAGCAGATAGCCCGACTTACATTGCTCGGGTCCATGTTGAGGTTGCTTTAATCCTCTGTGAATAGGACCGAAGAACGGGTCCACAGGGTATTGTTCATGAAAAGTATCAAACCCTACAATACGGGCTTGTATTATGGAGAGTAAGGTCGCTCTTCTGCTCAAAGCATCGACCTCTTGATTATCGACCCCGTATTGTGCTTCAAGGAGAAGGTGAACTGTTGGATATATTCAACCCATCGACCATTGATTAGTCTAAAATATTGCATATTTGAATGAATATTTTCCCCACTATTGTTAAGTACTAAAATGTGTTAATTGTAATTATAGAACATATGAGGGTTTATGTGTAAAAAGTTTATTATCATATATTTCTACATTATAAATTAACATAACGAGGGAAAATACATGCATATAATATTTATATGAAATATTAGTAATTAAAATATGCATATCATATCAAATATTTCTAATCAATATTCTTAACATATAATATCATATAAAATGGTTAGGATAATATCTCAAAAAAAATACCAAATACTACTAACACTTTGATTTGAGATATTGTGCAGATTAGCTCAGGTCTGGAATCCAAGAGATCCGGGATAAATTAAGATGTCTGAATCAAATCTGCCAAAATATCGAAGCAAATCGTAAGATCTAGTAATGGCAGAGACTCAGAGCATTATTTTTAGAATCTAGATATCGAGAGGATCTCTAAAAATCAAGATAAAATAGCACAAAAAATCTCAGAGACTGAAACCATCAATACACGGCGGAACCGCGGCCGAATAGGCCAATATGCGACGGTTCTGCGGTGGTTCTAAGACCGTTTGATGAGATATTGTGGTGATTGGATTATATCAGCATATAATCACAGATGGTATTTAGAGTTTCTAGTTTCTGTGACTATATATAGGACCGAGAGTTTCACATAAAAAATGATCACCGAAGAGATCAAGATGTCCAAAAGCGATCAGTGCATCCAAGTGATCATCAACTAGTCATCTACTTCCAACAAGATAGAGATCTAGAGCAACTAGGGTTCTTGTACTCTGCTTTCACAAGTTGTATGAAATAGTTGATTAATAAAAGTTGTGTTTTTATTATTCTTTTGGCATTTAATTTCCGCACTTACTTTCTGCATTTTAATCATGTTTTCATTCTTTAACCTTTCTTCTAAATCTCAAACCACGAGTGAGTAATTCCTAGCTTGCTAGGGTTTGTAGGATAGGGTAGAACAATGGACGAGAAAATCATTTAACTTCTTTTAAACATTTTAAAGTTTATAAACTTTAGCAAAATAAATGTTAACATCCTTATCGGGCACGCTATCAATTTATTGCTAGTCACGACCACGATTCAAGATTGGTTTAACACTTGTTTTGTTAGGGTCTAGAAATGAATAGAGATCAATGCAAGGACAAGCGTTAGTAGTGGGGAAACCCTAGTTTCTTCCAAAGAACCCTGATCTACATTCATCATCATCGATCTAGTTTTAAACTATTAAAAGATAAAAGGAGTCATTTTTAATTATTCATGCATTACTACTAAGTCCTATGAACCCTACAAGCCTATTCTTCATAAATCTACATCCGTATTAAAATAGATCTACAACCAATCATCCTTCTTCAATCAATTCGTCTAAAGCAAGAAAAATGTTCACATTTCCCTGCGGACGACCCGTACTCATCGCGACTAGCTACTAGCGATACCGTCTTGATTGCGGTTATTTACATTCTTTGCAAATATCGCCGCTCAAAGGCCAATCAAATGGTGTCATTGCCGGGGAAACGGTCGAACTTTTTTTCTTATTATTCGGGTTGATTTCTTATAAAATCCGGCAACCATAAAATAAAATAAACGAGCACCAAAACCGCATCTTGTGTATTTAACGATTATTGTGTGAGTTTTGCAAGTGAATCTGATGTTACTGGAGCAAAGAAATAGAGATTCAGAGACTTTCAACGTAGCCCAGAGGAGTATAGGAGGGCCCTGAAGAAAAATTATCAAAAGAACCCTCAAGACGGCGGCTGAATTGCGGCGGAAGTGTTAGTTTTGCGGCGGAACCGCGGCAGCTTGGTGGAATTGCGGTGCCAAAATCCTCAGGTATCTTTATCAAATCTTTCTCTCTCCTCTAAGCTCCAATAATCTGATCTTTCTTGCAGGATTCTTTCCAAATATCACCGCTCAAAAAAATCTTTTTGCGTGTTTTGATAGTGGTTTGTTTTGCATATTTAAACCGGATTTTAAGGGGCAATAAACCCAAATTCAGATTAGGTAGGGATTTTATCCCCTTTCCTAAACCCCACAAATCACAAACGTGCATACGCATCAACCTACATTAATAAAAATATCTAGACCAATCCCTAAGGACTGTCGCGCTCAATTAGGACAGAGGAAGGTCGTGGGTAATCTATTGCTTATCCGCATTTTTCTTATGGTGTCTAAGGCAAGTGTGACTAAGATAAGTGGTTACTTAATTAGGCCCGCTATTTTCGGTGATTCGTATAGCGGATACCTCCTACTTACCTGGCCACAAGATTGATAAGGAGGTAGTAGAGCATTGATCTTGCGACTTGTCCTTTGGAAGTCTAGAAGCGGTTTAGTGACTTGACCTAGGAGACCCTAGTTCTAGAGATTGATTTTGCATTTTTTGATTTGTTGAGTCAAGCCTTAAGTCTGACTATTTTTAAAAACAAAACAATTTCCAAAATCCAAAAAGAGCTTAAATCATTACCTTTTCACCCTCTTTTCTTTTCACCTTCTTATAATGGGTAACCCAAACAGACGAACTCTTGCTGAGCTGTGCTATCCGGAACCAGATATATCTTATTTTCGTAACTGCTTCGGTACAAAATCTGACTCTACTATGTCTTTAAGAGATAGGATAGAGCAAGCGGAAAAGAATAGTTGGATATTTCACTCAAGGTCCTATCAATCGCATCAAAATTCCACATCTTCTTATGTTGATAATTCTTTTAAGACGAGTGAGGGAACTTCGAAACGAATGTCCATCGCTGAGTATATTGCGAAGGCTGAAATCCAAAATTTCAATCCTTTCACTAATCCAAAACGGTTAGGACAAAAAACAACATCATTTCCATATGAAAATATTGATACTCGTTTTGAGGCGAATACGACATCCTTTACACCCATGACCATTGCTGAACAACTAGCAATTGCCAGTCGTCAACTAACCAACCAATCTCAATATTCTTCATATCACAGTGTTGATCCTAATCCTGTTTATGAAACTTGGGTTCACCCTTCTAATTCTTATCCACAATACCAAACTTTCACATGGTTTCATGTTGACACTTATCTTTAGGCTAATGGGACAAGTCATAAACGCATGTCAATTGCGAAACACATTGAACTTGCCCTAGCCAACAATTAAAGGCATCTCTTCTTAACATTTCTCTTTAGGCTAATACGGCAAATCATAAACGCATGTTGATTGTGGAACATATTGAACTTGCCCTTAGCCAACAATTAGACACTTCCCAACCATACTCAACTTCCCCATCTTATCTAGATAGTGCTTCTGAAAATCAATTAGGAAGTTCCACGGTTCAAAGAGAATCCTTCATTAGAACTTCTTCACAAACTATGTGTAGTCCTGAAGTAGAGTTGGAATTGAGTAGTGAAAAAGAACAAGAGATCCATCAAAGTCAAACCAAAACTGATTCTTTTGATCTCGACAACCTCCATCCCGCACCCCAACCGAATATATTCGATGTGCAACTGCTTCATAGTGATGAGGTACCCGAGAATAATATGTTTGACTTTTCTAATAGTGAGCGTGAAAGAGAGTTTGACACCATTTCAAATCAAACCGATTCTTATTCGGCTACAAACCTTCCAACTCCATCAAGTGAACCTAGTGATTTATCAATTGAGGATAGTATAATTGATGAATTATTGATTACCTATTCGTTTGATTTGACCGATGGCGCTAGTTAGAGCGGTGATGAGAATATCGTTGAAGATGAACCCGTTATGTTAGATGAGTTGGATTCTCCAATCAATCATGTCCCTTCTATTGAATAGGAATATCTTCCTGTGCAATTAACCGATCCTATTCTTACCACCGACGTATCCGATAAACAGAACGATAGTCAGCCTTCATCTCCCACATCTGGTTCAACAACGCTTGACACACAAGTTTGTTTACCCATTTCATTACCCACTTTCTTTGATTCTTCTAATCTTATTTCAACTCCACCGAGTTTTGATGAATCACACTCCGACATTTCGAGTTCTATGATTCTTGAAAAACCACTCGATTTAGACTCTTTTGAGAAGGAGGGAGACGATCATTTCAAATCTCTTACCTCTATAATTTCTGACGAATCGAGTGTTTTGAATCTTGGTGCACAAAAGACCGACCTTGGAACTTTCAACCGTTCTAGTGAATCTGCATATTCCATCAATATAAATATTGATGAAATTATTACTCGGACCATTGATGAAAGTTTTGAAGATATTTTCGCCGAAGAACTCGCATTCCTAAAAGACATAGATGTTGTGATGATTCAACCTCCACCCGAAGAAGTTGAACCACCACCCCTACTTCTTATCCCATACGAGAATGTGACTATTTCACCCATTCCTAATCATTCACATTCTCGTTTTCGTTCACCATCACTATTTCGTCTCTACCAACCGAGACGTAAACCCGACCGATTACACCTTTTATCTCCACATTTCTTCACATCTATGATCTTCTACCAACTATATTGTTACATCGATAAAATATTCGAATGGTTGGTGTTGACTTTTGGTCTTTGTAAAGCTTTGCATAGACCAATAACTTTACCCCCTCTTATTATTTTAAATACTTAATTCTGTTTCACTCAAGTTTTGGGGGGGGGATAAAAATATTTTGGCGCTTGAAAGATAAACAAAATTTTTTAAATTGTGAGCCAAAAATAAGTTTGGGGGAGTATTTCACTGTCATTAATTTTTGTCCCTTTTACTAACTTTTCCTCCCAAGTCTACAGGTTTTAAGCTTAATAGATGACATCAGTGAGGACACTACTGCAAATAGGTTTGGGGGAGGTTTTGTGCTTATTCACGCATCATTTTTGCATTATACTAAATAATAGCATAAAAAAAATATTAACGAAAGTTAGAAAGTAAAAAATACATATGCAAGATAGGTAGAGGTTTAAGAAAAGCAAGAAAATTAGATATTTTATAACAAAACTAATAATAGGTAGTCATGAGCTGTTGTTCTAAGGGTTAGTAACATAAAGGGAATCACTAATCTGAGGATAGAAATACGTCTGAAAAATAGCCCTTATTCTTGAGTCAAAACATCTGAACGAACGTTGATACTCTACTATATGCACTTGCACACATCTTGAAACTTGGGATAGTAGAGCATACCTTGAAATGCTCTTGTCTAAAAGCATTAGTATGAAGGAAAATAAATATATAAACAAAAATATAAAAAAAAATGGTGGAGAAAAATGAACACTGGTTTTGTAATTACTTAAACTAGCATAAAAAAATATAGCGATGGTGCTTTATCATCTAGTGACTTAGACCAACTGGTTTGGGAGCCACTGCTAAGCCTTAGCTGTTGCAAGATGAGAATATTGCTAATTACGCCTAAAAGAGTGAGCATATTTGGTAATCGGTTGGTTAGTATCTCAAGAAGTATTAACGGTCGCATGAAGAATGTGTGAGCAATTCCATCTAAAATATTCACCGACTACAAAGTACTAAGGAAGATGGACAAGAGTATGATAGTTTGAATTGAATTCTCTAAATGTAGGGATGCTTTTTTACACACACGTAGGGGTATATGATCGATATTTGGAAGAAAGATAGGAAGGAAGACTAAAGGCGAGATTTTATTGAGAGATGATGTGATTTCCGACATCTTTTCATGACCATTAAGATAGGGTTCATGGCTACTAAAAATCTAGTGTAGTTTGAAACTCTTATTTTCAAGTTCTTTCTTTTATATATTGTTTATCTTTGTATATAACTTTTATCATCTTTATTTTATTATGGGATTTTGTGGGTGTAATCCGCTGAAAACCCCCAGGAGACAACACTCCTCCTGCTAGGGACACTTAGAGGTTTAAAGGTTTGTTGCACATGCTAAGTGCAATCGTGTTGCCTACGAAAGTGTGCTAGGTTTTTCTTTTTTCTTTTTCTTCTCTTTAATAACTAGTTTGCTCGGGATGATCAAAGTTAAGTTTGGGGGTATTTGATTAGTCTAAAATGTTGCACATTTGAATGAATATTTCCCCCACCATTGTTAAGTACTAAAAGATGTTTATTGTAATTATAGAACATATGAGGGTTTATTTGTAAAAAGTTTATTATCATATGTTTCTATATTATAAATTAACATAATGAGGGAAAATACATGCATATAATATTTATATGAAATATTAGTAACTAAAATACATATCATATCAAATATTTCCAATCAATATTCTTAACATATAATATCATATAAAATGGTTAGGATAATATCTCAAAAAAAAATACCAAATACTACTAACACTTTGATTTGAGATATTGTGCAGATTAGCTCAGGTCTGGAATCCAAGAGATCCGGGATAAATCAAGATGTCGGAATCAAATCTGCCAAAATATCAAAGCAAATCGTAAGATCTAGTAACGGCAGGGACTCAGAGTATTATTTTCAGAATCTAGACATCGAGAGGAGCTCCAAAAATAAGATAAAATAGCACAAAAAATCCCAGAGACTGAAGCCATCAATATGCGGCTGAACTGCGGCCAAATAGGCCAATATGCGGCGGTTCCGCGGTGGTTCTAGGACCGTTTGATGAGATATTTTGGTGATTGGATCGTATTAGCATATAATCACAGATGATATCTAGGGTTTCTAGTTTCTGTGACTATATATAGGACCGAGAGTTTCACATCAAAAATGATCACAGAAGAGATTAAGAGGTTTAAAAGCGATCCGCGAATCCGAGTATCATCAACTAGTCATCTACTTCCAACAAGATAGAGATCTAGAGCAACTAGGGTTCTTGTACTCTACTTTCACAAGTTGTATGAAATAGTTGATTAATAAAGGTAGTGTTTTTATTATTCTTTTTGCATTTAATTTTCGCACTTACTTTCTGCATCTTAATCATGTTTTCATTCTTCAACTTTTCTTCTAGATCTCAAATCATGAGCGAGTAATTCCTAACTTGCTAGGGTTCGTAGGATATGGTAGAACAATGGATGAGAAAATCATTTAGCATCTTTTAAACATTTTAAAGTGTAAAAACTTTAGCAAAATAAATGTTAACATCCTTATCGGGCACGCTACCAATTTATTGCTAGTCACGACCACGATTCGAGATTGGTTTAACACTTGTTTTGTTAGGGGTTAGACATGAATAGAGATCAATGCAAGAACAAGGGTTAGTAGTGGGGAAACCCTAGTTTCTTCCAAAGAACCCTAATCTACATTCATCACTATCTATCTAGTTTTAAACTATTAAAAGATAAAAGGAGTCATTTTTAATTATTTATGGATTACTACTAAGTCCTATGAACCCTACAAGACTCTTCTTCATAAATTCTACATCCGTATTAAATAGATCTACAACCAATCACCCTTCTTCAATCAACTCATCTAAAGAAAGAAAAATGTTCACATTTCCCTGCGGACGACCCGTACTCATCGCGGCTAGCTACTAGCGACACCGTCTTGATTGCGGTTACTTTATGAACACACACTTTTTAGCAAAACGATCAATCAACCATGTCGACGATTCAACTTATGCGACCCATTAATGTACTTAAGAGCTTTATGATCAGAATAAAGGATGAACTTGCGCTGCAATAAATAGTGCTCCTAATGTCCCAAAGTTTGGATGATGGCATAGAACTCGGCGTTGTAGGTGCTGTACATGGCCCTAGAGTCATTTAGTTTCTCACTATAGAAGGCCACTTGTCACTTTTCTTGACTGAGTACGCCACCGATACCCACCCCTGATGCATTACATGCCACTTCGAATATTTGTAAAAATCTGGCAAAGCCAGCATAGGGGTAGTAGTTAGTTTCTTTTTGATGGCATTGAATTCTTGCTGTGCTTCGTCGCTCCAATGGAAAGGTACCCGCGACTTAAGACAGTCTTTGATTGGGGCCATTACCTCACTGAAATTTGGTACAAAACGACGATAGAAGGAAGCGAGGCCATGTAAAATTCGGGCTTCATGAATGTTCCTTGGCGTAGGCCAGTGTCGAACTGTTTGTACTTTGGATGGGTCTGCACGCACCCCCTCACTGGAGACGATGAAACCCAAAAACATGACTTGATCTGTAATGAAGTAGCACTTGTTCGAATGGGCAAAGAGTTGTTGCTGCCTTAACACCTCGAGAACATTCTCATATCCTGCAAGTGAGTCTCACGAGAAGGGCTATAAATAAGAATGCCATCAAAATATACGATCATGCACCTTCCAAAGAATGGTTGTAGAAGGTGATTCATGACCCTCATGAATGTGCTTGGTGCATTGGACAGACCAAACGGTATCACCAGCCATTCATAAATGCTATTCTGCGTCTTGAACGCGGTTTTCCACTCGTCCTCTGGTCGGATGCGGATTTGGTGATACCCGCTCTTCAGATCTATCTTTGAAAAGACTTTGGCCCCTGCAAGCTGGTCAAGCATGTCGTCGAGTCGCGGTATCGGGAAGCGATACTTCATAGTGATTTTGTTAATGCTACCACTATCGATGCACATACTCCACGAGCCATCCTTCTTGGGAGTTAAAAGGGCTGGCATGGCGCAAGGACTCATGTTGGGTCTCACAAATCCTTTCTCCAGTAGCTCCTCCACCCACCTCCATAGTTCCTGGTGTTCTCCCGGGTTCATACGATATGCTGGTTTGTTGGGGAGACTTGCGTTAGGAATAAGGTTGATGCAGTGTTGTATGTTTCTCATTGGTGGGAGGTTGTTAGGCAACTTGTTCGGGAATACGTCTGCGTAATCCCGTAGCAATGGTTTGATAATATCAGGTAATTCTGAGGGTTCAGATTCTGCATGTGCTTCCGTGCTCACCAGGGCATAGATAACCCCGGTTACTTGTGCCTCCTCCTCAAAAGGACACACCTCATTGGTAAGCGTTACCTTGGTAAAAAGACTGCTTCCCTCCCCCGATGCGGGTTTGGGCCCAGCCTCTTCTCTCATGGACCAGAGCACAAATTTCTGGCCATCTTTCACAAAAGTATAGGTATTTTGCTGCCCATCATGCACTGTCTTCCGATCATACAGCCACAGCCGCACCAGGAGTAGATGGCATACATCTATGGTCATGACATCACACAAGGCTTCATCAAAATACTTGTTTCCCATAGAGAAGGAAACCAAGCAACGCGAATTTACAATCACTTCGCCACTCTTCTTAAGCCAGTGCAGTTTGTACAGGCGAGGATGTTTCTGGGTGACAAGGTCGAGCCTCTGGACCACCTTCTTAGAGATGAGGTTCTCACAACTTCCTCCTGTTCATCGCCAGAAGACGGACCTAGACGTCGGAACGTCTGGCCTGGGCAGATGCTATTTGGATATATCCGTCCATCTCTTCGAAGATGCCAAGTTGATTTATGGCACCGTATATCAGAGGTTTGGATGGACGCGGCCATTGTAGCGCGACTTCATCAGATTCCCCCTCATTTTATGAGGGTTTTTTAATTGTGGGGACGCTCTTCCCTGCGGGCGCAATCCCCTGCAGTTAATTACGTTACCGCATCGCGATAACCACTTTCTCCTGCTCCGGAAGTTCACTTCGTGTCGTGTGTTTTGTTTTTGTTTTGGTTGCCCGTGGATTTGTTCAGACCATAATATTGCATTTATTATTCCCCTATTCTTATCCTTTTTATAAATAAACAGGTACTCTTGACGCACGTTTGTTGCATATTACAGGATACAGGTTTCTGGAGCAAATACAGAGAAAAAGACACAAAACAACAGAAAAAGGGACTTTTGACCAACTATTAGACGGATCCTAGTCAAGCCTAGAAGAAGAACAGTACAAGGTCCAAAATGTCAAGTGAACGGTCAAAAGATACGAACAAGTTTTCACTGAAGATCTGGAGTAGACCCAGAAGCCCAACAGAGAAAATACATATAAAAATACAGAGCAAATGAACCCCTGAAGAAAGCCCAGAATTTTGGTGATCCCAGCCCACCAAAGGGCCGCGGATCCGCGGCCCAAGCCAACATTTGCCGCGGATCCGCGGCCATATAAGGCCCGTGTCGGTGCAGATTTTCTGTACTGTTGCGTCTGTGTGGGTGTTGGGATTCTTAGGGGGCAAATCAGTAATTGCGCATGTGCGAGACTCTGAAACCCTAATTCTCCTGTTTACTTATAAATTGTAATTTTAGATTGTAAAACCCTATGCCTCTTTTCAATAAATAAAATTCAGAAATTCTGGAAGTGACATTCAGATCTGTTCTTTATCGCTTGGAGGGAGCCATCACCATTAGTAAGTGTTTTTCTTTTATTCTTTTAATGTTATTTCATCCCCTAATGAGCGAGTAGTCTCCTCGCTTGTTAGGGTTAGCCTTAGGGAAAGGGTTGAGAGATGAGATCTCTCACCCCTTTCAATGCCATATTAAACTAACCCATTAAGAACTCCATGCATGCGCGCACAACCGCTCCCTGCGGCACCCTACCCCTCGAGGTAACGGTGAACCGCAGTATAAAGGGCCGGTTGCGCGCGTTTTCCATAGGGGTTAGGGTAATTAACGATAAAGGAAGGATACGAATCTAGAGGAAGAAAACATCTTCCCAAAAGAGTCGTATCCACTTTATCGATAATTACTATAACACCTAATGGATCTAAAATACGGCATTGAAAGCGGTGAGGAAACATCAATCTCCAAAACTTCCTCTAAGCCTAACCCTAGTAAGAATTTAAATTAGATTAATTAAGTTTTAGATCTAGATTTTTATAAAACCAAAACGACAAATAGAATCAACTCGTTAAAACACACTAAAGGAATTTACCCGTCTCTGTGGATCGACCCGCACTCACCGGCTAGCTGCGAAGCGACGCCGTTTCTTGATTGCGGTAATTATATTTTTGATCGTAAAATCTCTATAATCAAATGGCGCCGTTGCCGGGGACGGCGTAATCTTTCTTTTTTGTGAATTTTCGGGTTGATATAAATTTTAAAAATTATAAAAATCTGAAAATATAAAAAAATAAAAAAATAATCAAATTTGATCTGTTTGAAGGGTGTATCTTTTGGATCTTGCAGGAACAGCAAAGAATCAAGGATCTGGAATTTTACAAAGGGCAAATAAAAATTTGGTACATAGGAACAGAGAGGAATTGAAGGTACAGAACCACAGAAATTTTTCCAGAGCACGATCCTACCTGACGACCGCGTTTCCGCCGCAATTAGGAGCCTCCTGCCGCGGATCCGCGCTCTCTGTGCCACGTCAGCGCACCAAATTTTTCTGGTTTGATTTTTCTCTCTCCCCTCTGCAATCTCCCATATATCTCTCTGTAAAAAAGTTTTCTGCAGGATTTCTTTGCGTAAAGAGTCTTTCTCCCCCTTCTCGATAACAAATTTCTGCAGGTTTCTTTGCGCCGCGCTAAAAAAATTCTGAATGCAAGTGAAATTTTATTTGTTTTGCATAATTTAACCGGACTCTAAGGGGCTATTTGACCAAACTCAGATTGGGTGGGGATTTCATCACCCTTCCCAGGACCCCAGAAAACACCTAAAGCATTTTGCATCGACCACCTTTAATTAAAAAAAGATTAGACTCAGACCTAAGGACAGCGAGCTCAATAGGAAAAGGACTAGGGTAGGCATCGGCCGTTTATCCTAACCGACATTGCAGTGTCTAGGCTAGTGGTTTTTAATTAGGCCCACTGTAGTGGTGGTTCCTTCCCACTTACCTGGCCGTATTTGTCCGTGAAGAGGCGGTTTGAGGTCTATTTCTAGCCCTAGTTAGGAGCTGTCTAGCAGACCTAGGCGACCCTAGATCTAGGCCTGATTGTGCATGTGTGGTTGATACTTTTGTGTCACGAGTCCGTTTTCAAAAAAAAAAACCTCCTTGCAAAACTCACAAATAAAAAAAAATTATAAAGAAAATCTTTTAAAAACTTGCAACTTGCCGCTAAAGAAAACTTGCAAACTCACTTCCACCACTTCTTCTCACTGACGTTATGTTACTCCCACATTCTGTTTTTCTTTTTTTTTCTGACTGCACTACCCTTTAGTGTATGTCATTTTGGACTAGGGATACTAACGCCCGATTAGTCCGTGTTTCGTTGGTACCGACCAACGAACCCTTCGACGAGCCCTTCGTCGACATTCCGTCCATATCTTTACCTCCACCTTCCAATTCTTCTTTCGAAGGTATGTCGGGATTTAACCCCAACGATACCTTACCGACGGGAATGATTCCACCTCCGCCAGGTGCGAATAACCCGAATCTTCCGCCTGTTGTAGCGCCCGCACGAGTTGCGCTCCAGGATCTCTTCTACCCCGTCCGCACTTCTTTACCTACATGTCTTTCACCCCCACCGGCGAATGGGGATAATTTTGAAATAAAACCACACTTCATCAATATGCTGCCTAAGTTTCATGGTTTGGAATCCGAAGATGCATATATTTTCATTAATAAATTCCAAAACGTTTGCAGCATGATGAAGACAACCCAATTAAGTGATGACGCAATAAGGCTAAGGGTCATTCCTTTTACCTTATGTGACCTAGCCGAGAAGTGGCTATACAGCACCGCATCACATTCCATTAGAAATTGGAACGAGTTTGTGAGAGCTTTTCTGAAAAAGTTCTACCCTCATCATAAAACTGCTAGAATCAGAAACGAGATTATACAATTTTCACAGCTTCCGTCCGAACCATTCTGGAAGTGCTTCGAGAGATTTAAAGACCTACTTGTTCAATGCCCTCATCATGGGATAGAAAATTGGCAACTTTGCCAAACATTATACGAGGGATTGAACGCAGCAACGAAGCAGTTGCTAGAAACAATTTGTCAAGGACATTTTCTCTCCAAGTCTAGCGACGAAGCTTGGCAGTTTCTTGAGGACCTAAGTGAGCAAACAATTCAATGGGAGAGTACCAAGACCACATCATCTTCTTCTAGTGGTCAATCTAGGGCAGGCATACATCAAATAGATATGTCGATAGCTATGAAGGCCGAGATGGCCTCACTTATGAAAAAGCTAGAGGCCATTGAGACCAAAATCTCATCGTCTTCTCCTGCCCCTACTCTACCCACACGAACTGTTTGTGCTTGCTGTTCGAACCCTTCGCATTTAACCGAAGAGTGTCCTTATAATGCACCTATTCAAGGACAGGATCAAGTCAATGCTGCATTTCAGCAACGACAAAGAAATGATCCTTACTCTTCGACATACAATCAAGGGTGGAGGAGTCACCCGAATTTCGCTTAGAACCAAAATCAACAAGTCCAAGGGAACAATAATTTTCAAAGACCTCCTCCACAACAATAACAAACACCCTTACAAACTCAAAACCAGTAACCTTTCCAACAACAACCTTATACAAATCAAACGAACAATTTGGTTCAACCTAATGATGATAAGGTTAGCTCGCTCGAGAAAAGTCTTGAAGCATTTCTCAAGCAAACTACAGAATCCGCAGCAAGATTTGAAAGTTATGTGCAATCTTTAATGAATAACAATGCCTCACACGATCAAAGTATCAAATCTATTGAGGCACAAATTGCACAATTAACTGCTGCATTGAGCGAGAGAGAAAAGGGAAAGCTTCCATCTCAACCATTGCCCAATCCCGGTCACGCACAAAACGCATATCACAATCACAATGTAAATGCGGTGACCACGTTGAGATCCGGAAGAGAGTTGCAAAATAATGTGGAAACTAGTGATGACATCCCCGCCGGTGGTTCTTCTTCTTCTTCCCCTTCTTCATTTTCTTCACTTCCTTCTTCACCTTTTTCTTTAGAGCCTATTCTCCACCCTTCGCACGGCTCTACTTCTTCTGACTCGAACGGACCCATTTCTCACAACATGAACACATCCACACCGGGATCCGTTCCTATTCCACATTCTACTCCACAGACTTTTGACTCAACAAATTTTCAGAATGCACCATTTCCAAACAGGTTGAGTCCTAATAAACCAAATACACAAGTGGAGAAGATTGTGGAGATCTTTAAGCAGGTTAGCATAAATATACCTCTCTTGGATGCTATCCAACAAGTCCCTTCATACGCGAAAATCTTAAAGGGCTTGTGCACTTCAAAGAGAAAAGCATCTCAAGTACCCAAGAAAGTGCTAGTGGCTAGTGCAGTGAGCAATGCTATTAACCACCATCAAACCTTACCCCAAAAACGAAAGGACCCCGGCTGTCCTACGATTTCAATTACAATTGGGGATAAGAAAATTAATCAAGCACTTTTAGATCTTGGGGCTAGTGTTAACCTGATTCCCTACTCCGTGTACAAACAATTAGGGGTTGGAGAGTTGAAACCCACTCGTTGCACTCTCCAAATGGCTGATCGATCAATCACCTATCCAAGGGGTCAACTAGAGGATGTGTTGATCAAAGTTGGGGAGTTCATATTCCCCGTTGATTTTATTGTTATGGATACACAACCTGTTGCTAACCCAATAAACCAAATTCCGGTGATTCTCGGTCGACCATTTTTGGCCACTTCCAATGCCGTGATAAATTGCCGCAATGGCTCCATGACTCTATCCTTCAGGAAGAGGTCTAGTGAGTTCAATATTTATAAGATGGGAAGTCTGCCCCCCGTACCTAAAAATAGTACACGAGAAGTTTGCTCTATTCACGAAATCACGCAGGAGGACTGCGAGCTTGAAAGATTTCTATTTGATGAAAACAGTTTTGACGCCACTAGTGCGTCCCTCCTTGAACCTACTACCGTTGACACAACCGATGTTGATTATGAATGTTTCACCTTTTTGGATGATGACGACTCACAGCCCGAATATGAGTCGTTTGAATTTTTGGATGAGTCAGTCGAGCCATCCGAATCGGTTGTTTGCAGTGATTTCGAACCTGTGTTGGAGTCCTTTGAGTTCGAGGTAGATTCCGCAATGATTCTTTCGCCTCCGAAACTCGAACTAATGTCCTTACCGCCTCACCTTAAATATGCTTACATAGGTGAGAATGAGACCTTTCCCATTATCATATCGGCCTCTCTAGCCCTCGAGCAAGAGAACGCCCTCTTAACGGTCTTACAAGATAGACGGCAAGTTTTCGGTAGGACTATGGCGGACATCGGGGAGATCAGTTCCCTCATAATTAAATATCATACACAATTGATGGATGATGCCATGTCAATAGAGGACCCACAGGAAAATCTTGGGGGTATTGTGGTGAGTCAACTTCCTCCCTTAGAAGTTGAAATACCCCCATTTCTTTTAATAAGGTACGAGAATGCTAACACTCCACTGATTGCTGATCATTTACATTCTCGTTTCGATGCATCACCATCACCTGTATATTCACCTCCACACCTCCCATTCCACTACTTCTATCTTCCCCAATTCTTTGCGGACCACCACAACTTATTTTTTCACCCATCAATATTCTTTACTGATAAATTTTTCAAATGGTTGGTGTTGACTTTTGGCCGATACAAAGTTGGGCAGTATTGTCTAACATAGTTTAATTGAAGTTTGGGGGAGGGTCTTTTTGTACATATTTTTGTTTTTCTTAACAATAAAAAAAAAATTTATAAATAAATAAACAGGGGAGTATCGGTATTTTGACCCTCTTGGTTTAGCATGACAGTGATGACACTGTCAAGTTCAAGTTTGGGGGTATGCTCGGTACGTCTTCTTCCTTCGCATTCATTTGTACATATTTTTGCATTTGCATACTTATTTGAAAACCCATAAAAATTTGAAAAATTTGAAAAATTATAAAATTATTGTATTTAATCTTGGCTTATTTGACTTGAGTTTAACAAATAGGTTAACTGGTTAGGAACAACTAGATCTTAGACTTAGTAAATTAAAAACCCTAAAAATAACATTCCTTAAAGTTTAATAGTAGAAAGTATATGCCTTGTAGTTTATTTAGAAATAGGCAAATTTTGGGTTCACTTCTTGGGCTAAGTCAAAATGAGGGAAGAGTATTGATGTTCTTATTAGAGTATAAGTTTGAAAAATAGTTCCTAGCTTAAGTCTAAATTCTGAAAATGTATACCCTACAAATTGCACATTCACGCACCTTGAAACTTGGAATAGTAGAAGAGACCTTAAAATGCTCTTGTCTAAAGTCCTTAGTATGAAAAAGTGTGAATAAAGAAAAAAACAAAAAATGGACACTGGTTTTTGTGATTATTTAAGGCTGCAAAAATAGAAAAATATTTAGCGAGGGTGCTTCGTCACCTAGTGCCTTAGACCAACTGGTTTGGGAGTCACTGCTAAAGCCTTGGGTGTTGCAAAGATTAGGAAGTACGCTTTAAAGTGCAAACACATTTTGTAATCGGTCGTTGGTACCTCAAGAAGTATTAACGATCGTATGAAGGATGTGTAAGCAAATTTCATTCACCAACTAATTAGTACTTTGGACAATGGATGAGAGTACGATTGCTTGATTTGAATTTCCAAGTGTAGGGGTGATATACACACACACATAGGGATATGTGATTGGAATTTAGATAAGAAAAAGGAATGAAGAATAGAACTTGTATCTTTAGTAGAGTTGATAAAAATTCCTAAGTGGAGATGGAACCCTAGAAGGAAAACTTAGGAAATGCCGAAAGCTAAGTAGGTCTACAAAACATATATAATCTTAAGCTAAATAATGAGGAAGCGTGAAGAATATGGGTGGATAATTTACAGGTAGAAGATAATAGAATTCTTTGTTAGAAAACCTAATTGGAGAACAAAAGTCAATGGGTTGAGTTGATAGGATTTTGTGGGTAGTATCCGCTAAAAACCCTCAGGAGACAACACTCCTCCTACTAGGGACACCTAGAGGTTTAACGGCTTGTTGCACGTGCTCAGTGCAATCACGTTTCCCTGCGAAAGTGCGGTTAGGATTTTAGTGAATAAAATAATAAGTTTGCTCGAGGACGAGCAAAAGGTAAGTTTGGGGGTATTTGTTCAGACCATAATATTGCATTTATTATTCCCCTATTCTTATCCTTTTTATAAATAAACAGGTACTCTTGACGCACGTTTGTTGCATATTACAGGATACAGGTTTCTGGAGCAAATACAGTGAAAAAGACACAAAACAAAAGAAAAAGGGACTTTTGACCAACTATTAGACGGATCCTAGTCAAGCCTAGAAGAAGAACAGTACAAGGTCCAAAATGTCAAGTGAACGGTCAAAAGATACGAACAAGTTTTCACTGAAGATCTGGAGAAGACCCAGAAGCCCAACAGAGAAAATACATATAAAAATACAGAGCAAATGAACCCCTGAAGAAAGCCCAGAATTTTGGTGATCCCAGCCCACCAAAGGGCCGCGGATCCGCGGCCCAAGCCAACATTTGCCGCGGATCCGCGGCCATATAAGGCCCGTGTCGGTGCAGATTTTCTGTACTGTTGCGTCTGTGTGGGTGTTGGGATTCTTAGGGGGCAAATCAGTAATTGCGCATGTGCGAGACTCTGAAACCCTAATTCTCCTGTTTACTTATAAATTGTAATTTTAGATTGTAAAACCCTATGCCTCTTTTCAATAAATAAAATTCAGAAATTCTGGAAGTGACATTCAGATCTGTTCTTTATCGCTTGGAGGGAGCCATCACCATTAGTAAGTGTTTTTCTTTTATTCTTTTAATGTTATTTCATCCCCTAATGAGCGAGTAGTCTCCTCGCTTGTTAGGGTTAGCCTTAGGGAAAGGGTTGAGAGATGAGATCTCTCACCCCTTTCAATGCCATATTAAACTAACCCATTAAGAACTCCATGCATGCGCGCACAACCGCTCCCTGCGGCACCCTACCCCTCGAGGTAACGGTGAACTGCAGTATAAAGGGCCGGTTGCGCGCGTTTTCCATGGGGGTTAGGGTAATTAACGATAAAGGAAGGATACGAATCTAGAGGAAGAAAACATCTTCCCAAAAGAGTCGTATCCACTTTATCGATAATTACTATAACACCTAATGGATCTAAAATACGGCATTGAAAGCGGTGAGGAAACATCAATCTCCAAAACTTCCTCTAAGCCTAACCCTAGCAAGAATTTAAATTAGATTAATTAAGTTTTAGATCTAGATTTTTATAAAACCAAAACGACAAATAGAATCAACTCGTTAAAACACACTAAAGGAATTTACCCGTCTCTGTGGATCGACCCGCACTCACCGGCTAACTGCGAAGCGACGCCGTTTCTTGATTGCGGTAATTATATTTTTGATCGTAAAATCTCTATAATCAAATGGCGCCGTTGCCGGGGACGGCGTAATCTTTCTTTTTTGTGAATTTTCGGGTTGATATAAATTTTAAAAATTATAAAAATCTGAAAATATAAAAAAATAAAAAAATAATCAAATTTGATCTGTTTGAAGGGTGTATCTTTTGGATCTTGCAGGAACAGCAAAGAATCAAGGATCTGGAATTTTACAAAGGGCAAATAAAAATTTGGTACATAGGAACAGAGAGGAATTGAAGGTACAGAACCACAGAAATTTTTCCAGAGCACGATCCTACCTGACGACCGCGTTTCCGCCGCAATTAGGAGCCTCCTGCCGCGGATCCGTGCTCTCTGTGCCACGTCAGCGCACCAAATTTTTCTGGTTTGATTTTTCTCTCTCCCCTCTGCAATCTCCCATATATCTCTCTGTAAAAAAGTTTTCTGCAGGATTTCTTTGCGTAAAGAGTCTTTCTCCCCCTTCTCGATAACAGATTTCTGCAGGTTTCTTTGCGCCGCGCTAAAAAAATTCTGAATGCAAGTGAAATTTTATTTGTTTTGCATAATTTAACCGGACTCTAAGGGGCTATTTGACCAAACTCAGATTGGGTGGGGATTTCATCACCCTTCCCAGGACCCCAGAAAACACCTAAAGCATTTTGCATCGACCACCTTTAATTAAAAAAAGATTAGACTCAGACCTAAGGACAGCGAGCTCAATAGGAAAAGGACTAGGGTAGGCATCGGCCGTTTATCCTAACCGACATTGCGGTGTCTAGGCTAGTGGTTTTTAATTAGGCCCACTGTAGTGGTGGTTCCTTCCCACTTACCTGGCCGTATTTGTCCGTGAAGAGGCGGTTTGAGGTCTATTTCTAGCCCTAGTTAGGAGCTGTCTAGCAGACCTAGGCGACCCTAGATCTAGGCCTGATTGTGCATGTGTGGTTGATACTTTTGTGTCACGAGTCCGTTTTCAAAAAAAAAAACCTCCTTGCAAAACTCACAAATAAAAAAAAATTATAAAGAAAATCTTTTAAAAACTTGCAACTTGCCGCTAAAGAAAACTTGCAAACTCACTTCCACCACTTCTTCTCACTGACGTTATGTTACCCCCACATTCTGTTTTTTCTTTTTTTTTTCTGACTGCACTACCCTTTAGTGTATGTCATTTTGGACTAGGGATACTAACGCCCGATTAGTCCGTGTTTCGTTGGTACCGACCAACGAACCCTTCGACGAGCCCTTCGTCGACATTCCGTCCATTTCTTTACCTCCACCTTCCAATTCTTCTTTCGAAGGTATGTCGGGATTTAACCCCAACGATACCTTACCGACGGGAATGATTCCACCTCCGCCAGGTGCGAATAACCCGAATCTTCCGCTTGTTGTAGCGCCCGCACGAGTTGCGCTCCAGGATCTCTTCTATCCCGTCCGCACTTCTTTACCTACATGTCTTTCACCCCCACCGACGAATGGGGATAATTTTGAAATAAAACCACACTTCATCAATATGCTGCCTAAGTTTCATGGTTTGGAATCCGAAGATGCATATATTTTCATTAATAAATTCCAAAACGTTTGCAGCATGATGAAGACAACCCAATTAAGTGATGACGCAATAAGGCTAAGGGTCATTCCTTTTACCTTATGTGACCTAGCCGAGAAGTGGCTATACAGCACCGCATCACATTCCATTAGAAATTGGAACGAGTTTGTGAGAGATTTTCTGAAAAAGTTCTATCCTCATCATAAAACAGCTAGAATCCGAAACGAGATTATACAATTTTCACAGCTTCCATCCGAACCATTCTGGAAGTGCTTCGAGAGATTTAAAGACCTACTTGTTCAATGCCCTCATCATGGGATAGAAAATTGGCAACTTTGCCAAACATAATACGAGGGATTGAACGCAGCAACGAAGCAGTTGCTAGAAACAATTTGTCAAGGACATTTTCTCTCCAAGTCTAGCGACGAAGCTTGGCAATTTCTTGAGGACCTAAGTGAGCAAACAATTCAATGGGAGAGTACCAAGACCACATCATCTTCTTCTAGTGGTCAATCTAGGGCAGGCATACATCAAATAGATATGTCGATAGCTATGAAGGCCGAGATGACCTCACTTATGAAAAAGCTAGAAGCCATTGAGACCAAAATCTCATCGTCTTCTCCTGCCCCTACTCTACCCACACGAACTGTTTGTGCTTGTTGTTCGAACCCTTCGCATTTAACCGAAGAGTGTCCTTATAATGCACCTATTCAAGGACAGGATCAAGTCAATGCTGCATTTCAGCAACGACAAAGAAATGATCCTTACTCTTCGACATACAATCAAGGGTGGAGGAGTCACCCGAATTTCGCTTGGAACCAAAATCAACAAGTCCAAGGGAACAATAATTTTCAAAGACCTCCTCCACAACAACAACAAGCACCCTTACAAACTCAAAACCAGCAACCTTTCCAACAACAACCTTATACAAATCAAACGAACAATTTGGTTCAACCTAATGATGATAAGGTTAGCTCGCTCGAGAAAAGTCTTGAAGCATTTCTCAAGCAAACTACAGAATCCGCAGCAAGATTTGAAAGTTATGTGCAATCTTTAATGAATAACAATGCCTCACACGATCAAAGTATCAAATCTATTGAGGCATAAATTGCACAATTAAGTACTGCATTGAGCTAGAGAGAAAAGGGAAAGCTTCCATCTCAACCATTGCCCAATCCCGGTCATGCACAAAACGCATATCACAATCACAATGTAAATGCGGTGACCATGTTGAGATCCGGAAGAGAGTTGCAAAATAATGTGGAAACTAGTGATGACATCCCCGCCGGTGGTTCTTCTTCTTCTTCCCCTTCTTCATTTTCTTCACTTCCTTCTTCACCTTTTTCTTTAGAGCCTATTCTCCACCCTTCGCACGGCTCTACTTCTTCTGACTCGAACGGACCCATTTCTCACAACACGAACACATCCACACCGGGATCCATTCCTATTCCACATTCTACTCCACAGACTTTTGACTCAACAAATTTTCAGAATGCACCATTTCCAAACAGGTTGAGTCCTAATAAACCAAATACACAAGTGGAGAAGATTGTGGAGATCTTTAAGCAGGTTAGCATAAATATACCTCTCTTGGATGCTATCCAACAAGTCCCTTCATACGCGAAAATCTTAAAGGGCTTGTGCACTTCAAAGAGAAAAGCATCTCAAGTACCCAAGAAAGTGCTAGTGGCTAGTGCAGTGAGCAATACTATTAACCACCATCAAACCTTACCCCAAAAACGAAAGGACCCCGGCTGTCCTACGATTTCAATTACAATTGGGGATAAGAAAATTAATCAAGCACTTTTAGATCTTGGGGCTAGTGTTAACCTGATTCCCTACTCCGTGTACGAACAATTAGGGGTTGGAGAGTTGAAACCCACTCGTTGCACTCTCCAAATGGCTGATCGATCAATCACCTATCCAAGGGGTCAACTAGAGGATGTGTTGATCAAAGTTGGGGAGTTCATATTCCCCGTTGATTTTATTGTTATGGATACACAACCTGTTGCTAACCCAATAAACCAAATTCCGGTGATTCTCGGTCGACCATTTTTGGCCACTTCCAATGCCGTGATAAATTGCCGCAATGGCTCCATGACTCTATCCTTCGGGAAGAGGTCTAGTGAGTTCAATATTTATAAGATGGGAAGTCTGCCCCCCGTACCTAAAAATAGTACACGAGAAGTTTTCTCTATTCACAAAATCACGCAGGAGGACTGCGAGCTTGAAAGATTTCTATTTGATGAAAACAGTTTTGACGCCACTAGTGCGTCCCTCCTTGAACCTACTACCGTTGACACAACCGATGTTGATTATGAATGTTTCACCTTTTTGGATGATGACGACTCACAGCCCGAATATGAGTCGTTTGAATTTTTGGATGAGTCAGTCGAGCCATCCGAATCGGTTGTTTGCAGTGATTTCGAACCTGTGTTGGAGTCCTTTGAGTTCGAGGTAGATTCCGCAATGATTCTTTCGCCTCCGAAACTCGAATTAATGTCCTTACCGCCTCACCTTAAATATGCTTACATAGGTGAGAATGAGACCTTTACCATTATCATATCGACCTCTCTAGCCCTCGAGCAAGAGAACGCCCTCTTAACGGTCTTACAAGATAGACGGCAAGTTTTCGGTAGGACTATGGCGGACATCGGGGAGATCAGTTCCCTCATAATTAAATATCATACACAATTGATGGATGATGTCATGTCAATAGAGGACCCACAGGAAAATCTTGGGGGTATTATGGTGAGTCAACTTCCTCCCTTAGAAGTTGAAATACCCCCATTTCTTTTAATAAGGTACGAGAATGCTAACACTCCACTGATTGCTGATCATTTACATTCTCGTTTCGATGCATCACCATCACCTGTATATTCACCTCCACACCTCCCATTCCACTACTTCTATCTTCCCCAATTCTTTGCGGACCACCACAACTTATTTTTTCACCCATCAATATTCTTTACTGATAAATTTTTCAAATGGTTGGTGTTGACTTTTGGCCGATGCAAAGTTGGGCAGTATTGTCTAACATAGTTTAATTGAAGTTTGGGGGAGGGTCTTTTTGTACATATTTTTGTTTTTCTTAACAATAAAAAAAAATTTATAAATAAATAAACAGGGGAGTATCGGTATTTTGACCCTCTTGGTTTAGCATGACAGTGAGGACACTGTCAAGTTCAAGTTTGGGGGTATGCTCGGTACGTCTTCTTCCTTCGCATTCATTTGTACATATTTTTGCATTTGCATACTTATTTGAAAACCTATAAAAATTTGAAAAATTTCAAAAATTATAAAATTATTGTATTCAATCTTGGCTTATTTGACTTGAGTTTAACAAATACGTTAACTGGTTAGGAACAACTAGATCTTAGACTTAGTAAATTAAAAACCCTAAAATTAACATTCCTTAAAGTTTAACAGTAGAAAGTATATGCCTTGTAGTTTATTTAGAAATAGGCAAATTTTGGGTTCACTTCTTGGGCTAAGTCAAAATGAGGGAAGAGTATTGATATTCTTATTAGAGTATAAGTTTGAAAAATAGTTCTTAGCTTAAGTCTAAATTCTGAAAATGTATACCCTACAAATTGCACATTCACGCACCTTGAAACTTGGAATAGTAGAAGAGACCTTGAAATGCTCTTGTCTAAAGTCCTTAGTATGAAAAAGTGTGAATAAAGAAAAAAACAAAAAATGGACACTGGTTTTTGTGATTATTTAAGGCTGCAAAAATAGAAAAATATTTAGCGAGGGTGCTTCGTCACCTAGTGCCTTAGACCAACTGGTTTGGGAGTCACTGCTAAAGCCTTGGGTGTTGCAAAGGTTAGGAAGTACGCTTTAAAGTGCAAACACATTTTGTAATCGGTCGTTGGTACCTCAAGAAGTATTAACGATCGCATGAAGGATGTGTAAGCAAATTTCATTCACCAACTAATTAGTACTTTGGACAATGGATGAGAGTACGATTGCTTGATTTGAATTTCCAAGTGTAGGGGTGATATATACACACACATAGGGATATGTGATTGGAATTTAGATAAGAAAAAGGAATGAAGAATAGAACTTGTATCTTTAGTAGAGTTGATAAAAATTCCTAAGTGGAGATGGAACCCTAGAAGGAAAACTTAGGAAATGCCGAAAGCTAAGTAGGTCTACATAACATATATAATCTTAAGCTAAATAATGAGGAAGCGTGAAGAATATGGGTGGATAATTTACAGGTAGAAGATAATAGAATTCCTTGTTAGAAAACCTAATTGGAGAACAAAAGTCAATGGGTTGAGTTGATAGGATTTTGTGGGTAGTATCCGCTGAAAACCCTCAGGAGACAACACTCCTCCTACTAGGGACACCTAGAGGTTTAACAGCTTGTTGCACGTGCTCAGTGCAATCGCGTTTCCCTGCGAAAGTGCGGTTAGGATTTTAGTGAATAAAATAATAAGTTTGCTCGAGGACGAGCAAAAGGTAAGTTTGGGGGTATTTGTTCAGACCATAATATTGCATTTATTATTCCCCTATTCTTATCCTTTTTATAAATAAACAGGTACTCTTGACGCACGTTTGTTGCATATTACAGGATACAGGTTTCTGGAGCAAATACAGTGAAAAAGACACAAAACAACAGAAAAGGGACTTTTGACCAACTATTAGACGGATCCTAGTCAAGCCTAGAAGAAGAACAGTACAAGGTCCAAAATGTCAAGTGAACGGTCAAAAGATACGAACAAGTTTTCACTGAAGATCTGGAGAAGACCCAGAAGCCCAACAGAGAAAATACATATAAAAATACAGAGCAAATGAACCCCTGAAGAAAGCCCAGAATTTTGGTGATCCCAGCCCACCAAAGGGCCGCGGATCCGCGGCCCAAGCCAACATTTGCCGCGGATCCGCGGCCATATAAGGCCCGTGTCGGTGCAGATTTTCTGTACTGTTGCGTCTGTGTGGGTGTTGGGATTCTTAGGGGGCAAATCAGTAATTGCGCATGTGCGAGACTCTGAAACCCTAATTCTCCTGTTTACTTATAAATTGTAATTTTAGATTGTAAAACCCTATGCCTCTTTTCAATAAATAAAATTCAGAAATTCTGGAAGTGACATTCAGATCTGTTCTTTATCGCTTGGAGGGAGCCATCACCATTAGTAAGTGTTTTTCTTTTATTCTTTTAATGTTATTTCATCCCCTAATGAGCGAGTAGTCTCCTCGCTTGTTAGGGTTAGCCTTAGGGAAAGGGAGAGATGAGATCTCTCACCCCTTTCAATGCCATATTAAACTAACCCATTAAGAACTCCATGCATGCGCGCACAACCGCTCCCTGCGGCACCCTACCCCTCGAGGTAACGGTGAACCGCAGTATAAAGGGCCGGTTGCGCGCGTTTTCCATGGGGGTTAGGGTAATTAACGATAAAGGAAGGATACGAATCTAGAGGAAGAAAACATCTTCCCAAAAGAGTCGTATCAACTTTATCGATAATTACTATAACACCTAATGGATCTAAAATACGGCATTGAAAGCGGTGAGGAAACATCAATCTCCAAAACTTCCTCTAAGCCTAACCCTAGCAAGAATTTAAATTAGATTAATTAAGTTTTAGATCTAGATTTTTATAAAACCAAAACGACAAATAGAATCAACTCGTTAAAACACACTAAAGGAATTTACCCGTCTCTGTGGATCGACCCGCACTCACCGGCTAGCTGCGAAGCGACGCCGTTTCTTGATTGCGGTAATTATATTTTTGATCGTAAAATCTTTATAATCAGGATTGTACATGGAGACTAATTTATGTCATCGCCCGTAGGGCGTGAATTAGTCCAAATCCGTATATTTTTAGATTTGGGTTTGGGTTGATTTAAGGATCGTTAATTTGGTTTGAGATTAAGATCGACTTAAGATGTATGTGCGTTCGGGCTCGATTATTTTAGTTTAAGGACATCGCAGTCCATTATCGCCATGTTTGAGACGAAATTTTAGTTTAAGGACGTTTCGATCCTTTATTGCCATTTTTGGAGGCGAATATTAGTTTAAGGACATTTCGGTCCAATATCGCCCATGTTTGAAGCGAAATGTTAATTTAAGGACGTTTTGGTCCTTTATCGCCATTTTGGAGGCGAATATTAGTTTAAGGACATTTCGGTCCCTTATTCATCTTGCGCACACGTGCATTTGTTACGTGACGAAGTGAACGATGGAGATATGGAATGTGCCCAATTTGGGGCACGATCCGATTTGAGGTGTGCACGTCAATTTGGAAGTGCATCAGCGAAAGAAGTTGTCAATCATCGAGACCCGCCACCTCTCTGAAGACGTTGAGGAATTACAACGACATATATCAGAGGTGTGAAGAGATGTACCCTTAAACCGAATCCCGTATTTGTGGGAAAAGATGATGATGTACCTAAGAATCGTTAGTCATATTTGAGACTAAGATTAACTTAGGAGATATGAATGAAGATCGGTTTGGATATCACAAACATAAGCTTAGCTAATTTGGGTTAGGATTGGGTTGCCATGTTTGCGGCGAATATTTAGTTTAAGAACATTTAGGTCCATAGTTCAACTTGCGCGCATGTGTATTTGTTACGTGGTGGAGTGAGCGATGTTGGTATGGAATGTGCCCAATTTGGGGCACGATCCGATTTGAGGCATGCACGTCAATTTGAAAGTGCATCAAGAAATTATTGGTCGTCGGGACCCGCCACCTCCCTGAAGACGTTGAGGGATTATAACAACATGTATCAGATGTATGAAGAGATGTACCCTTAAACCAAAATCCCATATTTAAGGGGAAAAAGGGTTGTTGTGGACCTAAGAATCATTAGTCGTATTTGAGACTAAGATTACTTTAGGAGACATAGGATGAATATCATTTTGGATATCATCAATGGGAGACTACTAGTCATTTTTGAGACTAAGGCCAGTTTGGGAAAACATGAGCAATATAGGCTCAGTTGTTTTAGAATCAAAGAGGTTTAATCTTAGGAAACTTAGCCAATTTGGGTTGAGATTGGGTTTCCATAATTACCCAACAGTGCTAAGCACTGAGGCATACCGTGCTCACGTGCGTTTCACGTGGGCACTGGATTAGTATTAAACACTAGGGTTTTGAGGCGCTCATGTGACACACGTGATGTTGGAGATAGTGCCCTCAGAGTCAATTATTGGATCACAGGCACGTGATTGCAATGATTGAGGGAGGACCTATCCCGGTAGGACAGTCTTACTCAAGATGATAGTATGCTATCTGGTTTATCTTTATCATCGTGTACTGCTTTAGGTGACCTTACAGGTCGCTATTACACGTTGATAGAGCCCCTAGGATTCTTGCTTGACTACCAGCAGTATGAGGGCGATCATATACGTGGGAGCTGGTAGTCTATAAGCACATCCTTAAAAGGTCCCTAGTCGTGGGAGTTTCGAGACAGGGCATCGATACTCTAGAGTAGACTAGTGTATACAGTCGAGACCCCGACGAGGGGCGGTGGCCGGTCTCACAAGTCACTGGTGTCAGTTGGTTCACCTAAGATGTATACAGGTGCTCATTGGGTTATGAGTACACCGGACAGGACTCGCCGTGAACATGCTAGTTGGTCTTATACCTGACGTCAGATAGCAGTTCCCTGGTAACATGTGTACAAGTTAGTTCATCGACCTGAGGATTGTCATTTGTCTCGTGTGAGTTCCCACTGTACTTTGATTACTACCCTACCACGCTCAAAGGAGACGTGCAAACAGGTTTTAGTTGGGTACAGTCCCGAGACACATGGAGGCAGTGAGCGGATCTTCACGGGTTCGTCTCTCCCGGTATTGGGGGTGAGGTCGCGCTGTGTCTAGGAGAGCCATTACACAAGGCTCTCGGCCGAGGCAGGAGATTTACTGGTAGGTATTCCAGTAGTATCTCAGGGTGTTCTGGGTTACACTCCGACATGACTTGTACCGCTTTTTGGGGTCTGACTTTTACCAACCCCCTAGGCCCGCCATGCGATGCTCATAGACGAATGGACCGGACTGTACGGATATTGTAACTGACAGGCTCAGTAGGGTGTCAGGATGAGTTCGCTCATCGACGTCCCTTTTGGTCAATAGCTGGTAGCCCGTCACGTATGGCTAATACCTCTGACGTGCTAGTGGTTAAATCCACAGCCATAGTATTGATGAGTCTTTAGAGTCCCCCACAGACAGTTGCTCAAGTTTTGGGCGAAACGCTGTAGAGGCCGTATGGAGATATGGCAGGGTTCGATCAGATACGTGCGGTATTGCACGGATCATGATCGGACGGAATAATACTAGCAGGCTTTGGTTTAAGCCGGATCCTAGTATTGTACAGTGTAGATTTTGTCTCATTGCATTTGTATTTCGTTCGGAATACAAATGCGGGTATGTATATACAGTAGCAGGGTTTCCTGTAATTTATTACGTGATCGGTTTTCTGAAGTTGCCAGTTTGCTTTCCGTTTCGGCCATTTTCCTTTGTATCTTTCTTTGGCTGAAAATTGGTGGAGGAGGGCTTATTTGCAATTGTGCAAATTAGCATTGTGGAGGGTTGTCTTTGCATACATTTGCATCATGATGGTTGCACCATCATTTGACTCCATGACTTCATGATTGCTTGACTTTAGAAGTTATGATTGGTTGATGGAGTGTTGGTTTTGGTTGATGATCATTGCTTATCATCATCACCCTTTTCTCTCTCTTGCATTATGTTGTGGCTCATTTTCTTTTACCATTACTTGACTCCATTCTCCAATCCCTCTTGATATGGCCGGCCAAGCAAAAAAGGATGAGGCTGAAATTTTGGTGGTGGGATTTTGGTTCTCCTCATGTTTGCAAAATCCCCTAGTTCATCTCCAAAATTCAACATATCCTTCCCTCCAAAAAAGGGCAACTTCCATAGACCCCAAATGAGACATAGCACTACACTACATTCTACAGCAATTCTTGGGCTCGTCGGCTCGCCAACTTCGTGCCCGAGTTGCCTCGGTGAGCCCGTAAAAGAACCCGGCGATGTGGTGCCCTTCCGATGAGGAGTTGAAGACCAGAGATTCCGCGGCGAGATCGGGACGACGACGAGAAGACCGAAGGACACGGATCGCTCGGTATATCTTTCTACCCGTTCTCTAGATAGATAGGACTAGTTTAACGGCCCGATCCGGGAATTTTTGTGCGCGGTGGTGCCGGTTTACAAGTTCATAAAAAGTTTCGTTTCCGCATTCCGGCGTCGGATTGACGGTCGGGGCGCCGCCGTGCACTTACATGGCATCAAAGCCACGCCATTAACCTAGTCCAGCTTTGTCTAATGTGTTTACATTTCCGATCGAACAAAAATTCCAAAATCCGCGTTTTCAATGCATCAGGTTTCTGTCGAAATTTTTTTTAGCTCGAAATTTTTTTCAGTATGTTGCAGAAGTACATGCAGGAAGTTTTTAGAATTCTGGAGAAAAATGGTGGTGTGACACTGTAGAACCACCGCGGAACCGCGTCCAAAACCCCCTTGGGGCCGCGGTTCCGCCGCAGTACAATGCCCTCACTGCACCAATTTTGTACAAATCTTTTTAAACAGGGAAATTGGGGTTTTGGAATATTCTTTTTGGGTCCAGAATTTCTTTAAGTGCTACAGTAGTGCTTGGGGGCCCACTTAGGAAAATTTGATCGATCGAAAATTTTAAACACATTAGTTCACAGTATTTACATTATATCTGCGACCGTGAATGTCACTCGATCGGTAAATCCTGTCTAACTGCTATAGCCCGGTTAGACGGATTTGCGAACGTGACATTCACGTTGATGTTCTGTGTTGTGCTGTGATGTTGCGGATTGGTCGTGGGGATAGCCTGGATGCAATGATAGTACAGATTTGGTTGTATTATGTACATTTGATATTACGGGGCGATCGTCAGACATGTGGACTGCCGTCACTGCCTGATTGTATATTATTCTTTTGGGGCACGACCGGGTCGAGGTCGATGTACCCGTTGTATGTATATTTTACTTTCTGTACTAGGATTACCCCAAGGTGGGGTGCACGGATAGCCGGGTTCTAGAGGGCAACAAGCCCGCATCTCATAGCATTGAGACGGAGGGGACTTTACTCTAGAATTGGCGGGCTATTCGCCGCACTCGTAGGGGGTACAGGTTGACCCAGGAGGGGTGCCCAAGTTACCGGATTCCGTGAAGTGCTGGGTGGTCCATTCACGTTGCTGAAGGGGGCTGCCTCGCTTCAGGTTTTGGCGGGTAACTTGCCGCGCCCGTAGGGGTCTAGGATTTCATTGCACAGGCTATCGAAACGATCAGGGGAACGTCGGGTTTCAGTAGCGGCTCTGTGAAACCCGAGGATCCCAGATATCTGTATTGTTCTGTGATGGTTATTACATTTCTGTGATGTTGCATTTTATCACGCCTTGAGCGAAATATTATATATTATATATATACTAGTATATGTTGTATATGTTTTGCATCCGTGCTAGTCCAGTCCCCGCTCTGTCGTTAGTTAACTAACCTAACGGGTAATGACGGGACCCAGTGGCGAATGCGGATGGCATATACGTACATCATTATTTTCGTTTTTTATGGTGTGATCAATTGATGGGACTGCATTGATTCGGATCAATGCAATCTAAACAAACCTATTCTGATGTTGTTGGAACAATTTTTCAAAAAGCTGTTATTGCAAGGGCGTTCTCTTTTGTTTTGCACAGCGGTATTCGGTTATGAATATCCAGCACCTCAGTCGACGAGGCAAGGGCCGAGATCCCTTCACCGGGAGTGACCCCTTGGACAGAAGTTTGCGTCAGGATAATAACTTCACTATAGCCGATTACTTTTGCTTTGCATCGTGGTATTTAGTTGGAATATCCTGCACCTCATTCTACGGGGAAAGAGCCGAGATCCGTTCACCGGGAGTGACCTCTTTAGCGAAGGTTTTCGTCACTATATTTTTAAAAGCTATCTGGTTCCTTCAACGATATCAAGTTCATTACGTTAAAGGTTTTCGCCAGAAACCATTCGTAGCCCTCCATCATTTCGGTTAAATATTCGGTAGTATTCAAGCTATGTATTTTGACCTCACGCCAAGGCATAGTAATTGGTAGCTGCCGGATATTTATCTGTTGCATAGATAGATGTGTTGGTTTGGGACAGTCGTACTACTATTTTGGCCTACGTCAAGAGTATGTACGGGTGGGTTCAAATTAACCTGGATAATGATGGGCAGAACTTGACATGTGACTTATGATATTTTGACCTCACGCCAAGGTCATAAGAGCATGGGGCAAAAATCACATCGGGAGTTTCTAAAGAAACTGAAACTTGCCAGATATGCGCATACCTTCTGGAGTATGATAACGTGAGCGAAGTCCATCACGTTATCATGCGATGATAGTTGGATCCCGATTCCCACTGATGAGTTGGTTTACTCCTCGGGTGATCCCGACTAATTCTTCTTTCAGGTTTGGAGGAGAATTTGACGTTACAGTGGGAGGTTTCCAGATTAGATAAATTGGTAACCATGCTAATCTAGGTTAGAGTGCACGCTGAGTGTTTCTTTTTTCTCTCTCTCTTTGGCAGCGACTATGACCCGACCCTAGACTATGACTCAGTGACCAAGATTAACCGAACCTTCTTAAACACTGGCTTTTGGATTGTCAGAGTTGCATACCTCATTGCCACTCCTACTTTTACCCTTTTCTCCAGGACACCCCGTATTACTACGAACGTCCACTTCCATTGGACAAAACCATCGTATGGTTATATACGAACTCGAAGGAATTTATTCGAGGATGGTTTCCGGTTTTGGAGGAAACGGATAAGACTATTCAGTTGTCTTTTCCTTTTACCTTCTCTCAGGTTGCGAGTACTCCTTGGTTTAGGAGATAGTACACCTATTACGCAAATTGGATAGTCTTCTTCCAAACCTTAGGCTGGTGCCGAACGGTAGGGAATGATGAAAACCAATTAGCATAACGATGGTGTACAGAAAGTATTAAGTAAAGACATATCAAGGGATTAGTAAGAGGGCAAAGTAAATTGCGACTGATATTCACGACCAAACCAAGTATTTCTTCGCCAATCCTAAAATCACCTTTGTATTTCTCCAGAACACTCCGTATCACTACGAAGATCCACAGTTTATTGGATACTCCATCGTATGGTTATATACGAACTCGAAAGGAACTTGTTCCAGTTCGGGGATGGATTCTAGTTCAGGAGAAATAGGAATAAGGTTTATTCGGTTGTCTTTTATTTTCACATTCTCTCGCATTGCGAGTGCTCCTAGGATTAGGACAATACACCCATTATGCTTATTGGATAGTCTTCTTCCAAACCATAGGCTGGTGCCGAACGGTAGGGAAGGAAGAAAACCATTTGGCCTAAAGGGGTGTGCAGAAGGTAATGACTAAAGACATATAAAGGGATTTGGAGAGGTGGCAAAGAAATATACGGTTACAGTTGTGAATCTGGATAATGGAAGCGGCATTACTAGGAATACCGGGATACCCCATCGAAACATTTCAATGTTTCAGTTTCACCGTGTACTGTTAATGGAAAACTGATTTCCCAATTAGACACTTGCTCCAGGGTATGTATTTACCAGGTTTGATTCTCACATCTGTATGGTTTTACAGATGATGAGTGGGAGTAAGTTATTGGGAATTAGGTGATCATCCTCATTATATCGGAATTCGTTGTAATTGGTGATATTTGAGGAAATCGCCTGGGCTGTTTGCCGGTCGGCAAATATTTGGTTTTGAATATCCGTTGTTATGCACCAATTTCAAATTGATATATCTGTACGTCTATTTTTATAGAGTGAGATAAACCTTTTTGAAATTATGTCTATGACATTTACCTGTATCAGTGGATGGTTAAGTAAGGAGCATTGAACATCGGTGTAATTCTTCTTAACCATAAGTACAGTTTTCAACCTACGACACACAGGGAATGCGTTATTAGACTCAAGAGACTTATACAGAGTATTGTATGTTGTCCAGTGTCCATTAGGACAGAGGGGTTGGTCCTCGTACTATATTCGGTTTACTTATGATTTCTCTAGTTCTTAGACAAGTGTTTTGTAGAAACACAGGGTTTAAGTTTTGAGAAGTTATAGGTATAAGAGTAAAGTAGAGAACCAGGTGTTGCAAGTATCGGGATTCTTCAAGGTGATCGAAGATGTAGATTCTTGTGTATGGTATTCAGTTGACAAGTAATGATTAAGAGAGCTTGCTTCTCTTTCAGGTTACTCATAAGTGGAAGCACTCCTAAGTTGAGTAACGCTGATCGGTCTCTCTCCATTTACTAGATATGCACTGGAGATAGCTGCATGATTTGAATCTAGTTCAATTAAATCAGTGCTTCTATTTCTGTATTGGATACAGAACAGTTCATATCTTAACGATGTTAAGGTACGGGGAGTTGTCCGGCTTATGCTTAAAACCAGACTCCAGATAACTCAAGGCACATTTCTGTAATGGCTGTTTGTGGGTTGACCCAGGCTATGACGAGGGTTGACGTTCTACCATCTGGAAGATCAATAGTCATATTGTTCTTGACTCGCCACAGTTTTATTAAAAATGGATTTTTTTTCGGAAAACAGAGGTGGCAGTATGGTAGAACTGGAAGTGATTCCAGAACTGGAAGTGATTCCAGAACCGCAAACGATTGCTGAAAATTTGATAAGAACCTAAAGATTCAATCTGATTTGACATTCCATTGGCCACTCCGCAGATATAGTGGGTAACCTCAGGCGCCCGAGGGGTACTCCGGTAGCCTCAAGGACAGTGGCAGGGAGGTTCTTGTTTACCCGGACTTTCCATTGCTGTTGTTCCAGACTGTGAGACCCGGCAGGAGGATGAATATAGCATCATTCTAAACAGGCTTTAGAAGTGCATGTCTATATGACTCTGCCAGAGGGTTGTCGTAGTCAGTGGGAGCAGCGGAAGCATAGTGGACAAGTGGCTTATGTCTATTTATAGACTAAAGCAGATATAGCGGAGATAGATCATCTATTTCTGATGTGACAATCATAGGTTTGACTTCATCAGAATAGGGGATGGATCTGTTAAGAAGGTAGTGGGGTATGTTGTCATGGTATTTTGATGACATACACAGAGTAAGAAAAGAAACTCCTATACTACGATCGGTTATACTTTGGTCGTCACACAGTGGTTTCTCCACAAAGGAAATGGATTTCATATCAAACATTCTGGTTACTGGATCTATGGTTTTAGATCTAGATTTGGATAGTTTCCCAATCTGGGTACTTAGACAGCATTCTAAGAGTATTTAGAATGGACGACTCCTGGCACGGTAGTGTACCTGCAGGTGATGGAGTCACCCTCTCTAAAGGTGTCTTACTGACTAAAGGGGAGAGGGATGTGCATGATTGGCAGATCACTTGCTTAGGCAATTGAGTCAATCATGAGATGTCAATGACTACACCAGAGGTTGTTTTTGCACGAGATGCAATAAGTTGATATTGATCTAATCCTGGAGAAACAGTCGGAAGCAGTTTTAGAACATAAGTGGGTGTTCTAGGGATATGATAACAACAGCCTCTTTTAGGAGACAGTTATCATTCCAGGCTTCCAAGGTGACCTGGACGGCAAAGTGGCTGTCAGAGTTGTAGTTTTCCCTCTGACGAGGGGCGGTATTATGGACAGGTGGTCCAGGAGTATACTGAGGTAGGCATGGCACAGGATACTGATTAAGTTCAGTTGACGATACAGTCTAAGAAGTTTGGATTTGGAGTTCATTTATGAGCTAGGTCCAATCAGACATCCAGACACATTCTAAGACATGTATTGCTCATTTCGGGAGATAGTTTTCTCCGCGAACTTGAGATAAAGAGAGACATAGAAAGAAACATTCGAGTGGATCCACTCACTGAGGCTATTCCTCGAACGCAATAGTTTCGTAAACGAGCTTTGCGAGACTGACTAGTAGAGGAGTTGGGTGTTCGGTATCACACGAGCTGTGAGTATGCGACATCGCAATAATTAGCCTTGAGTGCAAGAGGGAGATTGTTGGAGATAGTGCCCTAAGAGTCAATTATTGGATCACAGGCACGTGATTGCAATGATTGAGGGAGGACCTATCCCGGTAGGACAGTCTTACTCAAGATGATAGTATGCTATCTGGTTTATCTTTATCATCGTGTACTGCTTTAGGTGACCTTACAGGTCGCTATTACACGTTGATAGAGCCCTTAGGATTCTTGCTTGACTGCCAGCAGTATGAGGGCGATCATATATGTGGGAGCTGGTAGTCTGTAAGCACATCCTTAAAAGGTCCCTAGTCGTGGGAGTTTTGAGACAGGGCATCAATACTCCAGAGTAGACTAGTGTATACAGTCGAGACCCCGACGAGGGGCGGTGGCCGGTCTCATAAGCCACTGGTGTCAGTTGGTTCACCTAAGATGTATACAGGTGCTCATTGGGTTATGAGTACACCGGACAGGACTCGCCGGGAACATGCTAGTTGGTCTTATACCTGACGTCAGATAGCAGTTCCCTGGTGACATGTGTACAGGTTAGTTCATCGACCTGAGGATCGTCATTTGTCTCGTGTGAGTTCCCACTGTACTTTGATTACTACCCTACCACGCTCAAAGGAGATGTGCAAACAGGTTTTAGTTGGGTACAGTCCCGAGCCACATGGAGGCAGTGAGCGGATCTTCAGGGGTTCGTCTCTCCCAGTATTGGGGGTGAGGTCGCGCTGTGTCTAGGAGAGCCATTACACAAGGCCCTCGGCCGAGGCAGGAGATTTACTGGTAGGTATTCCAGTAGTATCTCAGGGTGTTCTGGGTTATGTTCCCGCCGAAAATTTCTGCGCAGAAGAGTCCAAGGTATCAAATGGAAGCGATACGCTTAAGGAAATGCGAACCAATATCTTCCGGCCTGTATTTTGATAAGTTCCTGAAGGAGGAACTATTAAATTCTGATGGTATTGGAAGCATCTCGAAAAAACCTTCGATTTGATATATTATGGGCCTCATAATTCATCCGGGATCAAAAGTTATGAGGCATCACGTGTCCACACGTGATGGACCTTTAAGAACCCGCTGGAGGACTTAAAAGATACAATAAAATCTCAGTAAAGACCCCAATGGGGCATCAAGTGCCCACACGTGACCATGGGTCACGTGCAGACACGTGATGGGCTCTTAAGACCTCTAAAATAATGAATAGAATTAAATTATAAAATCTGTTCCCTGATTAAAAATCAGGAAGTACCTCAACGAGGTATCACGTGCTCACACGTGACCAATGGTCACGTGTTGACACGTGATGGTTAAAACAACAACATAAACAAACGGCTGTTAAAGGAACCAATTTGGGGGTCACGTGCTCACACGTGATCAAGGGTCACATGCCAGCACGTGATAGGCTTGAAAGCCTTACAGTTTAATAGAGTTAAAATTCTAAACTTCTCTAAAATCTTTCGAAATAGAATTAAAATTCTAAACTTCTCTAAATCTTTCCAAATGGAGAAGGATTATGGGGACCGTTGGATTAAAGATCCAAGGGTGATTAAAAATCACCAATTTATGGAAAAATCTCAAATAAGGAAAGATCTCCCTAAATCTCACCGAAATAACAAACAGAATATCTTTGGATTTAAAATCCAACGGTGAATAAAATTCACTGTGTGATCCAAAGGATCATATTAATCATGAAATAAAATCAAATCTCTCAACATACAAATCAAATCTCTCAATGAGAGATTTGCTAAACAAATTGATTCTCTTCCTTCTCCTATAAATACGAGCCAAGAAGAGAAGAGAAGAGAAGGGGGATCTACTTTTTGAGAGAAAAACAGAGGGAGGAGAATTTAATTCTCAAGAGAAAAAAGAAAAGAGAAGAGAATTTAAAACCCTCGGTAAGAAAAGGGAGGCTTCAAAAGAGAATTTAATTCTCAAAAGAGTTTAACTCTTATAAAAAGAAAAGAACTTAGTTCTTTCTCTGGTTGAGGATCTGCAAAGTGCACATCTCCCCATGAATTGAGAATTTAATTCTCATTGGGTTGAGATCCTGCCATGCAGATCTAAAACACAAAGGAGGAATTGAGTTTTGAGAATTTAATTCTCCCAAACTCACAGGAATTTAATTCCTCCTAAAACGAAACTAGGGTTTAACCATAATCAAGAATTTAATTCTTTTACATATCTGGGAATTTAATTCCTTTGAAAAGAAATCAGGGTTTCATCCTAAATAAGAATTTAATTCTTTCACGATAGGAATTTAATTCCTCCAAAATCATAATCAGGATTTAACCCTACAAAGAATTCAATTCTTAAAAGATCTCTGTTCATGAAAAGAACTAGGGTCACGTGCCCCCACGTGACCCTTGAAAAGATCCCCTGCAAAGAACTTTGAAGCATCACCTCACGTGCTCCCACGTGAATCCCAAAACGCAGAAAGAAAAAGCAAAGGAAATGAAAGCTTTGGGCGCTCTCACGTGTTATCACGTGACCTCTCAGCAAATGCTTTAACAATTGGCGCACAGATCCCCATCACGTGCCAACACGTGATGCTCTAAAATAAAAATGAAAGTGTTTAACACTTAATGGCAAAACAAAAGAAAAGAAGCTTTGGGTGCTCTCACGTGTCCCCACGTGACCCCTCAGCAAGTGCTGTAATTATCGATGCATAAACCCCCATCACGTGCCAACACGTGATGCTCTAAAATAAAGATGAAAAGTGTTTAACACTTATTCACAGATTTGAGGATAAAACAAAGGAGATCTGGCTTCACATTTAGGGCGCCCTCACGTGTCACCACGTGACCCCTAATGAGCATTCTAACAGACCAGAGCGGGGGCCTCCATCACGTGCTCACACGTGATGGCCGTCAGAATTAAAAGTGTTAAACACTTACTTGCAGAATAAAATAAGGGAAATCAGGGCGCTCTCACGTGTCCGCACGTGACCCCTCCCTCCTTAGTGTTTAACACTAATTGGAAAACTCTCTCTGCAGTGTTTAACATTGATTTCCTTAGTGTTTAACACTAATTGGAAAACTCTATCTACAGTGTTTAACACTGATTTTCTTAGTGTTTAACACTAATTTGGAAAACTTTATTTGCAGTGTTTAACACTGATTTTCTTAGTGATTAACACTAATGTGAAAACTCTGTTCCCGGTGTTTAACACTGATTTGCTTTAGTGTTTAACACTAATTTGAAATCTCTGCTACCAGTGTTTAACACTGATTTGCTTTAGTGTTTAACACTAATTTGAAAGCCCCGTTGCTAGTGTTTAACACTGATTAACTTTTAGTGTTAAACACTAACTTGCTAATCTTAATTCCAGTGTTCAACACTGTTGGTCTTTAGTGTTTAACACTAGCTTTAGCCCAATTGGCTAAGTTTCTAGAGGCAAAGCCTCTCTTTCAATGAGCCAACAGAGGGCCAATATTTCAAACATAATTGGACTTAGCCCAAACTGGCCATAAGTCCTCAAATTATCTTGAACTGAGCACATTTGCTCTTTCAACCAACTCATTGGTTCAAGGGTACATCTCTGAACTCCTCTGATATTTGTCGTTGTAATCCTTCAACGTCTTCAGAGCGGTGACGGGTCCCGACAACCACACATCAACACGGACTGTGGGGTCCTTAAACTCATGGACTTATGTGTCCTTAAACCAAGATATGGACTGTGGGGTCCTTAAACCCGCGGACTTATGCGTCCTTAAACTAACGGACTAATGCGTCCTTAAACACACCCATATGGACTGTGGGGTCCTTAAACCCATAGACTTATGCGTCCTTAAACTACCAATGGACCACTATGTCCCTAAACTGGAGATGGACCACCATGTCCCTAAACTGGAGATGGACCACCATGTCCCTAAACTGGAGATGGACTGCAATGTCCTTAAACTACCAATGGACCACTATGTCCCTAAACTGGAGATGGACCACTATGTCCCTAAACTGGAACAATAGAGCCCCCAAATGCTCTCTTGTCAGATCTAAACGATCCCGTTAAGTTGATCTTAGTCCCAAACTGGACTAACGTATCCTTAACAACCGTTTAAGTTGATCTTAGCCTCAAATATGGCTAACGTATCCTTAAACCTTCAAACAGACTTTAGTCCCAAATTGGACTATGAATCCCCAAAATCAGCTTTGGTTCAAGGGTACATCTCTGAACTCCTCTGACACCTGTCGTTGTAATCCTTCAACGTCGTCAGAGAGGTGACGGGTCCCGACGACCATACATGCAATGGACCACCATGTCCCTAAACTGGAACAATAGAGCCCAAACGCTCTTTTGTCGGATCTAAACGATCCTGTTAAGTTGATCTTAGTCTCAAATCGGACTAACGTATCCTTAACAAACGTTTGAGTCGATCTTAGTCTCAAATATGGCTAACGTATCCTCAAACCAAAACCACAAACCCAAATCTAAGTAAACACAGATTTGGATTAATCCACGTCCTACGGGCGACTACATAAATTAGTCTCCGTATACAATCCACGGGCAACCACAAACAAAACAAACACCCACAACACGAAGTGACCAGCTGGAGAAGGAGAAAGTTGTTACCGTGATGCGGTAGCGTAATTAACTGCAGGGGCTTGCGCCTGCAGGGAAGAGCGTCCCCACAATCAAAAACCCCTCAACGAGGGGGAATCTGACGAAGTCTGCTACATCGGACGCATCCGTTTAAACCTCCGATACATGGTGCCATAAATCAACTTGGCATCTTCGGAGAGGTGGACGGATAGCACCAATTAGCATCTGCCCCGAATCTCAGGCGAGGCATTCCATGTCTCGGCCGCCATTCGGAGGGGAACAGATTCTGGCACGCCCGGTGGGACCTTTTCCACTTTCCACTCCATACTTCGTGTGTCTTGTTCGCGAATGAATCGCGGTTTATTGTGGTTGCCTGTGGATTCGAGGTTCTAAGATTTGGTGTCTTGCTCCTTGCAGAAAACAGAAGATCAATGGCTTCAAACTGCACTGCCTGCAACTGCAACTCTCGCTCGGTCCTTGCTGGAGGAGTGACTTATGGGTCCCAAGCGGCCTCCCTTTTCAAGATGCCAGTGGAGTAGGTAACTCAGGCCACCACTGGATTATTCTTCGGGACCATGCTCCCACTGTTGAGCTTCAATGCCATAATGACATTGCAAGAAGCCCCAAAGAAGTCGGTCTTTGATCGACTTACCACTGCCGCGACCCCTCTCAACGGGTTGCCCAGTTTCAATACCTCAGTTTTCAACGGACTGGGCCAGAACGTCTGCAAACCTACGATACCCGAAGCTACCATCCCAAGGCGGATAGCTATCCCGACTCAAGCAGACGAAATCATTGGAAGGGTTTCTCCTTCCGAGAAGTCAGTTTTTACAAGGCTGGCTATTCCGGTTGCTGCTCCAGGCGAGGTCCTCAGAGCTGCTTCCCCTACCCAGGGCAGGGGGCAGGAAGAAGCTTATCCAACAACGGATGTGACTCCATCCGCAAGAAACGCCCGACGTCGCCACTGGCATCGAGTAAGAAAGGCTGGGGGCAACTCCCCCTCTGGATTTACGCCACCAGCTCCGATGGTGGGGATTGATGCTGCTGTTCCAACCGGGAACAGCTTTGAATTGCTGAATAAAGTGCGCAAAAATTCTCCTACTGCGATGTTGAAACGAAGTCCTTCACCTGTGGAGAACACTCCAGAGAAGAAGCTAGAGCAGCCCCCTCAACGGCTGTCCTCTAAAATTTACAAAGTCTGGCAACAGGTCCAAGAGTCAGTGATTGATAAAAACTATCTCCACCGACAGAAAAAGATGAAGGTGCGGCAGGAGAAGGATCACTCTGTCAAGCCACAAAAAGCAACAACCACTTGGGTGCCCACTACAACGGCCCCTTTAACTTTGACCACTCAAAAGAAAAGGAGGCTGCAAAAAGCCCCTGTTAACATGGCGAACCGTAAACGCGCTGAGCACAAACACCCCAAGTCTAGGGGCATGGTGGTGCACACTGTTTATATGGCTTCTGGAAAGGAGGAAAGCCGTGCTTCGACGGGTCACCGACCGCTCACCCGATCCGTAACGAAAGCCCAGGAGCAGCAACAGAAGCTTCAGGAGATGATGACTGTAGTGGCCGCACTTACCGGGCCAAAAGAAAGCTTGGAAGTATCATCAGAGCAGCGTCATGAACAAGAAACTGATGCTGACTACCTATGCAGAGTCCTCGAAAAGAAGGACAAAGAAGCCGTAGAGCAAGCGGCTAACATAAAACAAATGGCGCTTCTCTTCCAAGATATGGTAGGGATGATGATCCAGCAAGATCCTCCTGCTGAAGATCCTCCGATTGTCCTTGAGGATGACAAAGGAGAGACATTGAATCCTCCTCCGGCTCTTTCAGCAGCCAAGGAAGAAACTATTTACAAGGCCGCACTGGATGACCATATAGCTCAGCAAATACGAGCTCACCAGGCAAATGAAGCGGCTGGGCAAATTTCTAGAACCGGACGACCCTACCCGGGCTGGTATGACCAAATTAGCTACCCACCGGGATATACGATCCCCAAGTTCCACGTATATAAGGGGACGGGAAATCCGCATCAGCACGTCGCTCAATTTAGAGCCATGTGCGGCAATACCGGAGGTGATGATAAATTGCTGCTCCGCCAGTTTGTTGGCAGC
Source organism: Agapanthus africanus (assembly GCA_030015575.1). Taxonomy (NCBI): domain Eukaryota; kingdom Viridiplantae; phylum Streptophyta; class Magnoliopsida; order Asparagales; family Amaryllidaceae; genus Agapanthus; species Agapanthus africanus. The sequence goes on from CM057343.1 coordinate 465,321,795, forward strand.
CTGTCGAAAACGGCATTTGAGTGGTACTCTGAACTCCCAAATGACTCTATCAAGACATTTACAGAGATGGAGCTGCTGTTTACACAGAGATTCGCGAGTGCTAGTGGACACACCCCGATAATAGCACTGATTAATGCCAGGATAAGGCCAGGCGAAACGTGGGTCCAATACGCAACACGATGGCGGAACCTATGGTCGAAATGCGAACAACGCATAGAAGAGGCTCCTGCAGTAGGCATGTTTGTGGGTACCCTTGATCCGCAAGCGACCATCTCACAGTTCATGATGTTCTTCAAGCCGACCACCTTCCAGGCCTTGATTGATAAGCTGGCCCAAATGGACCAGATGGGCCATAGGCCTTCCTCTTCAAAGACAGAGCCTTGGAATGAAAAGGGCAAAGAGAAAGCAACTTTCGTTGCCAATACTCAGCAGCGGCCGAGCAACTTAAAGCCGGTTGTTAGCCAAAACAACGTGCATCCACGCCCATCCCTCAAGGAGAGACTAGGGCGTCCTTACTCGTTTCCCCAGGAAAAAACGAGGAAACTGTTCGAGCTGGCGGTGCGCAACAGACTCATCAATCTGCCAAGTCCAAAGCGTCCGTTGCAGCCAGGCGATGTTAACGATCCCAATTATTGCCCTTACCACCAAACGGTAAGCCACCCGATCGAGGATTGCTTCGTTTTTAAGGGATGGATCGAGGATCAGTACCTACAAGGCAAGTTTGCGCTGTCTAAGAAGTGGAAAGTAAATCCACCACAACCGCACACTCCTAAGGAGACAGACACACCGGGGGCAACTTGTTCTTTTGTTGAAGAAGCCCCATGGGAGGTCGTGCTTTCATCCAAAACCAAAAGGATACTGAGTGATCTTCATACGCGCTCAGCGGTCAGATGGAAGAACCCGCTCGAACCTCAAATCATCGAGGGGATGCTGAAGCCGCGCCCAATTCCAAAGATCGGTGATGATAGCCAAAGCGCTCACACCCAGCCGTCAAAATCTTCAAAGAAAAACAAGAAGAAATCCAAGAAGCCCGTGAAGCCCGGCGACAAGCGCACGGATTTGCAGAAACAGATTGACGTGCTGGAAGAGTATAACCAGAAGGCACGGATTCCAATCACGCTCCAAGAGTTCCTCAGCCACGTCCTCGAGGACGAAAATGATGGAGAAGACTCATCAGATGAATCTGAGGACTACGTAGCAAGTTGTCATGTGATCTCTCACTCATTGATAGATGATAAAGAGGCTCCTTGCACCGAGAAACCAGGGGCGGGTCCTGAACCAGAACTTCTGTGGCCATCAGACGAGATGATTGATGCCTTCCTGAACGAAGCCCGTCTTAAAAGCAAAGCTGATCGAGAGCGCGAGATGGCCATATTCGAGAAAGCCAAATGCTGACGACTAGATGAAAGGGTCGAAACACTCCCACCGGATCAAAGTACATCCGCCATAAATAAAAGCAGGTTCAAGATGAGGAAAAGATTCGCCAAAGCCATATCGATGGGAATGAAGCTCCCCTCTTTCAGAAGAAATTCTCCCACCGATATATATCTTGATGAAGCGGACATGCATCTTAACTTCTTCTTATATCATCAGAAGATTGCACACCCTACTGAAGAATGCAACGCCTTTAAAAACTGGTGGCAGGGATACGTTGCTCACCGGCAGCACGTTCAGCGATTGAAGCGCGAAGCTCGTCGGAAACAGAACACGACAAATGAGCATATGAAAACTGCCGGCAACGGTTACATGGTTGACGGCAGAAGATCGCAAGCCCTCACCTTCGGGAGCAATTCTGAAGAAGAAATGACTCTCAGCCCTCCCTTCAAAGAGTCCACCTCAGGAAAAGAGGAAGAAAAGAAGAGCTGCGAGAACGTTCAGCTGCGCAATCGCACGCTACCTGAAAAGAATCTTGGACCCGCAAACAAGGGATCGAACAAAAGGGATAAGGGTAATGGAAAAGCGACCTCCGTCGCCAATGCTCAACAACAGCCGAGTGACCCAAAACCGTTTGGTCGTCAAAACAACAAGCCGCGATACCTCAATGAGAAGTTGAAACGTCCTTACTCGTTTCCCAGAGATAAAACAAAGAGACTGTTCGAGCTAGCGGTGCGCAGCGGGCTCATCACTCTGCCGGATCCAAAACGTCCGTTGCAGCCAGGTGACATTGACAATCCTAACTATTGTCCCTACCACAGAGTAATGGGTCACCCACTCGAAAATTGCTATGTCTTCAAAGGTTGGATTGAGGATGAATACCAACAGGGCAAATTCGCGTTGTTTGACAACTGGAAGGTGAGCCCGCCACAATCACATGCTCTGAAAAAGATGGACATGCCGGGGGTATCGTGCTCTTTCATAGAGAAAGCCCCATGGACCGAAAAGTCCATAAACTAGAAACTCGCCTCAAATATGGCAACGATAGACCGAAACGTCGTTAAACTAACGATGGACCACTATGTCCTAAAACTGGCTGATGACCGAAACGTCGTTAAACTACTATGAACCCGCGGCATCCTCAGGCTGGCGTGGTTTAAAAAAAAATACAAAAATACAAAAAAAACGGTATGTCCATAAGCAAGATGGGTACGGATGAAAACCCGAAAGGGCTCCGTGAGTAAAAACAGCAGGGCTACCGGCGAGTGTTTGTGAAAACCCGAAAGGGCGCAACCTCGTTAAAAAAAAAGAATAAAAAAAAAGGGAAAACGGTATGTCCATAAGCAAAATGGGCACGGATGAAAACCCGAAAGGGCTCCGTGAGTAAAAACAGCAGGGCTACCGGCGAGTGTTTGTGAAAACCCGAAAGGGCGTAACCTCGTTAAAACACTTACAGGGTCCTCTCGACCTTGTAAGGAGAAACCACCCGTGCGAGATCCTTACGACTCACAAGGGAGCAACACACTTAGGGATCCTCACGATTCCTAAGGAGAAATTACACTTGCGAGATCCTCACGACTCGTAAGGAGAACTCTCTTATGGGACCCTCACGGCTCATAAGATTTGAAAGTCTTAAGTTACAGAGACCCGAACCTGTTCTTAAGCAACCCCCACAATCTCCACTACTGCCCTACAAGCGGCTCAATACTGACCCTTGTATACAATCCACGGGCGCGAATAAAAATTTCCCCAGCAAAGCCCCACCCGTGACTAGGGATATGTCCATATGATAAGCAACCCTTGTAGGTCCTCTCGACCCATAAGGAGAAAGCCCTCTTGTAGGATCCTTACGACTTACAGGGGAACATACACTTAGGAATCCTCACGATCCCTAAGGAGAAAACACACCTATAAGATCCTCACGACTTGTAGGGAGAAATACCTTTGTGAGACCCTTACGGCTCATGATGTCAAAAGCCTTAGTCGACAGGATCCTAACCCTGTTTACTAAGTCACCTTTGTTCAACATCGACAGAGGCAAATGATGATTCGCTCCTGGCAATATCCCAGTTGTAGCGATGCTGATGCTTAAACCGGTATCAAATTCCAAGTCCTTTCTTGGCAAATGATGATTCGCTCCTGGCAATATTCCAGTTGTAGCGATGCTAATGCTAAGATTGGCATCAGATTCCAAGTTCCACTCTCGCGATATAAAAAAAATCAGCGAGCCAAAAATGCATATGAAATAGCCGAAATGATGGGGCAACTTGCAACGAAATTAGCAAGTAAAAATGTATGCATATAAAAACAGCCGAAATGATTGGGCAACTCGCAATAAAAAGCAGCGAGTAAAAAGAAAAATAGCCGAAATGATTGGGCACCGCGAAAAATAGCTGAAATGATTGGGCAATCACGATTTTCGCGATATAAAAAGCTGAAATGATAGAGCATCGCGGAAAGAATAAAAAAAAAATGAAAGAATGAAACTTTTTGCCCTACAAGCGGCTCATGTTGACCCTTGTATACAATCCACGGGCATGAATAAACATTTCCCTAACCAAGTCCCACCCGTGACTAGGGATATGCTTGTACATCAAACAACACTTGTAAGTCCTCTCGACTTATAAGGAGAAAACCCTTTTGTAAGATCCTTACGACTTACAAGAGAACATGCACTTAGGAATCCTCACGATTCCCAAGGAGAAAACACACCTACAAGATCCTCACGACTTGCAGGGAGAAATACCTTTGTGAGACCCTTACGGCTCATGAAGTCAAAAGCCTTAGCCGACAGGACCCTTAACCCTGTTTGCTAAGCCACCTTTGTTCAACATCGACAGAGGCAAATGATGATTCGCTCCTGGCAATATCCCAGTTGCAGCGATGCTGATGCCTAAACCGGTATCAAATTCCAAGTCCTTTCATGGCAAATGATGATTCGCTCCTGGCAATATTCCAGTTGTAGCGATGCTGATGCCAAGATTGGTATCAGATCCCAAATCCCCTACTCGCAAAAAAAAAATCAGCGAACCAAAAAAAAATGCATACGATATAGCCGAAATGATGGGGCAACTTGCAAACAAAATCAGCAAGTAAAAATGTATGCATACAAAAATAGCCGAAATGATTGGGCAATTCGTAATAAAAAGCAGCGAGTAAAAATAAAATAAATAGCCGAAATGATTGGGCACCGCGAAAAATAGCCGAAATGATTGGGCAATCGCGACCTTCGCGATATAAAAGCTGAAATGATAGAGCATCGCGGAAAAAGAAATAAAATAAAAATAAAATTTATGCCCTACAGGTGAGATCACATCGATCCCTGTATACAATCCAGGAGCACAAACAATGAGGGAACCATACCTTCCCAACGGGCTCCATCAGAAAGCGAAGCCAAATCTCGACGGTTCATAGACAACCCAGAGACAATCTTGACATTTGTCGCAATATTGCAGACATAACATCAACAGATGAAGCAAAAGTAAGATCCCGAGCTTCAGGGTCTCGACGTCAACATCGACAACTTAGAGATCACCAACGGCGTTTCTCCTCACTCCAAACAGATGCAAACGTGACGTCAACAATCGACCTCAGAGTCGCAACGAAACGGAACCATGGCAAAGTCCCTAGTTCCAAATCTCAATGGCCACATCTACACCCTGGATACCAACAACGGTGTGCCTCCTCATTCCAGCAGGACACAGATGTTACACCATCAAGCGGAGCGACGGCAAAATCCCAGCTCCACCTCAGCATTCGTCTCAATACAGCAGACGAGATGTCAACAATGGCGTTCCTCCGTAGTCCAGCAGGATGCAGATGCAACGTCAACAAAAGACCTCACGGTCGAAACAAAGCGGAGTGACGGCAAAATCCCAGCTCCACCTCAGCATTCGTCTCGATACAGCAGACGTAATGTCAACGACGACGTTCCTCCACAGTCCAGCAGGATGTAGATGCAACGAAAGACCCCATGGTCGAAACAAAGCGGAGTGACGACAAAATCCTAGCTCCACCTCAGCATTCGTCTCGATACAGCAGACGCGATGTCAACAATGGCGTTCCTTCGTGGTTCATCAGGATGCAGATGCAACGTCAACATAAGACCCCATGGTCGAAACAAAGCGGAACAACGGCAACTCCCAGTTCTATAGCTCGGCGATATACAGATCACCGAGAGTCAAATCTCCACTCCGTGAAATGCGGATATAATCAGCAAAATTCCTGATTACGTAGAACGCGGATAACGTCACTCTTTGACCCCGTGGAAAACGTCCAGAGCGGATCCTGGTCCTCGCAGAGCACGGCAGTGAACCCGTGCGAAGCATCCAGAGCGGAGCCTAGTCCTCGCCTAACGCGGTAGTGAACCCGTGTGAAGCATCTAGTGCAAAATTCCTGGTTACGTGGAACGCGGATAACGTCACTCTTTGACTCTGTGGAAAACGTCCAGAGCGGATCCTGGTCCTCGCAGAGCACGACAGTGAACCCATGTGAAGCATCCAGAGCGGAGCCTAGTCCTCGCCTAACGCGGCAGTGAACCCGTGTGAAGCATCTAGAGCAAAATTCCTGGTTACGTGGAACACGGATGACGTCACTCTTTGACCCCGTGGAAAACGTCCAGAGCGGATCCTGGTCCTCGCAGAGCACGGCAGTGAACCCATGTGAAGCATCCAGAGCGGAGCCTAGTCCTCGCCTAACGCGGTAGTGAACCCGTGTGAAGCATCTAGAGCAAAATTCCTGGTCATGTGGAACGCGGATAACGTCACTCTTCGACCCCGTGGGAAACGTCCAGAGCGGATCCTGGTCCTCGCATCAACATGGAGTGATCACCACCGCGACATTCGTCTCAATACAGAGGACGCAATGCCAGAAAACGAAGCGAAGGCCAAATTCCTAGTTTCAACATCTTAACGGCAAATCATATAAAGCCTAAAAGACAATCGGAGATCATCTCGCACCAAGGCGGAGTGGTCACCACCTTGACATTCGTCTCGATACAGCAGACACAACATCACCAAAAGGAGCCACGGCAAAATCCCGGGTTCCAAACCTCGACGGTTCACCAGCAACCTAGAGACAACCACGACATTCGTCTCGATACAGAGGACGCAATGCCAGCAAATGAAGCGAAGGCTAAATTCCTAGTTTCAAGGTCTTAACAGCAAGTCATATAAAACCAGAAAGACAATCGGAGATCATCTCGCACCAGTGTGGAGTAGTCACCACCTCGACGTTCGTCTCGATACAGCAGACGCGACAATCAAACAAAAGGAGCCATGGCAAAATCCCTAGTTCCAAATCTCGACGGTTCACCAGCAACCTAGAGACAACCATGACATTCGTCTCGATATAGAGGACGCGATGCCAGCAAACGAAGCGAAGGCCAAATTCCTAGCTTCAAGGTCTTAACGGCAAGTCATATAAAGCTTGAAAGGCCACCAGAGATCATCCCACATGGAGTGGTCACCACCTCGACGATCGTCTTGATACAACAGATGAAATGACACCCCAGCATTCTTCCCCCAACAGGATTCGGACGCGCCAAAGCAAACGAAGCGAAGGCCAAATTCCTAGCTTCGACGTCTTGACGGTAACTCATATAAAACAGAAAAGACAATCAAAGATCATCCCACATGGAGTGGTCACCACCACGACATTCGTCCCGATACAGTAGACGAGATGTCAACAACGTTCTTCCTCCAACAGGATTAGGACACACCAAGCAAACGAAAAGAAGGCCAAATTCCTAGCTTCAGGGTCTTAACGGCAAGTCATATAAAGCCTGAAAGACCACCGGAGATCATGCCACATGGAGTGGTCACCACCTCGATGTTCGTCTCGATATAGCAGACGCAACATCACTAAAAGGAGCCACGGCAAAATCCCTAGTTCCAAACCTCGACGGTTCACCAGCAACCTAGAGACAGCCATGACATTCGTCTCGATACAGAGGACGCGATGCCAGCAAACGAAGCGAAGGCCAAATTCCTAGCTTCAGGGTCTTAACGGCAAGTCATATAAAGCCTGAAAGACCACCGGAGATCATCCCACATGGAGTGGTCACCACCTCGACGTTCGTCTCGATACAGCAGACGCAACATTACCAAAAGGAGCCACGGCAAAATCCCTAGTTCCAAACCTCGACGGTTCACCAGCAACCTAGAGACAACCATAACATTCGTCTTGATACAGAGGACGCAATGCCAGCAAACGAAGCAAAGGCCAAATTCCTAGCTTCAGGGTCTTAACGGCAAGTCATATAAAGCCTGAAAGACTATCGGAGATCATCCTACACCAGCGCGGAGTGGTTATAACTCATCGGGGCTCTCCAAAATGAGCCTAACCTCAAGTAAAAAGCGGCATGGCAAATTCCTAGCGCTTGCTCTTCCGACGGTCAAACTGCCAAGGAGGATTGCTTGAAGACGTCTTGTCCAGCCCCCGAAGGGATCAGAGACACGGCAGTCGCAGGGCTACTCGAACAGCACGATTGCCTATCGAGGAATACATCAGCTCATGCGACGGTACGACGGCCAAAACCCTAAGTACCACAGACCCTAACGGACTTCTGTCGTAAAGAGCAGAGGTTAACTGTGACGTTAGGATATTCTTGCGAGATCTGCTCGATTCGTTTCGACTCGTGAGGAAATTGATGTCTTTGCGAGAACTTCTCGATTCGTCTCGACTCGTGAGATAAAGCCTTAGGCAGTAGGGATTAAAAAACCTGTTTCCTAAGCACTGGGATCCTGAAAGTCGGCCCAAAATGGTCTCTTGCATACTATCCACAGGTCTCAATCTCCGAAGTCGAATTTCGACAAGGAGGGAAACAACCGCTTACGGGTCCTCTCGACTCGTAAGAGGAAAATTCTCTTGTGAGATCCTTACGACTTTCAAGAGAAAACACACTTAGGAGTCCTCACGACCCCTAAGGAGAAAATACACCTGCGGGATCCTCTCGACTCGTAGGGAGAAAAGTCTTTATGAGACCCTCACGGCTCATAAAGTTGAAAAGTCTTAGGTGGCAGATCCTAACCCTGTCTCCTAAGCCATCACCGTCCTGCAAAGTGGTCAAGATGGACCATCTATGAGCCACACTCGCCAAAGCTACATGCCACTGAAATGGAAAAACTACTCATGAGCATATAAACTACGTCATGCCAGAGTAAGATATGAAGAGATAGAAGGGTGCGGCTCATGGAGTTAAGGGTTTGGAACTATATCTCTTAAGAGTCGAGATTTGAGTCAATGATAAATGACGACGCTTGTGTCCGCTCGTTATTTTCTCAGATCAAGATTCTGAAAGTAATATACCAACCCGAAACTGGTCATACGCTATGCATTACTTTGCACTACTTCACCCACGTATATACTTACGTGGGCAAAGTAGTGGGGGGCATTTGTTCCCGCCGAAAATTTCTGCGCAGAAGAGTCCAAGGTATCAAATGGAAGCGATATGCTTAAGGAAATGCGAACCAATATCTTTCGGCCTGTATTTTGATAAGTTCCTGAAGGAGGAACTATTAAATTCTGATGGTATTGGAAGAATCTCGAAAAACCCTTCGATTTGATATATTATGGGCCTCATAATTCATCCGGGATCAAAAGTTATGAGGCATCACGTGTCCACACATGATGGACCTTTAAGAACCCGCTGGAGGACTTAAAAGATACAATAAAATCTCAGTAAAGACCCCAATGGGGCATTACGTGCCCACACGTGACCATGGGTCACGTGCAGACACGTGATGGGCTCTTAAGACCTCTAAAATAATGAATAGAATTAAATTATAAAATCTGTTCCCTGATTAAAAATCAGGAAGTACCTCAACGAGGTATCACGTGCTCACACGTGACCAATGGTCACGTGTTGACACGTGATGGTTAAAACAACAACATAAACAAGTGGCTGTTAAAGGAACCAATTTGGGGGTCACGTGCTCACACGCGATCAAGGGTCACGTGCCAGCACGTGATAGGCTTGAAAGCCTTATAATTTAATAGAGTTAAAATTCTAAACTTCTCTAAAATCTTTCGAAATAGAATTAAAATTCTAAACTTCTCTAAATCTTTCCAAATGGAGAAGGATTATGGGGACCGTTGGATTAAAGATCCAAGGGTGATTAAAAATCACCAATTTATGGAAAAATCTCAAATAAGGAAAGATCTCCCCAAATCTCACCGAAATAACAAACAGAATATCTTTGGATTTAAAATCCAAAGATAAATAAAATTCACTGTGTGATCCAAAGGATCATATTAATCATGAAATCAAATCAAATCTCTCAACATACAAATCAAATCTCTCAATGAGAGATTTGCTAAACAAATTGATTCTCTTCCTTCTCCTATAAATAGGAGCCAAGAAGAGAAGAGAAGGGGGGATCTACTTTTTGAGAGAAAAACAGAGGGAGGAGAATTTAATTCTCAAGAGAAAAAAGAAAAGAGAAGAGAATTTAAAACCCTCGGTAAGAAAAGGGAGGCTTCAAAAGAGAATTTAATTCTCAAAAGAGTTTAACTCTTATAAAAAGAAAAGAACTTAGTTCTTTCTCTGGTTGAGGATCTGCAAAGTGCACATCTCCCCATGAATTGAGAATTTAATTCTCATTGGGTTGAGATCCTGCCATGCAGATCTAAAACACAGAGGAGGAATTAAGTTTTGAGAATTTAATTCTCCCAAACTCACAGGAATTTAATTCCTCCTAAAACGAACTAGGGTTTAACCATAATCAAGAATTTAATTCTTTTACATATCTGGGAATTTAATTCCTTTGAAATGAAATCAGGGTTTCATCCTAAATAAGAATTTAATTCTTTCACGATAGGAATTTAATTCCTCCAAAATCATAATCAGGATTTAACCCTACAAAGAATTCAATTATTAAAAGATCTCTGTTCATGAAAAGAACTAGGGTCACGTGCCCCCACGTGACCCTTGAAAAGATCCCCTGCAAAGAACTTTGAAGCATCACCTCACGTGCTCCCACGTGACTCCCAAAACGCAGAAAGAAAAAGCAAAGGAAATGAAAGCTTTGGGCGCTCTCACGTGTTATCACGTGACCCCTCAGCAAATGCTTTAACAATTGGCGCACAGATCCCCATCACGTGCCAACACGTGATGCTCTAAAAAAAAATGAAAGTGTTTAACACTTAATGGCAAAACAAAAGAAAAGAAGCTTTGGGCGCTCTCACGTGTCCCCACGTGACCCTTCAGCAAGTGCTGTAATTATCGATGCATAAACCCCCATCATGTGCCAACACGTGATGCTCTAAAATAAAGATGAAAAGTGTTTAACACTTATTCACAGATTTGAGGATAAAACAAAGGAGATCTGGCTTTACATTTAGGGCGCCCTCACGTGTCACCACGTGACCCTTAATGAGCATTCTAACAGACCAGAGCGGGGGCCTCCATCACGTGCTCACACGTGATGGCCGTCAGAATTAAAAGTGTTAAACACTTACTTGCAGAATAAAATAAGGGAAATCAGGGCGCTCTCACGTGTCCGCACGTGACCCCTCCATCCTTAGTGTTTAACACTAATTGGAAAACTCTCTCTACAGTGTTTAACACTGATTTCCTTAGTGTTTAACACTAATTGGAAAACTCTATCTACAGTGTTTAACACTGATTTTCTTAGTGTTTAACACTAATTTGGAAAACTCTATTTGCAGTGTTTAACACTGATTTTCTTAGTGATTAACACTAATGTGAAAACTCTGTTCCCGGTGTTTAACACTGATTTGCTTTAGTGTTTAACACTAATTTGAAATCTCTGCTACCAGTGTTTAACACTGATTTGCTTTAGTGTTTAACACTAATTTGAAAGCCCCGTTGCTAGTGTTTAACACTGATTAACTTTTAGTGTTAAACACTAACTTGCTAATCTTAATTCCAGTGTTCAACACTGTTGGTCTTTAGTGTTTAACACTAGCTTTAGCCCAATTGGCTAAGTTTCTAGAGGCAAAGTCTCTCTTTCAATGAGCCAACAGAGGGCCAGTATTTCAAACATAATTGGACTTAGCCCAAACTGGCCATAAGTCCTCAAATCATCTTGAACTGAGCACATCTGCTCTTTCAACCAACTCATTGGTTCAAGGGTACATCTCTGAACTCCTCTGATATTTGTCGTTGTAATCCTTCAACGTCTTCAGAGAGGTGACGGGTCCCGACAACCACACATCAACACGGACTGTGGGGTCCTTAAACTCATGGACTTATGCGTCCTTAAACCAAGATATGGACTGTGGGGTCCTTAAACCCGCGGACTTATGCGTCCTTAAACTAACGGACTAATGCGTCCTTAAACACACCCATATGGACTGTGGGGTCCTTAAACCCATGGACTTATGCTTCCTTAAACTACCAATGGACCACTATGTCCCTAAACTGGAGATGGACCACCATGTCCCTAAACTGGAGATGGACCGTAATGTCCTTAAACTACCAATGGACCACTATGTCCCTAAACTGGAGATGGACCACTATGTCCCTAAACTGGAACAATAGAGCCCCCAAATGCTCTCTTGTCGGATCTAAACGATCCCGTTACGTTGATCTTAGTCCCAAACTGGACCAACGTATCCTTAACAACCGTTTAAGTTGATCTTAGTCTCAAATATGGCTAACATATCCTTAAATCTTCAAACAGACTTTAGTCCCAAATTGGACTATGAATCCCCCAAATCAGCTTTGGTTCAAGGGTACATCTCTGAACTCCTCTGACACCTGTCGTTGTAATCCTTCAACGTCGTCAGAGAGGTGACGAGTCCCGACGACCATACATGCAATGGACCACCATGTCCCTAAACTGGAACAATAGAGCCCAAACGCTCTTTTGTCGGATCTAAACGATCCTGTTAAGTTGATCTTAGTCTCAAATCGGACTAACGTATCCTTAACAAACGTTTGAGTCGATCTTAGTCTCAAATATGGCTAACGTATCCTCAAACTAAAACCACAAACCCAAATCTAAGTAAACACAGATTTGGATTAATCCACGTCCTACGGGCGACTATATAAATTAGTCTCCGTATACAATCCACGGGCAACCACAAACAAAACAAACACCCACAACACGAAGTGACCAGCTGGAGAAGGAGAAAGTTGTTACCGCGATGCGGTAGCGTAATTAACTGCAGGGGCTTGCGCCTGCAGGGAAGAGCGTCCCCACAATTAAAAACCCCTCAACGAGGGGGAATCTGACGAAGTCTGCTACATCGGATGCATCCGTTTAAACCTCCGATACATGGTGCCATAAATCAACTTGGTATCTTCGGAGAGGTGGACGGATAGCACCAATTAGCATCTGCCCCGAATCTCAGGCGAGGCATTCCATGTCTCGGCTGCCATTCGGAGGGGAACAGGTTACACTCCGACACGACTTGTACCGCTTTTTGGGGTCTGACTTTTACCAACCCCCTAGGCCCGCCATGCGATGCTCATAGACGAACGGACCGGACTGTACGGATATTGTCACTGACAGGCTCAGTAGGGTGTCAGGATGAGTTCGCTCATCGACGTCCCTTTTGGTCAATAGCTGGTAGCCCATCACGTATGGCTAATATCTCTGACGTGCTAGTGGTTAAATCCACAGCCATAGTATTGACGAGTCTTTAGAGTCCCCTACAGACAGTTGCTCAAGTTTCGGGCGAAACGCTGTAGAGGTCGTATGGAGATATGGCAGGGTTCGATCAGATACGTGCGGTATTGCACGGATCATGATCTGACGGAATAATACTAGCGGGCTTTGGTTTAAGCCGGATCCTAGTATTGTACAGTGTAGATTTTGTCTCATTGCATTTGTATTTCGGTCGGAATACAAATGCGGGTATGTATATACAGTAGCGGGGTTTCCTGTAATTTATTACGGGATCGGTTTTCTGAAGTTTCCAGTTTGCTTTCCGTTTCGGCCATTTTCCTTTGTATATTTCTTTGGCTGAAAATTGGTGGAGGAGGGCTTATTTGCAATTGTGCAAATTAGCATTGTGGAGGGTTGTCTTTGCATACATTTGCATCATGATGGTTGCACCATCATTTGACTCCATGACTTCATGATTGCTTGACTTTAGAAGTTATGATTGGATGATGGAGTGTTGGTTTTGGTTGATGATCATTGCTTATCATCATCACCCTTTTCTCTCTCTTGCATTATGTTGTGGCTCATTTTCTTTTTCCATCACTTGACTCCATTCTCCAATCCCTCTTGATATGGCCGGCCAAGCAAAAAAGGATGGGGCTGAAATTTTGGTGGTGGGATTTTGGTTCTCCTCATGTTTGCAAAATCCCCTAGTTCATCTCCAAAATTCAACATCTCCTTCCCTCCAGAAAAGGGCAACTTCCATAGACCCCAAATGAGACATAGCACTACACTACATTCTACAGCAATTCTTGGGCATGTCGGCTCGCCAACTTCGTGCCCGAGTTGCCTCGGTCCAGAGGTGGGAGCCCGTAAAAGAACCCGGCGATGTGGTGCCCTTCCGATGAGGAGTTGAAGAACGGAGATTCCGCGGCGAGATCGGGACGACGACGAGAAGACCGAAGGATACGGATCGCTCGGTATATCTCTCTACCCGTTCTTTAGATAGCTAGGACTAGTTTAATGGCCCGATCCGGGAATTTTTGTGCGCGGTGGTGCCGGTTTACAAGTTCGTAAAAAGTTTCGTTTCCGCATTCCGGCGTCGGATTGACGGCCGGGGCCCCGCCGTGCACTTACACGTGAGGCACCCAAATATGGGCACTGTCCATTGGGTTTTATCTCCCCTTCTTTTTTTTACAGAAATGCTAAGCACTTGGCTAACGCTCTCGTGCAAAATACGTGACTGCCTATTTTTTTGATACTGGGGTGCTTTAACACTCACGTAGGAAACACGTAAGGTAGTTGTAGTTGCTCTCTTTGTTCGGTTGAAGCACTCATGTGGGAAACACGCGAGGCTTCAAAATAGTGCTAAGCACTAACGATTCTGGTTTTGAAGATCTTGGATCATCATCACTGTTTTTTTTATGGAAGAACTAAGTTCATTATATATAGGGTTAAACCCTAATTTTTGGAGGAATTAAATTCCTATATGTTCTCGTTCTTCTTCTCTCTCTTTTTTATAACTTAATTCTTTTCTCCTAGGTTTTGAATCTGCAGAGCAAAAATCTTCCCAATGAGAATTAAATTCTCAGCTTGTGGGGAGATTTGCTTCTGCAAATCTCAACTAGGGAAAGAACCGAGTTCTTAAATGAAGGGTTAAACCCTTAGATAGGTAAAGGAGAGACCATATGATTTCTGTTTTTTTACCTCTGGTTTCAATGAGGAAAGTCATCTTCTTTGAGAATTAAATTCTCCTGTTCTTTTAAGATCTCACTGTACTCTTTTTTGCAGAAGCTTGTGTCAAGTTCTCCCTTTCATTTTTTTGTTTTTCCCTTCTATTTATAGGATAAGAGAAAAGATCAATTTGTTAGGAAAATCTCTGATTGAGAGATCATGATCAATCCAAAATGATCTCTCGGATCACTTGGTTAATTTTATTCACCATTGGATTTTTAATTCAAAGGCTCCTTGTTTAACAGAGAAGTTTTCTTGTTTACTTAACAGGATTAGGAAATATCTTTTCCTAAGATAGAATTTTTATTCTATCAAATGATTGGTGGGTGATTTTATAATCACCGTTGGATTTTTGATCTAAGCGTCCTCTGCTTAACAGAGATGATCTTTCTAGTTTGAGAAAGATCAAGGAAATATTTCCCACATAAAATTTAATTCTATTTTTCCAAAGAGTGCAGCAGAGAAACTCACGAGTTAACAGGTGACCCCTAACATGGGTTTTAGTATGCTTTATTTTCAGCACTCATATGCATATAAATTCTCATGTGTTTGACACGTGAGGCCTGTTTGGCTTGCCAATTATTTGATTGCATCGCCTATATGCTCTGCATATAGACGCTCACGTGTTTAACATGTGTGGCTCTTTCACCCCATTTGTTTTTAACTGCAGCGTTTACATGCTTTTGCATATAGATGCTTACGTATTTAACACGTGAGACTTTAATAGTGGGGAATTTCCCCCCATTTCCCACTTTTTTTATGAGGGAACAACCCTTTTTTTATGAGGGAACAAATATCCCCCAGCGTTGCTCTCACGTGGCTTGCACGTGAGTGCAACGCTGTCCATCCTTACAACCGCTGGATTGCCTAGGGGAATGGGGAGATGATGTTGGATATATGTATGCCCTAGAGGCCATTATATGATAGTGGATGTATTTATACATGTATATATATATATATATTCAGTGTATATTCTTGCTCGACATGATAGTATGCTATCTGGTTTTTCTTTATCTGACGTGTTGATTTGATCATGCTTTTATTCATTCACACATGTTGATAAAGCCCTGAGGATATAGACTTGACTACTGTGATTATGATAGAGATCATACTAGTGGGACATCTGTAGTTTATAAGCATATCCTGGAATGTCCCTAGTCGTAGGTGTATCGAGACGGGGCATCGATATACCAGAGTAGACTAGCGTATATGATACTAGACCCATATGATGGGCGATGGATGTTCCCACATTCATCGATGTTTGACATCGAGATCGTATACGGGTGCTCAGTGGTGACTGGGTACACTGGATGGACTCACCGAGAACTCCTATATGGAATTATATCTATCGTCGGATAGCAGTTCTCAGGTGACACTGGTGCAGGTTAGTCTGTAGACCCGAGATCGTCATAGAGTCTTGTGTGTTCTCCAACTGTACTTTGATTACCACCCTACCACGGCTCTACTGAGTCGTGCAAATAGGTGGCCGTTGGGTACAGTCCCGAGACACACGAAGGCAATGAGCGATAGGAGGGGTTTTCGTCTCTCCCGGTATTGGGAGTTGATACCATGCTGTGCTCGATTAGCTATATCAGTAAGTCCCTGGCCAAGGCTGTTGAGATTTACTGATAAGTGTTATCAGTAGTTTCTCGATCTGTTATAGACCATTCATCGGCACGACTTATTGAGTTATTGGGGTCGACGTTACCATCCCTAGACTCGATATGCAGCATATCTGACGAAGAGACCGGACTGTACGGTAGTGTTGCCGGTTGGCTCGACGGGAGTTGTGAAAGGTTCACTTGTTTTCTTCTGATCGCTCAATACCCGGGTGGCCGTTACGTTTAGCTGACCGCTTGCGGGTTGTAGGTATTTGATATGATCATTACTTACTGCCGGTGTATTGATGAGTCTTAGAGTCCTATAATGAAGTTTCCTGGCTCAGGCGAAAAGATGTGGTGTGCATATGAGATATGCGCGGGGACCCGATTAAATACGGATATATGATACCGTATATTAATCGGGCATTTTCTATTGGTCGGGTCGTATGTGATATGACCGGTTTGCAAAATCAAGTGTTGATTTAACAAATGACTTTTAGATTAATTCTTTAATTAAACTCTTTTTCTATTTTTGTATGCATGCATGTATGCACATGATGATGTGCATGGATACATACATACATACATACATTGTATCATGGTTGTTGATACATGTTTGGTGGCAATGCAAGACTTATATTGTAGAATTATCTATTTATTTATCATTTAGAAAAAGGGAAAGGATAATTCACACAAGGTTTATGCTTATCATCTTTGACCATGCTTCAACCACCTTTTAACCTTGGGTTAATTATCCTTTTGTCTTTTAACCCATTTGATAAAAATCTAGATGATTCTAACCATGGTTGAAGTGAGAACGATTAATATAGTTTAATCCTTTTTCTCATTTCAATTATTCACTCTCATAACATTTTCCTTTTGTGAGAAAGCTTAGCCACCATCTTCTTCTTCCTCTCTTGATAATTTCTTTGAGTGAGATTGATAAAAAGAAAGAGTTTTGATTATAGAATACAAACCACATCATCATACTACACACATCTAGCCCATTTGTGTAGGGTGTTTGCTTTACTTCATTCACATATCGAGTAAAGCAAGGAGCTTTGGGCAAAAGAGCTTCTGGTGGATCGTCGTGGACCTAGAGGATCTCAAGCGAACCTTTTTCCAACCCTCAAGTAGCCAAGGAGTCTAGCGTAGGGAGCTACAAAGGTTGTACTCTCAAAACCCTAGTTTTTTTTACTTGTGATGATGTCAATGTAATGAAACCCTAAATTTCTAGTGATGATTCTTTGTATGTTCACTTAGCACCTTAAAAATTTGATTTTGGCACATGTTATGCTTCCAAACCCTTAATGAGGTGCTAGGTAATCCTAACATTGGTATTAGAGCCAAGCTAGAGTTTTAGGAGACGCTTTAGCGAAGTTAAAACTCCGATCGAACCAAAAAATACGGCTTTTTAACCTTCTCTGGACATTTTTTGAAACAGTGTTTTTCCAGTATTAAAAATACTTAAAAAATTCAGCAGGCAAATCTAAGTATCTCTGTAAAAAACGATAGCATATTACGTACAAACAGCCGCGGAACCGCGGCCATACCCTGCTTGGGCCGCGGATCCGCGGCCGTACTGAGGCAATATTCTATCATTTTTGTACAGTAATGTTCAGAACTGCTTGTATATATTTTTGGGTATTTTTAATCAGATTCAAGTGTTGAGTGTTCTGGGGATTGTTTTGGATTCGTTGATTCGATCGGAATATTTAATTTCGTGCTGTTTTCGGGTAAATTAGAAAGTATTAAAATGTTCGAACGAATATCATTAACTCACTTTTTCTCGGTATGAAAAACTTTCAAGTGTTGATTTTTTCTCGGGTTTAAATTTTTCGGAAATACGTGCAAGCTATGTGGTGGACCCTCTAGAAGAACACAAACGTTAACTCGATTATGTGACCGTCTGAATTGCCTCTAAACCTTAGGGTTTGGGGCAGTACGGCGTGTCACATGTGAGGCGTTGGCTTGACCCTTCTACGGCTGGACCGCTGCTACTGTGACACATTCCGGGATTTTTGAACTCCGCTCAAGTGTTGAGCTATTTAGGAAATTTTGGGTATTTGATCATTCGATCGAAAACTTTAATACTGTCTATTTATCTGGAATGTGATACATTATGTGGAATTCATATAATTAGGCATGAAATGCGAAGTATGTGATATTTCGGATTTACGATGTCTAAAGAGAATGTGGATTCCAAATGTTGTAGTTTTACACTTTCTTTTCTGTGACCGTAAGTGTAGTATGTAGTTGTATTGCCGGTTTTCGTTGCTATACATCAACGACGATCGGTGTATGCATACTTATTTACGTTGATGATATGAGATATTATGTGTTGCTGAGATATGATGTGCAAGATTGTCGCGATTGAATAGCCGGGTTTTTTTTTAATGTGAGATTAGAGTTTTATTTTCATTCATGTAAAATTCAAATGTAATGTAATATTCTTTTATTTGGGGCACTTCCGGGTTGAGGTTAATGTCACCAGTGTTGTATATTATTTACTTTTCCGCATTAGGATAGACCCAAGGAGGGGAGCACAAGTGACCGGGTTCTGGGGTTCAGTGGGAGGCCATCTCGAGGAGTCGAGACTGGGTCTCCTAAACTCCAGAATTGGTAGGGTCGCTTGACGCTCTCGTAAGGGTTTAGGGGTGTGGGCTTGGCTATTCATCGCGACTGTGGAATCCGTATTTTCTATTGTTGGCTAAATACTAAATACGGACGTCCTAGTATATCCCACATTATATCTGTGTTTCTGCTGCCTGTATACTGTGATGTGATATCTGAGACGAATGATATATTATATATGAGGTATATAGTAGGCGTTACTTATGTTTTACACCCGCGCTAGTCCCGTCCCGGTATGCCGTTAGTTAAGTAACCTAACGGTGCATAACGGAACATTACGGCGAATGCGGATGGCATAAGCGTACGTGATATTTTCGTTTCTTTTCTGTGATTGGCTTAAGGACTTAAATGATGGGACTACATTAATATGGTTAATGTAAAGAAAATAAACCTAAAAAGATGTTGTAGAATCGGATTTGAAAACCACTCAGCTCTTTATGAAAAAGCTACATTTCAAAACTGCGGAGCTCAAGCCACTCCTTTTGAAAACCATTTGATTCTACGACGATATCAAGTTCAAAGCGTTAAAGATTTTCTTAAAAGTCATCCGCAACCCTCCATCCTTTTAGGAAGTAGAGTACTTAGTATTCGTGCTACGTTTGTTGACTATAGTTAAGGCGTAGTGTACGGTAGCTAAGTGATGTCTTCCTATACTGCATATGATGCAGATTAATTAGGACATTCATATGACTTTGTTGACCATAGTTAAGGGTCATATGAGTAGGTCTAATTAATCAAGAAATGACGGGAAGAACTTGACTGGTACTTATGATTTGTTGGCCATAGTTAAGGTCATAGGTACTAGGGGTAAAAATCATATCCGGAATTTCAATAGTTGAAATTTGCAATGAGATTGCATACCTTCCATATGATGGTTGGATCCCGATCCCACTGTGGGCAATAGTTGCTCCCAGGAAAGTTTTGCAGTTTACAATTAGCTAACCCATTAGGTGTCTAGAAAGGTGTTAATGGGGCTACGCCTCTGGGAAAAAGAGGTTTACTTTAATTAGGTCCGTGCGAAAGCATGGGGAACCTCCCTCAAGTACCGACACTGGCCTGGCTGAACGGTTGGCGAAGTTGTAGACTGTAATTAATCCTGGCTAGTTTTCTTTTTAAGGTTTGAAAGAAAAACTTGATTAAATCAGTGGGAGACATCGATTAGATAAGATAATAACCAATCTGATCTTTGCAAGAGCTTTCGCTGAGTGTATTCTTTTCTCTCTCTTAATGGCAGATACCAATGACTGGACTCAAGCTTCTACTAGATAAAAATAAATTGAATGTGACCAATTATAAAGACTGGCTGAGGAATCTGAAAATTGCCTTGACTTATGATAAAGTATCATATGTCCCCACGGCTCCAGCCCCGTCCGTCCGAGGTCCAAAATCTTCAGTTGCGGACAAAGAAGTCCGCAAGACATGGGATGCTGACTGTGCCACGGCCAAATGCCTCGCGCTTGCATCGATGGATAACACACATCAAAAGAAGCACGAGAATATGGACATTCACACCATATTCCTCCATACAAAGGAGTTGTATAGAGAGCAATCCCGCGTATTACGATACGAAGCATCAAAGAAATTGTTTCAGATGCGAATGGCCCCTGGCACACCAGTAGGAGACCATGTTCTGAAGATGATAACTCTCATAGAAGAGCTTGAGGACCTTGGATGGACAATGGACAATGAACAATATACGGATATTATTCTGCAGTCCCTCCCCTCCACCTTTGCTCAATTCATAGTTAACTTCAACATGCACAACATGGAGAATGAACTACCTGAACTCCTTAATATGTTAAGTAGTGCAGAGAGCACACTGAAATCAGTGAAAACTCCCGTTTTGAGTGTTGGGCAATCTTCCTCTTCTCGCCCAAAGGCTAAGGCCAAAGGAAAGAAAAAGAAGTAGCCCACCAATCCTAGGGGTGGGGTTAAAAAGGTTAAGGGGAAGGACAAGTCCAAAGCTGGAGAATCAGGGAAAGGGGAATGTTTTCACTGCCACAAAATAGGACATTGGAAGCGCAACTGCACGGAGTACTTAAATATCAAGAAGAAGCATGGGGATGCTTCCGCTTTAGGTGTGTTTGTGACAGAAAATTGTTTTTCAATAAACTCTGCTTCCTGGGTATTAGATACCTGTTCAGGTTCTCACATTTGCAATTCTATGCAGGGGCTGAGAAATAGCAAGGTTTTGAAGACATGTGACCATACTCTCCGCGTTGGAAATGGTTCCAATGTACATACAGTCGCAGTGGGAGAGTATTACTTGGGGTTGCCATCTGGGTGTATATTGGTTTTGAACCCATGTTATTTTGTACCTAGTATGCTTTGTAATATAATATCCGTTTCTTTGTTAGACAATGAAGGATATAATTTTGTATTGCGGAACAATGTTATGGACATTCACCTGAATCAAATGTTAGTTGGGTATGGTACGCTTAATAATGGGATATACGTCCTAAATCAACACACAGTTTTCAGCATATAACACACTAATAAAAGAAAACTTTCAGAAATAAATGAAGCTTTTCTTTAGCACTGTAGACTTGGTCATATTAACGAAACAAGACTAAACAAGTTACAAAAAGATGGATATTTAAACCCTTTTGAATATAAATCTTATGCGACTTGCCAGTCTTGTATCAAGGGTAAAATGACCAAAACTCCGTTTACTGGACACGAAGAAAGAGCTACCGAGCTCCTAGGACTCATACATAGTGATGTATGTGGGCCAATGTCTACACAGGCTAGAGGCGGTTTTTCTTACTTCATTACTTTCACTGACGATTTCTCAAGATTCGGTCATGTATTTTTATTAAAGCACAAATCCGAAGCTTTCGAGAAATTCACTGAATATAAACTCGAAGTAGAAAAACAAACCGGCTTGAGTATCAAAATGCTTCGATCAGATCGAGGTGGGGAGTACCTCAATACAGAATTTGCAAACTTCCTAAAAGAAAATGGGATTCTCTCTTACCTCACTCCTCCTTACACACCACAGCACAACGGTGTGTCAGAACGACGGAATAGGACCCTATTAGATATGGTCCGTTCTATGATGAGTTATGCTGAGTTACCCGTCTCATTTTGGGGGCATGCATTGGAGACTGCAGCGTTTCTACTAAACAGGGTCCCAACCAAAACTGTGTCTACCACACCATATGAGATATGGCATAGGAAGAGACCGTCTCTTAAGAGAATTAAGATTTGGGGTTGCCTAGCCTATGTTAAAAAGCAGAATCCGGACAAACTCGAGATATGGTCGGTCATGTGTAACTTTGTAGGATATCCAAGGAACTCTTATGGATATCTGTTCTACCACAAGGAGGAACAAAAGGTGTTTGTTTCTTAGTATGCCACATTCTTAGAAAAAGAGTTTTTCGCAGATAAAGATGATGGCAATGTGGTGGATCTAGAATAGGTTCTAGAGACACAAACTATAAATGACGACTTGGTTGAACCGGCTGTTGCAATAGAAACTGAGGAACATCGGCCACTCCGTAGGTCTGGTAGGACTTCTCGTCCACCGGAGAGGTACTACGGTTTCCTCATTGATGGTGACAGAGAAGACTGCATCATGGAAGATGATGATCCTACCAGCTTTCAGCAAGCTATCACGAGTGGAGACTTTGTGAAGTGGCTGGATGCCATGAGATCCGAAATGGAGTCTATGTACACCAACAAAGTATGGACTTTGGACGTTGTACCCCTTGGGGTAAAACCTGTGGGTGCAAATGGATCTTTAAAAGAAAGATTGGTGTAGATGGGCAGGTGGAAACCTATAAGGCAAGACTTGTGGCGAAGGGTTTTCGTCAAAGACCAGGTTTGGACTATGACGAGAATTTTTCTCCCGTAGCCATGCTTAAATCCATTCAGATCCTACTTGCTATTGCTGCTCACTACGACTATGAAATCTGGCAGATGGACGTTAAAACGAAATTTCTAAATGGAAATTTGGAAGAATGCGTTTATGTGGATCAGCCAGAGGGCTTCATTGACAGTGGGAGCAGCGGGAAAGCATGTAGATTGCTTAAATCCATATATGGGTTAAAGCAGGCATCACGGAGTTGGAACAACTATTTCGATGATGTTATCAAAGAGTTTGATTTCATCAAAAATCCAGATGAACCTTGTGTTTATAAGAAGGCTGTAGGGAGAGCTGTCACATTCCTCGTACTGTACGTGGATGAAATTCTTCTGATAGGAAATGACATTCCTATGCTACAGTCGGTCAAATCTTTCTAATCACTAAGGTTTTCCATGAAGGACCTGGGTGATGTCACATACATGCTGGGCATAAGGATCTATAGGGATAGATCCAAGAGATTATTGGGATTGTCCCAAACCAGGTACATCAACACCATCCTAAAAAGGTTTAGTATGGAAGACTCCAAGCGGGGTGCCTTACCCGCTTGCCATGGGGTCACTCTCTCTAAGGACTCTTGCCCAAAGACCGATGATGAGAGAGCTCGCATGAGCATTATACCCTATGCTTCGGCAGTAGGATCTATAATGTATGCGATGTTATGTACACGCCCAGATGTAGCTTATGGACTTAGTGTTGTAAGCAGGTATCAATCCAACCCAGGGAAGAATCACTGGATAGCTGTGAAGAACATTCTTAAGTACTTGCGAAGGATTAAAGAATTGTTCTTGGTGTATAGTAATGGAGATCTCTAAATGGAGGCCTTTACCGATTCGAGCTTCCAGAGTGATAAGGACGACAACAAATCTATCTCTGGGTTTGTATTTACCCTCAATAGAGGGGCGGTAAGTTGGAAGAGTTCCAAACAGGATACCGTTGCAGACTCTACGATGTAGGCTGAGTACATTGCTGCGAATGATGCCGCCAAGGAAGCCGTCTGGATGAGGAAGTTAGTCTCGGAGCTAGAAGTAGTTCCAACCATTATTGATCCAATACCATTGTATTGTGATAATAATGGGGCTATGGCGTTAGCCAAGGAGCCCACGTCCCATCAGCGGTCCAGACACATCCTGAGGCATTTTCATTTGATCCGGGAGATTGTAGATCGCCGTGAGATCGAGATTAGGAGAGTAGACACAAAGAATAACACCGCGGATCCATTCACCAAGGCCCTCCCTCAGCCGCAGCATGAGCAACTTTTTGAGATGTTGGGTATGAGATACGCTAATAACTGGCCTCAGTACAAGTGGGAGATTGTTGGATATATGTATGCCCTAAAGGCTATTATATGATAGTGGATGTATTTATACATGTGTGTGTGTGTGTGTGTGTGTGTGTGTGTGTACATTCTTGCTTGACATGATAGTATGCTATCTGGTTCTTCTTTATCTGACATGTTGATTTGATCATGCTTTTATTCATTCACACATGTTGATAAAGCCCTGAGGATATAGACTTGACTACTGTGATTATGATAGAGATCATACTAGTGGGACATCTGTAGTTTATAAGCATATCCTAGAATGTCCTTAGTCATAGGTGTATCGAGACGGGGCATCGATATACCAGAGTAGACTAGCGTATATGATACTAGACCCATATGATGGGCGATGGATGTTCCCACATTCAACGAAGTTTGACATCGAGATCGTATACGGGTGCTCAGTGGTGACTGGGTATACTGGACGGACTCACCGAGAACTCCTATATGGAATTATATCTATCGTCGGATAGCAGTTCTCAGGTGACACTGGTGCAGGTTAGTCTGTAGACCCGAGATCGTCATAGAGTCTTATATGTTCTCCAACTGTACTTTGATTACCATCCTACCACGGCTCTACTGAGTCGTGCAAACAGGTGGCCGTTGGGTACAGTCCCGAGACACACGAAGGCAATGAGCGATAGGAGGGGTTTTCGTCTCTCCCGGTATTGGGAGTTGATACTGTGCTGTGCTTGATTGGCTATACCAGTAAGTCCCTGGCCAGGGCTGTTGAGATTTACTGATAAGTGTTATCAGTAGTTTCTCGATCTGTTATAGACCATTCATCGGCATGACTTATTGAGTTATTGGGGTCGACGTTACTATCCCTAGACTCGATATGCGGCATATCTGACGAAGAGACCGGACTGTACGGTAGTGTTGCCGGTTGGCTCGACAGGAGTTGTGACAGGTTTGCTTGTTTTCTTCTGATCGCTCAATACCCGGGTGGCCGTTACGTTTAGCTGACCGTTTGCGGCATGTAGGTATTTGATATGATCATTACTGCCGGTGTATTGATGAGTCTTAGAGTCCCACAATGAAGTTTCCTGGCTCAGGTGAAAAGATGTGGTGTGCATATGAGATATACGCGGGGACCCGATTAAATACGGATATATGATACCGCATATTAATCGGGCATTTTCTATTGGTCGGGTCGTATGTGATATGACCGGTTTGCAAAATCAAGTGTTGATTTAACAAATGACTTTTAGATTAATTCTTTAATTAAACTCTTTTTCTATTTTTGTATGCATGCATGTATGCACATGATGATGTGCATGGATACATACATATATACATTGTATCATGGTTGTTGATGCATGTTTGGTGGCAATGCAAGACTTATATTGTAGAATTATCTATTTATTTATCATTTAGAAAAAGGGAAAGGATAATTCACACAAGGTTTATGTTTATCATCTTTGACCATGCTTCAACCACCTTTTAACCTTGGGTTAATTATCCATTTGTCTTTTAACCCATTTGATAAAAATCTAGATGATTCTAACCATGGTTGAAGTGAGAAGGATTAATATAGTTTAATCCTTTTTCTCATTTCAATTATTCACTCTCATAACATTCTCCTTTTGTGAGAAAGCTTAGCCACCATCTTCTTCTTCCTCTCTTGATAATTTCTTTGAGTGAGGTTTTTAAAAAGAAAGAGTTTTGATTATAGAATACAAACCACATCATCATACTACATACATCTAGCCCATTTGTGTAGGGTGTTTGCTCTACTTCATTCACATATCGAGTAAAGCAAGGAGCTTTGGGCAAAGGAGCTTCGGGTGGATCGTCGTGGACCTAGAGGATCTCAAGCGAACCTTTTTCTAACCCTCAAGTAGCTAAGGAGTCTAGCGTAGGGAGTTACAAAGGTTGTACTCTCAAAACCCTAGTTTTTTCTACTTGTGATGATGTCAATGTAATGAAACCCTAAATTTCTAGTGATGATTCTTTGTATGTTCACTTAGCACCTTAAAAATTTGATTTTAGCACATGTGATGCTTCCAAACCCTTAATGAGGTGCTAGGTAATCCTAACAGATGAACCGCTCCCCATCACGTCTTATAAATGAGGCGTTTGGCTTATTAGATGATTACCGTTTCTTCATCTTCTTCCTTAACCTTTTCTTGAGAATTTAATTCTCCTCTCAGAGCTTAGCTCTCCGTCCACAGATTTTTCAGAGTTAAACTCTGCAAAAATCCTTTTTGGGTAAGGATCTTGAACGACGTTTACCTCTTAGCGAAACCCCTTTTTCTATATTTTTCTCTGGATTTTAAATCCATCACTAGAGCTTTGCTCTAGCCCTAATCCGATCTCTTAGAGATCCAAAAACACTCCCCCCTTTATTTTAAAGGATGACTCTGGGGTCTTGAGGATTGTTAGTTTTCCTCTTAGGATTTTCCCTATCACCGATCTTTGAGGATTCTTGGAATTTAATTCCATTTTCTTTGTTTCTCCACCATAGGGGTTTCTAGGATTTAATCCCATTATTAAAGGAATTTAATTCCATCTTACAAAGTTTAGCTCTGAGTGACCCAGAGACTTTTGGGAATTTTATCCCCTTTCTGTTCTTGGGCATTTATTATTATTATTTTTTTAGGGTTTTAATACCCTTTTCATAGATTTGAATCTGTTGTGGAACACATTTTCTGAGGGCAACTCCACAGTTTAATGAGATTCTTCATTAAATGAGAATCTTTTTAGATTCTTACAATGAGTGCTTTTCTCATCATTTTGATTGCTAACCCCTTACTGATTTTTCTTTTCAGATATTATGGGTTCTCGTCTTTATGATCTCGAAGAGATTATCTCTTATGAGGACATTTGCATCTATAGCCGTTGTCAAGGCCAAGAATTTATCGAAGCCCAATGTGCTGAGGTGATGCATCGTTTTGACGACCACAACGGTCGGTTACTCCCCCGCTGTTCTGCTCTCTTGAACATTAACGTTGGGTCGATCTGGGCAGCAATTCCTGGGCTTGACGAGGCTATGACACTCGAGGCGTTTGATGACGCTGAAGACAAGGTGCATTCAGTATATCTGATGAGCCTAATCTCAAAGAAGCGAAGAGATGATCTTGTCGATATTTTGCATCGCGTCTTCCAACAGAAAGTGATAATGTCCGCATACCAGAGGACGAACGACATTAGTGGGGATCCTGATGCTTGCATTCGCGAGAAAATGCATAAGAAAATGGCCTAAGAAGCCGGAAGCACTTTACTCAGACTTGCTTCTAAATTCCTGAATCCGTGTCCGGGATTCAGTGTTTTGCTGTTGCAAACACTTTAATGATGTTTTTTTTATTATTGTTATCTTTTTTATCACCGATGTATAAATTTCTTCGAAGTTTGATTGACAAAATTCCCTTTTCTCTTTATGCCAATACTCATATGTGTCTCACATGAAGTGTTGTTATACATATATAAAAACCGTTGTTGGCGCTCATGTGTCATGCGCGTGAGGCACTGCTGAGCATTTTAATCCTGAACTAGCCCCGGCGCTCACATGTTATGCACGTGAGGCATCGCTCTAGTCCCGAAAAGAATCAATGCGGGCGTTCACGTATCGTGCACCTGAGGCACTGCGGATGGAATCGTTTCACCTCCTTGCTCTGATTCCTATGAGTCAGCTCTTTCTTTTCCCATGCCCTTTTTGCCGGGCCTTGGGAATAGCTTCACCATGCACCACACTTTTTTTCCTATACTTGAATTCTCCTCTTTATAGTCTGAATCTCTGCTTCTCCCTTCTTTCACAAGGAAAGAACCACTTATTAACAAACTAAGAGTTATGGCTTGCAATCGTCTGCATGCTCACCGACAATCGTATGAGGTACCTATCGAGGGAATTGTCCCTCGTTTTGCTGCGCGTTTAGCAGATCCCGTTCTCACTGATGACCAATGTG
Source organism: Agapanthus africanus (assembly GCA_030015575.1). Classification (NCBI taxonomy): domain Eukaryota; kingdom Viridiplantae; phylum Streptophyta; class Magnoliopsida; order Asparagales; family Amaryllidaceae; genus Agapanthus; species Agapanthus africanus. Next base: position 465,349,802 of record CM057343.1, read on the forward strand.
ACATGGTAATGTATGAGCTTCTAGCTCGTAGGGGCTCCCCTCTTCCTGTCGGCTCCATTTGGCTTTGGACGATCCTCTCGTTTGTACTTGCTGACATCCCTTCTCATCTAGCATAGATGACTCTGGCGATGCTCGACGCGACGGAGGACAAGATCGAGTGCTTTTATGAGGCTTGTTCGATTACCCAGCCTCTGAAGGATTGTTCGGTTCGTCTGCTAAGCCAGATACAGGCTCAGCGAGCCATCATGTCTGCCTTCGCTGATGAGCATGGAGCTGGGGAGCGACTCCTCGCGAAGATCTCCGCTTCGACATGGTGGAGAAGGCAGAGAGGGAATTAGAGAATCTTGTATATTGTTTTGTTAATCCTTGTATCTCTGATCCCATAAATAAAAATAATGTCGACCACTGAACGTTTCATCCCCAGCGCATATTCATATGGGCATCCTGCCTCTGTACACATATTTTGTATTTTAATCTTTAGATGTTTCTGATGCATGCATCTAGACATATGTGAACATTGGACTGAAGTGATGCATATCATTTGGCCGGTTTCTAGCTGGCACACATGACTTTTATTAGAATTTTGATCTGAGAATATAGCGAGCAAATTCAAGCGTCTTCTCAGATCTCGATCCTTAAGAAATGTAGTTCTGAACCCCAAGGTCCATGGATTGCGCCTTTCTGTTTCTTGATGTCTTGACTTGGCGTAAAGTAGTTTATGTACTCATTTCGGAGTTTATAGTTTATTCACTCATTTTGGAGTCTCTAGTTTATGTACTCATTTCGGAGTTTGTAGTTTATTCACTCGTTTCGGAGTTTCTAGTTTATGTACTCATTTCGGAGTTTCTAGTTTATTCACTCTTTTTTGAGTTTCTAGTTTATGTACTCATTTCAGAGTTTATTCAGTTTACCTCCCTTGGGTTTACAGGCAAACTTGTCATAACATTATATATAGATAACCCCTGTTCTTTGCGACAAAGGTCCGTTAGGTTTTGTGGTACTAGGGTTTGTCCGTGGTACTATCGCGTTGGTTGATGTATTCCTCAATATACAGTATTTAAGCTGTTGTTCGAGTAACCCCGCAACTGCCGTGTCTCTGATCCCTTCGGGGGCTGGACAAGACGTCTTCAAGTAATCTCCTTAGGCTATATTACCGTCGGGAGAGCAAGCGTTAGGAATTTTCCATGTCGCTTTTTTACTTGAGGTTAGGTTAATTTGGAGCGCCGATGAGTCATAACCACTCTGCGCTGGTGTGGGATGATCTCCGATAGTTTCTTAGGCTTTATATGAGCGGCCGTCGAGACCCTGAAGCTGGGAATATGCCATTGCTTCAATTTCATTTGGCTTGTTGGAGCTTTGTTGACGTCACGTCTGCACCCTGATGGAATGAGAAGGAACGCCGGGGAAGTCTTTAGGTTGTATATGAACCGTCAAGACTTGAAGCTAGGAGTTTGCCATTGCTCCATTTTTATTTGGCTCATTGGAGCTTTGTTGACGTCACGTCTGCACCCTAATGGAATGAGAAGGAACGTCGGGGCAGTCTTTAGGTTGCATATGAACCGCCAAGACTTAGAGCTAGGAATTTTCTATGGCTCCATTTTGATTTGGCTCGTTGGAGCTTTGTTGACGTCACTTCTGCACCCTGATGGAATGAGAAGGATGTCGAGCCAGAGCTGGGATTTTGCTGTCACTCCTTTTTGATTTGTCTATTTGGAGCCTTTGTAGACATTGCGTCTGTTGTAACGAGAATAATGTCTAGATAGCCTCTAGGCTGTATATGTTGCTATTAAGATCTGGCTCTGCCTTTGATGCAGCCTGGTGAGATAATATAGTTCCCTTTCTTTCATTTGTGCCTATGGATTGTATACAGGGGTCGGTGCGGACCTACTTGCAGGGCAGAGGAAATTTCATTTAGATATTTTTTATTTCCGCGATGCTATATCTTTTCAGCTTTTATATCGCTAAAGTCACGATTGCCCAATCATTTCGGCTATTTTTTTACCCGCTGCTGTTTTTTATTGTGAGTTTGGAATCTGATACTAATCTTGGCATCAGTATCACTACGACTGGAATATTGCCAGGAGCGAATCATCATTTACCATGAAAGGACTTGGAGTTTGACACCTCTTTAGGCATCAGCATCGCTGCAACTGGGATATTTCCATGAGCGGATTATCATTTGCCTTTTTCGATTTGAACAAAGATGGCTTAGCAAACAGGGTTAGGCTCCTGTTGACTAAGGCTTTTGACTTTATGTGTCGTAAGGGTCTCATAAAGGTTTTTTCTTCCTACGAGTCGAGAGGATCTCGTAGGTGTAGGTTCTCCCTAGAAGTCATGGGGACTCCTAAGTGGTATTTTATCTTGCAAGTCTTAAAGATCTTATAAGAGTGTTTTCTCCTTATAAGTTGAGAGGACTTACAAGTGTTGTTCACTATATGGGATAGTTCTCGCCATTGGTAGAACTTGGTAAGGGAGTATTTATTTATGCCCGTGGATTGTATACAAGGGTCAATATTGGACCGCTTGTAGGGCAACATGGGGGATGCGACGTCTTAAGAACAGGTTTAGATCCCTATAGCTTAAGGCTTTTGAATCCTACAAGCCATGAGGGTATCATAGGGGAAAATTCTCCTTACGAGCCGTAAGTATCTTGCAAGTGTAATTTCTCTATAAGAATCATGAGGATTCCTAAGTGTATTGCTCCTTTATGAGTCGTAAGGATCTCATGCAGGTATTTTATCCTCACAAGATTGAGAGGACCTTGTAAGTGCCCATGAATTTTTATTTTACGAGTTCGCGCCCTTTCGGGTTTTCACAAACTCGCCGACAGTCCTGCTGTTTTTACTCACGATGCTCTTTCGGGTTTTCACCCATGCCCATTTTGCTTGTGGACAGAAAGTTTTTTTAACGAGATCACGCCCTTCCGGGTTTTCACAAATTCGTCGGTAACCTTGCCGTTTTTACTCACGGTGCCCTTTTGGGTTTTCATCCGTGCCCATTTTGCTTGTGGACATACCGTTTTTTAACGAACTATGGAACTCTCGAAAGTAGTTTCACCGCGGGTGACCCATCTATTTACTGGTGGGACTTGGGGGTGACTTCATCGCTAAAATAGCCGCGTAGCCAGTGGGACTTGAGTTGCAACCTCTGCCGTTGAGACTTCGATTGCAATATAGATCTCAAGGAAGCATATCACCGATTTGGAGGCGATGTGCTAGTTTAGAGATATCTCAGTTCGTTATTGCCATGTTTGAGGCGCATTTTTAGTTTAAGGACCTCTCGGTCCATTGCCGCCATATTTGAGGCGAACGATTAGTTTAAGGACTTCTCGGTCTGGTATTGCCATTTTTGATACGAATTATTATTTTAAGGAAATCTCGGTCCGATGTCACCATATTTGAGGCGATCGGTTTTAGTTTAAGGACATCTCGGTCCGTTGTCGCCATGTTTGAGATGAATTTTTAGTTTGAGGACGTCTCGGTCCGATATCTCCATGTTTGAGGCGACTGATTTTAGTTTAAGGACATCTCGGTCCGTTGTCGCCATATTTGAGACGAATTTTTAGTTTAAGGACGTGTCGGTCTGATTTTGCCATATTTGAGGCGATCGTTTTTTTACATACTATTCAGAGTTTTTAACTCAGGAAGACAACAAGCGGACACAAGCGTCGTTATCTATCATTGATCTAAGTCATGATTCGTCAAGCGTAGTATTTTTTGAGGAACTGGTCGTTTATTGGCTGGAAGGGTCTTTCGCCATGCATATCCATGAGCAGATAGGCTCCACCTTGGTAGACTTTGTCTATGATGTACGAGCCTTCATAGTTCGGCACAAATTTCCCCCGTTTTGCACGATTGGGAATCATTGGTCTTTTGACGACTAGTACGAGTTCGCCTTGGTAGAATGTACTTCCCCTGGTCAGTCTTTCATATGATTGTGTCATCCTTGCCTTATAAGCCTCCAGGTTTTTCTGTGCTATAAGGCGAGTTTTGTCGAGGGCAATTTCATAAGGGATTTTTTCTTTCTCTTTGTCTTTTTTGCTCGAACCCTTGTTTGTAGGTCCGAGGTTCTTTTTAGGCAGCGTGCGGTTATGCAGCTGAATGTTTTCACAGTTCTTCTCCCCCTCGTCTTTTTCGGAGGTGGAGTCTTTGAAGAGAGGGCTGGGGGTCATTTCTTCCTCAGAACCGCTCCCGAAGGTAAGAACTTAGGGTGTTTTTCCTTTCCGAACTAGTATCAACCATATGACAGTTGCCAATCGTTTTTCACGTGTACTTGTCACACCGTTTTGCTGTCGACGAGCTTCGCGCTTCATCCTCTTGAAGTATTTTTGATGGGCAACATATCCTTGCCACCACTTCTCGAAGTCACTGCACTCTTTGGTGGGATGGGTAACCTTCCGATGATATAGGTAGTAGTTTGGATATGAATCCTCTCCGTCGAGACGTATGACCCCGGGAGTGTTTTCTCCAGAGGCGGCAGCTCCATTCCCACTGAAAGGGCTTTGGCGAACTGCTTCTCTGCCTTGATCCTGCTCTTATTTGTGGCAGGCGTGTTTCGGTTTGGTTGGAGTACTTTACGACTCATCCTCTCCGTAGCTTCTTTATCCTGACATTGACACTTAGCCCTATCGTATATGGCTGTTTCGCGTTCTCGGTCAGCTTTGATTTTTCGAAAGGTTTCGTTTAACAGCCTTTTGACGAGTCTTCTTCTGGCACCGGGGATTTTAGCGCCATATCTGCGCCCAGTTCCTCTGTGTTATTTTCTAACGCTGAGGGAGTTTCTTCGTCATTTAACAACGAATGGGAAACCAAGTGGCAACTTACTACATAGTCTTCGGTTTCTGATGAGTTATTTTCCTCATCGTTGTCATTCTCTTCGTTCTCAAGAATATGCTTGAGGAACTCTTTGAGGGTGACTGGTGTCCGCGCCTTCTGGTTGTACTCCTCCAGCGCGTCAATGCACCTTTGTAGGTCTGTGCGTTTGTTGTCATACTCGGCAGGTTGCACAAGCTTCTTGGTCTTCTTCTTTTTCTTCAAAGACTTTGAAGGCTCGACTTGGGGATTTTGCCCTTTGTCGACAGTTTTCGGTACGGGACGAAGTTTCAGCATCCCTTCAATGATTTTCGGTTCAAGTGGGATTCTCCATCTGACTACCGGACATGCCTATAGATCATTCAGCATTCTTTTGGTTTTAGCTGAAAGAACGACTTCCCATGAAGTTTCTTCCACGAGCGAGCATGATGCCCCCGGTGCATCCACATTTTTAGGAATGTGCTTCTATGGCGGGTTCACCCTCCACTTCTCAGAAAGCACGAATTTTCTCTGTTGGTACTGGCCCTCGACCCAGTTCTTGAAGACGTAGCAATCCTCAATTGGGTGGCTCACCATTCTGTGATAGGAGAAGTAGTTGGGGCTGTTGATGTTAGGAATATGTATGCCCTAGAGGACATTATTGTTGATATAGTGGATGCTTGGACATATATAGAGGACTTTCTTGCTCGACATGATAGTATGCTATCAGGTTACCTTTATCTTAACATGTAGACTGGTATTTATACTGTCTGTCTCTTACATGTTGATAAAGCTCCTAGGATATGTACTTGACTACCAGGATTATGATGAGATCATACTAGTGGGGCCAGGGTGGTCTAACAGTACATCCTTTAATCAGTTTCTAGTCGAGGGAATATCGAGGCAAGGGCATCGATATTCCAGAGTAGAGTAGTGTGTATGTTTCTTGTCCCTTAGAGGGCGATGGCTGATCCCACAACCATTGGTGTGTGACATCAAAGATTGTACACAGATGCTCATTGGAGAATGGGTACACTGAACGGACTCACCGAGGACTCCTAGTTGGTAGTATACCTATCATCAGATAGCAGTCCTCTGGTGACACTTGTACAGGTTAGTCTGTAGACCCGAGATCGTCACAGAGTATTGTGTGGCTCCCACCGTGCTTTGATTTCCTCCCTACCACGCTCAAGAAGAGTTGTGCAAACAGGTGGATTTTTGGTACAATCCCGAGTCACATGGAGGCAATGAGCGATAGAAGGGGTTTCGTCTCTCCGGTATTGGGGGTTGATGTTGCGCTATACTTGATTGGCTATAACTGGAAGTCCCTGGCCAGGGCTGCTGCTGAGATTTACTGATAAGTGTTATCAATAGTTTCTCGAACCGTTATAGGCCAGATATCGGCATGACTTATCACGTTACTGGGGTCTGACGTTTACCATCCCTAGACATGATATGCGACATATCAGACGAAGAGACCGGACTGTATGGTAGTGTTACCGATAGGCTTCATGGAGAGTAAGGACAGGCTTGCTTGTTGATCTTCATATCGCTCAATACCCGGATAGCCGTTGCGTCCAGCTAGTAGCGCTGACGACTTGTAGGTGACTGATATGATCATCACCTACTGCTGGCATAGTGACGAGTCTTTAGAGTCCCACACAGAAGTTCCCTAGTTCAAGCGAAACGAAGTAGGACACATATGTGATATGTGTGTGGGCCTGATTAAATACGTGTATGTGATACCGTATTATAATCTGGCAGTTATCTGTTATCGAGTTAGGTTATATGTGATATAACCAGATTATCGAATCAAGTGTTGATTTGATAATGTGATACACGGATAAATGATATTAGTCGGTTATATGTGATATAACCGGATTATTAAATCAAGTGTTGATTTAATAATGTGATATATATTATATGTGATATAATTATATCTTAACTAATATCATTATCTCACTAAATATTTTATTATATGTATTAATATATATATATATATATATATATATATATAAATATATGTAGCATGACATAAATTTCTATTTTATGAAAATAGAAATGAAGTGGAAAATGGGAAGACTTTGGGAGCATGGTTGCAAGCATGGGCTTTATATTTGTTTATTCATCTTGACTCACTATTCAGGCATGGTTGCAATTTTATATTGCAAGAATTCCATGCTTGAATGAGTGAGGTCAAGGGGTTAGCCATACACTTGCTCATTCTAACACTTAGCCATTTTTCTTGAGTTGCTCCCATTTTGCTCTCATGCTCTCTAGCTTCTTCTTCCTCAATGTCATGGTTCAAGCTTCAACCCTCACATGTGATGTGAACCATGAATCTTGAACACAAACTTATGAGCAAAATCATATCCCCTCCTTCACCATCCTACACCTGACTAGAGATTGAGTGTAGCGTGTTTACTACGCTAAAGAGTTTAGTGTAGAGGTAGCTTGAGTTGGAAGGACTTCGCGTGGATCATCTTCGGCACGAAGGTCATCGGAGGAAGCTCGTCCAAACCCTTAAGTGGAGCCTAGTGGAGTCTCGGGACAACTACACGGAGCATATGAAGTGAAGGACTCGATCTACGAGGGTATAGCCATCTTTCACTTCTTCTAGTTTACTTGATATCAAACCTAAAACCCTAATCATCTAGTTAACGATCTTGTTTAGTCTAGCTTAGCACCTATAAAAATTTGAATTTGGCATGCTTGATGTCACTTGAACCTTATGGTAGTGCTAGGGTAGACTTTTATGGTATCAAAGCCTAAGCTAGAAGATTAAACGATGTAATTAGAATCACGAAACCGAAAAACTCCGAAACACCGAAACCCAAGATCATAGTTTCTGTCGATTTTAAAACTTCCTCAGAATTTTTTTTAAACAACCGCAGAGTGTTGAATGAGATACAATTAGAACACTAAGAAAATTCGAGACCATTTCACCAGTTTTGACCCGACGAAATACTTAGAAAACCTGGCCTGGCCGGTCCCCCATTCCCCAATTGGTCTCGTATTTTTGGGTGTTCTTGCTGCTTAGATTTTGGGTTTTAAGGTATTGTTTGATTAGTCCAAAATTTCATGAGATGTTAATTTGGTAAAGGACTAATAGGGAGTGGTTCGTAATCGTAATTATTGCATCGTTTTAGGTTTTAGTTTGATATGGATGCAGTAGTGAGGATCCATATTTAATTGGTTTTGTGAAAACTAGTTAATGATTATAAATCTAGCGTTTTAGTCTCGGAAGATCGATTGCCACGAAATTTCGATTCGGATTGAAACTCCGTCATAATCGCGTATTGTACGCGAATACTCGCCGAATAACTTTACTAGATAGCCTCGCCCCATTGCCCCAACCAAGTGACCGTAGGAGAACCTCGTTGCCAATAGTACCCACTCGGGTGCTCGCGGCCACGGTGTTCCGCTTAAGTGCACTTGGTCGACGACATCGAGGGTGCGACCATCTACTATAGTTTCCGATGCGTATTCGATTGGGTATTCAGGAATATTGTTGAAAAGTGTTTTTGATATGAGACTAAAATGCGGGGTTTATAGAGTTAGGCATGAAATTCAGAATATGTGATATTCCGGGTTTATGATGTCTAAGGATATGCGGATTCTAATTATTGCAGTTTTACATTTCTTTTCTGCGACCGTAAGTGTAATACGTGGGGTATCCCAAATCTCGTTGCTATATGTCAAGGGAATTTGTAATACGCGTATTTACTTACTTTGATGATATATGATATTATGTGTCGCTGATATGTTTTATTGGATCGTCGCGATTGAATAGTCGGGGGTTTTATGTGAGATGAGAGTTTTTCAATTTTCATTCATGTAAAATTTGTATGTAATATTCTTTTATTGAGGCGCTTCCGGGTTGAGGATGATGTCACCACTGTTGTATATTATTTACTTTTCCGCATTAGGATAGACCTAAGGCGGGGAGCATAAGTAACCGGGTTCTAGGGTCCAGTGGGAGACCATCTCAAGGAGTTGAGACCGGGTCTCTTAACTCTAGAATTGGTAGGGTTACTTGCCGCTCTCGTATGGGTCTATGGGATGTGGATTTGGCTATTCATCACGACTGTGGAATCCGTATTTTACATTACTGGATAAATTTAAAACACGGAAATCCTAGTATATCCAATATTTCATATGTTGCTTCTGCTGCTTGGTTCTGTGATGTGATCATATAACTACGTGAGACGAATGTTGTATTATATATATGATATATAATAAACGTTACTTATATTTTTCATCCGCGCTAGTTCAGCCCTCGCTCTGCCGGTAGTTAAGTAACCTAACGGTGCATGACGGGGCCCAGTGGCGAATGCGGATGGCATAAGCATACGTTCTATTTTCGTTTCACTTTTCTGTAATGTTTAGGAAACATTAAATGATGGGACTTCATTAATGAGATTAATGAAAAGAAAGAAACCTAAAGATATTGTAGAATCAAACTTTCAAAAAGGGTAGCTCTAGTTATTGCTTTGCATAGTGGTATTCTTTGATGAATATCCAGCACCTCATTCGATGAGGAAAGAGTCGAGATCCCTTCACCGGGAGTGACCTCTTTAGCGAAACTAGCAAATGCTACAACCCACTCGGTTTTTTCTTTTGATTGCTTCTCTAGTTTTTGCTTTGCATAGTGGTATTCCTGAATATCTGCACTTCATTCGATGAGGAAAGAACCGAGATCCCTTCACCGGGAGTGACCTCTTTAGCGAAACTAGAAAAAGCCTAAAAACACTCATTTTCAAAATCACTAGATTCTACAACGATATCAAGTTCATTACGCTCATGGTTTTCTTAAAAACCTGCGTAGCTCTCCGTCATTTCAGATAAGTACTATTTTGTATTCGTACTGCGTTTGTTGGCCTTTGTCAAGGCGTAGTGTACGGTAGCTGATTAGTGCTTATATGTAACCATAGGATGCGATTGGATTAGGGTAGTCGTACGACTTTGTTGGCCTTTGTCAAGGGTCGTGCGCGTGGGTTTAATTCAATCAGGAAATGACGGGTTGAACTTGACTAGCACCCTATGATTTGTTGGCCTTTGTCAAGGTCATAGGACGTTAGGGGTAAAAACATTATCGGGAATTTCAAATGTTGAAATTTGCAATGAGATTGCATACCTTATATATGATAGTTGGATCGCGATACCCACTGCGGGTAAGAGTTACTCTTGGGAGAGTTTTGCGCTTTACAATTAGCTAATCCAGTAGGTGTCTAGAAAGGTGTCAACGGGGTTATGCCTCTAGGGAAACGAGGTTTATTTTAATTAGGTCCGTGCGAAAGCACGGGGAACCTCCCTCGGAGTACCGATACCTGCCTGGCCGAATGGTTGGCGAACCTGTAGGGTGTAATTAATTGCGGCTAATCTTACCTTTTAGGATTTGATAAAAACAGTGGGAGCCATCCTGATTAGATAAAATAACCAATCTAATTTTGCAAAGAGCGCGCGCAAAGTGATTATCCTTCTCTCTCTCCTGGTAGCGACCAATGAAATGCCTTAATCAAGATAATAATATGGATGTATTGACCGAACCTACTTATTATACTGGGCTAGGTTCCGCTCTATCTTATGATTTTCATAAGTCTGAGCAAGGAATAGGAGAATATCCGGATTCCCACGCCACCCAAACGAACAATAAGCATGTTGATTCATTGTCTTCGGGTGTGTTCGTAACCAAGAACTGTTTCTCAGTTACCTCTACGTCCTGGGTATTGGATACCGGATAAGGATCCCACATATGTAGTTTGTTACATGGGTTATAGAAAGGTGGAGAACTAGGAAATGGTGATATGTCTCTATTAGTAGAGATGGTGCAATTGTTGCAGCCAAAGTAGTTAGCAAATATCACCTTGTGTTATCAACTGGTAATATAATGATTCTGAGCGACTATTATTTCGTACCAATAATATTGTGAATATTTTCCTAAATCAAGTGTTGATTGGGTAATGTATGTTGTATAACAGTGTACACGTTCTGAGTCAAACTACAGTTCTAAACGTACAAAACACTCACAAGAGGAACAGTTCAGAAATGAACGAAGTCTTCTTGAGGCATTGTAGACTAGGTGTCGATGAGACAAGACTAGCTAAAGTTCCATAAGGATGCATATTTGAATCCGTTCAAATTTACATCTTATGAAACTTGTCGGTCATGTCTCAAAGGCTAGGTGACCAAATCTTCGTTTACTGGAAACGGAGAAAGAGCTACTGAACTCTTGGACAGATACATGGTGATGTATGCGGTCCTATGTCTACATATGACAGGGATGGTTCCGCGTACTTTATTACATTCACCGACGTTCTCTCAAGATACGGACATGTGTTCTTGTTAAAACACCAAATCTGAATCTTTTGAGAATTTCAAGTAATATAAGTACGAAGTTGAGAACCAGAAAGGTAAAGGTATTCAAATCCTTCGATATGATCGGGAAGAAGAATACTGGAGCACGGAATTCCGAGACTATTTAAAAAAGAATGAGATTCTCTCTCAGCTTACTCCTTCGTATATACCACAGCACAACGGTATATCGGGGTGGAGGCATCGCACCCTATGAGATATAGTGCGCTCTACAATGAGTACTGCTGAGTTACCTATTTCCTTTTTGGGATATGCACTTGAGATAGTTGCATACTTATTGAATAGAGTTCCGACCAAATCTGTTGCCTACCACTCCATATGAGATATGGAATGGGAAGGGACCATATCTTAAACGAGTTAAGATATGGGGTTGTCCAGCCTATATTGAAAAGCAAAATCCGGACAAGCTTGAGGCAAGGTCAGTTCTGTGCAAGTTTGTAGGATATCCTAAACATTCGCGAGGGTATATCTTCTACCACACCGAGGAGCAAAAGGTGTTTTGTTTATCGACATGACACCTTCTTAGAAAAGGAATTTCTTGTGGAAGAAATTAGTGGCGATGAGGTAGGACTGGAATAAGTTCCAGCAAAGCAAACTATAACTGACAATTTGGTGGAACCGGAGGATTCAATAGTCCCCGATGAACCGCAGCCACTCCGCAGATCTAGTTGGGTTCCTCATCCACCTGAGAGATACTACGGTTTTCTCGTAGACGGTAGGAGCAAGGATTGCATCATGGAGATGATGACCAAACTAGTTTCGCGTATGCCATCACGAGTGGGGACTCTGTGAAATGGCTGGATGCTATGCGATCTGAGATGGAATCCATCTACACTAATAAAGTTTTGACTTTGGAAGTTGCTCCTGAAGGGGTAAAACCCATCGGGAGCAAGAGAATCTTTGAGAAAGATAATTTGGTGTAGATGGAAAAGTTGAGACTTTCAAAGCTATGCTTAAATCTATCAGGATCCTACTTGCCATTGCCGCAACCATGACTACGAAATCTGGCAGACTGCACGTCAAAACCGCCTTTCTAAATGGTGATTTAGAAGAGAGCGTATATGACACTTCCAGAGGGCTTTGTAGACAGTGGGAGCAGCGAAAGCATGTCCAAGCTGCTTAAATCCATCTACGGGTTAAAGCAGGTATCGCGGAGATGGAATATCTGTTTTGATGAAGCTGTCAAAGAGTTTGACTTCATCAAAAAGGTAGATGAACCATGTATAAATAAGAAGGTTGTAGAGAGTATGGTTGTCTTCCTCGTATTGTATGTGGATAACATACTCTTGATAGGAAACGATATTCCTATGCTACACTCGGTCAAACTCCTCTTATTACACAAGTTCTCCATGAAAGATCTAACTGATATCTCTTACATCCTGGGGATATAGATTTAAATGGATTTGGGATTGTCCCAATCCAGGTACATAAACACTATACTAAAAGGGTTTAGTATGGATGATTCTAAGCGTGGTAATGTACCCGCTTGTTCACGAATCACTCTTTCCAAAGAGATGTCTCTCGAGACTGACATGAAGAGGGCTCGCATGCAAGGAATGCTCTATGCTTTGGCAGACGGGTCAATCATGTATGCGATGTTATATGCCAGACCAGATATAGCTTACTCACTAGGTATAGTGAGTAAGTATCGAAAAGATCTTGGGGAAAACCACTGGACAGCTGTGAAGAACATTCTTAAGTGCTTGAGAAGGACTAAAGATGTTCTTGGTGTATGGTAACGGTGAACTCCAGATGGAGTCCTTTACCGATTCGAGCTTTCAGAGAGATAAGGACGACTGAAAGTCAGTCTCGGGTTTTGTCTTCACCCTCAGTGGAGGGACAGTATGTTGGAAGGGTTCCAAGCTATATACCGTCGTAGACTCGTCGATACAGGCTAATTACATCGCTACCAACGATGCTACCAAAGAGGTTGTCTGGATGAAAAAGTTCATATGATGAACTTGGTTCCTACCATTGGGCATCCAATACCTGTGTATTGTGATGACAATGGAGCTGTGGTTTTGGCCTAGGAACCCCAGTCCTGTCAGCGATCCAGACATATTCTTAGACAGTATCACCTGATTAGAGAGATAGTTGATCTCCGAGAGATCGAGGTTAGGAGAGTTGACACAGAGGATAACATAGCGGATCCACTCACCGAGGCTATCCCCCAGATGCTATTCGAGAGACTTTTGGGGCGTTGGGTATGAGATACTACAACAACTGTTCTTAGTGCAAGTGGGAGATTGTTAGGAATATGTATGCCCTAGAGGCCATTATTGTTGATATAGTGGATGCTTGGACATATATATAGAGAACTTTCTTGCTTGACATGATAGTTTGCAATCATGTTACCTTTATCTTAATATGTAGACTGGTATTTATACTGTCTGTCTCTTACATGTTGATAAAGCCCTTAGGATATGTACTAGACTACCAGGATTATGATGAGATCATACTAGTGGGGCCAGGGTGGTCCAAAAGTACATCCTTTAATCAGTTCCTAGTCGAGGGAATATCGAGACAACGATATCGATATTCCAGAGTAGACTAGTGTGTACGTTTCTTGTCTCTTAGAGGGCGATGGTTGATCCCACAACCATTGGTGTGTGACATCAAAGATTGTATACAGGTGCTCATTGGAGAATGGGTACACCGAACGGACTCGCCGAGGACTCCTAGTTGGTAGTATACCTATCGTCAGATAACAGTTCTCTGGTGACACTGGTACATGTTAGTCTGTAAACCCGAGATCGTCATAGAGTCTTGTATGGCTCTCACTGTGCTTTGATTTCCTCCCTACCACGCTCAAGAGGAGTTGTGGAAACAGGTGGATTTGGGTTACAGTCCCGAGTCACAAGGAGGCAATGAGCGATAGAAGGGGTTTCGTCTCTCTCGGTATTGGGGGTTGATGTTGCTCTATGCTCGACTGGCTATAACTGGAAGTCCCTGACCAGGGCTGCTGCTGAGATTTACTGATAAGTGTTATCAGTAGTTTCTCGAACCATTATAGGCCAGACATCGGCATGACTTATCACGTTACTGGGGTCTGACGTTTACCACCCCTAGACATGATATGCGATATATCAGACGAAGAGATCGGACTGTACGGTAGTGTTACCGATAGGATTCATGGAGAGTAAGGACAGGCTTGCTTGTTGATCTTCATATCGCTCAATACCCGGATAGCCGTTACGTCCAGCTAGTACCGCTGGCGGCTTGTAGGTGACTGATGTGATCATCACCTACTGCTGGCGTATTGACGAGTCTTTAGAGTCCCACACAGAAGTTCCCTAGTTCAAGCGAAACGAAATAGGACACATATGTGATATGTGTGTGAGCCTGATTAAATACGTGTATGTGATACCGTATTGTAATCTGGCAGTTATCTGTTATCGAGTTAGGTTATATATGATATAACCAGATTATCGAATCAAGTGTTGATTTGATAATGTGATACACAGATAAATGATATTAGTCGGTTATATGTGATATAACCGGACTATTAAGTCAAGTGTTGATTTCATAATGTGATATAATTATATCTTAACTAATATCATTAGCTCACTAAATATTTTATTATATGAATTAATATATATATATATATATATATATGATATATATATAAATATATATATGTAGCATGACATAAATTTCTATTTTATGAAAATAGAAATGAGGTGGAAAATGGGAAGACTTTGGGAGCATGGTTGCAAGCATGGGCTTTATATTTGTTTATTCATCTTGACTCACTATTCAAGCATGGTTGCAATTTTATATTGCAAGAATTCCATGCTTGAATGAGTGAGGTCAAGGGGTTAGCCATACACTTGCTCATTCTAACACTTAGCCATTTTTCTTGAGTTGCTCCCATTTTGCTCTCATGCTCTCTAGCTTCTTCCTCCTCCTCAATGTCATGGTTCAAGCTTCAACCCTTACATGTGATGTGAACCATGAAGCTTGAACACAAATTTGTGAGCAAAATCATATCCCCTACTTCACCATCCTACACTTGACTAGCGATCGAGTGTAGCATGTTTACTACGCTAAAGAGTTTAGTGCAGAGGTAGCTTAAGTTGGAGGGACTTCGCGTGGATCATCTTCGGCACGAAGGTCATCGGAGGAAGCTCGTACAAACCCTCAAGTGGAGCCTAGTGGAGTCGCGGGACTACTACACGGAGCATATGAAGTGAATGACTCGATCTACAAGGGTATAGCCATCTTTCACTTCTTCTAGTTTACTTGATATAAAACCTAAAACCCTAATTATCTAGTTAACGATCTTATTTAGTCTTGCTTAGCACCTATAAAAATTTGAATTTGGTATGCTTGATGTCACTTGGACCCATGGTGGTGCTAGGGTAGACTTTCAGTTAACGTCGCCGAGTTGCTGTGGACGCCGTGGGTCTGGCAATGCGATGAGTTTGTTACCTATTGCCAACTCAAATAGTTTCATCGTCTTTTCACGGGGAAACGAGTAAGCACGCCCTAGCATTTCTTCGAGGGATAGGCGTGGATGTGCATTGTTTTGGCAAACCTCTGGTTTTGGGTCGCTTGGTTGTTGCTGAGTGTTAGCGACGAAGGCCGCTTTCCTTTTACCTTTGGCATTTCGAGGGTCCTTATTTGAGGAGGAAGGCTGGTCGCACGCTTTTGGCGTGTCGGATGTTCAAAGTTCTAAAGTTTACCGCGATCAGGACGGTGTCGCTATGCAGCTAGCCGGTTGAGCACGGGTCGATCCACAGGGAGATGGTTGTATGTCCTTTCTTGTCTTAGACGAGTCAATAAAGAATTGTGTATATGTTTGTTCGATTCTAACCTATGTGTATTATTTGCAAGTATAAAGTTGTTAAGAAAAAGATACGAAATTGTAAGCTAAAGAAATCCGTACTCAAAACCTTTGAGCCGAGTTTTGACCAATTGAAGCTAAAGCAATCGGCAACAACGTGGATTAGGGGATTTAAGCGCGGTATTCGTGGAATACGGCTTATTTACCCTTGTCCTTCCGTTCTTGTCTCTTGCTTTCGCCTCCGGCCAAACCGAACGCAACCGGTCGCGGTTAGGAATCACCGTTACCTTGTTAGGGTAGGGTGCCTAACGGAGCGCTTGCGTATGGTTTGGGCGGAGTTCAATGGAAAATAACGGGAAAAGGAAATGAGAAAGAAGATATTAACTTACAATACCGTATTTCATCTTAACAACAATAATTACAACTATTCACAAAATGAACAAAAGAGAGCAAAAGAAAAGAACAAAGAAAAGAAAAGATTACAAGTATTAAGTGCATGAATTTAAGTGCATGAAATAAATTGCAAGAAAGAAAAGCAAGATAATAATAAGCAAGTAATAAAAAGCGATAAAAAGAACAAGAAAGTAGAACTCAAGACAAGCATGGGATCAATAGCCAACCCTTAAACTTGCAAGCTCAATCAAGAGGTTGCAAGATCAAGAGAAGGGTAGAGAACGCATGTGAATTGAAGCGCTAATTCCATAAGAAAATACGACCCTTGAGATCAATAACAAACTCTTAACCTTTCAAGCTCAATGAAGAGGTTGAAAGATCAAGAGAAAGCAAGAATCTCAAGGGGAAGAAGAAACAAAAGAGAATGATACAAAAAGCCCTCATCTTCATTGATCTTCCACTCAAAAAGCTCTCACTACAATTTTCATGGAGAAAAGATGAAGAAGAAGAAGAAAAAGACTAAATCCTAACAAAAAGAAGAACAAAGAATGGACACCTAAAGCTTGGCAAGTTCTAGGGTATTTATAGGAGGTGAACTGAAAACCTAGGGCAACAATCTGCCTCAATATGAAGTTACTAAACTGCCCAGAAAAAACGACAGGGAGAGGGGCCCACTTGGCCGCGGATCCGCGGCCAATACCCCCTATTGGCCGCGGATCCACGGCTATCTAGGTGAGTTAGGTCATGGTCTTTTGGGTGCTTCCCTGGTTTCTTGTCCTGTGTTGTTCTACATGTACCAATCTGCAATTTGGTTCCATAGTTGCTTCAGATTTGCAACGGTCCAAAGTGGCAACAAAAATAATACTTTTGACCTTTTCTCCCTCGAGCTCCGCGCACCCATTGATTCTTGTGCTGCCCCCTCATGCTCTGTGCTTGTCCCAGACACGAATGACCACTGTCACATGGCTTGTATCTGGAACCGGTACTCGGCACTGGACGGGTATGGATGACCGGAACCCGGCTTTTATCTGCTGTGACAGATGCTCTGTATTTTGACGTAACTGTGGAGATTTTGTCATGATTTGCAATATTTGGACTGGAAACCTGTAATCTGTAAACATGTAACAAACACGGATTAAAAGCACCTATCTATAAACAACCGAGCGTAAGAATGGGCGGTATAAAATGCAATATTCTGGTATGAACAAATACCCCCAAACTTAACCTTTGCTCGTCCCGAGCAAAACCAATTATTCACAAAAAATAAAATCCTAACCGCATTTTCGCAGGGAACGCGATTGCACCGAGCGCGTGCAACAAGCCGTTAAACCTCTAGGTGTCCCTAGTAGGAGGAGTGTTGTCTCCTGAGGGTTTTCAGCGGATACTACCCATAAAATCCCGTCAAGCTAGTGTCATAAGTTAACAATGATTCTACTCCTACAGTTTAATATTTACATTAGAAACTCTATCATCCTAAGTTAGAAATATCCAACCCTTATTTTTCACACCTCCTATCTATTTATCCTTAGATTATATACGTTCCAAAAAAAGTTTAGAAAGATGTCGGTTCTCCTGAGTTTTCCTTTTAAAGCGTGGCCTCAAATCAGGGATTTTTATCAACTTTACAGAAAACACAAGTCTTATTCTTCATTTCTATCTCTTATTCAAACATCGATTGTATACCCCTACGTATGTGTATATTTGCACCCCTACGCTCAAGAATTCAATTCAAGCTATAATACCCTTGCCCTAATACCTAATACTACTTCTTTTCATTAAGGATGGATGGATTTGCTCACACACCTTTCATGCGACTATTAATGCTTCTTGAGGCACTAACGGCCGATTACTGAATGTGTGAGCTTTAAAGCGTAAATAGCAGTTTCCAGGTCTTGACTTTATTCTATTTTTCCTTTTTCTTTTTCTTTTTTCTTTTTCAAGACCGGATATATTTTTCAACATGCTCTTTTGGTGTGTAGCTTTAAATACCGTTTTTTCTTTCATACTAGGCTTTCAGGCAAGAGTATTTCTAGGTATCCTCTACTATCCCAAGTTTCAAGGTGCGTGTAAGTGCAGTTTGTAGATTATATACTTTCTAAATTTAAACTCAAGAAAAAAAACTATTTTTCAGACTTATCCTCCGGTAAAGTTTTAATACTTTCCCTTCTTCTTGACTTAACTCAAAAAACTGAACTCAAGATTACCTATTTCTCAAAAAAAACTGTAAGGACGTATACTTACCAAAGTTAGACAGAATGAGGGTTATTTTTAGGGTTTTCAATTCCTAAGCCTAGAATTTTGTTATTTCTAACATATCAACCAAACTTTCAGAATAAAAATCTAAGTTACCCTATCAGCTAACTTGACGACAAAGTTTTTATAATTTTTGGAAAATTATTCGATTTTTGTGGGTTTTTAATAAGGTATGCAAATGCAAAATATACAAATGTATGCGAAGGAAGAAAGCTTACCGAGCACACCCCCAAATTTAAACTTGACAGTGCCCTCACTGTCAGGCTATACCAAGAGGGTCAAAATTGTCGGTGCTCCCTAAAAACAAATTATATACAACAAAGAAAAAACAAAAAATATATACAAAAAAAAGAGTCCCCCCCAAACTTAAGGGAAACAGTGTTTCCACTGTTAAGCGATGAAGTTCAGGATTAGGGGGGAAAGAACAGTATCAAGCTATACAAGGCCTTACACAGGCCAAAAGTGAGCACCAACCATTCAACGATTTTATCGCTATAATGTACAGGATGGTGGAAGAAGGCGTAGAGAAAAGAGAGGGAGAATACGCGAGACTGTATTGAGATAGAAGTGGTATACGGTCTAGGTATATAAGAGGAAGAAGAATGGCGGAAGGGAAAAAGAAGTGGAATACGAACTTGAGGGTGTAAATGGAGTAAATAGATTAGCACAATTTGTGATGACCGATGTGTGAAAAGCGAATGTGCTAATATATTTACCCGTCGAGAAATGGGATCAAATCCCTCAAGATTCGTGAGAAACCATGGGTATGCCGAACTTGGTAAACCAGACACAGGAAGTGAAAATGATACGGGTTCTTGCAAGGTCGGAACGATGGAAATGATGGAGGAAAGTGGTTGAGGAAGGGTATCGGTTAAGGGTTCTGGAGGGTGTACAAAGTCAGTGAAAGGAACAGGATGAATTGGAAAATCCGACTCATCATCTAGAACTGTTTCATCCTCAAAAATATCCTCAAAATTCTCCTCAAAGTTAAGCTCATCCATGCATATTTCATCAAAGTCCAGACGCATATGGGGTTCGGGAAAAACATTTAATGACTCGGGATGATGATTTGAAGAGACAAACTCAGCCAAATCTACGGGTTCATCATCTAAAATATTCCCAGCGTCAATATCCTTAATCAAGTGAAAATCAAAATTCTCTGACACCTCAACCAAAGCATGGATATTAATCAATTCAGGTTCTAAGATGGAGGTGTAGAGGTCAAAAGGATTGGGTGTGGTTTCACTTGGCAAGGTCCCTTCACAATCGGGCAAATCAAACACTACAAAGTCGCACAACTCATTAAACATTTTATCTTCAACTGATAATTCATTTGGGACACTTGATAGACTTTCAACACAGGAGTTGTGGGATTCAATTTGAGATGGGTAGGTTTGATTTGGAAGGGTATACAGCTCACTTTCTCCACTCAAATTCTCCGCCTGTCCTACCGCCTCATCATACATTGGAAAATTTGGAGCTAGCTGGAAACTAGCTACCGGGTCAGTAGGTTGTATGAGAGCGGCCATGGACGCATTCAAATCCATCATCTGTTGGCTTGACGCTACCCTAAAGTCTTCCAACGACTGTTCTAGACTAGACATTGGTTGTGAAGGGGTTTCAGTAAAAGATTCAAAGTTGTTTGGATACTGAAAACTCCCAAATGGCGGTTCTGATGCAATGTCTAGGGAAGGTGCAAAAGTAGGGTATGATTGGTAGGAATTGAATGGCTGGACAGGAGCAGGATCAACATTTGGATAGGAAGGTGAATGGAATTGTTGATCCCAAGAATTTGAAGTGGTGAAAGGAGTGAAAGATCGGCTACGGGATTGTTCAATACGTTCTGCAATAGACATAGGTCTTGGAGTTGCAACATGACTCGAAGAAGGGGTATCAACGTAAGAAGGGGTGAATGTATGAAATGGTTGATACGAAGTAGATTGCGGAGTCAAATTGTTTGTCCTAGACGCGTCTATCCGATCTCTCAATGAAATTTTTGGCATGGATGGATCGTTCGAAGTTCGGCCAAAACAAGAACCGTAGGAAGTTATGTCTGGTTGTGGGTACCAAAGTTTGGCAAGAGTTTTGCGAGGTGGGGTACCCATGATATGAAGAGAGAGAGAGAGAAAGGTAGAGAAAAGGAGGGGAAAAAGAATGTGATATATATATTTTTTTATATTAACAAAAGAATGAAGTATACACAAAAAGAATATGGACAAAAAACAATCACGGCACAAAAATACCACACACCTAATCGTTCTAGGGTTCACCTAGGTCAACTAGACCTGCTCCAGAACTTAATTGTCGAAGTAAAACTGTGTCGAGAAACAGGCTCAAGATACACTGAACACGAGGCCAGGTAAGTGCAGAGATAAGGGGAGGTTTTCCAACGCTTTCGCGAAGTTCCTTAATTAAATAACCCTTTCTCTTTTGGCGGTTTCGCCGTTAACACTTTCCTAGACACCCCGTAAATAATATACCGTTAAGCAAGGTTCTAAACACAGTTAACTTCTCCTAGTGAGCGCGAAGTCCTTAAGGCTTAAAGTCTAGTTTCTTTTAAAATTTGTGCGGTTAAACGTTATGCTCAAGTTCGTGATTTGTGGGCCACGGAAAAGGTGATGAAATCCTTTACCGTATATTGTGGGGTTCGCTTGCCCTTAAGTCCGTATTAATGTATGCAATGCGTAATTCAATAAAAATTCTATAAAGAATCAAACAATCGTTTTTTAGTTTAAGCGCGGCACTGCAACAAATACGGGTTAGTCAATTTTTAGCGTTTGCTAGCGAACTTGCAAAGAATCCTGCAAAGAATAGTATATTGGATGCGTCGGATTTGAGAAGAAGGTGTTAGTAAAATACGTACCGTTAAGTTTTTGGGTTAGGAAACCCCCGTTGAATCAAATCTGGTAAGCTTGAAAGGTTCGCTTGCGCGGGTCAAACTACCCGGATCTTTGGCACTGTACTTCGTAATCACCTTTGCCTTGAATGCACACTTTGCTCCCCACAATCGCAGTTTGCAAATACGCAAAAATCTGCACACTTGCCCACAAAAATGATCAAAAAAAAACAAAAAGATTTTTTTTTTAAATATATACAAAAAGAATATTAACCCGAATAACAAGAAAGAAAATACGCTACCGTCTCCCCGGCAACGGCGCCATTTGGTCGCATGCTTTTGGCGTGTCGGATGTTCAAAATTCTAAAGTTTACCACGATCAGGACGGTGTCGCTATGCAGCTAGCCGGTTGAGTACGGGTCGATCCACAGGGAGATGGTTGTATGTCCTTTCTTGTCTTAGACGAGTCAATAAAGAATCGTGTATATGTTTGTTCGATTCTAACCTATGTGTATTATTTGCAAGTATAAAGTTGTTAAGAAAAAGATACGAAATTGTAAGCTAAAGAAATCCGTACTGAAAACCTTTGAGCCGAGTCTTGACCAATTGAAGCTAAAGCAATCGGCAACAACGTGGATTAGGGGATTTAAGCGCGGTATTCGTGGAATACGGCTTATTTACCCTTGTCCTTCCGTTCTTGTCTCTTGCTTTCGCCTCTGGCCAAACCGAACGCAACCGGTCGCGGTTAGGAATCACCGTTACCTTGTTAGGGTAGGGTGCCTAACGGAGCGCTTGCGTATGGTTTGGGCGGAGTTCAATGGAAAATAACGGGAAAAGGAAATGAGAAAGAAGATATTAACTTACAATACCGTATTTCATCTTAACAACAATAATTACAACCATTCACAAAATGAACAAAAGAGAGCAAAAGAAAAGAACAAAGAAAAGAAAAGATTACAAGTATTAAGTGCATGAATTTAAGTGCATGAAATAAATTGCAAGAAAGAAAAGCAAGATAATAATAAGCAAGTAATAAAAAGCGATAAAAAGAACAAGAAAGTAGAACTCAAGACAAGAATGTGATCAATAGCCAACCCTTAAACTTGTAAGCTCAATCAAGAGGTTGCAAGATCAAGAGAAGGGTAGAGAACGCATGTGAATTGAAGCGCTAATTCCATAAGAAAATACGACCCTTGAGATCAATAACAAACTCTTAACCTTTCAAGCTCAATGAAGAGGTTGAAAGATCAAGAGAAAGCAAGAATCTCAAGGGGAAGAAGAAACAAAAGTGAATGATACAAAAAGCCATCATCTTCATTGATCTTCCACTCAAAAAGCTCTCACTACAATTTTCATGGAGAAAAGATGAAGAAGAAGAAGAAAAAGACTAAATCCTAACAAAAAGAAGAACAAAGAATGGACACCTAAAGCTTGGCAAGTTCTGGGGTATTTATAGGAGGTGAACTGAAAACCTATGGCAACAATCTGCCTCAATATGAAGTTACTAAACTACCCAGAAAAAACGACAGGGAGAGGGGCCCACTTGGCCGCGGATCCGCGGCCAATACCCCCTATTGGCCGCGGATCCGCGGCTTTCTAGGTGAGTTAGGTCGTGGTCTTTTGGGTGCTTCCCTGGTTTCTTGTCCTGTGTTGTTCTACATGTACCAATCTGCAATTTGGTTCTACAGTTGCTTCAGATTTGCAACGGTCCAAAGTGGCAACAAAAATAATACTTTTGACCTTTTCTCCCTCGAGCTCCGCGCACCCATTGATTCTTGTGCTGCCCCCCTCGTGCTCTGTGCTTGTCCCAGACACGAATGACCACTGTCACATGTCTTGTATCTGGAACCGATACTCGGCACTGGACGGGTATAGATGACCGGAACCCGGCTTTTATCTGCTGTGACAGATGTTCTGTATTTTGACGTAATTGTGGAGATTTTGTCATGATTTGCAATATTTGGACTGGAAACCTGTAATCTGTAAACATGTAACAAACACGGATTAAAAGCACCTACCTATAAACAACCGAGCGTAAGAATGGGCGGTATAAAATGCAATATTCTGGTATGAACAAAGGCCCATGGCTCATCTGGTCCATTTGGGCCAGTTTATCAATCAGAGCCTGGAAGGTCGTCGGCTTGAAGAACGTCATGAGCCGGGACACAGTTGTTTGCGGATCTAGGGTCTCGATGAACATGCCCACGACGGGGGATTCTTCAATGCGTTGTTCGCACTTTGACCACAGGTTCCGCCACCGGATCGCTTATTGGACCCAGGTTTCTCCCGGCTTTACCCTGGCATTGATTAATACTATGATCGGGGTGCACTTGCTTGCGCTGGCGAACCGCTATGTGAACAGTAGTTCCATTTCTGTGAATGTTCTCATGGAGTCATTTAGGAGCTCCGAGTACCATTCAAAGGCTGTCTCTGACAGGCTGCCAATGAACTGGCGAAGCAACAGTTTGGCGTCGCCTCTAATGTTGCCGCACAGAGCTCTGAACTGCGCAACGTATTGGTGTGGGTTACCTGTCCCCTTGTACACATGGATCTTGGGGATAGTATATCCCGGCGGGTATTTGATTTGGTCATACGAGCTTGGATATGGTCGCCCAGTTCTGATGATTTGGCCAGCCGCTTCACTAGCTTGATGAGCTCGTATTTGTTGAGCTATATAGTCATCAAGAGCAGCCTTAGAGATCGTTTCCTCCTTATCTGTCGATAAAGCCGGAAGAGGGTTTAAAGTTTCCCCTCTGTCATCCTCGATGATTATCGGCGGATCCTCGGTTAGAGGCTCAGGCTGGATCATCATTCCAACCATGTCCTGGAACAAAAGCGTCATCTGTTTTATGTTAGCAGCTTGTTCTGTGGCCTCCTTGTCTTTTCTTTCAAGCAACCTTCGCATGAACTCTGTATCGGTCTCCTGCTCTTGACGCTGTTCAGTTGCTGGATCAAAACTTTCTTTCTGTTTGGTGAGTGTTGCCATCTTGGTCAGCATTTCTTAGAGCTTTTGTTGTTGCTCCTGAGCTTTTGTCAATGACCGAGTTTGCGATCGATGACTTACGGAAGCACGGCTTTCATCTTTCCAGGAAGCCATATAGACCGTATGCACAATCATGCCCCCAGACTTGGGGAGTTTGGGTCCAGCGCCTTTAGAATTTGCCGCAGGCGGTGGGATGTTCTCCAGCCTCACCCTTTTGTGGGAGGTTGAAGTTGAAGGAGCCGTTATGACAGGCATCTCTGTAGAAGAAGCCCATCGTTGTATGACGGAAGGATGATCTTTCTTTTGCCCAGCCTTCGATTTCTTCGGTCGGCGGGAGTAGCTTTCGTCGATCACAAAGTCCTAGACTCTTCGCCAGACTCTGTGAATTTGGGAAGAGAGCCGCCGATGGGGCCGCTTTTTCTTTACCTGCACAGGGACCTCAACAGGAGGAGGTGATTTCTTCAGTACCGCTATGGGGGAGTTTTTGCGCACCCTCTTCAGCGGTTCAAACTTGTTCCCAGTTGGAACAACAACATCGACTTCTATCATTGGAGCTGGTGGGGTATGTCCAGAAGGGGAGTTGCCCCCGTCTTTTCTTATTCGGCGCCAGTGGCGACGTCGAGCGCGCCTTGCTGAGGAGACCGCCACGGTTTCGGAAGCAGTTGCAGCTTGCCCCTGGTTTTGTTGAGGAACTCCAGCAGTTGCCAGCTTGTTAAAGACCGACGTCCTTGGCAAGATTTGATTGGAGACGGTCAGCCTCCCGAAGACCTATCGCCTGACTAGTGAAGAACTTTTGACGGTTTCATTTGCAGCAGGAATTGGGAGGGTTATCCTTTTTGGGGTAGCCCCTTCGGGAATCACGGACTTCTTTGCGGGCTCGCTTGAGCTTTAGCTCAGCCTATTAAAGACTGTGACCCCCTTTTTGGATGGCTCGTTGAGAGGAGCCATTGCGGTCGTCAGTCGGTGGAAGACCAACTTCTTGGGAACATCGGGTTGCGGCGTTGAGGCACCGATGCTCATTTTTGGGAGCATGGTCCCGAAGAACAATCCGGTAGTAGCTTGAGTTACCTGCCGCACCGGCATTGAAAAGATGAATGCCGCATTGGGCCCATAAGTCACTTATCCAGTTGGGGCTGAGAGGGAGTTGCTGCTGCAGGTTGTGCAGTTGGAAGCCATTGATGTTCTCTTCTTCTGCACAGGAACAAGACACCAAATCTTAATACCTCGAATCCAAGGGCAACCACAGTGAACCGTGATTTTGTTCGCGAAAACGACACACGAAGTGTGGAGTGGAAAGAGAAAAAGGTCCCATCGGGCGTTCCAGAATCTGTTCACCGCCGGAAGAAGGACCGGGACGTCGGGACGTCTGGCCTGAATCCTAGGGGCAGATGCTATTTATATTTATCCGTCCACCTCTCCGAAGATGCCAAGTTTATTTATGGCATCGTATATCGGAGGTTTGGACGGACGCGGCCGTTGTAGCGTGACTTCATCAGATTCCCCCTCATTTTATGACGGGTTTTTAATTATGGGGACACTCTTCCCTGCTGGCGCAAGCCCCTGCAGTTAATTACATTACCGCATCGCCATAACCATTTTCTCCTACTCTGAAAGTTCACTTCGTGTCATGTGTTTTGTTTTTGTTTTGGTTGCCCGTGGATTGTATACAGAGACTAATTTATGTCGTCACCCGTAGGGCGTGGATTAGTACAAATCCGTATATTTTTAGATTTAGATTTGGGTTGATTTAAGGATCGTTAATCTGGTTTGAGATTAAGATCGACTTAAGACGTATGAGCGTTCAGGCTCGATTATTTTAGTTTAAGGACATCACGGTCCATTATCGCTATGTTTGAGACAAAATTTTAGTTTAAGAACGTTTTGGTCCTTTATCGCCATTTTTGGAGGCGAATATTAGTTTAAGGGCATTTCGGTCCAATATCGCCCATGTTTGAAGCGAAATATTAATTTGAGGACGTTTCGGTCCTTTATCGCTATTTTGGAGGCGAATATTAGTTTAAGGACATTTCGGTCCCTTATTCATCTTGCGCACGTGTATTTGTTACGTAATGAAGTGAAAGATGGAGATATGGAATGTGCACAATTTGGGGCACTATCTGACTTAAGGTGTGTACGTCAATTTGGAAGTGCATCAGCGAAAGAAGTTGTCGGTCATCGGGACCCGCCACCTCTCTGAAGACATTGAGGAATTACAACGACATATATCAGAGGTGTGAAGAGATGTGCCCTTAAACCGAATCCCGTATTTGTGGGAAAAGATGGTGATGTACCTAAGAATCGTTAGTCATATTTGAGATTAAGATTAACTTAGGAGATATGAATGAAGATCGGTTTTGATATCAGTTTGGATATCACAAACATAAGCTTTGCCAATTTGGGCTAGGATTGGGTTGCCATGTTTGCGGCGAATATTTAGTTTAAGGACATTTCGGTCCATAGTTCAACTTGCGCACACGTGTATTTGTTACGTGTGGAGTGAACGATGTTGTTATGGAATGTGCCCAATTTGGGGCACGATCCGATTTGAGGCATGCACGTTAATTTGGAAGTGCATCAAGAAGTTATTGGTCGTCGGGACCCGCCACCTCTCAGAAGACGTTGAGGGATTACAACGATATGTATCAGAGCTATGGAGAGATGTAACCTTAAACCAAAATCCCATATTTGAGGGAAGAAAGGTTGCTGTGGATCTAAGAATCATTAGTCGTATTTGAGACTAAGATTACTTTAGGAGACAAAGGATGAATATCATTTTGGATATCATCAATGGGAGACCACTAGTCATTTTTAAGACTAAGGTCAGTTTGGGAAAACATGAGCAATATGGGCTCGGTTGTTTAGAATCAAAGAGGCTTAACCTCAGGAAACTTAGCCAATTTGGGCTGAGATTGGGTTTCCATAATTATCCAACAGTGCTAAACACTGAGGCATATAATGCTCATGTGCGTTTCACGTAGGTACTGGATTAGTGTTAAACACTAGGGTTTTGTGGCGCTCACATGACACATGTGATGCACCCAAATATGGGCACTGCCATTGGGTTTTATCTCCCCTTCTTTTTTTTACAGAAGTGCTAAGCACTTGGCTAACATTCTCGTGCAAAACATGTCACTGCCTCTTTTTTTTATACTGGGGTGCTTTAACACTCACGTGGGAAACACGTGAGGTAGTTTTAGTTGCTCTCTTTGTTCGTTTGATGCACTCACGTAGGAAACACGTGAGGTAGTTTTAGTTGCTCTCTTTGTTCGTTTGAAGCACTCACGTAGGAAACACGTAAGGCTTCAAAATAGTGCTAAGCACTAACGATTCTGGTTTTGAAGACCTTGGATCATCATCACTGTTTTTTTATGGAAGAACTAAGTTCATTATATATAGGGTTAAACCCTAATTTTTGGAGGAATCAAATTCCTATATGTTCTTGTTCTTCTTCTCTTTTTTTTCTATAATTTAATTCTTTTCCCCTAGGTTTTGAATCTGCAGAGCAAAAATCTCTCCGATGAGAATTAAATTCTCAACTTGCGGGAAGATTTGCTTCTGTAAATCTCAACTTGCGGGGAGATTTGCTTCTGCAAATCTCAACTATGGAAAGAACTGAGTTCTTAAATGAAGGGTTAAACCCTTAAATAGGTAAAGGAGAGACCATATTATCTCTGTTTTTTTACCTTTGGTTTCAATGAGGAAAGTCTTCTTCTTTGAGAATTAAATTCTCTTGTTCTCTCAAGATCTCACTGTACTCTTTTTTGTAGAAGCTTATGTCAAGTTCTCCCTCTCCTCCTTTCTATTTATAAGATAAGAGAAAAGATCAATTTGTTAAGAAACTATCTGATTGAGAGATCATGATCAATCCAAAATGATCTCTTGGATCACTTGGTGAATTTTATTCACATTGGATTTTTAATCCAAAGGCTCTCTGTTTAACATAGAAGTTTTCTTGTTTACTTAACATGATTAGGAAATATCTTTTCCGAAGATAGATTTTTTGTTCTATCAGATAATCGGTGGGTGATTTTATAATCACCGTTGGATCCTTGATTCAACGGTCCTCTATTTAACAAAGAAGATCTTTTTAATTTGAGAAAGATCAAGGAAATATTTCCCATATAGAATTTAATTCTATCTTGAGTGCAACAGAAGAACTCACGTGTTTAACACGTGACCCCTAGCATGGGTTTATGCACGCTTTATTTTCAGCATTCATATGCATATAAATTCTCACGTCTTTAACACATGAGGCTTGTTTGGCTTGCAAATTATTTGATTGCAGCACTTATATACTCTGCATATAGGCGCTCACGTGTTTAACACGTATGGCTCTTTCCGTCCATTTGTTTTTAACTGCAGCGCCTACATACTTTTGCATATAGGTGCTCACGTGTTTAACACGTGAGGCTTTAATAGTGGGGAATTTTACCCCTTTCCCCCTCTTTCTTATGAGGGAACACCTCCATCGATGATAACCTTGAAGACTTTTTCTTTGATGGTACATATGGTGTGGAAGACGTTGGTTCCCAGCTAGTTCTCCTATTCCCCTTGTCTAGGTGCGAGAAAGGTCCTCTAGACGACAAAGGCTGTGTAGGTCCCATTACCGTCCAACGAGAACTCCCCTTGGTCTTCACCTTCGTCTTCGCTAGCTTCATCGGGTTCCCCCTCATCATCAGCACCAACCATCAATTGCTTGCTTTTGTTCAAGCGTTTAGGACAGTTTGTGGCGCGATTCCCGGTTCCCCGCACTCAAAACAACGAAAGTTGGACTTTGCTGTTATAGGCCCCATGTTCGGAGCTGCTGTTGTTGGCGCGGTTGCTGTTAGAGCTGTAGAGCGGTTGCTCACATCTCCTCGGAAATATGTTCTGCCCCCGCCTCGGAATTGTTTATTCTCGGCAGGTAAGGCATGTTGGTGATTGAAAGGGTTTTTTCACCATAGTTTTTAAAGTCCTATTTCACAATCAAGATGGGTTCGCTTGATAGCTAACTGGTTGGGTATGGGTCGATCCACGAAGAGATGGGTGCCTTTTTCTTTATGTTTTAACGAGTTAAGTCAAGTTTGTACAAGTTTGTTCGATGCTAACTATGTGTTTTAATATGTATGTTAATGGAAGCTTATTAGGGTTAGGATTATGTTAGTTTGAGTTAGAAGTTCGCTCACTTCTTTCATTTGCCTCTCTTGATATTGATATTATGGTAATCGGCAACAACGATGATTAGCACGACTAGGAAAGATACTTGCGAGTATAAGCTAGGCTTTCCAACGCTTTGTTCCTTCCCTTTTATCCTTGTCCGTCCATTCTTGGCTCTTAGCCATAATCTCTCAATCCAATCACAACCGGTCTCACTAGGGTGTCACCATTATCATAGAGGATAGGGTGCCATAGGGAACGGATTGTGGATGTCTTGACGGGAGTTCAATTCAAGCTGTTGGGCAAAGGAAAGAGTGAGGGAGATTTCCTTCTCTCAAACTTTCCTTATCCTACCCTAACAAGTGAGAAAACTACACACTCATTATAAAAAAAAAGAGAAATAAAATAAGTAGAAAAGATAGAAAGAAAAGAGATTGAAGACGACAACTAACTACTTAGGACCTCACCTAAGCAAGAATCACACATGAGTATCATGGTTGTAATGATAAACAAAATATAAAAAGAAGAAAAGAAAACCAATAAATAACAATTTATATTACTAAGAAAAATAAAAGTAAGTAAGTAAAACTAGTTAACAATTTAAGAAAGACATGCACATAAAAACTCTCAATTTCATTTATCATCCACTCAAAAAGCTCTCATACAATTTTTAATAGAGGAAAGATGATGAAGAAGAAGTTTACACTAAATTATACTAAAACTAGGAAAAATATACCTCCTTTATTTGCCTTTGATCTGGAGTATTTATAGGAAGTGAAGTGAAGTCTTAGGGTCTTTTTCTGAATTCATGTACAATGACCAAAATACCCATAAAAAATCATCACGAGATACAACTGTCAGGCTGCGGATCCGCCGCCTAAACATGTTAAATTTCACCCTTCCGCGGTTGAATTTGGGAATTGGTGCATCATTTTTCTTATGCTCTCTTGTGTTGCTTCATTCTTCTGTTTGGTACACTTATCTTTGCAGAATCATTCCAAAATACTCCCAGATTTTCAACAAGCTCAAAATGAAATATGTTTGGACTTATTGCCTTGATCTTCCTCGAGCTCCGCGTTGCCTTCTTGATTCTTGTGTCGCTACCCTCGTGCTTTGTGCTGGTTCGATATGCGAATGACCATCGCTTGATCTTGTCTCTGTAAGTCGATGCCACGCACCCCACGTGTTCTCGAGGAGACAGAGTTTGCAAAAAACAATTTTTATTAGTTTCGTAACATCGACTAAACTCCATGATCGATACTAAACCCTAACTAACAATCTAGCAATCGGGTGCTAAACAGCCCTAATCAGATAGACTTGCTTCTCTTCCCCACAAAGTTTTAACTACTATGTGTGAGTGTTATACCTCAAGTTCTCGCTGTCCTTTTCCAAGTCGTGAACTCCTCGAAGTGAGAACGGAATGCACCTCCTCGTCATCTTCTCCAAGTCGTAGAAGATCCACCCGAGAGATCTGACTTTGAGCTTAACCTCTAACTTGAAGCAACTAGTTCACTTGGTGTGCTAAAGTAAGTAGCCTATAGTGTGTAGAGAGTGATGGGGAGTCTATTAGTCTCATAAACCCTAGGATTCTCAACTCATGAGATGGTTAGGGTTTGAGATGAGAAGGTGTCACGACCCGAAATAGCACGTGACTGGCCCTTGAATCATATGAAGTCTATAGGACCTCATCTAATTCAAGTAAGCCAAAAGCCCAGAAATTTAAACCATTTTAAATAATAAATGAAGGAAAACTAGTTTTAAAGAAGTGAAGAAAACATGTTTTAAAAACAAGGTTTTTAAATAAGTAAGCCGAATATGCATTTTTAAAACCTCAAGTCTTTTCTGAAAATTTCGGCAGAGTTTCCTTTGTAAATACTGGCCCCGAACTGGGTACAACATGAATAATGTATACATCAATGATAAAAGGCATCCCCAAGCAGGAGCTAGCTCTTTGTCAATCGACGGTCACAACTACGCAAGCAATATAATATACAATGCCGAAGGGTGAGGATCAAAACTCAAAAGGAAACTCAAAATCATCATGAAAACCATAATACTACAACGCGCGACTCTAAGGTCGAAATAATACACAACTGGTTTTCTAAGTCTGAAATAAATATACAAGTTTGGTTGATGGAATTTCTAGATACAACAATGAAAATAATAAGTACAATGGTGGTCACGATGCGAGTGAACCCACCTACCAAAGCAATCACCCAGAAAGGAAGCAGTGTGCCAGAAAGCCGCAATGAAACCTGTACGACAAAACCTGCAAGAAACTGTGGCACAACGGGGGTAAGTTGCCAACTTGTGAGTAGAAAACATCACAGAGCAAAAATCGTATGTATGACTCAAATCCTACGTC
Organism: Agapanthus africanus; assembly: GCA_030015575.1. Lineage (NCBI taxonomy): Eukaryota > Viridiplantae > Streptophyta > Magnoliopsida > Asparagales > Amaryllidaceae > Agapanthus > Agapanthus africanus. Next base: position 465,381,719 of record CM057343.1, read on the forward strand.
AATACGATCAGTAATAATGTATATCCTCAATATGATAAAGTCTGAAGCATGATAAGGTGGCAAGGGTAAACATCTATACATCAGTGTAATACCAAGTGCTCGTGTCAGTGCCTCAGGTAGTAACATATCATAAATATGATGTATGATCAATGTAATCAACATGAATCAGTGTCAACTATATCATGAAGTCTCTAAGTATGTGGATATCATCCAACTATGTAATCAATGTCTGTATGTATGTGGATCTCGTCCACGTGTCAACCAATGGCACAAAATATCATGCATGTAAATATCATAAAGCATATGCATAGAAGTATGAGGATATAAATCAACGCGTGACCCTCGCGACACATCAAAATCATGGAACCTGAGTGTCCAACATCGACACTCGAAAACATCATGAAACCTGTGCCTAGCATTGACACATAAATCCTCATATATATAGGACTCCGTCAGTCCGGATCGGCCTACGGGCTCCGTCAGTCTGTATCGGCCCGTATCATCTCTCAACTCCGGTCGGTATCCTCCGGATATCCGCTGAGCCCAAATACTATCACCGATAGGTAGTGGTCCCTCTGCCAGGCTCATTGCCTACTGCACGACAGATCCATTCTCGCCCTATGGGTATCATACCGGGTCCACCATGTACCCGCAAACGGAATCCTCCGCCTCCTCGAATCGGGTTTTACATACCACACGTCTCAGAACCGAGAAAACGCATGGTGGACGCACTGAAATATCATATCAAGAGAAATCGGGTTTTAAAAACAATACATACTTTCTTTTGAAATACGCATGGTTCTCAAATATAAAAATCTCATGGAAACAACATATCTTAATGCGTATAATCGTAAAGCATGATGTATGCGACATATAAAAGAAATGTAAGCATATCCGTATATCATGCAACATAGAACAGTAATATGCACATATCAAAGTAAACCGCTCTTTTAAAATGAATCAGTTTTAAAATATATCTTGTGGTTCCCAGATCTCTAAAATCAAGCCAGAATCATCTATGTATGTGCAAATACGTATGTATGCAAGTATGGGTGTACAATATGTCTGTGGCCAATATAGATGTACAAGTAAGTATATACGCAAGTATAAGTGTACAATATGTATGTGTGCCAGTATGTCATACAAGGAATCATATCCTGATGCAACAATCCTACTGTGTAGTGACATGGCAATTATCGATGATGAAGTGTGTGAGCCCGCAAGCAGGTGTACGTGGAACATACGCATCATCGATAATGGTGCTGGTGTCCTGACAGCATGGGTTTAATATAACAATAAACACATTTAAACATGCGATGCAATGCGAATAGCAAGAATATGCGGAAAATGAATAAGAACACAACAGTGAAGAATCTATATCAATATATATATATGTCATATAGTTTTGCCATTTGAAATAACACGAATCGTGGTGTTTAGAAAAATAAGGGCTACAGTGTTTTTAGGGAAAGATGCGTCTTTTGAAAATATCCGTAGAATCCCTTAACCTGTCTTTTAAAATACTCACGATTCGTTAGTTTGAAATAGGTATGACTCGGGTCTAGTCTAACATTTACTAAGTACTACAGAACTAAACGAATAGTCTAACCGAAAGGGTAAGGGAAACCACCTAAATCTGAGTCGATATACATATAAATACAATAGTCGGTGATCCCGCATCAATAGTATCACATACGATACAATATACAATATGACGTCCTCGAGTCAAGAGTGCGGATCTATCATCAATATATAGCTCGTACGTAAATCTGTCGTACGGCATCCCAAATCTGGGTACGGGTCGAATCTCACATTTAACTCATCAATTATCTGGTATCCTTATCATCATATCTCTTGAATTGGGGTACTGATCTAAATCTAGTACAAACTGATACCATCTATAAATATAAATGCGTGTGTAAAACACACGTCCAAAGGCCCGCTAAAATCTTATGTCGTATCTCAAGATACGAACCACATCATATCACCGATCTCGTGGCACCATGCCCAAACTCATCGACTCATCTCCAAATATCATCCACTATACTCATCATCCAAGTGTAGGTATACGTATATATATATACATCGTCCCATACCTATGTGTGTATATGTATATACGTATCCCCATATACGCACAAGTATAACAAAGTAAGCATGTGTGCGCGTGTGGGTGTAAACCTATTCTATGGTTCACGAATAAGAAGCTAAACTAAGTTACTTCTAACTACCCTAAACTAAACCATGAACACAAATCATATCTTGATTATCCATATCTCACACAAAAGATATCATATATATATAGTATATATATATATATATAGCATACTAAACATCGAACTGCGGGGGTGCTATACGCCATCCACCCAACTTTCCTCGTAGATATAATCTACTCACCTTGCTCTCGCTTTTCGTTGTCGACGTCGCCATGCGCTTGCTTGTCGTCTCGAAGTCTTCGTGGGGTATCTACACATCATAACGTATCGCAATTGCGTATTAAAATCACATCGGAAAACCAAAACAACACGCTAAAAGCCTATAGGTTAGAACCTATGGACCACGCCTTCAAAACCACCACCAACCTTCGATATCGTCGTACAAATGTCGAATGATCGAGGTACAACACAGATACAAAAATCCATAATGCAAAATACGCAAAACGAAACCCCGAATCAAAACAGCAACTCTTTAAAATGGTCCCAGATTTTACCCTAGGTCAAATTAGTCAATTTTGCATATGCCAAGGGTCTAGTTTACAGAAGATGGAGCTACAGACCAAACATGAACCCATTCTAACCTACTCTGGCCGCAAATTGCGGCCAGAAGGATTAAATCTGCGGCCGTAGGGTGGAGTCAGGGGCTGGGGTCTTGGGGTTAGCTTCCTAGGTGCCTGCACACTCCTCTGTACCTGCTAAATAATTTTCAGAGGCTCCGGGTGATAGCAGATTTCATTTTAAACTCACAAAATCCACAATTTTCCGATATCGGGCTTTCTAAGTTCGTATTCCGGGGTTCTAGTCTCTGGTTTGGGTCTGAATTCTAGTACTAGGGGTTTTATGTGGCTTCTACTATGCTCAATTACCCCAAATCGGTTCTAAACAAACATGGATGTAAAAGCAAAGGAAATACTAGGCTAATGGTTAAGAGAATACCTCATTTGGCAACTCAAGAATTTTCTTGAGTTCCCCAAAGTGTCCAAAATGCATGCTTTCTTGGTCCAAGGTGTAGCTAGTGAGCTCATGCATATTTTTTATGAAATGGAGATGGGGTTTTGAGGTGTTTTAAATGGTGTTTGAGAGGATGAAGAGGGGGAAGGAGTGAGGGAAGCAACAGTAGCAACATGAGTGAGGGAGATGAGAGAAGATGATGAAGAAATGGAGTAGGAATGGGAGCTTGGTCCAAGGTTTGACCCCTTACCCTCTCACTCTCTCATGCTCATCCCTCCATTCTTTATTCATATCTCTTTTCTTTTCTTTTCTTTTCCTTTTCTTTTCTTCTTTTTAATTTATAACCATGCATGATATGAAAGAAAAATCTAACAAGTGCCAAAAAAAGACATGTGCATGTTTTGCACATAACAAGCTTAATGCGCGATTAGCGATATTAAACGCAATCAACACTAAATAGCATATAATTAATCATAAAAACTTATAATTTGTATAATTCACATAAAACACCATCTTTTTAGTATTTTCCATAATTTTCCAAATTTTTTCCCAATTTATCGGTATTTAATTATACCGCCTTATTAAAATATTCAATATTTTATTATTTAATTATAAAAATTCCCAAAAATAATATTTTATTTTTTTGAAATGTTACAGAAGGAGAAAGCTTAAGGAAATGAGTGAGGAAAAAAATATCTGTTGTTTTCTTTTAGTGAAAAGATTAAGTGAAAAAAAGCTTGAGTTTTTGCTTTTAAACCATATGAAAATATCTTACAAATATCTAACAAATATCTAAGTCAACAAATTCCAAATGAATCCAAGAAAGTCAAAGCAAAACCCTAATCTCATTTCACTAAAATACCACAAAGTTTCCTCTCTCATTTCCTCCACCTAAAAAGGATTTTACTAATAAAGAAAAACCTTAATTTGAGGTGTCATTCTCCATGTTGTAATCTTGTCCAAATCACAAGAATACCCATCTCATCCGTATATACATACCTGCATCCGTATCTCGAGAAACACGAATACAATGAGACGAAACTAATCCAATAATCATATACTAGGATCCGGATTAAACCAAAGCCCACCAGTAATGTCCGCCCGAACATCATATGCGCACAAGTACACGTATATGATCGAACCCTGTCGTAAAACCATACGACCTCTACACGTTTCGCCCGAAGCTGGGAAACCCTCTGTGTGGGACTCTAAGGATCGACAATACTCTGGCAGTGGGTTTAACCACAAACGCGTCAGTGGAACTAGTTGTACGTAACGGCTTCCCAGGTATCTGTCGACAAGAAGGCCAGCGAGCAAATTCATCCGTACCCCTACTGAGCCTGTCTGTGGCAATCTCCGCACAGTCCGGTCCGTTCATCTAAGATTGTCGCATATCGGTCCAAGGGGCGGCAAGCGTCAGACCCCTAATAGTGCAATAAGTTGTGTCGGAGTGCGGCCAAAAACACCCTGAGAAACTACTGGAATCCCTACCAGTAAATCTCGCTTGCCTTGGCCCGGGACTTTGTGTAATGGCTTTCCGAACACAACGCGACAACAAACCCCAATACCGGGAGAGACGAATCCTATCTAACCGCCACTGCCTCCAAGTGCTTCGGGACTGCACCCAACTACTACCTGTTTGCACGACTCAGCAGAACTGTGGTACGGTAGTAATCTAAGAACAGTGGGAAAACACTTGAGGCGAAGTAGCAGTGTCAAGTTGACAGACTAAGCTGTACTCATGTCACCTGGAAACTGCTACCTGACGATAGGTATATTACCAACCAGTAGTTCCCTACGAGTTTGTCCAGTGTAACTCATAACCCAATGAGCACCTGCATACTATCTCTAGTACGACGTACTGATGGCTGTGGCACAGACCATCTCCCCTCCTAGGATGAGAAGCGTATACACTAGTCTACTCTGGAGTATCGATGCCTTGTCTCGATAATCCTGCGACTAGGGACCTGTGTAACGATGTGCTTGTAGACTACCCAACCTCCACTAGTGTGACTGCCATCACAACGCTGGTAGTCAAGCAAAGATCCTAAGGGCTCTATCAATATATATTAGCGATACGTTAAAAGAAATATATACACATATTAAGATAGATACAAACCAAGTAGCATACTACTATATCGAGCAAGACTGTCATAGATCCGTGTATATATCCCAAGCTTCCAAAATGTAATATACAAACTAGTACTTTACAATAATGGCCTCTAAAGCATATCCCACTATCAATCTCCCACTTGCACTAAGGCCATGTGCTGACATATCGCAGATCTATCATCTCGAATAGCCCCTCGAACTGCATGTGAGGGATGGCCTTTGTTAATGGATCTGCAGTGTTGTCCTTAGTAGCAACTCTCCGAACCTCGATCTCCCGGCGATCCACGATCTCCCTGATCTGGTAATACCGCCTCAAGATGTGTCTGGACTTCTGATGGGACCTGGGTTCCTTTGCTAAAGCTATAGCCCCGTTGTTGTCACAATACAGAGGTATTGGATCAACAATGGACGGAACCACCTGAAGTTCTGTTAAAAACTTCCTTATCCAGAATGCTTCTTTTGCGGCATATGAAGTTGCGATATACTCCGCTTCCATCGTCGAGTCAGCAACGGTGTCCTGCTTGGAACTCTTCCAACAGACCGCCCCTCCATTGAGGATAAAGACATAACCTGACATGGACTTGGAGTCATCCTTATCACTCTAGAAGCTGGAGTTAGCAAAGGCCTCGATTTGGAAGTCTTTTCCGCCGTAAACCAAGAACATTTCCTTAGTCCTTCTCAGGTACTTGAGAATGTTCTTTACTGCTATCCAGTGCTTCTTCCCAGGGTTTGACTGATACCGGCTTACTAAGCTTAGTGCATAAGCTACATCTAGTCTGGTACATAATATCGCATACATTATAGAGTCTACCGCAGAAGCGTAGGGTATAATAGACATGCGATCTCTTTCCAAATCAGTCTTGGGAGACATCTCTTTGGAGAAGGTGATTTCGTGATAAGCCGGTAAATTACCGCGCTTTGAATCTTCCATACTGAATCTTTTAAGTATGGCGTCGATGTACCTGGACTGTGAAAGTCCAACATCCTCTTAGATCTATCACGATAGATCTGGATCTCCAGAATGTAAGAGGCATCACCCGGGTCTTTTATGGAGTACCTTTGTGATAAGAACCCTTTGACAGATTGTAGCATAGGAATGTCATTTCCTATCAAGAGAATGTCATCCACGTACAAGACGAGGAATACAACAGTTCGTGCTACAATCTTACTATAAATGCATGGCTCATCTGGATTTTTGATAAAGTCAAATTTTTTGACCGTCTCATCAAAACAGATGTTCCAACTTCGCGATGCCTGCTTTAGTCCATAGATGGACTCAAGCAACTTGCACACTTTCCCGCTGCTCACACTCTGAATGAAACCCTCTGGCTGGTCTATATAGACACACTCTTCCAAATTTCCATTTAGAAAAGCGGTTTTTACGTCCATCTGCCAATTCTCATAATCGTGGAAGGAAGCAATGGTAAGAAGGATCCGAATGGATTTAAGCATAGCCACTGGAGAAAAGGTTTCATCATAGTCCAAAGCAGGTCTTTGACGAAATCCTTTTGCAACACTAGCCTTATAGGTTTCAATTTGTCCATCCACACCAATCTTCTTTCTGAAGATCCATTTGCAGCCTACGAGTTTTATCCCTTTTGGAGCAATGTCCAAAGTCCATACTTTGTTGGTGTACATGGACTCCATCTCGGTCCGCATTGCATCCAGCCATTTTACCGAGTCAGTGCTCTGAATGGCTTGCTGGAAGTTAGTCGGTTCATCATTATCAATGATGCAATCCTCTCTATCCCCATCTACGAGAAAACCGTAATATCTCTCAGGCGGATGAGATAGCCTACTACTCCTGTGGAGTGGCTCGGGAATGTCCTGTTCTTTTGAAACTTCTGGTTCCACCAAGCTTTCAGTAATAGCTTGTGGTTCTGGAATTTCTTCCAGTTCTATTGCACTCCCACTAGTTTCTTTTTCTAAAAATTGATGTTCCAAAAAGTGGGCATGGCGAGAAACAAAAACTTTTTGTTCCTCTGCGTAATAGAAAATATACCCCTGGAGTTCTTTGGGTATCCCACAAACTTACACAGTACTGAGCGTGCCTCGAGTTTGTCCGCATGCTGCTTTTGAACAAAAGTTGGACATCCACATATCTTCAGATATTGAAGATAGGGTTTCTTCCCACTCCACATTTGATATAGTATGGTAGGCACAGTCTTGGTAGGAACCTTGTTCAAAAGATATGCTGCTGATTCTAGTGCATAGCCCCAGAACGATCGCGGTAACTCAGCGTTACTCATCATGGAACGTACCATATCCAATAGGGTTCGGTTCCGTCTCTCCGATACACCGTTGTGTTGTGGTGTGTATGGAGGAGTAAGCTGAGAGAGAATTCCATTCTCTTTTAGGTAATCCAGGAACTCGACACTCAAATATTCACCACCTCGATCAGATCTCAGTGTCTTGATACTTTTGCTGGTTTGTTTTTCCACTTCATTCTTATATTCTCAGAATTTTTCAAAGGCCTCAGATTTATGTTTCATCAAGAAAATATGTCCATACCTAGAGAAATCATCCGTAAAAGTAATGAAATATAAATAACCACTTCTTGCGTGTGTAGACATTGGACCAGACACGTCGCTGTGTATTAGTCCCAAGAGCTCGCTTGTTCTTACTCCGCGTCCAGTGAACGGAGTCTTTGTCATCTTTCCTTTGAGACATGATTGACAAGTTGCATAAGATTGATATTAGAACGGATCCAAATATCCTTCTTTATGTAATTTGGTCAACCTTGTTTCGTTGATGTGACCCAGTCTACAATGCCATAAGAAAGTATGATTTATTTCTGGAGTCTTTCTTTTATGTGTGTTCTGGACATTGAAAATTTGTAGTTAGTTTAATACGTATATACCGTTGTTTAGAGCACCTGACCCAATCAGACCATGATTAAGGTGGATGTTTACGACATCGCTTACAAATGTAAAATCATAACCTTCTTTAGATACAAAAAATACAGAAATGATATTACAAGTCAAACTAGGTACACAAAAACAGTTGCGCAAAACCAAAATATGTCCACTCATCAATCCAAGGTGATATTCCCCTACGGACACAACATCCACACTCGCTCCGTTAGCAATCTTGAGGGTCTTATCACCGGTCTTCAGAACCCTACGGCTTCTCAGTGCCTGCAAAGAATTACAGATATGAGATCCTGATCTGGTATCCAATACCCAGGAAGTAGAGTTGATTGACAGACAGTTTTCAATTATAAACACACATGAAGCCGAAGCCACAACCTGCTTTAGGTCCTGGTTCTTGGCCTTCCAAGCCCTAAAATCTTTCTTTCAATGGCCTTTCTTATGAAAGTAGAAGCATTCTTCCTTTCCTATTGTCGGCCCCGCTACCCTTGCCTTGCCCTTCGCTTCCACCTTACTAATACCTCCTCTCGGCTTGGTAGGGGCCTTCTTCTTCTTTCCTTTGGCTTTCGTCTTGGATCTAGAAGAGGAAGCTCCACCAACAAGTAGAGCGGGTGTTTTCCTGGCTTTCTGCAGGGTGCTCTCAGCACTCCTCAACATGTTGAGGAGTTCCGGAAGTTCAACTTCTTTACGTTGAATATTAAAATTCAAGATAAACTGGGCGTAGGTGGGAGGGAGGGACTGCAGAATTAAGTCTGTATACAACTCATTCTCCAACGTGGTCCCGAGGTCCGTGAGCTCTTCAATATAGCCGACCATCTTAAGGATGTGTTCCTCTACAGATGACCCGACGGCCAACCTCGCCTGAAAAAGCTTCTTCGAGGTCTCGTATCTTTCGATACGAGATTGCTCTCCTATAATTCCTTGGTATGAAGGAATATGGATTCAAGATCCATATTCTCGTGTCACCTCTGATGTTCATTATCCACAGAGGCTAGCACGAGACATTTGGCCTTCGCGCAGTCAATTTCCCAGGTGTTACAGATTTTCTTATCCGCGACACTGGATTCAGGACCTGGGACGGTGGGGGCTTTAGTAGTGAGGATATTGCCCAACTTGTCATAAGTTATTTCCATCTTGACATTCGTGAACCAATATTTGTAGTTTGGCCCTGTCAATATATTTTTATCTAATAGTAACTTAAGGCCCGTCATCTTTGGTTTCTGAAATTAGGAGAGAGAGAAGAAACATTTTAGCATGATGCTCTTGCAAGTTTAGATTGGTTTTTAGTTTATCTAAACAGGATGGCTCCCACTGTTTCTCGAATCCTTCCTCAAACCATAAAAGAAGAATTAATCAGAATTAATCTCACCGTATAATACTTGCTTAACCTTTCAGCCAGGCTAGTGTCGGTACTTCGAGGGAGGTTTTACGACGCTTTCACGAAGTTCCTTAATTAAAAAACCTCTTTTCTCTGGAGGTGTAGGTCCGCTAACACTGTTCTAGACACCAGCTTGGTTTATAGCATTGATCGTTAAGTGAAAAAATCTCCCGAGGAGTAGCATATACTCACAGTTGGATCGGGATCCAAATATCATCGTGTGATAAAGTCGAAGGAATCCTACCAAAATTATCACACTCCGAATGGTATGCAAAACTAGCAAGTTTCAATTTCTTTAGAAACTCCCGATGTGAATTTTTGCCCCATGCTCTTATGACCTTGTCGTAGGCCAACATATCAGAAGTCACATGTCAAGTTCTTCCCGTCATTGTCCAAGTTAATTTGGACCGACCCACACATACCTTTGACGAAGGCCAAAATGGCAGTCGTACTGTCCCAAACCAACACATCTATCTATGCTACAGATGAATATTCAGCAGCTACCAATCACTATGCCTTGGCGAAGATCAAAATACATAGCTTGAATACTACCGAATATCCAACTGAAATGACTAAGGGCTACGAATGGTTTTGGCGAAACGGTGAACGTAGTGAACTTGATATAATCGAAGGAACCCGATAGCTTTTAAAAGGAGTGGTTTAAACTCCGCATTTTAAAAGTTTTACTGTTTTGAAAAAACCGAGTGATTTTAAAATTGTTCCAATGATTCAGCTTTGGTTTGTTTGCTTTGCATTAATGTAATGCAGTCCCATCAATTAACCTACCATTGCAGAAAAAGACAAAAATACAACGTACGCTTTTGTTATCCGCATTCGCCACGGGGCCCCGTCCTACACTGTTAGGTTAGATAACTAACGCCAGAGCTGGGGGCTGGACTAGCGCGGATGCAAAACATAAGCAACGTCTATTATATATATATATAATATCCATTCGTCAGACGCAATAATAGGCATTCCAGATCACAGATGAACATATTGGATATACTAGGAATTCCGCGTTTTGTTTAAGCCTATAACGAAAGACGGATTCCACGGTCGTGATGAATAGCCAAACCCCACCCCAGACCCCTACGGGTGCCACAAACTACCCGCCAAATACCCAAAGCGAAGCAACCTCCCTCAACAACGTGAGTAGGCCACTCGGCACTTCAAAGTATCCGGTAGTTTGTGCACCCCACCTTGGGTCTATCATAGCAGCAATAAACAGTAAATGAAATAACACAACGGTGGCTACAACCTCAACCCGGTTGTTCCCCGCGAAAAAATATTACAATAATTTACAATGTACATTTGAATGAAAGAATATAACACCTCACATCCCCGGCTAATCATTCACGACAATCCAATAAGTCCATATACACAAACCAAACATCACAGAAATGTGCAACCCCCAACTAACCGACATATAGCAATTAGCGGAAGTTTACGAACACATATATCACAACTTGAAACGGCGTTAAACCGCGACTTCGAAACACCCCGTATCGCCACAGTGAAGAATTGACAGCATATTCAAAATTGGAAAAAATAAACAACTCCTGAAACACTAGATCCAAGTAACAATGCCACAGACTAAAACACGAAGCATTTACCCATGCTAAAACCGGTGAGGCCGGACATTAGGGCAATGTGGCCGGTCCAGGTTAGAGGAAAATGTCTCGTTTTTTGTCTATGTTCACTTTACAAGTGAAGGAGTACTCTGCAGTTGCTAAAATAATTTTTAGAGCCTCGGAAAAATTAAACAGAAACTAGGATCTACGTTTTAATGTTTACGGGTTATTTCGGTTTCGTAGTTTTAGTTGTCGTTTAATCTATTAGATATGGTTTAGTTGGCTTTGATACCACTGTAAGTCAATGCCACGCACCCCATGTGTTCGCGGGGAGGTGGAGTTTGCAAAAAAACGATTTTTATTAGCTTCGTAACATCGACTAAACTCCAGGATCGATACTAAACCCTAACTAACAATCTATCAAAGATGTTTAACTACTATGCGTGAGTGTTATACCTTAAGTTCTCGCTGTCCTTCACCTTCTCTCTGTCCTTCTCCAAGTCGTGAATTCCTTGAAGTGGGAACAGAATGCACATCCTCATCGTTTTCTCCAAGTCGTAGAAGATCCACCCGAGAGATCTGACTTTGAGCTTAACCTCTAATTTGAGGAAACTAGGTCACTTGGTGTGCTAAAGTAAGTAGCCTAGGATGTGTAGAGAGTGATGATGAGTCTAGCAGTCTCACAAACCCTAGGATTCTCAACTCATGAGATGGTTAGGGTTAGAGATGAAAAGGAGAAAGCTTGAGGAAATGAGTGATGAAAAAAGTATCTGTTGTTTTCTTTTAGTGAAAAGATTAAGTGAAAAAAAGCTTAAGTTTTTGCTTTTAAACCATATGAAAATATATCACAAATATCTAACAAATATCTAAGTCAAAAAATTCCAAATGAATCCAAGAAAGTCAAAGAAAAAACCTAATCTCATTTCACTAAAATACCACAAAGTTTCCTCTCTCATTTCTTCCGCCTCAAAAAGATTTTACTAATAAAGAAAAACCTTAATTTGAGGTGTCATTCTCTATGTTGTAATCTTGTCCAAATCACAAGAATACCCATCTCATCCGTATATACATACCCGCATTCGTATCTCGAGAAACACGAATACAATGAGATGAAACTAATCCAATAATCATATACTAGCATCTGGCTTAAACCAAAGCCCACTACTAATGTCCGCCCGAACATCATATGCGCACAAGTACACGTATGTGATCGAACCCTGTCGTAAAACCATATGACCTTTACACGTTTCGCCCGAAGCTGGGAAACCCTCTATGTGGGACTCTAAAGACTCGACAGTACTCTGGCACTGGGTTTAACCACAAGCACGTCAGTGGCACTAGATGTACGTAACGGCTACCCAGGTATCTGTCGACAAGAAGGCCGATGAGCAAACTCATCCGTACCCCTACTAAGCCTGTCTGTGGCAATCTCCATACAGTCCGGTCTGTTCGTCTAAGATTGTCGCATATCGGTCCTAGGGCGGCGGCAAGCGTCAGACCCCTAATAGTGTAATAAGTCGTGTCGGAGTGCGGCCAAAAACACTCTGAGAAACTACTGGAATCTCTACCAGCAAATCTCACTTGCCCTGGCCAGGGACTTTGTGTAATGGCTTTCCGAACACAACGCGACATCAACCCCCAATACCGGGAGAGACGAATCCTATCTTACCGCTACTGCCTCCTCATGACTGCACCCAACTACTACCTGTTTGCACGACTCAGCAGAGCCATGGTAGGATAGTAATCTAAGAACATTGGGAACACACTTGAGGCGAAGTAGCAGTATCAAGTCGACGGACTAAGCTGTACTCATGTCACCTGGGAGCTGCTACCTGACGATATGTATATTACCAACCAGCAGTTCCCTATAAATCCATCCAGTGTAACTCATAACCCAATGAGCACCTGCATACTATCTCCAGTACGACGTACTGATGGCTGTGGGACAGACCATCTCCCCTCCTGGGATGAGAAGCGTATACACTAGTCTACTCTGGAGTATCGATGCCGTGTCTCGATAATCCTGCGACTAGGGACCTGTGTAAGGATGTGCTTGTAGACTACCCAGCCCTCACTAGTGTGACTGCCATCACAACGCCGGTAGTCAAGCAAAGATCCTAAGGGCTCTATCAATATGTATTAGCGAAACGTTAAAAGAAACATATGCATATATTAAGATAGATACAAACCAAGTAGCATACTACTATATCGAGCAAGACTATCATAAATCCGTGTATATATCCCAAGCTTCCAAAATGTAATATACAAACTAGTACTATACAATAATGGCCTCTAGGGCATATCACACTAACAGTCTCCTATACTAGTAAGCGACACCTGCCGGTTGTGGATGAGCGGAGCCTGTATTTTTATCCGTTTGTCAGTAGTTGTCCTGAATTTGTCATAATTGTGCGTGATTTACATTAGTTTGGACTCAGAACCTGTAATCTGTAATTATGTAGCAAATACGGATTAAAAGCACCTACCTATATGCAATGCGATCAAGAATGGGTGGTATAAAAGTGCAAAATTCTGATATGAACAAATACCCCCAAACTTATCATTTGCTCGTCTCGAGCAAACAATTTTATTTTCAAAAAGTCCTAAGATCACTTTCGTAGGCGTCATGGTTGCACTTAGCGTGTGCAGCAAGCCGTTAAACCCCTAAGTTGCCCTAGAGAAGGAGTTTCGTCTCCTTAGGGTTTTCAGCGGATACAACCCATAAAATCCTGTCAAGTTAGCCATCGACTCTAATCCTACAGTTTAGCATCCTAATTAAAAATTCTATCATCTTAAATTAGAAATATCCACCCCTTATTCTTCACACCTTCTATTCATTTAACTTAAGATCCTATACGTTTTGTTAGTTTATAAATATCTCAGCTTCTCTTGAGTTTTCCTTCTAAAGCGTTGTCTCCCATCCGGAATTTTTATCATCTTTAAGGAAGATATAAGACTTATTCTTCATTCCTATCTATCCTCCAAATTTCAATCATATACCCATACGTGTGTGTAAATTCATCCCTACACTCAGGAATTCAATTCAAGCTATACTACCCTTGCCCTAATACCTAGTACTACTTCTTTTTATTAATAATGGGCGGATTCGTTCACACACCTTTCATGTGACTACTACTGCTTCCTGAGGCACTAATTAGCCGATTACCGGTGCGTGAGCTTATTAAGACATAAATAATAGTTTTTAGGTTTTGCAATTTATACAATTTTTTTTCTTTTCAAGACCGGATATATTTTTTAGCGACGCTCTTTTGGTGGTTAGCTTCAAATACCATTTTTTTCATTCATACTAGGCTTTCAAGCAAGAGTATTTCTAGGTATCCTCTACTATCACAAGTTTCAAGGTGTGTGTAAGTGCAGTTTGTAGGGTATATGCTTTCTGAATTTGGACTTAAGAATAAGAACTATTTTTTAGACTTATCCTTTAATAACGCTTTCAATACTTTCCCTTCATTTCAACTTAACTCAAGAACTGAACTCAAGATTACTTATTTCTAAACAAACTGCAAGGACGTATATTTACTATGGTTATACTTCAAGGAGGGTTATTTTTAGGGTTTTCAATTCTTAAGTCTAGGATTTAGTTATTTTTAATCGTCAACCATCATGTCGATCTCGAGTTTAAATAGCCAACTTTGACGACAAAATTTTTATGGTTTTTTTTTGTTTTTTTGGAAAATAAGGTTTCAAATTTTATGGGTTTTTAGACTTTTTAAATTTTTATGGGTTTTTGTAAAAACAATGCAATGCAGAAATATAAATATGATGCGATGCGGAATTTAAACATGCAAACAAAAGAAAAAAATATTTACAAGCAAAAAAATAAACGTACAAATGCAGAATGAATGGATAACTATTTACAACAAACCCTACCCTCAAACTTACCCGCAGCAGTGACCTCACTGCTGCCTACTACGTCTCCTAAAACCAGACGCAGTACCACTCGTGCCATCACCACGACCCTTAGACCTTGACTTATCACCACGTGTAGACATCCCCTGCTCTAGACTCGTAATAAGCTTATCAAAACACGTCATCATCCCTACACCCTCTCGACGCCCCTACTAGTGCGCCGCAGCAAGCGTGCTTGCTCGGCGGGGGTCAGCTCCTCATCACTCATTGTGGAACTCGAGCTATGGGTTTCCGCCATCACATCCTCGGTCGGCTCTGAGTGCGACCATAACTCTTGAAGCCTATTATATGAAGTGGTCGCACCCTCTACTAAAGGTCGAATAGGAACCCCCATCTGCATATAAGCATTGAATTCTTCTACAGGAAGAAAATAGCGACATAATTGTCACTAAAATCGGGTATGGATAATTGGCTGCCCCTTTGCCGGTGCCAATCGAGTGTAACAACACTGTGCACATATCATAACTTGGATTTTTCATCAATAGTGTGTGCACAATTTGTAGGGATGGAGTAAAAAAGTGGTGTTATGCGAACTACAAAAAATGTTATTTTGTGCCCAACGACATATGGTCAACACGTTCGTATACAACGTACTTCCAAGAATTTCTTTCTTTGGCACCTTAGCACAATTTTCACCCATCAACGGTATATAATCCTTAAATTGGAGGGGTTGTGTTAAGAATATGTATGCCATAGAGGCCATTATTGTATGATTTAGTGGATGCTTGGACATATATATAGAGGACTTTCTTACTCGACATGATAGTATGCTATCTGGTTGCTCTTTATCTTAACATGCACACTTGTATTATTATACTGTCTCTCTGATACATGTTGATAAATCCCTTAGGATGTTTGCTTGACTACCAGGACTATGATGCTGATCATACTACTAGGACTTGTGTAGTCCACAAGCACATCCTTTAAATGTTCCTAGTCGAGAGAGTATCGAGACAGGGCATCGATATTCCAGAGTAGACTAGTGTGTAAGTTTCTTGACCGCGATGGTTGATCCCATAACCATTGGTGTTTGACATCAAAGATTGTGCATAGGTGCTCATTAGAGAATGGGTACACTGTACAGGACTCGCCGAGAACTCCTAGATGGTACTATACCTATCGTCAGATAGCAGTTCTCTGGTGACACTGGTACATGTTAGTCTGTAGACCCGAGATCGTCATAGTGTCTTGTGTAGTTCCCACTGTGCTTTGATTTCCTCCCTACCACGGCTCAAAGGAGTCATGCAAACAGGTGAATTTTGGGTACAGTCCCGAGTCACATTGAGGCAGTGAGCGATAGGAGGGGTTTCGTCTCTCCCGGTATTGGGAGTTGATATTGCGCTATGCTTGATTGGATATAACAGTAAGTGCTTGGCCAGGGCTGAAGAGATTTATTGGTAAGTATTATCAGTAGTTTCTCGATCTGTTATGAGCCACACATCAGCATGACTTATCAATTTACCGGGGTCTGATGATTCCACCCCTAGACTCAATATGTGACATATCAGATGAAGAGACGGGATTATACGGTAAGTGTTACTTATAGGCTTCATGGGAGTTTGGACAAACTTGCTTGTTGATCTTCTAATCACTCAATACCTGGGTAGCCGTTACGTCCAGCTAGTACCGCTGACGGCTTGTGGGTAACTGATGTGATCATTACCTACTGCTGGTATATTGACAAGTCTTTAGAGTCCCATACAGAGGTTTCCTTGTTCAAGCGAAATGAAGTAGGGTACATATGCTGATATGTGCGGGAGCCTGATTAAATACGAGTATGTGATATCGTATTCTAATCTGGCGACATTTGATATCAGTTAGGT
The DNA here is from genome assembly GCA_030015575.1 of Agapanthus africanus. NCBI lineage: Eukaryota > Viridiplantae > Streptophyta > Magnoliopsida > Asparagales > Amaryllidaceae > Agapanthus > Agapanthus africanus. Next base: position 465,398,567 of record CM057343.1, read on the forward strand.
TATATGTGATATAACCGGATTATTGAATCAAGTGTTGATTTGATAATGTGATATACAGATAAATAATATTAGTCAGTTATATATGATATAACCGGATTATTAAATCAAGTGTTGATTTAATAATTTGATATATATTTATATTTGATATAATTATATATTAACTAATATTAAGCTCACTTAAAGTTTATATTCTCATAATATATATATATATATATATATTTGGATTTTATATTTTGAGAAAATAGAAATTGAGGTGGAAAATGGGAGATATTTTAGGCATGGTTGTGAAGCATGGTTCATACATTATTTTATTTGTTTGGCTTCACTATTGAAGCATGGTGCATATTTTCTATTAGAAAATATTCATGCTTCAATGAGTGATGGATATTTTAGTGAGCCATTTTTCATTCTTTCCAAGCATGCTAGCTCATTTGCTCTAGCTCTCTCCATTATCTTCTTCTTCCTCTTCCAAACCCTAACCCTCACATGAGTTGTGAACCCTAGGGCTTTTGAGTATTCTAAGTGAGCTAAAAACCCTACTCCATCATCCTACTCTAGATTAGCCATTTAGATTATGGTGTTCCTTTCATTAATAGTAGATTAGTGAAGAGGTGGATTGAAGTAGAGAAGCTTCAAGGTGGATCATCTTCGGCCTCAAAGATCGTGAAGCAAGCTCGTGCATTTCTTCAAGTGGTGCCTAGAGGAGTCATAAGGACTCCTACCCGGAGCTATAGAAGTGAAGGAATTGGTTTACAAAGGTTGTAAACTCTTTCACTTAGAATAGTTCTTGTTATATCATGATAAAAACCCTAATACTTTACTTAGATTCTAGGTTAGTGTAGCTTAGCAACCAAGATTTTTTAAAATTGCATGCTTGATGCCGGTAAAAACCTAATGGTGGTGCTAAGAAACATTTTCATGGTATCAGAGCCAAGCTAGAGTATTAGGCGATGTCTAGACGACGTTAAAGTGTTCGATCGAACATCGAAACCTGCATTTTATCAAGTTTCTGTCCATTTTTCAAAAGTTGAAATTTTTCAGATTAAAAATAGTCAGAAAATCGTGCAGGGTATTTTATGGAGCCCCAAGAAAAACGAGGACCCAATTCCCACAAAGCACCGCGGAATCACGACTTAACCCCAAGTTTGGCCGCGGTTCCGCCGCATGTTTGTGGTATTATGGGATCGTTTTTCTTGTGCTGCTCCATTATCATATTTGGAACTTTCTTGTTGTTTTTAGTGATGCACAAGTTGTTGAGCTCTCTGTGATTTGTGGGTGTTTGATAAATCGATCGAAATGTTTAATGTCGTCTAGATTATGATGATATGTGATACAATATTTAGAATCCACAATAATTAGTTTTGAGAAAACTATTTAGTGTTTAGTAAATCTAGCGGTTTAGTCTCGTTTGATCGATTGCCACAGAGTTTTGATTCGGACCAAAACTCCGTCGCAATCTCGTATTGTACGCGAACACTTGCCGGGTAACACTACTAGATAACCACACCTAGCCCCAACCAAGTGACTGTAGGAGAACTCCATTGCCAAAAGCATCCACTTGGGTGCTCGCGGCCACGGTGTTCCGCCTAAGTGCACTTCGTCGACGGCATCGGGGGTGCGGCCATCTACTAAAGTTCCCAATGAGCATTCGATCAGGTAGTCGGGAATCTTGTTGAATTACCGGACTAAGTCATTGAAAAGTGTTTTCGATTTGAGACTAAAATGCAAGGTTTATAGGGTTAGACATGAAATTCGGAATATGAGATATTCCGGGTTTATGATGTCTAAGGTAAAAGCGGATTCTAATTATTGTAATTTTTCATTTATTTTCTGCGACCGTAAGTTTAATATGTGGGGTATCCCCGATCTCGTTGCTATATGTCAACGGAATTTGGGATACACATATTTACTTACGTTGATGACATGTGATGTTATGTGTTGCTGTGATATGTTATATTGGATCGTCGTGATTGAATAGCCGAGGGTTTTTACGTGAGATGAGAGTTTTTCTATTTTCATTCTGTAAAATTATATGTAATATTCTTTTATTGGGACACTTCCGGGTTGAGAATGATGTCACCTTTGATATATATTATTTACTATTCCATATTAGGATAGACCCAAGGCGGGGAGCACAAGCAACCGGGCTCTAGAGTCCAGTGGGAGGCCATCTTGAGGAGTTGAGACTGAGTCTCCTAACTCTAGAATTGGCAGGGTTGCTTGGGATGTGGCTTTTGCTATTCATCACGACCGTGGAATCCGTGTTTTTCATTACTGGCTTAATTTAAAATACAGACTTCGTAGTATATCCAATATTTCATATGTTTGATTCTGCTGCTTGAGTTCTGTGATGTGATCATATAACAGCGTGAGACGAATGCTATATATATATATGTTATATATAATAAACGTTGCTTATGTTTTGCACCTGCACTAGTTCAGCCCCCACTCTGCTGCTAGTTAAGTAACCTAACGGTGCATGACGGGGCTCCATGGCGAATGCGGATGGAATGAAGCATACGTTTTATTTTCGTTTCTTCTGTGATGTTTAGGAAACATAATTGATGGGATGCCATTAATGAGATTAATGAAAAGATAAGAAACCTAAAGATATTGTAGAATCAAATTTTTCAAAAAGGTAGCTCTAGTTCTTACTTTGCATAGCGGTATTCCTTTATGAATATCCAGCACCTCATTCGATGAGGAAAGAGCCGGGATCCCTTCACCAGGTGTGGCCTCTTTAGCAAAACTAGCAAATGCTACAATCCACTCGGTTTGTTTCAAAAAGGCAGCTCTAGTTCTTGCTTTGCATAGCGGTATTCCTTTATGAATTTCCAGAACCTCATTCGATGAGGAAAGAGCCTAGACCCCTTCACCGGGAGTGACCTCTTTTGCAAAACTAGCAAATGCTACAACCCATGTGGTTTGTTTTGAAAACTAATCGATTTTAAAAGTGGATCTTAAACCACTCTTTTTCAAATCACTAGATTCTTTAACGATATCAAGTTCATTACGCTAAAGGTTTTATACAAAACTATTCGTAGCCCTCCATCATTTCAGATAAGGACTATTTAGTATTCATGCTGCGTTTGTTGACCTTATCAAGGCATAGTGTGTGGTAGCTGATTAGTACTTATCTGCAGTATGTGATGCGATTGGATTAGGGTAGTCGTACAGCCTTGTTGACCTTGTCAAGGGTTGTGCGGGTGGGTTTAATTCAATCATGAAATGAATGGGTTGAACTTGACTTGCGGTTTATGGTTTGTTGACCTTATCAAGATCATAAACCGCTTGGGGTAAAAACAGATATTGGGAATTTTAAGTGTTGAAATCTGCAATGAGATTGCATACCTTCTATATGATAGTTGGATCCCGATACCCACTGCGAGTAAGTGTTACTCATGGGAGAGTTTTCCACTTTACAATTAGCCGATCCAGTAGGTGTCTAAGAAAGGTGTTAACGGGGTTATACCCTTGCGGAAACGGGGTTATTTAATTAGTTCCATGCGAAAGCATGGGGAGACTCCCTCGGAGTACCAATACCTGCCTGGCTCACCGATTGGAGAACTTGTAGGGTGTAATTAATCCCGGCTAATCATACCTTTTAATGTTTGAAGGAAGATTTGATAAAAACAGTGGGAGCCATCCTGATTAGATGAGATAATAACCAATCTAATCTTGCAAGAGCGCACGCTAAATTGTTTCCTTCTCTCTCTCTCCAGGTAGCGACCATGACACGTCTTAATCAAGATAATAATATGGATGTATTGGCCGAACCCGCTTATTATATTGACCCGGGGAACGTTGGTTCTGCTTTTTCTTATGATTTTCATAAGTCTGAGCAAGGAATAGGGGAATATCAGGATTCCCACGCAACCCTTACGAAGAAAGAGCATGATGATGCATCTTCTTCGGGTGTGTTTCGTTATCGAGAACTATTTCTCAGTATGCTCTACGTCCTCGGTATTGGATACCGGATCAGGATCCCACGTATGTAACTTGTTACATGGGTTAAGGAGAGGTAGAGAACTAGAAAATGGTGATATATCTCTCAAAGTAGGGAATGGAGCAATTATTGCAGCCAAAGCAGTTGGCGAATATCACCTAGTATTACCAAATGGTAATACACTGATTCTGAACGACTGTTATTACGTACCAAATATGATGTGCAATATTATATCAGTTTTTTGTTGCATAAAGAAGGATATAACTTTGTATTGGAGGATAATGTTATGAACATTTTCCTAAATCAAGTGTTGAATGGGTTTGGCACGTTGTGTAACGGTATATACGTTCTAAATCAAACGACCGTTCTAAATATACAGAACACACATAAGAGGAAAAGTTCAGAAATGAACAAAGCCTTCTTGTGGCATTGTAGACTAGGTCATATCAATACGACAAGACTAGCTAAGTTACATAAAAATGGATATTTGAATCAGTTCGAATTTACATCTTATGAATTGCAGTCATGTCTCAAAGGCAAGGTGACCAAAACTCCGTTTACTGGACATGGAGAAAGTGCTACTGAACTTTTAGGACTGATACATAGTGATGTATGTGGTCCTATGTCTACACATGCCAGGAATGGTTCCTCATACTTCATTACATTCACCGATGATCTCTTAAGATTCGGACATATGTTCCTGTTGAAACACAAATCTGAAGCTTTTGAGAAATTCAAGGAATATAAGAACGAAGTAGAGAACCAGACGGATGAAAGTATTAAAGTCCTTCGATCTGATCGGAGAGGAGAATACTTGAGTACGGAATTCCGAGACTACTTAAAAGAGAATAGGATTTTCTCTCAGCTTACTCCTCCGTATACACCACAGCACAATGGAGCATCGGAGCGGAGAAATCGCACCCTATTAGATATGGCGTGCTCTATGATGAGTGTTGTTGAGTTATTTATTTTCTTTTAGGGTTATGCACTTGAGACATCTGCATACCTATTGAATCAAGTTCCATCAAAATCTGTGCCTAAAACACCATATAAGATATAGTGTGGAAAGAGACTATATCTTAAACAAGTTAAGATATGGGGTTGTCCGACCTATATTAAAAAACAAAATTCGGACAAACTCGAGACACGATCAGTTCTTTGCAAGTTTGTGGGGTATCCAATGAATTTACATGGATATCTATTCTACCATGGTGAGGAACAAAAAGTGTTTGTTGCTCAACATGCCACCTTTTTAGAAAAGGAATTTCTTGTACAAGAAATTAGTGGTAATGAGGTAGAGCTGGAAGAAGTTCTAGCTACACAAACAACAACTGATGATTTGATAGAACCGGAGGATTCAATAGTTCCCGACGAACCACAGCCACTCTGCAGATCTAACAGGGTTACTCATCTACCTGAGAGATACTACAGTTTTCTCATAGACGGTGGGAGTGAGGATTACATCATGGAAAATGATGACCTAACTAGTTTTGAGCATGCCATAATAAGTGGGGACTCTGTGAAATGGCTGGATGCTATGCGATCTGAGATGGAATCCATGTACACCAATAAAATATGGACTTTGGAAGTTACTCTTGAAGAGGTAAAACCCTTCGGGAGCAAGTGGATCTTTAAGAAAAAAATTGGTGTAGATGGAAAGGTTGAGATGCTTATTACTTTTCTGTAATGTTGCATATTATCACGCCTGGAGCGATTACTGTATATTAGTATATATACTATTAGATGTTGTATATATTTTACAACCGCGCTAGTCCAGTCCCCACTCAGTCGTTAGTTGAGTAACCTAACGAGTGATGACGGGACCCAGTGACGAATGCGGATGGCATATATGTACATTTTATTTTCGTTCTTTTCTGGTGTGATTGATTGATGGGACTGCATTGATTCTTATCAATGCAAGGATAAAACAAACCTATATTTGATGTTGTTGGAACAAATTTTAAAAAAGGGTCTTATTACAAAGACGTTTCCTTTTGTTTTGCATAGCGGTATTCAGTTAGAATATCCTGCACCTCATTCGACAAGGCAAGGGCCGAGATCCCTTCATCGGGAGTGACCCCTTAGGCAGAAGTTTACGTCAGGGTAATAACTTCAATATAGTCGATTACAACTTACTTTGCATCACGGTATTTAGTTAGAATATTTTGCACCTCATTCCACGAGGAAAGAGCCAAGATCCCTTCACCGGGAGTGACCTCTTTAGCAAAGGTTTTCGCCACTATATTTTTATAAAAGGCTATCAGGTTCCTTCAACGAGATCAAGTTCATTACGTTAAACGTTTTTCGCTAAAAACCAGCTGTAATCCTCCGTCATTTCTTATGGATGGTCAGTAGTATTCAAGCTATGTTTGTTGGCCTACGTCAAGGCGTAGTGTTTGGTAGTTGCTGGGTATTCATTTGTTGCATAGATAGATGCATTAGTTTAGGACAGACGTACAGCCTTGTTGGCCTACGTCAAGGGCATGTACGATGACCTAAATTAATCAGGACAACGACGGGTAGAACTTGACATGTGGCTTATGATTTGTTGGCCTACGTCAAGGTCATAAGAGCATGGGATAAAAATTACATCGGGAGTTTCAAATATACAGGAAACTTGCAAAACTTGAGCATACCTTCCGGAGTATCATAACATGAGTGGATTCCTGCACGTTATCATGCGATGAGAGTTGGATCCCGATTCCCACTGATGAGTTAGTTTACTCCTCGGGTGATCCCGGCTAATTCATCTTTCAGGTTTGGAGGAGAATTTGAGATTACAGTGGGAGGTTTCCTGATTAGATAAAGAGATAACCATTCTGATCTAGGTTAGAGTGCACGCAGAGTGTTTATGTTCTCTCTCTCTTTGGCAGCGACTTTTGACCGACCCTAGACTATAACACAGTGACCAAGTTGACCGAACCTTCTTAATATACTGGATTTTGGATTGTCCAAGTTTCATAAGTCATTGCCGCTCCTTCTTTACCCTTTGTATTTCTCAGAACACCCCGTATAACTACGGACATCCACTTCCATTGGATAGATCCATCGTATGGTTATATACGAACTCGGAGGGACTTCTTCGAGGATGGATCCAGGTTCAGGAGAAATAGAATTGGTTTATTCAGTTGTCTTTTATTATCACCTTCTTTCGGGTTGCGAGGGCTACTTGGTCTAGGTGAGTACACCTATTACGCTTATTGGATAGTCTTCTTCCAAACCATAGGCAGGTGCCGAAAGGTAGGGAATGAAGAAAACCAATTAGCCTAAGTAGGGTGTACGGAAGGTAATAACTAAAGACAAAATAAAGGGATTAGAAAAAGGGCAAAGTAAATTGCGACCGCTAACATTTACGACTAAACCACGTACTTCATCGCCACTCCTATTTCACCTTTAACCGAATAGGGTATTATTCAGTTGTCTTTTATCATCACCTTCTTTTAAGTTGCGAGTACTCCTAGGATTAGGAGAGTACACCTATTATGCTTACTGGATAGTCTTCTTCCAAACCATAGGCTGGTGCCGAACGGTAGGGAAGGAAGAAAACCATTTTGGCCTAACGATGGTGTACAGAAGGTAACGACTAAAGACAAATAAAGGGATTTGGGGAGATGACAAATAAATATACGGTTAAATTCATGAATTGGATTATGGAAGAGGCATTACTAAGAATACCAGGATACCCACTCGAAACATTTTCATGTTTAAATTAAACTGTGCATTGTTAATTGAAAACTGATTTCCCAATTAAACCCTTGCTCCAGGGTATGTATTTACCAAGTATGCTTCTCACATCTGCATGGTTTTTCAGATGATGAGTAGGAGTAAGTTATTGGGAATTAGGTGATCATCCTCATTATATCGGAATTCGTTGTAATTGGTGATATTTGAGGAAATCGCCTGGGTACAGTTTTCAACCTACGATGCACAGGTTTTGAGTTATTCAACTCAGCGGACTTATACAGAGTATTGTATGTTGTCCAGTGTCCATCAGGACAAAGGGGTTGGTCCTCGTACTATATTCTGTTTACTTGTAACATCTCTAGTTTTTAGACAAGTGTTTCGTAGAAATAAAATGTCTAAGTTTTGAGAAGTTATGGGTATAGGAATAAAGTAGAGAACTAGGTGTCGCAAGTATCGGGATTCTTCAAAGAAATCGAAGATGTAGATTCTTGTGATTGGTATTCAGTTGATAGTAATGGTTTTGAGAAACTTGTTTCTCTTTCAGGTTACTTATAATTGGATGGATTCCTAAGTTGAGTAATGCTGATTAGCCTCTCTCCATTAAGTTGATATGCACTGGAGACAGCTGCATGATTTGAATCTGGTTCCAATTAAATAAGTGCCAAACTTTCTATATTAGATATAGAATGCTTCATATCTTAACGATATTAAGGTAAGGGGAGTTGTCCAGCTTATGCTTAAAACCAGACATTGGATAACTCAAGTCACGTTTTTGTAATGACAGTTTGTGGGTTGACCCTAGCTTTGACGAGGGTTGATTTTCTACCATCTGGAAGATCAATAGTGATATTGTTCTTGACTCGCCACAGTTTTAATAAAATATTTTTCAGAAAACAGTAGTGGAAGTATGGTAGAACTGGAAGTGATTCCAGAACCGCAAACGATTACGGAAAATTTAATAGAACCTATATATTCAATCAGGTTTGACATTCCAATAGCCACTCCGCAGATATGGTGGGTAACCTCAGACACCCGAGAGGTACTCCGGTAGCCTCAAGGACGGTGACAGGGAGGTTCTTGTTTACCCAGAATTGACACTACTGTTGTTCCAGGCTATGAGACCCGGCAGGAGGTTAAGAATAGCGTCGTTCTAAACTAGCTTTAGAAGTGTACGTATATATATTATTCTGCCAGAGGGTTGTCGTAATCAGTGGGAGCAGCGGAAGCATAGTGAGCAAGCAGCTTATGTCATTTATAGGCTTGAGCAAATATAGCAGAGATTAGATCATTTAATTTTGATGTAGAAGTCATGGCTTTGACTTCATCAGAATAGGAGATGGATCTGTTAAGAAGGTAGTAGGGTGTGATGTCCTGGTATTTGGATGACATACACAGAGTAGGAAGTAAAATTCCTATACTACGATCGGTTGTGCTGTGGTCGTCACACAGTTGTTTCTCCACAAAGGATATGGATATAATATTTGACATTCTGGTTACTAGATCTATGGTTTTAGATCTAGATTTGGGTAGTTTCCCAATATGGGTACTTTGACAGTGTTCTAATAGTAATTTAGAATAGATGACTCCTGGCATGGTGGTGTACCTGCAGGTGATGGAGTCACCCTCTCTAAAGGTGTCTTACAGACTAAAGGGAAGAGGGATGTGCATGATTGGCAGATCACTTGCTTAGGCAATTGAGCCAATCGTGAGATGTCAAGTACCACACCAGATGTTGTTTTTGCAACAAATGCGATAAGTTTATATTAATCCAATCCTGGAGAAACATTAGGAAGCAGTTTTAGAACATGAATGGATGTTTTATAGATTTGATAACGGCAGCCTCCTTCGGGAGACGGTTATCATTTCAGGCTTCAAAGGTGACATGGATGACAGAGTGATTGTCAAAGTTATAGTTTTCCCTCTCACGAGGGACAGTATTATGGACAGGTGGTCCAAGAGGATACCGTGGGAGGCATGGTGCTTGACACCGATTAATTTTAGCTGTCGATACAGTCTAAGAAGTTTGGATTTGGAGTTCATTTATGAACTAGGTCCCATCAGATATCCAGACATATTCTAAGACATGTATTACTCGATTCGGGAGATGGCTTTCTCCGCGAACTTGAGATTAAGAGAGACATAGAAAGAAATATCAGGGCAGATCCACTCACTGAGGCTATTTCTCGAACACAATAGTTTTGTAAACGAGTTTTGTGAAACTGATTAGTAGAGGAGTTGGATGTTCGGTATCACACGAGCTGTGAGTACGCGACATCGCAATAAAAGCCTTAAGTGCAAGTGGGAGATTGTTAGATATAGTGCCCTCTAAGTCAATTATTGGATCGCAGGTAGGTGATTGCAATGATTAAGGGAGGACCTATACCGATAGAACAGTCTTACTCGAGATGATAGTATGCTATCTGGTTTGACTTTCTCATCATGTATATGTTGATAAAGCCCATAGGATTCTTGCTTGACTGCCAGCAGTATGATGGCGATCTTATATGTGGGAGCTGGGGTCTATAAGCACATCCTTAAAGTGTCCCTAGTCATGGGAGTTTCGAGACAGGGCATCGATACTCCAGAGTAGACTAGTGTATACATTCGAGACCCCGACAAGGGGCGGTGGGCGGTCTCACAAGCCATTGGTGTTAGTTGGTTCACCTAAGATGTATACAGGTGCTCATTGGGTTATGAGTACACCGGACAGGACTCGCCGGGAACTTGCTGGTTGGTATTATACCTAGCGTCAGATAGCAGTTCCCTGGTGACATGTGTACAGGTTAGTTCATCGACCTGCGGTCGTCATTTGTCTCGTGTGAGTTCCCACTGTGCTTTGATTTATACCCTACCATGGGTCAAAGGAGTCGTGCAAACATGTATTTTTTGGGTACAGTCCAGAGCCACATGGAGGCAGTGAGCAGATCGTCGGCGATTCGTCTCTCCCGGTATTGGGGGTGAGATCGCGCTGTGTTTAGGAGAGCCATTACACGAAATCCCTGTCCAGGGTAATCAAGATTTACTGGAAGGTATTCCAGTAGTATCTCAGGGTGTTCTGGGCTGCTCTCTGACACGACTTATACAGCTATTGGGGGTCTGACGTTTACCGGCCCCCTAGGCCCTATATGCGATACTCATAGACGAATGGACCGGACTTTACGGATATTGTCACTGTCAGGATCAGTAGGGTTTCTAGATGAGTTCGCTCGTCAGCTTCCCTTCCAATCAATACATAGGCAACCGTTAGGTAGAGCTTGTACCTCTGACGTGCTAGTGGTTATACCCAGTGCCAGTGTATTGATGAGTCATTAGAGTCCCCCACATACACTTTCCCAAGTTCGGGCGAAACGTTGTAGATGCCGTATGGTTTTATGGCAGGGTTCGGAAAATGCACGTGCGTTTTCGCACGTGTCATTTTTCGGGCAGATAATACTGGTAGGCTTTGTTTTAAGCCGGATCCAAGTATTATACTGTGCAGATATAATATCTTTGTCTCAGTTGCATTTGTATTCGGTCGTAATACAAATGCGGGCATGTTTATACTGTTACGGGGTTATCCTGAAATTCGTTTCAGGATCGCTTTTGGAAGTTACCAGTTTCCTGTTTTTTATCACCCGTATTTAACATTCGGTTAAATGCGGATTTATCTTTTCTTGGGTGTGTCATGATTCTAGATGGTTCTAGATGGTGACAAGGCATATGAGTCATTAGTTCATTAATGGTGCATTTAATGAAGGATGATGACTAGTTAGATGATTCATGGTTTTCATTAAATGATAATGCAAGGTGGATGATGAATCATTCTCACTCATTCATTGTTATGGTCACCACTTCTCTCCTACACTCACCTCCCCCACACTCACCTCCCCCCTCATCATATGTGGCCGGCCCCTTGAGGGAAGAAAGAAGGTTGTTCATTTGATAAAAAAGTGTATGAAATTTGCTTCATGGAAATTTCATAAATTCATTTCTCATTTTCACCCGATCCAAAAGGCAACTTCATTAACCGTTCGTCCATATCCTTGGACTTAACGAGACAAAGTGTTCTACTCATTCTCTACACCAATCTTGGTCATCTCTTTTGGCAAACTTGATGATCGAGTTGCCTCGGTTCAGAGGCGGGAGCCCGTTTAAAGATCCGTCGACGTGGTTCCACCTGGACGACGAGACCGGAGATCGAGGAGATTGGAGCAGCCGCAACAAAGCATGGGATGATGGTTGAAGACCGAAGGACTCGGATCGTTCGGTATAACATTTCTACCCACTTTGTAGTTTGTTAGTTTAGCTTTAATGGCAGATCCGGGTTAAAGTACGATATAGCACCAGTCGTAAAAGTTTTTGTTCCACATTTGACGTCTGTTAGACGGACGGGGCGCTACCGTGTACTTACAGTGGTATCAGAGCCTCACCATTAAGCTTTACTAACTTGTGCTAACGCGTTTAAAATATCGATCGAGTGGAATTTTCAAAATCGCAATTTCCATGTGTTAAAGTTTCTGTTGATTTTAAATCTGTTCTAAAAATTATTTTGACCATACCCAAAAATTAAGCAGGCTTTTTAATGGAAACTGAAGAAAAACGATCCACCAATTCGACCGTACGGCCGCGGATCCGCGGTCAAATCCTAGCTTTGACCGCGAAAGCGCGGCCATCTTGGTGACTTGGTGGGCCATTTTTCTTCTGGGCTTTCATCTTGGGAAATTGTGGTTTCTGGTACTGTTCTTTTGGGCCCAGTTTTTATTACTTTACAGCAGATGTACGTGGGGCCCACTTCGGGAAATTTTGTCGATCGAAATTTAAACATGTTAGTTTACAGTACTTATATTATATCTCCGACCGGGAATGTCATTTAAGCGGTAAATTGCGTCTAATTGCTATAGTTCTTTTAGACGGGTTTGCGAACGTGACATTCGTGTTGATGTTCTGTGTTGTGCTGTGATGTTGCAGATATGTCGTGGTGGATAGCAGTGTGCAATGGTAGTGCTGTTTGGATTTATTTGTACATTTGATTTTGCGGGGCGAGCGTCCAATATGTGGACTGCCGTCACTGCCTGTTTGTATTTATTCTTTTGGGGCACGACCGGGAAGAGGTCGATGTACCCGTTATATATATTTTTCATTTCTGTACTAGGTTTACCCCGCGACGGAGTGGACGGATAGCTGGGTTCTGGAGGGCAACGGGTCCGTATCTCATGGCTTTGAGAGGCAGAGGGGTCCCACTCTAGAATTGGCAGACTATTCACCGCACTCGTAGGGGGTACAGGTTGACCCAAAGAGGGGTGCTCAAGTTACCGGATTCCGTGAAGTACTGGGTGGTCCATTTATTTTGCTGTAGGGGGCTGCCTCGCTTCAGGTTTTGGAGGGTAACTTACCGCACCCGTAGGGGTCTAGGTTTCATTGCATAGGCTATCCATAGGACCAGGGGAACGTCGGGTTTCAGTAGTGGCTCTGTGAAACTCGGGGATCCCAGATTATCTGTATTGTTATGTGATACTTATTACTTTTCTGTAATGTTGCATATTATCACGCCTGGAGTGATTACTGTATATTAGTATATATACTATTAGATGTTGTATATGTTTTACACCCGCGCTAGTCCAGTCCCCACTCTGTCGTTAGTTGAGTAACCTAACGAGTGATGACGGGACCTAGTGGCGAATGCGATGGCATATACATACATTTTATTTTCGTTCTTTTCTGGTGTGATTGATTGATGGGACTGCATTGATTCTTATCAATGCAAGGATAAAACAAACCAATATTTGATGTTGTTGGAACAAATTTTAAAAAAAGGTGTTATTACAAAGACGTTTCCTTTTGTTTTGCATAGCGGTATTCAGTTAGAATATCCTGCACCTCATTCGACGAGGCAAGGGCCGAGATCCCTTCACCGGGAGTGACCCCTTAGGCAGAAGTTTACGTCTAGGTAATAACTTCAATATAGTCGATTACAAGTTGTTTTGCATCGCGGTATTCAGTTAGAATATCTTGCACCTCATTCCACGAGGAAAGAGCCGAGATCCCTTTACCGGGAGTGACCTCTTTAGCAAAGGTTTTCGCCACTATATTTTTATAAAAAGCTATCGGGTTTCTTCAACGAGATCAAGTTCATTACGTTAAAGGCTTTTCGCTAAAAACCAGCCGTAATCCTCCGTCATTTCTTATGGATGGTCAGTAGTATTCAAGCTATGTTTGTTGGCCTACGTCAAGGCGTAGTGTTTGGTAGCTGCTGGGTATTCATTTGTTGCATAGATAGATGCATTAGTTTAGGACAAACGTACAGCCTTGTTGGCCTATGTCAAGGGCATGTACGATGACCTAAATTAATCAGGACAACGACGGGTAGAACTTAACATGTGGCTTATGATTTGTTGGCCTACGTCAAGGTCATAAGAGCATGGGATAAAAATTACATCGGGAGTTTCAAACTGTAATACCCGGTTCTTTTTATACGTCTAAAATCCGTATTTCTCTTTAAACCATAAATTTTGTTATTTAATTATTTTAAAGAAACCCCATTAAACCCTAAAACCCCAAACCCTAAATCTTCACTTTTTCTATTCCCATAATTCACTCAGCCCACTTCTTTAATTAAAACCAAGCCCAAACTTTTTTCTCAGCCCGTTTCATTTTTTTAAAACAAAACCCCATTTTCCTATTTCTCTTCCCTTCATTTTATATCAGCCCTGGCCCATACCTTCTATTATTTATTCTTTGATTTTTTTTTCAATAAGCCGGCCCAGCAGCTTCCAGGCCCACTCCCTTTTATTTTTCCCATTTAACTTCCTTTAAATCCATAGCCCGTTCTCCTATAATTCTTTTATACTTCCAGCCCAGCCCAGCCCGCTTCACCTCACCCGCCCGCTCACCTACCCGACCCGGCCCACTACCCCTTTCTTCCCCAACGGCTATTTCCTTTCCCCTGCGCGCTCGACCCATTTCCGTCGCCTCCGCCCACGCACGCACCCTCGTCACTTGGCCGTCACTCCCCACGACGCACGCCCCTTGACCCCTCCTCATCGTCTCCCCTCTTTACTCCCATCACTTCTCCCTCTCTCTTCTTTCCCTTCCCGCTCCTCGCTCGAACCTGCGCACCCACTGCCTTCATCACTCACCACCGTCGACGACGACGACTTCGACCCCCATTCACCTTCTCTTCCTCCGCCTCTAACCATCACCACAACCATCACCACCATTAACCACAAACCCCCCTGCACACCCCGACCCAAGCACCATCGTCGCGGCCACCTCTCCCCCTCTCTCTTCCTCTGTTCTCTCTCTTCCTCACCCTCTCTCTGTTCTTCCCCCCTCTCTCTCTCAGCTCTTTCTCTCTCTCTCAGTTCTCTCTCTTTCTCTCTTTCTCAGCTCTCTCTTTCTCTCCCCTTCCCAGATTTCTCTCTCTTTCTCTCTCCGATTTCTCTCTCTCTCCCCCTTCCTCTACTCTCTCTCTCTCTCTGATCTCTCTCTCTTGATCTCTCTCTCTGTGTTCTCTCTCTCTCTCACTCTCACTCTCTCTCTCTCTCTCTACACTTCTCACACTCTCTCTCTATATATATCACTTTCTCTCTCTCGGCCCCCTCTCAATCTTCCCATCTCTCTACAACTCCATCTCTTTCTCTCTCACTCTCCTATCAACCGGCTAACACCACAAACAACCACTGTACCGAGCTGTCAAGCGAAGCTCGAGCCGAGGCCAATCTTTGTCGTATTCGCGTCGTGATCGCGTCGTGTCATTGCAATAGACCGCGTCACTGCCGTGCATCCCCGAGACATTTCCAGGCAAGTTCTCTACTTGCTTCATGCTAATCTATTTATGTTACAAATCCAAATCGTATAAATTGCAATGTTACTATTCGTGATAACGTACACTTTTTACCTGTTCGATGTATGGCCCCAATGAAAATACTTGCTTAATTTGGCGGAATTCAATTGTATAATCTGGCCCGTATGGCTGTGAATCTAGTGTGTGAATTTCGGTGGAAAATATGACCGTTATTGACTAAAACGACTACCCCCAAGTTTACCTGTAAAACTGGAAATTTCTTGTACCTGAAAACCGTTAAAATCACCATAAATTATTTACATACTGGAATGATGCGTTCGAGGGCTTTAATCGAAGCGGACTCGACGAACTATAACCCTATGCAAGTTTCTAAATATTTCTGTACTTAAACTGTGACAATATTTGGATCGGAGTGCGACTCTGGACTGTAGTCCAGAGCGACTCTATTTACTGTGTGCTGTCCCGCAATGAACACCACCCTGTTTCCTTAACTCGTAGGCTACGGAACTCTGCAGTTTATTAAATATGAATCTGTTAGCTAGATAATACAAGTGGTTTCACCCTGTTTCGTCATCATTTGCTATTTAACCTGTAATTTAAAAGATCGGGAGGTATAACAGTCCAGAACAGATTCAGAGGTGACATATTAGTGTTAAAAAGTGTATATCTCCTGATGTACAGACGCGATTGAAGATCCGTCTATTGTGTTGAAAACCTTACTAAAAAACCTAGATTTCATCCAACTGTAGCATCGCTAAATTCTGATACCAACTGGGATTAAAATGCGTTGCGAAATGGACTTTCGATTCTGAAACCGGGTTTCCAGCCGTGAACGCTTAAAAGGAAATGGCCATAACTAATGATACCGAAACCCGATTGCCGTGAAACCAAATTCACTTGTTAGATAACTAATCATACTATTTATTCCCTGTTTATCGTTTTGCTAAACTGTACACATACGATTCATGATAAATCGTGCAAGTGATAGAATACTGTTTTATGACACCTTAATCATGCTTTACATAATGTTTCCGCATCATATCATACATACGTCACTGCATTGATAACCTAGTGATAATGTGCATTATCCAGTGTAGGTATTAGTGATGATTGTGGCAAGTACGTTAGTGTTCGTGTATAAGTGAATAAGTGAAAGTGACACGTACTTGTACACAATCAGTGAACCTTATGATTCTATTGCATTGTCGACGTCTGTGGGACGCGTGTACGTGTAACTATAAGTGGTATGGGACACTTATGGAAACTCTTGCATGGGTGTCACAAATAAGACATCAGACTCTGCCATTTATCTTAGGTATTAGTCGGGACGTGCTTGATGGAGGTCCTGCCTCCAGTTCTCGCGCAGACTTGTCACAGACCGATTGGTATTTAGGGTTATGGTTAGCGTTTGATGTAGACCACGGGGTGTGGGGTAGTTTGAGTGTGAGTTCAACAGAATCTTGGGAGTCCCTTGCCGGCTTATATATATGGAGATATATGGAGATTTACAGGGTACATGATTATTACCGTGAGTTACATGTTGGGCCCGTGGTCCTTTACCCTTGGGTCCTACCCTTGGGTGGAGGACACTCGCGAGTGGTTGACTCTCACACTTGGACTGACGATAGGCTTAGTGACCTGTACAGTGAGACTTAGAGACTGATAGAGATGATAGCATCGATATACATACTTACTGTGTTGACATACCTGGCATATCATTTTACTGCTTTTACTGTTCCACTGCATTGATTACTGCATGTTCATACCTATACCGTCATTGATTTACTGCTATATATATGTATTATCACTGTTAGAGTTATCACTTGGATTTGTACATTATATTGCTATTGTGTCGCTCTGACGACCTGAGTATGCATGCTCAGCGTGAGGAGAGAATTTGGCCTGGACCGAGATTAGACGTGCATTACGGACATCTTGATTTGCTATCCAGAGTTATACCCTTTTGTTTCCCATCAGGTCAGTTCTTTATATTGTTTCGTTTAAGTTACTGCATTTCTCATTGCCTGCGTATTATTTACTGATTACCATGTAAAGCTAGAAGCCGAAGTGTGACTACGGCAGGATGTATCCTTGACCGTAGGAGCATGGCTGGCCTTGTCAATCCCTCGTATTCCGTATTTTGGGAAGCGGGGCGTGACACAAACATACAGGAAACTTGCAAAACTTGAGCATACCTTCCGGAGTATGATAACATGAGTGGATTCCTGCACGTTATCATGCGATGAGAGTTGGATCCCGATTCCCACTGATGAGTTAGTTTACTCCTCGGGTGATCCCGACTAATTCATCTTTCAGGTTTGGAGGAGAATTTGAGATTACAGTGGGAGGTTTCCTAATTAGATAAAGAGATAACCATTCTGATCTAGGTTAGAGTGCACGCAGAGTGTTTCTTTTCTCTCTCTCTTTGGCAGCGACTTTTGACCGACCCTAGACTATAACTCAGTGACCAAGTTGACCGAATCTTCTTAATATACTGGATTTTGGATTGTCCGAGTTGCATAAGTCATTGCCGCTCCTTCTTTTACCCTTTGTATTTCTCAGAACACCCCGTATTACTACGGACATCCACTTCCATTGGATAGATCCATCGTATGGTTATATACGAACTCGGAGGGACTTCTTCGAGGATGGATCCAGGTTCAGGAGAAATAGAATTGGTTT
Organism: Agapanthus africanus; assembly: GCA_030015575.1. Lineage (NCBI taxonomy): Eukaryota > Viridiplantae > Streptophyta > Magnoliopsida > Asparagales > Amaryllidaceae > Agapanthus > Agapanthus africanus. The sequence continues at coordinate 465,416,662 of CM057343.1, forward strand.
ATTCAGTTGTCTTTTATTATCACCTTCTCTCGGGTTGCGAGGGCTCCTTGGTTTAGGAGAGTACACCTATTACGCTTATTGGATAGTCTTCTTTCAAACCATAGGCAGGTGCCGAAAGGTAGGGAATGAAGAAAACCAATTAGCCTAAGTAGGGTGTACGGAAGGTAATGACTAAAGACAAAATAAAGGGATTAGAAAAAGGGCAAAGTAAATTATGACCGTTAACATTCAAGACCAAACTGCGTACTTCATCGCCACTCCTATTTCACCTTTAACCGAATAGGGTATTACTCAGTTGTCTTTTATCATCACCTTCTTTTAAGTTGCGAGTACTCCTAGGATTAGGAGAGTACACCTATTATGCTTACTGGATAGTCTACTTCCAAACCATAGGCTGGTGCCGAACGGTAGGGAAGGAAGAAAACCATTTTGGCCTAACGATGGTGTACAGAAAGTAACGACTAAAGACAAATAAAGGGATTTGGGGAGATGACAAATAAATATACGGTTAAAGTCATGAATTGGATTATGGAAGAGGCATTACTAAGAATACCAGGATACCCACTCGAAACATTTTCATGTTTAAATTAAACTGTGCATTGTTAATTGAAAACTGATTTCCCAATTAAACCCTTGCTCCAGGGTATGTATTTACCAAGTATGCTTCTCATATCTGCATGGTTTTTCAGATGATGAGTAGGAGTAAGTTATTGGGAATTAGGTGATCATCCTCATTATATCGGAATTCGTTGTAATTGGTGATATTTGAGGAAATCGCCTGGGTACAGTTTTCAACCTACGATGCACAGGTTTTGAGTTATTCAACTCAGCGGACTTATACAGAGTATTGTATGTTGTCCAGTGTCCATCAGGACAAAGGGGTTGGTCCTCGTACTATATTCTGTTTACTTGTAACTTCTCTAGTTTTTAGACAAGTGTTTCGTAGAAATAAAATGTCTAAGTTTTGAGAAGTTGTGGGTATAGGAATAAAGTAGAGAACCAGGTGTCGCAAGTATCGGGATTCTTCAAAGAAATCGAAGATGTAGATTCTTGTGATTGATATTCAGTTGATAGTAATGGTTTTGAGAAACTTGTTTCTCTTTCAGGTTACTCATAATTGGATGGATTCCTAAGTTGAGTAATGCTGATTAGCCTCTCTCCATTAAGTTGATATGCACTGGAGACAGCTGCATGATTTGAATCTGGTTCCAATTAAATAAGTGCCAAACTTTCTATATTGGATATAGAATGCTTCATATCTTAACGATGTTAAGGTAAGGGGAGTTGTCCAGCTTATGCTTAAAACCAGACACTGGATAACTCAAGGCACTTTTTTGTAATGGCAGTTTGTGGGTTGACCCTAGCTTTGACGAGGGTTGATTTTCTACCATCTGGAAGATCAATAGTGATATTGTTCTTGACTCGCCACTGTTTTAATAAAATGTTTTTCAGAAAACAGTAGTGGGAGTATGGTAGAACTGGAAGTGATTACAGAATCGCAAACGATTACGGAAAATTTAATAGAACCTATATATTCAATCAGGTTTGACATTCCAATAGCCACTCCCCAGATATGGTGGGTAACCTCAGACACCCGAGAGGTACTCCGGTAGCCTTAAGGACGGTGATAGGGAGATTCTTGTTTACCCAGACTTGACACTACTGTTGTTCCAGGCTATGAGACCCGGCAGGAGGTTAAGAATAGCGTCGTTCTAAAGTAGATTTAGAAGTGTACGTATATATATTATTCTGCCAGAGGATTGTTGTAATCAGTGGGAGCAGCGGAAGCATAGTGAGCAAGTAGCTTATGTCTATTTATAGGCTTGAGCAAATATAGCAGAGATTAGATCATCTAATTTTGATGTAGAAGTCATGGCTTTGACTTCATCAGAATAGAGAATGGATCTGTTAAGAAGGTGGTGGAGTGTGATGTCCTGGTATTTGGATGACATACACAGAGTAGGAAGTAAAATTCCTATACTACGATCGGTTGTGTTGTGGTCGTCACACTGTTGTTTCTCCACAAAGGATATATGTAACGTTTTCAAATTAATAAAATATGATTTTTGGGAATTTTTATAATTTAATATTATTTTAATGAATATTTAATATTCTTGTATAATTAAATACAAATAAATAGGGAAAAATTATGGAAATTTCTAAAATAGGGTATTTTATGGAATTATGCCATTTTAAAGTTTTAAGATTAGTTATATGCTAATATAGTGCTAATCGCGATTAAAAATCGCTAATCGGATTTTTGGCATTTTTGTGCAAAAATGTGCGCATATCATTTTCCACACTTGTGTTACATTTGTATTGCCATGGTTGTTCATTTGGGTTCACTATTGGAGTGAAAAGAAAGAGAAAAGAAAAGAAAGAAAAGTAAGTATGATGAGAGAGAGAGAGTAGTTGCTTTTGACTTTTTGAACCATACCCATCATTTCCTCACACCCATTTCTCTCTCCCCTCTCATGGAGCTGCTGCTGCTTTTGCTCCTGCTCCCTCTCATTTCCCTCCCCTTCACTTCATAGATCCCTCTCATTTCCCTCACCAAAACCCCATTCCCATTTCACAAAACTTGCTCCCAAGCTCACTAGCTACACATTGAACCTAGCAAGATTGGATTTGGAGGACTTTGAGCAACTCAAGAATTTTCTTGAGTTGCCAAAGGAGGTAATTTCTGCACCCTTATGTAGTATTTCAATTTCTTTGTGCATCAATTCTAGTTTCATATCGATATTGTGTCGTTTTGTGGACTTTGGAGAATTCAAGTTAGGGTTTAGGGTTAGACCTGAAATCAAAGTGAAATTGAGGCTTGTGGTGACCCTAGAACCCCTTGTGTAATGCTAATTTGGATCCAAACCTGAACTTGAAACCAGAATACGGATTTATGAGACGATGTCGGAGAAAAACTGTGAATCTGTGATCGTAATTTGAAATTTGCTTTCACCCCGAGACCCTAAAAATGAAATTGAGTTGACAGCGAGATGTGCAGGCACCATGGAACCAACACACCAAACCCTAGCCCCCAACTCATTCCCTTGGCCGTAGATTTAATCCCCCTGGCCGCAATTTGCGGCCAGAGCAGGAGGGAACTGTCTCGATTTTTGTGCATGGCCCTATTTCCTCCAGTCTTGACCCTGGGTATATTTAGTTTTGACTGACTCCAGTTAGGGTAAAATCTGGGTTGATTTGCTTGAGTTGGCGTATGATTTACGACTTGTTTTAGCATGGATTTTGGTATTTGGTGATTCGTTTCTGTCGGGTGGCGTTTGGACGTCAACGACAAGTGGATATTGAACGTGTTTACATGCGAGACGATAGGTTTTTACCTATGCGAGTAGCGTGTGCTATTTTGGTTTCCGATGTGATTTTCATGTGCTTTAGCGTTGTGATATACTTGTAGGTACCCTACGTGATGTTGAGGCGAAGAAGATGAAGATAGCGACATCGACAATGCAATAGAATCAAGGTGGGTAGATTATATCTACGGGGATTATATCTACGGGGATAAGTCGGGTGGATGGCGTATAGCACCCCCGCAGTCCGTGGTGATGTATACGAATACGTATACACACATATAGTTATTATGTGTTGTTTAGGATTATTGATGATAAGGACGTATTGGTTTAGTATAGTGCGAAACCCTAGAGTAGTGGTTGCACCCACACATACACGTACACATATACTTGCATACATTCTTTCATTTATCTGTGTGCATATAGAGGTGTGTATATCTACACATGGGTGTGGGACTATGTGTTCATATACGGGATTGAGGATGATACCTGGGATTGAGATGAGTTGATGAGGTTTGATTGAAGCCGTGAGATTCGGCGATATGACAGAGTTCGTATTTGAGATATGATATGATGGTAGTGATACCTGATATGTGGTGAGATGAATGTGATATTGACCCGTACCCAGCTATTGGGATGCCGTACGACGATTTACCGTACGAGCTTTATATTGATGTTAGATCCGCACTCATGACTCGAGGATGTTATATGATATACCGTATCGTACGTGATACTTGTTAGTTATGTATATGCCCTAGAGGCCATTGTTGTACATATGATGTATATTATAATGGATGCTTGGATATATATAGAGATGACTTTCTTGCTCGTTATGATAGTATGCTATTTGGTTTCACTTCATCTTAACATGTTGACTTGTACTGGTTTACTGTTTTCTCTCACATGCTGATAAAGCCCTTAGGATCTGTACTCGACTACTGGGACTATGATGAGATCATACTAGTGGGGCCATGGTAGTCGATGAGTACATCCTATAACTGTTCCTAGTCGAGGGTATATCGAGACAGGGCATCGATACACCAGAGTAGACTAGCGTATACGCATCTTGACCCATATGATGGGCGATGGATGATCCCATATCCATCGGTGTTTGACATCAGAGACGGTGTACGGGTGCTCAGTGGAGACTGGGTACACTGGACGGACTCGCCGAGAACTCCCAGATGGTGATATACCACACGTCAGATGGCAATTCTCTGGTGACACTGGTACAGGGTAGTCTGTAGACCCGAGATCATCATGGAGTCTTGTGTGATTCCCACTGTGCTTTGATTTCCACCTTACCATGTCCAAGAGGGCGTGCAAAACGGTGGCTTTTGGGTACAGTCCCGAATCACATGGAGGCAATGAGCGATAGGAGGGGATTCGTCTCTCCCGGTATAGGGAGTTGATGTTGTGCTGTGTTCGATTGGCTATAACTGGAAGTCTCTGGCCAGGGCTGATATAGAGATTTACTGGTAAGTGTTACTAGTAGTTTCTCGACCCGTTATGAGCCACACATCGACACGACTTATCGGTTACTGGGGTCTGACGTTTACCACCCCTAGACTTGATATGCGACATATCAGACGAACAGACCAGACTGTACGGGAGTGTTACTGATTGGATTCACAGGAGAATGCACAGGCTAGCTTGTTGATCTTCTGATCGCTCAATACCTGGGTGGCTGTTACGTTTAGCTGACCGCTTGCAGCTTGTGGGTGTTTGATATGATCATCACCTGCTACCGGCGTATTGACGATTCTTTAGAGTCCTACACAGAGGTTTCTTGGCTCAGGCAAAACGGAGTAAAGGCACATATGTGATATGTCCAGGACCGAGAATAATGCGATATGAGATACCGTATTATATTCTCGCGATATTTAGATATGAACCGGGACATCGGATCAAGTGTTGATTCGATGAATCGGTACATGATATATTAGTCGGTAATATTCTATATAGCCGGATCGTCGGATCAAGTGTTGATTCGATGATTTAATGTATAATAATATATATGATATATTGTATTACATTATCTAATATTGGCTCGCTTTATTATTTCATTTTCTCACTGGTTGATACATTGATATATATGCGATATATGTTAATTGTTTTATTTTCTTTTGTTGCAAATATATAATATATATGTGATATATATTATTGTGACATGATATGATTTATTATTAAACATGTTTAAGGATAATTAAAAGGGATTAGGGTTTGATTAGGGTTAGCTTCTTCTTGCACCTTCTAGAAGCTTTGTTTTTTGTCATGCTTAAGATATTATGGTTGATATTTTTGCATGACTCATAACTTAACCTAACCAAAACCTAACTCTAGTTTATTCTCTACAAACTCTTAGCCACTCATCCTTGACCATGGTTCAATAATCAATCATATACTTTTCTTTTCTATTCATCACAAAAGGAATTATCATTTCCATTATCATCTTCTTCTCTCTTAAAATTTGAGCTCACTAGAAATTCCATTTGTGATGATAAATTGTGAGAAAGTGAATTAAAAAGAAAGCATAAATACTACTCCCTCATCCTCATCTCATCTAGCCCATGAGATTAGGGTGTTCATCTCTTTAGAGTGAGAAAGCTTGGGTTATTGCAACTTCGACGTAGATCATCGGAGATTTGGAACACTTCAAGCTAGCATGGATCATTTGAGTCGTGGAGCCTCTCTTGAGTCCGGGAGATCGTGGATCGCGGCAAAGGTACTTCTACTCGGAGCTTGTGAAGCGAAGGAGCGGACTACAAAGGTTGTAATCCCTCACACTTAGATAAAAAAATGTTATCTTGCATGCTTAACCCTAATAATCTAGCAAGGATCCCGGCTTTGGGTTGTTCGGCACGTTTAAATTTTTATCCGGGCATGTTTGATGCCTTATGAACCTTCACAAGAGTGCCTAGGAACCCAACAGTGGTATCAGAGCTTAGCTAGAGCATTAGGCGATGTGTTAACGAAGTTAAAACTCCGATCGAACCCGAACCGACAAAAATGAACCCCTCTCTGTACATTTTTTAAAATTTGGGATTTTTCTGAATTAAAAATACCTAAAAAAATCAGCAGGGAATTCTAAGAATTACCATGAAACACGGGCCCACAAATCCACTAAACCGCGGCGGAACCGCGGCGGGAACCTGCTTCCCGCGGCGGCTCCGTGGCCGAATTTTGGAATTGTGACACGTGGCTTCATGATAATATCCGTAGGTGCTTGTTGATGCTTCTGGGTATTTTTAAAGTGACTTAAGTGTTGAGTATTCAGGGGTTTGTTTTGTAATAGTAGATTCGATCGGAATATTTAAATTCGTTTTCTTTTCTTGATATTTAGAAACTGTTAAACTGTTTGAACGTATATCATTAACCCACTTTATCCCGGCACGGAAAACTTTCAAGTGTTGAATTTTTATCGGGTTTAAATCTTTCGGAAAAATTGTACAAGTTAAGCGGTGGACCCTCTAGAAGACAACAAACCTTAACTCGATTATGTGACCGTCTTGAACTGCCTTTTGAACCTTCGGGTTTGGGGCAGTACGGCGTGCCACATGTGAGGCGTAGGCTTGACCCTTCTACGGCTGGATCACCGGTATTGTGACATATTCTGGGATTATTTGAACTCCGCTCAAGTGTTGAGCACTTTAGGAAATTTTGGGTATTTGATTATCTGTTCAAAAAGTTTAATACTATCTATTTATCTGGAATGTGATACAATATGTGGAATTCATAGGGTTAGGCATGAAATGCGAAGTATGTGATATTTCGGATTTACGATGTCTAAAGTGATTGTGGATTCCAAATGTTGTAGTTTTACACTTTCTTTTCTGTGACCGTAAGTTTAATATGTGATATCGCCGGTTTCGTTGCTATATGCCAACGACAATTGGGATGCGCATATTTACTTACGTTGATGATATAAGATATTATGTGTTGCTGTGATATGTTATATTGGATCGTCGTGTTCTGAATAGCCGGGGGTTTTATGTAAGATGAGGGTTTTATTTTCATTCATGTAAAATTCATTTGTAATGTAATATTCTTTTATTTGGGGCACTTCCAGGTTGAGGTTGATGTCACCAGTGTATATTATTTACTTTTCCGCATTAGGTAGACCCAAGGAGGGGAGCACCAGTAACCCGGTTCTAGGGTCCAGTGGGAGGCCATCTCGAGGAGTCGAGACCGGGTCTCCTAACCCTAGAATTGGCAGTGTTACTTGCCGCTCTCGTAGGGGTCTTGGGATGTGGGTTTGGCTATTCGTCGCGACCGTGGAATCCGTATTTTATACAGGCTCGTATTGAAAACACGGACGTCCTAGTATATCCAATATTTCATATATGTTCTTCTGCTGCAATGTTCTGTGATGAAATCATATTACTGCTTGAAACGAATGCTTATACTATATATATATATGCTGATATATAAATATTACTGCTTTCGTTTCTTCTGTGATGCTTAGGAAGCATAAGCTGATGGGATTTTTATTAATAAGATTAATAAAAGGAAAAGAAACCTAAAAGATGTTGTAGAATCAAAACTTTATAAAAAGGGTAGCTACAGTTTTTCTTTGCACAGTGATATATATGATATGTCCTGCACCTTATTCGATGAGGAAAGAGCCGAGATTCCTTCACCAGGAGTGACCTCTTTAGCGAAACTGGCAGATGCTACAAAACTCGCGGTTTAGTTTTTGACAGCATATATAGTTCTTGCTTTGCATAGCGGTATATATGATATATCCTGCACCTTATTCGATGGGGAAAGAGCCGAGATCCCTTCACCGGGAGTGACCTCTTTAGCAAAACTAGAAGCCTCAAAAACACTCCTTTTCAAAATTCACATGATTCTACGACGATATCAAGTTCATTACGCTCAAGGTTTTCTGAAAAACCTGCGTAGCCCTCCATCATTTCAGATAAGTACTACTTAGTATTCGTGCTACGGTAGTTTGGCATTCGTCAAGGCGTAGTGTACGGTAGCTAACTAGTATTTATCTGCTTATGCATATGATGCAGATTGGATTAGGGTATTCGTACGGCGTTGTTTGGCATTCGTCAAGGGTTGTGCGGATGGGTTTAATTCAATCAAGAAATGTACGGGTTGAACTTGACTAGTGGACTATGGGTTGTTTGGCATTCGTCAAGGTCATAGAACACTAGGGGTAAAATATTATTGGGAATTTCAAGTGTTGAAATTTGCAATGAGATTGCATACCTTCTATGAGATAGTTGGATCCCGATACCCACTGCGTGTAAGAGTTACTCCTGGGAGAGTTTTACACAGGACAATTAGTCCATCAAGTAGGTGTCTAGAAAAGTGTTAACGGGGTTACGCCTCTGGGAAAACGAGGTTTACTTTAATTAGGTCCGTGCGAAAGCACGGGGAACCTCCCTCAAAGTACCGACACTGATCTGGCTGAAAGATTGACGAGATTGTAGGGTGTAATTAATCCCGGATAATCTTACCTTTTAGGGTTTGAAGGTAGATTTGATAAAAACAGTGGGAGACATCCTGATTAGATAAGATAATAACCAATCTAATCTTGCAAGAGCAAACGCTAAAGTGTTTTCTTCTCTCTCTCTCCAGGTAGCGACCATGTCAGGCCATAATCAAGATAATAATATGGATGTATTGACTGAACCCGATTATTGTACTGAGCAAGGGAATGTTGGACCCGTTCTTTCTTATAAGAGTTATAAGACTGAACAGGAAACAGAAGAACATCTAGATTCTCTAGCCGCCCAAAAGAGCATGCATGCTGATGCATCTTCTTCGGGTGTGTTAGTTATTGAGAACTGTTTCTCAGTTCACCCTACGTCCTGGGTATTAGATACCGGATCAGGATCCCACATATGTAAATTTTTACATGGGCTACGAAAAGGTAGAGAACTGGGAAAAGGTGATCATTCCGTTCAAGTAGGGAACGGTGCAAGTATTGTAGCCAAAGCAGTTGGCGAATATCACCTTGTATTACCAAGTCGTAATACACTGATTCTGAATGAGTGTTATTATATACCGAACATGATGTGCAACATTATATCAGTTTCTTTATTAAGTAAAGAAGGATATAATTTTGTAGTACAGGATAATGTTATGAACATCTTCCTAAATCAAAAGTTGATTACATCAGGCTCGTTACATAATGGCATATTCATTCTAAATCAGAATACAGTCCTGAATATACAAAACACACACAAGAGGAAAAGTTCAGATATGAACGAATCCTACTTGTGGCATTGTAGACTTGGTCATATCAATGCGACACGACTGGCTAAGTTACATAAGGATGGTTATTTGAATCCGTTCGAATTATCATCTTATGATACTTGCCATTCATGTCTCAAAGGAAAAATGACCAAAGCTCCGTTTAGTGGACACGGAGAAAGAGTTACTGAACTCTTAGGACTAATACATAGTGATGTATGCGGTCCCATGTCTACGCATGCCAGAAACGGTTCTCCCTACTTCATTACATTCAGTGACGATCTCTCTAGATACGGGCATGCGTTCCTATTGAAACACAAGTCTGAAGCTTTTGAGAAATTCAGAGAATATAAGCACGGAGTAGAGAACCAAACGGGCAAAAGTATTAAGATCCTTCGATCTGATCGAGGAGGAGAATACTTGAGCAATGAGTTCCAAGATTATCTAAAAGAGAATGAGATTCTCTCTCAGCTTACTCCACCTTATACACCACAGCACAACGGTGTATCGGAATGAAGGAATCGCACCCTATTAGATATTGTGCGTTCAATGATGAGTACAGCTGAGTTACTTATTTCCTTCTGGGGGTATGCACTTGAGACAACCATACACCTATTGAATATGGTTCCTACCAAATCAGTGCCTACCACTCCATATGAGATATGGAAAGGGAAGAGACCATCTCTTAAGTATGTTAAGATATGGGGTTGTCCAGCCTATGTCAAAAGACAAAATCCGGACAAACTCGAGGCAAGATCAGTCTTATGTAAGTTTGTAGGATATCCCAGAAATTCACAAGGGTATATCTTCTACCACCCCGAGGAACAAAAGGTGTTTGTTTCTCGACATGCCACTTTCTTAGAAAAAGGTTTTCTTATGAAACAGATTAGTGGCATTGAGGTAGAACTGGAAGAGGTTCCAGCGACACAAACTATAACAGAAGACTTGGTAGAACCAGAAGATTCAGTAGTACCCGACGAACCCCAGCCTCTCCACCGATCTAGTAGGTTTTCTCGTCCACCTGAGAGATACTAAGGTTTTCTCATTGATGGTGGAAGCGAGAATTGCATCATGGATGATGATGAACCGACTAGTTTCGAGCAGGCCATCACGAGTAGTGACTCTGTGAAATGGCTGGATGCAATGCGATCTGAGATGGAATCCTTGTACACCAACAAAGTATGGACTTTGGAAAATGCTCCTGAAGGGGTAAAACCCATAGGGAGCAAGTGGATCTTTAAAAAGAAATTTGGTGTAGATGGAAAAGTTGAGACTTTCAAAGCTAGACTTGTAGCAAAGGGATTTCGTCAACGACCAGGTGTGGATTATGACGAAACCTTTTCTCCAGTGGCTATGCTTAAGTCCATCCGGACCTTACTTGCCATTGCTGCATACCATGACTACGAAATCTGGCAAATGGATGTTAAGACCGCCTTTCTAAACGGTGATTTAGAAGAGAGCGTGTACATGACTCAGCCAGAGGGCTTCGTAGATAGTGGGAGCAGCGGAAAGGTGTGCAAGCTGCTTAAATCCATTTATGGGTTAAAGCAAGCATCGCGGAGTTGGAACATCTGTTTTGATGTTGTAGTCAAAGAGTTTGACTTCATTAAAAATATAGATGAACCTTGTATCTATAAGAAGGTAGCAGAGGGTAAGCTTGTCTTCCTCATATTGTACGTGGATGACATACTCTTGATAGGAAATGATATTCCTATGCTGCAATCAGTCAAGCTCTTCTTATCACAGAGATTCTCAATGAAAGATCTAGGTGATGCCTCCTGCATATTGGGAATCATGATCTATAGAGATAGATCTAAACGGATACTGGGATTGTCCCAATCCAGGTACATTGACACCATACTGAAGAGGTTTAGTATGAAAGAATCCAAGCGTGGGAACCAACCCACGATCTCTAGACTCACTCTCTCCAAAGAGATTTCTCCCAAGACTGATTTGGAGAGAGCTCGCATGCAAGGGATACCCTATGCTTCGGCAGTAGGCTCTATCATGTATGCGATGCTATATACCAGACCCGATGTAGCATACTCACTAAGTGTAGTGAGTCGGTATCAAGCAGATCCTGGAGAGAGTCACTGGACAGCTGTGAAGAACATTCTTAAGTACTTACGAAAGACTAAGGAGATGTTCTTGGTGTATGGTAACGGAGAACTCCAGGTGGAGTCCTTTACCGATTCCAGCTTCCAGAGTGATAAGGACGACTCTAAGTCGCACTCGGGTTTTGTCTTTACCCTCAATGGAGGGGCGGTATGTTGGAAGAGTTCCAAACAGGATACCGTTGCAGACTCGACGATGGAGGCTGAATACATCGCTGCCAACGATGCTGCCAAGGAGGCTGTCTGGATAAAGAAGTTCATTAGTGAACTTGGTGTGGTTCCATCTATTGAGCATCCAATACCTCTGTATTGCGATAACAATGGAGCTGTGGCTTTGGCCAAGGAACCCAGATCCCATCAGAAATCCAGACATATTCTGAGGCGGTATCACCTGATCAGGGAGATAGTTGATCGCCGGGAGATCGAGGTCAGGAGAGTAGATACGAAGGACAACACTGCGGATCCATTCACGAAGGTTATTCCCCAGATACAGTTTGAGAGATTATTCGGGATGCTAGGTATGAGATACTACAGCAGCTGGCCTTAGTGCAAGTAGGAGACTGTTAGTTATGTATATGCCCTAGAGGCCATTGTTGTACATATGATGTATATTATAATGGATGCTTGGATATATAGAGAGATGACTTTCTTGCTCGTCATGATAGTATGCTATTTGGTTTCACTTTATCTTAACATGTTGACTTGTACTGGTTTACTGTTTTTCTCTCACATGTTGATAAAGCCCTTAGGATCTATACTCGACTACTGGGACTATGATGAGATCATACTAGTGGGGCCATGGTAGTCGATGAGTACATCCTATAACTGTTCCTAGTCGAGGGTATATCGAGACAGGGCATCGATACACCAGAGTAGACTAGCGTATACGCATCTTGACCCATATGATGGGCGATGGATGATCCCATATCCATCGGTGTTTGACATCAGAGATGGTGTACGGGTGCTTAGTGGAGACTGGGTACACTGGACGGACTCGCCGAGAACTCCCAGATGGTGATATACCACACGTCAGATGGCAGTTCTCTGGTGACACTGGTACAGGGTAGTCTGTAGACCCAAGATCGTCATGGAGTCTTGTGTGATTCCCACTGTGCTTTGATTTCCACCTTACCATGTTCAAGAGGGCGTGCAAAACGGTGGCTTTTGGGTACAGTCCCGAATCACATGGAGGCAATAAGCGATAGGAGGGGATTCGTCTCTCCCGTTATAGGGAGTTGATGTTGTGCTGTGTTCGATTGGCTATAACTGGAAGTCCCTGGCCAGGGCTGATATAGAGATTTACTGGTAAGTGTTACTAGTAGTTTCTCGACCCGTTATGAGCCACACATCGACACGACTTATCGGTTACTGGGGTCTGACGTTTACCACCCCTAGACTTGATATGCGACATATCAGACGAACAGACCGGACTGTACGGGAGTGTTACTGATTGGATTCATAGGAGAACGCACAGGCTAGCTTGTTGATCTTCTGATCGCTCAATACCTGGGTGGCTGTTACGTTTAGCTGACCGCTTGCAGCTTGTGGGTGTTTGATATGATCATCACCTGCTACAGGCGTATTGACGATTCTTCAGAGTCCTACACAGAGGTTTCTTGGCTCAGGCGAAACGGAGTAGAGGCACATATATGATATGTCCAGGACCGAGAATAATGCGATATGAGATACCGTATTATATTCTCGCGATATTTAGATATGAACCGGGACATCGGATCAAGTGTTGATTCGATGAATCGGTACATGATATATTAGTCGGTAATATTCGATATAGCCGGATCGTCGGATCAAGTGTTGATTCGATGATTTAATGTATAATAATATATTTGATATATTGTATTACATTATCTAATATTGGCTCGCTTTATTATTTCATTTTCTCACTGGTTGATACATTGATATATATGCGTTATATGTTAATTGTATTACTTTCTTTTGTTGCAAATATATAATATATATGTGATATATATTATTGTGACATGATATGATTTATTATTAAACATGTTTAAGGATGATTAAAAGGGATTAGGGTTTGATTAGGGTTAGCTTCTTCTTGCACCTTCTAGAAGCTTTGTTTTTTGTCATGCTTAAGATATTATGGTTGATATTTTTGCATGACTCATAACTTAACCTAATCAAACCCTAACTCTAGTTTATTCTCTACAAACTCTTAGCCATTCATCCTTGACCATGGTTCAATAATCAATCATATACTTTTCTTTTCTATTCATCACAAAAGGAATTATCATTTCCATTATCATCTTCTTCTCTCTTAAAATTTGAGCTCACTAGAAATTCCATTTGTGATGATAAATTATGAGAAAGTGAATTAAAAAGAAAGCATAAATACTACTCCCTCATCCTCATCTCATCTAGCCCATGAGATTAGGGTGCTCATCTCTTTAGAGTGAGAAAGCTTGGGTTATTGCAACTTCGACGTAGATCATCGGAGATTTGGAACACTTCAAGCTAGCATGGATCGTTCGAGTCGTAGAGGAGTCCGGGAGATCGTGGATCGCGGCAAAGGGACTTCTACTCGGAGCTTGTGAAGCGAAGGAGCGGACTACAAAGGTTGTAATCCCTCACACTTAGATAAAAAGATGTTATCTTGCATGCTTAACCCTAATAATTTAGCAAAGATCCCGGCTTTGGGTTGTTCGGCACGTTTAAATTTTTATCCGGGCATGTTTGATGCCTTATGAACCTTCACAAGAGTGCCTAGGAACCCAACAATACTATTGAGGCGAGATTACCGACTATATATATATGTATATCGACTCAGATTTAGGTGGTTTCCATGCCCCTCCCGATTGATTTGATAGTTGGGTTCGTAGTTCGCATAGTAGGCATTAGTCTTGACCCGAGTCATACCTATTTCAAAACTAACGAATCAGGGATATTTTAAAGATAGGCAAAAAGGGATTCTGCGGATATTTTCAAGCGACGCATCTTTTCTTAAAACACCGTAGCCCTTATTTTACCAAAAGCCCTGATTCGTCTTATTTCAAAAGGCAAGGTTGCATGATATATTTATTGAGGCAGGTTCTTTACTGTTGCGCTGATTATTCGATTCCGCATATTCATGCTATTTGCATTGCATCGCTTGTATTGTTGATATATTACAGTCATACTGTTAGGACACCAGTACTATTATCGATGATGCGTATGTTCCACGTACACATGTTTGCCGGCTCACACACTTCATCATCGATAATTGCCATGTCACTACACTGTAGTACTGTTGCATTCAGTGTATATTGCTTACATTTCTTTACATGTCGCATACATCATGCTTTCTGATTATACGCATTGAGATATGTTGTTTCCATGATATTTCTGGTATTTGGGAACCGTAGGTGTTTCAAAAGGAGAATATGTAATTGTTTTAAAAACCCGGTTACCCTTGAGATGATATTTCAGTGCGTCCACCATGTGTTTTCTCGGTGCTGAGAGCGACATGTGAAACCTGATTCGAGGAGGCGGAAGAGGCCGATTGCGGGTACATGGTGGACCCGGTATGGTTCCCCGGGGCAAGAAATATTTTTCGTGGAGTAGACGATGAGCCTGGCAGGGTGGCGAGTACCTACCGGTGATTGGTTGGACTTGGCGGTTATCCGGAGGATACTGACCAGAGTCGATAGATGGATATGGGCGTACTGCCGGGGCCGAGGGCCGATACCGCAGACAGAGCCCGTGGGCCGATCCGGACTGACGGAGCCCGATATATGAGGATTTACGTGCCGATGCTGGGCACAGTTTTCATGATGTTTTTGAGTGTCGATGCTGAGCACTCCGGTTCCATGATTTTGACGTGTCGCGAGGGACACAGATGGTTTATATCATTATATTCCTATGCGCATGCTTTATGATATTTACATGCATGATGGTTATTGTCATTGGGTGACGAGTGGACGGGATCCACGTACATGCAGATTTGATTACATTGATCATACCTCACATTTATGATATGCTATTACCTGAGGCACTGGCACGAGCACTTGGCACTACACTCATGCATAGAGATTACCTTGCCAGTTTAGCATGCTTCAGATTTATTCATATTGAGGTTTATTTATATCTGATCGTATTGACCTAGGATGGGTCATACATTCGATCTCTGCTTGTAGATATTGTCTATTCACGAGTTGGCAACTCACCCCCGTTGTGCCACAGTTCTTGCAGGTTTTGCCGTACAGATTCCATAGCGGCATTTCTGGCACACTGCTTCCTTATGGATGACTTGCTTGGATAGGTGGGTTCTTTTGTATCAAAACCGCCATTGTACATGTATTATTCATTGTATCTAGAATTCCATCAACCAAAACTTGTATATTGTTTCAGACTTAGAAAACAGTATTGTATTATTTCAACCTTAGAGTCGCGCTTGTAGTATTACGGTTTTCTGGCAGTTTGAGTTTCTTTTTGGGTTTTGATCCTCGCCCTTTGGCGTTGTATATTATTATTGCTTGCGTGGTTGTGACCGTCGATTGACGAAGAGCTAGCTCCCGCTTGGGGATGCCTTTTATCATTTCATATATATTATTCATTGTACCCTGTTCGGGGCCAATTTTTACAAAGGAAACTCTGCCGAAATTTTCAGGAAAAGTTACACATTTTAAAAATGCATATTCGGCTTAGTTATTTAAAAACTTCGATTTTCGAAACAAGATTTCTTTACTTCTTAAAACCAGTTTTCCTTATTTACTCCTTAATTTTAGATTTCTGGGCTTTTGGCTTACTTAGATTAGATGGGGTCCTATAGACTTCATATGGTTCAAGGGCTAGTCACGCGCTCTTTCGGGTCGTGACAAAGTTGGTATCAGAGCGCTATGTTGACCTTGGTTCGAGTTTAAGTTTGACTATGTGGAGCCTAGGGCGTTATCTATATACGGAACTCGGGCTTGACCTTACGGAACTTAGAATTAGTCGAGGGGGTATTATACCCGAACTTTCGTCGCATAGGATGACCCTTGGTTGATGGAGTAGGTAGCTTGAGTAGAGAGATGTACCGTACGTATGTTCTGCGACATACTAACGACACGCCACTCCGCTTAAGAAACCTTAGGATGTACATTTCCTTGCACCGTATTATATTCCTTCCTATGATCTATCCTTATCGATACTGGTTATGGTTTTGCTGCCGCGATTGCACGGGCAGAGTGAGCTACGGCTTGAGTTTTGTCAGCATGAGCTCGTCGTGGACGAGGACTGACCAGGGCGTGATTTCCAGATACTTACGATTGCAAATTGAGGAGTCGTCTTATTGTGTTTTCGCGCCATGAGCGTTGGATTGATCGCTTTTACGAGATTTCCGGATGTGCTGATCGGCACCAGAGGATTGAGCCACTGATAGAGGCCAGCCAGGATGTGATGACCGTTGATATTATCGCTTATCCAGGACGATTGAGGCGTTGTCCAGCGCACGGACGAAGGAGCCAGTTGTTGCTGTGGAAGATGAGATATCGCCCAGATGATTGGAGCTACTGCAGCATGAGCATATTCTTAGAGATATGATAGTGAGTCGCTAGCCACCGAGGATTAATGACAAGGACATATGGTCCGTTTGCTTACCCGATGCAAGGTCATCAGATAGATTGATTCCAGCTAGAGGCGACTTCACGCAGATTCGTTGAGAGTCGATTGAGAGGATCGAATGTCAGGAACCCATTTTCCAAGTTTAAAGTATTCGGAAAGACATGCAAGCGATTCTATGGACCCTCTAGAAGAATGAAACCCTAACTCGACATAATGACCGTGTGAAAGCCTTTGAACCTTAGGGTTTGCGGCAGTTCCGTGGCGCCATTAGTGAGGCTTGGGTTTGCCCTTCTACGGCTGGACCACCGATGCTGTGGTATGTACTCGATACTATTAAACTGTACCCGACATGTTGAGCTCTTAGGGGATTATGAGGTTCTGACGAGTCGATCGGACGATTCGACATCATTCGGATATCATGTGATATGACACTGCTTGGGTGACTCCAGATATGAGCGTAGCCGTTGGAGCGCAGTCTGTGTAGCCACGATGAGATGAGTCCGAATCAGTCGATATTGAAGCAGAGTGAAGTAAAGAGTTCGCATGAGATTTCGACAAGATGACATTCCACTCCACTGACATCAGAGATGCGATATGCACGCTGAGGACGTGATCGGCTAGATATCTCCTACTGAGTGACGAAGATACCGAGTTCATGATTTCGAGTCCGTATTAGAGACTTCGGATGGACCGTAGCCGAGGACATTGCAGTGCGCAGATAGAGACGCGACGTCGAAATGGACGATGATACAGACAAGCGGGACAAGAAGTTCGTGCGAGATGCAGACGAGCTGTTACTATTGGAGATAGTGCCCTCAGAGTCGATTATTGGATCACAGGCATGTGATTGCAATGATTGAGGAAGGACCTATCCCGGTAGGACAGTCTTACTCGAGATGATAGTATGCTATCTGGTTTACCTTTATCATCGTGTACCGCTTTAGGTGACCTGACATGTCGCTATTGCACGTTGATAGAGCCCCTAGGATTCTTGCTTGACTGCCAGCAGTATGAGGGCGATCATATAAGTGAGAGCTGGAGTCTATAAGCACATCCTTAAAAGGTCCCTAGTCGTAGGAGTCTCGAGACAGGGCATCGATTCTCCAGAGTAGACTAGTGTATACAGTCGAGACCCCGACGAGGGGCGGTGGCCAGTCTCATAAGCCACTGGTGTCAGTTGGTTCACCTAAGATGTATACAGGTGCTCATTGGGTTATGAGTACACCGGACAGGACTCGCCGGGAACATGCTAGTTGGTCTTATACCTGACGTCAGATAGCAGTTCCCAGGTGACATGTGTACAGGTTAGTTCATCGACCTGGGGATCATCATTTGTCTGGTGTGAGTTCCCACTGTGCTTTGATTACTATCCTACCACGGCTTAAAGGAGTCGTGCAAACAGGTTTTAGTTGGGTACAGTCCCGAGCCACATGGAGGCAGTAAGCGGATCTTCAGGGGTTCGTCTCTCCCGGTATTGGGGGTGAGGTCGCGCTGTGTCTAGGAGAGCCATTACACGAAGTCCTTGGCCAAGGCAGGAGATTTACTGGTAGGTATTCCAGTAGTATCTCAGGGTGTTCTGGGCTACACTCCGACACGACTTGTACCGCTTTTGGGGGTCTGACTTTTACCAACCCCCTAGGCCCGCCATGCGATGCTCATAGACGAACGGACCGGACTGTACGGATATTGTCACTGACAGGCTCAGTAGGGTGTCAGGATGAGTTCGCTCATCGACGTCCCTTTTGGTCAATAGCTGGTGGCCCGTCACGTATTGGCTTATACCTCTGACGTGCTAGTGGTTAAATCCATAGCCATAGTATTGACGAGTCTTTAGAGTCCACCACACTTTCAGTTACTCAAGTTTCGGGCGAAACGCTGTAGAGGCCGTATGGAGATATGGCAGGGTTCGATCAGATACGTGCGGTATTGCACGGATCGTGATCGGACGGTTTTTACTAGCCGGCTTTGGCTTAAGCCGGATCCTAGTATTTGATAGTGTGGTTTTGTCTCTTTGCATTTGTGTTCAGTGGGAATACAAATGCGGGCATGTATTTGCAGTATCGGGGTTTTCCTGTAATTTATTACGGGGCCAGTTTTCTAGAGTTTCCAGTTTGCATTCCGTTCCGGCCGGTTTTCCTTTGTTCTTTCCCGGCCGGACTTTTCCGATGGAGGGGGTTATTTGCAAGTTTGCAAATAACACTTTGTGGAGGGGTTTCTTGCAAATGTATTGATTATGATGGCATCTTTTCTTTTCAACCATCATTTGATTCTCTTTACATCACTAAATGGTGATTAGAGTTTGATGTGAGTTTGTTATGATGATGTTTGGTTATGGTCACCCTTTCTCTTTTCCTACACTCACCTCCCTCTTGCTTATGTTTGATTTCCTCCACCATTTTCTCATTAGATGAAAGAAGCCACACTTGAGAGAAGAAGAAGAGAGGGTTTCATTTTGTGCTTGTGGGATTTTTCTTGATCTCATTTCATGCTAGGAAAAATGCAAGCACCATTTTTCCTTATCTAGTTTCCTCCATCATCTTCAAATGGCAACAAAACCCCAAATGAGACATAGCCTCTACACTACACATTCTACAGCAAATCTTGGACGCGTCGGCCAGCCAACTTCGCGCCCGAGTTGCCTCGGTATTGAGGTGGGAGCCCGTAAAAGATGCAGGCGATGTGGTGCCCTTCCGGCAAGGAGGCGACGACCGGAGTTTCCGCAGAAGATCGGGACGACGACGAGAAGACCGGAGAACTCGGATCACTCGGTATATCTCTAACCCGTCTTGTAGTTAGCTAGAACTAGTTTAATGGCCCGATCCGGGTGTTTAGTGCGAGGTGGTGCCGGTTTGCTAAGTTCGCAAAATTAAAGTTTATCACCGCTTCCGCATTAGGCCGTCGGACTGACGGCCGGGGCGCCGCCGTGCACTTACAGTGGTATCAGAGCCTCGCCATTAACATAGTCTAGCTTGGTTTAATGTGTTTTACGTTTCCGATCGAACAAAATCCCAAAACCGCGTTTTCTAGCACTATCAGTTTCTGTCGAAATTTTTTGGAGTCCAAAATTTTTTCAGGTTGTCTCAGAATGATGTGCAGAGAGTTCTAAGAACACTGGAAAAATTTGATGACACGATCCCTCCGTACGACCGCGGAACCGCGGCTATAACCCCTCTTTGGCCGCGGTTCCGCCGCAGGAATGTGGGTTCATGTCTTCGTTTTTTTGCAGTGGGCTTGTGGGCTGAAAATAGGGGTTTTGGAATATTAATATTGGGCCCAGAATTTCTGTGAGTGCTACAGTATTGTTTTGGGGCCCACTTGTTAATTTTTGATCGATCGGATATTTTAAACACATTATTTCACAGTATTTACATTATATCTGCGACCGTGAATGTCACTCGATCGGTAAATCCTATCTAACTGCTATAGCCCGGTTAGACGGATTTGCGAACGTGACTTTCACGTTGATGTTCTGTGTTATGCTGTGATGTTGCGGATTGGTCGTGGGGGATAGCCTGGATGCAATACTAGTACAGTTTTGTTGTATTATGTACATTTGATATTGCGGGGCGAGCGTCCGACATGTGGACTGCCATCACTGCCTGGTTGTATTATTCTTTTGGGGCACGACCTGGTTGCGGTCGATGTACCCGTTGTATGTATATTTTACTTTCTGTACTAGGATTACCCCGCGGAGGGGTGCACGGATAGCCGGGTTCTGGAGGGCAACAAGCCCGCATCTCATGGCATTGGGACGGAGGGGGCTTCACTCTAGAATTGGCGGGCTATTCGCCGCACTCGTAGGGGGTACAGGTTGACCCAGGAGGGGTGCCCAAGTTACCGGATTCCGTGAAGTGCTGGGTGGTCCATTCACGGTGCTGAAAGGGGCTGCCTCGCTTCAGGTTTTGGCGGGTAACTTGCTGCGCCCGTAGGGGTCTAGGATTTCATTACACAGGCTATCCACACGACCAGGGAAACGTCGGGTTTCAGTAGTGGCTCTGTGAAACCCGGGGATCCCAGATATCTGTATTGTTCTGTGATACTGTACATTTCCGTGATGTTGCATTTTTTATCACGCCTTGAGCGAATATAATATATTGGTATATATATTAGTAGATGTTGTATATGTTTTACATCCGCGCTAGTCCAGTCCCCGCTCTGTCGTTAGTTAGCTAACCTAACGGGTAATGACGGGACCCAGTGGCGAATGCGGATGGCATATACGTACATCAGTATATTTTCGTTCTTTGTGGTGTGATCCATTGATGGGATTGCGTTGATTCGGATCAATGCAAGTTAAAACAAAACTATTCTGATGTTGTTGGAACACTTTTCAAAAAGCTGTTATTGCAAGGACGTTCACTTTTGTTTTGCATCGCGGTATTCATTTGGAATATCCTGCTCCTCAGTCGACGAGGCAAGGGCCGAGATCCCTTCACCGGGAGTGACCCCTTGGACAAAAAGTTTGCGTCAGGGCAATGACTTCACTATAGCCGATTACTTTTGCTTTGCATCGTGGTATTCAGTTGGAATATCCTGCACCTCATTCTACGGGGAAAGAGCCGAGATCCCTTCACCGGGAGTGACCTCTTTAGTAAAGGTTTTCGTAACTATATTTTTAAAAGCTATCAGTTTCTTCAACGATATCAAGTTCATTACGTTAAAGGTTTTCGCCAGAAACCATTCGTAGCCCTCCATCATTTCGGTTAAATATTCGGTAGTATTCAAGCTATGTATTTTGACCTCACGCCAAGGCATAGTGATTGGTAGCTGCCGGATATTTATCTGTTGCATAGATAGATGCGTTGGTTTGGGACAGTCGTACTACTATTTTGGCCTACGTCAAGGGTATGTACGGGTGGGTTCAAATTAACCAGGAAAATGATGGGTAGAACTTGACATGTGACTTATGATATTTTGACCTCACGCCAAGGTCATAAGAGCATGGGGTAAAAATCCACATCGAGAGTTTCAAAAGAACTGAAACTTGCCAGATATGCGCATACCTTCTGGAGTATGATAGCGTGAGCGGATTCCGTCACGTTATCTTGCGATGATAGTTGGATCCCGATTCCCACTGATGAGTTGGTTTACTCCTCGGATGATCCCGGCTAATTCTTCTTTGAGGTTTGGAGAAGAATTTGAGGTACAGTGGGAGGTTTTCAGATTAGATAAATTGGTAACCATTCTGATCTAGGATAGAGTGCACGCTGAGTGTTTCTTTTCTCTCTCTCTTTGGCAGCGACTATTGACCCGACCCTAGACTATGACTCAGTGACCAAGTTGACCGAACCTACTTAACACTGGCTTTTGGATTGTCAGAGTTGCAAACCTCATTGCCACTCCTACTTTTACCCTTTTCTCCAGGACACCCCGTATTACTACGAACGTCCACTTCCATTGGACAAAAATCGTATGGTTATATACGAACTCGAAGGAATTCGAGGATGGTTTCTGGTTCTGGAGAAAGCGAATAGGACTATTCAGTTGTCTTTTCTTTTTACCTTCTCTCAGGTTGCGAGCACTCCTTGGTTTAGGAGCAGTACACCTATTACGCAAATTGGATAGTCTTCTTCCAAACCTTAGGCTGGTGCTGAACGGTAGGGAATGAAGAAAACCAATTAGCCTAAATGGTGTACAGAAGGTGTTAAGTTAAGACAAAGAAAGGGATTAGTAAGAGGGCAAAGTAAATTGCGACTGATATTCACGACCAAACCAAGTATTTCTTCGCCAATCCTAAATCACCTTTGTATTTCTCCAGGACACTCCGTATCACTACGAAGATCCACAGTTTATTGGATACTCCATCGTATGGTTATGTACGAACTCGAAAGGAACTTGTTCCAGTTCGGGGATGGATCCTGGTTCAGGAGAAATAGGAATAAAGTACATTCAGGTGTCTTTTATCTTCACCTTCTCTCGCGTTGCGAGTGCTCCTAGGATTAGGACAGTACACCCTTTATGCTTATTGGATAGTCTTCTTCCAAACCATAGGCTGGTGCCGAACGGTAGGGAAGGAAGAAAACCATTTAGCTTAAAGGGGTGTACAGAAGGTAATGACTAAAGACATATAAAGGGATTTGGAGAGGTGGCAAAGAATTATACGGTTATAGTTGTGAATCGGGATAATGGTAGAGGAAATACTAGGAATACCAGGATACCCCATCGAAACATTTCAATGTTTCAGTTCAGCTGTGTACTGTTAAAAGAAAACTGATTTCCCGATTGGACACTTGCTCCAGGGTATGTATTTACCAGGTTTGATTCTCACATCTGTATGGTTTTACAGATGATGAGTGGGAGTAAGTTATTGGGAATAGGGTAATCATCCTCATTATATCGGGATTCGTTGTAATCGGTGATATTTGAGGAGATCATCTGGGCTGTTTGCCGGTCGGCAAATATTTGGTTTTGAATATCCGCTGTTGTGCACCAATTTCAAATTGATATATCTGTACGTCTATTTTCATAGAGTGAGATATACCTTTTGATATTATGTCGATGGCATTTACCTATATCAGTGGATGGTTAGGTAAGGAGCATTAAACAGCGGTGTAATTCTTCTTAACCATAAGTACAGTTTTCAACCTACGACACACAGTGAAAGAGTTGTTAGACTCAGCGGACTTATACAGAGTATTGTATATTGTCCAGTGTCCATTAGGACAAAGGGGTTGGTCCTCATACTATATTCTGTTTACTTTTAACTTCTCTAGTTCTTAGACATGTGTTTCGTAGAAACACAGGGTCTAAGTTTTGAGGAGTTATAGGTATTTGAATAGAGTAGAGAACCAGGTGTAGCAAGTATCGGGATTCTTCAAAGTGATCGAAGATGTAGATACTTTTGTATGGTATTCAGCTGATAGTAATGATAAAGAGAAATTGCTTCTCTTTCAGGTTACTCATAATTGGAAGCATTTCTAAGTTGAGTAACGCTGATCGGCCTCTTTCCATTTAGTTGACATGCACTGGAGACAGCTGCATGATTTGAATCTGGTTAAATTAAATCAGTGCCTCTGGTTCTATATTGGATATAGAACAGTTCATATCTTAACGTTGTTAAGGTACGGGGAGTTGTCCGGCTTATGATTAAAACCAGACACTGGACAACTCAAGGCACGTTTCTGTAATGGCTGTTTGTGGGTTGACCCAAGCTATGACGAGGGTTGACTTTCTACCATCTGGCAGATCAATAGAAATATTGTTCTAGACTCGCCACAGTTTTATTAAAAATGGATTTTTTCAAAAACAGTAGTGGGAGTATGGTAGAACTGGAAGTGATTCCAGAACCGCAAACGATTACTGAAGATTTGATAAGGAACCTAAAGATTCAATCTGATTTGACATTCCATTGGCCACTCCGCAGATAAGGTGGGTAACTTCAGGCACCCGAGAGGTACTCCGGTAGCCTCAAGGACGGTGACAGGGAAGTTCTTTTTTACCCACACTTGCCATTGTTGTTGTTCCAGGCTGCGAGACCCGGCAGGAGGATGAGTATAGCGTCGTTCTAAACTAGCTTTAGAAGTGCACATCTATATGACTCTGCCAGAGGGTTGTCGTAGTCAGTGGGAGCAGCGGAAGGATTGGTGGACATAAGGCTTATGTCTATTTATAGACCAAAGCAGATATAGCGGAGATAGATCATCTATTTCTGATGTGACAGTCATGGGTTTGACATCATCAGAATAGGGGATGGATCTATTGAGAAGGTAGTAGGGTGTGATATCTGGGTTTTGGATGACATACACAAAGTAGGAAGTGACATTCCTATACTACGATCGGTTATACTTTGGTCGTCACACAGTGGTTTCTCCACAAGGGACTTGGACATTATATAAGACATACTGGTTACTAGATCTATAGTTTTAGATCTAGATTTGGGTGGTTTCCCAATCTGGGTACTTAGACAGCATTCTAAGAGTATTTAGAATGGACGACTCCTAGCATGGTAGTGTACCTGCAGGTAATGGAGTCACCCTCTCTAAAGGTGTCTTACGGACTAAAGGGGAGAGGGATGTGCATGATTGGCAGATCACTTGCTCAGGCAATTGAGTCAATCATGAGATATCAAGTACCACACCAGATGTTGTTCTTGCACTAGATGCAATAAGTTGACATTGATCCAATCCTGTAGAAACAGTCGGAAGCAGTTTTAGAACATAAGTGAATGTTCTAGGGATATGATAACGGCTGCCTCCTTTAGGAGACGGTTATCATTCCAGGCTTCCAAGGTGACCTGGACGACAAGGAGGTTGTCAGAGTTATAGTTTTTCCCTCTAACGAGGGGCAGTATTTTGGACAGGTGGTCCAAAGCAATACTGAGGGTGGCATGGCGCAGGATACTGATTAAGTTCAGTTGACGATACAGTCTAAGAAGTTTGGATTTGGAGTTCATTTATGAGCTAGGTCCCATCAGACATCCAGACATTCTAAGACAGATATTGCTCATTTCGGGAGATGGCTTTCTCCGCGAACTTGAGATAGAGAGAGACATAGAAAGAAACATCTAGGAGGATCCACTCACTGAGGCTATTCCTCGAACGCAATAGTTTCACAAACGGATTTTGTGAGACTGACTAGTAGGGGAGTTGGGTGTTCGGTATCACACAGGCTGTGAGTATGCGACATCGCAATAATTAGCCTTGAGTGCAAGTGGGAGATTGTTGGAGATAGTGCCCTCAGAGTCGATTATTGGATCACAGGCACGTGATTGCAATGATTGAGGGAGGACCTATCCCGGTAGGACAGTCTTACTCGAGATGATAGTATGCTATCTGGTTTACCTTTATCATCGTGTACTGCTTTAGGTGACCTGACATGTCGCTATTGCACGTTGATAGAGCCCCTAGGATTCTTGCTTGACTGCCAGCAGTATTAGGGCGATCATATAAGTGAGAGCTGGAGTCTATAAGCACATCCTTAAAAGGTCCCTAGTCGTAGGAGTCTCGAGACAGGGAATCGATTCTCCAGAGTAGACTAGTGTATACAGTCGAGACCCCGACGAGGGGCGGTGGCCGGTCTCACAAGCCACTGGTGTCAGTTGGTTCACCTAAGATGTATACAGGTGCTCATTGAGTTATGAGTACACCGAACAGGACTCGCCGGGAACATGCTAGTTGGTCTTATACCTGACGTCAGATAGCAGTTCCCAGGTGACATGTGTACAGGTTAGTTCATCGACCTGGGGATCGTCATTTGTCTGGTGTGAGTTCCCACTATGCTTTGATTACTATCCTACCACGGCTCAAAGGAGTCGTGCAAATAGGTTTTAGTTGGGTACAGTCCCGAGCCACATGGAGGCAGTGAGCGGATCTTCAGGGGTTCGTCTCTCCCGGTATTGGGGGTGAGGTCGCGCTGTGTCTAGGAGAGCCATTACACGAAGTCCTTGGCCAAGGCAGGAGATTTACTGGTAGGTATTCCAGTAGTATCTCAGGGTGTTCTGGGCTACACTCCGACACGACTTGTACCGCTTTTGGGGGTCTGACTTTTACCAACCCCCTAGGCCCGCCATGCGATGCTCATAGACGAACGGACCGGACTGTACGGATATTGTCACTGACAGGCTCAGTAGGGTGTCAGGATGAGTTCGCTCATCAACGTCCCTTTTGGTCAATAGCTGGTGGCCCGTCACGTATTGGCTTATACCTCTGACGTGCTAGTGGTTAAATCCACAGCCATAGTATTGACGAGTCTTTAGAGTCCACCACACTTTCAGTTACTCAAGTTTCGGGCGAAACGCTGTAGAGGCCGTATGGAGATATGGCAGGGTTCGATCAGATACGTGCGGTATTGCACGGATCGTGATCGGACGGTTTTTACTAGCCGGCTTTGGCTTAAGCCGGATCCTAGTATTTGATAGTGTGGTTTTGTCTTTTTGCATTTGTGTTCAGTGGGAATACAAATGCGGGCATGTATTTGCAGAATCGGGGTTTTCCTGTAATTTATTACGGGACCAGTTTTCTAGAGTTGCCAGTTTGCATTCCGTTCCGGCCGGTTTTCCTTTGTTCTTTATAAAGTGAACCAATACTAGCTAATGCAAAATAATATATCAAATATATAATTATACATTAAATCATTAAATCAACACTTGATTTAACGATCCGGTTATATCGCATATAACCGACTAGTATCTAATGTATCGGCTTATCGAATCAATGATTTGATAACTAGGTCATATCGAATATAACCAATCGAAACATTTATCGCGAGAATGAAATGCGGTATCACATACACGCATTATTCTCGGTCCCGCACATATCTCATATGCGCTCCTATTTCGTTTCGCTTGAGCCAGGAAACCTCTGTGTAGGACTCTAAAAACTCGTCAATACGCCGGTAGCAGATGATGATCATATCAAGCACCCACAAGCCGCAAGCGGTCTGGTAAACGTAACGGCCATCCGGGTATTGAGCGATCAGAAGAACGACGAGCTAGCCCGCTCACACTCCTGTGAATCCAACCAGTAACACTTACCGTACAGTCCGGTCTGTTCGTCTGATATGTCGCATATCAAGTCTAGGGGTGGTAAACGTCAGACCCCAATAACCGATAAGTCGTGCCGATGTGAGGCTCATAACGGGTCAAGAAACTACTGGTAACACTTACCAGCAAATCTCTGATCAGCCCTGGACAGGGACTTCCCTGTTACGGCCAATCGAGCACAGCGCAACATCAACCCCCAATACCGGGAGTGACGAAACCCCTCCTATCGCTCATTGCCTCCATGTGACTCGGGACTGTACCCAAAGACCACCGTTTTGCACGCCCTCATGGACGTGGTAAGGTGGAGATCAAAGCACAGTGGGAATCACACAAGACTCTATGACGATCTCGGGTCTACAGACTAACCTGTACAAGTGTCACCTGAGAACTGCCATCTAACGTGAGGTATAATACCATCTGGGAGTTCTCGGCGAGTCCGTCCAGTGTACCCAGTTTCTACTGAGCACCCGTATACCATCTCTGATGTCAAACACCAATGGATATGGGATCATCCATCGCCCATCTCATGGGTCGAGAAGCGTATACGCTAGTCTACTCTGGTATATCGATGCCCCGTCTCGATACACCCACGACTACGGACCTTGAAGGATGTACTTATGGACTACCATGTCCCCACTAGTATGATCTGCATCATAGTCCAGGTAGTCAAGTACACATCCTAAGGGCTTTACCAACATGTAACCATAAGACAGTTTAAAGAGACTAGTGTACATGTTAAGATAAAGAGTAATCAGATAGCATACTATCATATCGAGCAAGAAAGTCATCTCTATATATGTCCAAGCATCCAATATAATATACATCATCTGTACAATACTGGCCTCTAGGGCATACATACAACTAACAATCAAGTACCACACCAGATGTAGTTTTTGCACTTGATGCGATAAGTTTATATTAATCCAATCCTGAAGAAACATAAGGAAGCAGTTTTAGAACATAAGTTCTTGTTCTACGGATTTGATGGCGGCAGCCTCCTTCGGGAGACGGTTATCATTCCAGGCTTCCAAGGTGACATGGATGACAAAGTGATTGTCAGAATTATAGTTTTCCCTCTGACGAGGGACAGTATTATGGACAGGTGGTCCAAGAGGATACTGTGGGAGGCATGGTGCTGGATATTGATTAGGTTCAGTTATCGATACAGTTTAAGAAGTTTGGATTTGGAGTTCATTTATGAACTAGGTCCCATCAGGTATCCAGACATATTCTAAGACAGGTATTACTCGATTCGGAAGATGGCTTTCTCCGCGAATTTGAGATTTAGAGAGATATAGAAAGAAACATCATGGCGGATCCACTCACTGAGGCTATTTCTCGAACACAAGAGTTTTACAAATAAGCTTTGTGAAACTGATTAGTAGAGGAGTTAGATGTTCGGTATCACACGGGCTGTGAGTATGTGACACCGCAATAATTAGCCTTAAGTGCAAGTGGGAGATTCTTGGAGATAGTGCCCTCAAAGTCGATTATTGGATCGCAGGTACGTGATTGCAATGATTGAGGCAGGACCTCTACCGATATGACAGTCTTGCTCGAGATGATAGTTTGCTATCTGGTTTGTCTTTATCATCGTATACATGCTTTAGTTCACTATTTCATGATAATAGAGCCTACAGGATTCTTGCTTGACTACCAGCAGTATGATGGCGATCATATACGTGGGAGCTGGGGTCTGTAAGCACATCCTTAAAGTGTCCCTAGTCGTGGGAGTTTCGAGACAGGGCATCGATACTCCAGAGTAGACTAGTGTATACAGTCGAGAACCCGATGAAGGGCGGTGGCCGGTCTCACAAGCTACTGGTGTCGGTTTGATCACCTAAGATGTATACAGGTGCTCATTGGGTTATGAGTACACCGGACATGACTAGCCGGGAATATGCTTGTTGGTATTATACATATCGTCAGATTGCAGTTCCCTGGTGACATGTGTACAGATTAGTTCATCGACCTGAGGTCGTCGTTTGTTTCGTGTGAGTTCCCACTGTGCTTTGATTTCTACCCTACCACGGCTCAAAGGAGTCGTGCAAACCGGTCTTTTTTGGGTACAGTCCCAAGCCACATGGAGGCAAGTGAGCGGATTGGCAGGGGATTCGTCTCTCCCGGTATTGGGGGTGAGATCGCGCTGTGTCTAGGAGAGCCATTACACAAAGCCCTCGACCGAGGCAGGAGATTTACTGGTAGGTACTCCAGTAGTATCTCAGGGTGTTCTGGGCCACTCTCTGACACGACTTATACTGCTATTGGGGGTCTG
The DNA here is from genome assembly GCA_030015575.1 of Agapanthus africanus. NCBI lineage: Eukaryota > Viridiplantae > Streptophyta > Magnoliopsida > Asparagales > Amaryllidaceae > Agapanthus > Agapanthus africanus. The sequence goes on from CM057343.1 coordinate 465,446,596, forward strand.
ACGTTACCAGCCCCTAGGCAGATATGCGATACTCATAGACGAACGAACCGGACTGTATGTATATTGTCACTGTTAGGCTCAGTAGGGTTTATGGATGAGTTCGCTCGTCAGCTTCCCTTCCAATCAATACATAGGCAAACCGTTACGTACAGCCAGTACCTCTGACGTGCTAGTGGTTATACCCAGTGCCAGTGTGTTGATGAGTCATTAGAGTCCCCCACAGAAACTTTCCCAAGTTCAGGCGAAACGTTGTAGAGGCCGTATGGTTTTATGGCAAGGTTCGGAAAATGCACGTGCTTTTTCGCACGTGTCATATTTCGGGCAGATAATACTGGTCGGCTTTAGTTTAAGCCTGATCCGAGTATTATACTGTGTAGATATAATATCTTTGTCTCAGTTGCATTTGTATTCGGTCGTAATACAAATGCGGGTATGTTTATACTGTTACGGGGTTATCCTGAAATTCGTTTCAGGATCACTTTTGGAAGTTGCCAGTTTCCTGTTTTCTATCACCCGTCTTTAACATTCGGTTAAAGATGGATTTATCTTTTCTTGAGATGAGTGTGGAAGCTTCTAGATGGTGACTAGGATGATGAGGTGGCTTGTGACTCATTTGTTCATTAATGGTGCATTAATGAAAGGGTGACTAAGGTTAATGAGTCATTCTTTACATTAATGTGTTCATACTAGGTGTTTAAGTGAGTCATTGATAAGATTTATCTTTATGGTCACCATCCCTCTTCCTACACTCACCCCCCTTTCCTATTTAGTGGCCGGCCACCTCTTGGTGGAGGTTTATGGTTGTTGTTTTGAAAAGATATAAGTTTTGATGCATAGAAATTAGATGTGATCGGTTTCTCTTTTTCACCCGATCCAAAAGGCAACTTCATTAACCGTTCGTCTATAGCTTTGGACGTAACGAGACAAAGTGTTCTACTCATTCTCTACATCAATCTTGATCATCTCTTTTAGCAAACTTGATGATCGAGTTGCCTCGGTTCAGAGGCGGGAGCCCGTTTAAAGATCCGTCGACGTGGTGCCACATGGACGAGAAGACTGGAGATTCAGGAGATCGGAACAGCCGCAACAAAGTGTGGGATGATGGTTGAAGACCGAAGGACTCGGATCGTTTGGTATAACTCTTCTACCCACTTTGTAGTTTGTTAGTTTAGCTTTAATGGCAGATCCAGGTTATAGTACGCGATAGCGCCAGTTGTAAAAAGTTTTTTGTTCCGTATTTGGCGTCTGTTAGACGGCCGGGGCGCTACCGTGGACTTACATTTTCATGTTTCAATTAAACTGTGCATTGTTAATTAAAAACTGATTTCCCAATTAAACGCTTGCTCCAGGGTATGTATTTACCAAGTATGCTTCTCACATCTGCATAGTTTTTCAGATAATGAGTGGGAGTAAGTTATTGGAAATCAGGTGATCATCCTCATTATATCGGAATTCGTTGTAATTGGTGATATTTGTGGAAATCGCCTGGGTAAAGTTTTTAACCTACGATGCATAGGTTTTGAGTTATTCAACTCAGCGGACTTATACAGAGTATTGTATGTTGTCCAGTGTCCATCAGGACAAAGGGGTTGGTCCTCGTACTATATTCTGTTTACTTGTAATTTCTCTAGTTTTTAGACAAGTGTTTCGTAGAAATACAATGTCTAAGTTTTGAGAAGTTGTGGGTATAGGAATAAAGTAGAGAACCAGGTGTCGCAAGTATCGGGATTCTTCAAAGAAATCGAAGATGTAGATTCTTGTGATTGGTATTCAGTTGATAGTAATGGTTTTGAGAAACTTGTTTCTCTTTCAGGTTACTCATAATTGGATGGATTCCTAAGTTGAGTAATGCTGATTAGCCTCTCTCCATTAAGTTGATATGCACTGGAGACAGCTGCATGATTTGAATCTGGTTCCAATTAAATAAGTGCCAAACTTTCTATATTGGATATAGAATGCTTCATATCTTAACGATATTAAGGTAAGGGGAGTTGTCCAACTTATGCTTAAAACCAGACATTGGATAACTCAAGGCACGTTTTTGTAATGACAGTTTGTGGGTTGACCCTAGCTTTGACGAGGGTTGATTTTCTACCATCGGGAAGATCAATAGTGATATTGTTCTTGACTCGCCACAGTTTTAATAAAATGTTTTTCAGAAAACAGTAGTGGTGGGTAACCTCAGACAGGTTTGACATTCCAATAGCCACTCCACAGATATGGTGGGTAACCTCAGACACCCGAGAGATACTCCGGTAGCCTCAAGGACGGTGGCAGGGAGGTTCTTGTTTACCCAGACTTGACACTACTGTTGTTCCAGGCTGTGAGACCCGGCAGGAGGTTAAGAATAGCGTCGTTCTAAACTAGCTTTAGAAGTGTACGTATATATATTATTCTGCCAGAGGGTTGTCGTAATCAGTGGGAGCAGCGGAAGCATAGTGAGCAAGCAGCTTATGTCTATTTATAGGCTTGAGCAAATATAGCAGAGATTAGATCATCTAATTTTGATGTAGAAGTCATGGCTTTGACTTCATCAGAATAGGAGATGGATCTGTTAAGAAGGTAGTAGGGTGTGATGTCCTGGTATTTGGATGACATACACAGAGTAGGAAGTAAAATTCCTATACTACGATCGGTTATGCTGTGCTCGTCACACAGTTGTTTCTCCACAAAGGATATGGATATTTGACATTCTGGTTACTAGATCTATGGTTTTAGATCTAGATTTGGGTAGTTTCCCAATATGGATACTTTGACAGTGTTCTAATAGTAATTTAGAATAGATGACTCCTGACATGGTGGTGTACCTGCAGGTGATGGAGTCACCCTCTCTAAAGGTGTCTTACAGATTAAAGGGGAGAGGGATGTGCATGATTGGCAGATCACTTGCTTAGGCAATTGAGCCAATCATAAGATGTCAAGTACCATACCAGATGTTGTTTTTGCAACAGATGCGATAAGTTTATATTAATCCAATCCTGGAGAAACATTAGGAAGCAATTTTAGAACATGAATGGATGTTCTATAGATTTGATAACGGCAGCCACCTTCGGGAGACGGTTATCATTCCAGGCTTCAAAAGTGACATGGATGACAGAGTGATTGTCAGAGTTATAGTTTTCCCTCTCACGAGGGACAGTATTATGGACAGGTGGTCCAAGAGGATACTGTGGGAGGCATGGTGCTTGACACCGATTAATTTCAGCTGTCGATACAGTCTAAGAAGTTTGGATTTAGAGTTCATTTATGAACTAGGTCCCATCAGATATCCAGACATATTCTAAGACAGGTATTACTCGATTCGGGAGATGGCTTTCTCCGCGAACTTGAGATTAAGAGAGACATAGAAAGAAACATCAGGGCAGATCCACTCATTGGGGCTATTTCTCGAACACAATAGTTTTGCAAACGAGCTTTGTGAAACTGATTAGTAGAGGAGTTGGATGTTCGTTATCACACGAGCTGTGAGTACGCGACATCGCAATAAAATCCTTAAGTGCAAGTGGGAGATTGTTGGATATAGTGCCCTCTAAGCCAATTATTGGATCGCAGGTACGTGATTGCAATGATTAAGGGAGGGCCTATACCGATAGAACAGTCTTACTCGAGATGATAGTATGCTATCTGGTTTGACTTTATCATCATGTATATGTTGATAAAGCCCATAGGATTCTTGCTTGACTGCCAGCAGTATGATGGCGATCATATATGTGGGAGCTGGGGTCTATAAGCACATCCTTAAAGTGTCCCTAGTCGTGGGAGTTTCGAGACAGGGCATCGATACTCCAGAGTAGACTAGTGTATAAATTCGAGACCCCGACGAGGGGCGGTGGCCGGTCTCACAAGCCATTGGTGTTAGTTGGTTCACCTAAGATGTATACATGTGCTCATTGGGTTATGAGTACACCGGACAGGACTCGCCGGGAACTTGCTGGTTGGTATTATACCTAGCGTCAGATAGCAGTTCCCTGGTGACATGTGTACAGGTTAGTTCATCGACCTGAGGTCATCATTTGTCTCGTGTGAGTTCCCACTGTGCTTTGATTTATACCCTACCATGGGTCAAAGGAGTCGTGCAAACAGGTATTTTTTAGGTACAGTCCCGAGCCACATGGAGGCAGTGAGCAGATCGTCGGGGATTCGTCTCTCCCGGTATTGGGGGTGAGATCGCGTTGTGTTTAGGAGAGCCATTACACGAAATCCCTGGCCAGGGTAATCGAGATTTACTGGAAGGTATTCCAGTAGTATCTCAGGGTGTTCTGGGCTGCTCTCTGACACGACTTATACAACTATTGGGGGTCTGACGTTTACCGGCCCCCTAGGCCCTATATGCGATACTCATAGACGAATGGACCAGACTGTACAGATATTGTCACTGTCAGGCTCAGTAGGGTTTCTAGATGAGTTCGCTCGTCAGCTTCCCTTCCAATCAATACATAGGCAACCGTTACGTACAGCTTATACCTCTGACGTGCTAGTGGTTATACCCAGTGCCCAGTGTATTGATGAGTCATTAGAGTCCCCCACAGACACTTTCCCAAGTTCGGGCGGAACGTTGTAGATGCCGTATGGTTTTATGGCAGGGTTCGGAAAATGCACGTGCGTTTTCGCACGTGTCATTTTTCGGGCAGATAATACTGGTAGGCTTTGTTTTAAGACGGATCCAAGTATTATACTGTGTAGATATAATATCTTTGTCTTAGTGCATTTGTATTCGGTCGTAATACAAATGCAGGTATGTTTATACTATTACGGGGTTATCCTGAAATTCGTTTCAGGATCGCTTTTGGAAGTTGCCATCTACCATGACCGTTTGCGGAACAAAAATTTTTAAAACTGGCGCTAGAACAACCTTATAACCCGGATCTACCATAAACCTAACGCTAGTATACTAAAGAGGAGTTTAGAATGGTTATACCGAATGATCTTAGTCCTTCAGTCTTCTACCATCTTCCTAAGCTCCTAGAGGCCTCCATGATCAAGCTTGATCGCCGGTCTCCCTCCATCAAAGATGATCCACCCGAGGATTTGTAGTTCGAGCTCCAACCTCATAGCCTAGGTAACTAGAGTACCTAGTTCGTTAAACTAGATAGCCTAGAGGATGTAGAGTCTAATGATGGATTAATTTGTCTTCAAAACCTTAGATTTCTCAACACATAAGACTTTTAGGGTGGAGGTAGAAGAAGCAAGCATGAGGAGATGAGAGTGTTGTGAGCTTTTTTCCAACCAAAGAAAAAAGCTAAGTGTTGTGAACTCTAGAATGAAGTCTCACAAAAAATATCTCACAACACAAATATCAAGCATGCTACAATAGTAACTCAAGAGTCATACCATGAGTCACCCCATGAGTCACCAAGTGTGCCATGCTTGAATATTTGCAAGCAACACCTCATCCTCCACCTCATTTAACCATTTGAACAAAATGGTTATAAACAATAATGAGGTGGCATTTTCTAGAAGAACCTTGTAATAAATTACAAGAATACCTCTCACCGTATATACATACCTGTATCTTTATTCCTAAAAATACGAATACAAAGAGATGAAAATAATCCATTAATATAATACTAGGATCCGGCTTAAACCAAAACCCACTAGTATTATCCGTCCGAATCATGATACGTGCAGAAGTGCACGTATATGATCGAACCCTGCCGTAAAACCATACGGCCTCTACGTCGTTTTGCCCGAAGCAGGGAAACCCCCTGTGTGGGACTCTAAAGACTCGTCAATACGCTGGCAGTGAGTTTAACCACAAGCACGTCAGCAGCACTAGCTGTACGTAACAACAACCCAGGTATTGAGCGAAAGGAAAGCCGACGAGTAAACTCATTTGAACCCCTACCGAGCCTATCCGTGACAATCTCCATACAATTCGATCTTTTCATCTAAGAGTATCGCGTATCGAGTCTAGGGGGGTGGATAAAGTCAGACCCCTAATAACGCGATATTTCATGTCGGTATGAAATCCATCACCAACCGATAAACCACCGATCTAAATCAGTAATTCTCGACTACCTTGGCCAAGGATTTCTGGTGATGGCCACCCGTGCACCTTGCGACATCATCCCCTAATACCGGGAGAGACGAATCCCCGACAATCCGCTCACTGCCTCTATGTAGCTCAGGACTGTACCAAACTAAAACCTGTTTGCACGACTCTTTTGAGCCGTGGTAGGGTAGTAATCAAAGCACAGTAGGAACTCACATGAGACAAATGACGATCTTAGGTCGACAGACTAACTTGTACACATGTCACCTGGGAACTGCTATCTGCCAATAAGTATAATTCTAACTAGCATGTTCCCGGCGAGTCCGTCCAATGTACTAATAATCCAATGAGCACTTGTTACTATCTTAGGTGACAAACTGACACCAATGGCTAGTGAGACCGGCCACCGCCCCTCGTCGGGGTCTCGATAAGTACACACGAGTTTACTCTGGAGTATCATTACCCATTCTCGATACTCTCTCGACTAGGGACATTTAAGGATGTGCTTATAGACCACCCAGCTCCCATGTATATGATCACCATCATAATGCTGGTAGTCAAGCAAGAATCATATAGGCTCTATTAACATGTAATAGTGATTTGTAATACCACATAATGCATGTATATGATGATAAAGACAAACCAGATAGTATACTATCATTTTGAGTAAGACTGTTCTATCCGTATAGGTCCTCCCTCAAAAATCATAATCACCTGCCTGCGATTACAATAATTGCCTTAAGGGCACTATAGCCAACAATCTCCCACTTGCACTTAAGGCTAATTATTGCGGTGTCGCATACTCACAGCCTGTGTGATACCGAACACCCAACTTCTCTACTAATTAGTCTCGCAAAGCTCGTTTGTGAAAATATAGAGTTCGGGAAATAATCTCAGTGAGTGGATCCGCTCCAGTGTTTCTATGTTTATCTCTCTCTATCTCAATTTCGCGGAGAAAGACTATCTCCCAAAATGAGCAATACCTGTCTTAGAATTTGTCTGGATATCTGATGGGATCCAGTTCACAAATGAACTCCAAATCTAACAAATTTCTTAGACTGTATCATCCACTAAATTTAATCAGTATCCTGCGCCATACCTTCAACAATATCCGCTTGGACCACCTATCCAACATACTGCCCCTCAAAAGAGGGAAAACTATAACTCTGACAGTCACTCTGTCATCCATGTCATTTTGGAAGCTTGAAATGATAACTGCATCTCGAAGGAGGCTGCCGTTACCATATACCAAGAACATCCACTTATGTTCATAACTACTTCCCAATATTTCTCCAGGATTAGATTAATATATATACTTATTGCATCCTGTGCAAAATCAATATCTGGTGTGGTACTTGACAACTCATGATTGATTCAATTGCCTAAGTAAGAGATATGCCAATCATGCAAATCCCTCTCCTCATCAGTTTATAAGACATCTCTTTAGATAGGGTGACTCCATCATCTGCGGGTACACCACCGAGTCGTCCATTCTAAAACACTTTAGAATAGTGTTAAGTACCCGAATTGGGACACTTCCCAAATCTAGATCTAAAACCATAGATCTAGTCACTAGAATCCCTAATATTTTATCCATATTCTATGTGGAGAAACCACCTTGTGACAACCACAGTATAACTGATCGTAGTATACGAAGGCCTCTTCCTATTAAGTGCATGTCATCCTGTTAAGTACTCGAATTGGAACACTTCCCAAATCTAGATCTAAAATCATAGATCTAGTCACCAGAATACCTAATATTTTGTCCATATTCTATATGGAGAAACCACCTTGTGATAACCACAGTTGTCATGCCCCGCTTCCCGGTGTACGGCGAAAGGGACGGGACTGGTCCGCTACGTATTTACTATGAAGTAAATACGCTAAGCGTATCTAAGCAATATAAAAGTAAGCACAAGAGACAAGAGATATAAACTGAACAGCAACTTTATTTATTAACATTCTTTTGTACAATGCATGAAAAGTAAATACAACTGAATAAAAAGCAATGCCTAAACAATGGCATAGCAGAAATGAAAGTACTGAATGGAAAGTGTACAATGACTAGAGCTCGGGGTCTTCACTGAACTGGTCCAAGTCTTCAACAGTGTGCTCGATCTCTCACGGGTCCAAATGTAACATTTCGAAAAATATAAAATATTATTTTTGGGAATTTAATATTAAAATAATATTTTTCCCGAAAACTGCCGATTTGTGAAATTGGGGTTTTCGAAAAAGGTATAAATATATACCAATAATTATGAAATAAATAGAAATTAAAATGATTTATTCATTTAATAATATAATTAAAGGATTTGGCATTTTAAAAATTTATTATACGCAGTTTCGATAAAAACCCGATTAGTGCACTGCTAATCGCGATTAAGCCAAATCCGCGTTTTTACAGTTTCCATGGTTAGTGCACCATGACATGTCCATTTTTACACCTGTTTCATTTCATTTGGGCTTTAAATTATGGTTTTGGTGGAGAGAAAAGAAAAAAGAAAAAGGAAAAAAGTCAAGGGAGACATAATGATTAGGTTAGGTGGGCTTTTGGAGAGAGAGAGAGTGTAAATTGTGAGAGAGAGGGAGGGGGGCTGCTGCCATTTTTGAATCCCCATCATATTTTTCATCTTCCTCTTCATCTCCTCAACTCCAAAAACCCTCCACAAAAATCTATAGATCCATCTCCAACCATGCCCCAAAACCCTACACACCCTTCACAAATATTAATCCCCTCTTCAACCTCTACACGATGGACCGAGTAAAATGGGATTTTGACGACGTTGGGAAGTTAGTGCTGCCTAGAGTGGACTAGATGAGGTATAATTTCTTCCGTTTAGATTAGTTTTGTGAGATATCATGTTTAGATGTCGTTTTGTGCATAATAGTGGACATTGGGAAACCCTAGTGAATGTTTGAGTGTTGATTTGAATTGGGTGATTCCTAATAGCTGTTAACTAAACTTAGGTGCTGTTTAGTGACCTGGATCAGATCCTAGAAACCCAAAAACACGGATTTAGAAACCCTACATCGGATAAATGTGTGATCTGTGAAGGTGTTCTGGAATCTGGAGTAACCCCGGGGCACCAAAAATAAAATTGAGCTAACAGTGAGTCGTGCAGGCACCTAGGAAGCTACCACCAAGACCCGAGCCCCTAATTCAAACCCATGGCCGTAGATTTAATCATTCTGGCTGCAATTTGCGGCCAGAGTAGGGTAGAATTGTTCCAGTTTTGTTCCAGGGCTCGTTTTGCACTAAAATAGACCCCTCCTATGTTCAGTTTTGGCTAATTGTCACCTGGGAAAAATCTGGAAGCATTTTGGTGTGTTTTAGGCTATGTTTTCCATATTTTGAAATGCACTTTCTTAATATTTGGATTTGTATTTGGTTGTCGGATGTTCGTACATCGACAACATGGGTCGTTTAATTGATTTGCACGTTTAGGCCATAGGTTCCAACCTATGAGCACACTGTGCGATGTATCGGTTTTCTGCCTCGATGTTAATACGTATTGCGACTGTTTATTATTCTAGGTACCCTCGCAAGGATTCCGAGGAGAAGGAGCATGGCGTCATCAATTTCGGCAAGCGAAGACCAGGTGAGTAGATTTATATCTACGGGAAGAAGTCGGGTGGATGGCGTATAGCACCCCCGCAGTCCGTGGTGATGTATACGAATACGTATACACACATATATTTATTATGTGTTGTTAAGATTATTGATGGTAATAATGGAATTATCAATGATAAGGATGTATTGGATTGGTATAGTGCGAACCCTAGAGTAGTGGTTGCACTCACACATACACGTACACGTATACTTGCATACATTCTTTCATCTATCTGTGCGCATTTGGAGATGTGTATATCTACACATGGGTATGGGACTATGTGTTCATATACGGGATTTGAGGCCGTGAGATTCAGCAATATGACAGAGTTCGTATTTGAGGTGCGACATGATAGTTTTAGCGGGCCTTTGGGCATGTGTTTTACCCCGCATTCATATTTATATAGATGGTATCGATGGTACTAGACTTAGATTTGTACCAGAGATAATGTGATGTGATGGTAATGATACCTGATACATGATGAGATGAATGTGATATTGACCCGTACCTAGCTATTGGGATGCCGTACGACGATTTACCGTACGAGCTTCATATTGATGTTAGATCCGCACTCATGACTCGAGGATGTTATATGATATACCGTATCGTACGTGATACTATTGAGGCGAGATCACCGACTATTGTATATATATATGTATATCGACTCAGATGTAGGTGGTTTCATACCCCTCCTGTTTAGATTACTTGGTAGACATTAGACTGACCCGAGTCATACCTATTTCAAAACCAACGAATCGGGGATATTTTTAAAGATAGGCAAAAAGGGATTCTACGGGTATTTTCAAACGAAGTATCTTTTCTTAAAACACCGTAACCCTTATTTTATTAAAAACCCCGATTCGTCTTATTTCAAATGTCAAGACTGCATGATATATTTATTGAGGCAGGTTCTTTACTGTTGCGTGATTATTCGATTCCGCATATCCATGCTGTTTGCATTGCATCGCTTATATTGTTGATATATTTCAGTCATGCTGCTAGGACACCAGCACAATTATCGATGATGCGTATGTTCCACGTACACTTATTTGCCGGCTCACACACTTCATCATCGATAATTGCCATGTCACTACACTGTAGTACTGTTGCATTCAGGATATGACCCTTGCATGACATATTGATATGCTTACCTTTCTGCTATATGTCGCATACATGCTGCTTTCTGATTATACGCATTGAGATATGCTGTTTCCATGATATTTCTGGTTTTGGGGAACCGTGGGTGTTTTAAAGAGAATATGTAATTGTTTTAAAACCCGGTTACCCTTCATATGATATTTCAGTGCGTCCACCATGTGTTTTCTCGGTGCTGAGAGCGACATATGAAACCCGATTCGAGGAGGCGGATGAGGCCGATTGCGGGTACATGGTGGACCCGGTATAGTTCCCCGGGGCAAGAAATGTTTTTCGTGGAGTAGACGATGAGCCTGGCAGGGTGGCGAGTACCTACCGGTGATTGGTTGGACCTGGCGGTTATCCGGAGGATACTGACCAGAGTCGATAGATGGATATGGGCGTACTTCCGGGGCCGAGGGCCGATACCGCAGACAGAGCCCGAGGGCCGATCCGGACTGACGGAGCCCGGTATATGAGGATTTACGTGCCGATGCTGGGCACAGTTTTCATGATGTTTTCGAGTGCCGATGCTGGGCATTCCGGTTTCATGATTTTGCCGTGTCGCGAGGGACACAGGTGGTTTATATCCTCATATTGCCATGCATATGCTGATGATATTTACATGCATGATGGTTATTGTCATTGGGTGACGAGTGGACGGGATCCATTCATTGATTGTACCTCACATTTATGTTATGCTATTACCTGAGTCACTGGCACGAGCACTTGGCACTACACTCATGTATAGAGATTACATTGCCAGTTTAGCATGCTTCAGACTTATTCATATTGAGGTTTATATATATATCTGATCGTTTTGACCTAGGATGGGTCATACATTCGATCTCTGCTTGTAGATATTTTCTATTCACGAGTTGGCAACTCACCCCCGTTGTGCCACAGTTCTTGCAGGTTTTTGCCGTACAGATCCCATAGCGGCATTTCTGGCACACTGCTTCCTTATGGGTGACTTGCTTGGGTAGGTGGGTTCTTTTGTATCGGAACCGCCATTGTACATGTATTATTCATTGTATCTAGAAATTCCATCAACCAAAACTTGTATATTGTTCCAGACTTAGAAAACAGTGTTGTATTATTTCGACCTTAGAGTCGCGCTTGTAGTATTACGGTTTTCTGGCTGTTTTGAGTTTCTTTTTGGGTTTTGATCCTCGCCCTTTGGCGTTGTATATTATATTGCTTGCGTGGTTGTGACCGTCGATTGACGAAGAGCTAGCTCCCGCTTGGGGATGCCTTTTATCATTTCATATTTATGTTATTCTTGTTGTACCCCGTTCGGGGCCAGTTTATACAAAGGAAACTCTGCCGAAATTTTCAGGAAAGATTACACATTTTAAAAATGCATATTCGGCTTAGTTATTTAAAAACTTGATTTTCAAAACATGTTTTCTTTACCTCTTAAAACTAGTTTTTCCTTTATTTACTCCTTAAATGGTTTTAGATTTCTGGGCTTTTGGCTTACTTGGATCAGATGGAGTCCTATAGACTTCATAGGATTCCAGGGCCAGTCACGTGCTCTTTCGGGTCGTGACACCAAATCACCTGACGACATTCAAAGAAGAAAGAAATAGAATGTCGTCAGCGAACAGATCGCTCGGTAAGTCCCAAAGAGAAGGGAGAAATAAAATAGACAGAATAAGAGATAGCTTTTAAATTTGTATTATATTGTTATGATGTTGTGTTAACGCTGTTGTTTGTACCTTAGTACAGAAGATGCCAGTGTATACGAGAGGAGTCCCACTTACACCGGGGACTTTGGTAGCCCGTAGTACACGGCTCCGTCGATAATACCACGGAACAACGGCATTGATGTAATTACGTCTTAAGTGACCACCTCGTGCCACCTTTAACATATTCCGTACCAGTCTACCCGTTAAACCCCGAGATGTCTAGTTTGAATTGTATTGTATTATAACTTGTATAATTGATTGACTGACCGAAACCATGATATCGGTAAACGGGTGTAACCATAGAATCAGGTAAATGGAAGTGACTGGAGAATCATGTAAATGGAATGTATATCCATGGTTCGGTTAAGTCAAGCTGATAGATTGAATAATGGATTCATGGATTCATGTTGAATTGTAATATTGTAAATTGTAGATTATAGATTGTAAATTGTAGATTGTAGATTGTAGATTGTACTTGAATCATATTCAAGTCAGATTATAATGAGACTCAAACCGAGTCAGACAATTAGTAAAGTGAATTGAAGTCCTGATTGTTTTGATGTTATCGGTAACCGCTGCATATGGACGACAGGATTTGTGTCTTTTTCAAAGACGATTACCGTGTTGATAACATCGTTTGTTGATTGTCTACCTTAGATAGACAAGCACCCACTTCTCCGGCTCCCTGAGGCTCAAGAGATTGGTCCCGCTTAAACCTATGTTTACTAGGGTCCTTAGGGTAATTTATAGAATTTGAAGGGGGTTTATGTAAAGATACTTTTATATACTTTTCCAAATACACCCCAAGTATTTATTATTCGTCTTTAGAGTTATAATGAATGTAGATTATACATTGTGATATTTCTAGTGAAAATATCCTAATTTCATAATAAATGGTATTTATTTGTAATATTGGTTTTGCATGAAATTCATGGAACTTTGGTGTAAAATTGATTCTTGTGATATTGTAGAAAAGGTGGAATATTTATAATATTTCAAAAATAGATATGTTTATGTTACATATACATATATTTATATGAAAATAATTTTTGTATATAACTATAATATTCTAGAAATCTCGTTTTCTTAAGATGTCGTATTTTAATCTTTCGAGACCGAATGCTCTTTGCGGAGGTCTGAATCTCGCACTACTAAGCCTAAGAATGTGCGATAATCCGCCCCATCCCGAACGGGTGCCCCAATTGGGTTGTAGCGGCGCTTTGCAAAGATTTGTATAAATACTAATCATTAAGAAAAAACGGTTTTATTAATTATGGTATTTATTTGTAAAGATGTCGATTTCCCGTATTCTATGTTCTAGGATCTCCTAAGTCAATTAGACTGCTCCTAACTGGTCCAAAGCGACAAGTTGTGAGATGGCTCAAATCGCCACTCCACCTCCAATTGTGGCCAGGTAAGTACAAGTGAAGAAAGGAGGGATCCACTCACGAATCACCGTGAGACGGGCCTTTTAAAGTTACCTTTCTCACTTGTTTAGTCTAGGCACCACAAAATCAGGTTTAGATAAACGACTGAATGCCCACAACCTTCCTCTGTCCTAATGAGTGCCACAGTCCTTAATTGGCTAAGTCTAGATTTTTTTTATTAGCTCAAAGGTTATTTATTTGTAAAGATGTATCAATACTAAATCTTTTAGAAATAGTTTTATTAAGTAAAGAGTTTTTAAATGAAAATGTTTGTTTTCCCGTATTCTAAGTTCTCGAGGATATCGTGTTATGTTGCATATGAGAGTGTGAGGAGGTAGGTCATTACCTCGTGGTCTACTAAAAGGTATAGCAAGTTTAATGAAGTTAAATGTATAATTGAAACAATGTGGTATTTAAATGAAAAATACAATAAAGTGAAATAGCCATCATTTTATGAAATGAAACTTGATCAATTTGGTTGATTAGTGTTTAATAGTCAACATGAGGGAGTTTAAGCATAATTAATTAACGAGAAGTGAAGTTTTATAAGAAAACCGAATCGGAAATCGGATTGGTTTCGATTCCGTCGGGTTTGTAAATCCGTATTTTAGAAAAGAAAAGAGAGGTAGAATTTGGGGACTTACGGGTTTAGGAAAACAAGAAGAGAGAGATTGATCGGAAGGAGTCGCCGGTGCGTCGCTTCGTCGCCGGGAGCTCCTAGAATGATCGTCAGAAGTTCGCTGGGAAATTCGTCGTAACTTCGCCTCGTGCTCGATTTCAAAGTACACAAGGTTTCTTGAAAATTTTAGAGAGTTGGCTCAGAGTTTAGGGTGAGGGGGTAGTGTGTAGGGTTGGTATTTATAGGGTTAGGGTAGATGAAGGGTCTTAAATAAAAAAAATGTAAAAATGTATGAAAATTCATTAAAAATGGAGTAAAAGTGGTATTAAAGGCTCTCTGGAAACGATCTCAATAATTGAAGCAAGCAGGGGGGGTCAAGAAGTACAAAAGCCCCAACTTTGTAGTTGGAGACTCGGCCGTCCGGCCGCGGCGCCGGCCCGAGTTGGGCCAAGTCAGGGCCTGGGGAGGTGGGGGGAGGGTCTCCTGGTTAAGCCTCTGGTACTTTCAGTTTTGTGGGTGTAGTGGGAAAATCTGGAGTTATCACGTGTTGACTGTTGGGCTTCTATAAAATTTAAAATAAAATAAATATTAAAAATAATGTGGGGTATTAGATTTGAACTCTGGTGGCTTGGTTCAGTAGTGCAAGGTATTACCAATGAGCTATAAGCTCCTTCTTGTAATTAAATTGCTAATTAATTACTTATGTCTTGTGCTTAGGCAATAAATACCCCTTCATGGATTTTTGAATTTTTTTTGTAAAAACTTGTATAGGGAATTTAAGTTTGTTACATTCTACCCTCCTTAAAAAATTTTGTCCTCAAAATTTGTAAAAGGAAGGTGTAACAGATTCAAAGAAAGTTTGGTGACTAAAGTACTAACAGTGTATGAAAAATAACAAGGTGGTGCAAGTAATGTGAAAGAGTCTTACTAGTGTTACCTTGGTCAACTGTCTTGGCTTCTATGGCTGCTAAGGTGTAAGCCTATCGCCGTGGCACGTTCCTCCTAGCTGGAGGCATATTCCTCTGTACTCGAGGCATGTTTCTCAGTGCCTGATGGAATTGGCGATTTGGCTGAGCAGGAAATTGACGCGGAGGTCGTGCTGGGAGTACAGGACGAGTTGCAGGAGCCTGGATAGCTGGCTGCTACGGGTATTTGACGGGTGTGTGAGCTGGGTTGTGTCTATAAGGACAGTTTCCAATTCCATGATTGGACGCGCCGCAAACCAAGCATAGGCCTTTTGCGCGCCTACAGTCCTTCCACAAGTGCCTTTCCCTATTGCAGTAAAAGCAAAAATCGGATCTTGGCTGATCATTGGCTTCTTCCTGTCTTCTGAGTTCAACAGCTGGCCTTGAAGAGGCCCTCATGCCATTTGAGTGGCCGGTTGTTTCACTCCTGCAGACTGAGGTTTGCCCCTTGCCTTTATCACTGCCTCATAACTGCGGGCAGCTTCCAGAGCATCTTCATGAGTTGGAAATTTCCCTGTAGCTAGTGCAGCCTGGATTTCTGTGTCCAAACCTTGTTGAAATCGACGGGCTCTGATCTCTTCCGTCGGTATCAGGTGTACCGCAAATCTGTTATGGTCTTGTGTTAGCTGTGTAGTATGTGATATTAAAAATTTGAAATACTGTGACATCTTACCGACTAAGCATGGTGAACTCAGCGTCATACTGATTGATGTGAAAAATCGTGTTTTTAGTGTAACCGCAATCAATAACGGTGTCGCACGTAGCTAGACCGAGATGAGTACGGGTCGTCCTCTGGGAAACGTGGAACCTTTTAATTTTACTTTAGATGTGTTGAAAAGGAGAAAGAAATAAGAATGGTTGTAGGATGGTTTCTAGATCTACGTTTAATAAGAATGTAAATATAGATCTAGAATAGTTTAAAGATGTGATTAATTATAATAAGAAGGGCTTGTAGGGTTCGTTAGGATTTAGTAGTTATGAATGATTAATTAAAGTTACCCTTTTTATCCATTAATAGATTTAGAACTAGAACGACGGCGATGCGTGTAGATTAGGGTTTCTGGAGGGAAAAGGAATCCCACTCTTAACCCTTATCTCGACACGGAACTCCGTTCATATCTAGCCTTTACCAAAACAATCATTAATCTAATCTCTAATCGCGGTCGGAACTAGCAAAGAATTGCTAGCGCGCCCGATTAGGATGTTAATGATTATTTTGATAAAGTTCCTAAACTTTATAGGACTTAAAAAGGGTTTAGATATTTTTCATCGTTCATTAGCGTACCCTAATCCTACGAACCCTAACAAGCGGAGAATTACTCGCGCATGTTGGGAGAAGAAGATGAAAAGAAAGAGAGGGAAAACATAATGCAAAGAAAAACAATTAAATAAAACTAAATACCTTTATTAATCAACTCCTTCAAACTACACTTTTTATTCCATAGAAAATGATTACAAAACTTGATTTGCTTCTCGATCTTTCCTAGGAAGGTAGTCGAACAGTCGATGATCAGCCTGGATGCGTGAGCGTCGGGAGCTTCGTGATCTCTTCGGCTTGATAGCTTTTCCAAGAGGCCCTCGGTGCCTTTTTATAGTGCGAAGCCATAATCTTTTTGTTGAGAAGTTGGTAAAATTCAGCATTTGAAAATCTCCCAAAATATTACTTTCTCTCTCCTCATAATTGCGGCGGTTCCGCGGCCCCAGGGTGGGTTTGGCCGCGGAACCGCGCTCGATGGTGGGGATCTCTCTGTTGTTTCTCTTGGGCTCTCTGATGGTGACATTTGGCATTCCTAAGCATCTTCAGAATCTGAAAATATTTTCTCGGCTGCTTCCAGACTTAGTCTCCAAGTTTGCTCTTTAATTTGGAAAGTATTCTTCAACAAATTGATTTGTTTGTTAAATCCTTCATAACAACTTGGAAATAATCTGCACAACAACTCATATAAGATTTTAGTAGACTTTGTTCTACTAGGATTAGACCAATAATATTATTTGCATACATTTTCCTACCAAATGATAATTAAATATATTAACACATGGAAAATAATATTTTTACACATAAACCCTCATATGTTTAATATATTATAATAAAGTCCTTTTTTAATATAAAAATGGTAGGAAAAATGTACTACAAATGTGCAGTTTTATCGACTGAACAAATACCCCCAAACTTATCTTTGATCGTCCCGAGCAAATTAGTTTATTTAAGAGGAGAAAAAGAAAGGAGAAAACTAGGCACACTTTCGTAGGCAGACACGATTGCACTGAGCACGTGCAACAAGCCATTAAACCTCTAGGTGTCCCTAGTAGGAGGAGTGTTGTCTCCTGAGGGTTTTCAGCGGATTACACCCACAAAATCCTATAACAAAAGAAAGATGGTGAAATTTACATATAAAGATAAGAACGATAAAAGAAATACTTTGAAAAGAAGAGTTTCCAACTATACTAGCATTTCAGTTGTCATGAGCCCTATCTTAATAGTCATGAAAAAATGTTAGAAATCACATCATCCCTCAATAAAACATCGTCTTTATTCTTCATTCCTACCTTTTGTCCAAACATTGATCATATAACCCCACGTGTGTGTAAAGAACATCCCTACACTCAGAGAATTCAATTCAAGCTATCATACTCTTGTCCATCTACCTTAGTACTTTTTACTTTGATGAATACTTAGAATTGCTTACACATTGTCATGCGACCGTTAATACTTCTTGAGGTACTAACCGACCGATTACTCATGTGCTTGCTAATTAGGTGATAATATTTTCCTCGTCTTGCACCACCTAAGGCTTAGCAGTGACTCCCAGACCAGTTGGCCTTAGGGCACTAGGTGAAGAGGCACCCTCGCTATATTTTTTTATTACTGCCTTGGCGATAACAAGACCAGTGTCCATTTTTTTCTTTTCACCATTTTTATATTTTCTTCAAATTTTTTTTTTATTTCCTTCATACTTTGGCTTTTA
The DNA here is from genome assembly GCA_030015575.1 of Agapanthus africanus. Classification (NCBI taxonomy): domain Eukaryota; kingdom Viridiplantae; phylum Streptophyta; class Magnoliopsida; order Asparagales; family Amaryllidaceae; genus Agapanthus; species Agapanthus africanus. The sequence goes on from CM057343.1 coordinate 465,465,004, forward strand.
GACAAGAGCATTTCAAGGTATCCTCTACTATCCCGAGTTTCAAGACGTGTGTATATGCATATAGTAGGGTATCAACATTCAAATGTTTGGCTTCCAGAATAGAAACTATTTTTCAGACTTATTTTTATCCTCAGATTAGTGACTTCCTTCATCTTACTAACCCTTGGGACAACAGCTCATAACTACTTATTACTAGTTCGTATAAGAAAACTTCTAATTTTCTTGGTTTTCTTAAACTATTCCTATCTTTTGAATGTAATTTTTCACTTTCTATTCTTTTGTTATAATTTTTTTTTTATTTTAATGCCCGGTGTCAAAGATAATTCAGTGAATACAAACCTCCCCCCCAAACCTGTTTTCAGCAGTGTCCTCACTGATGTCATCCGTTAAGCTCAAAAACCTGTAGACTTGGGAGGAAATTATTAACGGGGGCAAGAATATATGAAAGTGAAAATCCTCCCCCAAACTTATTTTAGGCTCACAATTTTGTAAAAATCATTTTCTTTCAAGAGCCAAAATATACCACCCTTCCCCCAAACTTGAGTTAAACATTTTTAATCTTTTAAAATCACATGAGGGGGTCAAGGTTATTGGTCAATGCCAAGCTTTGCAAAGACCGAAGGTCAACACCAACCATTCAAAAATTTTATCGATGAAGCACCAAGGTTGGTGGAAGAACATGTCACCTATTGACGTGAAGAAGTGGGGAGGTGACAAGAGGTGTATTGGAAAATGATTGCGTCTCAATTTGGAGAGACGACACAGTGATAGTAATGATGGATTACTCGCATTATCATGATTGTCCAAAAGAGGGGGTGGAGGTCCAATTTCTTCATCTTGGAGTTGATTCATCTCAACACCCGTGTCTTGTAAAAATGCGAGTTCATCAGCGAAAATTTCCTCAAAGCTTTCATCGATACCCCGAAAAATAATGTCATCGGAAAAAATGGGGTGATCGTCAGACTCAATATAAGGTTCCTCATTAGATGTTGACCCGGAAAACTCGGTGGAAGAGTCCGTGTCAAGCAACAACATATGAAAAGAGTCAGAATTATGAGGTTGATCAAATTCGCTGCTGTCGACATCCATTAATTCGACAGAACACACATGAGCATAGGGTTCGGAGGGTTCACTTCCCAACTTGTAAATGTTAAGCTCAATTGACTTCTTCCCAAAGGATAGGGTCATAGAGCCGTTTCTACAATTAATTACTGCGTTGGAAGTGGCCAAAAAGGGTCGACCGAGTATCACCGGGATTTGATTGCGTGGGTTTGCTACAGGTTGTGTATCTATAACGATAAAGTCCACAGGGAATATGAATTCCCCGACTTTGATTAACACATCCTCTAGCTCACCCCTTGGTTGGGTGATAGATCGATCGGCCATCTGAAGAGTGCAATGCGCAGGTTTTAACTCTCCGATTCCTAATTGCTCATAAACTGAATACGGAAGTAAGTTAACACTAGCACCTAGATCGAGTAGAGCACGATTAATATTTTTACCCCCAATAGAGATTGAAATTGTAGGACTTCCGGGGTCCTTTCGTTTCTTGGGAAGTTGTTGTGTAAAAGCAGTGCTCACATTACTCGCAAGGAAAACTTTTTTAGGTACTTGAACTTTTCTCTTCCTAGTGCACAAGTCCTTTAAGATTTTTGCATATGACGGAACTTGTTGAATAGCATCTAGGAGAGGAATGTTTATGTTAACTTGCTTAAAAATTTCTACAATCTTCTCCATTTGTGGACTTGGTCTGTTGCCCCTTAACCTGTTTGGATAAGGTGCTTGATCGATAAGTTTTGGGTCCAACGTTGGAGAAGACTGTGGGGATGGATTCGATCCCAAAACTGGAGTGGGAATCGACTTAGATACATTTGGCGAAATGGGCGAAGGGTTCGAGCCTTGGGGAAAACGGAGAATAGGCTCGGATGAAGGTGGGAGACTAGACGAGTTAGGGGAAGAAGAAGAAGGGGTATCAAATGTGTCACTATCATCAACTTGCTCACCCACTTGGTTGTTCAGCACTCTCCCCGATCTCAACGTAGTAATGGCATTCACATTATGACTTTGTGAATGGCCAGGATTCGGTAGGGGTTGAGATGGGAGTTTCCCTTTCTCTCTCGCACTCATTGCGGCATTTAACTGTGCGATTTGGTTTTCTATTGATTTAATACTCTCACCATGGGAGGAGGAGTTTTTCGTTAGGGCATCAATAGAAGACCTCATATCAGCCGAATTTTGCATGGATTGTTTCATGAACATATCCAAAGTTTGTGCAAGTGAGTTGTCAATACCGGCCACCTGTGGTGTAGAAATGTTGGCCGGATTTTGGAAATTTTGTGACTGAAAGGGGGGCTGATTCTGTGGTTGTGGTTGCTGTGGAGGAGGTCTTAGGTAATTACTTTGTTGGTTTTGATTCCAAGCAAAGTTAGGATGATTCCTCCATCCTTGATTATATGTGGAAGAATAAGGATCATTTCTAGGTCGCTGCTGAAAAGCAGCATTAGCTTGAAACGATGCATTCATAGGACATTCTTCCGTTAAGTGTGAAGGATCCGAACAGCAACCACAGACAGTCTTGGGAAGCGTAACCTGATTTAGGGAGACTGATGAGAATCTGCTCTCAATAGCGTCGAGTTTCTTCTGCATCGCTGCCATTTCGGCTTTTACTGCGATGGAAACGTCGAGCTGGTGAATACCTCCCTTAGTTGTAGGTGGTCTTACGCTTTCCCACTGCAACGTGTGTTCAGCGAGATCTTCTAGATATTTCCATGCTTCACCGTCATCTTTAGACATGAAATTGCATTGACACATTGTTTCAAGCATCTGCTTTGTCGCTGGATTAATGCCCTCATATATAATCCGACATAAATCCCATCTTTGTATTCCGTGATGGGGGCATTGGACAAGCAGATCTTTGAAACGTTCAAAGCACTTCCAAAATGGTTCATTGGGAAGCTGGGTGAACTGGTTAATTTTGCTCCTAACATGTGCAGTCTTATGATTTGGGTAAAACTTCTTAAGAAATGCTACGACAAATTCATCCCAATTAGTGATAGAGTGTGCGGCAGTATTGTAAAGCCATTTTTCTGCCAAGTCGCACAGTGTGAATGGGAGAAGACGTAAGCGCATAGCATCTAAAGTCAATTGTGAAGTACCCATCATTGCGCATACGTTTTCGAATTTGGTGATGAAAACGTACGCGTCTTCCGACTCAAGCCCGTGAAATTTGGGCAGCAGGTTGATGTAGTGGGGTTTAATTTCGAAATTATCCCCGTTAGGTGGTGGAAGAGATAGACAAGTAAGAAGGGGACCACGAATAGGATAGCATCTCTCTTGAAGAGAGATGCGCGGTGGATTCTGCGCACCTGCGGGTGGTGGCAGCGTGGTGTTATAATTAGATGGAGTGTCGTCCATCACGGTCGATGTGGTGTGTGGTGGGGGAAAAGAAGATGAAGAAGTACCGACTTCGGTGTCGATAGAAGGAACGCGGACAAGACGGGCACTAGGATCCCGTGTCCAGCCGAGCATGCACTAAGCGGGTTTAGTGCAAGTGGCAGCGTGTGTGTGATTTAAAATTGGCTTGTTTTGAAAAAGTGGGACTCAAGACAAATCTCCCTAAATGCACAAGCAACCCTAGAACTAAGGTTACCTAGGTCCAGTCTCTAGACCGCTCCTAGACTTCCAAAGGACAAGCCGCAGGATAAATCCTCTACCGCCTCCGTACTACCCTTGTAGCGAGGTAAGTGCCAGGTAAGTGGGAAGGAACCACCACTACAGTGGGCCTAATTAAAAACCACTAGCCTTTGTCACACTTGCCTAGGCACTTCAAAAGTAATGCGGATAAACGATAGATTACCCACGACCTTCCTCTGTCCTTATCGAGCGCGACAGTCCTTAGAGTCTGGTCTAGATATTTTTTAAATTAATGAAGGGTTGATCTATATGCTCGGTTTGTGATTTGTGGGGCTTAGGAAGGGTGATGAAATCCCCACCTAATCTTGATTTGGTCTTTGCCCCTTAAAATCCATATTAAATATGCAAAACAAAACCAATCACAAAACTTTTGCAAAAAGATTTTTGAGCGGCGCAATTTTGCAAAGAATCCTGCAGAAAATAGATTTTATTGGATTTTAGGAGAGAGAGAAGGAGTTAAGAAAGATACCAGAGAAGATTGAAGCCCTGATTTCTCTAACCTGCCGCGCTTCCGCCGCCAAAGGTGCCTTTATGCCGCGGTTCAGCCGCCTGGTAGAGAGAACAGTTGATGAAACTTTTTCTGTGATCTCCTTTGCTCCTCTGGATCTCTACAAATCTCTCTGTTTCCTGTTTTCCTCAATTCTGCGACTCCGGATCTCCTTGCAAAAATCCACGCACAAATCGTTAAATATGCAATTTGCAGTTTTGTTTTAATAATGATGTAGCTCGTCTAAGAATTCAACACAAATAGTAAAAATAAAAAATTACGCACGTATCCCCGGCAACGGCGCCATTTGATTGATGTGAAAAATCGTGTTTTTAGTGTAACCGCAATCAATAACGGTGTCGCACGTAGCTAGACCGAGATGAGTACGGGTCGTCCTCTGGGAAACGTGGAACCTTTTAATTTTACTTTAGATGTGTTGAAAAGGAGAAAGAAATAAGAATGGTTGTAGGATGGTTTCTAGATCTACGTTTAATAAGAATGTAAATATAGATCTAGAATAGTTTAAAGATGTGATTAATTATAATAAGAAGGGCTTGTAGGGTTCGTTAGGATTTAGTAGTTATGAATGATTAATTAAAGTTACCCTTTTTATCCATTAATAGATTTAGAACTAGAACGACGGCGATGCGTGTAGATTAGGGTTTCTGGAGGGAAAAGGAATCCCACTCTTAACCCTTATCTCGACACGGAACTCCGTTCATATCTAGCCTTTACCAAAACAATCATTAATCTAATCTCTAATCGCGGTCGGAACTAGCAAAGAATTGCTAGCGCGCCCGATTAGGATGTTAATGATTATTTTGATAAAGTTCCTAAACTTTATAGGACTTAAAAAGGGTTTAGATATTTTTCATCGTTCATTAGCCTACCCTAATCCTACGAACCCTAACAAGCGGAGAATTACTCGCGCATGTTGGGAGAAGAAGATGAAAAGAAAGAGAGGGAAAACATAATGCAAAGAAAAACAATTAAATAAAACTAAATACCTTTATTAATCAACTCCTTCAAACTACACTTTTTATTCCATAGAAAATGATTACAAAACTTGATTTGCTTCTCGATCTTTCCTAGGAAGGTAGTCGAACAGTCGATGATCAGCCTGGATGCGTGAGCGTCGGGAGCTTCGTGATCTCTTCGGCTTGATAGCTTTTCCAAGAGGCCCTCGGTGCCTTTTTATAGTGCGAAGCCATAATCTTTTTGTTGAGAAGTTGGTAAAATTCAGCATTTGAAAATCTCCCAAAATATTACTTTCTCTCTCCTCATAATTGCGGCGGTTCCGCGGCCTCAGGGTGGGTTTGGCCGCGGAACCGCGCTCGATGGTGGGGATCTCTCTGTTGTTTCTCTTGGGCTCTCTGATGGTGACATTTGGCATTCCTAAGCATCTTCAGAATCTGAAAATATTTTCTCGGCTGCTTCCAGACTTAGTCTCCAAGTTTGCTCTTTAATTTCGAAAGTATTCTTCAACAAATTGATTTGTTTGTTAAATCCTTCATAACAACTTGGAAATAATCTGCACAACAACTCATATAAGATTTTAGTAGACTTTGTTCTACTAGGATTAGACCAATAATATTATTTGCATACATTTTCCTACCAAATGATAATTAAATATATTAACACATGGAAAATAATATTTTTACACATAAACCCTCATATGTTTAATATATTATAATAAAGTCCTTTTTTAATATAAAAATGGTAGGAAAAATGTACTACAAATGTGCAGTTTTATCGACTGAACACATACTCATCTACTAACTTGACCCACATAGAACCTTGTTGTAGATGAATGAACTGTTGTTCCATGGCAAACCTGGCAGTCACAGGGAAGTACTTCACGTCGAACTTATCGCGAAAAGTCTTCCATTCAATGGGCTGATCAAGACGGCTTTCTTCCGCCTTCCACCAGTTCCATGCATTGTCCGTGAGCTGTAATTTTGCCACACGAACCCAAGCTATATCTGGCACTTGTGCCGCTGCTAGATCATCTTCTATGCTCTGAGCCCATTCCTCAGCTTCTAGTGGGCTCCCCTTTCCTGAGAACTGTTTGGGATGTAAACCTCTGAATTGCTTCATCCCAGGTGCTTCAGCCTCGGGACGGTTCAAGGGCTGTTGCTGTCCCTCTAGGAGGCTGCAGATTGCCTCAAGCAGAACTGTTTGCTCGTTGAGTGGAGCAGGAACGACAGGTGTGATTGTTAGTGGAGGTGGAGTGTTGTTGAAGTTGGTGCTGGTGTTGTTTGGGGAATCCATAATCTTGAATGAAAAGTTTAGGTTAGGACAGATTCAAAGTATATGATTCAAGGAATATGAAATTGATAAGATTCAAGGAACATGATTGTAAAGAATGTTTTAGTTGCTGGTTCTTATGTTATATTGCTTAGGTTGTTCACGCAGAACAGAATTGCCTGGCAGTGTTCCATACAACTCGGACCTGCATGGGACACCAACAAAACCTGTCATGCCCCGCCCGGTGTACGGCGAAGAGGACGGGACTAGTCCGCTAGGTATTTACTATGAAGTAAATACGCTAAGCATATCTAAGAAATATAAAAGTAAGCACAAGAGACAAGATATATAAACTAAACAACAACTTTATTTATTAACATTCTTTTGTATAATGCATGAAAAGTAAATACAACAGAATAAAAAGCAATGCCTAAACAATGGCATAACAGAAATGAAAGTACTGAATGGAAAGTGTACAATGACTAAAGCTCGGGGTCTTTACTGAACTGGTCCAAATCTTCAGCAGTGGGCTCAATCTCTGACGGGTTCAAATCACCTGACGACATTCAAAGGAGAAAGAAAAAGAATGTCGTCAGCGAACAGATCGCTCGGTAAGTCCCAAAGAGAAGGGAGAAATAGAATAGACAGAATAAGAGATAGTTTTTAAAGTTGTATTATATTGTTATGATGTTGTGTTAACGCCGTTGTTTGTAGCTTGGTACAGAAGATTCCAGTGTATACGAGAGGAGTCCCACTTACACCGTAGACTTTGGTAAATCGTAGTACAAGACTCCGTCGATAATACCACGGAACAACGACATAGATGTAATTACGTCTTAAGTGACCACCTCGTGCCACCTTTAACATATTCCGTACCAGTCTAACCCTTAAACCCCGAGATGTCTTGTTTGTATTGTATTGTATTATAACTTGTATAATTTATTGACTGACCGAAACCATGACATCAGTAAACGGATGTAACCGTAGATTCAGGTAAATGGATGTGACTGGAGAATCATATAAATGGAATGTATATCCATGGTTCGGTTAAGTCAAGCTGATAGATTGAATAATGGATTCATGGATTCATATTGAATTGTAAAATTGTAAATTGTAGATTGTAGATTGTAAATTGTAGATTGTAGATTGTAGATTGTACTTGAAACTATAAGTCTATGTTACCCACCCCGGTACTTACGGGGAGACGGAAAGAGTAAAAATCAAATTTTTATCACAAGGAAACATAGACTAACCATGAAGGATCTTTGCTAAACAAAAACTAACAAATATACAAGGAGCTTTAACTACTAGGTTAAGAGGTTATACCAAAATCTTGAACTCCTTCTTTTCTTGTGTTGCTTCCTTTTCTTGTGAGCTTGTTTGAGTGGTGTAGACGTCTTCTCCTCTTCGTTTTCTCTTTGCCAAAGAAAGATCCACCCGAAGGCCTCTACCTTGAGCTCCTACCTCAACAATGAAGTAACTATAGTGCTTGGCTTGCTAGACTAAGAACCCTAGAGTGAGTAGAGAGGTGTTTTGGTGGTTTAGTCTCAAAAGCTTATGATTTTCAACACATGAAACACTTAAGCTTTGAGAGAGGAAGAAAGAGCGCTAACTATGAGAGAGAAAGAGAATGATAGAATGAAATGAACCTTGCTCTCATATGATAAATATATGATAATGATAATAATAATTAAGAAAATTGTGATGGTGAATTGATTTGACCACTATCATTTCATATTTAATGTTAAGCATGCTTCAAGAAGCATCTTATGCTTAACAAAAACAAAAAGAAAAAATTTCTAGGCCAAAGCAAGTCAACAAGTCAAATGGTCAAACCAATTCTAACCATGATACAATTATACTTAATTAATATTATTAATCATATTTCTCATTCTCATTAAGGTTTTGATCAGGTCAATGGTCAAAAACCGTAATGAGGTGTCTCCCTCTCCGCCTCAGTCAACTGTACGTACGTACCCGCATTCGTGTTCCGAAGAAATACGAATACAATGAGACAAGACCAATCCCAGAACAAATACTAGGATTTGGCTTAAAACAAAGACCGCTAGTAATGTCTTCCCGAACACCGAACACGCACAAGTACGCATATGTGAACGAAACCTATCGTAAAACCATACGACCTCTACTCTGTTTTGCCCAAAGGTGAACAACCCTCTGTGTGGGACTCTAAAGACTCGACACTACGCTGGCAGTGGATTTAACCACAGGCTGCAAGCTGTACTAGCTGTGCATAACGGTCCCCAGGTAGATGTCGATAAGAAGACCGATGAGGTGAACCCATCCGAACTCCTACTGAGCCTGAATGTGATAATCTCCGTACAGTCCGGTCTGTTCGTCTAAGAGTATCGCATGTTGGGCCTAGGAGGCGGTAAACATCAGTCCCCTAATAGCGGTACAAGTCATGTCGGAGTGTAGCCAGAACACCCTGAGAAACTACTGGAAACACTACCGGTAATCTCGCTTACCCTAGCCAGGGACTTTGTGTAATGGCTCTTCTAGACACCGCGCGATATCAACTCCAAATACCGGGAGAGACGAATCCTGTCTAACCGTCACTGCCTCCAAGTGCTTCTGGACTGCACCCAACTACTACCTGTTTGCACGACTCAATAGAGCCGTGGTAGGGTAGTAATCTAAGAACAGTGGGAACACACTCGAGGCGAAGTGACAGTGTCAAGTCAACGGACTAAGCTGTACTCATGTCACCTGGGAACTGATAACCGACGATAGGTATAATACCAACCAACAGTTCCCAGCGAGTCATGTCCAGTGTACTCGTAACCTAACGAGCACCTGCAGACTATCTCCAGTACGACGTACTGATGGCTGTGGGACAGACTACCTCCCCTCCTGGGATGAGAAGCGTATACACTAGTCTACTCTGGAGTATCGATACCCTGTCTCGATAATCCTACGACCAGGGACCTGTAAAAGGATGTGCTTATAGACTACCCAGCCCCCACTAGTGTGACTGCCATCACAACGCTGGTACTCAAGCAAAAGATCCTAAGGGCTCTATCAATATGTACTAGCGATATATCAAAAGAAACATATACACATATTAAGATAGATACAAACCAAGTAGCATACTACCATATTGAGCAAGACTGTTATAAATCTGTGTATATATCCCAAGCTTCCAAAATGTAATATACAAACTAGTACTATACAATAATGGCCTCTCGGGCATATCACACTAACAATCTCCCACTTGCATTAAGGCCATGTGCTGGCATATCGCAGACCTATCATCTCGAATAGCCTCTCGAACTACGTCTGAGGAATGGCCTTTGTGAATGGATCTGCAGTGTTATCCTCTGTAGCAACCCTCCGAACCTCGATCTCCCGGCGATCCACGATCTCCCTGATCAGGTGATACCGCCTCAAGATGTGTCTGGATTTCTGATGGGACGTGGGTTCCTTTGCTAAAGCTATAGCCCCATTGTTGTCATAATACAGAGGTATTGGATCAACAATGGACAGAACCACCTGAAGTTCTATTAAGAACTTCCTCATCCAGATGGCTTCTTTTGCGGCATCAGATGCTGCGATATACTTCGCTTCCATCCTCGAGTCAGCAACGGTTTCCTGTTTGGAACTTTTCCAACACACCTCCCCTCCATTGAGAGTATAGACATAACCTGACATGGATTTGGAGTCATCCTAGTCACTCTGGAAGCTGGAGTCAGCAAAGGCCTCAATCTGGAGGTCTTTTCCGCCGTAAACCAAAAACATATCCTTAGTCCTTCTCTGGTACTTCAGAATGTTCTTTACTGCTATCCAGTGCTTCTCCCCAGGGTTTGACTGATACCGGCTTACTACACTCAGTGCATAAGCTACATCTGGTCTGGTACACAACATCACATACATTATAGAGCCTACCACAGAAGCGTAGGGTATATAGACATGCGATCCCTTTCCGAATCAGTCTTGGGAGACATCTCTTTGGAGAGGGTGATTCCGTGACAAGCCGGTAAATTACCGCGCTTTGAATCTTCCAAACTGAATCTTTTCAGTATGGTGTCGATGTACCTGGACTGTGAAAGTCCCAACATCCTCTTAGATCTATCACGATAGATCTGGATCCCCAGAATGTAAGAGGCATCACCCAGGTCTTTCATGGAGAATCTTTGTGACAAGAACCCTTTGACAGATTGTAGCATAGGAATATCATTTCCTTTCAAGAGAATATCATCCACGTATAAAACGAGAAATACGATAGTTCGTGCTACAATCTTACTATAAATGCATGGTTCATCTAGATTTTTGATAATGTCAAATTCTTTGACCGTCTCATCAAAACAGATGTTCCAACTCCGCGATGTCTGCTTCAGTCCATAAATGGACTTCAGCAACTTGCCCACTTTTCCGCTGCTCCCACTCTGAATGAATCCCTCTGGCTGGTCCATATAGACACACTCCTCTAAATTTCCATTTAGAAAAACGGTCTTTACGTCCATATGCCAAATTTCATAATCATGGAAGGCATCAATGTCAAGAAGGATCCGAATGGATTTGAGCATAGCCACTGGAGAAAAAGTTTCGTCATAGTCCAAACCAGGTCTTTGACGAAAACCCTTTGCAACAAGTCAGCCTTATAGGTTTCAACCTGTCCATTTACACTAATCTTCCTTCTGAAGATCCATTTGCAGCCTATGGGTTTTACCCCTTCTAGAGCAAAGTCCAAAGTCCATACTTTGTTGGTGTACATGGACTCCATCTCGGTCCGCATTGCATCCAGCCATTTTACCGAGTCAGTGCTCTGAATGGCCTGCTGGAAGCTAGTGGGCTCATCCTTATCAATGATGCAATCCTCTCTATCCCCGTCTTTGAGAAAACCGCAGTATCTCTCAGGTGGATGAGAAAGCCTACTACTCCTGCGGAGCGGTGCAGGAATGTCCTCTACTTTCGAACCTTCTGGTTCTACTAAGCTTTCAGTAATAGCTCGTGGTTCTGGAATTTATTCCAGTTCTATTACGCTCCCACTTATCTGATTTTCTAAAAATTCAGTTTCCAAGAAGCAGGAATGAAGAGAAACAAATATCATTTGTTCTTCTGCATAATAGAAGAAATATCCCTTGGAGTTCTTTGGATATCCCACAAACTTGCACTGTACTGAGCGTGCCTCGAGTTTGTCCGTATGCTGCTTTTGACAAAAGCTGGACATCCCCATGTTTTAATGTGTGTAAGATAGGGTTTCTTCCCACTCCACATCTGATATGGTGTGGTAGGCACTGACTTAGTTGGAACCCGGTTCAAAAGATATGCAGCTGATTCTAGTGCATATCCCCAGAAAGATCGCGGTAACTCAGCGTTACTCATCATGGAACGTACCATATCCAATAGGGTTCGGTTCCGTCTCTTCGATACACCATTGTGTTGTGGTGTGTATGGAGGAGTAATTTGAGAGAGAATTCCATTCTCTTTTAGGTAATCCAGGAACTCGGCACTCAAGTATTCACCATCTCGATCAGATCTCAGTGTCTTGATACTCTTGCCTGTTTGTTTTTCTACTTCATTCTTGTATCCCTGGAATTTTTCAAAGGCTTCAGATTTATGCTTCATTAAGAAGACATGTCCATACCTTGAAAAATCATCCGTAAAAGTAATGAAGTAAGAATAACCACTTCGCGCATATGTAGACATTGAACCGCGTACATCGCTGTGTATGAGTCCCAAGAGCTCGCTCGCTCTTACTCCATGTCCAGTAAACGGAGTATTTGTCTCATCTTTCCCATGGGACAAGATTGACAGGTTGCATAAGACTGATATTCGAACGGATCCAAATATCCCTCTTTATGTTATTTAGTCAATCGTGTTTCATTGATGTGACCCAGTCTACAATGCCATAAGAAAGCATGATTTAATTCTGGAGACTTTCTTTTGTATGTATTCTGGATATTGAAAATTTGCGGTTGGTTTAATACGTATATCCCGTTGCTTAATGTACCCAACCCAATCAAAACATGATTAAGGTGAATGTTTACAACATTGCTTACAAATGCAAAATCATAATCTTCTTTAGAAATTAAAGATACATATATGATATTACAAGTCGAACTGGGTACAAAATAACAGTTGCGCAAAACCAAAACATATCCATCTGTCAACCCTAAGTGATAGTCCCCCACGGACTCAGCATCCATGCTTACTCCGTTTGCAACTCTGAGGGTCATATCACCTGCCTTCAAAACTCTACGCCTTCTCAGTGCCTGCAAAGAATTACAGATATGAGATCCTGATCTGGTATCCAATACCCAGGAAGTAGAGTTGATTGACAGACAGTTTTCAATAACATACACACCTGAAGCTGAAGCCACAACTTGCTTCGGGTCCTGGTTCTTGGCCTTCTAAGCCCTGCAATCTTTCTTCCAGTGTCCTTTTTTGTGACAATAAAAGCATTCTTCCTTCCCCACAATCTGTCCCGCTACCTTTGCTTTTCCCTTGGCTTCCACCTTACTAACACCGTCCCTTGGCTTGGTGGGGGCCTTCTTATTCATTCCTTTGGCTTTCGCCTTGGACCTAGAAGAAGAAGCTCCTCCAACAAACAAAGCGGGTGTTTCACTGACTTTCTGTAGGGTGCCCTCTGCACTCCTCAACATGTTGAGGAGTTCCAAAAGTTCAACTTCTTTTCCTTGCATGTTGAAATTCAGGATAAACTAGGCGTAGGTGGAAGGAAGGGACTTGAGAATCAAGTCAGTGTAGAGCTCGTTCTCTAACGTGGTCCCAAGGTCCACGAGCTCCTCAATGTAGCCAATCATCTTAAGCACGTGTTCCGCTACAGATGATCCGACGGCCAACCTCGCTGAAAATAGCTTCTTCGAGGTCTCGTATCTTGCGATACGGGATTGCTCTCCATATAGTTTCTTAGTATGGAGAAATATGGATTCAAGATCCATATTCTCGTGCCTCCTCTGATGTTCATTGTCCATAGAGGCAAGCATGGGGCACTTGGCCTTCGCGTAGTCAATCTCCCAGGTCTTACAGATTTCCTTATCCACGACACTGGATTCTGGACCTGGGACGGCGGGGGCCTTAGTGGTAAGGAGATACCCCAACTTGTCATAAGTGATTGCCATTTTGACATTCCTGAACCAATCTTTGTAGTTTGGCCCTGTCAATATATTTTTATCTAATAGTAACTTAAGGCCCGTCATGATGTTTGGTTGCTGCAATTAGGAGAGAGAGAAGAAACACTTTAGCATGATGCTCTTGCAAGTTTAGAGTGGTTTTTAGTTTGTCTAAACAGGATGCCTCCCACTGTTTCTCGAATCCTTCCTCAAACCATAAAAGAAGAACTAGTCGGGATCGATCTCACCGTACAATACTTGCTTAACTATTCAGCCAGGCCAGTGTCGATACTTCGAGGGAGGTTTTACGACGCTTTCGCGAAGTTCCTTAATTAAATAACCTCTTTTCCCTGTGGGCGTAGCCCCGCTAACACATTTCTAGTCACCTACTTGGTTTATAGCATTGATCGTTAAGTGAAAAAATCTCCCGAGGAGTAGCATATACTTACAGTAGGATCGGGATCCAAATATCATCGTGTGATAAAGCTGAAGGAATCCTACCAAAATCATCACACTCCAAATGGTATGCAACACTAGCAAGTTTCAGTTTCCTTAGAAACTCCCGATGTGGATTTTTGCCCCATGCTCTTATGACCTTGATTTTGGCCAACAAATCATAAGTCGCATGTCAAGTTATACCCGTCATTTTCCAGGTTAATTTGAACCCACCCATACCTACCCTTGACTTTGGCCAACAAAGCAGTACTTCTGTCCTAAACCAACACATCTATCTATGCTTCATATGAATATCCAGCAGCTACCAATCACTATGCCTTGACTTTGGCCAACAAACATAGCTTGAATACTATTGACTATCCATATGAAATGACGGAGGATTACGAATGGTTTTGGCGAAACCGTGAACGTAGTGAACTTGATATAATCGAAGGAACGTGATAGCTTTTAAAAGGAGTGGTTTAAGCTCCGCATTTAAAAAGTTTTGCTGTTTTGAAAAAACCGAGTGGGTTTTGAAATTGTTCCAACGATTTAACTTTGGTTTGTTTTCTTTGCATTAATATAATGTGTCCCATCAATTAATCCTACCATTGCAGAAGACAATGAAAATATGACGTACGCTTATGCCATCCGCATTCGCCACTAGGCCCCGTCATCACCCGTTAGGTTACTTAACTAACGACAGAGCGGGGGGTGGATTAGCACAGATGCAAAACATAAGCAACGCCTACTAGATATCATATATAGATATAAACATTCGTCAGACGCAATGATAGCCATTCCAGATTACAGATGAACACATTGGATATGCTAGGAATCCGCGTTTCTTTCGAGCCTGCAACGAAAGACGGATTACACGATCGCGATGAATAGCCAAACCCCATCCTAGACCCCTACAGCTGCGGCAAACTACCCTCCAAATATCCGAAGTGAAGCAGCCTCCCTCAACAACGTGAGTAGGCCACTCAGCACTTCAAAGTGCCCGGTAGTTTGTGCACCCCACCTTGGGTCTATCCTAGGAGCAAAAAACAGTAAAAGAAATAATATACAATGGTGGCTACAACCTCAACCTGGATGTGCGACCATGAAATAATATTACATCAAATTACAAATTACATCAAAAGAAAGATAAATAAACACTCATCTCACACCCCCGGCTATTCATCCACGACGATCCAACAAGTTCATATACACAATTCAACATCACAAATCACAGATATGTACAACCCCCACTAATCGACGTATAGCAATTAGTAGACGTTCAGTACATATATCACATTACAGATATAATCCAATTAGCTAAAGTTTATAGAATTTCGATCAATATTCTAATTTGAAACTACCCCAAATACAACATTGTACTCAAAAGAATCTGGGCAGAAACAAAGTATCTGAAAAATCACAAAATATCAAGCTGGACAATCTGCAGGAAAAACGAGTTGACTCCGAGTCGACTCGGCCGTGGATCCGCGGCAGTATGACCGAGTCACGAGCTCATTTTTCTTGGGTGTCCCTAAAAACCCCTGCACCTATTTTTCAGGTCTCTGAAAATATTTTTAGACCTATTTTAAAAATCGGCAGAAAACACAAATTTTGGATGTATTTTGTGATTTTTCCGGGATCGAAGTTCTAAAGACTTTGCTAATTTGTTAGTTGTTGTTTAGCTAGGCTCTGATACTACTGTAAGTCAATGTTACCCATCCCGGTACTTACGGGGAGGCGGAAAGAGTAAAAATCAAATTTTTATCACAAGGAAACATAGACTAACTATGAAGGATCTTTTTTAAACAAAAACTAACAAGCATACAAGGAGTTTTAACTACTAGGTTAAAAGGTTATACCAAAAGCTTGAACTCCTTATTTTCTTGTGTTGCTTCCTTTTCTTATGAGGTTGTTTGAGTAGTGTAGACGGCTCCTCCTCTTCGTCTTCTCTTTTCCAAAGAAAGATCCACCCGAAGGCCTCTACCTTGATGTAAGAAATCGTTATGCGAATTTTTCCGTTTTAGGGTAAAATTGTCGGTATTTTCTGTTTTAACCCGACTGTGATCAAACGACCATATAGACTTGTCAGCACCAAGTTTAGCTAAAATAAAGCTAGTGCGCAAGCTTTGGGGGTATATGGGACGTTTTGGTTCAGATAGAATTTTTCCCAATTTTAATATTATTTTAATGCGGTATTCGCATTTTGGGAAATTTCTCTTTAGCTATCTTTTCAACATTAAGTTTGAGTTAATTAAACCCTCACTTAATATCTAGATATTTGTTTGGATATAGGTTTAAATTTAATGAAAAATAAAAGAATAGAAGGAGATGCATGAATGTGCATGTGAATGCATTTATGTGTGCATTTATTGCATTCTCACTAGAATGAGCTAGAAAACCCTACACAACTCCTCACACTCCCCCTTGGCCGAATCCTCCTCCTTCTTTCTGCCCTTGATCACTTCCTACACCATTTTCATCATTCCAAGCAATTTAAATCTCCAAAATTCCCAAATAAATCACAAAATGCATCAAGTCTTGAATTAGCATCTTGGAGCTAGGAAAGCTTGGATCTTGGGAGCTAGCTTTGATAGTGTAACATTTTAAAAATAATTAAATAAATAAAATTTGTTTAAGTAAATTTTAGGATTTTCGGTAAAGTAAAATGTATTTTTCGTAAAACTAAACCGTAATTATTTTTCACTATAAATTTAAAAATATCTATTTTAATTATGTTATTACTAGTAAATGGTGTTTATTTAGCCACTTATAAATTTTTAGTTGAATTAAATATTTTTCCTAAATTAAATATTTTAAATATTAACATAAGCTTTATTTTTACACTAAATTAGTGTAAATTACAAATTTGAATGGTTTTAATTTATAAAAATGAGCCATGGTATATTAGAATCAAGTGTGTAATATGCAAAATCTTTTCCAAAATCTCTCCATGGTTCTAGAAATTTCTAGGAAAAGGGTTAAATTGAAAAAGTTAGATAATAAAGGGTTTAAGTGAAAAAATGCATTATTTATGAACTTTCTACACAATACCACACATTTTTTCTCTCTCTCCACCCTCCTCCCTCTCCATGGCCGGCCTCCCCTCCATGGGTAGCCCCAAAATTTTTCCCCCATCATTTTTGCATTAAAATTCATCAAAATTCATCAAAAATTCCAAAAATAAATCTCAAAAATCAACATTCAACCTCTACCATTTTCCTTTGACCTATTTAGCATGGATTTTGGAGATGGAAAGCATGCATTTTGGAGGCTTATTTCATGTTTGGGTTTCATATTTTGGAGGTATAAATTTCCTTTTTTTGATTTATTTTTATTAGATATTTCTTTTAAAGCCTAATTAGATTTAATATATTAATTCTCTTTACTACTTTTAAAATTCAAGTTAGGGTTTGAAAAATCAAGTTGTGATTTTTATTAATTAATTAGGGTTATAATAGTTAGTTTAACACTTTTAGAATTGGAAAATCTTGCATGTTTGTTGAATTGTAAATTTTTCATTTAAAATTGTTTAAACGAAGCTATTTAGCTAACTAGTTTTTTGTAAAATATATATGTGGGTAATATAAAATTCCAATTAAGGTTGCTATCATTAGAAAGTTTTAGTGAGAACTTTAGCATGTTAATGGAAAGAAAAACTTAGTTTGATTGCTAGTTTCTATTGATAATTGATAAATTGTGATAAAAATTGCTATTTTGTAAACTAGATTTTAGAAATTTCTAAATAAATGTGATTAAAAATATAATTTATGGTTTCATTAAATCATTATCATTATGAATTGTGGTTTAATACATTAATTCATGCAAAATCATGTTTTGTGGTGGAATTGTGGTGTTTTGCTTGAAAAATGTTGAAAATTGTTAAATGTTGCAAACTAGAAATTTCAAATTAATACAAATTTGTGTAATAAAAATATAGTAACGGTTTGTATAGTCTAGTTATGCTATTTAATGAGTTTTATAACCATTGGTTTCATTTAAATGTAATGTTTTGAGGAAAACGGTAAATTGGCATTTTCGGGTTTTACGAAATTGGACGGTTTGATGGATTTTAGGGTTTCGATGGATTTAATCGTGTTTTATGGTATAAGTAATGTGTTTTAAAACTAAAAATTGTTTGATGATGTTATCTCGATCCAGCGGAGTTTGTACGCCGATATCGAGCGGTATTTGGTTCTTTTGCGTGGACGGGACATAGGTTTTAACCTATGCTTGTTTCTTGTATCGTTTGACTTTTGTATGTGATTCGGTTTACGATGCTATTTATATGTTTGCGTTTAGGTACCCTTCAAGTGGACTGCGGGTGATGAAGAGGAGGATGGTGACACCGTCTTCGGCAGACATGGACCAGGTGAGTAGATGTATATCTACGGGGGGAAGTCGGGTGGATGGCGTTTAGCACCCCCGCAACGTAGAATAGGAATAGTACTTATTGACATTAGGAAACCAGATGTGACCCTAGTAGGACCCTAGTATTGACCCTAGGCTGGACTAGACTGATTTAGGAAAACCATATCAGAGGATGAGTACCTTGGCAGAGGTTCGTAGGTTTCTGGTAGAAACACACACGCACACACACTGAAACTCGATATGGTATATACGTGCATGTGTATATATATATATATATAGGACGAGGTATAGGTATATATATATATATACAACACGTATATGGGATACATTGATGTGATATGATATCCGACGTATGATGAAACAGTGTAACTGGGCTTGATGCCATGATTCTTGGCTATACAGTCGTATTAAGTGTTAGCGGATCATTACAGACTGAGATAATGACATGTATACTTAAATTATAATGGGTGGTGATGATATTGAGGTACATGGGACTCTAAAATAGTACCCGGACTGTAACTTGTGATTGATCACGATATGGGATATGTATGACTTGATTACGACATCATATAGGTGTGACCTGATGTCGATGTCATAGGGGTGTGACTTGAGGACGATATGATATCAGTATGACTTAATCACAATATGATACATATGACATGATATTTCTGAGGATAAACTAATGATGCATATTATGATGGCAATGATATATAATTGATGTGTGCGATCATAGTTTAACACCTTGATCATGAGATGTGTTGATGATGATATTATACTAATGATGAGACACCTAGGAGATACTTGACCCGTACCCCGATATTGGGATGCCGTACGATGGATTTTACCGTACGAGGCATAGATATGATGATTGATCCGCACTCTTGATTCGAGGAAGCCGTACTACGTACGTGACGCTATTGAGGCTGGATCGCCGACTATTAGAGATATTGATTCAGACCTAGGTAGACTCTTGTTCTAAATGACTAGTTTCTTAGGTTTAGTTCCTTAGGAGGTTAGATGGACACTAGGTTAGGTTCGAGTCATATAGTGGTAGTGATAATTGTATATCAAATGAGTGGATAATGCACATCTGTCTTTGCATTCATACTGTAATCATCATGGTGTATGTTCTTTCATATGTTGCTATAATCAGTATAAACTTTACCTGTTAGGACACCAGCACCATTACCGATGATGCGCATATTCCATGCACACTTATTTGCCGGCTCACACACATCATCATCGGTAATTGCTAGGTCACGTACACTTTAGATTATATTATCTTTCATTGATAGAATCAGTTAACAACTTGACCGATATAATATTGTGATTACTCTCTGATGTTAGTATAGACATGATATTTGTTACTTAGACATTCATGCATTCATATTTTCATGTTATCATGCAGTATTTTGGGCATATGCCGACACTTATCATATACTCACTCATGATTTTGAGATTTGGGTTTCTATGAGATTTCTGGATTTTTGGGGAAAACCGCAAGAATATATAAAAGCTTCTCTCTCTCTCCTCCTCTCTTTTTTTAAAAACATAAGATGCGGTTTTCTCGTGATGTATGTGTCGCCCACCATGAGATTTCATGTTTTCTGCTGGATTTCGAGACCCGATTCGAGGAGTGGATGAACCGTTTCGGGTACATGGTGGGTCCGGTATGGTACCCCGGGGCAAGAAGATCGAGTTGTAGACGATGAGCCCGGCAGGGGAAGGCTACCTACCGGTGATGTCTGACGCGGCGGATATCCGGAGGATACCGACCGTTGTCGTGAGATTTGATGATATGGGCCGATCCGGACTGACGGAGCCCGAGATATTGAGACTTGAGATTACATGTGTTGTGTCGATGCTTGACACGGATTTCCATGGATTTCATTGTTGATATTTCAGATTTCTATACACGTTTTACTATGATAACAGCTAAAGATTTCTTATACAGATATATCTGGATTTCAGGATTGATTATTTTATATTCATGGTGCATGCATATCCATTTATATGACATAGCATTATATGAGGCACTGACACGAGCACGGAGTATCTGCTCTTACACGTAGTATTACCCTGCTATTACTAGATGATTGGGATATAGTAGTGTATTATTATGACCTAGGATAGCGTCGTGCATTCGATTTCTTTTCGTAGATGTCTTCTACTCACGAGTTTGTAACTCACCCCCGTTGTGCCAAATTTTATTACAGGTTCGATGTACAGGTTTCCCTGGCAGCTTGCTGGCACATTTATTCTTTCAGGGTGATTTGCACGGTAGGTTGGTTCACTTGTATCTGAACCACCATTGTATTTTTATTCATTCATTGTATCTAGTAAGCTCCATCAACCATACTTGTATTACTTGATAAGTTATTTGACCAGTCTTTTATTTCGACCTTAGAGTCGCGCATGTATTATTCTGATCTGGTGGTTGTGTTTTCTTTTGAGTTTTGAGCCTCGCCTACTGGCGTTGTATATTATTGTGCTTGTTGTGGTTGTTTCCGTCTGTTGGCGCTGATGCTAGCTCCCATTTGGGGATGCTTTTTTTTATTGTTTATGTATATTATACTTGTTGTACCCGTTTGGGGGCCAGTTTTTATAGAGGAGACTCTGCCGAATTTTTTTGAGAAAATTTGCTGATGATTTTAAACTTGTTTCCTTCATGTTTCTTTTACTTCTTCTTCTTCTTTTATGGTTTAGATTTCTGGGCTTCGGCTTACTTAGGTTGCTTTGCGCCTCTAGACACTTCGTAATCTAAGTGCCGGTCACGTTCCGTACTTTCGGGTCGTGACAAAGTTGGTATCAGAGCGCTAGGTTTAACCTTGTATAAGTCTAGATGACCCTTGGTTGATGGAGTAGGCGATTTAGGTAGAGTAACGTACCGTGGGTATGGTCCGCGGCATACTTACGATACGCTACTCTGCTTAAGGAGCCCTAGGATGTACATTGTTTGCACCGTATTCCATTCATTCTTTTGATCTATCTTCGTCAATGTTGGAGGGCGGTTTCTGTTACCACGGGCACACTGGCAGAGGGAGCTGCGGCTCGAATGCGATAACCATCAGAGTATTGACTATTCTTGAGGATTGAAGCATTGTTTAGCGTGCGGACGAAGGATATTCACATGCCGTCCGGATGAAGTTAAAGGGTTCGAACGATTATCAAAAAAACCATTTTCCCAAGTTTAAAGTATTCGGAAGAACATGCAGGTATTTCGATGGACCCTCTAGAAGAATGAAACCCTAACTTGACATAATGACCACGAGAACGCCCTTGAACCTTAGGGTTTACGGCAGTTCCGCAGTGCCATTAGTGAGGCTTGGGTTTGCCCTTCTACGGCTGGATCATCGATGCTGGGGTATGTACCGGATATTTTTAAGCTGTACTTGAGTGTTGAGCTCTCGGGGAATTATGGGATTTTGATGGATCGATCGAAAAGTTTAATGTAGTCCGGATATCAAGTGAAGGGATCGACTACGTGGGAGACTCTAGAGATGAGTATTGCCGTTGGTAGCGCAGTCAGCACACTTATGAAGAGACAAGTTTGAAGCAGCAGACATCAGAGGAAAGAGGCGCACATTGACGATAGTGATTACGATGTGACTTGGTGATTTGAATTTCATATTTCTGTTATTGGATTTTGGTATTTTGAGGATTTTGTTCTACGATTGGTATTTCTTATGCGTACCTTCATTATATTCTATTTGTGTTTTATATATCTGTTGTATTGATGTTGTTTAGTATACACCCAGTACACTTGATTTGGTTTTATATATTTTGAGATTTTTGATTTGATTTCGTGCATATGGGTTACACATGATTTTGATATATGTTTCGACCTAGTTTTCATGCATTTGTACTGTGATTTCGATTTCGATAATTGATGTATGTTTCCGTGCACCATGTACACCTGATTAGGATTCTTGCGCATACTTGGCGTACTTGATGCGATTTTGTGCACACCAGATGCACTAAATCGGGGTTTTGTGCAGATTAGATGCACCAGATAATGAGTCGTGCACGCCCGTTGCACTTGACAGATGTTTTGGTGCACACCTGTTGCACTTATTTTGTTTTTGTGTGTATGCATGGTATCTGTATTTGGTTTCGATTTCAGTGCGCACCGGACGCACATGATATTTTTATGATGTGATTGGGATTGATTTCAGTTTGAGCAGTATGTTTTCATATCATTATTATTTGATTTAGTAACCAGGCGGGACGTGTATGTTAAATAAAAGATATATATATATATATATATAGCTATTTTTTTATAAACGTCCGCTACTTATGCCGTGACACGTGCATCACATGGCGATTTTCAAAAAGAGTTTTTGCATATTTCCTTATCCAGATATTTGGAAGGTTTTACTATGATGCGCAATATATATAAGTTATTGATTGATGTATATTAAGATGGTTTTCATATTGGGTTTTAATATTTTATTCTCTCCATAACTCCGATGATTGCGTTATGCTTGACGGAGTTGATTTTTGTTATGTATTGATGATTTCGGAGCACCGACGATTTGAGTGTTTGCTAAATGTTTTAATATTTGGAGGGGGAGTTTTAATTTAAATTCGGGGACCGAATTTCTTAAAGGGGGGAAGACTGTAACATTTTAAAAATAATTAAATAAATAAAATTTGTTTAAGTGAATTTTAGGATTTTCGGTAAAGTAAAATGTATTTTTCGTAAAACTAAACCGTAATTATTTTTCACTATAAATTTATAAATATCTATTTTAATTATGTTATTACTAGGAAATGGTGTTTATTTAGCCACTTATAAATTTTTAGTTGAATTAAATATTTTTCCTAAATTAAATATTTTAAATATTAACATAAGCTTTATTTTTACACTAAATTAGTGTAAATTACAAATTTGAATGGTTTTAATTTGTAAAAATGAGCCATGGTATATTAGAATCAAGTGTGTAATATGCAAAATCTTTTCCAAAATCTCTCCATGGTTCTAGAAATTTATAGGAAAAGGGTTAAATTGAAAAAGTTAGATAATAAAGGGTTTAAGTGAAAAAATGCATTATTTATGAACTTTCTACACAATACCACACATTTTTTCTCTCTCTCCACCCTCCTCCCTCTACATGGCCGGCCTCCCCTCCATGGGTAGCCCCAAAATTTTTCCCCTATCATTTTTGCTTTAAAATTCATCAAAATTCATCAAAAATTCCAAAAATAAATCTCAAAAATCAACATTCAACCTCTACCATTTTCCTTTGACCTATTTAGCATGGATTTTGGAGATGGAAAGCATGCATTTTGGAGGCTTATTTCATGTTTGGGTTTCATATTTTGGAGGTATAAATTTCCTTTTTTTGATTTATTT
This sequence comes from Agapanthus africanus, assembly GCA_030015575.1. Classification (NCBI taxonomy): domain Eukaryota; kingdom Viridiplantae; phylum Streptophyta; class Magnoliopsida; order Asparagales; family Amaryllidaceae; genus Agapanthus; species Agapanthus africanus. The sequence goes on from CM057343.1 coordinate 465,488,684, forward strand.
TTATTAGATATTTCTTTTAAAGCCTAATTAGATTTAATATATTAATTCTCTTTACTACTTTTAAAATTCAAGTTAGGGTTTGAAAAATCAAGTTGTGATTTTTATTAATTAATTAGGGTTATAATAGTTAGTTTAACACTTTTAGAATTGGAAAATCTTGTATGTTTGTTGAATTGTAAATTTTTCATTTAAAATTGTTTAAATGAAGCTATTTAGTTAACTAGTTTTTTGTAAAATATATATGTGGGTAATATAAAATTCCAATTAAGGTTGCTATCATTAGATTGTAGTTTTAGTGAGAACTTTAGCATGTTAATGGAAAGAAAAACTTAGTTTGATTGCTAGTTTCTATTGATAATTGATAAATTGTGATAAAAATTGCTATTTTGTAAACTAGATTTTAGAAATTTCTAAATAAATGTGATTAAAAATATAATTTATGGTTTCATTAAATCATTATCATTATGAATTGTGGTTTAATATATTAATTCATGCAAAATCATGTTTTGTGGTGGAATTGTGGTGTTTTGCTTGAAAAATGTTGAAAATTGTTAAATGTTGCAAACTAGAAATTTCAAATTAATACAAATTTGTGTAATAAAAATATAGCAACAGTTTGTATAGTCTAGTTATGCTATTTAATGAGTTTTATAACCATTGGTTTCATTTAAATGTAAAGTTTTGAGGAAAACGGTAAATTGGCATTTTCGGGTTTTACGAAATTGGACGGTTTGATGGATTTTAGGGTTTCGATGGATTTAATCGTGTTTTATGGTATAAGTAATGTGTTTTAAAACTACAAGTTGTTTGATGATGTTATCTCGATCCATCGGAGTTTGTACGCCGATATCGAGCGGTATATGGTTCTTTTGCGTGGACGGGACATAGGTTTTAATCTATGCTTGTTCCTTGTATCGTTTGATTTTTGTATGTGATTCGATTTACGATGCTATTTATATGTTTGCGTTTAGGTACCCTTCAAGTGGACTGCGGGCGATGAAGAGGAGGATGGTGACACCGTCTTCGGCAGACATGGACCAGGTGAGTAGATGTATATCTACGGGGGGAAGTCGGGTGGATGGCGTTTCGCACCCCCGCAACGTAGAATAGAAATAGTACTTATTGACATTAGGAAACCAGATGTGACCCTAGTAGGACCCTAGTATTGACCCTAGGCTGGACTAGACTGATTTAGGAAAACCATATCAGAGGATGAGTACCTTGGAAGAGGTTCATAGGTTTCTGGTAGAAACACACACGCACACACACTGAAACTCGATATGGTGTATACGTGCATGTGTATATATATATATAGGACGAGGTATAGGTATATATATATATACAACACGTATATGGGATACATTGATGTGATATGATATCCGAGGTATGATGAAACAGTGTAACTGGGCTTGATGCCGTGATTCTTGGCTATACAGTCATATTAAGTGTTAGCGGATCATTACAGAATGAGATAATGACATGTATACTTAAATTATAATGGGTGGTGATGATATTGAGGTACATGGGACTCTAAAATAGTACCCGGACTGTAACTTGTGATTGATCACGATATGGGATATGTATGACTTGATTACGACATCATATAGGTGTGACCTGATGTCGATGTCATAGGGGTGTGACTTGAGGACGATATGATATCAGTATGACTTAATCACAATATGATACATATGACATGATATTTCTGAGGATAAACTAATGATGCATATTATGGTGGCAATGATATATAATTGATGTGTGCGATCATAGTTTAACACCTTGATCATGAGATGTGTTGATGATGATATTATACTCATGATGAGACACCTAGGAGATACTTGACCCGTACCCCGATATTGGGATGCCGTACGATGGATTTTACCGTACGAGGCATAGATATGATGATTGATCCGCACTCTTGATTCGAGGAAGCCGTACTACGTACGTGACGCTATTGAGGCTGGATCGCCGACTATTAGAGATATTGATTCAGACCTAGGTAGACTCTTGTTCTAAATGACTAGTTTCTTAGGTTTAGTTCCTTAGGAGGTTAGATGGACCCTAGGTTAGGTTCGAGTCATATAGTGGTAGTGATAATTGTATATCAAATGAGTGGATAATGCACATCTGTCTTTACATTCATACTGTAATCATCATGGTGTATGTTCTTTCATATGTTGCTATAATCAGTATAAACTTTACCTGTTAGGACACCAGCACCATTACCGATGATGCGCATATTCCACGCACACTTATTTGCTGGCTCACACACATCATCATCGGTAATTGCTAGGTCACGTACACTTTAGATTATATTATCTTTCATTGATAGAATCAGTTAACAACTTGACCGATATAATATTGTGATTACTCTCTGATGTTAGTATAGACATGATATTTATTACTTAGACATTCATGCATTCATATTTTCATGTTATCATGCAGTATTTTGGGCATATGCCGACACTTATCATATACTCACTCGTGATTTTGAGATTTGGGTTTCTATGAGATTTCTGGATTTTTGGGGAAAACCGCAAGAATATATAAAAGCTTCTCTCTCTCTCCTCCTCTCTTTTTTTAAAAACATAAGATGCGGTTTTCTCGTGATATATGTGTCGTCCACCATGAGATTTCATGTTTTCTGCTGGATTTCGAGACCCGATTCGAGGAGTGGATGCACCGTCTCGGGTACATGGTGGGCCCAGTATGGTACCCCGGGGCAAGAAGATCGAGTTGTAGACGATGAGCCCGGCAGGGGAAGGCTACCTACCGGTGATGTCTGGCGCGGCAGATATCCGGAGGATACCGACCGTTGTCGTGAGATTTGATGATATGGGCCGATCCGGACTGACGGAGCCCGAGATATTGAGACTTGAGATTACATGTGTTGTGTCGATGCTTGACACGGATTTCCATGGATTTCATTGTTGATATTTCAGATTTCTATACACGTTTTACTATGATAACAGCTAAAGATTTCTTATACAGATATATCTGGATTTCAGGATTGATTATTTTATATTCATGGTGCATGCATATCCATTTATATGACATAGCATTATATGAGGCACTGACACGAGCACGGAGTATCTGCTCTTACACGTAGTATTACCCTGCTATTACTAGATGATTGGGATATAGTAGTGTATTATTATGACCTAGGATAGCGTCGTGCATTCGATTTCTTTTCGTAGATGTCTTCTACTCACGAGTTGGCAACTCACCCCCGTTGTGCCAAATTTTATTACAGGTTCGATGTACAGGTTTTCCTGGCAGCTTGCTGGCACATTTATTCTTTCAGGGTGATTTGCACGGTAGGTTGGTTCACTTGTATCTGAACCACCATTGTATTTTTATTCATTCATTGTATCTAGTAAGCTCCATCAACCATACTTGTATTACTTGATAAGTTATTAGACCAGTCTTTTATTTCGACCTTAGAGTTGCGCATGTATTATTCTGATCTGGTGGTTGTGTTTTCTTTTGAGTTTTGAGCCTCGCCTACTGGCGTTGTATATTATTGTACTTGTTGTGGTTGTTTCCGCCTGTTGGCGTTGATGCTAGCTCCTATTTGGGGATGCTTTTTTTTTATTGTTTATGTATATTATACTTGTTGTACCCGTTTGGGGGCCAGTTTTTATAGAGGAGACTCTGCCGAATTTTTTTGAGAAAATTTGCTGATGATTTTAAACTTGTTTCCTTCATGTTTCTTTTACTTCTTCTTCTTCTTTTATGGTTTAGATTTCTGGGCTTCGGCTTACTTAGGTTGCGTTGCGCCTCTAGACGCTTCGTAATCTAAGTGCCGGTCACGTTCCGTACTTTCGGGTCGTGACAGATAGGTATAATCTTTACTCTGTTAATTTAGAGTTTTTATATTGTGTAGCTCGTTGCTTGTAGCGTAGGAAACTTAAAATAATCGATTTGTGCAATATCGTGTTTTTAGTGTCGGTTTGTGATATCTGTGACCTGCTGTGACCTCGAGATTTTTCTAGAAAACAGAACAATGTAGTTGTGTTGTACCTGTGACCATAGGACCTCACCTGGAGCACGAACCCATGGGGCTCGGACTCGGCCGGCGACGACTCGAAGGAATTCCGGCGACATCGGCTGTAGGTTTGAGTTGGGGTTTGGGTTTTTGAGGGTAGCTCTCTGCTTTGGTTTATGTATGTTTGGTCTTGTTTAGTTGTTGAGTTTTCTCAGTATGCAAAATCTGGGGTAACCTAGGTAGTTTCTTATGTTTCGTTTTAGCGCGATACGTTATACGACACGGATCGTGCACTTTGTGTGGTTTTGCTATTAGGTTAGTTTCGTCGTGTCGCTACGCACGTTAGCCACAATACAAACACTTGAGAGTATGTTTTATGTTGTTGTGCTGGTTAAATGTAGTTTGTGCGTGTTTTGGGTCTATTATTAATATATACTTGCTTTATTGTTTTGATGTGGTAGGTTCGCAGGCGGGGACTTCGGACACTGCTACCAGGGAAAAACGAGTGGTTGACTTCACTTAGCCAGAAGCGTTGGTGAGTAGATTTAACATCTACAGGGGATTCGCCCGCATGGCGTTAGGGCTAGAAATGACTTAACTTGTCGCATATTCTATGTCATATTTAGAATTGCGCATTTACCCTACTGCTTAGTAAATGGTTGTGCTTGGACTAGTATCCTTAGGACACTGCACTATTATTGACGGCTCATGTTGCACGAGCACTGATTGTATGCCACACACACCGTCAATAATTGCCATGTCACGCACAACCCACATATAGAAATGATATTGTCTGGTTAGGGAGATTGAGACATTGATTCATATTTCTTTATGCATATGACTTATAGCATACCCATATACCTACATGCTTACACATATGCCTTGACATACTTACATGCTAGTTACCTGTATACCTATAGAGTATTGTACCATTAGTGATAGGTACATACACACTTCGTGACATAGCTACAGGTATACCTTGCACACATACTTCACTTATACCCAGGGGGTATATTACATCATTACTCATAGGTTAATACATATACCTTGCTATACCTTATGTTTACACATATACCTGGTTATAACTACATGTTTACCTTTACTTGATGTCATTTGGAATTGGAGAGATTAGAAACCGCAGGATATTATATTAACTTGTTGTAGTTAATTGTGGATTTTCCTTTGTATGCTCGCATTTCAGATTTATGATGCGTATATTATATTCATGGATTTTCGCATTGAGATATGGATTTTTCATGATGTTTTCTGGATTTGGGGACCGTGGGAGTTTCATGAAATTATGCATTATTTGAAAAACCCGGTTTCCCTTGATATGATATTTCAGCAGCCACCATGAGATTTATCGGTTCAGATATATATATATATACCCCACGCGAGGAAAGGAGGGATCCGTGTGCGGGTACATGGTGGGGCCCGGAGGTACCCGGGGCAAGAATCTCAGTGAGGAGATGAGTAAGTGGGGGAACCATACTTTCCGGTGACATTACCAATGACTCGGCGGTTATCATGGGGATACCGACGAGAGTCGTGTGCGCATGGATACGTCGAGAGGCGAGGGTCAGAGCTAGGCACTCGAGCTTTCGGGATAGCGTATGATACGTACCTATCAGGGGCCCAGTCATGGAGACAGCACCTGATAGATCAGCCTTTCTGTGTCGATACTTGACACATTGTTTTCATGATATTTTACTCCTAAGTATATATAACAGTGGAATGGGACGCTGTTATATATGCTTTTACACCAATATTAGTGGAATGGGACTCTAATATATGTGTATTGATATCAATTTATATATACATCATCATATTTATTCATGAAAACACACAGGATATACGGGATATACTTGATGTTGTACATACGGGATATGTGAGATCTACTTGATGTTGTACATTCGGGGTATATGAGATATACTTGATATTGTACATTCGGGATATATGAGATTTACTTGATGTTGTACATTCGGGGTATACGAGATATACTTGATATTGTACATTCGGGATATATGAGATCTACTTGATGTGTACATTCGGGATATATGGGATATACTTGATATTGTACATTTGGGATATATGAGATTTACTTGATATTGTACATTAAGGATATGTGAGACTTACTTGATATGATAGCCAATTTGGGGGCTGATTTGAGGAAATTGGGATTTGGACTGTCTTGATGGATTTTGATCCTACCACGATGTCAGGATTCCGTGGAAATAACATGTTTCATTCCATACTCTATATTTACTGTTTATGCACCGCTTCATGCATTAGTGTACCTGTTAGAGTACCTTCCATGACTGTTGCATTTACCTACCTTTATTCATATCATTTCTTCATGTATTAGTAGTACCGATATAGTACCATACATGATTGCTGCATACAGATTGTCATACTATTATTGTTTCATGTATTAGTTGTACCTGCTAGCGTACCTTTCATGACTATTGCATTCATATGACATGTTACTGCTTTTAACCTGCATATGTTAGATTCGTGCTGTACGTGCATACTTGCGATTACCTGCATATGTTATTTACTATTCATGAGTTGGCAACTCACCCCCGTTGTGCCACAGTGTTTGCAGGTGTTCCTCAGGATAGTCAGAGGCAGGGCTATTTTCACCCATGCTGCGGATACCGCTTCGCCTGACAGTGTGCAGTTTTGCTTAGGTAGGTTTTGCGGTTATCCAATGTTGCTTGTTGTGTATTCATTGTACCATGTACACTCCATCTACCATTATCTTGTATAACTTAGAGACTTGATGTGATGACGATATTGTATATTATTTCGTGACTTGGAGGTTTTTATGCAATTTTATTTATATCGTCTCTTTCTTCGCTACGGCGTCGTATATCTGTTGTGGTGGTTGTTTTTCGCCTTTTGGCGTGGATTTGCTCCCATTGGGGATGCTTTACTTTATATTTATGTTGTACCCATTTTGGGGGCTTGTTTTACAAAGGAGGTGCTGTCAAAATTTTAAAGCAAATAAGTTGGACTTTTAAACAATTTGGGTTGAGATTTCAAAGGGTTTGAAAATGCTATTATTTTCTTATTACTTTTGATGGTTTAGATTTCTGGGTTTTGGCTTTCTGTTACTGCGTTACGCCTGTAGACGTTGCGTAGTATTAGGGCCGTCATGTGCCAATTTCGGGTCGTGACACTTGAGCTCCTACCTCAACAATGAAGTAACTAGAGTGCTTGGCTTGCTAGACTAAGAACCCTAGAGGGAGTAGAGAGGTGTTTTGGTGGTTTAGTCTTAAAAGCTTATGATTTTCAACACATGAAACACTTAAGCTTTGAGAGAGGAAGAATGAGAGCTAACTATGAGAGAGAAAGAGAATGATAGAATGAAATGAACCTTGCTCTCATATGATAAATATATGATAATGATAATAATAATTAAGAAAATTGTGATGGTAAATTGATTTGACCACTATCATTTCATATTTAATGCTAAGCATGCTTCAAGAAGCATCTTATGCTTAACAAAAACAAAAAGAAAAAATATCTAGGCCAAAGGAAGTCAACAAGTCAAATGGTCAAACCAATTCTAACCATGATACAATTATACTTAATTAATATTATTAATCATATTTCTTATTCTCATTAAGGTTTTGATCAGGTCAATGGTCAAAAACCCTAATGAGGTGTCTCCCTCTCCGCCTCAGTCAACTGTACGTACGTACCCGCATTCGTGTTCCGAAGAAACACGAATACAATGAGACAAGAACAATCCTAAAACAAATACTAGGATCTGTCTTAAACCAAAGCCCACTATTAATGTCTTCCCGAACACCGAACATGCACAAGTACGCATATGTGAATGAACCCTGTCGTAAAACCATACGACCTCTACTCTGTTTTGCCCAAAGGTGAACAACCCTCTGTGTGGGACTCTAAAGACTCAACACTACGCTGGCAGTGGGTTAACCATAGGCAGCAAGAGGTACTAGCTGTACATAACGGTCCCCAGGTAGATGTCGATAAGAAGACCGATGAGGTGAACCCATCCGAACTCCTACTGAGCCTGAATGTGATAATCTCCGTACAGTCCGGTCTGTTCGTCTGAGAGTATCGCATGTTGGGCCTAGGGGGCGGTAAACGTCAGTCCCCTAATAGCGGTACAAGTCATGTCGGAGTGTAGCCCAGAACACCCTGAGAAACTACTGGAAACACTACCAGTAAATCTCGCTTGCCCTGGCCAGGGACTTTGTGTAATGGCTCTCCTAGACACAGCACGATATCAACTCCCAATACCGGGAGAGACGAATCCTGTCTAACCGTCACTGCCTCCAAGTGCTTCTGGACTGCACCCAACTACTACCTGTTTGCACGACTCAATAGAGCAGTGGTAGGGTAGTAATCTAAGAACAGTGGGAACACACTCGAGGCGAAGTGACAGTGTCAAGTCAACGGACTAAGCTGTACTCATGTCACCTGGGAACTGACAACCGACGATAGGTATAATACCAACCAACAGTTCCCAGCGAGTCATGTCCAGTGTACTCGTAACCTAACGAGCACCTGCAGACTATCTCCAGTACGACGTACTGATGGCTGTGGGACAGACCACCTCCCCTCCTAGGATGAGAAGCGTATACACTAGTCTAATCTGGAGTATCGATACCCTGTCTCGATAATCCTACGACCAGGGACCTGTAAAAGGATGTGCTTATAGACTACCCAGCCCCCACTAGTGTGACTACCATCACGCTGGTAGTCAAGCAAAAGATCCTAAGGGCTCTATCAATATGTACTAGCGATATATCAAAAGAAACATATACACATATTAAGATAGATACAAACCAAGTAGCATACTACCATATTGAGCAAGACTGTTATAAATCTGTGTATATATCCCAAGCTTCCAAAATGTAATATACAAACTAGTACTATACAATAATGGCCTCTCGGGCATATCACACTAACAATCTCCCACTTGCACTAAGGCCATGTGCTGGCATATCGCAGACCTATCATCTCGAATAGCCTCTCGAACTACGTCTGAGGAATGGCCTTTGTGAATGGATCTGCAGTGTTATCCTCTGTAGCAACCCTCCGAACCTCGATCTCCCGGCGATCCACGATCTCCCTGATCAGGTGATACCGCCTCAAGATGTGTCTGGATTTCTGATGGGACCTGGGTTCCTTTGCTAAAGCTAAAGCCCCATTGTTGTCACGATACAGAGGTATTGGATCAACAATGGACAGAACCACCTGAAGTTCTATTAAGAACTTCCTCATCCAGACGGCTTCTTTTGCGGCATCAGATGCTGCGATATACTTCGCTTCCATCCTCGAGTCAGCAACGGTTTCCTGTTTGGAACTCTTCCAACACACCGCCCCTCCATTGAGAGTATAGACATAACCTGACATGGATTTGGAGTCATCCTTGTCACTCTGGAAGCTGGAGTCAGCAAAGGCTTCAATCTGGAGGTATTTTCCGCCGTAAACCAAAATCATATCCTTAGTCCTTCTCTGGTACTTCAGAATGTTCTTTACTGCTATCCAGTGCTTCTCCCCAGGGTTTGACTGATACCGGCTTACTACACTCAGTGCATAAGCTACATCTGGTCTGGTACACAACATCACATACATTATAGAGCCTACCGCAGAAGCGTAGGGTATAATAGACATGCGATCCCTTTCCGAATCAGTCTTGGGAGACATCTCTTTGGAGAGGGTGATTCCGTGACAAGCCGGTAAATTACCGCGCTTTGAATCTTCCAAACTGAATCTTTTCAGTATGGTGTCGATGTACCTGGACTGTGAAAGTCCCAACATCCTCTTAGATCTATCACGATAGATCTGGATCCCCAGAATGTAAGAGGCATCACCCAGGTCTTTCATGGAGAATCTTTATGACAAGAACTCTTTGACAGATTGTAGCATAGGAATATCATTTCCTTTCAAGAGAATATCATCCACATATAAAATGAGGAATACGATAGTTCGTGCTACAATCTTACTATAAATGCATGGTTCATCTAGATTTTTGATAATGTCAAATTCTTTGACCGTCTCATCAAAACAGATGTTCCAACTCCGCGATGTCTTCTTCAGTCCATAAATGGACTTCAGCAACTTACACACTTTTCCGCTGCTTCCACTCTGAATGAATCCCTCTGGCTGGTCCATATAGACACACTCCTCTAAATTTCCATTTAGAAAAGCGGTCTTTACGTCCATATGCCAAATTTCATAATCATGGAAGGCATCAATGTCAAGAAGGATCCGAATGGATTTGAGCATAGCCACTGGAGAAAAAGTTTCGTCATAGTCCAAACCAGGTCTTTGATGAAAACCCTTTGCAACAAGTCAGCCTTATAGGTTACAACCTGTCCATCTACACTAATCTTCCTTCTGAAGATCCATTTGCAGCCTATAGGTTTTACCCCTTCTGGAGCAAAGTCCAAAGTCCATACTTTGTTGGTGTACATGGACTCCATCTCGGTCCGTATTGCATCCAGCCATTTTACCGAGTTAGTGCTCTGAATGGCCTGCTGGAAGCTAGTGGACTCATCATTATCAATGATGCAATCCTCTCTATCCCCGTCTTTGAGAAAACCGCAGTATCTCTCAGGTGGATGAGAAAGCCTACTACTCCTGCGGAGCGGTGCAGGAATGTCCTCTACTTTCGAACCTTCTGGTTCTACTAAGCTTTCAGTAATAGCTCGTGGTTCTGGAATTTATTCCAGTTATATTACGCTCCCACTTATCTGATTTTCTAAAAATTCAGTTTCCAAGAAGCAGGAATGAAGAGAAACAAATATCATTTGTTCTTCTGCATAATAGAAGAAATATCCCTTGGAGTTCTTTGGATATCCCACAAACTTGCACTGTACTGAGCGTGCCTCGAGTTTGTCCGTATGCTGCTTTTGACAAAAGCTGGACATCCCCATGTTTTAATGTGTGTAAGATAGGGTTTCTTCCCACTCCACATCTGATATGGTGTGGTAGGCACTGACTTAGTTGGAACCCGGTTCAAAAGATATGCAGCTGATTCTAGTGCATATCCCCAGAAAGATCGCGGTAACTCAGCGTTACTCATCATGGAACGTACCATATCCAATAGGGTTCGGTTCCGTCTCTTCGATACACCATTGTGTTGTGGTGTATATGGAGGAGTAATTTGAGAGAGAATTCCATTCTCTTTTAGGTAATCCAGGAACTCGGCACTCAAGTATTCACCATCTCGATCAGATCTCAGTGTCTTGATACTCTTGCCTGTTTGTTTTTCTACTTCATTCTTGTATCCCTGGAATTTTTCAAAGGCTTCAGATTTATGCTTCATTAAGAAGATATGTCCATACCTTGAAAAATCATCCGTAAAAGTAATGAAGTAAGAATAACCACTTCGCGCATATGTAGACATTGAACCGCGTACATCGCTGTGTATGAGTCCCAAGAGCTCGCTCGCTCTTACTCCATGTCCAGTAAACGGAGTATTTGTCTCATCTTTCCCATGGGACAAGATTGACAGGTTGCATAAGACTGATATTCAAACGGATCCAAATATCCCTCTTTATGTTATTTAGTCAATCGTGTTTCATTGATGTGACCCAGTCTACAATGCCATAAGAAAGCATGATTTAATTCTGGAGACTTTCTTTTGTATGTATTCTGGATATTGAAAATTTGCGGTTGGTTTAATACGTATATCCCGTTGCTTAATGTACCCAACCCAATCAAAACATGATTAAGGTGAATGTTTACAACATTGCTTACAAATGCAAAATCATAACCTTCTTTAGAAATTAAAGATACATATATGATATTACAAGTCGAACTGGGTACAAAATAACAGTTGCGCAAAACCAAAACATATCCATCTGTCAACCCTAAGTGATAGTCCCCCACGGACTCAGCATCCATGCTTGCTCCGTTTGCAACTCTGAGGGTCATATCACCTGCCTTCAAAACTCTACGCCTTCTCAGTGCCTGCAAAGAATTACAGATATGAGATCCTGATCTGGTATCCAATACCCAGGAAGTAGAGTTGATTGACAGACAGTTTTCAATAACATACACACCTGAAGCTGAAGCCACAACTTGCTTCGGGTCCTGGTTCTTGGCCTTCTGGGGATTTGCTCTAGAATCAGCAGCATACCTATTAAATAGAGTTCCGACTAAGTCTGTGCCTACCACTCCATATGAAATGTGGAGTGGGAAGAGACCATATCTCAAGTATATCAAGATATGGGGGTGTCCGGTATATGTTAAAAAGCATAATCCGGACAAGCTCGAGGCACGATCGATTTTGTGCAAGTTTGTAGGATACCCCAAGTATTCAAGGGGGTATATGGTCTACCACACTGAAGAACAAAATGTGTTTGTCACTCGCCACATTGTCTTCTTAGAAAGCAAATTTCTTACAAAAGAAATTTGTGGGAGCGCGGTAGAACTGGAAGAAATTCCAGAACCTCAAACTGCAACCGAGGACTTAGAAGAATCTCAGATTTCAATAGAACATGACGAACCAACGCCACTCCGCAGATCTAGTAGGCTTTCTCATCCTCCTAAAAGATACTATGGTTTTTTTCTTGATGGGGATCGAGAGGATTGCATTATCGATGATGATGAGCCTACTAGTTTTCAGCAGGCTATCACGAGTAGCGACTCAGTGAAGTGGCTGGATGCTATGAGATCCGAAATGGAATCCATGTACACCAATAAAGTATGGACTTTAGAAGTTGCTCCTCCTGGGGTAAAACCAGTTGGGAGAAAATGGATCTTCAAAAAGAAGATTGGTGCATTTGGACAAGTGGAAACCGACAAAGCTAGACTAGTAGCAAAAGGTTTTCGTCAAAGACCAGGATTGGACTATGATGAAACTTTTTCACCAGTAGCTATGCTTAAATCCATTCGGATCATGCTTGCCATTGATGCCTTCCATGACTTTGAAATCTGGCAAATGGATGTAAAAACAGCTTTTCTAAATGGACATTTAGAAGAGAGTGTTTACATGGATCAACCAGAAGGTTTCTTAGACAGTGGGAGCAGCGGAAGAGTGTGCAAATTGCTTAAATCCATTTATGGGTTAAAACAAGCATCGCGGAGTTGGAACATCTACTTTGATGAGACAGTCAAGGAATTTGACTTTATCAAAAATGTAGATGAACCATGTATTTATAGGAAGATTGTAGAAGGAGCAGTAGTCTTTCTCGTTTTGTACGTCGACGACATACTACTGATAGGGAATGATATCCCTATGCTACAATCAGTAAAGCTCTTCTTGTCACAGAAATTCTCCATGAAAGACTTGGGAGATGCATCATACATTCTGGGCATTAAGATCTATCGTGATAGATCTAATAGAACGTTGGGACTTTCATAGTCCAGGTATATAGACACTATACTAAAGAGATTTAGTATGGAAGATTCCAAGCGCGGCAATATGCCCGCTTGTCACGGAATCACCCTCTCCAAAGAGATGTCTCCAAAAACTGATGAAAAGAGGGCTCGCATGGGCATTATACCCTAGGCTTCGGCGGTAGGATCTATAATGTATGCGATGTTATGTACCAGGCCGGATGTAGCTTACGCACTTAGTATGGTAAGCAGGTATCAGTCGGACCCAGGTGAGAAACATTGGATAGCGGTAAAGAACATTCTCAAGTACCTGAGAAGAACTAAGGAGATGTTCTTGATTTACGGTAATGGGGACCTCCAGGTAGAGGCTTTTACCGACTCCGGCTTCCAAAGTGACAAAGATGATTTTAAATCCATTTCGGGTTTTGTGTTTACCCTCAATGGAGGGGCGGTAAGTTAGAGGAGTTCCAAACAGGATACCGTCGCAGACTCAACTATGGAGGCAGAGTATATAGCTGCTAGTGAAGCTGCAAAAGAGGCTGTCTGGATAAAGAAGTTCATTTCTGAACTTCAAGTGGTTCCGTCCATTGCCAATCCAATACCTTTGTATTGTGATAACAATGGGGCTGTAGCATTAGCGAAGGAACCAAGGTCCCATCAGAAATCTAGGCATATCTTAAGGCGGTTTCACCTGATCAGGGAGATCGTGGATCGTCGGGAGATCGAGGTACGGAGAGTAGATACAAAAGACAACACGGCAGATCCATTCACCAAAGCCATCTCTCAAGTCTAGTTCAAGAGGCTGTTTGAGATGTTGGGCATGCGGTACGCCAGCAACTGGATCTAGTGCAGATAGTGGGTACTCATTGCGCCAATTATAGGCCTTAGTGCAAGTAGGAGATTGTTGGATATATATGCCCTAGAGGCCTACATTGTATAGGAAACTTGGGATATGTATGTACATGACAGTCTTGCTTGATATGATAGTGCGCTATTTGGTTTGTCTTTATCTTAACATATGATATATTTTGTGTTGTATTCATTTATATATTCATGTTGATAAAGCCCATAGGGTGTTTGCCTGACTACCGGCGTTGTGATGGCAGTCATACTAGTGGGAGCTGGATAGTCAATAGGCACATACTTAGATGTCCCTAGTCGCAGGAGTATCAAGACTGGGCATCGATACTCCGGAGTAGACTAGTGTATACATATCTAGACCCTGACGAGGGGCAATGGATTGGTCCCGTAGCCATTGGTGGAGTGCACCTAAGATTGTATACAGATGCTCACTGGGTGTGAGTACACCGGACATGACTCGCCGAGAACTGACTGGATGGTATTATACCTAACGTCAGATAGCAGTTCTCAGGTGACATGTGTGCAGATAGTCTGTTGACTTAAAGTCATCATTTGTCTCGTGTGAGTTCCCACTGTGCTTTGATTATTACCCTACCACGGCTCAAAGGAGTCGTGCAAACAGGTTTTAGTTGGGCACAGTCCCGAGCCACGTGGAGGCAGTGAGCGACTGTTAGGGATTCGTCTCTCCCGGTATAGGGAGTTGATATCGCACTGTGGTCGGTTGGTCATTACCATAAGTCCCTGGCCAGGGCTGATTGAGAATTACTGATGGACTGATCAGTAGATTCTCGGATGGTCTTGAGCCATACCGACACGACTTGTACGGTTATTAGGGGTCTGACGTCCACCACCTCCCTAGACCATACATGCGATACTCTTAGACGAATAGACCGGACTGCGCGGATATTGTCACGGACAGGCTCAGTAGGATTTCAGATGGGTTACCTCATCGGCTTTCTTATCGACAACTACCTGGGGACCGTTACGTACAGCTAGTGCCGCTTGCGGTCTGTGGTTAAACCCACTGCCAGCGTAGTAGTTGAGTCTTTAGAGTCCCACACAGAGATTTCCCAAACCCAGGCGAAAAGATATAGAGGTCGTATGGTTTTACGACAAAGGTTCGGACGCATACGTGTTTGAAAGCACGTACGACATTCGGATAGTTTTTACTAGCCGGCTTTAGTTTAAGCCAGATTCTAGTATCAGGTTATTGGATTTATACAGTCTAAAGTTTTTTCGTGTTTTCACGGATGAGAGGGGCGTTCTCGTAATTTTCGGAGAAGCTTCTAGAAGGATGTGACTTGGTGGGAGAGGTGGCATTATCTTTTAATGATTTAGTGACTCATTGTGAGTGATTCATCATGTCATTAATGCATTATTAAATGCTTAATGACTCACATAATGAATCACCCACTTGCATTTATGAAACATGATGAATAATCTCATATTATTCATTTATTTTTAATTCATTATGTTTCATATATCAAGTGAGAAGCTATTTCATTATTATTATTATTATTATCATTATCATCTTCTCATTCTCTCTCATCAAGCTCTCTCCTTCACCAAACCCTAATCCTACCACTCATGAGTTGAGAACAAGGATTAGGAAAGACTAATTACTCCATAACCTATCTCTACATCACCTTAGCTACTCTATTTAGCAACTAGAGAAACTAAGTAACCTCAAGATTAGAGGTTATAGCTTGGATTAGGGTTCTCGGGTGGATCGTCTATCACGGAAGGAAGCCGAGGAGGACGTAGAGATCCAAAGAGGCCGTAGATAACGTAAAGACGAAGGAATAGAACCGTTTGGTATAATCTCTTAACATAGTAGTTTAGAACTCTATAGGTTTTGTTAAGTATTGTTTAGCAAATGATTCATGCGGTTAGTCGATGTTTAACCATAGAACAAGATCGTTTTTCATATTTCCGCCTCCCCACAAGTATTGGGGTGTTGTACATCGAATTACAATTTTGCCACACGAACCCAAGCTATATCTAGCACTTGTGCCGCTGTCAGATCATCTTCTATGCTCTGAGCCCATTCCTCAGCTTCTAGTGGGCTCCACTTTCCTGTGAACTGTTTGGGATGTAAAGCTCTGAATTGCTTCACCCTAGGTGCTTCAGCCTCGGGACGGTTCAAGAGCTGTTGCTGTCCCTCTAGGAGGCTGTGGATTGCCTCAAGCAGAACCATTTGCTCGTTGAGTGGAGCAGGAACGGCATGTGTGATTGGTAGTGGAGGTGGAGTGTTGTTGAAGCTGGTGCTAGTGTTGTTTGGGGAATTCATAATCTTGAATGAAAAGTTTAGGCTAGGACAGATTCAAAGTATATGATTCAAGGAATATGAAATTGATAAGATTCAAGGAACATGATTGTAAAGAATGTTTTAGTTGCTGGTTCTTGTGTTATATTGCTTAGGTTGTTCACGCAGAACAAAATTTCCTGGCAGTGTTCCATACAATTCGGACCTGCATGGGCCACCAACAAAACTTGTCACGTCCCGCTTCCCGGTGTACGGCGAAGGGGATGGGACTGGTCCTCTATGTATTTACTATGAAGTAAATATGCTAAGCGTATCTAAGCAATATAAAAGTAAGCACAAGAGATAAAAGAAATAAACTGATCAACAACTTTATTTATTAACATTCTTTTGTACAATGCATGAAAAGTAAATACAGCTGAATAAAAAGCAATGCCTAAACAATGGCATAACAGAAATGAAAGTAATGAATGGAAAGTGTACAATGACTAGAGCTCGGGGTCTTCACTGAACTGGTCCAAGTCTTCAGCAATAGGGTCGATCTCTGACGGGTCCAAATCACCTGACGACATTCAAAGAAGAAAGAAAGAGAATGTCGTCAGCGAACAGATCGCTCGGTAAGTCCCAAAGAGAAGGGAGAAATAGAATAGACAGAATAAGAGATAGCTTTTAAAGTTGTATTATATTGTTATGATGTTGTGTTAACGCCGTTGTTTGTAGTTTGGTATAGAAGAAGCCAGTGTATACGAGAGGAGTCCCACTTACACCGGAGACTTTGGTAATCCGTAGTACAAGGCTCCGTCGATAATACCACGGAACAACGGCATGGATATAATTACGTCTTAAGTGACCACCTCGTGCCACTTTTAACATATTCCGTACCATTCTACCCCTTAAACCCTGAGATGTCCTGTTTGTATTGTATTGTATTATAACTTGTATAATTGATTGACTAACCGAAACCATGATATCAGTAAATGGATGTAACCGTAGAATCAGGTATATGGATGTGACTGGAGAATCATGTAAATGGAATATATATCCATGGTTCGGTTAAGTCAAGCTGATAGATTGAATAATGGATTCATGGATTCGTGTTGAATTGTAATATTGTAAATTGTAGATTGTAAATTGTATTTGAATCATATTCAAGTCAGATTATAATGAGACTCAAACCGAGTCAGACAATTAGTAAAGTAAATTGAAGTCATGATTGTTTTGATGTTATCGGTAACCGCTGCACATGGACGGCAGGATTTGTGTCTTTTTCAAAGACGATTACCGTGTTGATAACACCGTTTGTTGATTGTTTATCTTAGATAGGAAAGCACCCACTTCTCCGGCTCCCTGAGGCTTAAGAGATTGGTCCTGCTTAAACCTATGTTTACTAGGGTCCTTAGGGTAATTTATAGAACTTGAGGAGGGTTTATGTAAAGATACTTTTATATACTTTTCCAAATACACCCCAAGTATTTATTATTCGTCTTTAGAGTTGTAATGAATGTAGATTTTACATTGTGATATTTATATTGAAAATATCCTAATTTCATAATAAATGGTATTTACTTGTAATATTGGTTTTGCATGGAATTCATGGTATTTTAATGTAAAATTGATTCTTGTGATATTGTAGAAAAGGTGGAATATTTATAATATTTCAAAAATAGATATGTTTATGTTACATATACATATATTTAAATGAAAATAATTTTTTTATATAACTATAATATTCTAAAAATCTCGTTTTCTTAAGATGTCGTATTTTAATCTTTCGAGACCGAATGCTCCTTGCGGAGGTCTGAATCTCACACTACTAAGCTCGAGGATGTGCGATAATCCGCACCATCCCGAACGGGTTCCCCAATTGGGTTATAGCGGCACTTTGCAAAGATTTGTATAAATACTAACTATTAAGAAAAAACGGTTTTATTAATTATGGTATTTATTTGTAAAGATGTCGATTTCCCGTATTCTATGTTCTAGGATCTCCTAAGTCAACTAGACTGCTCCTAACTGGTCCAAAGCGACAAGTTGTGAGATATCTCAAATCGCCACTTCACCGCCAATTGTGGCCAGGTAAGTACCAGTGAAGAAATAAGGGATCCGCTCACGAATCACCGTGAGACGGGCCTTTTAAAGTTACCTTTCTCACTTGTCTAGCCTAGGCACCACAAAGTCAGGTTTAGATAAACGACTGAATGCCCACAACCTTCCTCTGTCCTAATGAGTGCGACAATCCTTAATTGACCGAGTCTAGATATTTTTTTATTAGCTCAAAATTTATTTATTTGTAAAGATGTATCAATACTAAATCTTTTAGAAATGGTTTTATTAAGTAAAGGGTATTTAAATGAAAATGTTTGTTTTCCCGTATTCTAAGTTCTCGAGAGTATCGTGTTATGTTGCATATGAGTGTGTGAGGAGGTAGGTCATTACCTCGTGGTTTACTTAAAGGTATAGCAAGTTTAATGAAATTAAATGTATAATTGAAACAATGCGGTATTTAAATGAAAAATACGATAAAGTGAAATTGCCATCATTTTATGAAATGAAACTTGATCAATTTGGTTGATTAGTCTTTAATAGTCAACATGAGGGAGTTTAAGCATAATTGTATTAACGAGAAGTGAAGTTTTATAAGAAAACCGAATCGGAAATCGGATTTGTTCCGATTTCGTCGGGTTTGTAAATCCGTATTTTAGAAAAGTAAAGAGAGGTAGAATTTAGGGACTTACGGGTTTTGGAAAACAAGAAGATGGAGATAGAACGGGAGGAGTCGCCGGTGCGTCGCTTCGTCGCCGGGAGCTCATAGAATGATCGCCGGGAGCTCGCCGGGAAATTCGTCGTGGCTTCGCCTCGTGCTTGATTTCAAAGTAAACAAGGTTTCTTGGAAATTTTAGAGAGTTGGCTGAGAGTTTAGGGTGAGGGGGTAGTGTGTAGGGTTGGTATTTATAGGGTTAGGGTAGATGAAGGGTATTAAATAAAAAAAAATGTATGAAAATTCATTAAAGATGGAGTAAAAGTGGTATTAAAGGCTCTCTGGAAACGATCTCAATAATTGAAGCATGCAGGGGGGGTCAAGAAGTCCAAAAGCCCCAACTTTGTAGTTGGAGACTCGGCCGTCCGACGGCGCCGGCCCGAGTCGGGCCGAGTCAGGGCCTGGGGAGGTGGGGGTCTCCTGGTTAAGCCCAGGGTACTTTCAGTTTTGTGGGTGTAGGGAGAAAATCTGGAGTTATCACGTGTTGACTGTTGGGCTTCTATAAAATTTAAAACAAAATAAATATTAAAGATAATGTGGGGCATGAGATTTGAACTCTGGTAGCTTGGTTCAGCAGTGCAAGATATTACTAATGAGCTACAAGCTCCTTCTTGTAATTAAATTGCTAATTAATTACTTAAGTCTTGTGCTCAGGCAATAAATACCCCTTTATGGATTTTTGAATTTTTTTTGTAAAAACTTGTATAGGGAATTTAGGGTTGTTACATTCTACCCTCCTTAAAAATTTCGTCCTCGAAATTTGTAAAAGGAAGGTGTAAAAGATTCAAAGAAAGTTTGGTGATTAAAGTACTAACAGTGTATGAAAAATAACAGGGTGGTGCAAGTGTTTAAAAATGTGAAAGAGTCTTACTAGTGTTTCCTTCGTCAACTGTCTTGGCTTCTATGGCTGCTAAGGTGTAAGCATGTCGCCGTGGCACGTTCCTCCTAGCTGGAGGCATTTTCCCCTGTACTCGAGGCTTGTTTCTTAGTGCCTGATGGAATTGGAGATTTGGCTGAGCAGGAAATCCACGTGGAGGTGGTGCTGGGAGTGCAGGACAAGTTGCAGGAGCCTAGATAGCTGGCTGCTGCGGGTAGTTGACGGGTGTGTGAGCTAGGTTGCATCTATAAGGACAGTTTCCAATTCCGTGATTGGACGCATCACAAACCAAGTATAAGCCTTTTGCGCGCCTACAGTCCTTCCACAAGTGTCCTTCTCTCTTGCAATAAAAGAAAAAATCGTGTCTTGGCTGATCATTGGTTTCTTCCAGTCTTCTGAGTTCAACAGCTGGCCTTGAAGAGGCCCTTCCTGCCATTTGAGTGGCAGGGCGTTTCACTCTTGCAGACTGAGGTCTGCCCCTTGCTTTTATCACTGCCTCATAACTGCGGGCAGCTTTCAGAGCATCTTCATGAGTTGGAAATTTCCCTGTAGCTAGTGCAACCTGGATTTCCGTGTCCAAACCTTGTTGAAATCGACAGGCTCTGATCTCATCCGTCAGTATCAGGTGTGCCGCAAATCCGTTACGGTCTTGTGTTAGCTGTATAGTATGTGATATTAAAAATTTGAAATACTGTGACATATCTTACCGACTGAGCATGGTGAACTCAGCGTCATACTCATCTACTGACTTGACCCACATAGAACCTTGTTGTAGATGAATGAACTGCTGTTCCATGGCAAACCTGGAAGTCACAGGGAAGCACTTCACGTCGAACTTATCGCGAAATGTCTTCCGATCAATGGGCTGATGAAGACGGCTTTCTTCCACCTTCCACCAGTTCCGTGCATTGTCCGTGAGCTGTAATTTTGCCACACGAACCCAAGCTATATGTGGCACTTGTGCCGCTGCCATATCATCTTCTATGCTCTGAGCCCATTCTTCAGCTTCTAATGGGCTCCCCTTTCCTGAGAATTGTTTGGGATATAAAGCTTTGAATTGCTTCACCCCAGGTGCTTCAGCCTCGCGACAGTTCAAGAGCTGTTGTTGTCCCTCTAGGAGGCTGCAGATTGCCTCAAACAGAACCGTTTGCTCGTTGAGTAGAGCAGGAATGGCAGGTGTGATTGGTAGTGGAGGTGGAGTGTTGTTGAAGATGGTGCTGGTGTTGTTTGGGGAATCCATAATCTTGAATGAAAAGTTTAGGTTAGGACAGATTCAAAGTATATGATTCAAGGAATATGAAATTGATAAGATTCAAGGAACATGATTGTAAAGAATGTTTTAGTTGCTGTTTCTTGTGTTATATTGTTTAGGTTGTTCACGCAGAATAGAATTGCATGGCAGTGTTCCATACAACTATGACCTGCATGGGCCACCAACAAAACCTGTCACGCCCCGCTTCCCGGTGTACGGAGAAGGGGACGGGACTGGTCCTCTACGTATTTACTATGAAGTTAATACGCTAAGCGTATCTAAGCAATATAAAAGTAAGCACAAGAGACAAGAGATATAAACTGAACAACAGCTTTATTTATTAACATTCTTTTGTACAATGCATGAAAAGTAAATACAACTGAATAAAAAGCAATGCCTAAAAAATGACATAACAGAAATGAAAGTACTGAATGGAAAGTGTACAATGACTAGAGCTCGAGGTATTCACTGAAATGGTCCAAGTCTTCAGCAGTGGGCTCGATCTCTGACGGGTCCAAATCACCTGACGACATTCAAAGAAGAAAGAAAGAGAATGTCGTCAGTGAACAGATCGCTCGGTAAGTCCCAAATAGAAGGGAGAAATAGAATAGACAGAATAAGAGATAGCTTTTAAAGTTGTATTATATTGTTATGATGTTGTGTTAACGCCGTTGTTTGTAGATTGGTACAGAAGATGCCAATGTATACGAGAGGAGTCCCACTTACACCGGAGACTTTGGTAACCCGTAATACAAGGCTCCATCGATAATACCACGGAACAACGGCTTGGATGTAATTATGTCTTAAGTGACCACCTCGTGCCACCTTTAACATATTCCGTACCAGTCTACCCCTAAAATCCCGAGATGTCTTGTTTATATTGTATTGTATTGTAACTTGTATAATTGATTGACTGACCGAAACCATGATATCAGTAAACGGATGTAACCGTAGAATCAGGTAAATGGATGTGACCGGAGAATCATGTAAATGGAATGTATATCCATGATTCGGTTAAGTCAAGCTGATAGATTGAATAATGGATTCATGGATTCATGTTGAATTGTAATATTGTAAATTGTAGATTGTAGATTGTAGATTGTACTTGAATCTTATTCAAGTCAGATTATAATGAGACTCAAACCGAGTTAGACAATTAGTAAAGTAAATTGAAGTCCTGATTGTTTTGATGTTATCGGTAACCGCTGCACATGGACGGCAGGATTTGTGTCTTTTTTAAAGACGATTACCGTGTTGATAACACCGTTTGTTGATTGTCTACCTTAGATAGGCAAGCACCCACTTCTCCGGCTCCCTGAGGCTCAAGAGATTGGTCCCGCTTAAACCTATGTTTACTAGGGTCCTTAGGGTAATTTATAGAACTTGAGGGGGGTTTATGTAAAGATGCTTTTATATACACTTTTCCAAATACACCCTAAGTATTTATTATTCGTCTTTAGAGTTGTAATGAATGTAGATTTTACATTGTGATGTTTCTAGTGAAAATATCCTGATTTCATAATAAATGGTATTTATTTGTAATATTTGGTTTTGCATGGAATTCATGTTATTTTTGTGTAAAATTGATTCTTGTGATATTGTAGAAATGGTGGAATATTTATAATACTTCAAAAATAGTATGTTTATGCTACATATACATATATTTATATGAAAATAATTTTAGTATATATATAATATTCTAGAAATCTCGTTTTCTTAAGATGTCGTATTTTAAATCTTTCGAGACCGAATGCTCCTTGCGGAGGTCTGCATCTCGCACTACTAAGCCCGAGGATGTACGTTAATCCGCACCATCCCGAACGGGTTCCCCAAATGGGTTGTAGCGGCTCTTTGCAAAGATTTGTATAAATACTAATCACTAAGAAAAACGGTTTTATTAATTATGGTATTTATTTGTAAAGATGTCGATTTACCGTATTTTATATTCTAGGGTCTCCTAAGTCAACTAGACTGCTCCTAACTGGTCCAAAACGACAAGTTGTGAGATATCTTTCAAATCGCCTCTTCACCGCCAATTGTGGCCAGGTAAGTACAAGTGAAGAAAGGAAGGATCTGCTCACGAATTACCGTGAGACGGGCCTTTTAAAGTTACCTTTCTCACTTGTCTAGCCTATGCACCACAAAGTCAGGTTTAGATAAACGGCTGAATGCCCACAACCTTCCTCTGTCCTAATGAGTGCGACGATCCTTAATTGGCTGAGTCTAGATATTTTTTTATTAGATCAAAGGTTATTTATTTGTAAAGATGTATCAATACTAAATCTTTTAGAAATAGTTTTATTAAGTAAAGGGTATTTAAATGAAAATGTTTGTTTTCCCGTATTCTAAGTTCTCAAGGGTATCGTGTTATGTTGCATATGAGTGCGCGAGGAGGTAGGTCATTACCTCATGTTCTATTTAAAGGTATAGCAAGTTTAATGAAGTTAAATGTATAATTGAAACAATGTGGTATTTAAATGAAAAATACGATAAAGTGAAATAGCCACCATTTTATGAAATGAAACTTGATCAATTTGGTTGATTAGTGTTTAATAGTCAACATGATGGAGTTTAAGTATAATTGTATTAACGAGAAGTGAAGTTTTATAAGAAAACCGAATCGAAAATCGGATTTGTTCCGATTCCGTCGGGTTTTGTAAATCTGTATTTTTAGAATAGAAAAGAGAGATAGAAAATGGGACTTACGGGTTTTGGACAACTAGAAGAGGGAGATAGAACATTAGGAGTCGCCGGTGCGTCGCTTCGTCCCCGGGAGCTCCTAGAATGATCGTTGGAAGTTTGCCGGAAATTTCGCCGTAGCTTCGCTTCGTGCTCGTTTGCAAAGTACACAAGGTTTCTTGGAAATTTTAGAGAGTTGGCTCAGAGTTTGGGGGTGAGAGGGTAGTGTGTAAGGTTGGTATTTATAGGGTTAGGCTAGGGTTAGGGTAGTTGAAAAGTTTAAAATAAAAAAATGTGATAAAATGTAATAAAAATGTATTAAAAGTGGAGTAATTGGGGTTTAAAAGAGTTCTGGAAACGGTCTGTGGTTAAAATTTTGCAGGTGTGTAGGGAATGTGAAAAGACACAATTGTCATGTTGGGGTCGTCGCCGGAATCGGCCAACTCGGCCGTGACTCGGTCGGAGGACTAAGTCGGCCGAGTCGAGGCCGATTTGGCTGATTCCCGGCCGAGTCAGGCGGCCGGGATCCCCCCCGACAGTTCATCTAACCTCTGGAATGTTACATTTTTGGGTGTAGTGGGGTTTTTGTGAGATATGCACGTGTAAACCCTTGGTATTCTAAAGGTTTTTAAAAAAATCAATATTAAAAATAATGTGGGGTATGGGATTTGAACTCTGGTGGCTTGGTTCAGCAGTGCAAGGTATTACCAATGAGCTACAAGCTCCTTCTTGTAATTAAATTGCTAATTAATTACTTAAGTCTTGTGCTCAGGAAATAAATACCCCTTAATGGATTTTTGAATTTTTTTTGTAAAAACTTGTATAGGAAATTTAGGGTTGTTACAACCTTCTTACCAAATCCATCCGTTGTTCTGATGAAGTCAAACTCTATTGGTGTCTCATTAAAACTAGATGATTTATCTCTGCTATATCTGTTTTAGTCTATAAATGGACATAAGCTACTTGCCCACTATGTTTCCGCTACTCCTACTGACTACGACAACCCTCTGGAAGAGTCATATACACGTGCACTTCTAAAGCTAATTTAGAACGATGTTATACTCATGCTCCTGCCAGATCTCATAGTCTAGAATAGTAGCAGTGGCAAGTATGGGTAATCAAAAACCTCCCTATCACCGTTTCTGAGGAGACCGAAGTACCTCTCGGGTGCCTGAGGTTACCCACCAAATCTGCGGTGTGGCTAATGGATCGTTGAAACCATTTGAATCTTTAGGTTCTTCTAAATTTTCAGTAATCGTTTGTGGTTCTGGAATCACTTCAAGTTCTACCATACTCCCACTAATGTTTTCTGAAAAGAATCCATATTACTAAAACTGGTGGCGGGTCAAGAACAATATAACTATTGATCTTCCAGATTGTAGAATGTTAACTCTCGTCAAAGCTCGGGATAACCCACAAACTGCCATTACTGAAGCGTGCCTTGAGTTTTTCTAGATTCTGGTTTTAAGCATCAGCCGGACAACTCCATATACCTTAACATCGTTAAGATATGAATCCATTCTATATATCCAATATAGAAACAAAGGCACTAATTTAATTGAAACCAGATTCAAAATACATGCAACCGTTTCCAGTGCATATCAACCAAATGGAAGGAGGCCAAGCAGCATTACACATCAAAGAATGGATCCACGTATGAGTAACATGAAAGAGATGCAAGTTCTCAAAACTATTACTTACTACGGAATACTTAACACAAGTATCTACATCTTCGATCACCTTGAAGAATCCTGATACTTGCAACATATGGTTCTCTACTGTATTCTTATACCTATATCTTTTCAAAATTTAGACCTTGTATTTCATCGAAATACTTGTCTAAAACTAGAGAAATCATGAGTAAACCGAATATAGTACGAGTACCGGCCCCTTTGTCCTAACGGACATCTAACAACATACAGTACTTTGTATAAGTTCTCTGAGTTCAATAACTCAAACCCAGTGCGTTGTAGGTTGAAAACTGTACCATGGTTAACAAGAAATACACCGCTGTTGAATGCACCGTAGCTAACCATCAACCGATACAGGCAAATGTCATAGACATAATTTCAAAAAAGTTATATCTCACTTTATAAAATAAACGTACAGATATATCAGTTTGAAATTGGTGCATAACAATGGATATTCAAAACCAAATATTTGCCGTCGGGCAAAACCCAGGCGATTTCCTCAAATATCACCAATTACAAAGAATTCCGATATATTAAGGATATATTCACCGAATTTCCAATATTCTACTCCTACTCAGCATCTTGTAATGCCATACAGATGTGAGAATCAAATCTGATAAATACATACCCTGGAGTTAGAATCTAATTGGGAAAACATTTTTCACTTAACACCACACAGTAAAACCGAAACATGAAAATATTTCGAAGGGGTAGCCGGGTATTCCTAGTAATGCCTCTTCCACTATCCAGATTCATGACTGTAACCGTATATTTCCTTGCCCTCACTCCAATCCCTTTATATGTCTTTACTTATTACCTTCTGTACACCACACTTAGGCTAATTGATTTTCTTCCTTCCTTACCCTTCGGCACCAGCCTAGGATTTGGAAGAAGACTATCTAATAAGCGTAATAGGTGTACTCTCCTAATACTAGGAGCTCTCGCAACCTGAGAGAAGGTAAAGGGAAAAGACAACCGAATAATCCTATTCAATTTCTTCAGAACCAGAAACCATTCTTGAACTGGAACAAGTTCCTTCGAGTTCGTATGTAACTATACGATGACATATCCAAGAAATATTGATCTTCGTAGTGATACGGAGTGTTCTGGAGAAATACAAAGAGAATGTAGGAGCGGCAATGATATATGCGACTAAATGACAATCCAAAAGCCAAAATGTTTTAAGAAGGTTCGGTTAACTGGGTTCATGAGATTTTAAGGTCAGGACATGGCCGCTGCCAAAGAGAAAGAGAGAGAGGAAAAAAACACTCAGCGTGCACTCTAATCTAGATTAGATTGGTTAAATCACTTTATCTAATCAGGATGACTCCCACTGTTTCCTCGAATTCTTCTTCAAACCCTAAAAAGAGAATTAGTCGGGATCATCTAAAATCACCCGAGGAGTAACATCTACTCATCAGTGGGAATCGGGATCCAATTATCTTCGCATGATAGCTTGATGGAAGCCACTCAAGTCATCACACTTCAGAAGGTATGTGCATGCTTGGCAAGTTTTCTATATGTTTGAAACTCCCGATATGGTTTTTACCCCTAGGACCCAAGTGACCTTGACACAGTCAACATATCAAATGGTCCTAGTTAAGTTCAACCCATTATTATCTTGATTGCATTAAACCCACCCGCATAATACCCTTGACACAGTCAAAATGGTTGCACGGTTGTCCTAACCAATCCACATATCCATGCAATAGAAAAGCATTACATAGTTACCGAACACTACGCCTCGGCAATGCACGACATACGTAGCACGAATACTAAGCAATATTAATCTGAAACAGCGGAGGGCTACGGCTGGTTTTTTGGCGAAAAATCTTTAACGTAATGAACTTGATATCGTTAAAGGAACCAAGTGGTTTTACAAATATATATAGTGGCACAAACTTTTGCTAAAGAGGTCACTCCCTGTGAAGGGATCTCGGCTCTTTCCTCATCGAACGAAGTGCAGGATATTCCTAACTGAATACCACGATGCAAAGCAAAAGAATCGACTATAGTGAAGTTATTACCCAGACGTAAACTTTTGCCCAAGAGGTCACTCCCTATGAAGGGATCTCGGCTCTTACCTCATTGAATGAGGTGCTGGATATTCAGAACCGAATACCACTGTCCAAAGCAAAAGAGAACGTCTGTAATGTCAGTTTTCAAAAACTTGGTTCCAACAACATCATATAGGTTTGTTTTCTTTGTATTAATCAGAATTAATGCAGTCCCAACAATTAATCCATATCACACCAGAAAAGAATGAAAATACAATGTATGTATAAGCCATCCGCATTCGCCACGGGATCCCGTCATGCACCGTTATTACTTAACTAATGGCAGAGCGGGGGCTGGACTAGCGTGGATGCAAAACATATACAATATCTACTAGTATATATATAAATATATATAACATTCGTCCCAGACATGATATAAGGAACATCACAGAATCTCAGCAAGAAACACAGAATGGTGGATAATCTTGGATTCTCGGGTTTCATTTGAGCCGCAAATGAGACCCGACGTTCCTTTTCGTGAGGATAGCCCGTGCAATGAAAACCTAGACCCCTACGAGCGCGGCAAGTTACCCGCCAATCCCAGAAGTGAGGCAACCCCAATCAATAAAGTGAATGGGCCACCCAGCACCTCACGGAATCTGGTAACTTGAGCACCCCCACCGTGGGTCAACCTGTACCTCCTACGAATGCGTCGATTAACCCACCAATTCTAGAGTGAGGCCCCCTCCGTCTCAACGCCATGAGATGGGATCCATTGCCCTCTAGAACCTGGCTATTCGAGCACTCCTCCTCGGGGTAATCCTAGTACAGAAAAGAAAAATATATGTACAAGGGTGACATCGATCTCAACCCGGTTGTCCCCCAAACAAATAATATACAAACTGGTAGAGACGATAGTCCACATGTCGGACACTCGCCCCGCAATATCAAATGTTTAAATGAATCTCAACTGTACTACTACCATTGCACCGCAAGCTATCCACCATGACAATCCAACCACAACCTCAGCAATATACAGAACATCAATGTGAATGTCATGTTCGCAAACCCGTCTAAAAGAACATATAGCAGTTAGACGAGTTATACCACTCTAATGACATTTACAATCGCAGATAGTAATGTATGTACTGAAAACTTTTAAACGGTGTTAAAAATAACGACTTCGAAATACTCCGTATTACCCCTAAACCAAAGATAACATAATATGCAATCTGGGCAAAAATAAACAATACCCAAAAACCAATATTCAAGAGCCCATAACACAGCAAAAACACCAAGACCCAACTCCCATAGAAAATCGGCGCCAACGGGAATTTTCCCGATCTCGTCGGCCGTACTAAAGAATTCGGGGCTCATTTTTGGATTGTGTTCTGGTTGTCACAAGAGTAATCTTCAGCAATCGTTTAAATTTTTTTGAAGACTAATAAAATTTGATAGAAACTTGAATATTTAGCGTATTGTTTCGGAGTTGTTTCGGTTTTGTTATTTAAACATCGTCTAAAACTTCTAGCTAAGGGTTTATGGATTGGCTCTGATACCATGTTGGGTTATGCCAGCGCCCTGTCCATCCACCGTGATTGTTTGCGGAAAAAAAAAATTCAAAACTGGTGCTAGATCAACACTATAATCCGGATCTACCATAAACCTTAAGCTAGCAAACTAAAGAGGAGTTTAGAATTGTTATACCGAATGATCCGAGTCCTTCGGTCTTCTACCATCTTCCTAAGCTCCTAGAGGCCACCATGATCAAGCTTGATCGCCGGTTTCCCTCCATTGAAGATGATTCACCCGAGGATTTGTAGTTCGGGCTCCAACCTCATAGCCGAGGTAACCAGGGAACCAAGTTCGCTAAACTAGATAGCTTAGAGGATGTAGAGTTTAATGATGGGTTAATTTGTCTCCAAACACCCTACGTTTCTCAACACATGAGACTTTTAGGGTAAAGATAGAAGAAGAAAGCATGAGGAGATGAGAGTGTTGTGAGCTTTTTTCCAACCAAAGAAAAAAGCTAAGTGTTGTGAACTCTAGAATGAAGCCTCACAAAAAATATCTCACAACACAAATATCAAGCATGCCACAATAGTAACTCATGAGTCACACCATGAGTCACCCCATGAGTTACCAAGTGTGCCATGCTTCAATAAATGTAAGCAACACCTCATCCTCCACCGCATTTAGCCATTTTAACAAAATGATTATAAACAAAAATGAGGTGGCATCTTCTAGAAGCACCTTGTAATAAATTACAAGAATACCCCTCACCGTATATACATACCCGTATCCGTATTCCGAAAAATACGAATACAAAGAGACGAAAATAATCTAATAATATAATACTAGGATCCGGCTTAAACCAAAGCCCACTAGTATTATCCGTCTGAATCATGATATGTGCACAATTACACGTATATGATCGAACCCTGCCATAAAACCATACGGCCTCTACATCGTTTCGCCCAAAGCAGGATAACCCTCTGTGTGGGACTCTAAAGACTCGTCAATATGCTGACAGCTGGTTTAACCACAAGCACGTCAGCGGCACTAGCTGTACGTAACGGCTACCTAGGTATTGAGCGAAAGGAAGGCCGACGAGCAAACACATCCGAACCCCTACAGAGCCTGTCCGTGACAATCTACGTAAAGTCCGGTTTGTTCGTCTAAGAGTATCGCATATCGAGTCTAGGGGGTGGATAAAGTCAGACCCCTTATAAAGCGATATTTCGTGTCGTTATGAAACCCATCACCAACTGATAAACTACTGATCCAAATCAGTAATTCTCGACTACCTTGGACAAGGATTTCTGGTAATGGCCACCCGTGCACTTCACGACATCATCCCCTAATACCAGGAGAGACGAATCCCCGACGATCCGCTCACTGCCTCCATGTGGCTCGGGACTATACCCAGCTAAAACCTGTTTGCACGACTCTTTTGAGCCGTGGTAGGGTAGTAATCAAAACACGGTGGGAAATGAGCGATGTCAGGTCAACATACTAACCTGTACACATGTCACCTGGGAACTGCTATCTGACAATAGGTATAATACCAACTAGCATGTTCCCGGCGAGTCCGTCCAGTGTACTCATAACCCAATGAGCACCTGTATACTATCTTAGGTGACAAACTGACACCAATGGATTGTGAGACCGGCTACCGCTCCTCGTTGGGGTCTCGATAAGTACACACTAGTCTACTCTGGAGTATCAATGCCTAGTCTCGATACTCTCTCGACTAGCGACATTTAAGGATGTGCTTATAGACCGCCCAGCTCCTACGTATACGATCGCCATCATAATGCTGGTAGTCAAGCAAGAATCCTATGGGCTTTATCAACATGTAATAGTGATTTGTAATACCACATAATGTATGTACATGATGATAAAGATAAACCAGATAGCATACTATCATTTTGAGTAAGACTGTTCTATCTGTATAGGTCCTCCTTCAATCATCATAATCACCAGCCTGCGATTACAATAATTGTCTTGATGGCACTATAGCCAACAGGTTACTCGTTGCTACTCGGTCTTTGCCAGATCGTTGCAAGTGATTAACAGATGGAACTCTTCTGTGTAGGCATCAACAGATCGAGTCCCCTGCCGTAATTGTTGTTGTTGCTGGTACATAGTTTGGGTATAGTTGAACGGAAAGAACTCCTTTTTCAGTTTCTCCTTCACCTTCTCCCAACTCATGATCTTAGTCTTTCCTCGCCTCTCTCAGACGCGACGATCTTGTTCCCACCAAGCCCACGCTCTACCTTTAAGTTTGATGGTGACCAACTTCACCTTCTTTATGGGGGGGAACATCTTTATATTCAAAGACACGCGCCACCGTGTTGAGCCAATTAAGAAACTCTTCGGGTTAGGAGCCGTCTGCATAATCAGGGAGATCCACCTTTACGCCATCCCAGGGTTGTTCATAGCCCCCTCAGAATCCACGCCCTGCCTTATAACTCGCTTCAGACCCTGAATCGTCATCAGGATCCGAATCGGCAGCCCGTCGCCTATAGGGACATGCTTGTTCTATCCTTAAAGCCTCGATCTTCCTCATCAACTCTGCGTTCTGTCTTCGTAGGCTATCTACTATGATGTCCCGCAGTTCTCGTTCGTGAAATATACCACCATCTTCTGACATCACATCTCTCCGACTCCCACGACCACCACGTCCTCCATGACCCCTACGATTTCCACACGGGGCTATTGAATGTTTTCGACTAGTCTCGAATGAGTATCGAATATTGCGCTCTAGTACCACTTGGTGCAGCCCTGATTTGGGATGCTGCACTTTTAGGCTGAATTTAGGGAAGGTTGAAGGAATTAAACAATAACAATGGCAATTTTCCAAACCAGGGTTTTATTAATCGAAATCTACGTATTAAAATTGCAAGGAGTTTCTTAAATAGACCCATACAAAATCAAAAATCATAACTAATTTACCAAAAAAAATAAAAACTACCTAAAATAGATAACTGCTAAAAATAGAAAGTTGGTAAAAATCAAAATTAATTATTTGATTGCGTTCAGAATTTATTCCCGATACTGCCTGTAAAATATTAACTGATCCGGGCATTGATTTTATCCCAAATTCGAAAGTCAAAGTTTCAAAGCAAATCTTTGACCGCGATTTCGGGACCCTAAATGATGGATTTTCGCGATTCTGAGAGACGTCAAGTGTGTGTGCGACATTAATCTAGACGATTTTGCGAGAGCTTTGATTTGGCTGGGAGAATGCGTGAATCAGACAAGATTTGGCAGTTCAGGTTTCTCGGTTAAACTAGACGTGACGTGTTTTGGAACGGTCAAACCGTTCCATGTAGGCTAGAGCTGCATCAGTAGCCCAAGTAAGCCAAAAACCAGGAATCTAAACTATTTTTAAAAAAAAATAGTGGAGATGAAGTTTTGAAAAGGGTTTATTAATATAAAATCAAGTTTTTTTTGAAAATATTTTCGTCTTTGAAAAATCGGGCAACACCTTCTTTGTAAATTTTAAAGAAAACCCTATTCAATGCATAGTATATACAAAAGCATCCTCAACGGGAGATAGGTTCCACGTCCAAACGGTGGATCAACCACGCAGACACACACACACACACACGATACCCAAGGCGAAGAATAAAAAGCGAAACCATAATATAATAAAACCAATATCAAGCTGACTCCACACGAGTATGACACCCAAAACACATAAACATCTAAGTCTTGCTATTAAGTCATAAATATACAAATGGTTGATGGAGTTTTTAACTAGATACAAAAGAGTATATACGTATACAAAAAGGCGGTTATGATACAACTGTGTCACCCACCTAGCAAAAGCAATCATCCGAAGAAGAGAAATGTGCCAGTAAGCCGCTACTGATATGAGCGGTCGATCCTGTAAGAAACTACGACACAACGGGAGTGAGTTGTCAACCTGTGAGTAAAAAGATACCACTAGGCAGTAATCAAAATACATAACGATCTACCTAGATCATAAAATATAGTACTATCATACTATATGATAACATATATATACTACATAAGTACTATAAGTGCATCCCAATGGATCGCGTACACATCTCATATATAGCAGGCATCCAAGTAAGAATATAAAGTAGCCGAAAGATGTATGTATGTAAATCATTTCAAGATAACCGTATGATATGTATATCACGGCACAAGTAGCGGACGTTGATTTATGAAGCGATATATGTATTTGTTTAAAGTATACGTCACGTTTTTTAGAAATGATTTAAGAGGGTTTCCTTTTGAAAGTTTCTTGTGTCGTCATAGACGCATGGGAAAATAGGAAGACTATAGCTTCTTTGGAAAGCTCTTTAATGTAAATCGATATATAAAAATAGTATTTTAGGTTCCGTCTCTAGGACCAGTCTTGTTCGGTTACAATATAACATAAGCCATCTCATTCTGTGCAGGGTATCTGTATTGATCCCTCGCAAAGCATAATATGTGATAACATCTATCAACAGCATATATAAGTATCAGCGCATTATATCGGGTCGCGCAACATGGAAATATATCATCCACAAGATCATCATCATCAAATGAGTGTCCATCATCGATACTTGAAATCATCATCAAAGGAGTGTCCATCATCGACACTCGAAATATCATCAAATGAGTGTCCATCATCGACATTCAAAATCTCAATCTCGTCTTTGAACATCAGCCATATCCATCGTGTTCAAGACTATCACTGGTCGGTATCCTCCATATATACGCCGTGATCCAAACTATCACTGGTATCGATCAACCTCGCTAGGCTCCCCGTACCTCCCTACAGACTTCCTGCCCCTCGGTGTTGTACCGGTCTACCAAGTATCCTTAATCGGTTATCTCTTACATCGATTCAGATATCATATCATGAAAACCAGAAAACTCATGGTGGATGTTCAAATCATCATATTAAGAGAAAATCACATTTTTAAACATATACAAGTTTTATAAATCACACCGCGGCTTCTCAAATTCATAGAAAATATCAAGTTCCAAAGAACACATACATAATTCATTTTTGCCACAATTGGAAACAATCATATACGAATATCCATGTTAATGGTATTCGTATATCACAATCATAAAATATCATGCATACTAGAATGTATAACTAAATACAAACAAGCATGACAGTTTCTACCGTGTCATGGAAATACTAATGATGTGTAGTGTAGCATACGCATCTATGCTCGTGCAACATGGAAATAATTAGTAATTGTGCAAGTGTTCTATCAAGTGTACTCATACAGGAATAGCTCTCGATTACCATCAGAATCATATATATCATGATCGTTAACAGTGCATCATGCATCTTTCTTCAGTTGACGATTAAATACACGGATATATCAATCAATCACACAGACATATATATAATGGATTCATAATATACAACATTAACATCAATATGGATATAATTAGCATGGCAATCTTACAGTGTCATGGCAGTACCAATGATCTGTAGTGTAGCATGCGCGTCTGTGATTTGTGCAATATAGCAATCATTGGTAGTTGTGCAGTGTTCTATCAGTGTATT
This sequence comes from Agapanthus africanus, assembly GCA_030015575.1. Classification (NCBI taxonomy): domain Eukaryota; kingdom Viridiplantae; phylum Streptophyta; class Magnoliopsida; order Asparagales; family Amaryllidaceae; genus Agapanthus; species Agapanthus africanus. The sequence goes on from CM057343.1 coordinate 465,523,431, forward strand.
CATATAAGCATGGCAATTGTAAACTACCATATGAAGCTAATTAGATCTAATGGTATAAGCGTAGCGTATATAATAAAGTAATTGAAGCGCGAACGTACAATGAGTAAAATAATTGTAACGTGAACAAGCGTTATAAATAGATAATTACTTACGAGCTATACGGTTATAGTTTAAAATAGAATGAAACGTTGCTTTGGAAATGAGGAGGCAGCGGTGTTTTTTAAAATAGATATTCATTTGAAATTAGTAGCTCATCCTTGACATTATCAATTTAAAATAGGAACGAGTCGTTAGTTTTAAAATAGATATTCATTTGAAATAGTTATCAATTTGAAATTAGTAGCTCATCACAATCATAGTATCCCAATCGGGGTAAAAGTATGACTCCATGATTCAAATAAATATTAGCTGCATTCGGCAATCTATCCTCATCTCATCAAATACGGGATCATTCCTCGTACGATCACAACCAAATATCCAAACAGGATCAGTACGGACCTCAAGTCATGTATACAAACACATATCTCATATATTATGAACATCTAGTCGCGTACGATACATAACATTTATCATATAAACACACACACACTGCTTACTAGTTACGAATCATAGACTAACTACATAGTTATAATCTAAGTATACGAGTTTCATATATAAGTATTCTAACTTAACATAATAGACTAGGCATACGAATTATATGAATATACGCTATGAGTTATACTATATTTTTGTTTTTTTTAAATTGGTTTCGGGGGTGCTATACGTCATCCACCCAACTTTCCCTATAGATAGAAATCTACTCACCGACCGTCTCGAGCTAGTTGAAGCCTACGACTGCCTCGCCATCTCGGAAGTCCCTGGGATTGAGCCTATAATAGAAACAACAACGCAAAATCTAAACCGATATCAACACAAATGAGCTAAATGCACATAGGTTAGAACCTATAGCCAACATGTGCCATCCGTGTCCTAACTACGTAAAACTACTTCCGGCATCGTCGTATAAACGTCAACGATCAAACCAAGACTTAGAAATTTAAAAACCCATGTTTAAAAGCTTAAAACATCGGAAATCCCACATAAAACACTTCTAGATTTTTCTATAGGCAATCTGGGAGAAAAAGATATATGAAATATGCTTAATTAACATCAAGTGAAGCTACAGAACAAAATCCAAACCCTAACTTCAATGCAGGGCCGCCCATATCGGCTTGGGGCATTTTTTGGTCGGCTAAGGCGGGGGTAGGGGGTCTTAGGTTTCAGGGGTGGTCTTATACTCGTCTAACTAGCACAAAACCATAAGTCTTTTATTTTTCAGAGATCAAAACATGAACCAAATAGAGACTTGACATATGAAACATTAGTTTTTGGAAATCTTAAGCAAATTTTGAACTTCGCAAAACTTTAAAAACCAAGAAATTCTTACATCAAAATACCATTAACTTTTCTAAAATATGTCGTGATCAATTAGGAAACCATTGTAACACATTACTTACTTCAAAAACCAATTTTGAAAGATCAAAACCAAAAAAACATGACCTTTAGTTAAAAGAGAATACATTTTCATAGCAAGTATTTTAAAAACTTAGTCAAAAATAGGATTTTTACCTCTTAGATGGAAAATAGGGGAAGTTCCAAGCTTGGAAGAGACTACTTGAACTTGAGGTGGCTTCAACTTGATCAAACTTGAGTTTGATTTGAGTTTGCATTGAGTTTGGAGTTTGGAACTTAGAGTTTTGTGTGAAAGTAAATATGAGAGTTGTTTGGAGTTTGGGATTTCTTTTGGGAGAGAATGAGAGTGTCCATAGGAGTTGTGGGAAGGAGACAGAAAGAAATGAGAAGAATAGGAGAAGAATGGGAGGAAACAAGGAGGAATGGAGGGTATGGGACGCGAGGCATGGGCTCACCCATGTCTTACTCTCTCCCCTTAAAACATTTAAAAAAAATGTAGCTATGCAAATTTAAATATATAAATCCTTAATGAACATTATGTTGGCTATAGTGCTCTCAAGGCAATTATTGTAGTTACAGATAGGCGATTATGATATTTGAAGGAGGACCTATACAGATAGAATAGTCTTACTTGAGATGATAGTATACTATCTGATTTGTCTTTATCATTGATGTGTATACGTTTTATTCGTTATTACATGTCGCTGATACTTAATGATAAAGCCTGTAGGATCATTGCTTGACTACCGGGATTATGATGGCGATCATATACGTGGGAGCTGGGTAGTCCATAAGCACATAGTTAAATGTCCTTAGTAGATGGAGTATCGAGACTGGGTATCGATATTCCGGAGTAGACTAGTGTATACATTTCTAGACCCCGACGAGGGGCGGTGGCCGGTCTCATAAGCCATTGGTGTTATGGAACCTAAGATAGTATACAGGTGCTCACTAGAGGTGAGTACACCGAACGGACTCGCCGAGACCTTCTAGATAGTATTATATGTTAGGAATATGTATGCCCTAGAGGCCATTATTATATGATATAGTGGATGCTTGGACATATATATAGAGGACTTTCTTGCGCGACATGATAGTATACTATCCGGTTGCTCTTTATCTTAACATGTACACTTGTATTATTATACTGTCTCTCTGATACATGTTGATAAAGCCCTTAGGATGTTTTCTTGACTACCAGGACTATGATGTGGATCATACTACTGAGACTTGTGTAGTCCATAAGCACATCCTTTAATAGTTCTTAGTTGAGGGGATATCGAGACAGGGCATCGATATTTCATAGTAGACTAGTGTGTATGTTTCTTGACCTATAGGGGGTGATGGTTGATCCCATAACCATTAGTGTTTGACATCAAAGATTGTACACATGTGATCTTTAGAGATTGGGTACACCGAACAGGACATGCCGAGAACTCTTAGATGGTACTATACCTATCATTAGATAGAATTTCTCTGGTGACACTGGTACATGTTAGTCTGTAGACCCGAGATTGTCATAGTGTCTTGTGTGGTTACCACCGTGCTTTGATTTACTCCCTACCACGGCTCAAAGGAGTCGTGCAAACAGGTAGATTTTAGGTACAGTCCCGAGTCACATGGAGGCAGTGACCGATAGGAGGGGTTTCGTCTCTCCCGGTATTGGGAGTTGATGTTGCGCTATGCTCGATTGGCTATAACAGTAAGTCCCTGGTCAGGGCTGATGAGATTTACCGGTAAGTGTTATCAGTAGTTTCTTGAACCGTTATGAGCCATACATCGGCATGACTTATTAAGTTACTGGGGTCTGACGATTCCACCCCTAGACTCGATATGCGACATATCAGATGAAGAGTCCGGACTGTACGGTAAGTGTCACGACCCGAATATTTCGACTCGTGACCGGCACTTAACCACGCAACGTCTACAGGCGTAACGCGACTAAGTAAGCCGAACCCAGAAATCAAAACCATATAAAAGTAGCGAGTGTTGAAAACATTTAGTTAAAACATTTAGAAAACCTTAAATAGTTCAATAAGTTCTTTTAAAGTTACGTCATCATTTAAATAATTTTGGCAGCATTTCCTTTGTAAAAGTAACCCCGAAATTGGGTATAAAACAGGATATGAGTGAAAATGAGATATAATGAAACAAAACATTCCCAAATGGGAGCAATCACGCCCAACGGCGGAACCATCATCACAAGAGTAATATACGACGCCGTAGCAAAGAATGAGCAATAAGTAAACATCACAGAATAATAAACTGCATATAAAAATAGTTGGCTCCCACGAGCTCGACACCAGAATACAAAATATACATCATCGTCCTCACACTGTATCTAAGTCCAGTACATATATGGTAGATGGAGAATACTAGATATAAAAGGGGTACAATAAAAGTAATCAGATACCACAACCCACCTAAAAGCAAAACATCTCTCGCCCCAACTGTAGTGGTATCTGTAGCCAAAAGATGCAAAAGGCAGCCTGCCGCGACTACTTTGAGGGGCAACCTGCAAATACCGTGGCACAACGGGGGTGAGTTGCCAACTCGTGAATAGAGATAACATATAAAGGTAATCGCGAGCATGCACGTACTGTGCTACTCTATCATATGCCAGCAAGTAAGATCTATATGCGACAAGCAGTAGGTGCAATAATCATGCAAATGCTCTGTCAGGTAAAATAACTACAGGATGAGATACATGATAATCAATACTGAGCATGGGATAAATAACATCTACACGGAATATCAACGTGGAAAGATAATCGGTGCCCAAAACTGCACCCTAAATCCCAAATAAACTCAGGCGCCGACACTCTCCTCGGCCCTCAAATCCTGTAAATCTCTGAGAATCAGGAGTGCCCAACATCGGCACTCAAAACATCATAAAATACTCGTGTCCAGCATCGACACGCAAATCCTTATATATCGGGCTCCGTAAGTCCGGATCATCCCACGGGCTCCGTCTGCGGTATCGGCCCTCGGCCCCGGCAGTACGGATCATCCCGTATCCATCTCTCGACTCTGGTCGGTATCCTCTGGATAACCGCCAGGTCCAACCAATCACCGGTAGGTACTCGCCCACCTCCAGCCTCAATCGGCAAAGTCCATCGATCATCTTGCCGAGGGGAACCATACCGGGTCCACCACGAACCCGCAAACGGATCATCCAACACCTCGAATCGGATTTCAAGCACACGTCTCAGCACCGAGAAAACGCGTGGTGGATGCACCAAAATATCATATTACGAGGAACCGGGTTTTTCAAATAGTGCATCTTTTCTTAAATAATCCTCAAAACCAGAAATCATATGAAAATCTAACACCAATAAGTAAATCAAATACGATGTGCTATGTACATCAAGCCATAATATAGGTACAAGGGGAAACCGCTTTTTAAAATAGTTTCAGTTTTTAAAGACATCATGGGGCTCCCAATTTCTATGAAAATCATATCGAATCATATGTGAAATGAACTACAGCAATATAATCATGGCAATTCTACAGTGAGTGTGTCATGGCAATTACTAACGGTGTGTGTGTAACATGCAGATTAGTGCTCGTGCAACATGAACCGTTAGTAATAGTGCGGTGTTCTATCAATTCTAAGTTTACATACATATAGCAGGGAATGCAGTATGCAACAACAGTATCCATGACAGTCAATGGCGTAAATACAACATATAGCTATAAGGTCCTATCAGCCCTGACGCATAACGCCATGCGGGCGATATCCCCGTAGATGTTAAATCTACTCACCGAAGTCTCGCGCTAAGTGTAACCGACGACTTGCTTTCCCTTCTTCGCAGCGTCCGTCTCACTCGCCTGCGAACCTAGAATTACACAATATATCACACATAAGCTCAAAACCACAAAAACGTGATATTAAGGTCAAACTAGAAACCCGCGTCGCAAACCAAGCGCGCGTGTGCACGATACGCTAAAACGTGTGATTACGCGCCTGAAACTACCCCGACGCGTCGCGATACACAGAAATCACAAACCCACACACGTATCACACGTGTCGCGAAGGTTTAAAAATACGAGAAACAAGTATTTAGCTCCAGATTTTTCTACAGAAATAATTAAATAAAATTACACATGCCATAAGTCTAAGGGTAGCAGCAGGAACCTACAGAGCCAAATCCAACCCCATTCCCTCCCCATTTGGCCGCAAATTGCGGCCAGAATCAATTTTCCGGCGGCCTGAACATAGCATATGGGGGTCGTGTCCTACACATGGGATTAGCACCTCACAACTATACTGCAGTCATCTTAATTTTAATCTGAACTCACTGGGTCGATAGAAGTTTGCAGAAAGCTAGATTTTGCTCAAAAACGATGAATTTTGCATCAAATAGAAATCTGGTGGTATTTTAGTGCAATTGGGGGCTAAGATAGGTTAACATGGCCCTAACAACACTCCATCAACTTACTAAAACCAATTCATACATCACTTGATCAAAGTTCCCCCTAATTACCACATATCGCACTAAAACGCACCATTAATCACTAATCGAAGCTAAGCTACACTAATTAAGCAAACTAGGGGTAAGTTCAAGAAGTATACCCCACACTCGACCCTAGAGAGCTGGAGGAAGAAGGAGTAGAGGGAAGGAGCTGCAGCTGGAGTTGTTGCTGTTGCTGCTGTTCACTGCTGCTGCTGCTGCTCACTGTTGCTGCTGCTGTGCTTGCTTCTGCTGCTGCTATGCTTGCTGTGGATGTGGGTGTGTGAGTGTGAGAGTGAGGTTGAAAGAAATGAGCATAAGAATGAGAGGAAATGATAACTCCCAATGTCAACCTCTCCTTTCTCTCTCATCATTAAATGCAAGCATGGGCTTTGCCATGATGCATTCTCTCTCTCTCATTCTCACCAAGTCAACACTCCAAAAGAAAATTCAAATTAAAACAACCATCAATTAACTAAATTGACTTAATTAAAACCCAAAAGACTTAATCCCCATTATTAAACCCACCATGGTTTCTAATCATGGTATAACCTCATTTTAAACCTAGTTTACACGCACATGTGTGTGCAAGCCTAGGAAAATTCTAGAAAAATATTTATTAAATTTGGAAAAATATTTGAAACTCAATTTAGTAAACTTTTTATTAAAAACCCTTTATTTAAATATAATTAGCCACTAATCACATCCTAAGGTGTTACAGTAAGTGTTACTTATAGGCTTTATGGGAGTTTGGACAAGCTTGCTTGTTGATATTCTAATCGCTCAATACCCGAGTAGCCATTATGTTGAGCTAGTACCGCTGACGGTTTGTGGGTAACTGATATGATCATTACCTACTGCTGGCGTATTGACGAGTCTTTAGAGTTCCACACAGAGGTTTCCTAGTTCAAGCGAAACGAAGTAGGGCACATATGCTGATATGTACGGGAGCCTGATTAAATACGAGTATGTGATACCGTATTCTAATCTGGCGATATTTGATATCGGTTAGGTTATATGTGATATAACCGAATTATTGAATCAAGTGTTGATTTGATAATGTGATATACAGATAAATGATATCAGTCGGTTATATATGATATAACCGGATTATTAAATCAAGTGTTGATTTAATAATATAATATATATTTATATTTGATATAATTATATATTAACTAATATTAAGCTCACTTAAAGTTTAAATTCTCTTAATATATATTTATATATATGTGTGATATATATATATATATATATATATATATATATATTTGGATTTTCTATTTTGAGAAAATAGAAAAAGAGGTGGAAAATAGGGAGATATTTTGGGCATGGGTGAAGCATGACACAAATTATTTGTTTATTGGTTTGCAATCACTATTGAAGCATGGTTGTAATTTATTATTGGATAATATTACATGCTTCAATAAGTGAGGAGCAATTGAGAGTCATTCTTCACTTGATCATTTTTTGCCTTAGCTCGTTCTTTTACTCTCTCCATTATCTTCTTCTTCCTCTTCCAAGCCCTAACTCTCACATGAGTTGTGAACCCTAGGACTTGTGAGAAAATTCCAAGTGAGCTAAAACACCTACTTCATCATCCTACTCTAGATTAGCCATTTGGAATAGGGTGTTTCCTTCACTAATGCATGATTAGTGAAGAGATGGCTTGAGCTAGAAAAGCTTCAAGGTAGATCATCTTCGGCATCGAAGATCACAAAGTAAGTTCGTTCATTTCTTCAAGCGGAGCCAAGAGGATTCGTAGGGACTACTACTCGGAGCTTTAGAAGAGAAGGACTTGGTCTACAAAGATTGTAGTTTCATCACTTAGTGTAATACTTTCTTTATTATCATATAAACCCTAATACTCTAGTTAGATTCTAGGTTAGTGTAGCTTAGCACCCAAGAAATTTTAAAAATTTCATGCTTGATGCTGGTTAAAACCCAATGGTGGTGCTAAGGAACACTTTCATTGTATCAGGGCCATGCTAGAACATTATGGGAAGTCTTTACGACGTTAAAGTGTTCGATCGAGTTTCGAAACTCGCATTTTTGCTATGTTTTTGTCCATTCTTCAAAAGTTGAAATTCTTGAGATTAAAAATATGCAGAAAATCGTGCAGGGTATTTTATGGAGCCCCAAGAAAAACGAGGACCCAATTCCCACAAAGCGCCGCGGAACCGTGGCCTAACCCTAAGTTTGGCCGCGCTTCCGCCGCATGTTTGTGGTATTATGGGATTGTTTTTCTTGTGCTGCTCCATTGTTATATTTGACACTTTCTGGGTGTTTTAGTGATGCTCAAGTTGTTGAGGTCTCTGTGATTTGTGGGTGTTTGATAAATTGATCGAAATTTTTAATGTTGTTTAGATTATGATGATATGTGATACAATATTGGGAATCGACAATAATTAGTTTGAGAAAACTAGTTAGTGTTTAGTAAATCTAGCGGTTTAGTCTCGTTTGATCGATTGCCACGGATCAAAACTCCGTCGCAATCTCGTATAGTACACGAACACTCGCCGGGAAACACTACTAGATAACCACGCCCCATAGCTCCGACCAAGTGACTGCAGGAGAACCTCGTTGCCAAAAACATCCACTTGGGTGCTCGCAGCCCGGTGTTTCGCCCAAGTGCACTTCGTCGACAGCATCGAGGGTGAGGCCATCTGCTAAAGTTCCCGACGAGCATTCGATCATTTTGTCGGGAATCCTGTTGAATTACCCAACTGGTTATTGAAAAGTGTTTTTAATCCGAGAATAAAATGCAAGGTTTATAGTTTAGGCATAATATGTGATATTCCGGGTTTATGATGTCCAAGGAATTTGTGGGTTCTAATTATTGTAGTTTTTTATTTATTTTATGTGACCGTAAGTATAGTATGTGAGGTATCCCCGATCTCGTTGCTATATGTCAACGGAATTTAGGATACGCATATTTACTTACGTTGATGACATGTGATGTTATGTGTTGGTGTGATATATTATATTGGATCGTCGTGATTGAATAGCCGGGGGGTTTTGCGTGAGATGAGAGTTTTTAAATTTTCATTCATGTAATCAAATGTATGTAATATTCTTTTATTTGGACACTTTCGGGTTGAGGATGATGTCACCATTGATGTATATTATTTACTTTTCCGCATTAGGATAGACCCAAGACGAGAAGCACAAGTAACCGGGTTCTAGAGTCCAGTGGGAGGCCATCTCGAGGAGTCGAGACCGGGTCTCCTAACTCTTGATTTGGCAGGGTTGCTTGCCGCTCTCATAGGGGTCTAGGGATGTGGGTTTGGAAATTCATCACGACCGTGGAATCCGTGTTTTTCATTATTGGCTTAATTTAAAACACGGACCTCCTAGAATATCCAATATTTCATATGTTGACTTCTGCTGCTTGAGTTCTGTGATGTGATCATATAACTGCGTGAGATGAATGCTATATATATATGATATATATAATAAACGTTGCTTATGTTTTTCACCCGCGCTAGTCCAGCCCCCGCTCTGCCGTTAGTTAAGTAACCTAACGGTGCATGACGGGACCCCGTGGCGAATGCGGATACCATAAGCGTACGTTCTATTTTCGTTTCTTCTGTGATGTTTAGGAAAAATAAATGATGGGACGTCATTAATGAGATTAATGAAAATAAAAGAAACCTAAAGATGTTGTAGAATCAAATTTTTCAAAAAGGTAGCTCTAGTTCTTGCTTTGCATAGTAGTATTCCTTTATGAATATCCAGCACCTCATTCGATGAGGAAAGAGCCGAGATCCCTTCACCGGGAGTGACCTCTTTAGCAAAACTAGCAAATGCTACAGTCCACTCGGTTTGTTTCAAAAAGGTAGCTCTAGTTCTTGCTTTGCATAGTTGTATTCTTCGATGAATATCCAGCACCTCATTCGATGAGGAAAGAGCCGAGATCCCTTCACCGGGAGTGACCACTTTAGCAAAACTAGAAAATGCTACAATCCACGTGGTTTGTTTTGAAAACTAATCGATTTTTAAAAGCGGAGCTTAAACCACTCCTTTTCAAATCACTTGATTCTATAACGATATCAAGTTCATTATGTTAAAGGTTTTCTACAAAACTAGTCGTAGCCCTCCGTCATTTCAGACAAGGACTATTTAGTATTCGTGCTGCGTTTGTTGACCATAGTTAAGGTGTAGTGCTTGGTAGCTGATTAGTGATTATCTGCTGCATACGATGCGATTGGATTAGGGTAGTCGTACGACCTTGTTGACCATAGTTAAGGGTCATGCGGGTGGGTTTAATTCAATCACGAAATGACGGGTAGAACTTGATTAGAACATTTGTTGATCATAGTTAAGGTCATAAGTTGCTATGGGTAAAAACAGATATTGGGCATTTCAAGTGTTGAAATTTGCAATGAGATTGCATATCTTCTATGAGATAGTTGGATCCTGATACCCGCTGCGAGTAAGTGTTACTCCTGGAAGAGTTTTCCACTTTACAATTAGCTGATTCAGCAGGTGTCTAAGAAAGGTGTTAACAAGGTTATGCCCCTGCGGAAACGAAGGTATTTAATTAGTTCCATGCGAACGCATGGGGATACTCTCTCGGAGTACCAATACCTGCCTGGATGACTTATTAGCGAACTTGTAGGGTGTAATTAATCCCGGCTAATTTTACCTTTTAAGCTTTGAAGGAAGATTTGATAAAAAACAGTGGTAGCCATCCTGATTAGATAAGATAATAACCAATCTAATCTTGTCAAGAGCGCACGCTAAAGCATTTCCTTCTCTCTCTCTTTCTCTCCAGGTAGCGACCACGACATGCCTTAATCAAGATAATAATATGGATGTATTGACCGAACCCGCTTATTATACTAAGCTGGGGAACGATGGTTCCGCTTTTTCTTATAATTGTCATAACTCTGAGCAAGGAATAGGGGAATATCAGGATTCCCACGCAACCCGAATGAAGAAAGAGCATGTTGATGCATCTTCTTCGGGTGTGTTTGTTACCGAGAACTGTTTCTTAGTATGCTCTACGTCCTGGGTATTGGATACCGGATCAAGATCCCATGTATGTAATTTGTTACATGGGTTAAGGTGTCACGCCCCGCTTCCCGGTATACGGCAAAGGGGACGGGACCGGTCCGCTACGTATTTACTGTGAAGTAAATACGCTAAGTTTATCTAAGCAATTTAAAGGTAAATCACAAGAGACAAGAGATATTAAAATAACAACAACTTTATTTCTTAACATTCTTTTGTACAATGCATGAAAAATAAATGCATCTGGAATAAAAGCGATGCCTAAACAATGGCATAACAGGAAATGAAAAATACTGAATAGAAAAAGATACAATGTCTAGAGCTCGGGGTCTTCGAGGAACTGATCCAAGACTTCACTGGTGGGCTCGATCTCTGCTGTGTCCAGATTACCTGAAGACATTCAAAGAAGCAAGAAATAGAATGTCGTCAGCGAACAGGTCGCTCGGTAAGTCCCAAAGATAAGTGAGAATTAGAAAATACAGAATACGGGGTATCTTCTAAAGTTGTATAATATTGTAGAATATTGTGTTTACGCTGTTATTTGTAGCTTGGTACGAAAGGATGCCAGTGTATACGAGAGGGGTCTCAGTATGTTAGAGACCAGGGCAAACAGAATGTACAAGGAACCGTTAAGCCACGGTACAACAACAATGGGATATAGGTTAGGTGTCTTAATCTTACCGTCTCGTGCCACTTCTAACACCTTCCGCACCAATCTACCCCTTAAACCCCGTAGTGTTTTGATTGTATTGTTGTATTATATTGTATAAGTTGGATGACTGACCAAAACCATGATATCAGTAAACAGATTGTAACTGCATAATCATGTAGACGGAATAACTGGATAATGGATGTATATCCTTGGTTTGATTCAGTCAAGTTATATAGATTGATAACTGGATCCATGGATTCATGTGTTCATATTGAATTGGAATATTATAGGTTGTAAATTGACTTGAATCATATTCAAGTCAGATATAATTAGACTCAAACCCGAGTCAGACAATTAGAATGTAAATCGAAGTCCTATATTTACTAGGGTCCTTAGGGTAATTTATAAAACTTGAGGGGGGCTTTATGTAAAAATACTTTTATATACTTTTCAGAATATACCCCAAGCATTTATTATTCGTCTTTAGGGTTGTAATGAATGTGGATTTTATATTGTAATATTTCTAGTGAAAATATCCTACTTTTATAAATAAAGGTATTTATCTGTAATATTGATTTATTTGAAATTCATGATATTTTAATGCAAAATTTATTCTTGTGATTTTTAGAAAAAGTGGAATATTTATATTATAACAAAATAGATATTTTAATGATAAATATACATATATTTATAAAAAAACAATTTCAATAAATATTTTATATTCTAAAAATCTCATTTTCTTAAGATGTCGTATTTTAAATTTTTCGAGACCGAATGCTCCTTGCGGAGGTCTGAATCTCACACTACTAAGCCCGAGGGTGCACAATAAACCGTACTATCCCGAACGGGTTCCCCAAAAATGAGTTGTAGCGGCGCTTTACAAAGATTGTAAATTACTAAATCCTTTAGAAAACGGTTTTATAAAGTAAATGGTATTTATTTGTAAAAAGTCAATTTTCCGTATTTTAGGTTCTAGGGTTTTCTAATTCAACTAGACTATTTATAAATGGTCTAAACAACAAGTTGTTAGATGCCTCAAATCTCCTCTTTACCGCCAATTGTGGCCAGGTAAGTACAAGTGAAGAAAGGAGGGTTCCGCTCATGAATCATCGTGAGACGGGCCTTTTAAAGTTACATTTCTCACTTGTCTAGCCTAGACACCACAAAGTCAGGTTTAGATAAACGACCGATGTCCACAACTTATCGTATTTTCATATTAAGAGGTATTTATTTTAAAAAGTGTAACAAGCTAAAACTTTTAGAAATGGTTTTATTAAGAATATGGCATTTAAATGAAAATATTGTTTTATCGTATTCTAAGTTTTTCAATGGTATCGTGTTAGGTTGTATGCAAGTGTGTGAGATGGTAGATCGTTACCTCTTGATCTACTTTAAAGGTATAACAAGTTAATGGGATTAAATGTGAAATCGAAACATTGTGGTATTTAAGTAAAAATATGATAATTTGGGAACGCTATCATTTCATGTGATGAAACTTGTTCAAATTGTTTGTTAAATGTTTAATAGTCAACATAAAGATGTTTAAGCATGAATGTATTGGTGAGAAGTGAAATTTTATAGAAAACCGAATCGGAAATCGGATTTGTTCCGATTTCGTCAGGTTTTGTAATTTCGTATTTTTTTTAGAAAAGAGGGAGATGTTAGAATGGGACTTATGGGTTTGGACAACACGAGAGTGATAAGGAAGAAGAGGGTTCGCCGGTACGTCGATTCGTCACCGCGAGTTCCTTGCACGATCACCGGAAGTTCGCCGTAGATTTCGTCGGAGCTTCGCCTTTCGCTCGTTTTCAAAGTACACAAGATCTCTTGGAATTTTGAGAGAGTGGGCTCAGAAATTTGGGATGAGAGGGTAGAGGGTAGGGGTGTATTTATAGGTTTACGCTAGGGTTAGGGTTTTTAATTAAAAAATGTAAAAATATATTTAAAAAATCATTAAAAAATGGAGTAAATGGGGGTTAATGGGCTCTCTGTAACCGATCTGACTATTTAAATTATGCAGGGGGTTAAGAATAAAAAGATACCAAATTTTGATGTTGGGGAGTCGGCCGTCCTGCCGAGTCCGGCCGGCGGCGCCGGCCCGAGTCGGGTGGTCAGTAGGTGTGGGGTCGTCAGGTGTGGCTTCTGGTGCATTTACATTTTCATTTGTAGTATGAAATTTGTGACAAATGCACGTGTAACTGTTGGTATTCTAAAGAATCAAAAACAAAATAATATTAAAAATAATGTGGGGCATGGGATTTGAACTCTGGTGGCTTGGTTCAGCAGTGCAAGGTATTACCAATGAGCTACAAGCTCCTTCTTGTAATTATGGAGTGAAATAAATATTTAAAGAGATATCAGTAACATTAAATACTCCAAGTATACATTGAATTTAAATCAATTCTTTGTACATTAAAAATGGATTTGTTACAGTCTACCCTCCTTACAAAAATTTCGTCCTCGAAATTTACAACTTTTATTTGAGAACTAGTTTACAAAGAGGTGTGGATATCTAGTACGCATTTCATCCTCCCTTTCCCAAGTGGACTCTCCTGGAGTATCTTTCCTCCACATCACTCGAACCAAGTTAACTTCCTTGTTCCGAAGTGTCTTCACTTTCCTGTCCAGGATCTCCACAGGCTGTTGCTCACAAGAAAAATCGGGCTATAAAGTGAGCTCGGAATGATCGAGAACATGGCTGGGGTCACTCACATACCTTCTGAGTTGGGATATATGGAACACATTATGCACTCCTTCCAATGAAGGTGGAAGCGCTAAGCGGTATGCCACTTCACCGACTCGTTCGAGTATGTCGAACGGTCCAATATATCTCAGACTTAGCTTTCCCCGTCTTCCAAATCGGATCACTCCGCGGTTCGGAAATATCTTCAAGAATATATGATCTCCTGGATGGAACTCCAAGTGTCGTCTCTTTGCATCAGCCCAGTGCTTCTGTCGATCTTGGGCTATGTGCATCATTTCCCTGATAGTACGAACCACATCAACAGTCGCTACTATCATCTCTGGTCCAAGAAGTTCCCTATCTCCGATGTCGTCCCAACTTAATGGCGATCGACACTTCCTTCCATACAATGCTGCAAAAGGTGTCATTCCTATGCTTGCTTGGTAGCTGTTGTTGTGCGAAAACTCCACAAGATGTAGGTGATCTTCCCACGATCCTTTGAAGTCTAACATACACGCTCTGAGAATATCCTCCAAGATCTGAATAGTTCGTTCCGAGACCATCTGTTTGTGGATGATAAGCCGTGCTGAAGTTCAGACTTGTTCCCAAGCTTGCTTGCAGACTCTGCCAAAATTGCGATCGGAACCTGGTGTCATGATCGGAGACAATGCAGACCGGTACTCCATGAAGTCTCACAATTTCCTGTATGAGTTCATAGGTATCAGAGATAATACATTATGAAGATTTTAAATCTTTAAATAGATTATTACCTCCATGTACTTCTTTGCTAGTGTCTCAGTAGATTGGCCAACTCGAAATGGGATAAAGTGAGCCGACTTTGTGAGTCGATCCACAATGACCCATACAACATCGTTACCCTTTGTGCCGCGAGGAAGAGCAGTCACAAAGTCCATCGTTATGTGTTGTCACTTCCATTCTGGGATTGGTAACGGTTGAAGTAATCCAGCAGTCCTGTGGTGTTCAGCCTTTACTTGCTGACACACCAAGCATTTTGCGACGCTTCTGGGTACTTCACGCTTCATTCCATGCCACCAATAATTTTGACGTAGATCTTTGTATATTTTGGTACCTCCAGGGTGTACTGAATAGGGAGAGCTGTGAGCATCTTTCATTAACTCTTCCCGAACAGGACCTTTTGGTACACACAATCTACTGCCGTATCTCAAAGATCCGTCTTCATGGATGATGAAGTCTGTTCTGAGTCCATTCTCCACTTGTTCTCTGATCTTTTGCAACTTAGCATCGCTTGCTTGAGCTGCTTTGATCTGATTAACAATGGTTGATTGAACTTGTAAATTCATCAAACTTGAAGCATTACCTGGCATGACTACTTCAATCTCCATTTGATGCAAGTCTTGTTGAAGCTTCCACTGATCGGTGAGATTCATCGATAATGGTTGGCGACTAAGAGCATCAGGTACTACATTCACCTTCCCTGGATGATATTGCAAGTTGATGTCAAAGTCCGCCATGAGTTCTAACCATCTTCTCTGTCGCATATTCAACTCCTTCTGAGTAAACACGTACTTCAGACTTTTATGATCTGTGTAGATGTTCACTCGTTCACCAAGTAAGTAATGACGCCAAATCTTGAGAGCAAAGATGACGGGTGCCAACTCCAGATCATGCGTCGGATAATTGCACTCATGAGTCTTCAGTTGTCTTGAAGCATAAGCCACAATCTTACCGTGCTGATGTAGAACAAATCCTAATCCCTTACCGGATGCATCACAATGCACTTCGAATCCTCCAGATTGATCCGGTATGACGAGAATAGGTGTTGATGTCAACCTTGACTTGAGTTCTACGAAAGCTTGTTCGCATGCTTCTGACCACACAAATTCTTCATCTTTACGTGTGAGCTTGGTCAGGGGTGTTGCTATCGTTGAAAAGCCTTCAATAAACCTTCTGTAATATCCAGCTAAACCCAAGAAACTTCAAATATCCTTCACTGTCTTTGGTGTAGGCCATTCGCTAACTGCTGAAACTTTCGCTGGATCCACAGAGATTCCTTCTCCTGATACGATATGTCCAAGAAAACCAACTTGCGTTAGCCAAAACTCGCACTTGCTGTACTTGGCATAAAGCTGGTGTTGTCGTAGAGTTTCCAGGACAATTCGTAGGTGCTCCGCATGCTCTTTCCGACTCTTAGAATACACCAGGATGTTGTCGATGAAGATGACAACATACCTGTCTAAGTACTCCCGGAAAACTTGATTCATTAGGTTCATGAATATTGCGGGTGCGTTGATCACTTCAAATGGCATCACGAGAAATTTGTAATGTCCATAGCGAGTTCTGAAAGCTGTTTTATAAATATCAGCTTCCTTGACCTTCACCTGGTGATATCCTAAACGAAGATCCAATTTAGAGAACACGCAAGATCCACTTAGCTGATCGAATAAATCGTCGATGGGTGGGAGTGGATACTTGTTCTTTATAGTGACTTCGTTCAAGGCTCTGTAATCGATGCACATTCTGTATGAACCTTCCTTCTTCTTCATAAGTAGTACAGGTGATCCCCAACTTGAAGTGTTGGGACGAATCCATCCTTTCGCCAGTAATTCGTCCAACTGTGTTCGGACTTCCTTCAAACTTTTCGGACTTAAACGATAGGGTGCTTTGATCACCGGTTGTGCTCCTGGTACTAAATCAATACTAAATTCAAGAGCTCGATCGGGAGGCAAACCTGATATATCGTCAGGAAATACATTGTCGAACTCTCGAACCACATCTGGTCTTGATTCTTCCTCCGCTTGAGCTGCTGCAACTACTGCTTCTCTTGGCTTCGCTTTGTGGGTACTTGGCTCCAGTGTACGGTCTCCGCTTTTGAAATAGAAGACCGGATGGTCTGGAATCTCGAATACTGCCCTCCTTTGACGACAGTCAATGGTAGCATAAAAAGTTCCAAGCCAATCCATTCCAAGAACCACATCGAAGTTCGGTATGTCCAGCATTTTGAAGTCAGCATAAAACTCTCTGCTGCAGACGACGACTGGACACAAGCTGTATCCCATAGTTGCCTTTAGAATGCCATTTCCTGAACTGATATTCTAGCTGGATACAAGCGGTGAGACTGGAATCGCATGGGTTCGAACAAACAGTTGCGACATAAAGCAGTGTGATACTCCAGTATCAAACAGTGCTAGTGCAGGGATTGAGGATACTAAGATTGTACCTAAGGTATGTAGGATATATTTTAGGTATAGGGAAAGTGTGTAGATAAACAAGACTAAAAGAAAAGTTTGAGAAGGAAAGTTTACCAGTGATGACTTGGCCAGTGTTCATATCATAATTTTGCATTATTATATTCCCTATTCTTATGCATTTTACAAATAAACATGTGCTTTTGACCCATGTCTGCTACATAGTTACAGGTTACAGGTTCTCGGAACAAAAACAGTGAAAAAGACAAAAGACGATACAAAAGTGAGACTACGACCAACAAATGGAAGAATCTTGATCAAGCCTACAGTTGGAGAATAAACGAAGGTCAGTTCACAAAGAACAAGGCAGCGCAAGGTTCAAGACTTCGACACGAAGCGAATGGTAAAAATCCACTACATTACTCACCGTGGAGATCTGGAAGAGAAATAGAAGAAATTATGAAGAACCAACCAAAGAAATAGGAAGACAAAGAGAAGCAGAACCAGCACAGAAAAACCGAACAAACAAGCCTCCTTTTTGGCCACGGAACCGCGGCCAAACCTGGCCTATGGCCGCGGTTTCCGCGGCCGTGTATGACACGTATTGGTGGAAATTTCTGGAAGCGGCTGGCGGCGCGTTGACTAGTCTTCCTAGGGGTATTTTTGTAAAAGCATACATGCGGCGATTGTAAACCTAGGGTTTTCTATGTCCTATAAATATAGACCCAAAAACTTGTTTTAGGTCATGCGTCTTTTCATTAATAAAATTCAGAATTCTTTTCAAGTTTTGGAGAGCATCAATTTGTAAGTAGTTCTTTTTTTTATTTGCCCTAGTTATTAGTTTTTAATTTCTGCCCTAGATAAAATTCTTATTTGCCTTAGTTTAATCTAGATTAGAATTTTTATTAATCTGCAGTAGTTAATTAATCTCTTAACTCTAAAACCAAAATAAAAATTATGACTTTTGTAGATCCCTCAATGAGCGAGTAGTTTCCTCGCTTGTTAGGGTTAGCAATAGGGAAGGGTTTGAGAGATGCGAATCTCTCACCCCTTTCTTGCCCATCACATGTTAATAATTAGGATTCCATGCATACATACATATTCCGCTTCCTACGGCACCCTACCCACGAGGTAACGGTGATACCGCAGTATAAAAGACCGGATATGCATGTTTTCCATGGAGGTTAGGGTAAGGATTAAGAAAGGACGGACAAGGACCTAGAGGAAGAAACATCGTTTCTTCCCGATCATCCTAATCCCCTTTATTAATAATTACCATAACTCCTAAAAAGATCTAATTTAGGGCATTGAAAGAGGTGGAAAATTTTATTTTACCAAACTTAACCTAAACCTAACCCTAGAAAGATTCCTAATCCTAGTATAAATCAAATTAGCTTTTAGTGATAAAGATCCAAACACCATTTGGAATTAACTCGTTAGAACAATTAGGAAATACACAACATCCCTGTGGACCGACCCGTATTCACCGGCTAGCTACCAAGCGACGTCGTTCTTGATTGCGGTAAAAATATTTTTGATCTAAAAATCTCTTACAAATCAAATGGCGCCGTTGCCGGGGATGGCGTAGTATTTTCTTCTTGAAATTTCGGGTTAATATAAAATATAAAAATCATAAAAACTGAAAAATTAAAAAAAAAATTATAAAATTTTTATCATCTTTTATTGTTTGAAGGGTTTTTCGTGTGAATTTTTGCAGGAACGACGAACGAGTTCGGATCTGGAAAAATCCAGAGATCAAAACAAAAAACGGCAGATCTGAACAACAGGGAAAAGTCAAACCAGAGGATAACAATTTTTTTCGGGAACAGAGCCTCTTTGTCCACCGCGGAAGCACCGCCGCACCTTGCTTCTAGCCGTGGAAGCGCCGCAGTGGGGTGACGTCAGCGCGTGAAATTTGCACTTTAAGATCCCTTTCTCTCTCCTCTGCAAATCCCAATATCTCCTCTGTCAAATCTTCTGCATGATTCTTTGCGCTTAAAAAATCTCTCCCCCTTCCAATAATTGATCTTGTGCAGGATTCTTTGCGCCGCGCTAAAAAATAAATTTTTTTTGATTGCAAGTGATTGTTACTGCTTTGCATATTTTTAATCGGACTTTAAGGGGCTTGAAACCAATCCAGATTTGGTGGGGATTTCATCACCATTCCCAGGACCCCAGAAATCACATAAGGCATTTTGCATGACCATTATTAATTAAAAAAGACTAGACTCAGCCCTAAGGACTTCGCGCTCAATAGGACAGAGGACTAGTTGTAGGCATCGGCCGTTGATCCTAACCTGACTTTGTGGTGTCTAGGCAAGTGTGTCTAAGGCGAGTGGTTACTTAATTAGGGCCACTACTTGTAGTGGAGAGCCTCCCACTCACCTGGCACTTACCTGGCCGCAATTGGCGGTGAAGAGGCTGTTTGAGGTCCTATTTCTAGCCCTTTGGAACAGTTAAGAGCTGTCTAGCTGACCTAGGTGACCCTAGATCTAGGCCTGATTGTGCATTTGTGGTTGATTGCATTTGTGTCAAAGCCTTTTATCGAAAATCTTTTTGCAAAAAGCTCCACATAAAAAAGGATAAAAAAAAAAGAAAAATTTTTACAACAAAAAAAACTTGCAACTTGTCGCTAAGAAATCCTTGCACCCAACTTACACCACTTTCTTCTCATTAACGTTTTCTTACCCCCACATTCTGTTTTTCACTTTTTTGACTACACTATCTCTTTAGTGTATGTCCGGTTGGACTAGGGACACTAGCGCCCGATTAGTCCGTGTTTCGTTGGTACCGACCGACGAAGCTTTCGACTCCGAAGTCGAAATTCTTTCCACTTCCTCACCTTCACCTTCAAATTCTTCTTCCGAAGGTATGTCGGGATATAATTTTAACAACACCTTACCCACGGGACTGATTCCACCTCTGTTAGGTGCGAATAACCCGAATCACCTGCCTGTTGATGCGCTCCAACGAATCGCGCTCCAGGATCTTTTCTACCCGATCCGCACCGCCTTACCTACTTGTCTTTCACTCCCACCAGCAAATGGGGACAATTTTGAGATCAAACCCCACTTCATCAATATGCTGCCAAAATTTCACGGACTGGAATATGAAGATGCCTATATCTTCATAAAAAAATTCCAAAACGTTTGCGCAATGATGAAAACAACCCAATTATCAGACGATGCTATAAGGCTAAGGGTCATTCCTTTCACCTTATGTGACTTAGCCGAGAAGTGGTTTTACAGCACAGCATCGCATTCAATTAAGAATTGGGAAGAGTTTGTTAAAGCTTTTCTTAAAAAGTTTTATCCCCATCACAAGACTGCGAGAATTCGCAATAAGATTATACAATTTTCCCAGCTTCCTTCCGAGCCATTTTGGAAGTGTTTTGAAAGATTCAAAGACCTACTTGTTCAATGCCCTCACCATGGGATCGAAAATTGGCAACTTTGCCAAACATTATACGAGGGATTGAACCCGGCAATGAAGCAGTTGCTAGAAACCATTTGTCAAGGTCACTTTCTAACCAAATCTAGTGAGGAGGCGTGGCAGTTTCTCGATGATCTTGCTGAACAAACACTTCAGTGGGAGAGCACCAAGACCACCTCATCTTCTTCTATTGGTCAGTCTAGGGCATGCATACATCAACTAGATATGTCGATTGCTATGAAGGCCGAGATGGCCACACTTACAAAAATGCTAGAGGCCATTGAGACCAAGATCTCATCGCCTTCTCCTGCCCCTGCTTTGCCCCCATGGACTGTTTGTGCTTGTTGTTCGGATCCATCACATCTCACCGAAGAGTGTCCTTATAATCCATCTGCTCAAGGACATGATCAATTCAATGCTGCTTTTCAGCAATGACAAAGAAATGATCCATACTCTTCGACATACAATCTGGGTTGGAGGAGTCACCCAAATTTCGCTTGGAATCAAAATCAACAATTCCAAGGAAACAACAACTTTGAAAGGCCTCCTCCTCCACAACAACAAGCACCTCCACAAACTCAATTCTAGCAACCTTTCCAACCGCAACCTTACCCTAATCAAATGAACAATTTTGTGCCCAACAATTCTTACCCGCAAAACAATTTTGTTCAACCTCATAATGATAAGGTTAACTCGCTAGAAAGAAGTCTAGATGCGTTCCTAAAGCAATCTACACAATCCGCAGCAAGGTTGGAGACTTCTATTCAATCTTTGGTGCAAAACAATGCCTCGCACGATCAAAGCATCAAATCTATTGAGGCACAAATTGCACAACTCAATGCTGCGTTGAGCGAGCGAGAAAAAGGAAAGCTTCCATCTCAACCACTGCCAAATCCCAGTCACACACATGTTGCATATGAACAGCAGAATCATAACGTAAATGCTGTGACCACGTTGAGATCCGGAAAAGTGTTGCACAATAATGTGGGTATTAACTATGACACCCCTGCCGGTGGGTCTTCTCCTTCTTCATCTTCTTCACCTTCTTCTTCTTCTTCTTCGTCGTTAGAGCCGATTCTTCATCCTTCACATGGCTCTACTTCTTCTAGCTCAAACGGACCCACTTCTCACAACACGAACACATCTACATGGGGATCCGTTCCAACTCCACAATCTGATCCACAAAAATTGGACTCAACAAATTTTCAAAACTTTCCTTTTCCAAACAGGTTGAGATCCAATAAACCAACTCCACAAATGGAGAAAATTGTAGAGTTGTTCAAACAGGTTCGCATAAATATCCCTCTCTTGGATGCAATCCAACAAGTTCCTTCATACGCAAAAATCTTAAAGGACTTATGCACCAAGAAGAGGAAGTCACAAGTACCAAAGAAAGTTTTCGTGGCTAGTTCTGTTAGTGATGCTTTTGTCCAATCTTTACCCCAAAAACACAAGGACCCCGGCTGTCCTACTATTTCGATAACAATTGGGGATAAGAACATCAATAGAGCACTATTAGATCTTGGTGCTAGTGTCAATTTGCTACCATATTCTGTATACGAACAATTAGGCGTTGGAGAGCTTAAGCCCACTCATTGTACTCTCCAAATGGCCGACCGATCCATCACCCATCCTAGGGGAGAGTTGGAGGATGTGTTAATTAGAGTAGGAGATTTCATTTTCCCCGTCGACTTTATTGTTATGGATACACAACATGTAACTAACCCCCGGAGTCAAATTCCGGTGATACTTAGTCGACCATTCCTTGCGACTTCTAATGCGGTGATCAATTATCGTAATGGTTCAATGAATCTATCTTTTGGCAATATGATAATTGAACTCAACATTTTTAAGTTGGGAAATCAGCCTTCCGAGCCTAATTCTAGCGTACTTGATGTTTGCTCGATTAATGAGATCGCGGAGGAGGACTGTGAGTTCGAAAACTTTCTGTTCGATCACAGCAATGTTGACGCCTCTAGCGCGTTCCTCCTAGAATCCGACACAGCTTTCACGCCGGGCAACGATTATGAGTGTTTCACCTTTTTGGACGATTTTGAAGACTCACCACCCGAGTTTGAGTTTTTTGCTTTTTCGGATGAGTTAGTTGAACCATCTGACTCAGTTGCGTACACTCGATTTGAACCGTTGATGGAATCCTTCGAGTTTGAAACAGTTACACCATTGTTACCATCAATTGTTTCACCTCCTAAACTCGAACTAAAGCTTTTGCCGTCGCACCTTAAATATGCTTACCTAGGTGAGAATGAGACCCTTCCCGTTATCATATCGGTCTCTCTAGCTCTCGAGCAAGAGAAGGCCCTTTTAATGGTCTTACAAAATAATCGGCAAGCTTTTGGCTGGTCTATGGCGGACATCAAGGGGATTAGTCCCCTTATAGTTGAACATCATATACACTTGATGGATGATGCCAAGCCGGTAAGGGATCGACAAAGATGCCTCAACCCCATAATGAAAGCGTCTGTCAAGAAGGAGATTGTTAAATGTCTTGAGAGTGGTACCATTTACCCTATCTCGGATAGCCAGTGGGTTAGCCCCATTCATGTTGTGCCAAATAAATCGGGCATTACGGTCATAACCAATGAGGCAAATGAGTTAATACCTATACGCATCCAAACTGGGTGGCGAGTTTGCATCGACTATAGAAAACTCAATGCCGCGACAAGGAAAGACCACTTTCCTTTACCTTTCATTGACCAACTGCTAGAACGATTGGCTGGGCACGAGTTTTACTGCTTTTTGGATGGCTATTCCGGCTATAACCAAGTCCCTATCGCCGAAAAGGATCAAGACAAGACCACATTTACTTGTCCTTTCGGTACTTTTGCTTATCGTCGCATGCCCTTTGGGTTATGCAATGCACCCGCTACATTTCAGCGGTGTATGATGGGGATCTTTTCAGACATGGTTGAAAAGTGTTTGGAGATTTTTATGGAAGATTTCTCCATTTTTGGTGACTCCTTCGACGAGTGTTTACTACACCTTGACGCAGTTCTTACCCGCTGTAGGGATAAGAACCTAACTTTAAATTGGGAGAAGTGCCACTTTATGGTACGAGAAGGCATTGTATTAGGACATGTCATCTCGCAAAACGGCATAGAGGTTGATAAATCCAAGATTGAGGTCATTTCTAATCTCCCTCCTCCTAAATGCGTCAAAGACATCCGAGCTTTCCTTGGCCATGCCGGTTTTTATAGACGGTTCATCAAGGATTTTAGCAAGATTGCTAGACCCTTGACTCTCTTATTGGCCAAGGACACAAAATTTGATTTTGACTCAACTTGCATGGAAGCGTTCGAGTCATTGAAACACTTTCTCATTTCTGGGCCCATTCTTTCATCTCCAGACTGGACGCATCCCTTCGAAATTATGTGCGACGCATCAGATTTCGCCATTGGTGCTGTTCTTAGACAGCACATTAATAAGATGTCGCACGTGATTTATTACGCTAGCCGTACACTAAATGAGGCCCAACTAAACTACACAACAACAGAAAAAAATTTAGCCCTTATTTAATCGGCTCTCCAGTTATTGTGTATAAGGACCATTCAGCTCTTCGTCACCTTTTTGCGAAGAAGGATGCTAAATCGAGGCTAATACGTTGGATCCTCTTGCTACAAGAGTTTGATCTTGTCATAAGAGACAAAAGAGGATGTGAAAACGTAGTGGCCGATCACGTTTCATGACTTCCTTCTCCGCCTACACTTGAAATTCCAATCAACGATGTTTTCCCCGATGAGCAACTCTTAACCGTGTCTTGCGAACCATGGTTCGCTGATATAGTAAACTACTTGGCCGCCGGCTTGATACATGTTTACTTCAATCAGAGCAAGGCTCTGTTTGAATTTTGAAAATTCAAATTTTTGAAGCAACGCATCAGATCCCGTGCGCTGCGCGCAACGTGCCACGTGTCAGAAGTTGACACGGCAGCACAACGCCCAAGGCAGTGCGTCCAATCAGAGCAAGGCACTTTAAAAAACAAAAGCAATGCTCAATTGCGTAAGCGCTGCGCTGCGCGAGCGCACCGCTGCGCAGACACGTGTCTGCGCAGTTGCGCAAGCACAACTGCGCAAGAGCACCGCTGCGCGACACGTGTCTGCGCAGTTGCGCAAGCACAACTGCGCAAGAGCAACGCTGCGCGACACGTGTCTGCGCAGTTGCGCAAGCACAACTGCGCAAGCGCTGCGCTATGCGACACGTGTCTGCGCAGTTGCGCAAGCGCACCGCTGCGCGACACGTGTCTGCGCAGTTGCGCAAACACTGTTGCGCAAGCGCTTCAATGTGCGACACGTGTCACTCACTGGGAGAGTTACGCAAAACAGAATAAATCTTGTTGAAACAAGAAGATTTTCTTGTATAGGGCAGGGGCCTTTGGATCAAAGATCCAACAGTGGGGAAAATTCCCCAAATCACTCAGAGAAAGATCTCTGTAACAAATCTAACTAATTTGCGAGCACTATAAAAAAGACCCCAGACCTCATTTCAAAAAAAAAGAATCAACATCTTGCTAAAAAAAAAGAGAAGAGAACTCTTGAGAACTCTTGAATAATAAAAAAAAAGGTAAAAACCTTTAAAAGAAGAGAAAATTCTCTTATGAATAAGATCATGGATCTTCAACAATAAATAAATAAATAAATAAAATAGTGCCTTGCACTTGTTTTATGAACCATCGGTTCTTGAACCTAAAAGGTTCTTAAATTAATAGTGCTTTGCACTTTCATGAACCTTTGGTTCTCTGAGATAAGAAAAAAAGAAAAAACTTGTTTTTTCTTAGATCTAAATAAAATAGTGCATTGCACTTGTTTTATGAACCATCGTTCTTGAACCTAAAAGGTTCTTAAATTAATAGTGCTTTGCACTTTCATGAACCTTTGGTTCTCTGAGATAAGAAAAACAAGAAAAACTTGTTTTTTTCTTAGATCTAAATAAAATAGTGCCTTGCACTTGTTTTATGAACCATCGGTTCTTGAACCTAAAAGGTTCTTAAATTAATAGTGCTTTGCACTTTTATGAACCTTTGGTTCTCTGAGATAAGAAAAACATGAAAAAACTTGTTTTTTCTTAGATCTAAATCAAATAGTGCTTTGCACTTCTTTTATGAACCATCGGTTCTTGAATCTAAAAGATTCTCAAATTAACAGTGCTTTCCACAAATACAATGCATTACTTAAAGGGCCAGGCCCAAATCAAAATGACCTGACAGGCCAAAATAAATTGCAAGGCAATAAATGGGCAGAGCCCAAATAAATTGATGATTTGCATCCCTTATACAAGGGCAGAGCCCAAATGAAATTGATGCTCTGCATCATTTATAAAGGGCAGAGCCCAAAACAAATTGATGCCCTGCAACTTTTCTGGGCAAAGCCCAAATAAAAATAAAAACAAATGCAAATAAAATATTGGACATTTTTAACTGGACTTAGTCCAATCGTGGCCATAAGTCCTTAAACTAAATTAACTGAGCAAAACGGCACTCCTAAACCAATCCACATCCGGTTCAAGGGTACATCTCCGAACTCCTTTGATATCCATCGTTGTGATTCCTCAACGACGTCAAAGAGGTGACGGGTCCCAACGACCACACACCCATATGGCCTGCGGGGTCCTTAAACTCGTGGACCGAGACGTCCTTAAACTAATATTGGACCGAGACGTCCCTAAACTAATATTGGACCGAGACGTCCCTAAACTAATATTGGACCGAAAAACTAATATTGGACCGAGATGTCCCTAAACTAATATTGGACCGAGACGTCCTTAAACTAATATCGGACCGAAACGTCCCTAAACTAATATCGGACCGAGACGTCCCTAAACTAATATCGGACCGAGACATCCCTAAACTAATATCGGACCACCACGTCCCTAAACTGGAATATGGACCACCACGTCCCTAAACTGGCGATGGACCACCACGTCCCTAAACTGGAAAGTGGACCACTACGTCCATAAACTGGAATAATAGAGCCTCCAAATGCTCTTTTGCCGGATCTAAACGGTCCCGTTTAAGTTGATCTTAGCCCCAAACACGGCTAACGCATCCTTAGACATTTAAATGAATGATAAAACCCCAAATCAACTCTGGTTCAAGGGTACATCTCTGAACTCCTCTGACACCTATCGTTGGAATTCTTCAACGACGTCAGAGAGGTGACGGGTCCCGACGGCCATAAATGCTATGGACCACTATGTCCCTAAACTGGAACAATGGAGCCCAAATGCTCTTTTGTCGGATCTAAACGATCCCGTTAAGTTAATCTTAGTCTCAAACTGGACTAACGTATCCTTAACAAACGTTTGAGTCGATCTTAGCCTCAAAAATGGCTAACGTAACCTCCAAACAGACTTTAGTCCCAAATTGGACTATGAATCTCCCAAACTGGAACAATAGAGCCCAAACGCTCTTTTGTCGGATCTAAACGATCACGTTAAGTTGATCTTAGTCTCAAACAGGACTATCGTATCCTTAACGAATGTTTAAGTTGATCTTAGCCGCAACGCGACTAATGCATCCTTAAACTATAAACACCAAACCCAAATCTAAGTAAATACGGATTTGAACTAATCCACGTCCTACGGGCGACGGTATTACTCAGTCTCCGTATACAATCCACGGGAAATCACAAACAAAACAAACACCCACGACACGAAGTGAAATTCTGGAGAAGGAGAAAGTTGTTACCGCGAAGCGGTAGCGTAATTAACTGCAGGGGCTTGCGCCTGCAGGGAAGAGCGTCCCCACAATCAAAAACCCCTCAAGCGAGGGGGAATCTGACGAAGTCTGCTACATCGGCCGCATCCGTCTAAACCTCCGATACACGGTGGCATAAATCAACTTGGCATCTTCGGAGAGGTGGACGGATAAAACAAATAGCATCTGCCCCGAATCTCAGCGTCAGGACATCGCGGTCTTGTGCGCCGCCTTTCGGAGGGGAACAGATTCTGGCACGCCCGGTGGGACCTTTTCCTCTTTCCACTCCACACTTCGTGTGTCGTGTTCGCGAGCAAATCGCGGTTTGCTGTGGTTGCTTGTGGATTCAAAGTACTTAGATTTGGTGTCTTTCTCCATGCAGAAAACAGAAGATCGATGGCTTCGAACTGCACCGCCTGCAGCTGCAACTCTCGCTCCGTCATTGCTGGAGGAGTGACTTATAGGCCCCGAACGGCCTCCCTTTTCAAGATGCCAGTGGAGCAGGTAACTCAGGCCACCCCTGGATTATTCTTCGGGACCGTGCTCCCACCGTTGAGCTTCAATGCCACAATGACGTTGCAAGAAGCCCCAAAGAAGTCGGTCTTTGATCGGCTTACCACTGCCGCGACCCCTCTCAACGGGTCGCCCAGCTTCAATACCTCAGTTTTTAACAGACTGGGCCAGAACGTCTGCAAACCCGCGATACCCGAAGCTGCCATCCCAAAGCGGATAGCTATCCCGGTTCAAGCGGACGAAATCATTGGAAAGGCTCCTTCTTCCAAGAAGTCAGTTTTTACAAGGCTAGCCATTCCGGTTGCTGCTCCAGGCGAGGTCCTCAATGCTACTTTCCCTACTCAAAGGTCTGTCTTTGACAGATTAGATATTGCTTCTCAACGGGCGTCAGTCTTCGATAGGCTAGCACCAATGACAGTCTCTCCTCAAAGCAGGGGGCATGAAGAAGCTTATCCAACAACGGAGGTGATCTCATCCGCACGACACGCTCGACGTCGCCACAGGCGCCGAGTGAGGAAGGCTGGGGCAACTCCCCCTCTGGACTTACTCCTCCAACTCTAATGGTGGGGATCGATACTGCTGTTCCAACCAGGAACAGATTCGAGTTGCTGAACTCGGTGCGCAGAAACTCTCCTACTGTGGTGTTGAAACAATCTCGTTCACCTATGGAGAATACTCCAGAGAAGAAGCTAGAGCAGCCCCCTCAACGGCTGTCCTCTAAAATTTACAAAGTCTGGCGACAGGTCCAAGAGTCGGTGATCGATCAAGACTGCCTCCGACGACAGAAAAAGATGAAGGTTCGGCGGGGGAAGGATCACTCTGTCAAACCACAAAAAGCAAAAGCTACTTGGGTGCCCACTACAATGGCTCCCTTAACTCCAATCACTTAAAAAAGGAGGCCGCAAAAAGCCCCTGTGTCTTCGGCAAATCGCAAAGACACCGAACACAAACGCCCCGAGTCTGGGGGCATGGTGGTGCACACTGTTTATATGGCTTCTGGAAAGGAGGAAAGCCGCACTTCTACGGGCCACCGACCGCTCACCCGATCCGTGACGAAAGCCCAAGAGCAACAACAAAATCTTCAGAAAATGATGACTACAATGGCTGCACTCACTGAGCCAAAAGAAAGCTCTGAAACGTCTTCAGATGAGCGTCAAGAACAAGAAACCGACGCTGACTCTTTACGCAAAGTCCTCGAAAAGAGGGACAAAGAAGCTGCAGAGCAAGCGGCTAACATAAAACAGATGGCGCTCCTCTTCCAAGATATGGTAGGGATGATGTTACAGCCGGACCCTCCTGCTGAAGATCCTCCGATCGTCCTTGAAGACGACAGGGGAGAAACGTCAAATCCTCCGCCGGCTCTATCAACAGCCAAGGAGGAGGCAATCTCCAAAGTTGACCTAGACGAATATATAGCTCAGCAGATCCGGGTTCATCAGGCGAATGAAGCGGCTGGGCAAATTGTTAGAACCGGACGACCGTATCCAAGCTGGTGTGACCAAATCAGTTACCCGCCAGGATATACGATCCCTAAATTCCACGTATATAAAGGGACAGGGAATCTGCATCAGCATGTCGCTCAATTCAGGGCCTTATGCGGCAATACTGGAGGCGATGACAAATTGTTGCTACGTCAATTCGTCAGCAGCCTAGCAGAAACAGCCTTTGAATGGTATTCGGAGCTACCTAACGACTCTGTCAAAACATTTGCAGAGATGGAACTGCTGTTTACACAGATTCGCAAGTGCTAGTGAACGCACCCCGATTACAGCACTGATAAATGCCAGAATAAGGCCAGGCGAAATGTGGGTCCAATACGCAACACGATGGCGAAACCTATGGTCGAAATGCAAACAACGCATAGAAGAGGCACCTGCGGTAGGCATGTTTGTGGGCACTCTCGATCCGTAAGCGGCCATCTCCCAGTTCATGATGTTTTTCAAGCCGACCACCTTCCAAGCCTTGATTGACAAGCTGGGCCAAATGGACCAGATGGGCCATAGGCCTTCTTCTTCAAAGACAGAGCCTTGGAATGAAAAGGGCAAAGGGAAGGCAACCTTCGTTGCCAATACTCAACAACGGTCGAACAACTCAAAGCCGGTCGTTCGCCAAAACAACATGCGCCCACGCCCATCCCTCGAAGAGAGGCTGGGACGACCTTACTCGTTTCCGCAGAATAAAACGAGAAGACTGTTTGAGCTGGCAGTGCGCAACAGACTTATTAATCTGCCGAGTCCAAAGTGTCTGTCGCAGCCAGGCGATCTTAATAATCCCAATTATTGCCCTTACCACCAAACGGTAAGTCACCCGATTGAGGATTGTTTCGTCTTTAAGGGATGGATCGAGGATCAGTACCAACAAGGCAAGTTCGCGCT
The DNA here is from genome assembly GCA_030015575.1 of Agapanthus africanus. Lineage (NCBI taxonomy): Eukaryota > Viridiplantae > Streptophyta > Magnoliopsida > Asparagales > Amaryllidaceae > Agapanthus > Agapanthus africanus. The sequence goes on from CM057343.1 coordinate 465,553,881, forward strand.
GTCGGAAAACTGGAAGGCAAACCCACCACAGCCGCACTCTCCAAAGAAGACGGACACGCGGGGGGCAGTTTGTTCTTTAGTCAAGGATGAAAACAATGGAGAAAACTCATCGGATGAATCCGAAGACTACGTAGCGACTTGTCATATGATTTCTCATTCACTGACGGATGATAAAGAGGCTCCTTGCGCTGAGAAACCAATGGCGAATCCTGAGCCGGAGATTCTACAGCCATCAGACGAGTTGATCGATGTCTTCCTAAGTGAAATTCGTCTGAAAGCAAAAGCCAATCAAGAGCATGAAATGGCCATACTGGAAAGAGCCAAGGCATTCCCGTCAAATCAAAAGCCATACACTACGAGTAAAAATAAATTCAAGACGAGGAAAAGGTTCGCCAAAGCTCTATCAGTAGGAATGAAGCTACCGCCCTCTGAAGAAAATTCTTTCTCTGAGGTAGAGATACACCCTAACTTCTGTTTATATCATCAGAAGATCATACATCCTACTGAAGACTGCGAATCCTTTAACTGTTGGTTGCAAGGGTATGTCTCTCAAAAGCAACACTTCGACAGGACAAAGTGTGAAGCTTGTGGACATCGGAAAAATGCGATATATGACCGCAAAGGAGCCGCCGCAAACTGTCATATAGCCGACTTCAAGGGATCACAAATTGTCACCTTTGGAAGCGACTCTGACGAAGAAGCTATCCCCAACTTTTCCCTCGGGGAATCTATTTCGAAAATAAAGGAATTGAGAAGCTGCGAGAACGTTCAGCCATGTAATCGCACGCTATTCGAAAAAAATCTCGGCCCCGTAAACAAGGGACCGAACAAAAAGAATAAAGGAAAAGGAAAAACGTCCCTCGTCGCCAGTGCTCAACAACAATCAGGTGACCCTAGACCGGTTGCTCGCCAAAGCAACAAGCGGCAACCCCTCCAAGAAAAGTTGAAACGTCCTTAATCGTTTCCGCAAGATAAAACAAGGGGACTGTTCGAGCTGGCAGTGTGCGACAGACTCATCAATCTACCGGGTCCAAAACGTTCATTGCGGCCAGGCGATGTTAATAATCCTAATTATTGCCCTTACCACCAAACAGTAGGTCACCTGATCGAGGACTGCTACGTCTTCAAAAACTGGGTTGAAGACCAATACCAACAGGACAAGTTTGCGCTGTCTGATAACTGGAAGGTGAGTCCGCCACAACCGCACGCTCTGAAGAAGATGGATACGCCGGGGGCATCATGTTCATTCATGGAGAAGGACTCATAGACCGAAAAGTCAATAAACCAGATATTCGCCTCAAATACGGCGACAACGGACCGAAACGTCCTTAAACTAACAACGGACCAAGATGTCCTTAAACTAATGATGGACCGCAATGTCCTAAAACTTGCAAATGACCGAAACATCTTTAAACTACTACCGCAGCATTCTTAGGCTGACGAGATAAAAAATATATATATATATATAAAATAATAATAAATAATAATAAAAAAATGGTATGTCCATAAGCAAAGAGGGCACGGATGAAAACCTGAAAGGGCTCCGTGAGTAAAAACAGCAGGGCTACCGGCGAGTGTTCGTGAAAACCCGAAAGGGCGCGATCTCGTAAAAAAAAGGAATAAAAAGAATTAAAAAAAAGGGTAAGTCCATAAGCAAAATGGGCACGGATGAAAACCTGAAAGGGCTCCGTGAGTAAAGACAGCAGGAATACCGGTGAGTGTTTGTGAAAATCCGAAAGGGCGCAACCTCGTTAAGAAACACTTATAGGGTCCTCTCGACCCTGTAAGGAGAAACCACCTGCGTGAGATCCTTACGACTCACAAAGGAACAACACACTTAGGGATCCCCACGATTCCTAAGGAGAAAATACACTTGCGAGATCCTCATGACTCGTAAGGAGAACTCTCTTGTGGGACCCTTACGGCTCATAAGATTTGAAAGTCTTAAGTTACAGAAACCTTAACCTGTTCTTAAGCAGCCCCCACAACCTTCGATATTGCCCTACAAGCGGCTCATATTGACCCTTGTATACAATCCACGGGCATGAATAAATATTTTCCTAACAAAGTCCCATCCGTGACTAGGGATATGCTTATACAGCAAACAACACTTGTAAGTCCTCTCGACTTATAAGGAGAAAACTCTTTTGTAAGATCCTTACGACTTACAAGAGAACATGCACTTAGGAATCCTCACGATTCCCAAGGAGAAAACACACCTACAAGATCCTCACGACTTGTAGGGAGAAATGCCTTTGTGAGACCCTTACGGCTCATGAAGTCAAAAGCCTTAGCCGACAGGACCCTTAACCCTGTTTACTAAGCCACCTTTGTTCGGCATCGACAGAGGTAAATGATGATTCGCTCCTAGCAATATTCCAGTTGTAGCGATGCTGATGCCTAAATCGGTATCAAATTCCAAGTCCTTTCATGGCAGATGATGATTCGCTCCTGGCAATATCCCAGTTGTAGCGATACTGATGCCTAAATCGGTATCAAATTCCAAGTCCTTTCATGGCAGATGATGATTCGCTCCTCGCAATATTCCAGTAGTAGCGATGCTGATGCTGAGATTGGCACCAAATTCCAAGTTCTACGCTCGCGATAAAAATCAGCGAGCTGAAAATGCATATTAAATAGCCGAAATGATTGGGCAACTCGCAATAAAAAAACAGCGAGTAAAAAAAAAAAATATATATATATATATATAGCCGAAATGATTGGGCAATTCACAATAAAAAAACAGCGAGTAAAAATAAAATAAACAGCCGAAATGATTGGGCAACTCGTAATAAAAAGCAGCGAGTAAAAACAAAATAAACAGCCAAAACGATTAGGCACCGCGAAAAATAGCCGAAACGATTGGGCAATCGCGACCTTCGCGATATAAAAGCTGAAATGATAGAGCATCGCGGAAAGAATAAAAAAAAATGAAAGAATGAAACTTTTTGCCCTACAGGTGAAATCACATCGATCCCTGTATACAATCCAGGGGCACAGATAAAAAGGGAACAATACCTTCCCAACAGGCTCCACCAGAAAGCGAAGCCAAATCTCGACGGTTCATAGATAACCTAGAGACAACCTCGACATTTGTCGCCATATTGCAGACACGATGTCAACAAACGGAGCAAAGGAAGGTCCCTAGCTTTAGGGTCTCGACGTCAATATCGACAACTTAGAGATCACCAACGGCGTTTCTCCTCACTCCAACCAGATGCAGACGTGACGTCAACAACCGACCCCAGAGTCGCAACGAAACGGAACCATGACAAAGTCCCTAGTTCTAAATCTCAATGGCCACATCTACAGCCTGGAGACCAACAACGGTGTGCCTCCTCATTCCAACAGGACACAGATGTTACACCATCAAGCGGAGCGATGGCAAAATCCCAACTCCATCCCAGCATTCGTCTCGTTACAGCAGACGAGATGTCAACGGTGACGTTCCTCCGCAGTCCAGCAGGATGCAGATGCAACGTCAACGAAAGCCCCCATGGTCAGTAAAGCGGAGCGACAGCAAAATCCCAGCTTCACCTCAGCATTCGTCTCGATACAGCAGATGCAATGTCAACAACGGCGTTCCTGCGCAGTCCAGCAGGATGTAGAAGCAACGTCAACAAGAGACCCCATGGTCGAAACAAACGAAGAGAAGGCCAAATTCCTAGCTTCATACGTCTTGACGGCAAGTCATATAAAGCCTGAAAGACAATCGGAGATCATCTCACACCAGCGCGGAGTGGTCACCACTTCGACGATCGTCTCGATACAGCAGATGAAATGTCACCCCAGCGTTCTTCCCCCAACAGGATTCGGACGCGCCAAAGCAAACGAAGCGAAGGCCAAATTCCTAGCTTCAACGTCTTGACGGTAACTCATATAAAACCGAAAAGACAATCGGAGATCATCCCACTTGGAGTGGTCACCACCTCGACGTTCGTTTCGATACAGCAGACGCAACATCACCAAAAGGAGCCACGGCAAAATCCCTAGTTCCAAACCTCGACGGTTCACCAGCAACCTAGAGACAACCATGACATTCGTCTCAATACAGAGGACGCGATGCCAGCAAACGAAGCGAAGGCCAAATTCCTAGCTTCAGGGTCTTAACGGCAAGTCATATAAAGCCTGAAAGACCACCGGAGATCATCCCACATGGAATGGTCACCACCTCGACGTCCGTCTTAATACAGCAGACGAGATGTCACCCCAACGTTCGTCTCGACACAGCAGACGCAACGCCATTAAACGAATGGAGCCACGGCAAAATCCCTAGTTCCAAACCTCGACGGTTCACCAGCAACCTAGAGATAACCTCGACGTCCGTCTCGATACAGTAGACGAGATGTCACCCCAACGTTCGTCTCGACACAGCACGTGCAACGTCATTAAACGAATGGAGCCACGGCAAAATCCCTATTTCCAAACCTCGGCGGTTCACCAGCAACCTAGAGACAATCTCGACGTCCGTCTCGATACAGCAGACGAGATGTCACCCCAACGTTCGTCTCGACACAGCAGACGCAACGTCATCAAACAAACGGAGCCACGGAAAAATCCCTAGTTCCCATCGCAACATTCGTCTCGATACAGCAGACGCAATGCCAGCAAACGAAGCGAAGGCCAAATTCCTAGCTTCAGGGTCTTAACGGCAAGTCATATAAAGCCTGAAAGACCACCGGAGATCATCCCACATGGAGTGGTCACCACCTCGACGTTCGTCTCGATACAGCAGACGCAACATCACCAAAAGGAGCCACGGCAAAATCCCTAGTTCCAAACCTCGACGGTTCATCAGCAACCTAGAGACAACCACGACATTCGTCTCGATACAGAGGACGCAATGCCAGCAAACGAAGCAAAAGCCAAATTCCTAGCTTCAGGGTCTTAACGGCAAGTCATATAAAGCCTGAAAGACTATCGGAGATCATCCCACACCAGCGCAGAGTGGTTATGACTCATCGGGGCTCTCCAAAATGAGCCTAACCTCAAGTAAAAAGCGGCATGGCAAATTCCTAGCGCTTGCTCTTCAGACGGTCAAACTGCCAAGGAGGATTGCTTGATGACGTCTTGTCCAGCCCCCGAAGGGATCAGAGACACGGCAGTCGCAGGGCTACTCGAACAGCACGATTGCCTATCGAGGACTATATCAGCTTATGCGACGGTACGATGGCCAAAACCCTAAGTACCACCAACCTTAACGGGCTTCTGTCGTAAAGAGCAGAAATTAAATGCGACGTTAAGATGTTCTTGCGAGAAACGTTCGATTCGTCTCGACTTATGAAAAATTGTCGAGGCGGCTCGACTCGTGAGATAAAGCCTTAGGCAGGGGCATAAAAGAAGCCTGTTTCCTAAGCATTGGGACCCCGTAAGTTGGCCCAAAACGGTCTTTTGCATACCATCCACGGGTCTCACTCTCCAACGTCGAACTTCGACAAGGAGGGAAACAACCGCTTACAAGTCCTCTCGACTCGTAAGAGGGAAAAATTCTCTTGTAGGATCCTTACGACTTACAAGATAAAACCACACTTAGGAATCCTCACGATTCCTAAGGAAAAAACCCGCCTATGAGATCCTCTCGATCCGTAGGGAGAAAAGTCTCTATGAGACCCTCACGGCTCATAGAGTTGAAAAGTCTTAGGCAACAGATCTGAACCTGCGGCCTAAGCCCTCGCTATCTCGTGAAGAAATCAAGAAGCTTACTCTATTACCTGCTAATTATGACGACATGCTGAGAAAGAGGAAAAGCAACAGAAAGAGCATCCAATTTACATTTGATCAAGCGTTCAAGACACAATCATTCATGCATGGGCAAAAAGACTCAGGACAAAAGATATATAATAAAGACAAGCTGGGATAGAAAAAAATTCCATTAATATTGCCCGAAGTTCTTAAAGTCATAAAAACAATAAATGAAAGTTACAATGGAATAACCTCAGATCCAGGGCATGGATTGAGGAATTCAAAAGCGACCTTATCTATGACTTTCCAAGCCTCGCGGACCATCCTAGTGTGCTTCCTTTCGTGAGCACAAGCGTCAGGGTCCCTTCCGATGTCTTCCACCCTCCGATAAGCAACGAGTATGGCAGACTGTTGAAAGACCTTATGCAAGAGGTCGATAAGACTGTCTCGCCGTCTCTTCGAGATAAAGTTCAATAGGTACACAGAGTGCACCTTATCCTCAGCGGCATCCAACGCCCTAAGCGGCACGCCGGAATAGAATAGGGGATGCGCTTCACAGATAGCTCCTACGATAAGTTTAAGAAGAGAGGAACGTCGGGGAAGCAGTGGACCATTGTATGCGTCGAAGCGACTCATTATTTCAGCACACTCCTTGTTTGTGAACTCCCGATTTTGAGAGCGGCCAAGTCGGCGGATGTCTTCATGAGAGATGATCTCGTTAAGAGCATACATGTGGGCGTTCATTGTTCCTGTGAAAGAGGATCAACAAAATTATCAGGAAGACTGATTAAGCAAAACGATATAATGCACTAAGGAATAAAATGTCATCTTTAAGTTCCAAGATCCATGAAGAATTCTTAAGAGTTCTTCTATATGATTTAGGAGGAGCAAAGCTCCATTAATGAATTAAGAAAATCCAAGGAAAATCTTTCAGAGAGCAGAGCTCTATGGAACCCTAGTAGGGTCCCCTTTAGTTCTCTTTAGATCCCTTTAAGACCTGTAGAGCAAAGCTCTGCTACGTGAAACCCTAAATAGGTTTCCTTTAGATCAGGGATCTATTGAGAGCGAGGCTCTATCAATGAAAATTAATTTAATTTAATTTAATCCAAATTAGAATTTTCACCTAAAAGTTTTAAGAATTTAACTCTTAAAGTTCTTGAAAATAAAGAGCAGGGCTCTGAGTTCTGAAAGTAAAATTTTGGAGATGAGTATCATCTAAGAGACCAAAGGTCCTATTTATAGGTATCAAGTGCCCTTTCAGCTTCCAAGGGATGGCGCGACGGTTCGGAGTCTGCCACCGCTGCGCTCACGTTAGGAGGCCACGTAAGCGCAACGGTGGGGGGCATTTGTTTACCTCAATCAGAGCAAGGCTCTGTTTGAATTTTTAAAATTCAAATTTTTGAAGCAACGCTTCAGATCCCGTGCGCTGCGCGCAACGCGCCACGTGTCAGAAGTTGACACGGTAGCACAACGCCCAAGGCAGTGCGTCCAATCAGAGCAAGGCTCTTTAAAAAACAAAAGCAATGCTCAACTACGCAAGCGCTGCGCGACACGTGTCTGCGCAGTTGCGCAAGCACAACTGCGCAAGAGCACCGCTGCGCGACACGTGTCTGCGCAGTTGCGCAAACACTGTTGCGCAAGCGCTGCGCTATGCGACACGTGTCTACGCAGGTGCGCAAGCACTTCACTGCGCGACACGTGTCTGCGCAGTTGCGCAAACACTGTTGCGCAAGCGCACCGCTGCGCGACACGTGTCTGCGCAGTTGCGCAAGCGCTTCAATGTGCGACACGTGTCGCTCACTGGGGGAGTTGCGCAAAACAGAATAAATCTTGTTGAAACAAGAAGATTTTCCTGTATAGGGCAGGGGCCTTTGGATCAAAGATCCAACGGTGGGGAAAATTCCCCAAATCACTCAGAGAAAGATCTCTGTAACAAATCTAACTAATTTGCGAGCACTATAAAAAGGACCCCAGACCTCATTTCAAAAAAAAAGAATCAACATCTTGCTAAAAAAAAGAGAAGAGAACTCTTGAGAACTCTTGAAGAATAAAAAAAAAGGTAAAAACCTTTAAAAGAAGAGAAAATTCTCTTATGAACAAGATCATGGATCTTCAACAATAAATAAATAAATAAATAAAATAGTGCCTTGCACTTGTTTTATGAACCATCGGTTCTTGAATCTAAAATGTTCTTAAATTAATAGTGCTTTGCACTTTCATGAACCTTTGGTTCTCTGAGATAAGAAAAACAAGAAAAAACTTGTTTTTTCTTAGATCTAAATAAAATAGTGCCTTGCACTTGTTTTATGAACCATCGTTCTTGAACCTAAAAGGTTCTTAAATTAATAGTGCTTTGCACTTTCATGAACCTTTGGTTCTCTGAGATAAGAAAAACAAGAAAAAACTTGTTTTTTCCTTAGATCTAAATAAAATAGTGCCTTGCACTTGTTTTATGAACCATCGGTTCTTGAACCTAAAAGGTTCTTAAATTAATAGTGCTTTGCACTTTTATGAACCTTTGGTTCTCTGAGATAAGAAAAACAAGAAAAAAACTTGTTTTTTCTTAGATCTAAATCAAATAGTGCTTTGCACTTCTTTTATGAACCATCGGTTCTTGAATCTAAAAGATTCTCAAATTAATAGTGCTTTGCACAAATGCAATGCATTACTTAAAGGGCCAGGCCCAAATCAAAATGACCTGACAGGCCAAAATAAATTGCAAGGCAATAAATGGGCAGAGCCCAAATAAATTGATGATTTGCATCCTTTATACAAGGGCAGAGCCCAAATGAAATTGATGCTCTGCATCATTTATAAAGGGCAGAGCCCAAAACAAATTGATGCCCTGCATCTTTTCTGGGCAAAGCCCAAATAAAAATAAAAACAAATGCAAATAAAATATTGGACATTTTTAACTGGACTTAGTCCAATCGTGGCCATAAGTCCTTAAACTAAATTAACTGAGCAAAACGGCTCTCCTAAACCAATCCACATCCGGTTCAAGGGTACATCTCCGAACTCCTTTGATATCCATCGTTGTAATTCCTCAACGACGTCAAAGAGGTGACGGGTCCCAACGACCACACACCCATATAGACTGCGGGGTCCTTAAACTCGTGGACCGAGACGTCCTTAAACTAATATCGGACCGAGACGTCTCTAAACTAATATTGGACCGAGACGTCCCTAAACTAATATTGGACCGAAAAACTAATATTGGACCGAGACGTCCCTAAACTAATATCGGACCGAAACGTCCCCAAACTAATATCGGACCGAGACGTCCCTAAACTAATATCGGACCGAGACGTCCCTAAACTGGAATATGGACCACCACGTCCCTAAACTGGCGATGGACCACCACGTCCCTAAACTGGAAAGTGGACCACTACGTCCCTAAACTGGAACAATAGAGCCTCCAAATGCTCTTTTGCCGGATCTAAACGGTCCCGTTTAAGTTGATCTTAGCCCCAAACACGGCTAACGCATCCTTAGACATTTAAATGAATGATAAAACCCCAAATCAACTCTGGTTCAAGGGTACATCTCTGAACTCCTCTGACACCTATCGTTGTAATTCTTCAACGACGTCAGAGAGGTGACGGGTCCCGACGGCCATAAATGCTATGGACCACTATGTCCCTAAACTGGAACAATGGAGCCCAAATGCTCTTTTGTCGGATCTAAACGATCCCGTTAAGTTGATCTTAGTCTCAAACTGGACTAACGTATCCTTAACAAACGTTTGAGTCGATCTTAGCCTCAAAAATGGCTAACGTATCCTCCAAACAGACTTTAGTCCCAAATTGGACTATGAATCTTCCAAACTGGAACAATAGAGCCCAAACGCTCTTTTGTCGGATCTAAACGATCACGTTAAGTTGATCTTACTCTCAAACAGGACTATCGTATCCTTAACGAACGTTTAAGTTGATCTTAGCCGCAACGCGACTAATGCATCCTTAAACTATAAACACTAAACCCAAATCTAAGTAAATACGGATTTGGACTAATCCACGTCCTACGGGCGACTGTATTACTCAGTCTCCGTATATAATCCACGGGCAATCACAAACAAAACAAACATCCACGACACGAAGTGAAATTCTGGAGAAGGAGAAAGTTGTTACCGCGAAGCGGTAGCGTAATTAACTGCAGGGGCTTACGCCTGCAGGGAAGAGCGTCCCCACAATCAAAAACCCCTCAAGCGAGGGGGAATCTGACGAAGTCTGCTACATCGGCCGCATCCGTCTAAACCTCCGATACACGGTGGCATAAATCAACTTGGCATCTTCGGAGAGGTGGACGGATAAAACCAAATAGCATCTGCCCCGAATCTCAGCGTCAGGACATCGCAGTCCTGTGCGCCGCCTTTCGGAGGGGAACAATACCTAAAGATTGGTCGAAACAGGATAAACTCCGATTATTGTCCCAAGTAAAGCATTTTTACTGGGATGAACCGTATCTTTTTAAATACTGTTCCGACCAAATCATTCGTCGGTGTGTATCTGAAAATGAGTTTAAGTGTGTGCTGTCTTTTTGCCACGATCAAGCGTGTGGCGGGCACTTTGGCCCAAAGAAGACAGCCGAGAAAATCTTGCAGTGTGGTTTCTATTGGATACAACTCTTTAAGGATGCATATGAATACTGCAAGACATGCTCCCGGTGTTAACACTTGGGCCAGATATCGCGGAGAAACGAAATGCCGCTCCAACCAATTTTGGTTGTGGATATTTTTGATGTTTGTGGAATAGACTTCATGGGACCATTTCCTAATTCCTTTGGGAATGTGTATATTCTTTTGACTGTTGACTATGTGTCGAAATGGGTCGAGGCTGCGCCTACCCGAACGAATGATAACAAGGTTGTTGTTCGATTTCTTAAAGAACATATATTTTCTCGGTTTGGGCACCCTCGAGAAATTATAAGTGATAATGGATCTCACTTCTGCAATAGGACTTTTGAGTCCTTAATGAGCAAATATTCCATTACTCACAAGTTGTCAACACCATAACATCCCCAAACTTGTGGGCAAGCCGAGGTTTTGAATCGGCAAATTAAGCAAATCTTGGAGAAAACGGCTTCTAAAAACCGTAAAGATTGGTCGCACAAACTGATCGATGCACTATGGGCTTTCCGTACTGCATACAAGACCGATCTTGGTATGTCTCCATACCGGCTATGGGAAGACTTGCCACCTCCCAGTTGAGATTGAGCACAAGGCATTTTGGGCGATCAAGGAGTTGAATTTATTAATGGGAGATGCGGGCAGCAATCGAAAGCTGCAACTAAATGAACTAGATGAGCTGCGGGATGAGGCTTATGATAATGCAGTCATCATTAAAAACCGAACTAAGGTGTTCCATGATAAACACCTTATGCGCAAAACATTTAAACCTGGTCAACAGGTTTTACTCTATGACACTCGGTTACATTATCACCCGGGCAAGCTCCGATCTAGGTGGAAAGGGCCATTTTTAGTACGCACCGTATATTCGCACGGTGCGGTAGATCTTGAAAACCCGGAGGACGGTACTTTATTTAAAGTAAACGGACATCGGTTGAAACCGTTCCTCACTGCGGACACATCGGAGGAGCTCTTGTTTTTGCAGGAGCCGGTTTACACTGATTAATCTTCCTCTATTTTACCCCCAAATTTTTGATCTTCTTGCCAATACTTTATTTCAAATAAATTTGGGGGTGTGTATCATTTGTAAATATAAATATAAAAAAAAATAAACAGGAAAATGCCGACATTTTCGACCCACTTGGTGCAGCCTGACAGTGAGGACACTGTCCAGTTTAATTTTGGGGGTATGCTCGGTAAGTCTTCTTCCTTCGCATTCATATGTATATTTTTGCATTTGCATCCTTATATAAAAATTATAAAAACTGAAAAATTTGGAAAAAAAAATATATAGAAAAAGAAAAACCCATAAAAATTGAAAATTTGAAAAAATTATAAAAATTAAAGTATTCAATTTTGGCCATATTTGACTTAAGTTTGACAAATAGGTTAACTAGTTAGGAACAACTAGATCTTAGACTTACTAAATTAAAAACCCTAAAAATAACCTTTCTTAAAATTTAACGGTAGAAAGTATATGTTTTTGTAGTTTATTTAGAAATAGGCAAATTTCGAGTTGACTTCTTGGGCTAAGTTAAAACAAAGGAAAAGTATTGATATTTTTATTAAAGTATAAGTTTGAAAAATAATTCCTAGCGTAAGTCTAAATTCTGAAAATATATACCCTACAAAATTGCACAAACACGAACCTTGAAACTTGGAATAGTAGGAGAGACCTTGAAATGCTCTTGTCTTAAGTCCTTAGTACGAAGGAAAAAAAAATACAAGTGTGAATAAAGAAAAAAAATGAACACTGGTTTTTGTAATTACTTAAGGCTGCAAAAATAGAAAAATATTTAGCGAGGGTGCTTCATCACCTAGTGCTTTAGACCAACTGGTTTGGGAGTCACTGCTAAAGCCTTAGCTATTACAAAACTAGGAATTACGCTTTAATGTGCAAACACATCTTGTAATCGGTTGTTGGTACCTCAAGAAGTATTAACGGTCGCATGAAGGATGTGTGGGCAAAATTCATCTAAAAAAATTCACCAATTAAGAAGTACTTTGGACAACGGACAAGAGTATGATTGCTTGATTTGAATTTCCAAGTGTAGGGGTGATATATACACACACGTAGGGGTATGTGATTGGGGTTTAGATAAGAGATAGAAATGAAGAATAGAACTTATATCTTTAATAGAGATGATAAAAATTCCTAAGTTGAGATAGAACCCTAGAAGGAAAACTTAAAAGATGCCAGAAGCTAAGTAAATTCACAAAATATATATAATCTTAAGTTAAAGGAAGCGTGAAGAATACGGGTGGATAATTTACGAGTCGACGATAATAGAATTTCTTGTTAGAAAACCTAATTGGAGAATAAAAGTCGAAAAGCCAAATTGATAGGATTTTGTGGGTAGTATCCGCTGAAAACCCTCAGGAAACAACACTCCTCCTACTAGGGACACCTAGAGGTTTAACGGCTTGTTGCACGAGCTCGGTGCAATCGCGTTTCCCTGCGAAAATGAGGTTAGGTTTTTGTTGAGAATAAAACTAGGTTTGCTCGAGAACGAGCAAAAGATAAGTTTGGGGGTATTTGTTTATATCATAATTTTGCATTATTATATTCCCCATTCTTATGCATTTTACAAATAAACAGGTGCTTTGGACCCATGTCTGCTACATAGTTACAGGTTACAGGTTCTCGGAACAAAAACAGTGAAAAAGACAAAAGACGATACAAAAGTGAAACTACGACCAACAAATAGAAGAATCTTGATCAAGCCTACAGTTGGATAATAAATGAAGGTCAGTTCACAAAGAACAAGGCAGCCCAAGGTTCAAGACTTCGACACGAAGCGAATGGTAAAAATCCACTACATTACTCACTGTGGAGATCTGGAAGAGAAATAGAAGAAATTATGAAGAACCAACCAAAGAAATAGGAAGACAAAGAGAAGCAGAACCAGCACAGAAAAACCGAACCAACAAGCCTCCTTTTTGGCCGCGGAACCGCGGCCAAACCTGGCCTATGGCCGCGGTTTCCGCGGCCGTGTATGACACGTATTGGTGGAAATTTCTGGAAGCGGCCGGCGGCGCGTTGACTAGTCTTCCTAGAGGTATTTTTATAAAAGCATACATGCGGCGATTGTAAACCTAGGGTTTTCTATGTCCTATAAATAGAGACCCAAAAACTTGTTTTAGGTCATGCCTCTTTTCATTAATAAAATTCAGAATTCTTTTCAAGTTTTGGAGAGTATCAATTTGTAAGTAGTTCTTTTTTTTATTTGCCTTAGTTATTAGTTTTTAATTTCTGCCCTAGATAAAATTCTTATTTGCCTTAGTTTAATCTAGATTAGAATTTTTATTAATCTGTAGTAGTTAATTAATCTCTTAACTCTAAAACTAAAATAAAAATTATGACTTTTGTAGATCCCTCAATGAGCGAGTAGTTTCTTCGCTTGTTAGGGTTAGGAATAGGGAAGGGTTTGAAAGATGCGAATCTCTCACCCCTTTCTTGCCCATCACATGTTAATAATTAGGATTCCATGCATACATACATATTCCGCTCCCTACGGCACCCTACCCACGAGGTAACGGTGATACCATAGTATAAAAGACCGGATATGCATGTTTTCCATGGAGGTTAGGGTAAGGATTAAAAAAGGACGGACAAGTACCTAGAGGAAGAAATATCGTTTCTTCCCGATCGTCCTAATCCCCTTTATTAATAATTACCATAACTCCTAAAAAGATCTAATTTAGGGCATTGAAAGAGGTGGGGAATTTTATTTTACCAAAATTAACCAAAACCTAATCCTAGCAAGATTCTTAATCCTAGTATAAATCAAATTAGTTTTTAGTGATAAAAATCCAAACACCATTTGGAATTAACTCGTTAGAACAATTAGTAAATACACAACATCCCTGTGGACCGATCCGTATTCACCGGCTAGCTACCAAGCGACGCCGTTCTTGATTGCGGTAAAAATATTTTTGATCTAAAAATCTCTTACAAATCAAATAGCGTCGTTGCCGGGGATGGCGTAGTATTTTCTTCTTGAAATTTCGGGTTAATATAAAATATAAAAATCATAAAAACTGAAAAATTATAAAAAAAAATTATAAAAATTTTATCATCTTTTATTGTTTGAAGGGTTTTTCGTGTGAATTTTTGCAGGAACGACGAACGAGTTCGGATCTGGAAAAATCCAGAGATCAAAACAAAAAACGGCAGATCTGAACAACAGGGAAAATTCAAACCAGAGGAGAACAATTTTTTTCGGGAACTGAGCCTCTTTGTCCGCCGCGGAAGCCCCGCCACACCTTGCTTCTGGCCGTGGAAGCGCCGCAGTGGGGTGACGTCAGCGCGTGAAATTTGCACTGTAAGATCCCTTTCTCTCTCCTCTGTAGAGAACAGCTGGTGTGAGAGGTAGTGCTGGAGGTGTGTTGTTGACGCTGGTGCTGGTGTTGTTCGGGGAATCCATAACCTTGAAGAAAAATTTAGGTTAGGACAGATTCAAGTACATGAAATGTTAAGATTCAAGGAATAGAAAATTGTAAGATTCAAGAAACATGAATTGTAAAAAATGTTTTAGTTGCTGGTTCTTGTGTTATATTGCTTAGGTTGTTCACGCAGAACATAACTGCATAGTATGGTTCTATACAGCTCTGACCTGCATGGGCCACCAACAAAACCTGTCATGCCTCGCTTCCCGGTATACGGCGAAGGGGACGGGACCGGTACGCTACGTATTTACTGTGGAGTAAATGCGCTAAGCGTATCTACTGTGAAGTAAATACGCTAAGCGTATCTAAACAATATAAAGGTAAATCACAAGAGACAAGAGATATTAAAATAACAACAACTTTATTTCTTAACATTCTTTTGTACAATTCATGAAAAATAAATACATCTGGAATAAAAGCGATGCCTAAACAATGGCATAATAGGAAATGAAAAATACTGAATAGAGTACAATGTCTAGAGCTCGGGGTCTTCGAGGAACTGATCCAAGTCTTCACTGGTGGGCTCGATCTCTGCTGTGTCCAGATTACCTGACAACATTCAAAGAAGGAAGAAATAGAATGTCGTCAGCGAACAGGTCGCTCGGTAAGTCCCAAAGATAAGTATGAATTAGAAAAGACAGAATAAGGGGTATCTTCTAAGGTTGTATAATATTGTAGAATATTGTGTTTACGCTATTGTTTGTAGCTTGGTACGGAAGGATGCCAGTGTATATGAGAGGGGTCTCAGTATGCTAGAGACCAGGGCAAACGGAATGTACAAGGAACCGTTAAGCCACGGTACAACAGCAATGGAATATAGGTTAGGTGTCTTAATCTTACCGTCTCGTGCCACTTCTAACACCTTCCGCACCAATCTACCCCTTAAACCCCGTAGTGTTTTGATTGTATTGTTGTATTGTATTGTATAAGTTGGATGACTGACCAAAACCATGATATCAGTAAACAGATTGTAACTACATAATCATGTAGACGGAATAACTGGATAATGGATGTATATCCATGGTTTGATTCAGTCAAGTTGTATAGATTGATAACTGGATCCATGGATTCATGTGTTCATGTTGAATTGGAATATTATTGGTTGTAGATTGACTTGAATCATATTCAAGTCAGATATAATCGGACTCAAACCCGAGTCAGACAATTAGAATGTAAATCGAAATCCTATATTTACTAGGGTCCTTAGGGTAATTTATAAAACTTGAAGGGGGTTTTATGTAAAAATACTTTTATATACTTTTCAGAATATACCCCAAGCATTTATTATTCGTCTTTAGGGTTGTAATGAATGTGGATTTTATATTGTAATATTTCTAGTGAAAATATCCTAGTTTTATAAATAAAGGTATTTATCTGTAATATTGATTTATTTGAAACTCATGGTATTTTAATGTAAAATTTATTCTTGTGATTTTTAGAAAAAGTGGAATATTTATATTATAACAAAATAGATATTTTAATGATAAATATACATATATTTATACAAAAATAATTTCAATAAATATTTTATATTCTAAAAATCTCATTTTCTTAAGATGTCGTATTTTAAATCTTTCGAGACCGGATGCTCCTTACGGAGGTCTGAATCTCGCACTACTAAGCCCGAGGGTGCACGATAAACCATACTATCTCGAACGGGTTCCCCAAAATGGGTTGTAGCGGCGATTTACAAAGATTGTAAATTACTAAATCCTTTAGAAAACTGTTTTATAAAGTAAATGGTATTTATTTGTAAAAAGTCAATTTTCCGTATTTTAGGTTCTAGGGTTTTCTAATTCAACTAGACTATTTCTAAATGGTCTAAACAACAAGTTGTTAGATGCCTCAAATCGCCTCTTCACCGCCAATTGTGGCCAGGTAAGTACAAGTGAAGAAAGGAGGGTTCCGCTCACGAATCATCGTGAGACGGGCCTTTTAAACTTACCTTTCTCACTTGCCTAGCCTAGACACCATAAATTCAGGTTTAGATAAACGACCGATGTCCACAACTTATCGCATTTTCATATTAAGAGGTATTTATTTTAAAAGTGTAACAAGCTAAAACTTTTAGAAATGGTTTTATTAAGAATATGGTATTTAAATGAAAATATTGTTTTATCGTATTCTAAGTTTTTCAATGGTATCGTGTTAGGTTGTATACAAGTGTGTGAGGAGGTAGGTCATTACCACTTGATCTACTTTAAAGGTATAGCAAATTAATGGGATTAAATGTGAAATCGAAACATTGTGGTATTTAAGTAAAAATACGATAATTTGGGAACGCTATCATTTCATGTGATGAAACTTGTTCAAATTGTTTGTTAAATATTTAATAGTCAACATAAAGATGTTTAAGCATGAATGTATTGGTGAGAAGTGAAATTTTATAGAAAACCGAATCGGAAATCGGATTTGTTCCGATTCCGTCGGGTTTTGTAATTTCGTATTTTTTTTAGAAAAGAAGGAGAGGTTAGAATGGGACTTACGGGTTTAGACAACGTGAGAGTGATAAGGAAGAAGAGGGTTCGCAGGTACGTCGATTCGTCGCCGCGAGTTCCTAGCACGATCACTGGAAGTTCGCTGCAGATTTCATCGGAGCTTCGCCTTTCGCTCGTTTTCAAAGTACACAAGATCTCTTGGAATTTTGAGAGAGTGGGCTTAGAAATTTGGGATGAGAGGGTAGAGGGTAGGGGGTGTATTTATAGGGTTAGGTTAGGGTTAGGGTTTTTAATTAAAAAATGTAAAAATATATTCAAAAAATCATTAAAAAAATGGAGTAAATGGGGGTTAATGGGCTCTCTGTAACCGATCTGACTATTTAAAGTATGCAGGGGGGTTGAGAATAAAAAGATACCCAACTTCGATGTTGGGGACTCGGCCGTCCGGCCGAGTCCGGCTGGCGGCACCAGCCCGAGTCGGCCGGCCGACTCGGCCGAGTCGGGTGGTCGGGGGGTGTGGGGTCGTCAGGTGTGGCTTCTGGTGCATTTACATTTTCATGTATAGTAGGAAATTTGTGAGAAATGCAAGTGTAATTGTTGGTATTCTAATGAATCAAAAACAAAATAATATTAAAAATAATGTGGGGCATGGGATTTGAACTCTGGTGGCTTGGTTCAGCAGTGCAAGGTATTACCAATGAGCTACAAGCTCCTTCTTGTAATTATGGAGTGAAATAAATATTTAAAGAGATATCAGTAACATTAAATACTCTAAGTATACATTGAATTTAAATCAATTCTTTGTACATTAAAAATGGAGTTGTTACAGTTAAGGAGAGATAGAGAACTGGGAAAGGGTGATATGTCTCTCAAAATAGGGAATGGAGCAATTGTTGCAGCCAAAACAGTTGATGAATATCACCTAATATTACCAAATGGTAATACATTGATTCTGAATGACTGTTATTATGCAGCAAATATGATGTGCAATATTATATCAGTTTCTTTATTACATAAAGAAAAATATAACTTTGTATTGGAGGATAATATTATGAACATTTTCCTAAATCAAGTGTTGATTGGGTTTGGTACGTTATGTAATGGTATATAAGTTCTAAATCAAACTATAGTTCTAAACATACAGAACACACACAAGAGAAAAAGTTCATAAATGAACGAAGCCTTATTGTGGCATTGTAGACTAGGTCATATTAATGCGACAAGACTAGCAAAGTTATATAAAGATGGATATTTAAATCCGTTTGAATTTACATCTTATAAAACTTGCCAGTCGTGTCTCAAAAGCAAGATGACCAAAACTCCATTTACTGGACACGGAGAAAGAATTACTGAACTCTTGGAACTGATACATAGTGATGTATGCGGACCTATGTCTACACATACCAGGAATAGTTCCCCGTACTTCATTACATTCACCGATGATCTCTTAATATTCGAACATGTGTTCTTGTTGAAACACAAATCTGAAACTTTTGAGAAATTTAAAGAATATAAGAACGAAGTTGAGAACCAGACGGGTAAAAGTATTAAAATCCTACGATCTGATCGGGAATGAGAATACTTGAGCATGGAATTCCGAGACTACTTAAAAGAGAATGGGATTCTCTCTTAACTTACTCCTCCGTATACACCACAGCACAATGGAGTATCGGAGCGGAGAAATCGCACCTTATTAGATATGGTGCGCTCTATGATGAGTGTTGTTGAGTTACTTATTTTCTTTTAGGGTTATGCACTTGAGACAGCTGCATACCTATTGAATAGGGTTTCGACCAAATCCGTTCCTACCACTCCATATGAGATATGGTATGGGAAGAGACCATCTCTTAAACGAGTTAAGATATGGGGTTGTCCGTCTTATATTAAAAAGCAAAATCCGGACAAACTTGAAGTAAGGTCTGTTATGTGCAAGCTTGTGGGATATCCAAAAGATTCATATGGATATATCTTCTACGACACTGAGGAACAAAAAGTATTTGTTTCTCAATACGCCACCTTTTTCGAAAAGGAATTTCTTGTGAAAGAAATTAGTGGTAATAAGGTAGAACTGGAAAAAGTTCCAGCTACACAAACCATAACCGACGATTTGGTAGAACCGGAGGATTCAATAGTCCCCGACGAATCTCAACCACTCCGCAGATCTAGTAGGGTTCCTCATCCACCTGAAAGATACTATGGTTTTCTCATAGACGGTGGGAGCGAGGATTGCAAAATGGAAGGTGATGACCCAACTATTTTCGAGCATGCTATCACAAGTAGGGACTCTGTGAAATGGCTGGATGCTATGCGATCTGAGATGGAATCCATGTAAACCAACAAAGTATGGATTTTGGAAGTTGCTCCTTAAGGGGTAAAACCCATTGGGAGCAAGTGAATCTTTAAGAAGAAAATTGATGCAGATGGAAAGGTTGAGACCTTCAAAGATAGACTTATTGCAAAAGGTTTTCGTCAATGACCTGGTGTCGATTATGATGAAACCTTTTCTCCAGTGGCTATACTTTAGTCCATCAGGATCCTACTTGCCATTGCTGCATACCATGACTACGAAATCTGGAAAATGGACGTCAAGACCACTTTTCTAAATGGAGATTTAGAAGAGAGCGTGTACATGACTCAGCCATAGGGCTTCATAGACAGTGGGAGCAGCAGAAAGGTGTGCAAGCTGCTTAAATCAATTTACCAATTAAAGCAGGCATCGCAGAGCTGAAACATCGGTTTTGATGTGGCGATCAAAGAGTTTGACTTCATAAAAAACATAGATGAACCTTGTATATATAAAAAGATTGTAGAGAGTAAGGTTGTCTTCCTCGTATTGTACGTAGATGACATACTCTTGATAGGAAATGATGTTACTATACTACACTCGGTCAAGCTCTTCTTATCACAAAAGTTCTCCATGAAAGATCTAGGTGATGCCTCCTATATCCTGGGGATTAAGATCGGTAGAGATAGATCTAAGCAGATGTTGGGATTGTCCCAATCCAGGTACATAGACACCATACTAAAGAGGTTTAGTATGGAAGATTCTAAGCGTGGTAATTTACTCATTTGTTCAGGAGTCACTCTCTCCAAAGAGATGTCTCCCAAGATTGATTTCGAGAGGGCTCGCATGCAATGGATACCCTATGCTACTGCAGTAGGGTCAATCATGTATGCGGTGTTATGCACCAGACCGGATGTAGCTTACGCACTGTGTGGTAAGTAGGTATCAATCAGATCCTGGGAAGAAACACTGGACAGCTCTGAAGAACATTCTTAAGTACTTGAGAAGGACTACCGAGATGTTCTTGGTGTATGGTAACGGAGAACTCCAGGTGGAGTCCGTTACCGATTCGAGCTTCCAGAGTGATAAGGACGACGGTAAGTCAGTCTCAGGTTTTTTCTTCACCCTCAATGGAGTGGCAGTATGTTAGAAGAGTTCCAAGCAAGATATTGTAGCAGATTCGACGATGGAGGCTGAATACATCGCTGCCAACGATGCTGCCAAAAATGCTATCTGGATGAAAAAGTTCAGTGCTGAACTTGGTGTGGTTCCATCCATTGAGCATCCAGTACCTCTGTATTGTGATAACAATGGAGATGTGACTTTGGCCAAGGAACACCGGTCCCATCAGCGATCCAGACATATTCTTTGGTGGTACCACCTGATCCGGGTGATAGTAGATCGTCGGGAGATCGAGGTCAGGAGAGTTGACATGAAGGACAACACAGCGGATCCACTCACGAAGGCCCTCCCCCAGATGCAGTTTGAGAGACTGTTTGGGATGTTGGGTATGAGATACTACAACAACTGGCCTTAGTGCAAGTGGGAGATTGTTAGGAATATGTATGCCCTAGAGGCCATTATTGTATGATATAGTGGATGCTTGGACATATATAGAGAGGACTTTCTTGCTCGACATGATAGTATGCTATCTGGTTGCTTTTTATCTTAACGTGTACACTTGTATTATTATACCGTCTCTCTGATACATGTTAATAAAGCCCTTAGGATGTTTGCTTCACTGCCAGGACTATGACGTGGGTCATACTACTGAGACTTGTGTAGTCCACAAGCACATCCTTTAATAGTTCTTAGTCGAGGGGATATCGAGACAGGGCATCGATATTCCAGAGTAGACTAGTGTGTACGTTTCTTGACCCTATAGGGGGCGATGGTTGATCCCATAACCATTGGTGTTTAACATCAAAGATTGTACATAGGTGCTCATTAGAGAATGGGTATACTGAATAGGACTCGTCGAGAACTCCTAGATGGTACTATACCTATCATCAGATAGCAGTTCTCTGGTGATACTGGTACAGATTAGTTTGTAGATCCGAGATCGTCATAGTGTCTTATGTGTTTCCCACTGTGCTTTGATTTCCTTCCTACCACAGCTCAAAGGAGTCGTGCAAACAGGTGGATTTTGGGTACAGTCCCGAGTCACATGGAGGCAGTGAGCGATAGGAGGGGTTTCGTCTCTCCCGGTATTGAGAGTTGATGTTGCGCTATGCTCGATTGGCTATAACAGTTAGTCCCTGGCCAGGGCTGATGAGATTTACTGGTAAGTGTTATTAGTAGTTTCTCGAACCGTTATGAGCCATACATCGGCATGACTTATCAAGTTACCGGGGTCTGACGATTCCACACCTAGACTCGATATGCGACATATCAGACGAAGAGACCGGATTGTACGGTAAGTGTTACTTATAGTCCTTATAGGAGTTTGGACAAGCTTGCTTGTTGTTCTTCTATTCGCTCAATACCTGAGTAGCCGTTATATCGAGCTAGTACTGCTGACGGTTTGTGGGTAACTGATATGATCATTACCTACTTCTGGCATATTAACGAGTTTTTAGAGTCCCACACCGAGGTTTCCTAGTGCAAGCGAAACGAAGTAGGGTACATATGCTGATATGTACGGGAGCCTGATTAAATACGAGTATGGGATACCGTAGTCTAATCTGGCGACATTTGATATCGGTTAGGTTATATGTGATATAACCGGATTATTGAATCAAGTGTTGATTTGATAATGTGATATACAGATAAATGATATTAGTCGGTTATATATGATATAACCGGATTATTAAATCAAGTGTTGATTTAATAATATGATATATATTTATATTTGATATGATTATATATTAACTAATATTAAGCTCATTTAAAGTTTAAATTCTCTTATATATATATATATATATATATATATATATATATATATATATATATATATATATATAGGTTAATGGAGGAAAGGGGCTATAGGAGGGAATTTCCTCCTATGGCGTCGAAAAAATACACCCTCCCTCATTTTTTTCGACAATCGGCACCCACCATCTTCATCGTTATTATCTAAGATGTCGGTACTTTTAGTTATATATATACCCTATAGGCTATTATTGTACATATGATGTATATTATAGTGGATGCTTGGACATATATAGAGAGGACTTTCTTGCTCGACATGATAGTATGCTATCTGGTTACTTTTATCTATACATTTAGACTTGTATTGTGACATGTGATGTTATGTGTTGCTTGGATATGTTATATCTGATCGTCGTGCTTTGAATAGCCGGGTTTTTTTTATGTGAGATGAGAATTTTTATTTTCATTCATGTAAAATTCAATGTATGTAATATTCTTTTATTGGGGCACTTCCGGGTTGAGGATGATATCACCATTGTTGTATATTATTTACTTTTCCGTATTAGGATAGACCCAAGGCGGGGAGCACAAGCAACTGGGTTCTAGAGTCCAGTGGGAGACCATCTCGAGGAGTCGAGTCCGGGTCTCCTAACTCTAGAATTAGAAGGGTTGCTTGCCGCTCTCGTAGGGGTCTACGGATGTGGGTTTGGCTATTCATCACGACCGTGGATTCCGTGTTTTATACTGGCTTAACTTAAAATACGGAATTCCTAGTATACCCAATATTTCATATGTTATCTTTTGCTGCTGATATTCTGTGATGTGATCATTTTATATGTGTGAGACGAATGCTTTATTATTGTATATATGATATATAATAAACGTTGCTTATGTTTTGCACCCGCGCTAGTCCCGTCCCGCTATGTCGTTAGTTAAGTAACATAACGGTGCATAACGGGACACTGCGGCGAATGCGGATGGCATAAGCGTACGTTGTATTTTCGTTTCTTCTGTGATGCTTAGGAAGCATAATTGATGGGACTTCATTAATGAGATTAATGAAATAAAAGAAACCAAAATGATGTTGTATAATCAAACTTTCAAAAAGGATAGCTATAGTTTTTGCTTTGCATAGAGGTATTCCTTGTAGAATATCCAGCACCATATTCGATAACGAAAGAGCCGAGATCCCTTCACCGGGAGTGACCTCTTTAGCGAAACTAGCAGATGCTACAACCCACTCGGTTTTGTTTTTTGATTGCCTTTCTAGTTTTTGCTTTGTATAACGGTATTCCTTGTAGAATATTCAGCACCTTATTCGATAAGGAAAGAGCCGAGATCCCTTTACCGGGAGTGACCATTTTAGCAAAACTAGCAAAAGCCTAAAAAACATTCCTTTTCAAAATCACTCGATTCTACAACGATATCAAGATTCATTACGCTTATGGATTTCTTAAAAACCTGCGTAGCTCTCCATCATTTCAGATAAGTACTATTTAGTGTTCGTGCTGCGTTTGTTGGCCTTTGTCAAGACGTGGTGTGCGGTAGCTAACTAGTGCTCATCTGCTTAAGCATATGATGCGATTGGATTAGGGTAGTCGTGCGACCTTGTTGGCCTTTGTCAAGGGTTGTGCGGGTGGGTTTAATTCAATCATAAAATGACGGGTCGAACTTGACTAGTATCCTATGGTTTGTTGGCCTTTGTCAAGGTCATGGGAGGTTAGGGACAAAAGTATTATCGGAAATTTCAAGTGTTGAAATTTGCAATGAGATTGCATACCTTCTATAAGATAGTTGGATCCCGATACCCACTGCGAGTAAGAGTTACTCCTGGGAGAATTTTACACATCACAATTAGCCGATCAAGTAGGTGTCTAGAAAGGTGTTAATGGGGTTATGCCCCTGGGAAGACGAGATTTATTTTAATTAGGTCCGTGCGAAAGCACGGGGAACCTCCCTCAAAGTACCGGCACTAGCCTGGATGAAAGATTGGCGAACTTGTAAGGTGTAATTAACCCCGGCTAGTCTTACCTTTTAGGGTTTGAAGGAAGATTTGATAAAAACAGTGGGAGCCGTCCTGATTAGATAAGATAATAACCAATCTAATCTTGTAAAGAGTGCATGCTAACGCGTTTCCCTCTCTCTCTCTCTCTCCAGGAAGCAACCAATGTCACGCCTTAATCAAGATAATAATATGGATGTATTGACCGAACCCGCTTGTTATACTGAGCAAGAGGAAGTTGGTTCCGCTCCGACTTATAAGTGTTATGAGTTCGTGCAGGAAATAGGAACATATAAGGATTCCCATGCCACCCAAACGAAGAATAAGCATGTTGATGCATCTTCTTCAGGTGTGTTAGTTACAGAGAACTGTTTCTCAGTACACTCTACGTCCTGGGTATTAGATACCGGATCGGGATCCCACATATGGCATAGGATAAGGAAAGGTAGAGAACTGGGAAAATGTGATCATTCTCTAAAAGTAGGGAATGATGCATGTGTTGCAGCTAAAGCAGTTAGTGAATATCACCTTGTATTGCCAACTGGGAATACATTGATCCTGAACGACTGTTATTACGTACCCTCTATGATATGCAATTTAATATCAATTTCTTTATTAGATAAAGAAGGATATAACTTTGTAGTAGAGAATAATGTTATGAACATTTACCTAAATCAAGTATTGATTGGGTTTGGTGCGTTATGTAACGGATTATACGTTCTGAATCAAAACACGGTTCTTAACGTACAGAATACACACAAGATGAAAAGTTCAGAATTGAACGAATCCTTCTTGTGGCATTGTAGATTAGGTCATATCAATGCGACACGACTAGTTAAGTTACATAAAGATAGATATTTGAATCCGTTCGAAATTTCATATTATGAAACTTGCCAGTCATGTCTCAAAGGGAAGATGACCAAAACTCCGTTTACAGGACACGGAGAAAAAGTTATGGAACTCTTGGGACTGATACATAGTGATGTATGCGGTCCCATGTCTACACAAGTCAGGGATGGTTCATCATACTTCATTACATTCACTGACAATCTCTCAAGATTCAATCATGTTGGAGTTAGTGCTCTCAGAGTCAATTATTGGATCACAGGCATGTGATTGCAATGATTGAGGGAGGACTTATCCCGGTAGGACAGTCATACTCGAGATGATAGTATGCTATCTGGTTTACCTTTATCATCGTGTACTGCTTCAGGTGACCTTACAGGTCGCTATTACACGTTGATAGAGCCCCTAGGATTCTTGCTTGACTACCAGCAGTATGATGGCGATCATATACGTGAGAGCTGGTGGTCTATAAGCACATCCTTAAAAGGTCCCTAGTCGTGGGAGTTTCGAGACAGGGCATCGATTCTCCAGAGTAGACTAGTGTATACAGTCGAGACCCCGACGAGGGGCGGTGGCCGGTCTCACAAGCCACTGGTGTCAGTTGGTTCACCTAAGATGTATACAGGTGCTCATTGGGTTATGAGTACACCGAACAGGACTCGCCGGGAACATGCTAGTTGGTCTTATACCTGACGTCAGATAGCAGTTCCCTGGTGACATGTATACAGGTTAGTTCATCGACCTGGGGATCGTCATTTGTCTCGTGTGAGTTCCCACTGTACTTTGATTACTACCCTACCACGGCTCAAAGGAGTCGTGCAAACAGGTTTTAGTTGGGTACAGTCCCGAGCCACATGGAGGCAGTGAGCGGATCTTCAGGGATTCGTCTCTCCCGGTATTGGGGGTGAGGTCGCGCTGTGTCTAGGAGAGCCATTACGCGAAGCCCTCGGCCGAGGCAGGAGGTTTACTGGTAGGTATTCCAGTAGTATCTCAGGGCGTTCTGGGCTACACTCCGACACGACTTGTACCGCTTTTGGGGGTCTGACTTTTACCAAACCCCTAGGCCCGACATGCGATGCTCATAGACGAACGGACCGGACTGTACGGATATTGTCACTGACAGGCTCAGTAGGGTGTCAGGATGAGTTCGCTCATCGACGTCCCTTTTGGTCAATAGCTGGTGGCCCGTCACGTATTGGCTAATACCTCTGACGTGGTAGTGGTTAAATCCACAGCCATAGTATTGACGAGTCTTTAGAGTCCACCACACTTACAGTTACTCAAGCTTTCGGGCGAAACGCTGTAGAGGCCGTATGGAGATATGGCAGGGTCCGATCAGATACGTGTGGTATTGCACGGATCAGGATCGGACAGTTTTGTACTAGTAGCTGTATAGTTATATGGCAGGGTTCGATCTGATATGTGCGGTATTGCACGGATCAGGATCGAACGGATATTACTAGCCGGCTTTGGTTTAAGCCGGATCCTAGTTTAGTACAGTATAGATTTTGTCTCTTTGCATTTGTATCCGGTCAGAATACAGATGCGGGTGTGTATGCACAGTATTGGGGTTTTCCTGTAATTTATTACGGGACCAGTTTTCTGGAGTTGCCAGTTTGCATTCCGTTCCGGCCGGTTTTCCTTTGTTCTTTCCCGGCCGGACTTTTTCGATTGAGGGTGTTATTTGCAAGTTTGCAAATAACACATTGTGGAGGGTTTTCTTGCAAATGTATTTATTATGATAGCATCTTTAGATACCATTCTTTTCCTTCATCATTTCTTGCTTTATTAAGATTAGAAATGAGATGAAATATGATGTGAGATTGTTATGATGGTGTTAGGATATGGTCACCCTCTCTCTTTTCCTACACTCACCTCCCTCTTGCTTATGTAATTCCTTCCTCCACCATTCTCATTGATATATGGTTGAACACACTTGAGAGAAGAAGAAGAGAGAGTTTCATTTTGAGCTTGAGGGATTTTTCTTGATCTCATTTCATGCTAGGAAAAATGCAAGCACCATTTTTCCTTATCTAGTTTCCTCCATCAAGGCAACATAACCCCAAAAGAGACAAGCATCATCTACACTACATTCTACAGCACACCTTGGGCACGTCGACTAGCCAGCTTCATGCCCGAGTTGCCTCGGTATTGAGGTGGGAGCCCGTAAAAGATGCAGACGATGTGGTGCCTTTCCGGCGAGGAGGCGACGATATAGAGTCAAGACTTTCCGCGGGAGATCGGGACGATGACGAGAAGACCGGAGGACTCGGATCACTCGGTATACTTCTTTTCCCATCTCTTGTTAGCTAGTATAGGTTAATGGTTAACGATCCGGGTTTTATTGTCCGCGATAGCGCCAGTTTCCAAGTAAAGAAAATTTTTGATTCCGCATTTTGGCCTCGGTAAGACGACCGGGGCGCTGCCGTGGCGCAACATGATATCAGAGCCACGCCATTAACATTGCCTAGCTTGTTCTAGTGTGTTTTACATTTCCGATCGAACAAAATCCCAAAAACCACATTTCGTGTGCATCAGTTTTCTGTCGATTTTTTCCGAGCTCTAAAAATTTTTCATGTTGTAAAAAACTAATGTACTGGAAATTCTAAGACATCTGTAAAAATTGTAAGTCTACGTTAGCGCCCCGGCAGTCTACAGACGCCAAATGCGGAATAAAACTTTTTAACTTGGCGCTATCGTATACTTTAACCCGGATCTGCCATTATTGCTAAACTAACAAACAGTAAAGAGTGTGGAAAGGTTGTACCGACTGATCCGAGTCCTCCGGTCTTCATCTCCACCCCGATCTCCTCGCGGGATCTCCGTCCGTCTCCTCCTCGTCGGAAAGGGCACCACATCGCCTGTAGCTTTTACGGGCTCCCACCTCAATACCGAGGCAACTCGGGCGCGAAGCTGGCGAATCGACGCGTCCAAGATTTGCTGTAGGAAGTGTAGTGTAGAGGCTACTTGTCTCTTTGGGGTTTGTTGCCTTTGGATGGAGGAATGAAGATTGAACTTTGGAGGGAAATGAAGCTACCAATTTTGCAAGCCAAATGAGATGAACAAATGAAGCACATAAATCAACCTCTCATTTTTCTCTCCTCTTCAAACAAGTGGCCGGCCAAAATCATCAAAAAAAATAAGGTGGAGGAAAGAATGGATATGTATGATGAAGGGAGGTGAGTGTAGGAGTGAAGAAGGGGTGACCACATCAAGGGACATAAAAACATACAAACATGCTTCACTTTAATCAAACCATACCCTCATCAAATCACATTAATGCAAGACATGGTGCAAAGATAAGAAAGCTATCATAATCAAACTTTATGCAAGAAAACCCCTCCACAAATGTAATTTGCAAAACTGCAAATTACTCCCTCCATCGGAAAAGTCCGGCCGGGAAAGAACAAAGGAAAACCGGCCGGAACGGAATGCAAACTGGCAACTCCAGAAAACTGGTCCCGTAATAAATTACAGGAAAACCCCGATACTGTGCATACACACCCGCATCTGTATTCCGTCCGGATACAAATGCAAAGAGACAAAATCTACACTGTACTAAACTAGGACGGGCTTAAACCAAAGCCGGCTAGTAATATCCGTTCGATCCTGATCCGTGCAATACCGCACGTATCTGATCGAACCCTGCCATATACCTATACGGCTACTAGTACAAACCGTCCGATCCTGATCCGTGCAATACCGCACGTATCTGATCGGACCCTGCCATATCTCCATACGGCCTCTACAGCGTTTCGCCCGAAACCTGAGTAACTGAAAATGTGGTAGACTCTAAAGACTCGTCAATACTATGGCTGTGGATTTAACCACTAGCACGTCAGAGGTATAAGCCAATATGTAACGGGCCACCAGCTATTGACTAAAAGGGACGTCGATGAGCGAACTCAGCCTGACACCCTACTGAGCCTGTCAGTGACAATATCCGTACAGTCCGGTCCGTTCGTCTATGAGCATCGCATGGTGGGCCTAGGGGGTTGGTAAAAGTCAGACCCCCAAAAGCGGTACAAGTCGTGTCGGAGTGTAGCCCAGAACACCCTGAGATACTACTGGAATACCTACCAGTAAATCTCCTGCCTTGGCCAAGGACTTCGTGTAATGGCTCTCCTAGACACAGCGCGACCTCACCCCCAATACCGGGAGAGACGAAACCCCCGAAGATCCGCTCACTGCCTCCATGTGGCTCGGGACTGTACCCAACTAAAACCTGTTTGCACGACTCCTTTGAGCCGTGGTAGGGTAGTAATCAAAGCACAGTGGGAACTCACACGAGACAAATGACGATCCCCAGGTCGATGAACTAACCTGTACACATGTCACCTGGGAACTGCTATCTGACATCAGGTATAAGACCAACTAGCATGTTCCCGGCGAGTCCTGTCCGGTGTACTCATAACCCAATGAGCACCTGTATACATCTTAGGTGATCCAACTGACACCAGTGGCTTGTGAGACCGGCCACCGCCCCTCGTCGGGGTCTCGACTGTATACACTAGTCTACTCTGGAGAATCGATGCCCTGTCTCGAAACTCCCACGACTAGGGACCTTTTAAGGATGTGCTTGTAGACCCCAGCTCCCACGTATATGATCGCCCTCATACTGCCGGTAGTCAAGCAAGAATCCCAGGGGCTCTATCAACGTGCAATAGTGACATGTCATGTCACCTAAAGCAGTACACGATGATAAAGGTAAACCTGATAGCATACTATCATCTCGAGTAAGACTGTTCTACCGGGATAGGTCCTCCCTCAATCATTGCAATCACGTGCCTGTGATCCAATAATTGACTCTGAGGGCACTATCTCCAACAATCTCCCACTTGCACTCAAGGCTAATTATTGCGATGTCGCATACTCACAGCCCGTGTGATACCGAACACCCAACTCCTCTACTTGTCAGTCGCACAAAACCTGTTTGCGAAACTATTGCGTTCGAGGAATAGCCTCAGTGAGTGGATCCACTCTGAAGTTTCTTTCTATATCTCTCTATATCTCAAGTTCGCGGAGAAAACCATCTCCCGAAATGAGCAATACTTGTCTTAGAGTGTCTGGATGTCTGATGGGACCGAGTTCATAAATGAATTCCAAATCCAAACTTCTTAGACTGTATCGTCAACTGAACTTAATCAGTATCCTGCGCCATGCCTCCCTCAGTATTGCCTTGGACCACCTGTCCAAAATACTGCCCCTCGTCAGAGGGAAAACTATAACTCTGACAACCTCCTTGTCGTCCAGGTCACCTTGGAAGCCTGGAATGATAACTGTTTCCCGAATGGGGCTTTCGCTATCATATCCCTAGAACAGCCACTTATGTTCTAAAACTGCTTCCGACTGTTCCTCCAGGATTGGATCAATATCAACTTATTGCATCTAGTGCAAGAACAACATCTGGTGTGGTACTTGACATCTCATGATTGACTCAATTGCCTAAACAAGTGATCTGCCAATCATGCGTATCCCTCTCTACTTTAGTCTATAAGACACCTTTAGAGAGGGTGACTCCATTACCTGCAGGTACACTACCGTGCCAGGAGTCGTCCATTCTAAATACTCTTAGAATGCTGTCAAAGTACCCTGATTGGGAAACCACCCAAATCTAGATCCAAAACCATAGATCTAGTAACCAGTATGTCTGATATTGTGTCCAAGTTCCTTGTGGAGAAACCACTGTGTGACGACCAAAGAATAACCGATTGTAGTATAGGAGTTTCTTTTCCTACTTTGTGTATGTCATCCAAAACCCGGATATCACACCCTACTACCTTCTCAACAGATCCATCCCCTATTCTGATGACGTCAAACCCATGACTGTCACATCAGAAATAGATGATCTATCTCCGCTACATCTGCTTTGGTCTATAAATAGAAATAAGCCTGATGTCCACCAATGCTTCCGCTGCTCCCACTGACTATGACAACCCTCTGGCAGAGTCATATACACGTACACTTCTGAAACTAGTTCAGAACGACGCTATACTCATCCCCTTGCCGGGTCTCGCAGCCTGGAACAACAGCAATGGCAAGTGTGGGTAATCAAGAACTTCCCTGTCACCGTCCTTGAGGCTACCGGAGTACCTCTCGGGTGCCTGAAGTTACCCACCTTATCTGCGGAGTGGCCAATGGAATGTCAAATCAGATTGAATCTTTAGGTTCCTTATCAAATCTCCAGTAATCGTTTGCGGTTCTGGAATCGCTTCCAGTTCTACCATACTCCCACTACTGTTTTCTGAAAAAATCCATTTTTATTAAAACTGTGGCGAGTCCAGAACAATATTTCTATTGATCTGCCAAATGGTAGAAAATCAACCCTCGTCATAGCCTGGGTCAACCCACAAACAGCCATTACAGAAACGTGCCTAGAGCTGTCCAGAGTCTGGTTTTAAGCATAAGCCGGACAACTCCCCGTACCTTAACAATGTTAAGATATGAACTGTACTATATCCAATATAGAACCAGAGGCACTGATTTAATTGAACCAGATTCAAATCATGCAGCTGTCTCCAGTGCACGTCACCTAAATGGAGAGAGGCCGATCAGCGTTACTCAACTTAGGAATGCTTCCAATTATGAGTAACCCGAAAGAGAAGCAATTTCTCTTTATCATTACTATCAACTGAATACCATACACAAGTATCTACATCTTCGATCTTTTTGAAGAATCCCGATACTTGCTATACCTGGTTCTCTACTCTATTCAAATACCTATAACTCCTCAAAACTTAGACCCTGTGTTTCCACGAAACACCTGTCTAAAAACTAGAGAAGTCATAAGTAAACCGAATATAGTACGAGGACCAACCCCTCTGTCCTGATGGACCCTGGACAACATACAATACTCTGTATAAGTCCCTTGAGTCTGATAACTCATTCACTGTGTGTCGTAGGTTGAAAACTGTACTTATGGTTAAGAAGAATTACACCGCTGTTTAATGCTCCTTACCTAACCATCCACTGATATAGGTAAATGTCATCGACATAATATCAAAAGGTATATCTCACTCTATGAAAATAGACGTACAGATATATCAATTTGAAATTGGTGCATAACAGCGGATATTCATAACCAAATATTTGCCGACTGGCAAACAGCCCAGGTGATTTCCTCAAATATCACCGATTACAACGAATCCCGATATAATGAGGATGATCACCCAATTCCCAATAACTTACTCCCACTCATCATCTGTAAAACCATACAGATGTGAATCAAACCTGGTAAATACATACCCTGGAGCAAGTGTCTAATCGGGAAATCCGTTTTCTTTTAACAGTACACAGTGAACTGAAACATTGAAATGTTTCGATGGGGTATCCAGGTATTCTTAGTAATGCCTCTACCATTATCCAGATTCACAACTATAACCGCATTATTCTTTGCCACCTCTCCAAATCCCTTTATATGTCTTTAGTCGTTACCTTCTGCACACCCCTTAGGCCAAATGGTTTTCTTCCTTCCCTACCGTTCGGCACCAGCCTATGGTTTGGAAGAAGACTATCCAATAAGCATAATGGGTGTACTGTCCCAATCCTAGGAACACTCGTAATGAGAGAGAAGGTGAAGATAAAAGACAACCGAATAAACCTTATTCCTATTTCTCCTGGACCAGAATCCATCCCCGAACTGGAACAAGTTCCTTTCGAGTTCGTATATAACCATACGATGGAGTATCCAATAAACTGTGGATCTTCGTAGTGATACGGAGTGTCCTGGAGAAATACAAAGGTGATTTAGGATTGGCGAAGAAATACTTGGTTTGGTCGTGAATATCAGTCGCAGTTTACTTTGCCCTCTTACTAATCCCTTGCTTTGTCTGAACTTAATACCTTCTGTACACCGTTTAGGCTAACTGGTTTTCTTCAGTCCCTACCGGTCGGCACCAGCCTAAGGTTTGGAAGAAGACAATCCAATTTGCGTAATAGGTGTACTACCCCTAAACCAAGGAGTACTCGTAACCTGAGAGAGGGTAAAAGGAAAAGACAACTGAATAATCCTATCCGTTTTCTCCAGAACCTGAAACCATCCTCGAATAAATTCTTTCGAGTTCGTATCTAACCATACGATGGTTTTGTCCAATGGAAGTGGACGTTCGTAGTAAAACGGGGTGTCCTGGAGAAAAGGGTAAAAGTAGGAGTGGCAATGAGGTCTGCAACTCTGACAATCCAAAAGCCAGTGTTAAGTAAGTTCGGTCAACTTTGTCACGGAGTCATAGTCTTAGGGTCGGGTCAATGGTCGCTGCCAGAGAGAGAGAAAAGAAACACTTAGCGTGCACTCTAACCAAGATCAGAATGGTTACCAATTTATCTAATCTGGAAACCTCCCACTGTACCTCAAATTCTCCTCCAAACCTGAAAGAAGAATTAGTCGGGAACACCCGAGGAGTAAACCAACTCATCAGTGGGAATCGGGATCCAACTCTCATCGCATGATAACGTGACGTAATCCGCTCACATCATCACACTCCAGAAGGTATGCGCATATCTGGCAAGTTTCAGTTCTTTTGAAACTCCCGATGTGATTTCTGCCCCATGCTCTTATGACCTTGACTAAGGCCAACAAATCATAAGTCACATGTCAAGTTCTACCCGTCATTGTCCAGGTTGATTTGAACCCACCCGTACAAGCCCTTGACTAAGGCCAACAAGGCTATACGACTGTCCCAAACCAACGCATCTATCTATGCAGCATATGAATACCCAATAGCTACCAAACACTGTGCCTTGACTAAGGCCAACAAACACAGCTTGAATACTATTGACTACCCATATGAAACGACGGAGGGCTACGAATGGTTTCTGGCGAAAACCTTTAACGTAGTGAACTTGATATCGTTGAAGGAACGGATAGCTTTTTAGAAAATATAGTGACGAAAACCTTTACTAAAGAGGTCACTCCCGGTGAAGGGATCTCGGCTCTTTCCCCGTCGAATGGGGTGCTGGATATTCATAACCGAATATCACTGTGCAAAGCAAAAGTAATCGGCTATAGTGAAGTTAATGCCCTGACGCAAACTTCTGTCCAAGGGGTCACTCCCGGTGAAGGGATCTCGGCCCTTGCCTCGTCGACTGAGGAGCAGGATATTCTAAATGAATACCACGATGCAAAACAAAAGTGAACGTCCTTGCAATAACAGCTTTTTGAAAAGTGTTCCAACAACATCAGAATAGGTTTGTTTAACTTGCATTGATCTGAATCAACGCAGTCCCATCAATTGATCACACCACAAAGAACGAAAATATACTGACGTACGTATATGCCATCCGCATTCGCCACTGGGTCCCGTCATCACCCGTTAGGTTAGCTTACTAACGACAGAGCGGGGACTGGACTAGCGCGGATGAAAAACATATACAACATCTACTAATATATATACCAATATATAGTATTTCGCTCAAGGCGTGAATAAAATGCAACATCACAGAAATGTACAGCATCACAGAACAATACAGATATCTGGGATCCCCGGGTTTCACAGAGCCACTGCTGAAACCCGACGTTCCCCTGGTCGTGTGGATAGCCTGTGCAATGAAAACCTAGACCCCTACGGGTGCGGCAAGTCACCCGCCAAAACCTGAAGCGAGGCAGCCCCCCTTCAGCGCCGTGAATGGACCACCCAGCACTTCACGGAATCCGGTAACTTGGGCACCCCTCCTGGGTCAACCTGTACCCCCTACGAGTGCGGCGAATAGACCGCCAATTCCAGACTGAAGCCCCTCCGTCTCAATGCCCTGAGATGCGGGCCCGTTGCCCTCCAGAACCCGGCTATCTGTGCACCCCTCCGCGGGGTAACCCTAGTACAGAAAGTAAAATATACATACACCGGGTACATCGACCGCAACCAGGTCGTGCCCCAAAAGAATAATACAATCAGGCAGTGACGGCAGTCCACATGTCGGATGCTCGCCCCGCAATATCAAATGTACATAATACAACAACACTGTACTAGCATTGCATCCAGGCTATCCCCCACGACCGATCCGCAACATCACAGCAAATACATAGAACATCAACGTGAAAATCACGTTCGCAAATCCGTCTAACCGGGCTATAGCAGTTAGACCGGATTTACCGATCGAGTGACATTCGCGGTCGCAGATATAATGTAAATACTGTGAAAACTAACGTGTTTAAATTTCGATCGACAAAATATCAAGAAGTGGGCCCCACGACTTACTGGTGAACAGTAACAAAATCTGGGCAAAAACGATATATATCAAAAACCCACAAAGAACCATCTGACAAAATTTGGGAGCACGTGCTCCCCACGTGACCGCGGTTGCGCGGCCAAACCATGGGTTTGGCCGCGCTTCCGCGGCAGTTTGGAGGGATCACGACCCCAAATTTTGTCGTGACTCTTAAAAGTTCCTGCTCTGATTTTTAAGACATCCAGAAATAATTTTTGAGACCGTTTAAAAACAACAGAAACTGTCGGCTTGGATTTTTGCAGTTTTCGATTTCCGGTCGGATCGAAGTTTTAAACGCGTTAGCACAAGTTAGCATAGCAAAATGGTGAGG
Source organism: Agapanthus africanus (assembly GCA_030015575.1). Classification (NCBI taxonomy): domain Eukaryota; kingdom Viridiplantae; phylum Streptophyta; class Magnoliopsida; order Asparagales; family Amaryllidaceae; genus Agapanthus; species Agapanthus africanus. Next base: position 465,589,611 of record CM057343.1, read on the forward strand.
CTCTGATACCACTGTAAGTCTACGTTAGCGCCCCGGCAGTCTACAGACGCCAAATGCGGAATAAAACTTTTTAACTTGGCGCTATCGTATACTTTAACCCGGATCTGCCATTATTGCTAAACTAACAAACAGTAAAGAGTGTGGAAAGGTTGTACCGACTGATCCGAGTCCTCCGGTCTTCATCTCCACCCCGATCTCCTCGCGGGATCTCCGTCCGTCTCCTCCTCGTCGGAAAGGGCACCACATCGTGTTAGTGTATATGCCCTAGAGGCCATTACTGTATCATACTAGCTTGTATATTACTTGATGGAAGCTTGGGATATTCACAGTTGTATATACAATCTTGCTCGAAATGGTAGTATGCTACTTGGTTTGTCTCTGCTTTAATATGTGCATGTGTTTCTTTTAGCATATTGCTGGTATACATATTAGTAGAGCCCTTAGGATCTTTGCTTGATTACCAGCGTTGTGATGGCGCTCGCACTCGTGGGAGCTGGGTAATCTATAAGCACATCCTTATACAGGTCCCTGGTCGTTGGACTATCGAGACAGGGCATCGATACTCCGGAGTAGACTAGCGTATGCGCTTCTCATCCCAGTGTGGGAGACGGTCTGTCCCACAGCCGTTAGTACGTCGTACTTGGGATAGTATGCGGGTGCTCGTTAGGTTACGAGTACACTGGACAGGACTCGTTGGGAACTGTTGGTTGGTAATATACCTATCGTCAGTTATCAGTTCCCAGGTGACATGAGTACAGCTTAGTCCGCTGACTTGACACTGTCACTTCGCCTCGAGTGTGTTCCCACTGCACTTTGATTACTACCCTACCACGGCTCAAAGGAGCTGTGCAAACAGGTAGTTTTTGGGTGCAGTCCCGAAGCACTTGGAGGCAGTGACGGTTAGACAGGATTCGTCTCTCCCGGTATTGGGGGTTGACATCGCGCTGTTTCTAGGAGAGCCATTACACGAGTAGTCCCTGGCCAGGGCAAGCGAGATATACTGGTAGGTTTCCAGTGTTATCTCAGGGTGTTCTGGGCTACACTCCGACACGACTTGTACCGCTATTAGGGAACTGACGTTCACCGCCCCCCTAGGCCCGCCATGCGATGTATCAGACGAACAGACCGGACTGTACGGAGACTGTCACATACAGGCTCAGTAGGAGTGCAGATGGGGTTCACCTCGTCAGTCTTCTTATCGACATCTACCTGGGGACCGTTACGTACAGCTAGTGCCGCTTGCGGTCTGTGGTTAAACCCACTGCCAGCGTAGTGTCGAGTCTTTAGAGTCCCACACAGAGAGTTATTCGCCTTTAGGCAAAACGAGTAGAGGTCGCATGGTTTTGCGACAGGGTTCGTTCGCATCCGCGCACTTGTGCACGTTTGCTGTCCGGACAGTTTATACTAGCGGGCTTTGGTTTAAGCCGGATCCTAGTATATGATTTGAGATTGGTTTTTCTCAGGGTATTCGTGTTCCTCGGATCACGAATGCGGGTGCGTATGCACAGTTGCTTGAGATTGGGGGAGAGGACCTTGTTTTGGGTTAATGGCATTTGTCATTTTATTAACCCTATTGTTTTTGTGTGGATTATTGTTAATTGATAATTAGCTTAATTATTGTGCATGGTTGTTGTTGACAATTTGACTTCATTGACTTGTTGACCATGTTGACAACTTGACCATAATCATTTCATTTGGAATATGCTCTTTGATCTTTGCAAAAATGAAATGATAATGGTCAATTCATGATTTATCATGACAATTTTCAAGCTAATTATCTAATTAAAATTATCCTCACATATTAGTGAGAATGGCTCACTATTTTTTCTCATTCTCTCATTCTATTTCTCTCTCTTGCTCATCCTCTCCCTCAAGCTCTCTCCCTCTCATGTGTTGAGAAACAAAAAGCTTGAGAAAAACCCTCTCTTGATCTTCTCTTCTCACTTCTAGGGTTCAAGTCTTAGCATTTCTTGCACTCTAGTTACTCCTAGCTTGGAGTTGAAGCTAAAGGTGGTGGCTTTCAAGTGGATCTTTCTTTGACGGGAGAAGACAAGCAAGGTGAACTCTTTCTACCATACCTAGGAGCAAGGAGAGAAGGACTAAAGACCAAAGGTATAACCTTTCTTCACTTAGCTACTTTGTAGTTAGGGTTAGCTAGTTTATGTTTAGCAAAGATCCTCACAAGCATAGTCCATGTTGCCTAAGTCATTAAAAATCCGATTTTTATTATGTTTTCCGCCTCCCCGTAAGCACCGGGGTGGGCAACACGGACTTACAGTGGTATCAGAGCCTAACTAAACCTAAACTAGTTAAGTAGTTAAGTGTAACGAAGTTCGGAACCGGAAAAATCACAAAACCAAACTTTTACAAAATCCAAGTTTCTGTTAAAATTATTTCTGCTCAAAATGAAAAACTGTATACATGTAAAATCGTCTCAGGGTTTTGTGAATACACCCAAGAAAAACGATACCCCAATTCCCTCAAGTCGCCGCCCTTCCGCCGCATTAAGTAGGTTTATGCGGCGGAACCGCCGCGGATTGTGGTTATCGGCGCATCGTTTTTCGTGCAGAGTGTATTGTTGTTGGTTTTGGGATTTTTAGGATATATTATATGTACCCAGATTTTCCAGAAAAGAAATTTCCTTTTGGGGTCCTATAATTCCGTATTTTTCCGAACTTCACTGCACTTTAACTATATCGGTTATATCTGTAATGCTTGCATGTATTGAACGTCGGCTAATCGCTATAAGACGATTAGTCGGGGTTATACATGATCTGTGATTGTTATTGGTTTGTGGATATGAATGGATTGGATTGTCACGGGTGAATAGCCGGGTTGGATGTGAGATGAGCGTTTTTTTTTCTTTCATTCATTTGTAACATGTAAATTGATGTAATAATATTCTTTGTATGGCCGCACAACCGGGTCGGGGTTGTAGCCGTCATTGTATAATTCTTTTTACTGTTTTTGCTCCTAGGATAGACCCATGGAGGGGGTGCACAAACTACCGGGTATCTCGAAGCGCCGAGTGGCCTACTCACGGTGGTGAGGGAGGTTGCTTCGCTTCGGGTGCTTGGCGGGTAGTTTGCCGCACCCGTAGGGGTCTTGGGTGGGGTATTGGCTATTCACCGCGACCGTGTAATCCGCTTTGCGTTGCAGGCTCGAACGCATTGCGGATTCCTAGTATATCCAATGTATTCATCTGTGATCTGTAATGTCTATCATTGCTATATATTTATATATAATAACTATTTAGGCGTTGCTTATGTTTTACAGCCGCGCTAGCCCAGCCCCCGCTCTGTCGTTAGTTAAGTAACCTAACGGGTGATGACGGGGCCCCGTGGCGAATGCGAATGGCATAAGCGTACGTCATATTTTGGTTGTTTTCTGCAATGGTAGGATTAAATGATGGGACGCATTAAAAGAACTAATGCAAGAAATAAACCAAGTAAAAGTCGATTGGAACACTTTGAAAACCACTCGGTTCTTTTTCAAAAACTAAACTTTTAAACGCGGAGCTTGAACCACTCCTTTTAAAAGCTATCTCGTTCCATCGATTATATCAAGTTCACTACGTTCACGGTTTCGCCAAAACCATCCGTAGCCCTCCGTCGTTTCATATGAATAATCAACGGTATTCAAGCTGTGTTTGTTGGCCTTAGTCAAGGCACAGTGTTTGGTAGCTGGTGGGTATTCATATGTTGCATAGATAGAATGCGTTGGTTTGAGACAGTCGTATTGCCTTGTTGGCCATAGTCAAGGGTGGATACGGGTGGGTTCAAATTAACCTGGATAACGACGGGTAGAACTTGACATGTGACTTATGATTTGTTGGCCTTAGTCAAGGTCATAAGAGCATGGGGCAAAAATCCACATCGGGAGTTTCATAAGTACTGAAACTTGCTAGCGTTGCATACCATTTGGAGTGTGATGATTCTGGTAGGATTCCTTCGGTTTTATCACACGATGATATTTGGATCCCGATCCTACTGTGAGTATATGCTACTCCTCGGGAAAACTCTCACTTAACGATCAATGCTATAAACCTAGTAGGTGCCTAGAAAGGTGTTAGCGGGGCTACGCCCACAGGGAAAAGAGGTTACTTAATTAAGGAACTTCGCGAAAGCGTTGGAAAACCTCCCTCGAAGTACCGACACTGGCCTGGCTGAACGGTTAAGCAAGTATTGTACGGTGAGAATGATCCCGGCTAATCCTTTTCTTTATGGTTTGAGAAGGGATTCGAGAGACAGTGGGAGCCATCCAGTTTAGACAAACTAAAAACCACTCTAAACTTGCAAGAGCATCATGCTAAAGTGTTTCTTTTCTCTCTCCTAATTGCAGCGACCATTCAAGATGACCGGACTTAAGTTACTATTAGATAAAAACATATTGACAGGGCCAAACTACAAAGATTGGCTCAGGAATGTCAAGATGGCTATCACTTATGACAAGCTGGGGTATATACTTACCACCAAAGCTCCCCCCGTCCCAGGTCCCACCTCCAGCGTCGCGGATGTAGAAATCCATAAGACATGGGAGATAGATTGCGCGAGGGCCAAATGCCTCGTACTAGCCTCGATGGACAATGACCATCAGAGGAGGCACGAGAATATGGACCTAGAGTCCATATTTCTCCATACAAAAGAACTGTATGGAGAGCAGTCTCGTATCGCAAGATACGAAGTGTCGAAGAAGCTCTTTTCGGCAAGGTTGGCCGTCGGATCATCGATAGCGGACCACGTGCTTAAGATGATCGGCTACATAGAGGAGCTCGCGGACCTTGGGACCACGTTGGAGAATGAACTCTATACTGATCTGATTCTCCAGTCCCTTCCTTCCACTTACGCCCAGTTCATTCTTAACTTCAACATGCAAGGAAAGGAGGTTGAACTTGCCGAGCTTCTGAACATGTTGAGGACTGCTGAGGGCACCCTACAGAAGGGTAGGGAGACATCCACTTTGTTTGTAGGAGGATCTTCCTCTTCTAGGTCCAGGGCGAAAGCCAAGGGCAAGAAGAAGAAAGCCCCCGCCAAACCAAGAGGCGGTGTCGGTAAAGTGGATACGAAGGGAAAGGGTAAAGCAACAAAGGTAGCGGGGAAGCTGGTGGGGAAGGAAGAATGCTTCTATTGTCACAAAAGTGGTCACTGGAAACAAGATTGCAAGGCTTGGAAAGCCAGAACACAGGATTTGAAGCGAGTTGCAGCTTCAGCTTCAGGTGTGTATGTTATTGAAAATTGTCTATCAATAAACTCTACATCCTGGGTATTGGATACCGGATCAGGATCTCATATCTGTAATTCTTTGCAGGCGTTGAGAAGGCGTAGAGTTTTGAAGACAGGTGACATGACCCTCAGAGTTGCGAACGGTGCTAGCATGGATGCTGAGGCCGTGGGGGACTATCACCTGGGATTATCAGATGGACACTTTTTGGTTTTGCGTAGTTGTTATTATGTACCAAATGCAACCTGTAATATCATTTCTGTATCTTTATTATCTAAAGAAGGTTATGAATTTGCATTTGTAAGTAATGTAGTGAACATTCACCTTAATCAAGTGTTGATTGGGTCAGGTACATTAAACAACGGTATTTACGTTTTAAACCAACCACAGGTTTTCAATATCCAGAATACACATAAAAGAAAGTCTCCAGATATTAATCAGGCTTTCTTGTGGCATTGTAGACTAGGTCACATCAATGAGACACGGTTGACTAAGTTACATAAAGAAGGATACTTGGATCCGTTCGAGTATCAGTCTTATGCCACTTGTAAATCTTGTCTCATGGGAAAGATGACAAAGGCTCCGTTCACTGGACACGGAGAAAGAGCGAGCGAGCTCTTGGGACTCGTACACAGTGACGTGTGCGGTCCAATGTCTACACATGCGCGAAGCGGTTACTCTTACTTCATTACTTTTACGGATGATTTTTCAAGGTACGGTTATGTCTTCTTAATGAAACATAAGTCCGAGGCCTTTGAAAAGTTCCAGGAATATAAGAGTGAAGTAGAGAAACAAACCGGCAAAAGTATCAAGATCCTAAGATCGGATCGAGGAGGAGAATACTTAAGTGCCGAATTCCTGAATTACTTAAAAGAGAATGGAATTCTCTCTCAGCTTACTCCTCCATACACTCCGCAACACAACGGTGTATCGGAGAGACAGAACCGAACCCTATTGGATATGGTACGGTCCATGATGAGTAAGGCTGAGTTACCGCGATCTTTCTGGGGTTATGCACTGGAAACAGCTGCACATCTCTTGAACCAGGTTCCTACTAAAACAGTGCCTACCACACCATATCAGATGTGGAGTGGGAAGAAACCCTGTCTTAAATCCTTTAAGACATGGGGATGTCCAGCTTTTGTAAAAAAGCAGCATGCGGACAAGCTCGAGGCACGCTCAGTACAGTGCAAGTTTGTGGGATACCCAAAGAACTCCAAGGGGTATCTCTTCTATTACGCAGAGGAGCAAAAAGTCCTTGTTTCTCGTCATGCCCGCTTCTTGGAAACTGAGTTTTTAGAAAATCAGATAAGCGGGAACGCAGTAGAACTGGAAGAAATTCCAGAACCACAAACCATCACTGAAAGCTTAGAGGAACCAGAAGGTTTGAAAGAACAAGACATTCCCATGCCACTCCGCAGGAGTAGTAGGCAGTCTCATCCGCCCGAGAGGTACTACGGTTTCCTCATTGACGGGGATAGAGAGGACTGCATCCTAGATTGTGATGAGCCTACTAGCTTCCAGCAAGCCATTCAGAGCGTCGACTCGGTAAAATGGCTGGATGCAATGCGGACCGAGATGGAGTCCATGTACACCAACAAAGTATGGACGTTGGACATTGCTCCAGACGGGGTAAAACCCGTAGGATGCAAGTGGATCTTCAAAAGGAAGATTGGTGTAGATGGACAGGTTGAGACCTATAAAGCTAGACTGGTAGCAAAGGGTTTTCGTCAGCGACCTGGTTTGGACTATGATGAAACCTTTTCTCCAGTAGCTATGCTGAAATCCATTCGGATCCTTCTTGCCATCGCTGCTTTCCACGATTATGAGATTTGGCAGATGGACGTAAAGACAGCTTTTCTAAATGGTCATTTAGAGGAGTGTGTCTATATGGACCAGCCAGAGGGTTTCATTCAGGGTGGGAGCAGCGGAAAGGTGTGCAAGTTGCTCAAGTCCATTTATGGACTCAAGCAGGCATCGCGGAGTTGGAACATCTGTTTTGATGAGACGGTCAAAGAATTTGGCTTTATCAAAAATCCAGATGAACCATGCATCTATTGTAGATTTGTAGCGAGAACTGTAGTATTCCTCGTTTTATACGTGGATGACATTCTCTTAATAGGAAATGACATTCCTATGCTACAATCTGTCAAGGGGTTCTTGTCACACAGGTTCTCCATGAAAGACCTGGGTGATGCCTCATACATTCTGGGTATCCGGATCTACCGTGACAGATCCAAGAGGATATTAGGACTCTCGCAGTCCAGGTACATCGACACCATACTGAAGAGATTCAGTATGGAAGATTCCAAGCGCGGTAATCTACCGGCTTGTCACGGGGTCACCCTCTCCAAAGAGATGTCTCCCAAGACTGATTTGGAGAGGGATCGCATGTCTATTATACCCTACGCTTCTGCGGTAGGCTCTATAATGTATGCGATGTTGTGTACCAGACCGGATGTGGCTTATGCACTGAGTGTGGTAAGCAGGTATCAGTCAAACCCTGGGGAGAAACATTGGATAGCAGTAAAGAACATTCTCAAGTACCTGAGAAGGACTAAGGAGATGTTCTTGGTGTATGGCGGAAAAGACCTGCAGATTGAGGCCTTTGCTGACTCCAGCTTCCAGAGTGACAAGGATGATTCCAAGTCCATGTCGGGTTTTGTCTTTACCCTCAATGGAGGGGCGGTGTGTTGGAAGAGCTCCAAACAGGAAACCGTTGCTGACTCGACTATGGAAGCGGAATACATCGCTGCATCTGATGCCGCAAAAGAAGCTGTCTGGATGAGGAAGTTCTTGAAAGAACTTCAGGTGGTTCCGTCCATTGTTGACCCAATACCTCTGTATTGCGACAACAACGGGGCTATAGCTTTAGCGAAGGAACCCAGGTCCCATCAGAAATCCAGACACATCTTAAGGCGGTATTACCTGATCAGGGAGATCGTGGATCGCCAGGAGATCGAGGTCCGGAGAGTTGCATCAGAGGATAACACAGCAGATCCATTCACAAAGGCCTTGCCCCAGACTCAGTTCGAGCGGCTGATCGAGATGATAGGTCTTCGATACGCCAGTACATGGCCTTAGTGCAAGTGGGAGATTGTTAGTGTATATGCCCTAGAGGCCATTACTGTATCATACTAGCTTGTATATTACTTGATGGAAGCTTGGGATATTCACAGTTGTATATACAATCTTGCTCGAAATGGTAGTATGCTACTTGGTTTGTCTCTGCTTTAATATGTGCATGTGTTTCTTTTAGCATATTGCTGGTATACATATTAGTAGAGCCCTTAGGATCTTTGCTTGATTACCAGCGTTGTGATGGCGCTCGCACTCGTGGGAGCTGGGTAATCTATAAGCACATCCTTATACAGGTCCCTGGTCGTTGGACTATCGAGACAGGGCATCGATACTCCGGAGTAGACTAGCGTATGCGCTTCTCATCCCAGTGTGGGAGACGGTCTGTCCCACAGCCGTTAGTACGTCGTACTTGGGATAGTATGCGGGTGCTCGTTAGGTTACGAGTACACTGGACAGGACTCGTTGGGAACTGTTGGTTGGTAATATACCTATCGTCAGTTATCAGTTCCCAGGTGACATGAGTACAGCTTAGTCCGCTGACTTGACACTGTCACTTCGCCTCGAGTGTGTTCCCACTGCACTTTGATTACTACCCTACCACGGCTCAAAGGAGCTGTGCAAACAGGTAGTTTTTGGGTGCAGTCCCGAAGCACTTGGAGGCAGTGACGGTTAGACAGGATTCGTCTCTCCCGGTATTGGGGGTTGACATCGCGCTGTGTCTAGGAGAGCCATTACACGAGTAGTCCCTGGCCAGGGCAAGCGAGATATACTGGTAGGTTTCCAGTGTTATCTCAGGGTGTTCTGGGCTACACTCCGACACGACTTGTACCGCTATTAGGGGACTGACGTTCACCGCCCCCCTAGGCCCGCCATGCGATGTATCAGACGAACAGACCGGACTGTACGGAGACTGTCACATACAGGCTCAGTAGGAGTGCAGATGGGGTTCACCTCGTCAGTCTTCTTATCGACATCTACCTGGGGACCGTTACGTACAGCTAGTGCCGCTTGCGGTCTGTGGTTAAACCCACTGCCAGCGTAGTGTCGAGTCTTTAGAGTCCCACACAGAGAGCTATTCGCCTTTAGGCAAAACGAGTAGAGGTCGCATGGTTTTGCGACAGGGTTCGTTCGCATCCGCGCACTTGTGCACGTTTGCTGTCCGGACAGTTTATACTAGCGGGCTTTGGTTTAAGCCGGATCCTAGTATATGATTTGAGATTGGTTTTTCTCAGGGTATTCGTGTTCCTCGGATCACGAATGCGGGTGCGTATGCACAGTTGCTTGAGATTGGGGGAGAGGACCTTGTTTTGGGTTAATGGCATTTGTCATTTTATTAACCCTATTGTTTTTGTGTGGATTATTGTTAATTGATAATTAGCTTAATTATTGTGCATGGTTGTTGTTGACAATTTGACTTCATTGACTTGTTGACCATGTTGACAACTTGACCATAATCATTTCATTTGGAAGATGCTCTTTGATCTTTGCAAAAATGAAATGATAATGGTCAATTGATGATTTATCATGACAATTTTCAAGCTAATTATCTAATTAAAATTATCCTCACATATTAGTGAGAATGGCTCACTATTTTTTCTCATTCTCTCATTCTATTTCTCTCTCTTGCTCATCCTCTCCCTCAAGCTCTCTCCCTCTCATGTGTTGAGAAACAAAAAGCTTGAGAAAAACCCTCTCTTGATCTTCTCTTCTCACTTCTAGGGTTCAAGTCTTAGCATTTCTTGCACTCTAGTTACTCCTAGCTTGGAGTTGAAGCTAAAGGTGGTGGCTTTCAAGTGGATCTTTCTTTGACGGGAGAAGACAAGCAAGGTGAACTCTTTCTACCATACCTAGGAGCAAGGAGAGAAGGACTAAAGACCAAAGGTATAACCTTTCTTCACTTAGCTACTTTGTAGTTAGGGTTAGCTAGTTTATGTTTAGCAAAGATCCTCACAAGCATAGTCCATGTTGCCTAAGTCATTAAAAATCCGATTTTTATTATGTTTTCCGCCTCCCCGTAAGCACCGGGGTGGGCAACACGGACTTACACATCGCCTGTAGCTTTTACGGGCTCCCACCTCAATACCGAGGCAACTCGGGCGCGAAGCTGGCGAATCGACGCGTCCAAGATTTGCTGTAGGAAGTGTAGTGTAGAGGCTACTTGTCTCTTTGGGGTTTGTTGCCTTTGGATGGAGGAATGAAGATTGAACTTTGGAGGGAAATGAAGCTACCAATTTTGCAAGCCAAATGAGATGAACAAATGAAGCACATAAATCAACCTCTCATTTTTCTCTCCTCTTCAAACAAGTGGCCGGCCAGAATCATCAAAAAAAATAAGGTGGAGGAAAGAATGGATATGTATGATGAAGGGAGGTGAGTGTAGGAGTGAAGAAGGGGTGACCACATCAAGGGACATAAAAACATACAAGCATGCTTCACTTTAATCAAACCATACCCTCATCAAATCACATTAATGCAAGACATGGTGCAAAGATAAGAAAGCTATCATAATCAAACTTTATGCAAGAAAACCCCTCCACAAATGTAATTTGCAAAACTGCAAATTACCCCCTCCATCGGAAAAGTCCGGCCGGGAAAGAACAAAGGAAAACCGGCCGGAACGGAATGCAAACTGGCAACTCCAGAAAACTGGTCCCGTAATAAATTACAGGAAAACCCCGACACTGTGCATACACACCCGCATCTGTATTCCGTCCGGATACAAATGCAAAGAGACAAAATCTACACTGTACTAAACTAGGACGGGCTTAAACCAAAGCCGGCTAGTAATATCCGTTCGATCCTGATCCGTGCAATACCGCACATATCTGATCGAACCCTGCCATATACCTATACGGCTACTAGTACAAACCGTCCGATCCTGATCCGTGCAATACCGCACGTATCTGATCGGACCCTGCCATATCTCCATACGGCCTCTACAGCGTTTCGCCCGAAACCTGAGTAACTGAAAATGTGGTAGACTCTAAAGACTCGTCAATACTATGGCTGTGGATTTAACCACTAGCACGTCAGAGGTATAAGCCAATACGTAACGGGCCACCAGCTATTGACTAAAAGGGACGTCGATGAGCGAACTCAGCCTGACACCCTACTGAGCCTGTCAGTGACAATATCCGTACAGTCCGGTCCGTTCGTCTATGAGCATCGCATGGCGGGCCTAGGGGGTTGGTAAAAGTCAGACCCCCAAAAGCGGTACAAGTCATGTCGGAGTGTAGCCCAGAACACCCTGAGATACTACTGGAATACCTACCAGTAAATCTCCTGCCTTGGCCAAGGACTTCGTGTAATGGCTCTCCTAGACACAGCGCGACCTCACCCCCAATACCGGGAGAGACGAAACCCCCGAAGATCCGCTCACTGCCTCCATGTGGCTCGGGACTGTACCCAACTAAAACCTGTTTGCACGACTCCTTTGAGCCGTGGTAGGGTAGTAATCAAAGCACAGTGGGAACTCACACGAGACAAATGATGATCCCCAGGTCGATGAACTAACCTGTACACATGTCACCTGGGAACTGCTATCTGACATCAGGTATAAGACCAACTAGCATGTTCCCGGCGAGTCCTGTCCGGTGTACTCATAACCCAATGAGCACCTGTATACATCTTAGGTGATCCAACTGACACCAGTGGCTTGTGAGACCGGCCACCGCCCCTCGTCGGGGTCTCGACTGTATACACTAGTCTACTCTGGAGAATCGATGCCCTGTCTCGAAACTCCCACGACTAGGGACCTTTTAAGGATGTGCTTGTAGACCCCAGCTCCCACGTATATGATCGCCCTCATACTGCCGGTAGTCAAGCAAGAATCCCAGGGGCTCTATCAACGTGCAATAGTGACATGTCATGTCACCTAAAGCAGTACACGATGATAAAGGTAAACCTGATAGCATACTATCATCTCGAGTAAGACTGTTCTACCGGGATAGGTCCTCCCTCAATCATTGCAATCACGTGCCTGTGATCCAATAATTGACTCTGAGGGCACTATCTCCAACAAAAATTCAACACATTCAGTCGATCACTGTAGCGCGGAACCGCGGCCAAACCCCCCCTTGGGCCGCGGTTCCGCCGCACATTGGTGTCTTCACTGTGTCCAATTTTTCCAGTGGGCTTGTGGGCTAATTTTAGGGGTTTTGGGATATTAAATTTGGGCCCAGATTTTCTGTGACTGCTACAGTATTGCTTGGGGGCCCACTTGTTAATTGTTTGATCGATCGGATATTTTAAACACATTATTTCACAGTATTTACATTATATCTGCGACCGTGAATGTCACTTGATCGGTAAATCCGGTCTAACTGCTATAGCCCGGTTAGACGGATTTGCGAACGTGACTTTTGCGTTGATGTTCTTTGTATTGCTGTGATTTTGCGGATCGGTCGTGGGGGATAGCCTGGATGCAATGTTAGTATAGTTTTGTTTTATATGTACATTTGATATTGCGGGGCGAGCGTCCGACATGTGGACTGCCGTCACTGCCTGTTTGTATTATTCTTTTGGGGCACGGCCTGGTTGCGGTCGATGTACCCGTTGTATGTATATTTTACTTTCTGTACTAGGATTACCCCCCGGAGGGGTGCACGGATAGCCGGGTTCTAGAGGGCAACGGGCCCGCATCTCATGGCATTGAGACGGAGGGGGCTTCACTCTAGGATTGGCGGGCTATTCGCCGCACTCTTAGGGGGTACAGGTTGACCCAGGAGGGGTGCCCAAGTTACCGGATTCCATGAAGTGCTGGGTGGTCCATTCACGGAGCTGAAGGGGGCTGCCGCGCTTCAGGTTTTGGCGGGTGACTTGCCGCGCCCGTAGGGGTCTAGGATTTCATTGCACAGGCTATCCACACGACCAGGGGAACGTCGGGTTTCAGCAGCGGCTCTGTGAAACCCGGGGCTTCCAGATATCTGTATTGTTCTGTGATGCTGTACATTTCTTTGACGTTGCATTTTATCACGCCTTGAGCGAAAATTATATATTGGTATATATATTAGTAGATGTTGTATATGTTTTGCATCCGCGCTAGTCCAGTCCCCGCTCTGTCGTTTGTTAGCTAACCTAACGGGTAATGACGGGACCCAGTGGCGAATGCGGATGGCATATACGTACATCAGTATATTTTCGTTCTTTGTGGTGTGATCAATTGATGGGACTGCGTTGATTCGGATCAATGCAAGCTAAACAAACCTATTCTGATGTTGTTGGAACACTTTTCAAAAAGCTGTTATTGCAAGGACGTTCACTTTTGTTTTGCATCGTGGTATTCATTTGGAATATCCTGCTCCTCAGTCGACGAGGCAAGGGCCGAGATCTCTTCACCGGGAGTGACCCCTTGGACAGAAGTTTGCGTCAGGGCATTAACTTCACTATAGCCGATTACTTTTGCTTTGCATCGTGGTATTCAGTTGGAATATCCTGCACCTCATTCTACGGGGAAAGAGCCGAGATCCCTTCACCGGGAGTGACCTCTTTAGCAAAGGTTTTCGTCACTATATTTTTATAAAAAGGCTATGCAGTTCCTTCAACGATATCAAGTTCATTACGTTAAAGGTTTTTCGCCAAAAACCATTCATAGCCCTCCGTCATTTCTTATGGGTATTATTTAGTATTCGTGCTACGTTTGTTGACTCCGTCAAGGCGCAGTGTACGGTAGCTAAGTAGTGCTTGTTTGTTGCATAAATGGGATTGGTTAGGACAGTCGTGCGGCCTTGTTGACTCTGTCAAGGGCACGTATGGGTGGGTTTAATGCAATCCAGATAATGACGGGTTGAACTTGACTAGGACTCTTTGATTTGTTGACTCCGTCAAGGTCACTTGAGTCCTAGGGGTAAAAATCACATCGGGTGTTTCAAAAGAACTGAAACTTACCAGGCATGCGTATACCTTCTGGAGTGTGGTGACTTGAGTGGATTCCGTCAAGTTATCATGCGATGATAGTTGGATCCCGATTCCCACTGATGAGTTAGTTTACTCCTCGGGTGACCCCGACTAATTCTTCTTTCAGGTTTGGAGGAGAATTTGAGGTACAGTGGGAGGTTTCCTGATTAGATAAATTGGTAACCATTCTGATCTAGGTTAGAGTGCATGCTGAGTGTTTCTTTTCTCTCTTTCTCTGGCAGCGACCATTGACCCGACCCTGGACTATGACTCAGTGACCAAGTTGACCGAACCTTCTTAACACTGGCTTTTGGATTGTCAGAGTTGCAAACCTCATTGCCACTCCTACCTTTACCCTTTTCTCCAGGACACCCCGTATTACTACGAACGTCCACTTCCATTGGAAAAAACCATCGTATGGTTATATACGAACTCGAAGGACTTCGAGGATGGTTTCTGGTTCTGGAAAAAACAAGTAGGATTATTCAGTTGTCTTTTCTTTTCACCTTCTCTCAGATTGCGAGTACTCCTTGGCTTAGGAGATAGTACACCTATTACGCAAATTGGATAGTCTTCTTCCAAACCTTAGGCTGGTGCCGAACGGTGGGGAATGAAGAAAACCAATTAGCATAATGATGGTGTGCAGAAGGTATTAAGTTAAGACAAAGCAAGGGATTAGTAGGAGGGCAAAGTAAAATGCGACTGATATTCACGACCAAACCAAGTATTTCTTCGCCAATCCCAAATCACCTTTGTATTTCTCCAGGACACTCCGTATCACTACGAAGATCCACAGTTTATTGGATACTCCATCGTATGGTTATATACGAACTCGAAAGGAACTTGTTCCAGTTCGGGGATGGATTCTGGTCCGGGAGAAATAGGAATAAGGTTTATTCGGTTGTCTTTTATCTTCACCTTCTCTCGCTTTGGGAGTGCTCCTAGGATTAGGACAGTACACTCTTTATGCTTATTGGATAGTCTTCTTCCAAACCATAGGCTGGTGTCGAACTGTAGGGAAGGAAGAAAACCATTTGGCCTAAGGGGTGTACAGAAGGTAATGACTAAAGACATATAAAGGGATTTGGAGAGGTGGCAAAGAATTATACGGTTATAGTTGTGAATCTGGATAATGGTAGAGGCATTACTAGGAATACCAGGATACCCCACCGAAACATTTCAATGTTTCAGTTTCACTGTGTAATGTTAAAAGAAAACTGATTTCCCGATTGGACACTTGCTCCAGGGTATGTATTTACCAGGTTTGATTCTCACATCTGTATGGTTTTACAGATGATGAGTGGGAGTAAATTATTGGGAATAGGGTAATCATCCTCATTATATCGGGATTCGTTGTAATCGATGATATTTGAGGAGATCATCTGGGCTGTTTGCCGGTCGGCAAATATTTGGTTTTGAATATCCGCTGTTGTGCACCAATTTCAAATCGATATATCTGTACGTCTATTTTCATAGAGTGAGATATAACTTTTGATATTATGTCGATGACATTTACCTATATCAGTGGATGGTTAGGTAAGGAGCATTAAACAGCGGTGTAATTCTTCTTAACCATAAGTACAGTTTTCAACCTACGACACACAGTGAAAGAGTTGTTAGACTCAGCAGACTTATACAGAGTATTGTATGTTGTCCAGTGTCCATTAGGGCAGAGGGGTTGGTCCTCATACTATATTCTGTTTACTTTTAACTTCTCTAGTTCTTAGACATATGTCTCGTAGGAACACAGGGTCTAAGTTTTGAGGAGTTATATGTATTTGAATAGAGTAGAGAACCAGGTGTAGCAAGTATCGGGATTCTTCAAAGTGATCGAAGATGTAGATACTTGTGTATGGTGTTCAATTGATAGTAATGATTAAGAGAAATTGCTTCTCTTTCAGGTTACTCATAATTGGAAGCATTCCTAAGTTGAGTAACGCTGATCGGCCTCCTTCCATTTAGTTGACATGCACTGGAGACAGCTGCATGATTTGAATCTGGTTCAATTAAATCAGTGCCTCTGGTTCTATATTGGATATAGAGATGTTAAGGTACGGGGAGTTGTCCGGCTTATGATTAAAACCAGACACTGGACAACTCAAGGCACGTTTCTGTAATGGCTGTTTGCGGGTTGACCCAGGCTATGACGAGGGTTGACTTTCTACCATCTGGAAGATCAATAGAGATATTGTTCTTGACTCGCCACATTTTTAAAAGAAATGGATTTTTTTGAAAAACAGTAGTGGAAGTATGGTAGAACTGGAAGTGATTCCAGAACCGCAAACGATTACTGAAGATTTGATAAGGAACCTAAAGATTCAATCTGGTTTGACATTCCATTGGCCACTCCGCAGATATGGTGGGTAACTTCAAGCACCCGAGAGGTACTCCGGTAGCCTCAAGGACGGTGACAGGGAAGTTCTTGTTTGCCCACACTTGCCATTGTTGTTGTTCCAGGCTGCGAGACCCGGCAGGAGGATGAGTATAGCGTCGTTCTAAACTAGCTTTAGAAGTGTACGTCTATATGACTCTGCCAGAGGGTTGTCATAGTCAGTGGGAGCAGCGGAAGCATTGGTGGACAGGTGGCTTATGTATATTTATAGACTAAAGCAGATACAGCGGAGATAGATCATCTATTTCTGATGTGACAGTCATAGGTTTGACTTCATCAGAATAGGGGATGGATCTGTTAAGAAGGTAGTAGGGTGTTATGTCCTGGTATTTGGATGACATACACAGAGTAGGAAGTGATATTCCTATACTACGATCGGTTGTACTTTGGTTGACACACAGTAGTTTCTCCATACAGGACTTGGATATTATATCAGACATTCTGGTTACTAGATCTATGGTTTTAGATCTAGATTTGGGTAGTTTCCCAATCTGGGTACCTTGACAGCATTCTATGAGTATTTAGAATGGACGACTCCTGGCACGGTAGTACACCTGCAGGTAATGGAGTCACCCTCTCTAAAGGTGTCTTACAGACTAAAGGGGAGAGGGATACGCATGGTTGACAGATCACTTGCTTAAGCAATTGAGTCAATCATGAGATGTAAAGTACCACACCAGATGTTGTTCTTGCAGTAGATGCAATAAGGTGATATTAATCCAATCCTGGAGAAACAATCGGAAGCATTTTTAAGACATAAGTGCATGTTCTAGGGATGTGATAACGACAGCCTCTTTTAGGAGACGGTTATCACTCCAGGCTTCCAAGGTGACATGGATGGCAGAGTGGCTGTCTGAGTTATAGTTTCTCCTTCTGACGAGGGGCAGTATTTTGGACAGGTAGTCCAAGGCAATACTGAGGGAGGCATGGCGCTGGGTACTGATTAAGTTCAGTTATCGATACAGTCTAAGAAGTTTGGATTTGGAGTTCATTTATGAGCTAGGTCCCATCAGATATCCAGACATACTCTAAGACAGGTATTGCTCATTTCGGGAGATGGCTTTCTCTGCGAACTTAAGATATAGAGAGACATAGAAAGAAACATCACAGCGGATCCACTCACTGAGGCTATTCCTCGAACGCAATAGTTTCGCAAACGAGCTTTGTGAGATTGACCAGTAGAGGAGTTGGGTGTTCGGTATCACACGGGCTGTGAGTATGCGACATCGCAATAATTAGCCTTGAGTGCAAGTGGGAGATTGTTGGAGTTAGTGCCCTCAGAGTCAATTATTGGATCACAGGCACGTGATTGCAATGATTGAGGGAGGACTTATCCCTGTAGGACAGTCTTACTCGAGATGATAGTATGCTATCTGGTTTACCTTTATCATCGTGTACTGCTTCAGGTGACCTTACAGGTCGCTATTACATGTTGATAGAGCCCCTAGGATTCTTGCTTGACTACCAGCAGTATGATGGCGATCATATACGTGAGAGCCGGTGGTCTATAAGCACATCCTTAAAAGGTCCCTAGTCGTGGGAGTTTCGAGACAGGGCATCGATTCTCCAGAGTAGACTAGTGTATACAGTCGAGACGCCGACGAGGGACGGTGGCCGGTCTCACAAGCCACTGGTGTCAGTTGGTTCACCTAAGATGTATACAGGTGCTCATTGGGTTATGAGTACACCGGACAGGACTCGCCGGGAACATGCTAGTTGGTCTTATACCTGACGTCAGATAGCAGTTCCCTGGTGACATGTGTACAGGTTAGTTCATCGACCTGGGGATCGTCATTTGTCTCGTGTGAGTTCCCACTGTACTTTGATTACTACCCTACCACGGCTCAAAGGAGTCGTGCAAACAGGTTTTAGTTGGGTACAGTCCCGAGCCACATGGAGGCAGTGAGCGGATCTTCAGGGGTTCGTCTCTCCCGGTATTGGGGGTGAGGTCGCGCTGTGTCTAGGAGAGCCATTACGCGAAGCCCTCGGCCGAGGCAAGAGGTTTACTGGTAGGTATTCCAGTAGTATCTCAGGGCGTTCTGGGCTACACTCCGACACGACTTGTACCGCTTTTGGGGGTCTGACTTTTACCAACCCCCTAGGCCCGACATGCGATGCTCATAGACGAACGGACAGGACTGTACGGATATTGTCACTGACAGGCTCAGTAGGGTGTCAGGAAGAGTTCGCTCATCGACGTCCCTTTTGGTCAATAGCTGGTGGCCCGTCACGTATTGGCTAATACCTCTGACGTGCTAGTGGTTAAATCCACAGCCATAGTATTGACGAGTCTTTAGAGTCCACCACACTTACAGTTACTCAAGCTTTCGGGCGAAACGCTGTAGAGGCCGTATGGAGATATGGCAGGGTCCGATCAGATACGTACGGTATTGCACGGATCAGGATCTGACAGTTTTGTACTAGTGGCCGTATAGTTATATGGTAGGGTTCGATCTGATACGTGCGGTATTGCACGGATCAGGATCGAACGGATATTACTAGCCGGCTTTGGTTTAAGCCGGATCCTAGTTTAGTACAGTGTAGATTTTGTCTCTTTGCATTTGTATCCGGTCAGAATACAGATGCGGGTGTGTATGCACAGTATCGGGGTTTTCCTGTAATTTATTACGGGACCAGCTTTCTGGAGTTGCCAGTTTGCATTCCGTTCCGGCCGGTTTTCCTTTGTTCTTTCCCGGCCGGACTTTTTCGATGGAGGGTGTTATTTGCAAGTTTGCAAATAACACATTGTGGAGGGTTTTCTTGCAAATGTATTTATTATGATAGCATCTTTAGATACCAATCTTTTCCTTCATCATTTCTTGCTTTATTAAGATTAGAAATGAGATGAAAGATGATGTGAGATTGTTATGATGGTGTTAGGATATGGTCACCCTCTCTCTTTTCCTACACTCACCTCCCTCTTGCTTATGTAATTCCTTCCTCCACCATTCTCATTGATATATGGTTGAACACACTTGAGAGAAGAAGAAGAGAGAGTTTCATTTTGAGCTTGAGGGATTTTTCTTGATCTCATTTCATGCTAGGAAAAATGCAAGCACCATTTTTCCTTATCTAGTTTCCTCCATCAAGGCAACATAACCCCAAAAGAGACAAGCATCATCTACACTACATTCTACAGCACACCTTGGGCACGTCGACTAGCCAGCTTCATGCCCGAATTGCCTCGGTATTGAGGTGGGAGCCCGTAAAAGATGCAGAAGATGTGGTGCCCTTCCGGCAAGGAGGCGACGATATGGAGTCAAGACTTTCCGTGGGAGATCAGGACGATGACGAGAAGACCGAAGGACTCGGATCACTCGGTATACTTCTCTTCCCATCTCTTGTTAGCTAGTATAGGTTAATGGTTAACGATCCGGGTTTTATTGTCCGCGGTAGCGCCAGTTTCCAAGTAAGGAAAATTTTTGATTCCGCATTTTGCCCTCGGTAAGACGGCCGGGGCGCTGCCGTGGCGCAACAAATCATGTGTTCCTATTGAAACACAAGTCTGAAGCTTTTGAGAAATTCAAAGAATATAAGCATGAAGTTGTGAACCAGACGGGTTAAAGTATTAAAATCCTTCGATCTGATCGAGGAGGAGAATACTTGAGTGTGGAATTTCATGACTATCTAAAAGAGAATGATATTCTCTTTCAGCTTACTCCTCTATATACACCACAGCACAACGGTGTATCGGAACAGAGGAATCACACCCTATTGGATATGATGCGCTCTATGATGAGCACCGCTGAGTTACCTATTTCCTTTTGGAGTTATGCGCTTGAAACAGCTGCATACCTACTGAATTAAGTTCCATCTAAATCTGTACCTACCATCCCATATGAGATATGGAGTGGGAAGAGACCATGTCTTAAACGAGTTAAGATATGGGGTTGTCCGGCCTATGTCAAAAGGCAAAATCCGGACAAATTCGAGGCACGGTCTGTTCTTTGTAAGTTTGTGGGATATCCCAAATATTCATATGGATATCTTTTCTACCACAGCGAGGAACAAAAGGTGTTTGTTTCTCGACATGCCACCTTTTTAGAAAAGGAATTTCTTGAAAAGGAAATTAGTGGCAAAGAGGTAGAACTGGAAGAAATTCCGGCTACATAGACTGCAACAGAAGATTTAGTGGAACCAGAGGATTCGATAGTTTCCAACGAACCTCAGCCTCTCCGCCGATCTTGGAGGGTTCCTCATCCACCTGAGAGATACTATGGTTTTTTCATTGATGGTGGGAGCGAGGATTGCATCATGGAAGATGATGAACCAACTACCATCGAGTAGGCCATCACGAGTGGGGACTCTATGAAATGGCTGGATGTAATGCAATCTGAGATGGAATCCATATACACCAAAAAAGTATGGACTTTGGAAGTTGCTCCTTAAGGGGTAAAACCCATTGGAAGCAAATGAATCTTTAAGAAGAAACTTGGTGTAGATGGAAAAGTTGAGACTTTCAAAGCTAGACTTGTTGCAAAAGGTTTTCGTCAACGACCAGGTGTGGATTATGATGAAACCTTTTCTCCAGTGGCTATGCTTAAGTCTATCCGGATCCTACTTGTCATCGCTGCGTACCATGACTATGAAATCTGGCAAATGGATGTTAAGACCGCTTTTCTAAATGGTGATTTAGAAGAGAGCGTGTACATGACTCAGCCGGAGGGCTTCGTAGACAGTGGGAGCAGCGGAAAGGTGTGCAAGCTGCTAAAATCAATCTACGGGTTGAAGCAGGCATCGCGGAGTTGGAACATCTGTTTTGATGAGGTAGTCAAAGAGTTTGACTTCATCAAAAACATAGATGAACCTTGTATATACAAGAAGGTCGCAGAGAGAAAGGTCGTCTTCCTCGTATTGTACGTGGATGACATACTCTTGATAGGAAATGATTGTCTTATGCCGCACTCGGTCAAGCTCTTCTTATCACAAAGATTCTCAATGAAAGATTTAGGTGATGCCTCCTATATCTTGGGGATTAAGATCTATAGAGATAGATCTAAACGGATACTGGGATTGTCCCAATCCAGGTATATAGACACCGTACTAAAGAGGTTTAGTATGGAAGATTCCAAGCGTGGGAATATACTCACGATCTCTGGACTCACTCTTTCTAAAGAGATGTCTCCCAAGACTGATTTGGAGAGAGCTCGCATGTAAGGGATACCCTATGCTTCGGCAGTAGGCTCTATCATGTACGTGATATTATGTACCAGACCCGATGTAGCGTACTCACTAAGTGTAGTGAGTAGGTATCAAGCAGATCCAGGAAAGAATCACTAGACAGCTATTAAGAACATTCTCAAGTACTTGAGAAGGACTAAAGAGATGTTCTTAGTGTACGGTAATGGTGAACTCCAAGTGGAGTCCTTTACCGACTCGAGCTTCCAGAGTGATAAGGACGACAGTAAGTCGGTCTCGGGTTTTGTCTTTACCCTTAAGGGAGGGGCAGTGTGTTGGAAGAGTTCCAAGCTAGACACCGTTGCAGACTCGACGATGGAGGCTGAATACATCGCTGCCAACGATGCTGCCAAAGAAGCTGTCTGGATGAAGAAGTTCATTACCGAGCTTGGTTTGGTTCCATCCATTGAGCATCCAATACCCGTGTATTGTGATAACAATGGAGCGGTGGCTTTGGCCAAGGATCCCAGGTCCCATAAGAGATCCAGATATATTCTGAGGCGGTATCACCTGATCCGGGAGATAGTAGATCACCGGGAGATCGAGGCCAGGAGAGTTGACACGAAGGACAACGTAGCGGATCCACTCACGAAGCCCCCCCAGACGCAATTTGAGAGACTCTTTAGGATGTTGGGTATGAGATACTACAACACATGGCCTTAGTGCAAGTGGGAGCTTGTTAGTTATATGTATGCCTTAGAGGCCATTATTGTACATATGATATATATTATAGTGGATGCTTGGACATATATAGATAGGACTTTCTTGCTCGACATGATAATATGCTATCTGGTTACCTTTATCTTAACATGTAGACTTGAATTGTGATATTGTCTTGCTCTCACGTATTGATAAAGTCCTTAGGATATGTACTTGACTACCTGGACTATGATGGAGATCATACTAGTGGGGCCAGGGTAGTTCATAAGTACATCCTTTAATTGTTCCTAGTCGAAGGAATATTGAGACAGGGCATCGATATTCCAGAGTAGACTAGCGTATACGCTTCTTGACCCATATGATGGGTGATGGGTGATCCCACATCCATTGGTGTTTGACATCAAAGATGGTATACGGGTGCTCAGTGGAGACTGGGTACACTGAACAGGACTCGCCGAGGACTCCTATGCGGTAGTATACCTATCGTCAGATAGCAGTCCTCTGGTGACACTGGTACAGGTTAGTCTGTAGACCCGAGATCGTCATAGAGTCTTATGCGGCTCCCACTGTGCTTTGATTTCCTTCCTACCACGCTCAAAGGAGACGTGCAAACGGGTGGATTTTGGATACAGTCCCGAGTCGTATGGAGGCAATGAGCGATACGAGGGGTTTCGTCTCTCCCGATATTGGGGGTTGATGTTGCGCTATGCTCGATTGGCTATAACTGGAAGTCCCTGGCCAGGGCTGCTGTCGAGATTTACTGATAAGTGTTATCGGTAGTTTCTCGAACCGTTACAGGCCAGGCATCGGCATGACTTATCACGTTACTGGGGCCTGACGATTTCCACCCCTAGACATGATATGCGACATATCAGATGAAAAGACCGGACTGTATGGTAGTGTTACTGATATGCTTCATAGAGACTATGGACATGCTTTCTTGTTGATCTTCATATCGCTCAATACCCGGGTAGCCGTTACGTCCAGCTGGTACCGCTGACGGCTTGTAGGTGATTGATGTGATCATCGCCTGCTGCTGGCGTATTGATGAGTCTTTAGAGTCCCACACAGAAGTTCCCTGGTTCAAGTGAAACGAAGTAGGACACATATGTGATATGTGTGTGGGCCAGATTAAATACGAGTATGTGATACCGTATTGTAATCTGGCAGTCATCTGTTATCGGTTCGGTTATATATAATATAACCAATTTGCCGAATCAAGTGTTGATTCGATAATATGATATATAGATAAATGATATTAGTCGGTCATATATGATATAACCGGATTATTAGATCAAATGTTGATTTAATAATGTGATATAAATTATATGTGATGTAATTATATATTAACTAATATCATTAGCTCACTAATTATTCTTCATTAAATCTATATTCATATATATATATATATATATATATATATATATATATATATATATATATAATGAAGCATGTCATTTATATTTCTATTTTGTGAAAATAGAAATGAGGTGTAAAATGAAGCATGGTTGCAAGCATGTGATTTTCTTTTGTTTATTCTTCTTGACTCACTATTCAATCATGGTTGCAATTTTATATTGCATAATTCTATGCTTGAATGAGTGAGGGTTCAAGGCTTGGCTTTCATTCTTGCTCATTCTCAACACTTAGCCATTTTGTGTTAAGTTTCTCCCATGGTTTCTCTCTAGCTTCTTCCTCTTCCTCTTGTCATGCTTCAAGCTTCAACCCTCACATGTGATGTGAATCATGAAACTTGAACACAAACTAGTGAGCTCTCAACATCCCCTACTTAATCATCCCACACCAAACTAGCAATTTAGTGTGGTGTGTTTCATACACTAAAGAAGTTTAGTGTAGAGTTAGCTTGATCTAGAGGAACTTTGGGTGAATCGTCTTTGGCACGAAGACAACGAAGGAGGCTCGTTCAAACTCTCAAGAGAAGCCTAGTGGAATCGCGGGACTACTACACGGAGCAAGTGAAGAGAAGGATCGTCTACAAAGGTTGTATTCTTATTCTCTTAATGTAAAAGTAGTTTACATTAGCTTTTGTCTAAATCTATAGTTAAAGATCCTTAGTTTAGTGTTGCTAAGCATGACAAAAATGTTAAAATGGCATGGACGATGCCTCCTGAAACCTTGCTGTCGTGCTAGGGGACCTGACAGGTACACCAAATTTCATATGATTCTACAACTTTTTCACTGTTGATTTAGTGGGTTAAAAATTAACGGTTTACCGACAATAGAACTTTTTACATTGCTAAATCAACGGTGAAAAGGTTGTAGAATCACATGAAATTTGGTGTACCCACATCTTAGATGATAACGATGAAGATGGTGGATGCCGATCGGTGGAAAAAATGAGGGAGGGTGTATTTTTTCGACGCCATAGGAGGAAATTCCCTCTTATGGCATCTTTCCTCAATTATTCTCATATATATATATATATATATATATATATATATATATATATATATATATATATATATATATATATATGGATTTTCTATTTTGAGAAAACAGAAAAAGAGGTCGAAAATGGGGAGATATTTTGGGCATGGGTGAAGCATGGCACAAATTATTTGTTTACTGGTTTGCCATCACTATTGAAGCATGGTTGTAATTTATTATTGGATAATATTACATGCTTCAATAAGTGAGGAGCAATTGAGAGCCATTCTTCACTTGATCATTTTTTGCCTTAGCTTATTCTCTTGCTCTCTCATTTTTCTTCTTCTTCTTCCTCCAAGTCCTAACCCTCACATGAGTTGTGAACCCTAAGACTTGTGAGAAAATTCCAAATGAGCTAAAACACCTACTTCATCATCCTACTCTAGATTATCCATTTGGATTATGGTGTTTCCTTTACTAATGCATGATTAGTAAAGAGGTAGCTTGACCTAAAGAAGTTTCAAGGTGGATCATCTTCGGCCTTGAATATCACGAAGCAAGTTCGTTCATTTCTTCAAGTGGAGCCAAGATGAGTCATAGGGACTACTACTCCGAGCTTTAGAAGAGAAGGACTTGGTCTACAAAGGTTGTAGTTTCATCACTTAGTGTAATACTTGCTTTATTATCATATAAACCCTGATACTCTAGTTAGATTCTAGATTAGTGTAGCTTAGCACCCAAGAAATTTTAAAAATTGCATGCTTGATGCCGGTTAAAACCCAGTGGTAGTGCTAAGGAACACTTTCATTATACCTATCGTAAGGTAGCAGTTCTTTAATGACATGAGTGGTAGTCTTTTGACCTGAGATAGAAATTTGTCTCGTGTGCGTTCCCACTATACTTAAATTACTACCCTACCATAACTCAAAGGAGTCGTGTAAATAAGTTTTAGTTGGGTCTAGTTCCAAACCAAATGAAGGTAGTGAGCGGTCGTTAGGGATTCGTCTCTCCTGGTATAGGGAGTCAATGCCGCACTGTGTTCGGTTAGCCATCTCCATAAGTCCATGGCCAGCACGGATGAGATTTACTGATTGGAGATCAGTAGTTTCTCGGGTTGGTCATGATTTTGACACCGACATGACTTATCGGGCTATTAAGGGTCTGACGTTTTCCACCCCCTGGACCCAGCATGCGATACTCTTAGACGAAAAGACCGGACTGTACGGAGATTGTCATATTCAGGTTCGGTAGGGTACGGACGAACTTGAATGTCGACCTCCATTTCGACACATACCTGGGTAGCTGTTACGTATAGCTAGTGCCGCTGACGTGCTTATGGTTATGGATTTATCCAGTAACTCACTGTCAGCGTATTGTCGAGTCTTTAGAGTCCAACACAGAGGGTTTTCCCAATTCAAGCGATATGATATAGAGGTCGTATATTGATACGTGCAAGGGTCCGATTAATTACGCGTACTGGCTACACGGATTTTAATCAGACGGTTGATAATACTGGCCGGTTTAGGATTAAGCCGGATTATTAAATCAAGTTTCGATTTAATTATTTACACTCATATATATTTAATATATATATATTCTAGTATTATGTTCACTGTTCATTTTCTCTCTTGGCTATCCGTATTTTTATACGGATACGCGTGTATATATTTCAATACATATAACGAGGGTGTATTCCGTATTTATACAAAATACATTTAGAAGGAGGAGACCTAATTATAGGAATTTCCCTTTTAAGAAATTATTAATGAGGTGGAATGATGAGGTGGCATAGACATAGTAGAGAAGGATGGGTGAGAGGGATGGCTTGATTTTTAAATGGAAAAATGTTATGTCACTTTTTCTTTATGGTTAGAAAATAAAAATGGCTCTCTCTCTCTCTCACATTCTACACTCTTTCACTCTTAGCTCATTATTATGTTATGCTCACCTCTCATCTTCTTCCTCCTCCTTCTTTGTGCTCTCTTTTGAGCTTTGATTGAGAGAAATGATGGGTGGGAAAAATCCTACATCCCTCAGGTGGATCATCTTCAAGAAAAATCAGATCTTTAGTTGCTTCACTCGTGTTCATGGATGTGAAGATGGAGCTTGGACCGGTTTCCCTCAGGTGGATCATCTTCAGTACGGGCGGTCGTCCCTCAAGCATGTTCCCGATGGCTACGGGGCTTGGAGGGGTCTTCCACGATTGGGTGGACACGCATCAAAGGTTGTATGTGAAGGAAATCTAGCACCTTAGTATGGATTTTAGAAGGCTTGCACAATGGGTTTTCAAAAATATAGAGAGCCAAAATTCCTAACAACCAAGAACCATAACCATAGACTACTAAACTAGCAACAAAACTAAACAAAGTTTAGAAGAAGCTCACATCCTAATGCTTGCTTCAAGTGCTCCACACTTGTATTGGATTCCTGTAGTGCTCCTAGGATTTGAACAAGTTTGGTGAAGACCCCCTCCATCATAGAGGATCCATCTTGAAGGCTCCAAGTCTATGACTCCAAAATTTCTAACTTAAAGTTTAACATAGATCATAATTTTGCTAGGATTATGAACTAAGAATGTAGTTTTCTTGTCACCAATTATTTTCTCTTTTGAATTTTCTTTTTCATTTCTCTTTTAGTATTTTGAAAAGGAGGAAAAAGAAGAGAACTTTGAACTTGAAGAAGAAGAAGAAAAAGAAATATGAACATATTAGTTAACCATTTAGAAAAATGGTTGCTAATATATTTCATTCTCTACAAAATCCTAACCCTTAGATCTTATCAACCATCCAAGTGTCCACCCGCTTCTCTTCCCTCCACTTGTCAATGCCATGTGAGTGCAAATGCATGTGCTCACCCTTGGCACAACATAAGCTAAATGAGACCAAACAAAAATTGAAATAATATAAATAGTTATATGTATACATATGTGACATAATGGTAGCATAATGTTAACATATCTTTATACATATAATTAAATATATATCATGTGCATCAAAATGCAATATGTGGGAAAATAAATAAAGTGACATAATACTAGTAATTACTTGTATCCAATATATGTAACATATATTAAATCAACACTAGATTTAATATCCGTATTCTAAAAAGACCGGCTAGTATTACAATGTCTGATTGCCATCAATGTATAAAATACACTAGTTTCAATCGGACCCTTGCGTGTACCACTGTACCACAACTATATCATTTCGCCAAAGCGGGAAACTCTCTGTGTGGGACTCTAAAGACTCGTCAATACGCTGTAAGTGGGTTTAACCACAAACACGTCAGCGGCACTAGCTGTACGTAACGGCTAACAAAAAGATGATCGACAAGAAAGCCCGTCCGAACCCTTATACAGCCTGTAAGTGACATATACCATATAGTTCGGTCCGTTTGTCTGAGAATATCGCATATCAGGTCTAGGGGTAGTTAAAGTCAGACCCCTAATAACACGATACATTATGCCGGTATCTATCCCAATACCATCCGAGAATTACTGACCCGCTAGTCAGTAAATCTCATCTGCCATGGCCATGCACTTATGGTATTGACCACTTAACACTGTGCGATATTGACTCCCTATACCGAGAGAAACGAATCCCTTCTATCACTCACTGCCTCCAAGTGCTTAGGAACTACATTTAAAAACTACATGTTTGCATAACTCAGTAGAGCCAAAGTAGGGTAGAAATTAAAGTACAATGGGAACACATTTGAGACAAATGATGATGTCAGGTCAGAGGACTATCTGTAGTAATGCCACAAGAGAACTGCTATCTGACGTTAGGTATAATACCAACTAGCATATTTCTGGCGAGTCCATCCAGTGTAACTCATAACCCAATGAGCACCTGTATACAATCTTTGGTGACTGACTAACATCAATTGCTGTGAGACCGGCCATCACCCTTCGTCAGGGTCAAGAAACATATACACTAGTCTACTATGGAATATCGATGCCCAGTTTCGATATTCCCACGACTAGAGACATTTAAGGATGAGCTTATAGACTACCCAACCCCCACAAGTCTGATTGCTATCAGAACGCTGGCAGTCAGGAAAGAATCCTATAGGCTATATCAACATGTAATAGCGATATGCAATACCACATTATATATGTACATGATGATAGAGACAAACCAGATAGCATACTATCATCTCGAGTAAGACTGTTCTACCCATATAAGTCCTTCCTCAATTATTATAATCGCCTACATGCAATTACAAAATTGCCTTGAGGGCACTATATCCAATAATCTCTCACTTGCACTTAAGGCTAATTATTGCGGTATCGCGTACTCACAGCCCGTGTGCTACCGAATAACCAACTTCTCTACTAATCAGTTTCACAAATCGTGTTTGTGAAACATTTGTGTTCGAGAAATAGCCTCAGTGAGTGGATCCGTTCCAATGTTTCTATCTTTCTCTTTATATATCTCAATTTCGCAGAGAACGACTATCACCCGAAATGAGTGATACTTGTCGTAGAATATATATGGATATCTGATGGGACCAAGTTCATAAATGAACATCCAAATTCAACAAACTTCTTAGATTATATCTACCACTTAATTTAATCAGTATCCCGCGCCATGCTTTACCTCAGTATCGGCTTGGATCCCCGTCCAACATAATGCCCCTCATAGGAGGGTAAACATATACTTCTAACAGCCCCTCGGTCATTCAGGTCACCTTGGAAGCCTGAAACGATAACCGCCTCCCGCAGAAGACTTCCGTTACCATATACCAAGAACATTCTCTTATGTTCATTACTGCTTCCTCTTTGTTTTTCCAGGGTTGGATTAATATCTGCTTACTGCAGCTAGTGAAAAAGCAATAATATCTAGATTCTATATGGAGAAACACATGTGACAACCACAGTTTAACCGATCGTAGTATAGGAACGTCACTTCTTATCAGGAGTATGTCATCCAAAAAATAGGACAATACTCCGTACTACCTTCTTACTAGGTTCATATGTTGTTTTGATGAAATCAAACGCTATGACTTTCATATCAAAACAGATGATCTATCTCTACTTGCTTTATTCTATAAATAGACATAAGCTACTGGCTCATCATGCTTCCGATGCTCCCACCGACTACAACAACCCTCTGGCAGAGTCATATATATGTGCATTTCTAAAGCCAATTTAGAATGACGTTATAGTCACCCACCTGCCAGATCTCATAGTCAGAGACAACAGTAGTGGCAAGCTAGGGTCATCATAGTCATGATGCAGACTTCCATGTCACCATCTACGAGGAAACCAAAGTAACTCTCGAGTGGCTGAGTTCACCTTCTAAAACTGCGGAGTGGCTAATGGATTGTCGAATCCAATTGAATCCTTAGGTTCTACTAAATTATTAGTGACCGTTTTTGGTTTCGGAACCACTTCCAGTTCTACCATACTCCCACTAATGTCTTTTGAAAAGAATACATTTTATTAAAAATATGGCGAGTCGAGAACAAAATAAATTTTGACCTTGTAAATGGTAGAATGTTAATCCCTCGTCTATGTCCGGGATAATCTACAAACTGCCATTACTGAAATATGTCTTGAGTTTATCCGAATTCTGGTTTTAAATATAAGCCGGACAACTCTATATACCTTAATATAGTTAAGATATGACCCTATTCTATATTCAATATAGAAACAAGGGCACTAATTTAGATAGAACCAGCTTTATAAGTTATGCAGCTTTTTCCAATGCACAACCTTAAAGGAAAATGCCATACAACATTACTTATCAAGGAGCGCACCGACGGATGAGTAATCTAAGAGAGAATATAATTCTCAAAATTACTATGACGGAATACTTAGCATAAGTATCTATATCTTCTATCACCTCGAAGAATCCCGATCCTTCCAATGTATGGTTCTCTACTTTATTCTTATACCTATAAACTTCTCAAAATTTCGGACATTACATTTAGATAGAAATGCGTGTCTAAAACCAGAGAATTCATAAGTAAATGGAACATAATACGGGTACCAACCCCTTGTCCTTATGGACATCGGAAAACATATAATACTTTGTATAAGTCTTCTGAGTTTAATAACTCAACCTCTGTGTGTCGTAGGTTGAAAACGGTATTATGGTTAAGAAGAATTACACCGTTATTGAATGCACCTTACATAATCATTAATTGATAAAGGTAAATGTTATAAACATAATTTCAAAAACTTATATCTCATTTTATAAAATAAACATACAGATATATCAGTTTGAAATTGGTGCATAACAACGGATATTCAAAACCAAATATTTGTCGTTAGGCAAAACCTAGATGATTTCCTCAAATATCACTAATGACAAAGAATTATGTTATTGAGGATCTAATCACTCAATTCCCAGTATTCTACTCCCACTCAGCATTTGTAACGCCATACAGATGTGAGAATCAAGTCTGGTAAATACATACGCTGGAATCAGAATCTAATTTGGAAAGTAGTTTTCAATTATTAAAACACAGGAAAACTGAAATATGAAAATATTTCGAGAGAGTGGCCGGGTATTCTAAGGAAAGCCTCTTCCAGTATCTAGATTCATGACATTAGTTGCAATTTCCACTGCCCTTCTTCCAATATCTTTATATGTCTTTACTTCTTACCATCTGTACACTATATTTAAGCTAATTGGTTTTTTTTCTTTCCCTACCTTTCGACACCTGCCTAAGCTTTGGAAAAGACTATCCAATAAGCATAATATGTGTACTCTCCTAATTCAAAGAGCTCTTATAACTTGAGAAAAGGTAAAGGGAAAAGACAACTGAATAATCCTATTCAATTTCTCCATAACCGGAATCCATCCTCGAGCTGAAATAAATTTCTGCGAGTTCGTATGTAACTATACGAGATGGTTTTATCCATTCTATATGGATCTTCGTAGTGATACAGAATATTTTAGAGAAATCAAAGGATAAAGCAGGAGTGGCATGGATATATGCGGCTTTGTCGTGAATCGTGACAATCCAAAACCGGATGGTAAAAGGTTGGTCAACTAAGCGTTGCGACATAGTTTAATGCGGGTAATGGTCGCTGCCAGAGAGAGAAAAGAAACGCACATCATGCACTCTAATCTAGATTAGATTGGTTAATCACTTTATCTAATCATGATGGCTTCCACTATTTCCTCAAATTCTCCTTCAAACCCAAAAAGGAGAACTAGTCGGGATAACCCGAGGAGTAATGCCTACTCATCAATGGGAATCAGGACCCAACTATCATCGCATGATAACTTGATGGGAGCCACTCAAGCCACCACACTCCAGAAGGTATGCACATACCTGGCAATTTTCCTTTATATTTGAAACTCTCGATGTGGTTTTTGCCTCTAGGACCCAAGTGACCTTGACCGAGTCAACAAATCAAAGGATCCTAGTCAAGTTCAACCCGTCATTATCTTGATTGCATTAAACCCACCCATACGAGTCCTTGGCTGAGTCAACAAGGTCGTACGGCTTTCCTAACCAATCTCATCCAATGCTATAAATAAGCACTGTAGATCTACCGCACACTACGCTTTGACTGATTCAACAAACAAAACACGAATACTAAGCACTACCTGTAGGAAATGACGGAGGGCTACGGATAGTTTTTGGTGAAAAACCATTAACGTAACGAACTTGATCTAGTTTAAGGAACCAAGTAGTTTTACAAATATATAGTTACGAAGACTTTTACATAAGTGCGGATTCCCCGTGAAGGGATCATGGCTCTTACCTCATAGAATGAGGTGCAGGATATTCCTAACTGAATACTTCTATGCAAAACAAAAGAATATGGCTATAGTTTAGTTATTACATTGTCACAAACTTTTGCTCAAGAGATCATTTCCCGTGAAGAGATCTTGGCTCTTGCCTCATTGAATGAGGTGCAGGATATTCCTAAACGAATATCACGATGCAAATATAAAGAATCGACTGTGCTAACTCTTTTCCGAAATTCGGTTCCCGCAGCATCTTTTAGATTTGTTTTACTTTGCATTAATGAAATTAATGCGATCCCATCAATTATACCATCACACAGAAGAAACGAAAATAACATGCACATATATGCCATCTGTATTCGCCACAGGGTCCCGGGTCTTCACCGTAAGGTTACTTAACTTACGGCAGGGCGGGAACAGGGCTAGCACAGATGCAAAACATATATAACGTCTAATATATAAATATATATACATTTGTCTCAGGCATGATAGCAATAGAAAAGTAGCAGAAGCAACAAACAATATGGAAAAGCGGATAATCTAGGACCATTACGTTTCATTCGAGCCCTAAATGAAACAACAACGTTCCCCGGTCGTGTGGATAACTCATAGTATCAGACTCTAGACCCCTACGAGTGCGGCAAGCCACCTGCCTATCCTAGAAGCGAGGCAACCCCAATAAGAAAAGTGAGTGAGCCACCCATCATTTCTAAAATCCGGTGAACTCGAGCACCCCTCCGCGGGTTAATCCTATACCCCCTACGAGTGCAACGAGTAGATCATCAATTCTAAAGTGTGGCAACCCAGTCTCAATGCCATGAGATGGTCACCCGTTACCCTCCAGAACCCAGCTATTCGAGCACTCAGTTGCGGGGTAATCCTAGTACCTGTAATGAATAACTTGTATATACAAAGGGTGACTACGCCCACAACCAGGATGCGTCCCAAATAAAAGAATATACATCGAGCAGTGACGGCTATCCACAAAGTCGGATGCTCACCCCGCAATAAATGAATGTACATTACATCATCACAGAAAATCTAATACCATACACCGGGCTATCTATCACGAAAATCCAACTCAACCATAACATCACAGAATATCACATAGAAACAATGCGAGTATCAATTTCGTAAATCCATCTAATTAATACCAATAGCAATTAGATGTCGTTTTACCAAATGTTATGATACTCACATTCACAAGCACTCTAAATGTCATGCCTCGCTTCCCAAAAGAGTGGCAACGGCACATGACGAGGCCCGCGGCGTTTTTATCCCGAGAAGGTCATTTCTTGAAATAAATACGCTAAGCGTGTATAAGCAACATAAAGTAACAAGAATAAATAAAAGAATGAAATCCAACTTTGATTTATTACATTCAAGATTCATAATTGACAAAATATCTGAATACAAGATACGATAACATGATAAGCCTTAACAAGAAGGCACGCATAAATAAGTTGAAATGAAAGGAAAAGCTGAATGAAACTAGCTAGACGCCCGGTTGTGATGCGAACTGGTTGTACTCCTCTTCGACCGCTTCTATCTCCTCTTTCTCAATGCCACCTGACGAACATTCCAAGAAAGAAATAAAGATGGGTGGAATGCCCATCAGCGAACTAACGCTCGGTACGTCCCTAAAAGAATGGCGTGATATATATAAATGAAATGTAAGATGTAATGTGATATATGGTATAGCATGGATATAAATTATGAACATGTAAACAAGTATAGTAGCGTGTATGGTAATGTGTATGTCAACTATATCAGCATGTCAAACAAGTATAACATGGCCGTGGAGTGTAGGTATAGTGAACATGAAGTGAATGCAAGTGTCGTAAAAGGTCTCTAAAAAGGTAAAAGTAACTAACGTGAGTTCAAGTGTGAAAGTCAATCAATCTCAAGAGTATTCTCGAACACAAGGCTATCGTCTAGGGGTAAGGAATCATGGGCCCAAAAGTACTCAGGATTTCAATTATTATTGAAGTATTCCAAACCCAATAGACTATCTTCCAGGGGTTTGGAAACACGGGCTCTTATTAGTGAATTCATGAAGAACCATTTCAGCCCGGTACCATAACAGCATGATTTGTAACGTTTCAGATCGGTACCATAGCAACATGATTTGTATTAATAGGACTCATGAGATTCCGTTGGATTCATACTCAAACTATCCCAACACTCCGTGTATATTAGTATATGATTAATATTACGAGTCTTGATCGAATCAATGAATACAAAAGGTGATGTATGATATCAAGTTTTCAAGATTGAGTTCATGTCAAGATCAAGTATTCATGTCACGTTTCTAGTATTCATGTCATGTATTCATGTCAAGTCATTACATATTTATGGTTCGGGTCAAGTCGAGTCAAATATACAATAAATTTATGTCAAACATATAATATCTAATTATGTATTCATGTACATGCAACAACTCAGAGATCAGGAAAAAACAAGGTATACATGTTCGAATAGCATGAAATGAAGCAAGTACATTATTCAAGTAACGACCATAAATATTGCTGTAAAGAAATGTTATGTACGACTAATTAATAAAGTTAATAGAATGCGGAATATAAACAAAAATATAGATCTAAGTGTTTTACACGCGTGAGTTCCAGTCGCGCCTAAATACGACTACCGGTTATGGAGATATACCCATTTTCGTATCGTCGTGCAAAACAGATTAGAATCCGTTCAGCACTATTATATATTTTTAAAACGCAGTTTGAGTTAATTTCTATCGGGTTTCAGGTTACAAAAATTATTAGAAAATTGAAGATCTTTCAATGTACTTATTCAAAATACTAAGATTCACGTGATTTGGATTTCTGAAGCTCTAGTTATAATCATTTTAACATCAGCGTTTAAAATAGAAATTCAGATTTCTAGACAGCAACTATATGTTATATTGCAAACCCTATATCGGGTTGTTTCATGCATTTCTAAGTAATCTAATATACAGAAAATTATAGCTCTATCAATTGTATATCTACACATCTAAATTTTGTCATGAACGGATATCGGGACTTCGAGTTATGTCCTATTTAAAAACAGTTTGCGAATCAGGACAGATTTTTTCCAGATTCGCCGCTTAATATTGTAACGCAGTTTTTTTATATTTTACGTCGGTTATCAGTAAAAACTTAAAACTAAGAAAATATAGATCTTTTGATTTAGATATCCAAAACACCTGAGTTTTCTCAATTTTTAATCGGTATACTAAGTTATATATCTTAGAAGTTGAACGGTAACTGCAGTTTTCTGTTTTACGAACAGTGAATAAAAACAATATAATTCCTAAACCGTTATGCGGTTTGATCTGAAATTTTTATATCATGTACAAAAATATATATTCTATCATATGTAAATTTCCTAAAATTTCCAAAAGTGGGATTTAATTTATAAAAATTATTTTAAAGATAAAGATTTTGTAAAATCGTATTTGAAAATGATAAATTTATGGTATTTATTTATAACCTTGTTTTCTTGTATGCAAAAATAAATATAAATAATTAAAATTTCAGCGATAACTAACATGAATTAATATATGTGAGGCAAACATATGATCCGGTCATGATTAACCGTCTAAAACAACAATACTTAACATGTAATCAACTATTGTATGTAAGCTTTTATAACTAAATATATATGTTTTATTCTAACCATTTTTAATTTTAAAAAAAACTTTATCATGGGACTAACTAGTTATTGCAAGATTCGGTATGACGGAGGCATGGTAAAGGGCTGGATTTCAAGTAGAGAAAAAGAGAAGGAGAGAAGACTTACATACACAAGCCGGTACGTTACCGAGCTTGTCTATCTGATGACAGTCTCGCGTTACTGACGAGACTTTCTTAAAAACTTCTTTGTTTTCTTCTTTTAGGACTCCAAGTGAAGAGGGAGAAGGGAGAGACAGAAAAATGCGAGGAAGAAAAAGAAAGAGGAGGACAAATAATGATGCTGTAATGGTGAATTGTCTCTAATAATACATGCATTTAACATGAGAATTAAAAGAGATATGAAAGGTCACCATTCATTTTGGAAATGAAATATCTCATTTGTAAGTT
The DNA here is from genome assembly GCA_030015575.1 of Agapanthus africanus. Lineage (NCBI taxonomy): Eukaryota > Viridiplantae > Streptophyta > Magnoliopsida > Asparagales > Amaryllidaceae > Agapanthus > Agapanthus africanus. The sequence continues at coordinate 465,626,213 of CM057343.1, forward strand.
ACGAGAAGGATAAAAATTGATAAAAAATAATTGCAAGAATGAGGATTTGAACATGTGACCTATGGAATAATAATGTAAGAACATAACCATTATACTACAAGGTTGTTCATGCACATATTTAACAAGAATTGAATATATGTCGTACCTTGAAAAGGAAATGGGCTTAGAAAAAGAAAGGAAAGAAATCAAATGGAATTGTCTTGGTTTGGGTTTTGGGCTTTGAAAAATTATAGAATGGATAAAATAGATGAAGTGATAAAATAATATATTTACTAGAAAACAAAATATACCAAAAATAAATAATTGCAATATTTTATTAAAGAAATGATACGCGAAGATATAGGAATTTTAGGGTCGTTACACTAAAGAAGACTACGACATTTGAATCTTACAACTAATTATCCTATGCTTCAAATTTCCAAACACCGAAAAATCAAGTGTGCTAAAAATCCCCAAAAATTCCAAATTTTTGACCAATCCGGGAGTCCGAATGGACCCAAATTTCATCCGAGTGACTGAAGGGGTACCTGGGATCATACCATGGGGAGCAGAGGGGGCCTAGGGAGGGAGGCCTTTCTTCTAGACCACAACAAAGTGGCATTGGGGGATAGTCTGAACCCGAGACCACCATTGAGGTGGTCCCGGGTTCACCACCCTTCCAAGACCACCTAAGGGAGGTATTGGGGGGTGGCCCCTTCCTTTGGTGCCCCGGAACCTTCCTGAGGTACCCACGATACTTTCCGCGGATTCTCGGTCCAAACTATGAATTTGCAGGCATCGAAACAAGCGAAAACGTGTGAATTTAGGGATTGTTTTTTGGGCTGAATTTGTGCCGGAAAAACCGCGGGATTTGGACACCGTAGCTAACTAGTTTAGGCTATGGCTTGGCTCTGATAACACTTGTAGGAACTCTGTCACCCTAGTATGGATTTTAGAAAACTTGCACAATGGGTTTTCAAAAATCTAGTGAGCCAAAATTCCTAACAACCAAGAATCATAATCATATACTACTAAACTAGCAACAAAACCAAACAAAATTTAGAAGAAGCTCACATCCTAATGCTTGTTTCAAGTGCTCCATACTTGTGTTGGTGTAACATTTCAGAAAATATAAAATATTATTTTTGGAATTTAATATTTAAAATAATATATTTCGCGAAAACTACCCGATTTGCGAAATTGAGGTTTTCGTAAATAGTATAAATATATACCAATAATTGAGAAATAATTGGAGATTAAAATGATTTATTCATTTAAAAATATATTTATTGGATTTGACATTTTTATAATTAATTATATGCAGTTTAAATAAAAATTGATTCGTGCACTACTAATCGCGATTAAACTAAATCCGTGTTTCTACATTTTTTCATGGTTAGTGCACCATGACATGTTGCATTTTTGTTGCATGTTGTTTCATTGATATTTGTTGATATTTGGCTTTAAAAAAAGAGAAAAGGAAATAGAAAAGAAAAGTCAATGTCATGTGTTGAGAGAGAGAGAGAGAGCGAGACATGGGCTTGTGAGAGGGTGAGAATAAGAGAGAGAGGGGAGGTTGACCTTCATTTCCCTTTCATTTCCCCTTCATTTGTTTCTTCAACCTCATCATCTTCTTGCTTTCTCCACCTCCACCTTCATGTATCATCTCAATTCCTTCACTAAAATCGTATACCCCCTTCATTAAAAATGATCCCCACCTCATCCTCAACACTTTGGACCTTTTAAAGTTGGATTTTGAAGACTTTGAGCAACTCAAGAAAATTCTTGAGTTGCCAAATGAGGTATAATTCTAGATTTTAGTTAAGTTATTGTGTTTAGTTTATACTATTGTTAGTTTAGAGTTAAATCAATGTTGATTAGTAATGTTTGGAATTCTCCAAGAGAGGGTTTGGGTGATTGTGTGGACTAGTGTTATGTAGTGGCTGTATACAATGACCTTGTGTTGATTTTATGGCCTAGAACACCGAATAGAAACCAAAATACGAACTTAGAATCTTTCCATGTTGGTTTTGTGACATTTTTGGAGGTCTACAGGGAATCTGGAGCAACCCGGAAACTTTATAAAAAAAATCAAACATATACATTAACCTAGTTAGACCAATAGGAGACCACCATGAGAAGATGAGACCCAAACTCCAATGTGGGGCCGGCGGGGCCGGTTACTGTAGCAGTTAGGACGGTTACTGTAGCAACTTTGGTGTTGGGGTTTTCACTGTAGCTCACATATCTTATAACATAGCTACTGTATTTTTTGTTTTGTCCCAGATTACCTGAGCAAGAATCTGGGAGTGATTCCCTTAGTTGCTATATTATGTTTTCCGGTATTTGAAATTCTTGGTTTTGGTATTTGATATTGTATTGGGTCGTTGGATGTTTGTACGTCAATGATGAGGGTTGTTTGGTTGTTTTTGCATGTGTAGACTATAGGATCTTACCTATGAGTGCACCGTGTGCCGTATCGATTTTCCGGATTTGGTTTTCATAACGTTGCGATATGTGTTGATTTGTAGGTACCTTATGTAGGGTGTTTTCGTCACCCCATTGAGATGGGAATACGCGCGCGCCTGTCAGATGTACTACAGATTCCCCCTGCTTAGGACAGGCTGGGGTTTATTGATTGTGGGGATCCGAATCTCCGGCAGCCGCGGACTAAGCTGCCACTAATTAACCATCGCCTTTGGAGCGAGGGAACCTCCGATTGACGGGTCAAACAGGTCATGCGAACTCATTGTGCAGTGTACTTGTGTTTTGTTTTGGAGGGGGCTTGGATACATTAGGAGACATGAAAAGTTTATGGGGGGCAGTGTTGTGGAGTGTGTGTGTGTGTACATATATATGTAAAAAAAGGAAACGCTCCCAAAGGATGTGTGGGGCCAGCGCCTCACGTGCGTAGCACGTGGGCGCTGGGTACCAGCGGGAAAAAGGGGGTTAGCCCCTGCACAAGGAGTTGTACTCCCGATTGACTTTTGGAGTTGAACTCCTAGAAAGAAAGACGTTTTTTTATGGAGTTAAACTCCCAGAAACTTTAATTTGTGGAGTTAAACTCCAAGAAATCTTTGTCAATGCTCAAGGAAACCCTTTTCTTCTCCCCTGAGCTTTGGATCTTTCCCAAAATGGGGTCTTTAGAGATGGGTCTCCTTCTTCCTCCTCCGTTGGCCGGATCTTGAAGAACAAGAAGTATGAGATTTTAAAAATCTTTCCTTTTTGAGATCTGATGGGAGATCTGAGTTCCCCTTTGTGGGTTTTGTGGTGAAAAACTATTTATTTTTGAGAAAGGAAGAGTTAAACTCTTGATTTAATTCAAAAAGGGAAGAAGGTTTTAGAACCTTGAGGAAGGAGAAGGAGGAACACTAACCCTAGAGTTTTTATAAAATGCATTGTATTTCTTTATTTCATTATCATGTTGCCTTTTATAGGCTTACACATTTACATATAGCCCTTTGGGCTGTACAAAATGGCATTTTGCCCATCCCATACCTCATGTGCTCTTTTCTTTTGCACATGAGCCATGGGTTTTACAAAAATTTGGCTTCATACCCATTTCTTACATTCATGCATAAAAAATTACATCAAAATTATTTATTACATGATTTTTTATTTCGGAATGGGGGAGGCCGGCCGCGGGGCTCGACTTGGGCAGGGGCCCACTTGCTTGGGCTTGGGCCCGCTTACTTGGGGTTGACCTTGACTTTGACTTGGTCAACTGGGGTGAAAATTTTGACCCCAACACCTTCGCGTGGATTCCGAGACGACGAAACATATCGACTACGGCTGAACAAGGAGTTCCGCAGGTGAGTAGATTTATATCTACGGGGGAAGTCGAGTGGATGGCGTATAGCACCCCCGCAACCATTGATATGTGAATTATAATTTGGAGACAAGATATGCCACGACTTAAGGTTATAGTTAATGGTTTAGTGTGAAATGATGTGATAGAAAGGATGTCTCGAAGTGATATATAAGGATATGAAACGTGAATTTGAATCACGATATATACATATGTAGTTGCAAGAGAATCAGTATGAGATTATAGTGGTATGTTATGAGGTCGATAAATACGACATGAAATTAATAAGATGACTTGATGTGAGATATTGTTGTGGTGAAAATTGTAAGTCCATGCTACCCTTCCCCGGTACTTACGGGGTTGCGGAAGTGGTGAAAAACGATTTTCAAGAGGGTGGTAACATGGACTACAAATACGGATCTTTGTTAAACAACTAACTAACAACCTAACTAGAGTTTTACCTACTCGGTTAGGGGGCTATACCTTTCTTGAACTCCTTCGTCTTCAACTCTTCCCGGTGTACGGATCGGCCTCACCTCGTCGTCTCCTTGCGCCGAAGATGGATCCACCTGAAAGCTTCTACCTTTGGCTTCTTCTTCGAACTTGAAGAAACTAGAACACTAGGTTTGCTAAACCTTGTGAACTAGGATGAGTAGAGAAGTGATTTGGGTTTTCTTTTATCTCTAAGGCAATGTTTCTCAACTCATGAGAGGGTGTTGCCTTGAACTAGAGAGAGAGCAAGAGGAAGAGCAAGAGGGAGAGCTCAAGCAAGAGAGAGAAATGAAAATGACAGAATCAGAGAGTCTTTTGCCATCCAAAACCATGATTACTCATAATAGTAATTGAGTATTATGTGTTAGTTCAATTCAAAATGGCCATATCATTTCATGCACTCATTTTGCAAAAACAAACAAGCAAGCAAAAGTCTTTGCCATGAAATGATAGCCATTGCAATGATGATGGTCAACTAGTCCAACCTAGTCAACCGGTCAACAAAGTCAACAAGTCAACAAAGTCAACCCCTCATCAAAACTATGACACAATAATACTTAATTAATATTATCATTAATCATATTTCTTATTCTTATTAGGGTTTAGTCAAAAGTCAATAATCAACAGTCAACAATCCCAATGAGAATCCTCTGCCTCTGTCTCTCTGTCAACTGTGCATACACACCCGCATCCGCGTTCCGAGGAACACGAATACAAACGAGATAAAACCAATCCCAAAGCGTACACTAGGATCTGTCTTAAACCAAAGCCCGCTAGTGTTAACTGTCCGGACACTGTACGTGCATAAGTGCACGGATGTGACCGAACCCTGTCGCAAAACCATGCGACCTGTCGCAAAACCATGCGACCTCTACTCTTTTTCCTAAAGGCGAATAGCTTTCTGTGTGGGACTCTAAAGACTCGACACTACGCTGGCAGTGGGTTTAACCACAGACCGCAAGCGGCACTAGCTGTGCGTAACGGTCCCCAGGTAGATGCCGACAAGAAGACTGACGAGGTGAAACCCATCTGAACTCCTACTGAGTCTGAATGTGACAATCTCTATACAGTCTGGTCTGTTCGTCTGATACATCGCATGGCGGGCCTAGGGGGCGGTAAACGTCAGTCCCCTAATAGCGGTACAAGTCGTGTCGGAGTGAAGCCCAGAACACCCAGAGATAACACTGGAAACCTACCAGTATATCTCGCTTGCCCTGGCCAGGGACTACTCGTGTAATGGCTCCCCTAAACACAGCGCGATGTCAACCCCCAATACCGGGAGAGACGAATCCTGTCTAACCGTCACTGCCTCCAAGTGCTTTGGGACTGCACCCAAAAACTACCTGTTTGCATGACTCCTTTGAGCCGTGGTAGAGTAGTAATCAAAGTACAGTGGGAACACACTCGAGGCGAAGTGACAGTCTCAAGTCAGCGGACTAAGCTGTACTCATGTCACCTGGGAACTGATAACTGACGATAGGTATAGTACCAACCAACAGTTCCCGACGAGTCCTGTCCAGTGTACTCGTAACCTAACGAGCACCCGCATACTATCTCAAGTACGGCGTACTGACGGCTGTGGGATAGACCGTCTCCCACACTGGGATGAGAAGCGCATACGCTAGTCTACTCCGGAGTATCGATGCCCTGTCTCGATAGTCCTGCGACTAGGGACCTGCATAAGGATGTGCTTATAGATTACCCAGCCCCCACGAGTGTGACTGCCATCACAACGCCGGTAATCAAGCAAAGATCATAAGGGCTCCACTAATGTGTATAGGTGATATGCTAAAATAAACACATGTACACATTAAAGCAGAAACAAACCAAGTAGCATACTACTATATTGAGAAAGATTGTCAATACAAAGTGAATATCCCAAGCTTCCATTAAGTAATATACATACTAGTATGATACAGTAATGGCCTCTAGGGAATATACACTAACAATCTCCCACTTGCACTAAGGCCATGTACTGGCGTATCGAAGACCTATCATCTCGATCAGCCGCTCGAACTGAGTCTGGGGTAAGGCCTTTATGAGTGGATCAGCAGTGTTATCTTCCGTAGAAACTCTCCGAACCTCGATCTCCTGGCGACCCACGATCTCCCTGATCAGGTGATACTGCCTCAAGATGTGTCTGGATTTCTGATGGGACCTGGGTTCCTTCGCTAAAGCTATAGCCCCGTTGTTGTCGAAATACAGTGGTATTGGATCAACAATGGACGGAACCACCTGAAGTTCCGTTCAGAACTTCCTTATCCAGACGGCTTCTTTTGCGGCATCCGCAGCAGCGATATATTCCGCTTCCATCGTCGAGTCAGCAACGGTTTCCTATTTGGAACTCTTCCAACACACCGCCCCGCCACTGAGGGTAAAGACATAACCCGACATGGACTTGGAATCATCCTTGTCACTCTGGAAGCTGGAGTCTGCAAAGGCCTCGATCTGGAGGTCTTTTCCGCCATACACCAAGAACATCTCCTTAGTCCTTCTCAGGTACTTGAGAATGTTCTTTACTACTATCCAGTGTTTCTCCCCAGGGTTTGACTGATACCGGCTTACCACACTCAATGCATAAGCTACATCTGGTCTGGTACATAACATCGCATACATTATAGAGCCTACCGCTGAAGCGTAGGGTATAATAGACATACGATCCCTTTCCAAATCAGTCTTGGGAGACATCTCTTTGGAAAGGGTGATCCCGTGACAAGCGGGTAGATTACCGCGCTTGGAATCTTCCATACTGAATCTTTTCAGTATGGTGTCGATGTACCTGGACTGTGAGAGTCCCAGTATCCTCTTGGATCTGTCACGATAGATCCGGATCCCCAGAATGTATGACGCATCACCCAGGTCTTTCATGGAGAACCTGTGTGACAAGAACCCTTTGACAGATTGTAGCATAGGAATGTCATTTCCTATTAAGAGAATGTCATCCACGTATAAAACGAGGAATACTACAGTTCTCGCTACAAATCTACTATAGATGCATGGTTCATCTGGATTTTTGATAAAGCCAAATTCTTTGACCGTTTCATCAAAACAGATGTTCCAACTCCGCGATGCCTGCTTTAGTCCGTAGATGGACTTAAGCAACTTGCACACCTTTCCGCTGCTCCCACTCTGAATGAAACCCTCTGGCTGGTCCATATAAACACACTCCTCTAAATTTCCATTTAGAAAAGCGGTCTTTACGTCCATCTGCCAAATCTCATAATCGTGGAAGGCAGCAATGGCAAGAAGGATCCGAATGGATTTCAGCATAGCTACTGGTGAAAAGGTCTCGTCATAGTCCAAACCAGGTCTTTGACGAAAACCCTTTGCAACCAGTCTAGCTTTATAGGTCTCAACCTGTCCATCTACACCAATCTTCCTTTTGAAGATCCACTTGCATCCTACGGGTTTTACCCCATCTGGAGCAACGTCCAACGTCCATACTTTGTTGGTGTACATGGACTCCATTTCGGTCCGTATTGCATCCAGCCATTTTACAGAGTCAACGCTCTGAATGGCTTGCTGGAAGCTAGTCGGCTTATCATAATCAATGATGCAATCTTCTCTATCCCTGTCTATGAGAAAACCGTAGTATCTCTCGGGCGGATGAGACTGCCTACTACTCCTGCGGAGCGGCGTAGGAATGTCATGATCTTTCGAACCCTCTGGTTCTACTAAGCTTTCAGTAATAGCTCGTGGTTTTGGAATTTCTTCCGGTTCTATTGCGCTCCCACTTATCTGATTTTCCAAAAATTCAGTTTCCAAGAAGTGGGCATGACGAGAAACATAAATCTTTTGTTCCTCTTCGCAATAGAAAAAATATCCCTTGGAGTTCTTTGGATATCCCACAAACTTGCACTGTACTGAGCGTGCCTCGAGCTTGTCCGCATGCTGCTTTTTGATAAAAGCTGGACATCCCCATGTCTTAATGTGATTAAGATAGGGTCTCTTACCACACCACATCTGATATGGTGTAGTAGGCACAGTCTTAGTTGGAACTCAGTTCAAAAGGTATGCAGCTGATTCTAGTGCATATCCCCAGAATGATCGCGGTAACTCAGCGTTACTCATCATGGACCGTACCATATCCAATAGGGTTCGGTTCCGTCTCTCTGATACACCGTTATGTTGCGGAGTGTATGGAGGAGTAAGCTGAGAGAGAATTCCATTCTCTTTTAAGTAGTCCAGGAACTCGGCACTCAAGTATTCACCACCTCGATCCGATCTTAGTGTCTTGATATTTTTGCCGGTTTGTTTTTTACTTCGTTCTTATATTCCTGGAATTTTCCAAAGGCTTCGGATTTATGTTTTATTAAGAAGACATAACCGTACCTTAAAAAGTCATCCGTAAAAGTAATGAAGTAAGAATAACCGCTTCGCGCATGTGTAGACATTGGACCGCACATGTCGCTGTGTACGAGTCCCAAGAGCTCGCTCGCTCTTACTCCGTGTCCAGTGAACGGAGTCTTTGTCATCTTTCCTTTGAGACAGGATTGACAAGTGGCATACGATTGATATTCGAACGGATTCAAATATCCTTCTGTATGTAACTTCATCAACCTTCTCTCATTGATGTGACCCAGTCTACAATGCCATAAGAAAGTCTGATTTATTTCCGGAGACTTTCTTTTGTGTGTATTCTGGACATTGAAAATCTGTGGTTGGTTTAGTACGTTTATACCATTGCTTAATGTACCTGACCCAATCAGAACTTGATTAAGGTGAATGTTTACAACATTACTTACAAACGCAAATTCATAACCTTCTTTAGAAATCAAAGATACAGAAATGATATTACAAGTTGCGTTGGGTACAAAAAAGCAATTACGTAAAACCAAAACATGTCCATCTGACATTCCCAGGTGATAGTCCCCCACGGCCTTAGCATCCATGCTAGCTCCGTTTGCAACTTTGAGGGCCATGTCACCTGCCTTCAAAACCCTACGGTTTCTCAACGCCTGCAAAGAATTACAGATATGAGATCCTGATCCGGTATCCAATACCCAGGAAGTAGAGTTTATTGATAGACAGTTTTCAATAACATACACACCTGAAGCTGAAGCCGCAACTTGCTTCAGATCCTGTGTTCTGGCTTTCCAAGCCCTGCAATCTTTCTTCCAGTGTCCACTCTTGTGACAGTAAAAGCATTCTTCCTTATCCACAAGCTTCCCCGCTACCTTTGTTGCTTTTGCTTTTCCCTTCGTATCCACCTTACTAACACCGTCCCTTGGTTTGGTGGGGGTTTTCTTCTTCTTTCCCTTGGCTTTCGCCTTGGACCTAAAAGAGGAAGATTTTCCTACAAACAAAGTGGATGTTTCCCTACCTTTCTGTAGGGTGCCCTCTGCACTCCTCAGCATGTTTAGGAGCTCTGAAAGTTCAACTTCCTTTTCTTGCAAGTTGAAATTCAGGATGAACTAGGCGTAAGTGGAAGGAAGGGACTGAAGAATCAAGTCCGTATAGAGCTCATTCTCCAACGTGGTCCCAAGGTCCGCGAGCTCCTCTATGAAGCCAATCATCTTAAGCACGTGTTCCGCTACCGATGATCCGACGACCAACTTTGCCGAAAACAGCTTTTTCGACACTCCGTATCTGGTGATACGAGATTGCTCTCCATACAGTTCTTTTGTATGGAGAAATATGGATTCGAGGTCCATATTCTCGTGCCTCCTCTGATGTTCGTTGTCCATAGAAGCAAGCACGAGGCACTTGGCCTTCGCGCAATCGATCTCCCAAGTCTTACGGATTTCCTTATCCGCGACGCTGGAGGTGGGACCTGGGACAGGGGGAGCTTTGGTGGTAAGGAGATACCCCAACTTGTCATAAGTGATTGCCATTTTGACATTCCTGAACCAATCTTTGTAGTTTGGCCCTGTCAGTATGTTTTTATCTAGTAATAACTTAAGTCCGGTCAAGATGATTGGTCGCTGTAATTAGGAGAGAGAGAAGAAACACTTTAGCATGATGCTCTTGCAAGTTTAGAGTGGTTTTTAATTTGTCTAAACAGGATGGCTCCTACTGTCTCTCGAATCCCTCCTCAAACCAAAAAGGAAGAATTAGTCAGGATCAATCTCACCGTACAATACTTGCTTAACCTTTCGGCCAGGCCGGTGTCGGTACTTCGAGGGAGGTTTTCCAACGCTTTTGCGAAGTTCCTTAATTAAATAACCTCTTTTGCCTGGGGGCGTATCCCCGCTAACACCTTTCTAAACACCTACTTGGTTTATAGCATTGATCGTTAAGTGAGAAATTTCCCGAGGAGTAGCATATACTCACAGTAGGATCGGGATCCAAATATCATTGCGTGACAAAACTGAAGGAATCCTACCAGAATCATCACACTCCAAATGGTATGCAGCGCTAGCAAGTTTCAGTTCTTTTGAAACTCCCGATGTGGATTTTTTTGCCCCATGCTCTTATGACCTTGACTTTGGCCAACAAATCATAAGTCACATGTCAAGTTCTACCCGTCATTCTCTAGGTTAATTTGAGCCCACCCGCACATACCCTTGACTTTGGCCAACAAGGTAGAACGACTGCCCCAAACCAACACATCTATCTATGCTGCACATGAATACCCAATAGCTACCAATCACTATGCCTTGACTTTGGCCAAAAAACATAGCTTGAATTCTATTGACCATCCATGTGAAACGACGGAGGGCTACGAATGGTTTTGGCGAAACCGTGAACGTAGTGAACTTGATATAATCGATGGAATGAGATAGCTTTTAAAAGAAGTGGCTTAAGCTCCGCGTTTAAAAGTTATTTTGAAAAGAAACCGAGTGGTTTTGAAAGTGTTCCAACGACTTTTACTTGGTTTATTTTTCTTGCATTAATTCCAATGCGTCCCATCATTTAATCCTACCATTGCAGAAAACAACCAAAATATGACGTACGCTTATGCCATCCGCATTCGCCATGGGGCCCCGTCATTACCCATTAGGTTACTTAACTAACGACAGAGCGGGGACTGGACTAGCGCGGATGCAAAATATAAGCAACGCCTAAATAATATCATATATAGATATATTGCAATGATAGCCATTTCAGATCACAGATGAACACATTGGATATACTAGGAATCCGCAATTCGTACGAGCCTGTAATGAAAAGAGGATTACACGGTCGCGATGAATAGCCAATACCCCACCCTAGACCCCTACGGGTGCGGCAAAACTACCCGCCAAATATCTGAAGTGGAGCAACCTTCCTCAACGACGTGAGTAGGCCACTCGGCACTTCGGGATACCCGGTAGTTTGTGCACCCCACCTTGGGTCTATCCTAGGAGCAAAAACAGTAAAAAGAAATTATACAATGACGGCTACAACCCCGACCCGGTTGTGCGGCCAAAAATAATATTACATCAATTTACATATTACATGAATTGAATGATAAAAGAAAACTCTCATCTCACAACCCCCCGGCTATTCATCCGCGACAATCCAATGAATTCATATACACATACCATCAACATTACAGATCACAGATATGTATAACCCCCACTAATCGACGTATAGCGATTAGCGGACGTTCAATACATATAACACATCACAGATATATACCCGTCAGCTTAAGTCTTTAGAAGTTCGATCAAAATACGGATTTTTAGGCCCCAAACACAAATTTTTCTTTCTGGAAAATCTGGGCAGAAAAAACATATTTTAAAAATCCCAAAACAAACCCAGAAACACACTGCAGCAAAAATGTGTCACGGCCGCGGATCCGCGATGGGAGCAAGCTCCTGCCGCCATTCCGCGGCGCGTTGATGGGCTCTCTGGATCATTTTTCTACAGTGAGATGTAAAAACCTTGAGTCGAATTTTAAGCCAAGATTTATTAATTTTTGAACAGAGGAAAAATTCGACAGAAAGTATGCTTTTCGGGTTCGTTTCGCGACTTTTTCTCCGATCGAACTTCTACTTACTTCGCTAACATGTTAGATAGTGTTTAATCTGGGCTCTGATACCACTGTAAGTCCATGCTACCCTTCCCCGGTACTTACGGGGTTGCGGAAGTGGTGAAAAATGATCTTCAAGAGGGTGGTAACTTGGACTACAAATACAGATCTTTGTTAAACAACTAACTAACAACCTAACTAGAGTTTTACCAACTCGGTTAGGGGGCTATTCCATTCTTGAACTCCTTCGTCTTCAACTCTTCCCGGTGTACGGATCGGCCTCACCTCGTCGTCTCCTTGCGCCGAAGATGGATCCACCTGAAAGCTTCTACCTTTGGCTTCTTCTTCGAACTTGAAGAAACTAGAACACTAGGTTTGCTAAACCTTGTGAACTAGGATGAGTAGAGAAGTGATTTGGGTTTTCTTTTATCTCTAAGGCAATGTTTCTCAACTCATGAGAGGGTGTTGCCTTGAACTAGAGAGAGAGCTAGAGGAAGAGCAAGAGGGAGAGCTCAAGCAAGAGAGAGAAATGAAAATGAGAGAATCAGAGAGTGTTTTGCCATCCAAGCTCTCATAATCCAAAACCATGATTACTCATAATAGTAATTGAGTATTATGTGTTAGTTCAAGTCAAATTGGCCATATCATTTCATGCACTCATTTTGCAAAAACAAACAAGCAAGCAAAAGTTTTTTCCATAAAATGATAGCCATTGCAATGATGATGGTCAACTAGTCCAACCTAGTCAACCGGTCAACAAAGTCAACAAGTCAACAAAGTCAACCCCTCATCTCAACCATGACACAATAATACTTAATTAATATTATCATTAATCATATTTCTTATTCTCATTAGGGTTTAGTCAAAAGTCAATAGTCAACAGTCAACAACCCCAATGAGAATCCTCTGCCTCTGTCTCTCTGTCAACTGTGCATACACACCCGCATCCGCGTTCCGAGGAACACGAATACAAACGAGATAAAACCAATCCCAAAGCGTACACTAGGATCTGGCTTAAACCAAAGCCCGCTAGTGTTAACTGTCCGGACACTGTACGTGCACAAGTGCACGGATATGACCGAACCCTGTCGCAAAACCATGCGACCTCTACTGTTTTGCCTAAAGGCGAATAGCTTTCTGTGTGGGACTCTAAAGACTCGACACTACGCTGGCAGTGGGTTTAACCATAGACCGCAAGCGGCACTAGCTGTGCGTAACGGTCCCCAGGTAGATGCCGACAAGAAGACTGACGAGGTGAAACCCATCTGAACTCCTACTGAGTCTGAATGTGACAATCTCTATACAGTCCGGTCTATTCGTCCGATACATCGCATGGCGGGCTTAGGGGTGGTAAACGTCAGTCCCCTAATAAGGGTACAAGTCGTGTCGGAGTGAAGCCCAGAACACCCTGAGATAACACTGGAAACCTACCAGTATATCTCGCTTGCCCTGGCCAGGGACTACTCGTGTAATGGCTCTCCTAAACACAGCGCGATGTCAACCCCCAATACCGGGAGAGACGAATCCTGTCTAACCGTCACTGCCTCCAAGTGCTTCGGGACTGCACCCAAAAACTACCTGTTTGCACGACTCCTTTGAACCGTGGTAGGGTAGTAATCAAAGTACAGTAGGAACACACTCGAGGCGAAGTGACAGTGTCAAGTCAGCGGACTAATCTGTACTCATGTCACCTGGGAACTGATAACTGACGATAGGTATAGTACCAACCAACAGTTCCCGATGAGTCCTGTCCAGTGTACTCGTAACCTAACGAGCACCCTCATACTATCTTAAGTACGACGTACTGACGGCTGTGGGACAGACCGTCTCCCACACTGGGATGAAAAGCGCATACGCTAGTCTACTCCGGAGTATCGATGCCCTGTCTCGATAGTCCTGCGACTAGGGACCTGCATAGGGTTGTGCTTATAGATTACCCAGCCCCCACGAGTGTGACTGCCATCACAACGCTGGTAATCAAGCAAAGATCCTAAGGGCTCCACTAATGTGTATAGGTGATATGCTAAAATAAACACATGTACACATTAAAGCAGAAACAAACCAAGTAGCATACTACTATATTGAGCAAGATTGTCAATACAAGGTGAATATCCCAAGCTTCCATTAAGTAATATACATACTAGTATGATACAGTAATGGCCTCTAGGGCATATACACTAACAAAAAGAGTATACGATGAGATATGGTGACTTAGTTTGATATGTCGTTGCGGATGCGAAGCGATATGAGATAATTGATACCTTTGTCGGTCCCCTGATATGAGATTGATACGGATGTGACCTGAGATATAGGTATATATATATAATTATGTGAATGATGAGTGAGATGTCGTACGAGACTTTAGACCCGTACCCTCATTGTTGTATAGGTCGATAGAATCCCTATTCTGTTTGTTGTCGCCGCACGCGATACTTTACCGGATGATTGATCCATACCCTTGACTAGAGGATGTCGTACGAGATTATACCGTACGTGATGTGGTGAGGCTGGATGCCGATTGATATATTCACCGACTCGGAGATGTTATAGATATCTAATCCCTGTCTACACTGCTTAGTTTAGCCTTTACGTAGATATTAGATTAGATACGTATACCCTATAACATTTTGCGTACGATGGAGTTTATGGTTCGTTTATGATATTCTCATTGCATTACATATATCTGAGCTAGTACACCTACAAAATTATCGATGATGCGTATGTTACACTTACACAGATTGCTGGCTCACACACTTTCATCATCGATAATTGCTATGTCACTTACACAGTAGAATTGCTACATCATGCTATGATATATATTGCTATGCTCACATCATTATGCTATGTTGCATGATATACTTGCTATGTTCACATCACTATACCATATCGCATGATATACTTGATATGCTCACATTTCTGTTCTATGTTTGCATACATCATGCTTTATGATTATACGCATTAATATGTTGTTTTCATGAGATTCTGGATTTGAGAACCGTGGTTATATTTCAAAGGAAATTATGTATTGTTTTAAAAACCAGGTTTCTCTTGATATGATATTTCGAGACGTCCACCATGTGTTTTCTCGGTTATGAGTTATGTGATACCCGGTTCGAGGAGCTGGATGAGGCCGTTTGCGGGTACATGGTGGACCCGGTATGGTACCCGGGGCAAGAAAAGTATGTTGTGCAGTAGACGATGAGCCTGGCAGAGGGACTACTACCTACCGGTGATAGTATTGGGCTCGGCGGTTATCCGGAGGATACCGACCGGAGTCGTGAGATGATATGGGCCGATCCGGACTGACGGATCCCGAGATATGAGGATTTACGTGTCGATGTTGGACACGGGTTTCATGATGTTTCGAGTGTCGATGTTGGATACTCAGGTTCCATGATTTTGATGTGTCGTTGATGGACACATGTTGATTGATATCCTCATATTTATATGCATATGCTTTCATGATGTTTCGAGTGTCGATGTTGGACACTCAGGTTCCATGATGTTGTTGTGTCATTGATGGACACGTAGATGTTATCCACATGTATACATGCATTAATTATTGTTGGCATATATGCAGATACGGTTACCCTAGATATCATACTATCACCTTTATGATATAGTTGACCTAGGAGTCATGGTTTTATTCGATTTCTTTTCTACTCACGAGTTGTCAACGCACCCCCGTTGTGCCATAGTTCTTTCAGGTTGACTGCATGGATCGGTAGCGGTATCGCTGGCACACGCTTGCTTTGGTGGGTGGGACATACTGGATCGTGCCCACTCTTGTATTATTATTCCTGTTGTATCTAGTTAACTCCATCAATCAGAAACTAGTATTTGTATAAGTATTAAGACTTAGCAAGACTTGTGGTTGCGAGACTTAGAGCGATGGGTTATATGTCGCTTGGTGGGTTGATATCTTGCTTTATTCATTATCCTTTGTGTTGATCTTCGCCGTTGGGCGTCGTATACTTATAATTCTGACTTGCGTAGTTGTGATTCCGCCGATTGGCGAAGAGCTAGCTACCGCTTGGTATGCCTTTTATATTAACACGTATATGTGGTTTTGGATCAAAATATACAAGGGAGGTGCTGCCCAAATTTTTAAAAAGGCGAAACATGTTTTCCAACTAGTAAAAATCCACTTGCATTTTCATGTTCCATTATCTATGCATTTAAGAAAACATTTGATTTCATCATACCTTTATTTCAAAATTTCACCTCTTTTATTTTCTTTAAAAGGTTTAGATTTCTGGGCTTTGGCTTACTTAATTTACGTTACGCCTTTAGACATTGCGTGATTTGAGTACCGGTCACGAATTAAATTTTCGGGTCGTGACAGTTGGACTCCATGTAGTGCTCCTAGGATTTGAACAGGCTTGGTGAAGATCCCCTCCATCATAGATGATCCACTTTGAAGGCTCCAAGTTTATGGCTCCAAAACTTCTAACTTGAAGTTTAACTTAGATCATAATTTTGCTAGAATTATGAACTAAGGATGTAGTTTCCTTGCCACTAATTATTTTCTCTTTTGAATTTTCTTTTTCATTTCTCTTTTAGTATTTTAAAGAGGAGAAAAGAGAAGAGGACGAGCGTGAAGAAGAAGAAGAAATATAAACATATTAGTTAACCATTTAGAAAAATGGTTGCTAATATATTTCATTCTCTACAAAATCCTAGCCCTTGAATCTTATCAACCATCCAAGTGTCCACCATTTTCTCTTTCCTCCACTTGTCAATGCCATGTGAGTGCAAATGCATGTGCTCACCCTTGGCACAACTTAAGAAAAATGAAACCAAACAAAAAAAGAAATAATATAAATAATTTTATGTATATATATGTGACATAATGGTAGCATAATGTTAACATATCTTTATACATATAATTAAATATATGTCTTGTGCATCAAATGCAATATGTGGAAAAATAAATAAAGTGACATAATACTAGTAATTACATGTATCCAATATATGTAACATCTATTAAATCGACACTAAATTTAATATCTGTCTTCTAAAAAGACCGGCTAGTATTACAATGTCCGATTGCCATCAGCGTATAAAATACATTAGTTTCAATCGGACCCTCGCGCGTACGACTATACCGCAACCACATCATTTCTCCAAAGCGGAAAACCCGCTATGTGGGACTCTAAAGACTCGTCAGTATACTGGAAGTGAGTTTAATCACAAGCACGTCAGCGGAACTAGCTGTACGTAACGGCTACCGAGGTATTGAGAGAAAGGAAGATCGATGAGCAAGCCCGACCACACCCTTACAGAGTCTATAAGTGACATATACCATACAGTCTAGTTCATTCTTATGAGAGTATCACATATCGGGTCTAGGGGATGGTTAAAGTCAGACCCCTAATAATGCGATACATCGTGTCAGTATCTATCCCAATTCCATCCAAGAAGCTACTGACCTGACAGTCAGTAAATCTCATCTGCCATAGCCATGGGCTTATGGTATTGGTCATCGAACACTGTGTGATATCGACTCCCTATAATGAGATAGACGAATCCTTTCTATCACCCACTACCTCTAAGTGTTTCGAGACTTCACCCAAAAACTATTTGTTTGCACAATTCAGTAGAGCCATGGTAGTGTATAAATCAAAGTGCAGTGAGAACACACTTGAGACAAATGATGATGTCAGGTCAGCGGACTACCTGCACTAATACTAGAGAACTGCTATCTGACGTTAGGTATAATACCAACTAACATTTTCTCGGCGAGTCTGTACAGTGTAACTCATAACCCAATGAGCACATGTATACAATCTTTGGTGACTGACTAACACCAATGGCTTTGAGACCGGCCATCGCCCCTTGTCAGGGTCAAGAAACGTAAACACTAGTCTACTCTGGAATATTGATGCTTAGTCTCAATATTCCCACGACTTGGGATATTTAAGGATGTCCTTATAGACTACCCAATCCCCATAAGTCTGATCGCCGTCAGAACGTTGGTAGTGAGGCAAGAATCCTATGGGCTCCATCAACATGAAATAGCAATACGCAATACCACATTATACATATACATGATGATAAAGACAAAACCAGATATCATACTATCATCTCGAGTAAGACTGTTCTATCTATACAGGTCCTCCCTTAATTATCATAATCGTCTGCTTGCAATTACAATAATTGTCTTAAGTGCACTATATCCAATAGTATGTTCACAACCTTGTATGTTTAGCTTAATAGTTTAGTGTTTGGAACTGATTCTAGGTTGCGATTTCCTCGTGCTCACATAAAATATTTGTTCGCGTTTTCTGCTTCCTCCGTGCATTAGCCGCAAGCGTAGGGGAACCCTAACATGGTATCAGAGCCATCCAAACACTAGAACTAGTTGCAGACAATGTAATAATTTCGATGCTGAAAGTTTTGTTGGATCGAGTTTCGAATTCTAAGTTTCTGTCCATTTTTGAAAACCTACCTGAAATTTTTTTAAAGTATGCCAGTGGACTTGTTTTGATGCATTAAAACATGGTACAAAATCCAAGGAACTAATACATTTTTGGGGCCGACGAAAGATTCAATTTGGCCGACATTTGAGGCCCAAAGTTTTCCTTAGATCCCTGGGTTTTGGTGGTTGCTTGGAATTGATGAAACTTGATTTTTGGTATCATTCTTTTTGCCCATATTTCATGTAGTGTTATCTTTGCTTTCGGGGTAATTCAGAAAACTTTCGGACGAAATTTTAGCATCGTGTATGATCCATAGTTTGTTATATGTGTTGGTTAATGGCATCTAATTGCTATACGTTCGATTAGACGGGGTTGCACATATTGTGTTGTTGCCTATGTTATAATATATATATATATATATATATATATATATATATATATATATATATATATGGTTTAGCCAGACTGTCGTGATGCATAGCCCCTCGTATGATGTTGTTTGTATAGTGATGTTATATTTGTATATTCATTTATTTAGGACGAGCGGTTGGATTGTGTCCGTCGTTGACTTGATTTATATTCTTTTTGGGATACGTCCGGGTTGAGGTCGTTGTCACCATTGTTTATATTTCATTCCATGTACTAGGATGAACCCAGGAGAAGTGCTCGAATAGCCGGGTTCTATAATGCGGTAGGTGGCCATCTCATGGAGTTGAGACCGGGCCGCCTCGATAATTGGCGGGTTGCTCGCCGCATTTGTAGGGGTTCTAAGATAGACCCGCGGAGGGGTGCTCAAGTTACCGGATTCTAGAAAGCTCCAGGTGGCCCACTCATGATATTGAGGTCTGCCTCGTTTCTAGGATTGGCGGATATCTTTCCGTGCTCGTAGGGGATTTGGTTCGATGTTGTACGGGCTATCCACGTCATGTTTCATTTGCGGCTCAAATGAAACGCATGGTTCCTAGTTTATCCATTATTCCATATTGTTTGCCGCATGCCTGTGATGCTATTACATACTTGTGATGATGATATATATATATTATATAGATTGGATGCTTCTATATGTTTTACATCCGTGCTAGCCCTGCCTCCGCCCTGCCGTAAGTTAAGTAACCTTACAGTGAAAACCCGAGACCCTGTGGTGAATGTAGATGGCATATAAAATCATGCTATTTTGGTTGTTTTTGTTGTGGCTAGAAACTTAAATGATGGGATCACATTATATGTTTAATGCAAGGAAAATAATCCTAAATGATGTTGTTAGAACCAAATTTTCGAAAACTATAGTTATATTCTTTTTCTTTGCATAGTGGTATTCGGTTAGGAATATCCTGCACCTCATTCGATGAGGAAAGAGTCTTGATCCCTTCACAGGGAGTTCACTCTTAAGCAATAGTTTATGTTACTATAACCACTTGGTTTTCTTCAAAACCACACGTTTTAAAAGCGGAGCCTAAACCACATCTTTTCAAAGCCACTCGAGTTCCTTCAATGATACCAAGTTTATTACGTTAAAGGTTTTTCGCCAAAAACCAGTCGTAGCCCTCCGTCATTTCAGATAGATAGCACATAGTATTTGTGCTATGTTTGTTGGCATGTGTCAAGACATAGTGTGCAGTAGCTGAATGATGTTTATTTGTTACATAGTGATGCGATTGATCGGGACAGTCGTACAACTTTGTTGGTATGCCCCAAGGGTTTGTGCTGGTGGGTTTGAGTTAATCAAGATAATGACGAGTATAACTTGACTACTGGCCTTTGATTTGTTGGCATGAGTCAAGGTCATAGGTCATTAAGGATAAAGCAACATATCAGGAGTTTCAAACATAAGGGAAACTTTCCAAGTATACGCATACCTTATGGAGTGTGGTAAGGTCGGCTTCCGTCAAAGTTATCACACGATGATACTTAGGTCTCGATTCTCCCTAATGAGTAGGTATTACTCCTATGGAAATTTTTACTTCACAATTAGCTAACTTATTAGGGATCTAGAAAGTGTTAATGAGGTTATGCCTTTGCTGAAACGAGATTATGAAATTGGGTCCATGTGAAAGCACGGGAGACCTCCCCCGAAGTACCAACACCGACCTGGCTGAACGGTTAGCAAACATGTAAGATGTAAATGATCCCGACTAGTTCTTTTTTTAGGGTTTGAAGGAGAATTCGAGGATACAGTAGGAGTCATCCTGATTAGATAAAGTGATCAACTAATCTAATCTTGATAGAGTGCACGCTGAGTATTTCTTTTCTCTCTTTTTGGTTTGCGACCATGACCAAATTTAAACTAAAACTCATAAATCAAGTCGACCGAGTTTTTTTACCATCTGGTTTTGGATTGTCACGATTCACGACAAAGTCGCATATATCTTTGCTACTCATATTTTCTCTTTGGCTTCTTCAGAACACGTCGTATCACTACGATGATCCATGTTGAATGGAAAGGCCACCGTATAGTTACATAGGAACTCGAAGAAATTTATTTCAGTCCGAGAATGGTCACTGGTTCTGGATAAATTGGATTGTATAATTATGTTGTCGCTCTTCCTTTACCTTCTCTCAAGTTGAGAGCTTCTTATATTAGGTGAGTACACCTGTTACGCTTATTGGATAGTCCTCTTCCAAATCTTAGGCTGGTACTGAAAGGTAGGGAAGGAAGAAAACCAACTAGCTTAAGTCAGTGTACAGAAGGTAAGATGTAGAGACATATAAAGGGTTTGAAGTGAGGGAAAAGGAAATTGCAACTAATGTCATGAATCTGGAAATTGGAAAAGGCATTACTAGGAATACCCGGCCACCCTCTTGAAACATTCTTATATTTATGTTTTTATGTATACTTGTAATTGAAAACCGTTTTCCCAATTAATTCTGACTCCAAGATATGTATATACCAGATTAGAGTCTTACATCTATAGGGCGTTACAGGTGCTGAGAAGGAGTAGAATATTAGGAAATGAATGATTTGATCTTCAATATTGAAATTCATGGCAATTGGTGATATTGGATTAAATTACCTGATTTTTCCTTATGGCAAATATTTGATTTTGAATAACCGTTGTTATGCACAAACTTTTAAAATGAAATATCTATATCTTTATTTTATAAAGTTGGATATAATTTTTGAAAATTGTGTTTTTAAAATTTACCTTTATCAGTTGAGGATAAGGTAAGGTGTATTGGATAACGGTATAGACATTCTTAACTAAAATACGGTTATCAACTTACAAACGCACAGAATTTGAGTTAGTATACTCTTGGAACATATACAACATAATGTTTGTTTTCCTGTGTTCTTCAGTACAAGGGGTTGGTACTCTTATTCCATTCATGTTACCTATGAGTTCTTTTAGTTTAGACATGCATTCATTGAAATGTAAGGTCCAAAGATCTTGAGAAGTTTATAGGTATAAGAATAAAGTAGAGAACCATACATTGGAAGTATCAAGATTCTTTGAGGTGATCGAAGATGTAGATATTTATTCTAGGTATTCCATCATAGTAATATTAAGAACTTGCTTCTCTCATAGGTTACTCATCCGTGGGTGCACTCCTTGATGAGTAATGTTGTATGGCCCTTTTCCATTAGGTGATGTGCACTGGAAATAGATGCATAGCATTTGAATATGATTCCATCTAAACTAGTATCTCAGCTTCCATATGGACATATAATGGTAGCATATCTTGAGGATGTTAAGATATGGAATTATCCGATTCCTATTTAAAAGTAGAATTCGGACTACTCAAGGCACGTTTCAGTAATGACAGTTTGTGAGTTATTCCAAGCTTTTAGCAAGGGTTTAACTTCTACTTTTTTCAAGATCAATAGTGATATTGTTCTTGACTCACTACTTTTTTATAAAAGAATCTTTTTGCAAAAGAAATTAGTGGAAGTATGTGTTAGTGTTTATGCCCTAGAAGGCCATTACTGTATCATACTAGTTTGTATATTACTTAATGGAAGCTTGGGATATTCATATGTATATAACAGTCTTGCTAAACATGGTAGTATGCTACTTGGTTTTTTCTATCTTAATATGTGAGTATACGTATTGATAGAGCTCTTAGGATCTTGCTTGACTACCAGCGTTGTGATGGCAGTCACACTAGTGGGGGCTGGGTAGTCTACAAGCACATCCTTATTCTGGTCCCTAGTCGTTGGATTATCGAGACAGGGCATCGATACTCCGGAGTAGACTAGTATGTACGCTTCTCATCCCAGTTGGGGAGATGGTCTGTCCCACAGCCGTCAGTACGTTGTACTGGAGATAGTATACAGGTGCTCGTTAGGTTACGGGTACACCGGACAGGACTCACAGGGAACTGTTGGTTGGTTTTATACCAGTCGTCAGTGAACAGTTCCCAGGTGACATGAGTACAGCATAGTCCGCAGACTTGACACTGCTACTTCGCCTCGAGTGTGTCCCACTGTTCTTAGATTGCTACCCTACCACGGCTCAAAGGAGTCGTGCAAACAGGTAGCAGTTGGGTGCAGTCCTGAGCACTTGGAAGCAGTGGCGGTTAGACAGGATTCGTCCCTCCCGGTATTGGGAGTTGATATCGCGCTGTGTCAGAGAGCCATTACGCAAAGTCCCTGGCCAGGGCAAGCGAGATTTGCTGGTAGGTTCCAGTAGTTTCTCAAGGTGTAATGGGCTTCCCTCCGACACGACTTATACCGCTATTAGGGGAATGACGCTTGCCGCCCCCTAGGCCCGATATGCGATAGTCTTGGACGAACGGACCGGACTGTATGGAGATTGTCACATCAGACTCAGTAGGAGTTCAGATGGGTTTCCTCATCGGCCTTCTTATCGACAACTACCTGGGGACCGTTACGTACAGCTAGTGCCGCTTGCGGTCTGTGGTTAAACCCACTGCCAGCGTAGTAGTCGAGTCTCTAGAGTCCCACACAGAGAGTTTCCTATTCCAGGCGAAACGATATAGAGGTCGTATGGTTTTACGACAAGGGTTCGGACGCATACGTGCGTTTACGCGTGTACGACTTTTGGACAGTTTTTACCAGTCGGCTTTGGTTTAAGCCAGTTACTGGTATCCGGTTATTGGATTTTTACAGTCTAAAGTTTTTCCGTATTTTTGCGGATCGGAGGGGCGTTCTCGTAATTGTGCGAGAAGCTTCTAGAAGATGGTGACTAAGGAGGTTTAGGTGTCATATACTTTGAATGGGTTATATGAGTCATGAGGGTGATTCATTCATCTCATTAATGCATATTAAATGCTTAATGACTCATGCTAATGAATCACCACTTGATATTTGTGAAGCATGATTATTCATCACTCTTTATTCTTTTCTTCATAAAAGAAAATGCTTCATATCTATTATGATACTCATAAGCTTTATTCAACTATCATCTACACATTCTCTCTCCTCAAGCTCTCTCTCTTCAAACCCTAATCCTCACCTCTCATGTGTTGAGAACTAGGATTAGCTAGACTAAACAATCCATAACCCTCACTCTATCTCATCTATCTTCTTTGATTAGCAATCCAAGAAGGTTAGTTGCCTCAAGTTTAGAGGCTAAGCTTGGAGTTTTGCTCTCGGGTGGATCGTCTACTGCTACAAAGAGAAGGCCGAGAAGGACGAGGAGATCGTAAAGACGAAGGACTTGGTTCGATAGGTATAATCCCTAAGCATAGTAGTTTAGAACAACTATATGTTTGGTTAGTTATCGTTTAGCTTCGATTCAAGCGGTTAGTCGATGTTTATTCACTAAACAAGTTCGTTTTTGAAAATTCCGCCTCCCCACAAGTATTGGGGTGTTCTACATCGACATACAGTGGTATCAGAGCCTCGCTAAACAATAAATAACTTACTTGCAAATTTGTATGAGTTTCGAACGAAAAAAACGAAACCGGAAAACCCTAAAATATCAAGTTTCTGTCGTTTTTAAAATGAAGTCCAAAAATTTTTCAGGGTCATTCAGAAAGCTTGAAAAGACAGTAGAAGAACACCCAAGAAAATTGGGCCCCTGAATCGCCTAAAGCGCCGCGGAACCGCGGCCTGGTCCAACTGACCCGCCGCGTTTCCGCCGCCGAGTTGGCGATTCAGGAACCCAATTTTCTTGTGTTGCTTCTGTGTGATATTTAGGATTTTCTGGAATATTTAATTTTTGCTCAGGTTTCAGATTTGCAGAGCAGTATTGGAGCAAAATTAAAAGAGTTTAATCGATCGAAATTATACAGTATTTGCTTGTTGGATTATATCTGTGATTGTTTAATGTGTTCGTAAACCTCCCCTAACTGCTAGTATGTCAGTTGGCAGGGGGTTGCACATTTCTGAAATGGATTTTATCTGTTTGTGCATATGAACTCTTTTGGACTGTTGTGGTGTATAGCCAGGGTTATGTGATGGGTTATCATTTAATTCATTTGATGTAAATGTAATTTGTTGTAATATTATTTTGCGGGGCACATCCAGGTTGCGGTTGTAGCCACCGTTGTATTATTTCATTTTACTGATTTTGCTCCTAGGACAGATCCAAGGTGGGGTACACAAACTGCCGGGCGGGTAGTTTGCCGTACCCATAGGGATCTTGGGTGGGGTAATGGCTATTCATCACAACTGTGTAATCTGTCTTTTCTTGCAGGCTCAAAAGAAATACAGATTGCTTGCAAATCCAATAAAGTTTATCTGTGTTCTGGAATGTATATCATTGCGTCAGACGAATGTAAAATATCTATATATATGATAGCTATTTTAGACGTCACTTATGTTTTATACCCGCGCTAGCCCAGTCCCTGCTCTGTCGTTAGTTAAGTAACCTAACGGGTGATGACGGCACCCAGTGGCGAATGCAGATGGCATAAGAGGACGTCATATTTTCGTTGTTTTCTGCAATGATAGGTTAATGATGGGACGCATTATCTATAATGCAAAGAAAATAAACCAAGTTTAAATCGTTGGAACAATTTAAAAGAAACCACTCGGTTATTTTAAAACAGATATTTTAAATGCGGAGCTTTAACCACTCCTTTTAAAAGCTATCAGGTTCCTTCGGTTATATCAAGTTCACTACGTTCACGGTTTCGCCAAAACCATTCGTAGCCCTCCGTCATTTCTTATGAATGGTCAGTAGTATTCAAGCTATGTTTGTTTGGCCCTTAGTCAAGACATAGTGATTGGTAGCTGCTGGGGTATTCATTTGTTGCATAGATAGATGAGTTGGTTTGGGACACTCGTATTACTTTGTTTGGCCCTTAGTCAAGAGTATACGGATGGGTTCAAATCAACAGGATAATGATGGGCAGAACTTGACATGTGACTCATGATTTGTTGGCCCTTAGTCAAGATCATAAGAACATGGGGCAAAAATCAATATCGGGAATTTCTAAAGAAACTGAAATTTGCGAAGAGATGCATACCATTTTGAGTTTGATGAATGTTGGTAGCATTCCTACAGCATTATCAGACGATGATATTTGGATCCCGATCCTACTGTGAGTATATGCTACTTATCAGGATATTCGTCACTTAACGATCAATGCTATAAACCTAGTAGGTGTTCAGAAAAGTGTCAGCGGGGTTACGCCCCCAGAGAAAAGAGGTTATTTAATTAAGGAACTTCGCGAAAGCGTTGGAAAACCTCCCTCGAAGTACCAACACCAGCCTGGCTGAACGGTTAAGCAAGTATTGTACGGTGAGAATAGTCCTGGCTAATTCTTCTTTTATGGTTTGAGGAAGGATTCGAGAAACAGTGGGAGCCATCCAGTTTAGATAAACTAAAAACCACTCTAAACTTGCAAGAGCATCATGCTAAAGAGTTTTCTTCTCTCTCTCCTAATTGCAGCGACCCTGAAAATGACTGGACTTAAGTTACTTTTAGAGAAAAATATACTGACAGGGCCAAACTATAAAGATTGGCTGCGGAATGTCAAAATGGCTTTGACCTATGACAAATTGGGGCACGTCCTCACCGCTACGGCACCTGCTGTCCCTGGTCCCAAATCCAGTAATGCGGATAAGGAAATCCGCAAAACCTGGGATTCAAATTGCGTGAAAGCCAAGTGCATCGTGCTTGCCTCGATGAACAATGAACATCAGAGGAGGCACGAGGATATGGACCTTGATGGCATATTTCTCCATACAAAGGAACTTTATGGAGAGCAATCTCGTATAGCAAGATACGAGACCTCAAAGAACTTGTTTCGAGCGAGGTTGGCTGTCGGGTCATCGGTAGGAGAACATGTCCTAAAGATGATCGGCTATATAGAAGAGCTCGCAGACCTTGGGACGACTTTGGATAATGAGCTCTATACAGACCTTATTCTCCAGTCCCTTCCTCACACCTACGCCCAGTTTATCCTGAACTTCAACATTCAAAGGAAAGAAGTTGAACTTCCGGAACTCCTGAACATGTTAAGGAGTGCAGAGGGCACCTTGAAAAATACAAGGGAAACACCCGCTATGTTTGTTGGCGGTTCATCTTCTTCCGGGTCCAAGGCAAAGGCCAAAGGAAGGAAGAAGAAGGCCGCACCCAGACCTAGAGGAGGTGTTAGTAAGGTGGGAGGGAAGGGAAAGAAAAAGTTTGCAGCACCGGTAGTTGTCCAGGATGAGTGCTTCCATTGTCACAGGAAAGGGCACTGGAAGAAGGATTGCAAGGCGTGGAACGCCAAGAACCAGGAACCGAAGCAAGCTGTGGCTTCGACTTCAGGTGTGTTTGTAATTGAGAATTGTCTGTCAATCAACTCTACTTCCTGGGTATTGGATACCGGATCAGGATCTCATATTTGCAATTCATTGCAGGCACTGAGAAACCGTAGAGTGCTGAAGGAAGGTGATATGACCCTAAAGGTTGCTAACGGAGCTAACGTAGGAGCTGCGTCCGTCGGGGATTATCACCTAGGATTGATGAGTGGACACATTTTGGTTTTACATAACTGTTATTTTGTACCAAGCTTAACGTGTAATATCATATCAGTTTCCTTGTTATCAAATAAAGGTTATGATTTCACGTTTGTAAGAGATGTTGTCAACATCCACCTTAATCATGGTTTGATTGGGTCAGGTACACTAAATAACGGCATATATGTTTTAAACCAACTCCAAATTTTCAATGTCCAGAACACACTAAAAAGAAAGTCTCCAGATTTAAATAAAGCTTTCTTATGGCATTGTAGACTGGTTCACATCAATGAAAGAAGGTTGACTAAGTTGCATAGAGAAGGATATTTGGACTCGTTCGAATATCAATCTTATGACACTTGTCAATCTTGTCTCAAAGGAAAGATGACAAAGACTCCATTCACTGGACAAGGAGTAAGAGCGAGCGAGCTCTTAGGACTCATACACAGCGATGTATGTGGTCCAATGTCTATACATGCAAGAGGTGGTTATTCCTACTTCATTACTTTTACAGATGATTTCTCTAGGTATGGACATGTTTTCTTAATGAAGCATAAATCCGGGGCCTTTGAGAAATTCCTGGAATACAAGAGTGAAGCGGAAAACCAAACAGGCAAAAGTATTAAGACACTAAGATCTGATCGAGGTGGAGAATACTTAAGTGCCGAGTTCCTAGGTTACCTAAAAGAGAAAGGAATTCTCTCTCAGCTTACTCCTCCATACACTCCACAGCACAACGGTGTATCGGAGAGACGGAATCGAACCCTATTGGATATGATACGATCCATGATGAGTAATGCTGAGTTACCGCGATCTTTCTGGGGTTATGCGCTAGAATCAGCGGCATATCTTTTGAACCAGGTTCCAACCAAGACTGTGCCTACCACACCATATCAGATGTGGAGTGGGAAGAAACCCTGTCTAAAACATTTTAGGACATGGGGGTGTCCAGCTTTTGTAAAAAAGCAGCATTCGGACAAGCTCGAGGCACGCTCAGTACAGTGTAAGCTTGTGGGATATCCAAAGAACTCCAAGGGATATTATTTCTATTACGCAGAGGAACAAAAGGTTTTTGTTTCTCGTCATGCCCACTTCTTAGAAACTGAATTTTTAGAAAATCAGAAGAGTGGAAGCGCAGTAGAACTGGAAGAAATTCCAGAACCACAAGCTGCTACTGAAAGTTTGGTAGAACCAAAGGTTCAAGAAGAACAGAACATTCCCGCACCCCTCCGCAGGAGTAGTAAGCCGTCTCATCCGCCTGAGAGATACTACGGTTTTCTCATAGATGGGGATAGAGAGGGTTGCATCATAGATGATGATGAACCTACTGACTTCCAGCAGGCCATCTAGAGCGGCGACTCGGTACGATGGCTAGATGCAATGCGGGCCGAAATGGAGTCCATGTACACCAACAAAGTATGGACTTTGGACTTTGCTCCAGATGGGGTAAAACCCATAGGATGCAAATGGATCTTCAAGAAAAAGATTGGTGTAGATGGACAGGTGGAAACCTATAAGGCTAGACTTGTTGCAAAGGGTTTTCGTCAAAGACCTGGTTTGGACTATGACGAAACTTTTTCTCCAGTGGCTATGCTCAAATCCATTCGGGTCCTTCTTGCTATTGCTGCCTTCCATGATTATGAAATCTGGCAGATGGACGTAAAGAAGGCTTTTCTGTATTGAAATTTAGAAGAGTGCGTCTATATGGATCAGCCAGAGGGTTTCAATCAGAGTGGGAGCAGCGGGAAAGTATGCAGGCTGCTTAAGTCCATTTATGGACTAAAGCAGGCATCGCGGAGTTGGAACATCTGTTTTGATGAGACAGTCAAAGAATATGACTTTATCAAAAATCCAGATGAACCTTGCATATATAGTAAAGTTGTAGCCAGAAGTGTCGTATTCCTCGTCTTGTACGTGGATGACATTCTATTAATAGGAAATGACATTCCTATGCTACAATCTGTCAAAGGATTCTTGTCACACAGGTTCTCCATGAAAGACCTGGGTGATGCCTCTTACATTCTGGGGATCCAGATCTATCGTGATAGATCCAAGAGGATGTTGGGACTTTCGCAGTCCAGGTATATCGACACTATACTGAAAAGATTCAGTATGGAAGATTCTAAGCGCGGTAATCTACCGGCTTGTCACGGAATCACCCTCTCCAAAGAGATGTCTCCCAAGACTGATTTGGAAAGGGAACGCATGTCTATTATACCCTACGCTTCTGCGGTAGGCTCTATAATGTATGCGATGTTGTGTACCAGACCAGATGTAGCTTACGCACTGAGCGTGGTAAGCCGGTATCAGTCAGACCCAGGGGAGAAGCACTGGATAGCAGTAAAGAACATTCTCAAGTACCTGAGAAGGACTAAGGAGATGTGTTTGGTTTACGGCGGAAAAGACCTCAGGTTGGAGGCCTTTGCTGATTCCGGCTTCCAGAGTGATAAGGACGATTCCAAGTCCATGTCGGGTTATGTCTTTACCCTCAATGGAGGGGCGGTGTGCTGGAAGAGCTCCAAGCAGGACACCGTTGCTGACTCGACGATGGAAGCGGAGTATATAGCTGCTTGCGATGCCGTAAAAGAAGCAGTCTGGATGAAGAAGTTCCTAACAGAACTTCAGGTGGTTCCTACCATAGTTGATCCAATACCTCTGTATTGCGACAACAACGGAGCTATAGCTTTAGCGAAGGAACCAAGGTCCCATCAGAAGTCCAGACACATCTTGAGGCGGTATCACCTGATCAGGGAGATCATTGATCGTCAGGAGATCGAGGTTCGGAAAGTTGCTTCAGAAGAGAACATTGCTGATCCATTCACGAAGGCCCTACCTCAGACGCAGTTCGAGAGGCTACTCGAGATCATTGGTCTTCGATATGCCAGTACATGGCCCTAGTGCAAGTGGGAGATTGTTAGTGTTTATGCCCTAGAAGGCCATTACTGTATCATACTAGTTTGTATATTACTTAATGGAAGCTTGGGATATTCACATGTGTATAACAGTCTTGCTAAACATGGTAGTATGCTACTTGGTTTTTTCTATCTTAATATGTGAGTATACGTATTGATAGAGCTCTTAGGATCTTGCTTGACTACCAGCGTTGTGATGGCAGTCACACTAGTGGGGGCTGGGTAATCTACAAGCACATCCTTATTCTGGTCCCTAATCGTTGGATTATCGAGACAGGGCATCGATACTCCAGAGTAGACTAGTGTGTACACTTCTCATCCCAGTTGGGGAGATGGTCTGTCCCAAAGCCGTCAGTACGTCGTACTGGAGATAGTATACAGGTGCTCGTTAGGTTACGGGTACACCGGACAGGACTCACAGGGAACTGTTGGTTGGTTTTATACCAGTCGTCAGTGAACAGTTCCCAGGTGACATGAGTACAGCATAGTCCGCAGACTTGATACTGCTACTTCGCCTCGAGTGTGTCCCACTGTTCTTAGATTGCTACCCTACCACGGCTCAAAGGAGTCGTGCAAACAGGTAGCAGTTGGGTGCAGTCCCGAGCACTTGGAAGCAGTGGCGGTTAGACAGGATTCGTCCCTCCCGGTATTGGGAGTTGATATCGCGCTGTGTCAGAGAGCCATTACGCAAAGTCCCTGGCCAAGGCAAGCGAGATTTGCTGGTAGGTTCCAGTAGTTTCTCAGGGTGTAATGGGCTTCCCTCCGAGACGACTTATACCGCTATTAGGGGACTGACGCTTGCCGCCCCCTAGGCCCGATATGCGATAGTCTTGGATGAACGGACCGGACTGTTTGGAGATTGTCACATCAGACTCAGTAGGAGTTCGGATGGGTTTCCTCATCGGCCTTCTTATCGACAACTACCTGGGGACCGTTACGTACAGCTAGTGCCACTTGCGGTCTGTGGTTAAACCCACTGCCAGTGTAGTAGTCGAGTCTCTAGAGTCCCACACAGAGAGTTTCCTATTCCAGGCGAAACGATATAGAGGTCGTATGGTTTTACGACAAGGGTTCGGACGCATACGTGCGTTTACGCGCGTACGACTTTCGGACAGTTTTTACCAGTCGGCTTTGGTTTAAGCCAGTTACTGGTATCCGGTTATTGGATTTTTACAGTCTAAAGTTTTTCCGTATTTTTGCGGATCGGAGGGGCGTTCTCGTAATTGTGCGAGAAGCTTCTAGAAGATGGTGACTAAGGAGGTTTAGGTGTCATATACATTGAATGGGTTATATGAGTCATGAGGGTGATTCATTCATCTCATTAATGCATATTAAATGCTTAATGACTCATGCTAATGAATCACCACTTGATATTTGTGAAGCATGATTATTCATCACTCTTTATTCTTTTCTTCATAAAAGAAAATGCTTCATATCTATTATGATACTCATAAGCTTTATTCAATTATCATCTACACATTCTCTCTCCTCAAGCTCTCTCTCTTCAAACCCTAATCCTCACCTCTCATGTGTTGAGAACTAGGATTAGCTAGACTAAACAATCCATAACCCTCACTCTATCTCATCTATCTTCTTTGATTAGCAATCCAAGAAGGTTAGTTGCCTCAAGTTTAGAGGCTAAGCTTGGAGTTTTGCTCTCGGGTGGATCGTCTACTACAAAGAGAAGGCCGATAAGGACGAGGAGATCGTAAAGACGAAGGACTTGGTTCGATAGGTATAATCCCTAAGCATAGTAGTTTAGAACAACTATATGTTTGGTTAGTTATCGTTTAGCTTCGATTCAAGCGGTTAGTCGATGTTTGTTCACTAAACAAGTTCGTTTTTGAAAATTCCGCCTCCCCACAAGTATTGGGGTGTTCTACATCGACTTACAGTATGGTAGAGCTAGAAGTGATTCCAGAACTACAAACGGTTACTGAAAATTTAGATGAACCTTGAGATTCAATTGGACTCGACAAACCTTAGACACTCCGTTGATTTAGTAGGTGATTTTTGCCACCCAAGAGATGCATCAATTTTCTCATAGACAGTGACATGGAGGTCAGCATCATTGTGATGATAGCCCTACTAGTTATCAGTAGGTCATAGGAAGTGGTAACTCCCAGGTGACCAGATGCATTATATTGGACTCTTCACACTTCCGCAAATTATAGAATTTGCCGGGTGCACCTGAAAGGGTAAAACTCATTAGGAGTAGTAGATTTTTCGAGATCGGTGCAGGTGGAAAGATGGTAACCTAATAAGGCTAGACTTATAGTACATGTTTCCATTAAATACCCGATGTGGATTGTGATGAAAATTTTACTTCAAGGTCTTGCTGAAGTCCATATGAATATGACTTGCCACTGCCGCTATTCATGACTATGATGTCTGGCAGGTAGATGATTATAACGTCTTTCTAAATGGAAATTTAGAAGTGCACGTGTATATGACTCTGCCAGAGGGTTATCGTAGTCAGTGGGAGCAACGGAATGTGTGAAAATAGTTTATGTCTATTTATAGACTGGAGCAGGCATAGTGGAGATGGATCATCTATTTTGATGTGAGAGTCAAGGTATTAAACTTCATCAAAACAACAGATGAACCTGGTAAGAAGGGTGTATGAAGTATATCATATGGTATATGAATGACATACTCCAGAAAGGAAGTGGCATTCCTATACTACAATCGATCAAACTATGGTTGTCACAGATATTTCTCCACATAGGATCTGGATAATATATTAAGGATTCTGGTGACTAGATTTATCTTGATTTGGGAAGTGTCCCAATCGGGATACTTGGACACCATTCTAAAGTGGTTTAGAATGGATGACTTCTAGTATGGCAGTGTATCCGCATGTGATGGAGTCACCCTCTCTAAAGAGATGTTTTCTAGACTGATAAGGAGAGGGTCTTGATAGCGGATGAGGGCTATGGTCGTGACGGTCACGGTCCCGGAAAAATTGGAAAACAATTTTTTCTCCTAAATAGCCCCAATCAATAAATCAAGACCAACAAATACTAAGCAAAAACAAAACTATGTAACACTAGAGAGTAAGTTAGAGGCTACAACCTTTGTAGCATCTTCATATGCTCCATATGATGAACTAGGTCCCTTGCTATATATCCTCGAGCTCCCGTATGCTTCCTCGCTTCGCCGTATATGATCCTTGGTGAAGATGGGGTGCTTGAATCTCTATCTCCATTGTCGGGTGGAGAAACTCCATGAAGGGACTTGCTAGGAGTTCATGGAGGTGTGTGGAATAATGGGTACTCTCCAGATTTTTGATTCCCTCACTAACACTCAAGTTTCTATTGGAGATGAGAGCGCTTGAGCTTGTAGAGAGGAATAAGAAGAAGATATGATATGGATTAAAAATGAATTAGTTAAAAACCCTCATTCTCATTCTCCCCTTTTAATAATATGATCATATTATGTCATGTGGGACCCTCCCTTCACATGCTAACCATATGAAAATTCTATGACATAATACACACACACACACAAATGTATCAAAATACATATACATATATATACATACTCATATTAACTAAAAGAGGAAAAAGAAAGTTTATGTATCAATATACACAAAACATATACATATCTAATACACAAACACACGGAATGAGTACTAGTATATGTATCATATACACATACCCGAAGCCATAAATTTCTCCTTTGTAGCATATACATTAGAGAGGGTGTATTCTATACACAATACTAGAAACCGCATCAAAATGCGGTTATTAAGTCCTTGCTTGACTTGATATTCCGAATTTTAAACCGGCTAGTATTTCCTGGACATGCGATTAAATCAACTATTTAATCAAAGTCCTGTACGTAACCCATACGCACGCCACATCACAATTTTTCCCGGACAGGAACCTTCATTGCGGGACTGTAAAGACCTGTCAATACACTGGCAGTGGGTTATACAGAACAATATCCGATTGAATTTGAAACACTTTTTGATTCAATCCCTTCATAGATTAACCAATAAGCACGTCAGTGGCACTACTGTACGTAACGGTTACCCAGGTATGATCAAGATAAAGGAAGGTCGACGAGCAAACTCATCTAGACCCGACGATGTCTATAAGCAATGAATGCTATACAGTCTGGTCTCTTCGTCAAACACTATCACATATCTGGTCTGGAGGGTGGAAACTGTCAGACTCTTAATAACTGGATAAGTCGTGCGACACTGGACTCATAACCTTTCGAGATACAACTGATAACACTTATCAGTTTATCTCTCCTTCTCCGTCCGGAGGCTTTTGGTTATAGCCATGTTCTGCACTGTGCGATATTAACTCCCTATACCGAGAGAGACGCATACCTTCGACCGCACAGTGCCTCCATGTACTTCAGGACTATACCCAACTAAAACCTGTTTGCACGACTCGGTAGAGCCATGGTAGGGTAGTAATCTAAGTATAGTGGGAACACACATGAGATACCGTGGCGATCTCAGGTCGAGAGACTAATATATACTATCGTCACCAGAGAATGGCTACCTGACATTGGTATTGACCATCTAGAAGTTCTCGATGAGTCCATCCAGTGTAACCCATCCGATGAGCACCTGTATACAATCATCAGTGTCAAACACCAATGGTTCTAGGATCAGCTATCGTCCCATACTGGGTCATGAAACGTATACACTGGTCTAAACTGGAGTACCGATGCCCAATCCTGATACTCCTAGGACTAGGAACATTTAAGGATGTGTTTATGGACTACCAGGCCTTACTAGTATGATCCTCATCATAGTCCTGGTAATCAAACAAAATCCTAAGGGCTTCATCTCATGTATTAGCGATAAATGATACCGTGTAAAACGTATTCACATAAAAGATGAAGACAAACCAGATAGTATACTATCATCTCTAGTAAGACTGTTCTCCATATAGGTCATCCTTCAATTACGTAATTTCCATCTTGCAATTACAATAATTGCCTTAATGGCACTATATCCAACAATCTCCCACTTACGTAAGACTAATTATTGTGGTATCGCATACTCACATGTCATGTCCAACTGCATACTCAATTTTTATACTAACAATTTTGCAAACTGTATTCGAGAAATAGCATCAGTGAGATCGGCTATAGTGGTTCTCTCTATTTCTCCATGTATCTCAACTTTGTGAAGATCAACTATCTTCCAGAATGAGTGATACCTTCATTAGAACTTTATGTGGATAGCTGATGGGAACCTGTTCATAAGTGAATGTATTTATCCATACAAATTCTTACCATGTATTCTTTGCTAAGTCACAATCAGCATACAGCATCATGACCATTCCAGTATTCGTCTTGGAACTCTTTCAAATATACTGCTCTCTAATAAGGAGGGTAAACTTACAACTTGCGACAGACACTCTATCATTCTTGTCATCTTGAAAGCTTGAATCAGTAGGAAGTAGGCCTCCATTACTATTCACCAAGAACATCTTATATGTTCTTAACTGCTTCCGTTTTTCCAGTATTGGATTAATATCCACTTACTACAACAATTGTAAAAGCATTATCCGGTCTGGTATATGACATTGCATGAATGACCTAACTGCCGAAGTAAGTGGAAAGTCACTCATGTGAGTCCCTCTCTTCATCAGTCCTGAAGACATCTTTTTAGAGAGGGTGACTCCACCTTATGCGGTTACACTACCTCACTTGGAGTCGTACATTCTAAACCCCTTTAGAATGGTACCATAGTACCTCAATTGGGACAATCCCAAAACATACTAGATTTATCAGTATAGACCGAGTCACTAGAAATTACGATATCATTTATCCAAGTCCTATATTGAGAAACATCCGTGACTACCAATGCTTAACCGATTTGTAGTACAGGAACATCACCTCTTATTAGAAGAATTTCATCCATATCCTATATGACATCATAGAAATTCTACCCTATTACCTTCTTTTAGATCCCATGTTCATCTTTCTTTTTTATGAAGTCAAACACTTTGACCGTTATACCAAAAAATAGACGATCCTTCTCCGCTATGCCTGCTCTGGTCTACAAATAGACTTAAGCAAATTGCATGCTTTTCGATGCTCCCACTGACTACGATAACCCTCCGGCAGAGTCATATACACATGCACTTCTAAATCACTTATTTAGAAAGGCATTATAGTCATTCACCTTCCAGATATCATAGTTAAGAAAACATTCGTGACAAATTATATTCCTATGGACTTCAGCTTAGACATTGTAGCAATAGCTTCGTCACAATCAAGGTCGGGTATTTGATGAAAACCCAATTACTACAAGTCCTAGATTTATAAGGTCACTTCCTTTCCAATTGCACTGATCTCAAAAGATGTACCTGCTCATATAAGTTTTACCCAATCAAGAGCACCCAACAAAATTCATACTTTATTGCAATACATGGAGTTCATTCTAGATAATTTAGCATTCAGCCATCAGCAGAAAGTCACTACTCCCTATGGCCTGTTGATAACTAGCAGGGTCATCATCACATGATGCAATCCTCCTTGTCATCGTCTACGAGCAAACTGAAATATCTCACAGGCGGCTGAGATTACCTACTAAATCTGTTGAGTTGCTAAGGTTTGTCAAAGTCAATAGTGGCTTCTCAGCATCACTCATCATGGAGCACACCTACAGATGAGCAATCTAAGAGAATCACATTCTTAATACTGAATACCAGGCGTAAGTATCCATATCTTCGAACTGTAAGGTTAGCTTAGCACCTTAGCAAGATTTTGGCAAGTATCAAACATGCTATATTGAAAATTTTGGGGTGCTAAACAAACCCGCCAAGTAATCGAACTAGAGAATTAGGGTTATACATGATATGTAAACTCTTTACATCTAAGTGAACAAGGAATACAACCTTTGTAGACCGGTCCTTCACTTTAATAGCTCCGTGTAGTAGTCCCTTCGCTGCGATCATGATCCCCGGACTCTAGAAAGGCTCCCATGAAGAAACGAACAAGCTTGCTTCGAAATCTTCGAGCCCGAAGATGATCTACGTCGAGGAGACACTAGCTCATGCTATCTCTTCACTAATTGTGAAGATTAGTGAAACAAACACCCTAAACTAAATGGCAAGTAGTAGAGGATGATGAAGTAGGAAGTGTGCTCACTTTAGTTTTATTTTTTCCACAAGATTTCATCACTTAGAAAAAACTAGCAAGCTTTTTCTCTTGAAGAAGAAGAAGAAGTGATGAAGCAAATGAATCAGAGAGTTGTGTGGTTAGAATTGCAACCATGGGTGAGTTAGTGTCATTCCTAACTCATGTAGAGAATAAACCATAGCTATGAGTTAAGGGTTGGGTTAAGGAAATATCTTAAGCAAGACAAACAAGTGGACTTGGTCAATAAAACCTACAAGCTTCTACAAGCTTTGAACCATGACTCATTATCCACATGTTTAAAATACTTAAGACAAATAAAAACCCTAACTTAACCTAGCATGGTGTGAGTCTCATACATACATGTTGCAAGTGTAACCTAGCATGACACAACAATATATATCATATATATATTTTGTGTCAAAAAGAAAACAATACATATATCACATATATGTAAAGTATATCAAATGTGAGAAAAGAAATACTTAAGTGAGCTAATATTAGTTAATGTAATTTAATATATCAAATATATAATTCTACATTAAATTATTAAATTAACACTTGATTTAATAATCCGGCTATATTACATATAACCGGCTAATATCAAATGTAACAACTTATCGAATCAACACTTGATCCGATAACTTGGCTATATCACATATAACCTACGATGTCACTAATCGCGAGAATTGAATGCGGCATCATATACACGCATTAATCTCGGTCCCGCACATATCACATATATACTCTTACTCCGTTTCGCATGAACCAGGAAAGCTCTGTGTAGGACTCTAAAGACTCGTCAATACGCCGGTAGTAGGTGATGATTATATCAAACACCCACAAACCTCAAGCGGTCTGCTAAACGTAACGGCCACCCGGGTATTGAGCGATCAGAAGATCAACAAGCAAGTCTGCTCATACTCCTGCAAATCCAATCAGTAACACTACCGTACAGTCCGGTCTCTTCGTCTGATATGTCTCATATCACAGCCTGGGGGTGGTATAACGTCAGGCCCTAATAGCCTGATAAGTCATGCTGATGCAAGGTCCATAACGGTTTGAGAAACTACTGGTAACACTTACCTATAAATCTCAGCAACCCTGGCCAGGGATTTCTTGTTATGGCCAATCGAGTATAGCGCAACATCAACTCCCAAAATCGGGAGAGACGAAACCCCTCCTATCGCTCATTGCCTCCATGTGACTGGGGAATGTACCCAAAAACCACTTTTTTGCACGATCTCTTGACCGTGGTATGGTGGAAAATCAAAGCACAGCGGGAATCACAAAAGACTCTATGACGATCTCGGGTCTACAGACCTAACCTGTACCAGTGTCACCAGAGAACTGCTATCCAACGATAGGTATAATACCATCTATGAGTTCTTAGCGATTCCGTCCACTGTACCCAGTCTCCACTGAGCACCCGCATACCTTCTTTGATGTCAAACACCAATGGATATAGGATCATCCATCGCCCATCATATGGGTCGAGAAGCGTATACGCTAGTCTTCTCTGAAGTATCGATGCCCTGTCTCGATACTCCCATGACTAGGAACATTTGAAGGATGTACTTATCGACTACCTTGTCATCACTAGTATGATCTGCATCATAATCTTGGTAGTCAAGTAATCATCCTAAGGGTTTTATCAACATGTGATCACAAAACAGTATTTTTTTACATATTAAGATAAAGTGCAACCAGATAGTATACTATTATGTCGAGCAAGAAAGTGCTCTCTATATATGTCCAAGCATCCACTACAATATACATCGCATGTACAGTAATGGCCTCTAGGGCATACATATAACTAACAATCTCCCACTTGCACTAAGGCCATCTGTTGTAGTATCCAATACCCAACAATATACCAGTGGTTGTAGTATCCCATACTCAACCATTGTAGAGAAGTCTCTCTAGGAGTAAGGGCTTTGTGAGTGGATCCGCTGTGTCAACCTTCAGGTCTACTCTCCTAACCTCGATCCCTTGGAGATCAACCATCTCCCTGATCAGGTGATATTTGCCTCAGAATATGTTTGGAACGCTGATGGGATAGGTTTTCCTAGGCCAAAGCCACAACTCTATTATTATCTCAATAACAATTATTGGACGCTCAATGGTAAGAACCTTGTTCATCTCATGAACAAGAAATGCCCAGACAGCCATTTTGGCAGCATCATTGGTAGCAATGTATTCAGCCTTTATCGTCTAGTATGTCACGGTATCTAGCTTGGAACTCTTCCAACATACCATCCTTGCACTGAGGGTAAAGACAATGCCTGTGACTGACTCTTAGTCGACCTTATCACTCTGGAAGCTAGAACCAAGAACTTTCTTTTAGTGCTTCTCAATTACTTAAGAATGTCCTCCACAGCTATCCAGTGATTCTCCCAAGATCCGATTGATTCCAAATCACTATACTTAGTGAGTCATCTATATCTAGTCTGGTACATAACATCGCATACTATGATAGAGCCTACTGCCGAAGCATAGGGTATCCCTTGCACGCGAGCTCTCTCCAAATCAGTCTCGAGAGACATCTTTTTGGAGAGAGTGATCCATGAGTAAATGGGAGAACCACCACGCTTAGAATCTTCCATACTAAACCCCTTTAGTATGGTGTTAATGTACCTGGCTTTGGGACACTCCCAACATCCACATAGATTTATCACCATAGATTATTATCCACAAGATGTAGTAGGTATCATCCAAATCTTCCATTAAGAATCCTCGTGATAAGAGGAACTTGACCGAGTGTAGCATAGAAAACTATTTCCTATCAAGAGTATGTTATTTACGTACAATACGTGGAAGAAAACCTTACTCTCTACAACCTTCTTTTATATATACAAGGTTCATCTACCATTTTGATGAAGTCAAACTCTTTGACTGTAACATAAAAACAGATGTTCTAACTCCGCGATGCGCGTATTGAACCTGATGGACTTAACATAGCTTTGAAAGTCTCAACTTTTCCATTTATACCAATAATCTTCTCAAGATCCATTTGCTCCCAATGGGTTTTACCCCTTCAGGTGCAACATGCAAAGTCATACTTTGTTGGTGTACATGGATTCCATCTTTGATCACATAGCATCCAGCCATTTCACAGAGTCCCCACTCGTGATGGCCTTCCTGAACCTAGTTAGGCCATCATCTCATGATGCAATCCTCACTTCCACTATCACCGAGAAGACCGTAGTATCTCTCAAGTGGATGAGGAACCCTACCAGATTCGCGGAGAGACTGAGGTTCGTTGGAGACTATTGAATCCTTTGGTTTCACCAAATCATCAGATGTTAGTTTGTCTATCTGGAACTCCTTCCAGTTCTACCTCATGACCGCTAATTTCTTCACAAGAAATTCCCTTTCTAAAAAGGTTGCATGCTGAGAAACAAAATACCTTTTTCTCCTCAGAGTGGTAGAAGATATTCCCTCACTAATGTTTGGGATATCCTGACAAACTTATATAAATCTGAACTTGCCTCGAGCTTGTCCGGATTCTGCCTTTCAACATAGGCCGGACAACCCCATATCTTAACTCGTTTAAGACATGGTCTCTTCCCACACCATATCTCAAATGTAGTGGTAGGCCCTGATTTGGACGGAACCCCATTCAATAGGTATGCAGCTTCTCAAGAGCATAACACCAAAAAGGAAACAGGTAACTCAGCAGTACTCATCATAGAGCATGCCATATCTCATAGGGTGCGATACCTCCGCCCCGATACACCGTTGTGCTGTGGTGTACTCGAAGGAGTAAGCTGAGAGAGAATCACATTCTCCTTTTAGAAACTCCAGGAACTCCATGCACAAGTATTCACCCTCTCGATCACATCGAAGGACTTAATACTTTTACCCATCTGATTCTTTAACTTCAAGCTTATATTCCTTGAATTTCTCAAAAGTTTCAGACTTGTGTTTCAACAGGAACATATGTCCGACTCCTGAGAAATAGTCGATGAATATAACGAAGTTCGAAGAACCAACCTCGGCATTTATAGACATAGGACCATATACATCATCATGCATTCGTCCAAGAGTTCACTAACTCTTTCTCTGTTTCCAGTAAATGGAGTATTGGCCATATTACCTTTGAGAAAAGACTGGCAAGTATCATAAGATGAAAATTCGAACAGATTCTGATTTTCATCCTTATGTAACTTAGCTGGTCATGTCGCATAGATATGACCTAGTCTACAACGCCTCAAGAAGGATTTGTTCATTTCTGAATTAGTCCTCTTGCGTGTGTTCTAGATACTTTGAACTGTTGTTTGATTTAGAGCGTATATGCTATTATATAACGTGCCTGACCGAATCAACTCTTGATTCAGGAAAATGTTCACAACATAATCCTCTAATACAGAATTATATCCTTCTTTAACTTATTAAAGAAACTGATGTAATGTTGTATATCAGGTTCGGTATGTAATAACATTCGTTCAGAATTAATGTATTAATACAAGGTGATATCTGCCAACAGACTTGGCTGCAATAATTGCACCATTCTCTAACACTTAGAGACATATCACACATTCTCAGTTCTCTACCTTTCTGTAGCCCATGTAACTCTTACATATATAGGATCCTGATCCGGTATCTCATACCTAGGACGCAGAGGATACTGAGAAAATATTTTCGGTAATAAGGACACCCGAAGAATATGCATCAACATGCACTTACTTCGATTGGGTGGCATGGGAATCCGGATATTCCCCTATTTCCTGCTCGGACTTATAACAATTATAAGATAGAGCGGAACCAACGTTCCCCAGCACAGTATAATAAGCAGGTTCGGTCAATGCATCCATATTATTATCTTGATTAAGGCGCGACATGGTCGCTACCAGGAGAGAGAGAGAAGAAAACACTCTGCGTGCGCTCTTGCAGGATTAGATTGGTTATTAATTTATCTAATCAGGATGGCTCCCACTGTTTTCGTCAAATCTACCTTCAAACCCTAAAAGGTAAGACTAGCCGGGATTAATTATACCCTACAAGTTCGCCAATCTTTCGGCCAGGCCAGTGTCGGTACTTTGAGGGAGGTTCCCCGTGTTTTCGCACGGACCTAATTAAAATAAACCTCATTTTCCCAGGGGCATAACCCTGTTAACACCTTTCTAGACACCTATTTGATCGGCTAATTGTAATGTGTAAAACTCTCCCAGGAGTAAATCTTACTCGCAGTGGGTATCGGGATCCAACTATCTCATAGAAGGTATGCAATCTCATTGCAAATTTCAACACTTGAAATTCCCGATAATATTTTACCCCAAGCGATCTATGACCTTGACAAGGTCAACAAACCATAGACCGCATGTCAAGTTCAACCTGTCATTTCCTGATTAAATTAAACCCACCCGCACGACCCTTGACAAAGTCAACAAGGCCGCACAACTACCCTAATCCAATCACATCATATGCTAGCAGATAAACAGTAATCAACTACCACACACTACGCCTTGACAAGGTCAACAAACGCAGCACGAATACTAAATACTACTTATTTGAAATGACGGAGGGCTACGACAGGTTTTTAAGAAAACCCTTTGCGTAATGAACTTGATATCGTTGTAGAATCGAGTGATTTTTAAAAGGAGTGTTTTTAAGGTTTTTACTAGTTTTGCTAAAGAGGTTACTCCCGGTGAAGGGATCTCGGCTCTTTCCTTATCGAATAAGGTGCAGGATATTTCATAAATACCACTATGCAAAGCAAGAACTATAAAAGCAATCAAAAGACAAACCGAGTTTGTAGCATCTGCTAGTTTCGCTAAAGAGGTCACTCCCGGTGAAGGGATATGGGCTCTTTCCTTATCGAATAAGGTGCTGGATATTCTACAAGGAATATCGCTATGAAAAGCAAGAACTAGAGCTACCGGTTTTTAAACAAGTTTCTACAACATCTTTTAGGTTTCTTTTTCTTTCATTAATCTCATTAATGAAGTCCCATCAAAATATGCTTCCCAAGTATCACATATGAAACGAAAGCAGCAATATTAATTATATCTCATATATATCATATAGGCATTCGTCTGAACATATCACAGTGATCACATCACAGAGCAGCAGAAGATAACATATGAAATATTGGATATACTAGGATTTCCGTGTTTTAATTTAAGCCAGTATAAAACACGGATTTCACGGTCGCGATGAATAGCCAAACCCACATCCCTAGACCCCTCAAGAGCGCCAAGCAACCCTACCAATTCTAGAGTTAGGTGACCCGGTCTCAACTCTTTGAGATGGTCTCCTACTGGACCCTAGAACCCGGTTACTTATGGTCCCCACCTTGGGTCTATCCTAATGCGGAAAAGTAAATAATATACATCAATGGTGACATCATCCTCAACCCGGAAGTGCCCCAATAAAAGAATATTACATTCAAGCTTTTACATGAATGAAAATGAAAAACTCTCATCTCATATAAAAAAAACCCGACTATTCAGAACACGACGATCCAATATAACATATCACAGCAACACATAACATCACATGTCATCAACGTAAGTAAATATGCGTATCCCAATTGTCGTTGACATATAGCATCAAAACCGGTGATACACCACATATTACACTTACGGTTGCAGAAAAGAAAGTGAAAAACTACAACAGTTGGAATCCGCAACCATCTTAGACATCATAAACCCAACGTATCACATACATTGGATTTCATGCCTAACCAAATGAATTCCTTAGACATCGCATGCCTAACAATTATAAACCCCGCATTTTAGTCTCGATATTGAAAACACTTTCTAATAGCCTGTCGGGTAATTCAACAAGATTCCCGATAATATGAATGAATGCTCGTCGGAAACTTTATTAGACGTCCGCACCCCCCGATGCCGTCGACGAAGTGCACTAAGGTAGAACACCGTGGCCGCGAGCATCCGAACAGATGCTTTTTGGCGACGGGGTTCTCCTACAGTCACTTGGTCGGAGATATGGAGCATGGCTAACTATGAAGTTTACCCGGCACGTATCCGCGTACGCTACGTGATTGCGACGGACTTTTGATCAACATCAAAAATACTGTGGCAACCGATCAAATAAGACTAAACGACTAGATTT
Organism: Agapanthus africanus; assembly: GCA_030015575.1. Classification (NCBI taxonomy): domain Eukaryota; kingdom Viridiplantae; phylum Streptophyta; class Magnoliopsida; order Asparagales; family Amaryllidaceae; genus Agapanthus; species Agapanthus africanus. The sequence continues at coordinate 465,670,770 of CM057343.1, forward strand.
ATAAAATTCAAACTATTTATCTCATAACTAATTCTTGTGGATTCAAAATATTGTATCACAATCACAGAAAGTTAGGCGAAGTTAGATAATTCGATCGATGCAACGAATTCCCAAAAATTCCCAGAGAGCTCAACACTTGAGCACAGTTAAAGTTAACCAGAGACACGCCACAACACCTACAGACCAACAGCTGAAGGGCCCGACCCAAGCCTCTCAAGTGGCGTCGCGGATCTGCCGCCAAAACCATGTTTTGGCCCCGGATCCGCGGTCACTTGGACGAGTTAGGGTTTCTTTCTTCAGGTGTGTCCATAGAATTCCCAGCATGATTTTCTGAGTATTTTTAACATGGAAAAATCTAACTTTTGGAAAAAATTCCAGAAAGGGGGTCGTTTCGGGCTTTCGGAGTTTGATCGGAATTTAAACTTCGTCTAGACAACGCCTAATGCTCTAGCTTGGCTCTGATACCACTGTAGGGTTAGCTTAGCACCTTAGCAAGGTTTTGGCAAGCATCAAACATGCTATATTGAAAATTTTGGGGTGCTAAACAAACCCGCCAAGTAATCGAACTAGAGAATTAGGGTTAAACATGATATGTAAACTCTTTACATCTAAGTGAACAAGGAATACAACCTTTGTAGACCGGTCCTTCACTTCAATAACTCTGTGTAGTAGTCCTTTCGCTGAGATCACGATCCCCGGACTCTAGAAAGGCTCCCATGAAGGAACGAACAAGCTTGCTTCGAAGTCTTCGAGCCCGAAGATGATCTACGTCGAGGAGACACTAGCTCATGCTATCTCTTCACTAATTGTGTAGATCAGTGAAGCAAACACCCTAAACTAAATGGCAAGTAGTAGAGGATGATGAAGTAGGAAGTAAGCTCACTTTAGTTTTATTTTTCTTACAAGATTTCATCACTTAGAAAAAACTAGCAAGCTTTTCTCTCTCTTGAAGAAGAAGTGATGAAGCAAATGAATGAGAGAGTTGTGTGGTTAGAATTGCAACCATGGGTGAGTTAGTGTCATGCCAAACTCATGTAGAGAATAAACCATAGCTATGAGTTAAGGGTTGGGTTAAAGAAATATCTTAAACAAGACAAACAAGTGGACTTGGTCAATCAAACCTACAAGCTTCTACAAGCTTTGAACCATGACTTATTATCCACATGTTTAAAATACTTAAGACAAATAAAAACTCTAACTTAACCTAGCATGGTGTGCGTCTCGTACATACATGTCGCAAGTGTAACCTAGCATGACACAATAATATATATCACATATATATTTTGTGTCAAAAAGAAAACAATACATATATCACATATATATTTTGTGTCAAAAAGAAAACAATACATATACCACATATATGTAAAGTATATCAAATGTGAGAAAAGAAATACTTAAGTGAGCTAATATTATGTAATGTAATTTAATATATCAAATATATAATTCTACATTAAATTATTAAATCAACACTTGATTTTATAATCCGGCTATATTACATATAACCGACTAATATCAAATGTAACAACTTATCGAATCAACACTTGATCCGATAACTTGACTATATCACATATAACCTACGATGTCACTAATCTCGAGAATTGAATGCGGCATCACATACACGCATTAATCTCGGTCCCGCATATATCACATATGTGCTCCTACTCCGTTTCGCATGAACCAGGAAACCTCTGTGTAGGACTCTAAAGACTCGTCAATATGCCGGCAGTAGGTGATGATCATATCAAACACCCACAAGCCACAAGCGGTCTGCTAAGCGTAACGGCCACCCGGGTATTGAGCGATCAAAAGATCAACAAGCAAGCCTGCTCATACTCCTGCGAATCCAATCAGTAACATTACCGTACAGTCCGGTCTCTTCGTCTGATATGTCGCATATCACAGCCTGGGGGTAATATAACGTCAGACCCTAATAGCCTGATAAGTCATGCCGATGTAAGGTCCATAACGGTTCGAGAAACTACTGGTAACACTTACTAATAAATCTCAGCAACCCTGGTCAGGGATTTCCTGTTATGGCCAATCGAGCATAGCGCAACATCAACTCCCAATACCGGGAGAGACGAAACCCCTCATATCGCTCATTTCCTCCATGTGACTAAGGACTGTACCCAAAAACCACCTTTTTCATGATCTCTTGACCGTGGTATGGTGGAAATCAAAGCACAGTGGGAATCACATAAGACTCTATGACGATCTCGGGTCTACAGACTAACCTGTACCAGTGTCACAGGAGAACTGCAATCCGACGATAGGTATAATACCATCTAGGAGTTCTCGGCGAGTCCGTCCAGTGTACCCAGTCTCCACTGAGCACTCGCATACCTTCTCTGATGTTAAACACCAATGGATATGGGATCATCCATCGCCCATTATATGGGTCGAGAAGCGTATACGCTAGTCTACTCTGGAGTATCGATGTCCTGTCTCGATACTCCCACGGCTAGGAACATTTGAAGGATATACTTATCGACTACCCCGTCCCCACTAGTATAATCTGCATCATAATCCTGGTAGTCATGTAATCATCCTAAGGGCTTTATCAACATGTTATCACAAAACGGTATTTGTTTACATGTTAAGATAAAGTGCAACCAGATAGCATACTATTATGTCGAGCAAGAAAGTGCTCCCTATATATGTCCAAGCATCCACTACAATATACATCGCATGTACAGTAATGGCCTCTAGAGCATACATATAACTAACACGAACACTTCGAAGATTCATGATACTACTAACGTCTGATTCTCTACTTTATCTCTATACTCTTTGAAGTTCTCACAGCCTTGGATTTTGCGTTTCAACAAGAACGCACATCCAAAATTAGAGTACTCAAAAATTAAATAGAATAAAGTAAGAGAACCAGCCCCTTGTCCCGAGGGACAACGAAACTTATACATCTAATGTATAAGTCTCAAGAGTTCACTAACTCATAATCTGTGTATTATAATTTAAGAACTGAATTTTGGTTAAGAATATCAGTTCTGTTATACTTTGCATCTTACCTAATCAACACTTGATTTAGGTAAATATCAATGACATTGTTTTGAAAATTATATCACACTTTATCAAATAAAGAGATGGATAAAAGAGTTTATAAATTTGGTGTACTGTAACAGCTATTCAAAACCAAAAGTTTGCCATTAGGCAAACCGGGTGATTTTCCCAACAGCAACGATTGCTCCGAGTTCTGACATTGTAGAACAAATCACCCTTTTCCCAGTACTTGACTCCCTCTCACCATCTGTAATAGTTTATAGATGTGGGGGTTTTAATCCGGTATCCATATACCCAGGAGTAAAAAGTGTCTGAGAAACAGTTTTCAATCATAACCACAAAGGAAAATTGAAATATCAAATGTTTCAAGGGGTTGCCCGGTGTTCTGTTCAGTCGAAAATATTGCACATTTGATATGACATTTTCCTTACTCTTGATAAATATTTAAAGGCGTTTATTATAAATATGAAACATATGAGGGTTTATCTGCAAAATATCTATTATCATATGTTTCTATATTATAATTAACATTATGAAGGAAAATATATGCATATGATATTTATATAATATTTTAGTAATTTAAATATGCATATCATATCAAATATTCTAATCAAGATTCGTAAAATATTGTATCATATAAAATGGTTAGGATAATATCTCTCTCTCTAATTTAAATATTACTAACATTATTCATGGAGATATTGTGCAAATTTAGCTCAGCTCAAGAGATCAAGATTTTCAAGATGTCAGGATCAAAAAATCTGCCAAAATCGTAAAATCAATACTGGCAGAGACTCGGTAAATATTTGAAGAATCCAGGCATGGAAAATCACCATATTAGGAAATTATCATATATGGAAAGCCACCAAATATGTAAAGTCATCATATATGGAAAGTCACCATTTTAGGAAATCACCATATATGGAAAGTCACCATATTAGGAAATCACTATATATGGTAACTAGGTTTTCTTCTTTGAGGGCTATATAAAGGACCGATGGATAAAATTAGAATTCATCACCTTTTACACGAAGCAAATCACCGTCAAAGAACACAAGATCCACGATAGGTCCACGGTTCGACGTGATAGAGTGGCGTGAGATTCGACGGAGCATCTACTTCCTACAAGGCAGAGATCGAGAGCAACTTTTTCTTCCTCTTGTAATCTAAACTTGAAGGTTTTGTAATTGTGAAGTTGATTAATAAAGGTACATCATTATTTAGCATTTATTTTCTGCAATTAAATTATGAATTCTTTCTCTATCCGTTCTTCTTCTATCTCCATCATGCGCGAGTAATTCTCTGCTTGATAGGGTTCGTAAGATTAGGGTAGATCAATGGATAAAAAAATGTTTTAACTTATTTTAAGTCTTATGAAATTTATAAATTTTAGCAAAATAAATGTTAACATCCTTATCGGGCGCTCTACCAATTTATTGCTAGTCTCGACCGCGATTTGAGATCAGATTAACAATTGTTTTGTTAAGGGCTAGACATGAATAGAGATCAATGAAACGACAAGAGTAAATAGTGGGGAAACCCTAGTTTCTTCCAAGAACCCTAATTCTCATTCATCACTATCTATCTAGAATTAAATCTATCAATAAATAAAAGGAGTAATTTTTATTAGTCATCCATGACTACTAAATCCGAACGAACCCTACAAGCATTCTTCTTATAAAATCTATATCCATATTCAAACTAGATCTGTATTCTACATCCGTATTTTGACGTAGATCTAGAAAATATTTCCACTATTCTTTATTCCACTATTCTTCCTCTTTTTCAACACGTCTAAAGTAAGATTGAAAGATTCCACATATCCCTGAGGATGACCCGTACTCATCTCGGTCTAGCTAAACGCGACACCGTTATTCTACAAACACTTCTTTAAAACAGATCAATCAAATGGCGCCGTTGCCGGGGATACGTGCGTGATTTTTTTATTCTTACTATTTGTGTTGAATTCTTATTCGATATATATCATAAAAATAAAATAAAACCGCATCTTGCATATTTAACGATTAGTGTGTGATTTTTGCGAGAGAATCTGGAGTCACTTTAGCGAGGAGATAAAGATTCAGAGACATTCATCAAGACCCAGAGGAGCAAAGGAAGCCACAGTGAAGAAAATTAAACAAAGGACCCTTTAAAGCGTGACGGAACCACGGTTATTGTGTGCAAACGGCGGCGGAACCGCGGCGGTCTTGGGGAGTTGTGCCCTCAAACTTTTCTGGTATCTTTTCCATCTCTTTCTCTCTCCTCTGAAAAATCCAATAATATATTTTCTGCAGGATTCTTTGCAAAATATCGCTGCTCAAAAATCTTTTTACGAGTTTTGTTTTGCGGTTTGATTTTGCATATTTTAATACGAACATTAAGGGGCAAAGACCAAATTCAGATTAGGTGGAGATTTCATCACCCTTCCTAAGCCCCACAAATCACAAAACGAGCATCCCCATCAACCTACTTTAATTAAAAAATATTTAGATCAAGACTCTAAGGACCGTCGCGCTCAGTAAGGACAGAGGAAGGTCGTGGGTAATCTATCACTTATCCGCATTAGTTTTGTGGTGTCTAGGAAAGTGTGTCTAAGGCAAGTGGTTACTTAATTAGGCCCGCTATTTTCGGTGATTCGTATAGCGGATACCTCTCACTTACCTGACACTTACCTAACCACAAGAGTGATAAAGAGGTGGTAGAAGATTGATCCTGCGGCTTGTCTTTTGGAAGTCTAGGAGCGGTCTAGTGACTTGACCTAGGTGACCTTAGTTCTAGGGTTGATTGTGCATTTTTTGTGTGATTTGTCTCACATCTGACACTTTTCAAAACAAACCAATTTTTAAGTTCTCACACGCTGCCACGTGCGCTAAACCCGCTTAGCGCATACTCGGTTGGACATGGGATTTTAGTGCCCGTCTTGTCCGCGTTTCTGCTATCGACTCCGAAGTCGGTAGTTCTTCATCTCCTTTTTCCGTTCCACCAACCACATCAACCGAGATGGACGGTTCTCCATCAGATTTTACCACCACCATCCTTCCACCACCTGTCGGTGCGCAGAATCCACCGCACATCTCTCCAAGAAAGATGTTACCCAATGCATGGACCCCTTCCTACCTGTCTTTCTATTCCACCAGCCAATGAGGATAATTTTGAAATTAAACCCTAATTTATCAAGCTGTTGCCCAAATTTCACGGGCTTGAATCCGAAGACGCATACGTTTTTATAAACAAATTCGAAAACGTATACGCAATGATGGGTACGTTACAACTGTCTGTGGATGCTATGCGCTTACGTCTTCTCCCTTTTACTTTGTGTGATCTAGCAATAAAATGTCTTTATAACACTGCCTCACATTCTATTGCCAAATGGGATGAATTCGTTGTAGCATTCCTTAAGAAATTTTATCCCAATCATAAGACCGCCCGCGTTCGAAGCCAGATTAACCAGTTTACCCAACTTCCCAATGAACCATTTTGGAAATGCTTTGAACGGTTTAAGGATCTTCTTCTACAATGCCACCTTTGTCGAATTATATATGAGGGTGTTGATCTAACAACAAAACAGATGCTTGAAACCATGTATCAATGTCAATTCCTGTCGAAAGACGATGGTGAAGCTTGGAAATACCTGGAAGATCTCGCTGAACACACTTTGCAATGGGAAAGCGTTAGTCCGCAATCGTCTAGGGGAGGTATCCATCATCTTGAGGTTTTCATCGCAGTGAAAGCCGAAATGGCCGCGATACAAAGGAAACTAGATTCTATAGAAAACAAAGTCTCTTCAGCCTCCCTAAACCAATTTATTCTCCCTAAAACTGTGTGTGGATGCTGTTCCGATTCATCACATTTGACGGAAGAATGTCCTTTAAATTCTCCGTTTCAAGGTCAAGTACACACTAATGCTACTTTTCAGCAGCAACCTAGAAACGATCCTTATTCTTCCACATATAATCAGGGTTGGAGGAATCACCCTAATTTTTCTTGGAACCAACACCAAACTCAAAATACGGTTCCAAACCAAAATAACTATGAAAGGGTTCCTCCACAGCAACAACAACCACCACAGAGTCAGCATACCTTTCAACCACAAACTTTTCAAAATCCGGCCAACAATTCTGCACCCTATAATAATTATTTCCAAACAGCCGGTACCGAAAACTCATCTGCACTCGATCTGTTTATTAAATTTTCCATGCTAACTTCGGTTGATTTAAATGCTTCTATCCAAACATTAATGCAGAACTCCGCCTCTCACGGTGAGAGTATAAAGTTGATGGGAGCACAAATTGCACAATTAAATGCCGCGATGAGCGCTAGAGAGAAAGGAAAACTTCCATCTCAACCACTACCGAATCCTGGCTATTCGCAATATCGTAATGTGAATGCCGTTACTACGTTGAGATCGAAAAGAGTGCTGAATAATCAAGTCGGTAAATAGGATGATAATGAGGAATCAATCAATGATACCCCGGCTTCTACTTCTAACCCTATTTCGTCTAGTCTACCATCTTCTTCCAAGCTTATTCTCCGTTTTCCTCAAGGCTCGAACCCCCCACCCACCTCCTTGAGTCCACCTATAATGATCCCCACTCCAATTCTGGGATCCGTTCCACCCCCACGATCTTCTCCAATGTTGGACCCAGCTCTTATTGATAAAACTCCTTATCCAAATAGGTTAAGGGGAAACAGACCAAGTCCACAAATGGAGAAGATTGTGGAAATGTTTCAGCTTGTTAACATAAATATCCCTATCCTAGATGCTATACAACAAGTTCCGGCTTATGCGAAAATACTTAAGGACTTGTGTACTAGGAAGAGAAGAACTCAAGTACCTAAAAAAGTTTTCATGATGATTAATGTAAGCACAGCTTTTACCCAGCAATTACTAAAAGCGTAAGGACCCTGGATGTCCTACAATCTCTATTTCTATTGGAGGTAAAAATATCAATCGTGCTCTACTCGATTTAGGTGCTAGTGTTAACCTTCTTCCATATTCTGTGTATGAGAAATTGGGTATCGGAGAGTTAAAACCATCACACTGCACTCTCCAGATGGCAGATCGATCTATCACCTAACCTAGGGGTAAGTTAGAGGATGTGTTGATAAAAGTCGGGGAATTTATATTCCCTGTAGACTTCATTGTTCTAGATACACAGCCCGTAGCGAACCTACGGAACCGAATTCCGGTGATTTTAGGTCGACCCTTTTTAGCGACTTCCAACGCTGTAATCAATTGTCGAAATGGCTCTATGAATCTATCCTTCGGGAAGATGTCAATTGAGCTTAACATTTAAAAGTTGGGAAGTGAACCCTCCGAATCTCATGCTCAAATATGTTCTGTCGAAATGATGGGTTTTGAAGGTAGCGAATTTGAACAGTTTCACGATACTGATCTCGACTCCTTTTGTACGTTGTTGTTTGACCCCGCTATGTATTATACACATACAGACCCTTCTATTGAGCTGTCCGGGTCAACATCTAACGCTCATTATGAACCTTTTATGGAGTCTGAGTATCATCCCGTTCTTTCCGATGAGATTATTCTTCGGGGTATCGATGAAAACTTCGAAGAAAATTTCGCTGATGGACTCGCATTCTTAGCAAATACGGGAGTTGTGATGAATCAACCCCAAATCAAAGAAACACCACCCCTTCTTCTTATCAAAAACAAGAATGCAAGTAATCCATCATCATTAAGTCGTCTCTACAAACAGAGACGCAAACTCTTTCCATACCACTACTTATCTCTTCCCCACTTCTTCACGTCGATAGGTGACGTGTTCTTCTACCAACCAGTGCATTACATTGATAAAATCTTTGAATGGTTGGTATTAACTTTTGGTCTTTGTAAAGGTTTATATTGACCAATAACTTTACCCCCCCATTATAATTTTTAAAATGCTTAATATTATTTAACTCAAGTTTGGGGGGGGGGGAGAAAAATATTTTGGCTCTTGAAAATAATTTTTTACAAAATTACGAGCCAAAAATAAGTTTGGGGGAGAATTTCACTTTCATAACTTTTCCTCTTTGATAACTTTTCCTTTGATAACTTTTCCTCCCAAGTCTACAGGTTTTTTTAGGCTTAACTGATGACATCAGTGAGGACACTACTATAAACAGGTTTGGAGGAGATTTGTGCTTATTTACGCATTACTTTGCATTACACTTTGCATAAGAACAAAAAAATTTCTTTGATAATGGAAGTTAGAAAGTGAAAATTTACATATGAAAGATAGGAATAGTTCGAGAAAAGCAAGAAAATTAGATGTTTTCTTAAATGAAACTAGTAATAAGTAGTTATGAGCCGTTGTCCCAAGGATTAGTAAGATGAAGGAAATTACTAATCTGAGGATAAAAATAAGTCTGAAAAATAGTCCATATTCTTAAGGCCAAACATTTGAACGTTGATACCCTACTATATGCACTTGCACACATCTTGAAACTTGGGATAGTAGAGGATACCTTGAAATGCTCTTGTCTAAAAGTCTTGGTATGAAGAGAAAAAAATTAATTATAAGTGGTGAAAAAAATGAACACCGGTTTTGTAATTACCAAGGCAACATAAAAAAATATAGTGAGGGTGCTTTATCACCTAGTGCCTTAGACCAACTGGTTTGGGAGCCACTGCTAAGCCTTAGGTGTTGCAAGGCGAGGAATTACGCCTTAATAATGCAAGAACGTTTTTTAATCGGTCGGTTAGTACCTCAAAAAGTATTAACGGTCGCATGAAGGATGTGTGAGCAATTTCATCAAAAAAATCACCGACTAAAAAGTACTAAGGCGAATGGACAAGAGTATGATGGCTTGAATTGGATTCTCCGAGTGTAGGGATGTCTTTTACACACACGTAAGGGTATATGATCGATATTTGGATAAAAGGTAGGGAGGAAGAATAAAGGCGATGTTTTATTGAGAGATGATGTGATTTCTGACATCTTTTAAGATAGGGCTCATGGCAACCGAAAAGCTGGTGTAATTGGAAACTCTTATTTTCAAGTTCTTTCTTTTATAAATCCTTATCTTTATATGTAACTTTCATCTTTTTTCTTTTATTATGGGATTTTGTGGGTGTAATCCGCTGAAAACCCCCAGGAAACAACACTCCTCCTACTAGGGACACCTAGAGGTTTAACGGCTTGTTACACGTGCTCAGTGCAATCGTGTTGCCTACGAAATTGTGCTGGTTAGTTTTTCTTTTCTTCTTTCTCCCTCTCTTGAATAACTAGTTTGCTCGGGACGATCAAAGTTAAGTTTGTGGGTATTTGTTCAGTCGAAAATATTGCACATTTGATATGACATTTTCCTTACTCTTGATAAATATTTAAAGGTGTTTATTATAAATATGAAACATATGAGGGTTTATCTGCAAAATATCTATTATCATATGCTTCTATATTATAATTAACATTATGAAGGAAAATATATGCATATGATATTTATATAATATTTTAGTAATTTAAATAGTCATATCATATCAAATATTCTAATCAAGATTCTTAAAATATTATATCATATAAAATGGTTAGGATAATATATCTCTCTCTAATTTAAATATTACTAACATTATTCATGAAGATATTGTGCAAATTTAGCTAAGGTCAAGAGATCGAGATTTTCAAGATGTCGGGATAAAAAAATCTGCCAAAATCGTAAAATAAATACTGGCAGAGACTCAGTAAATATTTGAAGAATCTAGGCATGGAAAATCACCATATTAGAAAATTACCATATATGGAAAGTCACCATATATGGAAAGTCACCAAATATGGAAAGTCACCATATTAGGAAATCACCATATATGGAAAGTCACCATATTAGGAAATCACCATATATGGTAACTAGGTTTTCTTCTTTTAGGGCTATATAAAGGACCGAAGGCTAAAATTATAATTCATCACCTTTTACATGAAGCAAATCACCGTCAAAGAACACGAGATCCACGACAGGTCCACGATTCAACGTGATAGAGCGGCGTAAGATTCGACGGAGCATCTACTTCCTACAAGGCAGAGATCGAGAGCAATTTCTTCTTCCTCTTGTAATCTAAACTTGAAGGCTTTGTAATTGTGAAGTTGATTAATAAAGGTAGATCATTATTTAACATTTATTTTCTGCATTTAAATTATGAATTCTTTCTCTATCTGTTCTTCTTATATCTCTATCATGCGCTAGTAATTCTCCGCTTGAAAGGGTTCGTAAGATTAGGGTAGATCAATAGATGAAAAAATATTTTAATTTCTTTTAAGTCTTATGAAGTTTATAAACTTTAGCAAAATAAATGTTAACATTCTTATCGGGCACGCTGCCAATTTATTGCTAGTCTCGACCGCGATTTGAGATCAGATTAACAATTGTTTTATTAAGGGCTAGATATGAGTAGAGATCAATGAAAGGACAAGGGTCAATAGTGGGGAAACCCTAGTTTCTTCCAAGAACGCTAATCCTCATTCATCACTATCTATCTAGTATTAAATCTATCAATATATAAAAGGAGTAATCTTTATTATTCATCCATGACTACTAAATCCGAACGAACCCTACAAGCATTCTTCTTATAAAATCTATATCCGTATTCAAACTAGATCTGTATTCTACGTCCGTATTTTGATGTAGATATAGAAACTATTTCCACTATTCTTTATTTCTCTATTCTTCCTCTTTTTCAACACGTCTAAAGTAAGATTGAAAGATTCCACATATCCCTGAGAACGACCCGTACTCATCTCGGTCTAGCTATACGCGACACCGTTATTGATTGCGGTTATTCTACAAACACTTCTTTAAAACAGATCAATCATGTTCCTTGTAATTCCTCTATGTTACCTAGGCTACCGAAATAGTTCCAATTTCCTTTCCCTCACAATTTCCCCTTTGGATGTCTCTTCATCTTACCTTTTGTGTACTGAACTTATGCCGGTTGGTTTTCTTCTCTCCATTCCTTTCAGCACCAGCGTCAGGATTGGAAGAAGACTATCCAATAAGCATAAGTGGTACACTCTCCTTACTGATAAGGAGCTCTCATACTTGAGATAAGGTATAAGGAAGAGACAAATAAACAATTCATCCACTCCAGAGCCAGTGGCCCATTCCTGTACTGAAATAATTTCTTTGGGTTCGTATCTAATCATACGATGGACGTCCAAATAATATGGATCTTTATACTGCATATAGAGGGTTCTGGAGTAAGTGAAAAGGAAAGAGGGAGGGGTAAGGTCATTTACGACATTGTCACGAATTAGGATAGTAAAGACATGCCAAAGCCGTTGATCATAAAAAAGTCCGGTTAAAAATGGTTATGAGTTTTAGTTTAAGGGTAAATCAAAAGTCGCTGCCAGAGAGAGAGAGAGAGAGAGAGAGAAAAGAAACACTCGTCATGCACTCTATCAAAATTAGATTGGTTTATATTTTCATCTAATCAGGATGGCTCTCATTGTTCTGTCGAATCCTCCTTCAAACCCTAAAAGGAGAACTAGCCGGGATTATTTATGAAATATATCCCGAGAGTAACATTTACTCACGGTAGGAATCGGGACCCAAACCTTCGTATAGAATGGTATGCAACTCTTTGCAAATTTCAACATTTGAAACTCCCGATATCAGTTTTTACTCCTAAAGACCTATGACCTTGACGGAGGTCAACAAACCATAGGCCACTAGTCAATTTCTACCCATCATTTTTTGATTAACTCGAATCCACCAGTATAAGCCCTTGACGGAGGTCAACAAGGCTATGTGACTGTCCCGGCTAATCGCATCACTTTGCAAGTAGGAGGCACCACTTAGCTATCGTACACTACGTCTTGACGGAGGCCAACAAACGCAACACGAATACTAAATACTATATCTTGAAATGACAGAGGTCTACGGCTGGTTTTTAAGAAAACCATTAACGTAATGAACTTGATATCATTATAGGAACCGAGTGGTTTTTCATATTTATAGTTACATAGACTATTTCTTAAGTGTGGATTCCCCGTGAAGGGATCAGGGCTCTTACCTCATCGATTGAGGTGCAGGATATTCCTAACTGAATACCACTGTGCAAAGTAAAGGAATACGGCTATTCAATTTGCAAACATATAGTAACACAATATTTTTCCAAAGAGGTCACTCCCTGTGAAGGGATCTAGGCTCTTTTCTCGTCGAATGAGGTGCAGGATATTTCTAACCGAATACTTTGATGCAAAGCAAAAGAATCGACTATAACGCCAATATCTAATATTTGGTTCCTATAATGTGTTTTAGGTTTATTTAACTTTGCATTAATCGTATTAACACAATCCCATCATTTAGATAATTATATTGTCTAGCATCTTTTCACATAATCATCATATAAAAACATGAAAAGAAAATAGAATGCATGTATATGCCATCCGTATTCGCCGCAGGGTTTCGAGTCTTCACCGTAAGGTTGCTTAACTTACGGTAGGGCGGGGACAGAACTAGCGCGGATGCTAAACATATACATCATATATATATATATATATATATATATATATATATATATATATATATCAATATTCTCTATATCACATATATCAATATATCATCACATGCATATAATCACATTACAACATGCAGGAGAAATCATCACAGGCAGGTAATCATAATACAAGCATGTAAAGAACATCATAGAAATCGAATGGTCAGATTACCTAGTAATCCGCATTTCGTTTGATCCTTAAATGATACGTGAAACTCCCCAGTCACGTGAATAGCCTATGCGCAGCCAAAAGAAGACCCCTACGAGTGCAGCAAGCCACCCGGCAATCCGAGAAATGAGGCAACCCAGCATCATTACCATGAGTGGGCTACCCAGCACTTTCTAGAATCTGGTGACTTGAGAACTCCTTCGCGGGTCTATCCTATACCCCATACAAGCATGGCAAGCAACCTGCCAATCCTAGAATCGAGTGAGCTGGTCTCAACACCTTGAGATGGCCACCCACCGCAATCTAGGATCCGGTTACTTATGCGCTTCTCCATGTGGTAATCCTAAACCTGTATTAATACAATGGTGACATCGACCGCAACCAAGTTGAGTCCCGATAAATAATAATATGTAAAGCGGTGACTACGGCCACATGTGAACCGTTAAGTCCCGAAACAAAGAATATACATATAGCGGAAATGGCGGCCACAAGTTGGAGCTCGTCCCGAACATATGAATATACAAGTTTGGCTACAACAAAGAATTAAAATGCATTACAATATCTCAATACCGCACAGGGCTATTCACTTCGCGACAATCCAATCACCAAACCAAACATTCTCAAACATAGAACATCTCAGACGCATAAACGTGTAACACCGTCAAATTGATCATATCAATTCGTCGGGGCTAAACACTACATATCATATATGCCATCAAATAAACTTGATTATACACTTTAATCTTGTTCATTCAGAAACCATGGCCAATGAATCCCAAAACCCACGAGTCCGATCTTGAAATTCCAAACATTGAATATCACGATCAGCCCCGTTCCAAAACACCATCATTTCTTACTGAAAACGATTCCCGAAAGACCTGAAAAATGCTTAAGACCCCGGAGGAGACCTCGGGAACGACTCATGAGGCCCCGGGGGGCATAGGGTAGGGCCCCCAACCCATGGCCATGGGTTAGCTGCGGGGACAGCGAGCGCGCAGCCATGCGCCTGCTGTCCTAGCACCACACTCGAGACCATTTCACGACGGTCTCAGGTGAGGGAGCCCATACAATCCCTCGGAGACATCCCCGGGGTCTCTCCCAGGCATGTTGTTCAGTTGATAAAACTGCACTTTTAATATGACATTTTCCTCACTATTTATATATAATAAAAGATGTTTATTATAAATATGACACATATAAGGGTTTATTCGTAAAAATACTATTTTCATGTGTTTATATATTATAATTAACATTATAAAAGAAAATGGTAAGCATATAATATTTAGACTATTTTAATATGAAATATCTTTGACCAATTCTCTTAAAACTAAAATATCATGACAAATGGTTAAGATAATATCTCAATAAAAACAAATTCTACTAACATCATTTATTAAGATAATTGTGCAGGAATTATATCATGACTAAAATCAAGGAAATCCGAGTTAGCGAGATCAAATCTGCCGAAGATATTCAAGTAAATTGAAGAAACCAATTTTGGCAGAAACATAGAGAAGATTTTCAAAGTCTAGATATTCAAAGGATCACCAAGAGCTACATAGATGAAGCCCAGAAATTTAAGGCCAAGATCCCACCATAAGACCGCGGATCCACGGTCAAACCCATCCAACGGCCGCGGTTCCGCCGCACTTTAAGGGAGTTGGGATTCTGGATTTTTTTGGTTAGAATCGTAACAACTAGTTACCATATTAGGAAACTAGGGTTCCGGCTCTGTGAGTATAAATAAGGACCGAGAGCCTCTTGGAAAAATCATCAAGTCGACGCAATCACGAAGTCCAAGACGGCTCACGCATCCAGGCTGATCATCAACGGTTCATCTACCTCCTTAGAAGAGATCGAGAAGCAAACTAGTATTTGTAATCATTTTCTAAGGGAACAAAGTGCCAATGAGTTTTGTTGATTAATAAAGGTAGTTTTTTTTCTTATTCTATTTCTTTGTCATTTTAATATGAATTCTCTCTCCATCTCTTCTTCTCCCAACATGCGCGAGTAATTCTTCGCTTGTTAGGGTTCGTAGGATTAGGGTAGGTTAATGGACGATGAAGATCTTTAAACCCTTTTTACGTCCTATAAAGTTTATAAACTTTATCAAAAAAATCATTAACATCCTAATCGGGCGCGCTACCAATTTATTGTTAGTCTCGACCGCGATTAGAGATTAGATTAATGATTGTTTCGGTAAAGGCTAGATATGAACGGAGTTCCATGTCGAGATAGGGGTTAAGAGTAGGAACCCTTTTCCCTCCAGAAATCCAAATCTACATGCATCACTGTCGTTCTAGTTTTAAATCTATTAAAGGATAAAAAGGGTAATATTTAATTAATCATCCATAACTACTAAATCCTAACGAACCCTACAAGCCCCCTTTTAATATTAAACTTACGTCCGTAGTTAATCTAGATCTATATTTTGCATCAGTGTTTAACGTAGATCTAGATCTTACAACTATTCTTCAATATTTTTTATCCCTCCTCTCTTTTTCAACACATCTAAAGTAAGACTACAATATTCAACGTTTCCCTGAGGACAACCCGTACTCACCTCGGTCTAGCTATACGTGACACCGTTCTGATTGCGGTTAACTACACATAAAATTTTAGATCAATCAAATGGCACCGTTGCCGGGGATACGTGCGTAATTTTTTATTCTTACTATTTGTGTTGAATTCTTATTCGATTTATATCATAAAAACAAAACAAACTGCATCTTGCATATTTAACGATATGTGTGTGATTTTTGCGAGGGAATCTGGAGTCAAAGACTTGAGGAAACAGAGATCCAGAGATATTCATCAAGATCCAGAGAAGGAAGGGAGGCCATGTAGCAAAAATCTTCTTTAGATCTTCCTAGTCGGCGGCGGCGGAACCGCGGCACAAAAAGCATATTGGCGGCGGAACCGCGGCGCGTTACGGGATTTAGGGTTTCCAAATTCTCTGGTATCTTTTATATATCTTTCTCTCTCCTCTGAAATCCAATAAAATATCTTTTCTGGAGGATTCTTTGCAAAATATCGCCGCTCAAAATTCTTTTTGCAAAGTTTTGTACTTGGTTTGTTTATTCATATTTTAATACGGATTTTAAAGGGCAAGACCAAAATTCAGATTAGGTGGGGATTTCATCACCCTTCCTAGGCCCCACAAATCACAAAACGAGCATCCGCATAACCCTATACTAATTTAAAAAATATCTAGACAAGACTCTAAGGACTGTCGCGCTCAATAAGGATAGAGGAAGGTCGTGGGTAATCTATCGCTTATCTGCATTACTTTTGTGGTGCCTAGGCAAGTGTGTCTAAGGCAAGTGGTTACTTAATTAGGCCTGCAATTTTCAGTGATTCGTATAGCGGATACCTCCCGCTTACCTGGCATTTACCTGGCCACAAGAGTGATAAAGAGGTGGTAGAGGATTGATCCTGTGGCTTGTCCTTTGGAAGTTTAGGAGCGGTCTAGAGACTTGACCTAGGTAATCTTAGTTCTAGGATTGTTTATGCATTTTTGTGTGAGTTGTCCTAAAGTCCCACTTTTTCAAAACAAACCAATTTTAAATCATACACACGCTGCCACTTGTGCTAAACCCGCTTAGTGCATACTTGGCTGGACACAGGATTCTAGTGCCCATCTTGTCCGCGTTCCTGCTATCGACTCCAAAGTCGGTACTTCTTCATCTTCTTTTTCCCCACCACACACCACATCAACAGAGATGGACGGTACTCCATCAAATTATAACACCACGCTGCCACCGCCCGTAGGTAAGCAGAATCAACCGCGCATTTCTCTCTAAGAGAGATGCTATTCTATCTGTGGTCCACTTCCTACTTGTCTATCTATTCCACCAGCCAACGAGGATAATTTTGAAATTAAACCCCACTACATCAATCTTTTGCCCAAATTTCACGGGCTTGAATCTGAAGACGCATACGTTTTCATCACTAAATTCGAAAACGTATGCGCAATGATGGGTACTTCACAACTGACTGTGGATGCTATGCGCTTGCGTCTTCTCCTATTCACTTTGTATGACTTGGCAGAAAAATAGCTTTATAATACTGCCGCACACTCTATCACCGATTGGGATGAATTGGTAATAGCATTTCTTAAGAAGTTTTACCCAAACCATAAGACCGCCCGTGTTAGGAGCGAGATAAACCAGTTTACCCAGCTTCCCAATGAACCATTTTAGAAGTGCTTTGAACGTTTCAAGGATCTGCTTGTCTAATGTCCTCATCCTGGAATCAATAGATGGGATTTATGCCGAATTATATATGAGGGCATTAATCCAGCAACAAAGCAGATGCTTGAAATAAATTGTCGATGCAATTTCATGTCTAAAGATGATGGTGAAGCTTGGAAATATCTGGAAGACCTCGCTGAAAACACTTTGCAGTGGGAAATCGTAAGACCACCTTCATCTAGGGGAGGTATTCATCAGCTCAATGTTTCCATTGCAGTAAAAGCTGAAATGGCAGCGATGCAGAAGAAACTCCACGCTATTGAGAACAAATTCTCATTAGTCTCCCTAAATCAGGTAACGCTACCCAAGACTGTGTGTGGTTGCTGTTCAGATCCTTCACACTTAATGGAAGAATGTCCGATGAATGCACCGTTTCAAGGTCACGAGCAAACTAATACTACTTTTCAGCAGTGACCTAGAAACGATCCTTATTCTTCCACGTACAATCAGAGATGGAGGAATCATCCTAATTTTTCTTGGAACCAAAACCAACCCCAAAATAAAAACCAGTTCCAAAGCAATTATCAAAGACCTCCTCCACAGCAACCATAACCACAAAGTCAGCACCCCTTTCAGTCACAAAATTTTCAAAATCCGGCCAACACTTCTGCACCACAATTGGCCGGTACTGATAACTCTTCACTCGCACAAACTTTGGATTTGTTTATGAAACATACCATTCAAATGTCGGCTGATATGAAGTCTTCTATTGATACCATAAAGAAAGACTCTGCCTCCCACGGTGAGAGTATTAAATCAATAGAAAACCAAATTGCACAGTTGAACGTCGCAATGAGTGCGAGAGAGAAAGGGAAACTCCCATCTCAACCCCTACCGAATCCCAACCACTCACAAAATCATAACGTGAGTGCCGTTACTACGTTGAGATCGGGAAGAGTGCTGGATAACCAAGTGGGTGAACAAGTTGATGATGTTAGTGATACCAATTATACCCCGACTTCTACTTCTTCCCCTATTTCATCTAGTCTTCCACCTTCTTCCGAGCCTATTCTACGCTTCCCACAAGGCTCGAACCCTCAGCCCACTTCCACAAATCTATCTAAAGCGATCCCCACTCCAATTTTGCGATCCATTCCATCTCCACAATTCTCTCCAATGTTGGACCCAACTCTTATTGATAAAGCACCTTATCCAAACAGGTTAAGGGGCAACAGACCAAGTCCACAAATGGAGAAGATTATGGAAATTTTTAAGCAAGTTAACATAAACATTCCTCTCCTAGATGCTATTCAACAAGTTCCGTCTTATGCGAAAATACTAAAGGACTTGTGTACTAGGAAGAGAAAAGTTCAAGTACATAACAAAGTTTTCCTTGCGAGTAATGTGAGCACTACTTTTACACAACAACTACCCAAGAAACGA
Organism: Agapanthus africanus; assembly: GCA_030015575.1. NCBI lineage: Eukaryota > Viridiplantae > Streptophyta > Magnoliopsida > Asparagales > Amaryllidaceae > Agapanthus > Agapanthus africanus. Next base: position 465,690,082 of record CM057343.1, read on the forward strand.
AAGGACCCCGGAAGTCCTACAATTTCTATTTCTATTAGGGTTAAAAATATCAATCGTGCTCTACTCGATTTAGGTGCTAGTGTTAACTTGCTTCCGTATTCTGTTTATGAGCAATTAGGGATCGGAGAGTTAAAATCGGTGCATTGCACTCTTCAGATGGCCGATCGATTTATCACCCAACCTAGGGGTGAGCTAGAGGATGTGTTAATCAAAGTCGGGGAATTTATATTTCCTGTAGACTTTATCGTTATAGATACACAACCTGTAGCGAACCCACGAAACCAAATTCCGGTGATTTTAGGTCGACATTTTCTTGCGACTTCCAACGCTGTAATCAATTTCCGTAACAGCTCTATGAACCTATCTTTCGGGAAGATGTCAATTGAGCTTAACATTTACAAGTTGGGAAGTGAACCCTCCGAACCCTATGCTCATGTGTGTTCTATCGAAACAATAGATTCCGACAGCAGCGAAATTAAAGAGCTTCACGATACTGATCTCGACTCCGCTATTATGTTGTTGTCCGGGTCAACATCTAACGCTAAATGTGAACCTTTTAAGGAGTTCGAGTATCATCCCATTCTTTCCGATGAGATTATTATTCGGGATATCAATGAAAGCTTTGAAGAAATCTTCGCTGAAGAACTCGCATTCTTAGAAGACATGGGCGTTGTGATGAATCAACCCCAACCCAAAGATGTTGAACCGCCACATCTTCTTATTAAGACTGAGAATGCGAGTAATCGATCATCATTGCTTTGTCTCTACAAACTAAGACGTAAGCCTTTTCTATTACACCTCTTATCTCCTCCCCATTTCTTCACGCCAATAGGCAACATGTTCTTCCACCAACCTTGGTGCTTAATCGATAAAAAATTTAAATGGTTGGTGTTGACTTTTGGTCTTTGTAAGGCTTTACTTTGACCAATAATTTTAACCCCCTCATAATTTTAAATGCTTAATATGATTTTACTCAAGTTTTGGGGGGATATTTCGGCTCTTGAAAGAAAAATTTTACAAAATTACGAGCCAGAAATAAGTTTGGGGGAGGATTTCACTGTCATTATTTTTGTTGCCCCCGTTAATAACCTTTCCTGCCAAGTCTACAGGTTTTTGAGATTTAAAAGATGACAACAGTGAGGACACTGCTGCAAACAGGTTTGGGGGAGGTTTGTGCTTATTTACGCGATACTTTGCATTATACTATATATAAGCATAAATTTTTTTTTTGAAAATGAAAGTTAGAAAGTGAAAATTTACATATGAAAGATAGAAATAGTTTGAGAAAAACAAGAAAGTTAGAGGTTTTCTTAAACAAAACTAGTAATAAGTAGTTATGAGCTGTTGTCCCAAGGGTTAGTAAGATGAAGGAAATTACTAATCTGAGGATAAAAATAAGCTTGAAAAATAGTTCCTATTCTGGAAGCCAAACATTTGAACGTTGATACCCTACTATACGCACTTATACATATCTTGAAACTCGGGATAGTAGAGGATACCTTGAAATGCTCTTATCTAAAAGCCAAAGTATGAAGAAAACAAAAGTGGAAAATAAAAGATAAAATGGTGAAAAGAAAAAAATGAACATTGGTTCTGTTATCGCCAAGGCAACAATAAAAAAATATAGCGAGGGTGCTTTATCACCTAGTGCCTTAGACCAACTGGTTTGGGAGCCACTGCTAAGCCTTAGGTGTTCCAAGACGAGCAAATACACCTAAATAATCAAGCACATGAGTAATCGGTCGGTTAGTACCTCAAGAAGTTTTAACGGTCGCATGAAAAATGTGTGAGCAAATTCCATCTAAATATCTATTAAAAAGTACTAAGGTAGATGGACAAGAGTATGATTGCTTGAATTGAATTCTCTGAGTGTAGGGATGTCCAGATCACCCAAGTAGGGGTATATGATCAATGTTTGGAAGAAAGGTAGGAATGAAAACTAAAGGCAATGTTTTATTGAGGGATAATGTGATTTCTAACATTTTTTCACGACCATTAAGATAGGGCTCATAGCAACTGAAAAACTGGTGTAGTTGTAAACTCTTATTTTCAAGTTCTTTCTTTTATAGTTATTATCTTTATATGTGACTTTCACTATCTTTCTTTTATTATGGGATTTTGTGGGTGTAATCCGTTGAAAACCCTCAGGAAACAATACTTCTCCTATTAGGGACACCTAGAGGTTTAACGGCTTGTTGCACGCGCTCAGTGCAATCATGTTGCCTACGAAAGTGTGCTTAGCTTTCTCCTTTCTTTTTCTCCTTCTCTTGAATAAACTAGTTTGATCGGGACGATCAAAGATAAGTTTGGGGGTATTTGTTCAGTTGATAAAACTGCACTTTTAATATGACATTTTCCTCACTATTTATATATAATAAAAGATGTTTACTATAAATATGACACATATAAGGGTTTATCCATAAAAATACTATTTTCATGTGTTTATATATTATAATTAACATTATAAAGGAAAATGGTAAGCATATAATATTCATATAATATTTAGACTATTTTAATATGAAATATCTTTGACCAATTCTCTTAAAAATAAAATATCATGACAAATGGTTAAGATAATATCTCAATAAAAACAAATTCTACTAACATCATTTATTGAGAAATTGTGCAGGAATTATATCATGACTAAAATCAAGGAAATCCGAGTTGGCGAGATCAAATCTGCCGAAGACATTCAAGTAAATTGAAAAAACCAATTCTGGCAGAAACATAGAGAAGATTTTCAAAGTCTGGATATTCAAAAGATCACCAAGAGCTACATAGATGAAGCCCGGAAATTTAAGGCCAAGATCCCACTATAAGACCACGGATCCGCAGTCAAACCCATCCAACGGCCGCGGTTCCGCCGCACTTTAAAGGAGTTGGGATTCTGGATTTTTTTGGTTAGAATCGTAACAACTAGTTACCATATTAGGAAACTAGGGTTCCGGCTCTGTGAGTATAAATAAGGACAGAGAGCCTCTTGGAAAAATCATCAAGTCGACGCAATCATGAAGTCCAAGACGGCTCACGCATCCAGGCTGATCATCAACGGTTCATCTACCTTCTTAGAAGAGATCGAGAAGCAAACTAGTATTTGTAATCATTTTCTAAGGGAACAAAGTGTAAATGAGTTTTGTTGATTAATAAAGGTAGTTCTTTTTCTTATTCTATTTCTTTGTCTTCTTAATACGAATTTTCTCTCCATCTCTTCTTCTCCCAACATGCGCGAGTAATTCTCCGCTTGTTAGGGTTCGTAGGATTAGGATAGATTAATGGATAATGAAGATCTTTAAACCCTTTTTACGTCCTATAAAGTTTATAAACTTTATCAAAAAAATCATTAACATCCTAATCGGGCGCGCTACCAATTTATTGTCAGTCTTGACCGCGATTAGAGATTAGATTAATGATTGTTTTGGTAAAGGCTAGATATGAACGGAGTTCCATGTCGAGATAGGGATTAAGAGTAGGAACCCTTTTCCCTCCGGAAACCCTAATCTGCATGCATCACTGTCGTTCTAGTTTTAAATCTATTAAAAGATAAAAAGGGTAATCTTTAATTAATCATCCATAACTACTAAATCCTAACGAACCCTACAAGCCCCCTTTTAATATTAAACTTACCTCCGTAGTTAATCTAGATCTATATTTTGCATCAGTGTTTAACGTAGATCTAGATCCTACAACCATTCTTCAATATTCTTTATCCCTCCTCTCTTTTTCAACATATCTAAAGTAAGACTAAAATATTCAACGTTTCCCTGAGGACGACCCGTACTCATCTCGGTCTAGCTACGCGCGACACCGTTCTGATTGCGTTTAACTGCACATAAATTTTAGATCAATCGCATGCACGGAGCTCCCGGTCTGAACCGTTAGCCCCGAATCACAACATTTTGCAAGAAGAATTATTGTTTCCGGACAGTTTTAAAAATAGTGACGATATTGATTTGAAAATTGGTTATGGAATTCCAATTGTCCATAAAACTATTGCTAAGCATTTGATTTGGCTTTGATACCATGGATGTAGAACAAAAACGAGGCAATTCTAACTCAATGCGGCCGGCCAAACCCCCTAAAAAACTGGTCTCACCAGTTTTGTTGTGTTGGATTGCATCGAGTTTTGTTCTGGTTTCTTATCTCTTGGATTTAGGGTTTCATGTGGTGTTTGATTTTGCCAATTTTGATTATTCCGTTAATTCTCTGTTGTGGCAATACGGGGTATTTCGAAGTCGTAATTTTAACGTAGTTTAACATGTTTCAGTTGATATATGTGTTTCGAAACGTCCGCTAATCGCTATACGTCGATTAGTAGGGGTTGCACATATCTGTATTACTGCTATGTTGGTTTGTGTATATGGAATATTGGATCGTCGATGATGAATAGCCGGAGGATGTGAGAAGAGAGTTATCTTTCTTTCATTCGATGTAATTGTAAAGTGATGTAATATTGTATTGCGGGGCACATCCGGGTTGAGGTTGTAGCTGCTGTTGTATTATTTCTTTTACTGTTTATTTCTCTTAGGATAGACCCAAGGTAGGGTGCACAGACTACCAGGTTTTTTGAATTGCCGAGCGGCCTACTCATTTTACTGAGAGAGGTTGCTTCACTTCGGGAATTTGGCAGGTAGTTTATCACGCCCGTAGGGGTATAGGGTAGGGTTTGGCTATTCATCACGACCGTGGAATCCGTCTTTCGTTATAGGCTTAAACGAAATACGAAATTCCTAGTATATCCAATATGTTCATCTGTGATTTGGAATGCATATTATTGTATGAGATGAATGGTTATTATATATATGCTATATAGTAGACGTTGCTTATGTTTTGCACTCACGCTAGTCCAGTCCCCGCTCTGGCGTTAGTTAAGTAACCTAACGGTGTTAGACGGGACCCAGTGGCGAATGCGGATGGCATAAGCGGACGTAGTATTTTCGTTTCTCTCTGTAATGATAGGTGTAAATGATGGGACTGTATTAGATTAATGCAAAGCAAACAAACCAAAGCTGAATCGTTGGAACAATTTCAAAACCACTCCGTTTTTTCAAAAAGCAAACTTTTAAATGCGGAGCTTAAACCACTCCTTTAAAAGCTATCGTGGTTCCTTCGATTATATCAAGTTCATTACGTTCATGGTTTCGCCAAAACCAGCCGTAGCCCTCCGCCATTTCAGTTGAATATTCAGTAGTATTCAAGCTATGTATTTTGACCTTCACCAAGGCATAGTGATTGGTAGCTGCTGGACATTCATCTGTAGCATAATTAGATGCGTTGGTTTGGGACAGTCGTACTATTATTTTGGCCTTTGTCAAGGGTATGTACGGGTGGATTCAAATTAATCTGGACAATGACGGGTAGAACTTGACTTGCGACTTATGATATGTTGGCCTTCGTCAAGGTCATAAGAGCTTAGGGCAAAAATCCGCATCGGGAGTTTCTAAAGAAACTAAAACTTGCTAGTGTTGCATACCATTTAGAGTGTGATAATTTTGGTAGGATTCCTTCAAGATTATCACACAATGATATTTGGATCTCGATCCTACTGTGAGTATCCGCTACTCCACGGAAGATTTTTCACTAAACAATCAATGCTATAAACCAAGTAGGTGTCTGGAACGGTGTTAGTGGGGCTACTCCTCTAGGGAAAAGAGGTTATGTAATTAAGGAACTTCGCGGAAGCGTTGGAAAACCTTCCTCGAAGTACCAACACCATCCTGGCCGAAAGGTTAAGCAAGTATTGTACGGTGAGATTAATCCTGACCAATTCTTCTTTTATGGTTTGAGGAAGGATTCGAGATACAGTGGGAGCCATCCTGGTTAGATAAACTAAAAACCAATCTAAACTTACAAGAGCATCATGCTGAGTGTTTTCTTCTCTCTCTCCAAATTGCTGTGACTAGGTGACCAAGATTAGGTTACCGCTAGATAATAAAATGACTGAGTTATACTATATTGACTAGCAAAGGTTTGTCCAGATGTCCATTACCTATGACAAGCTGGACCACCTCATTACTACTCAAGCCCCCACCGTCCTAAGTCCAGATTCCACCATCGCGGATAATGATATCCGTAAGACATCGGAAAAAGACAGTGCGAATGCCAAGTGCCTCGTGTTGGCCTCAGTAGATGGTGTAAACCAGAAGCAGCACGAGAAGATAGATTTAGTTTCCATCTTCCTCCATAACAAAGATTTATATGGAGAGCAATCTCGTATCGCAGGGTATGAGATCTCGAAGGAATTGCTTCAAGCGAGATTGGATGTCGGGTCATCTGGAGGGGATCGCGTCCCTACAATGATCAGCTGTATTAAACAGCTCACGGACCTAGGGACCACGTTGGAGAACGAGTCATATGCTGATTTGATTCTACAGTCCCTACCTTCTACTTACGCCCAGGGGAAGAAAGTTATACTTCCAGTTGAGGGCACCCTGAAGGAAACCAGGAAGACACCCGCTCTGCTTATTGGAGAATCTTCCTCTTCTGGATCCAAGGCGAAAGCCAATGGTGAGAAGAAGAAGACCTCCACAAACCCGATAGGCGTTGTTAGTAAAGTAGAGGGACAGGGAAGGGAAAAAGTTTTGAGGCTAACAGTAGGGAAGGAGGGATGTTCCTATTGTCACGGGAAAGGGCATTGGCAGAAGGAATGCAGGGTTTGGAAAGCCAGAATCCAGTATCCGATGCATGTTGTGGCTTCGGCTTCGAGTGTGTTTGTGATTGAAAACTGTATGTCAATTAACTCTACTTCCTGGGTACTTGATACCAGATCATGATCTCATATCCGTAATTCATTACAGGCTTTGAGAAACCATAGAGTTATCAAGGCAGGTGATATGACTCTCAAGGTTGCTAACGGAATGAGCGTGGACGCTGTATCCATAGGGGAATATCACCTAGGATTGACAAGTGGGCAGATATTGATTTTACGTAACTGTTTGTGTGTACCTAGTCTAGCTTGTAATATCATATCTGTATCTTTACATTTTACGGAAGGATATGATTTTATATTTGTAAGCGATGTGGTCCATATCCACCTTAATCAGAGTTATATTGGGTCAGGTACACTAGAGGACGGTATATACGTATTAAATCAAGCTCAGGTTTTCAACATCCAGAACACACTTAAAAGAAAGTCTCCAGAATTAAATAAGGCTTTATTATGGCATTGTAGACTGGGTCACATCAATGAAACATGGTTGACGAAGTTACATAAAGAGAGATATTTGGATCCGTTTGAATATAAGTCTTATGCAACTTGTCAATCTTGTCTCATAGGAAAGATGACAAAGACTCCACTCACTGGACACGGAGTAAGAGAAAGCGAGCTCTTGGGACTCATACACAGCGATGTGTGTGGTCCAATGTCTATACATGCACGAAGTGGTTATTCCTATTTCATTACTTTTACGGATGATTTCTCTAGGTATGGACATGTCTTCTTGATGAAACATAAATCCGAGGCCTTTGAGAAATTCCGAGAATATAAGAATGAAGTAGAAAAACAAACAGAAAAAAGTATCAAGATACTGAGATCTGATTGAGGTGGTGAATACTTAAGTGCCGAATTCCACTTAAAAGAGAATGGAATTTTCTATCAGCTTACTCCTCCATACACATCTCAACACAACGGTGTATGGGAAAGGAAATGTAATTCTCTCTCAGCTTACTCCTCCATACACACCTTAACACAACGGTGTATCGGAAAGGTGGAACAAAACCTATTGGATATAGTACATTCCATGATGAGTAATGCTGAGTTACCGCGATCCTTCTAGGGTTATGCATTAGAATCAGCTGCATATCTTTGAAGAAGGTTCCTACCAAGACTGTGCCTACTACACCATATCAGATGTGGAGTGGGAAGAAACCCTATTTTCAGTATCTGAAGATATGGGGATGTCCAGCTTTTCTACAAAAGCAGCATGCGGAAGAAACCCTATTTTCTTTGAAGATGGCACGCTCAGTGCTGTGTAAGTTTGTGGGATACCCAAAGAACCCCAGAGGGTATCTTTTCTATTACGCAAATGAACAAAAGGTTTTTATTTCTCGTCATGCCCACTTTTTGGAAAATCAATTTTTGGAAAAAGAAACTAGTAGGAGCGCAATAGAACAGGAAGAAATTCCAGAACCACAAGCTATCACTGCAAGCATGGTAGAACCGGAGGTTTCGAAAGAACAGGACATCCCCACGCCACTCCACAGGACTAGTAGGCAGTCTCATCCGTCCGAGAGATACTACGGTTTTCTCATAGACGGGGATAGAGAGGATTGCATCATTGACAATGATGAGCCAACTAGCTTCCAGCAAGCCATTCAGAGCGGTGACTCGGTAAAATGGCTGGATGCAATGCGGACCGAGATGGAGTCCATGTACACCAATAAAGTATAGACTTTGGACATTGCTCTAGGAGGGGTAAAACCCGTAGGCTGCAAATGGATCTTCAGAAAGAAGATTGTTATAGATGGACAGGTTAAAACCTATAAGGCTAAACTTGTTGCAAAAGGTTTTCATCAAAGACCTGGTTTGGACTATGATGAAACCTTTTCTCCAGTGGCTATACTCGAATCCATTCGGGTCCTTCTTGCTATTGCTACCTTCCACAATTATAAGATTTAGCAGATGGACGTAAAGACCGCTTTTCTAAATGAAAATTTGGAAGAGTGCGTCTATAAGGATCGGCCAGAGGGTTTCATTTAGAGTGGGAGCAGTGGGAAAGTGTGCAAGTTGCTTATATCCATTTATGGATTAAAGCAGGCATCGTGGAGTTGGAATATTTGTTTTGATGAGACGGTCAAAGAATTCGACTTTATCAAAAATCCAGATGAACCATGCATCTATAGTAAGATTGTAGCAAGAACTGTGGTATTCCTCGTCTTGTACGTGGATGATATTCTATTGAAAGGAAATGACATTCCTATGCTACAATCAGTCAAAGGATTCTTGTCACAGAGGTTCTCCATGAAAGACCTGGGTGATGCCAACTACATTCTGGGGATCCAGATCTATCGTGATAGATCTAAGAGGATGTTAGGACTTTCACAGTCAAGGTACATCAACACCATAATGAAAAGATTTAGTATGAAAGATTCAAAGCGCAGTAGTCTACCAGCTTGTCACAGAATCTCCCTCTCCAAAAGAAGTCTCCTAAGACTGATTTGGAAAGGGCTCGCATCATATCTATACCCTACGCTTCTACGATAGGCTCTATAATGTATGCGATATTGTGTACCAGACCAAATGTTGCTTACGCACTAAGCGCGTTAAGCTGGTATCAGTCAAACCCAGGGGAGAAGCACTGGATAGCAGTAAAGAACATTCTCAAGTACCTGAGAAGGACTAAGGATATGTTCTTGGTGTATGGCGGAAAAGACCTCCAGATCGAGGCCTTTGCCGACTCCAGCTTCCAAAGTGATAAGGATGACTCCAAGTCCATGGCCGGTTATGTCTTTACCCTCAATGGAGGGGTGGTCTGTTGGAAGAGCTCCAAGCAGGACACCGTTGCTGACTCGACGATGGAAGCGGAGTATATCACTGCTTGTGACGCCGCAAAAGAGGAAGTCTCGATGAGGAAGTTCTTAACTGAACATCAGGTTGTTCCAACAATTTTTTATCCAATACCTCTGTATTGTGTCAACAACGGTGCTATAGTTTTAGTAAAGGAATCCAGGTCCCATCAGAAGTCCTGACATATCTTGAGGCAGCACCACCTAATCAGGGAGATCGTTGATCGCCGGGAGATCGAGTTGAGGAGAGTAGATAAGGAGAACAACATTGCAGATCCACTCACCCAGGCCATCCCTCAAACATAGTTTGAGAGGCTATTCAAGATTATAGGTCTGCGTTATGCCAATACATGGCCTTACTGAAAGTGGGAGATTGTTAGTGTTATATGCCCCAGAGGCCATTATTATATCATACTGGTTTGTATATTACATATTGGAAGCTTGCGATATACACGGATATAGTAACAGTCTTGCTCAAAATGGTACTATGCTACCTGGTTTGTTTCTACCTCAATATGTGTATGTGTTTCTTTTAGCACATCGCTTATACATATTGGTAGAGCCCTTATGATCTTTGCTTGATTACCAGCGTTATGATGGCGGTCATAGTAGTGGGGGTTGGGTAATTTATATGCACATCCTATACAGGTCCCTAGTCGTAGGATTATCGAGATGGGGAATCGATACTCCAGAGTAGACTAATGTATACACTTCTCATCTCTGCAGGGGATTTGGTCTGTCCCATAACCATTAGTACGTCGTACTGGAGATGGTATGCAGGTGCTCATTGGGTTATGAGTACACTGGACAGGACTAGTAGGGAACTGCTGGTGGGTATTATACCTATCGTTGGGTGGTAGTTCCCAGGTGACATGAGTATAGCTTAGTCCGTCGACTTGACACTGCTACTTCACCTCGAGTGTGTTCCTACTGTTGTTAGATTACTACCCTACCACGACTCAAAGGAGTCGTGCAAACAGGTAGTAGTTGCGTGCAGTCCCGAAGCACTTGGAGGCAGTGGCAGTTAGATAGGATTCATCTCTCCCGGTATTGGGGGTTGATATCGCACTGTGTTCGGAAAGCCATTACACAAAATCCTTGGCCAAGGCACGCGAGATTTACTGGTAGGTACTCCAGTAGTTTCTTAGGGTGTTTTGGGATACACCCCGACACGACTTATTGCGCTAGTAAGGATCTGACGATTACCGCCCTCTAGGCCCGATATGTGATACTTTTAGATGAACAGACCGGACTGTATGGAGATTGTCACAGATAGGCCCAGTAGGAGTTCAGATGAGTTTTCTCATCGGCCTTCTTATCGACAGATACCTGGGTAGCCGTTACGTGCAGCTAGTACCGCTGACGTGCTTGTGGTTAAATCCACTGCCAGCGTAGTGTCGAGTCTTTAGAGTCCCACACAGAGGTTTTCCCTGTATCGGGAAAAAGATGTAGAGGCCGTATGGTTTTACGGCAGGGCTTCGATTGAATACGTGTACTTGTGCACGTATGATGTTCGGGCGGATAATACTAGTGGGCTTTGGTTTAAGCCGGATCCTAGTATTATATTGATGGATTATTTTTGTCTCTTTGTATTCGTTTTTTTCAGAATACAGATACGGGTATGTATATACGGTTGAGGGGCATTCTTGTAATTTACTAGGGATTACTTCTAGAAGAAGACACCTCATTTAGGTTTTACTCTATTAATTAAAAGAATAATGATGTGGAGGAAATGAGGTGGAGGTTTACATTAAATGAAGCATGGCTCTTAGTGACTCATGGCATGACTCACTCATTAGATATTTGTTGAAGCATGCTAGATATTTCGATAGGATATTTTATCTTATCAATTATTTGTATGCTTCATTATTCGTCACAAATGAGCCATCTTTATTTTCTATGCTCCTTATTCACCCTCTTTTCCTCAAGCTCCCCTTCTTCTTCCTCTAACCCTAATGTCTCATGTGTTGAGAAACCTAAGGTATTTAGAGACAAAGTAATCTATCTACACTCTCTACATCATCTAGGACATCTAGTTTAGCGAACTAGATGCCGTAGTTACCTCAGATTTGAGATTAGGGCTCAGACTATAGACTCTCGGGTGGATCGTCTTTGACTCGAAGAGGCCGACGAGAAGGCATCGATCCAATCGATCCTTAGAGCTTATGACGAGGAGGAGGACAACAACAAGAAGACCCGAAGGACATCGTAATGTGAGGTATAACTTCCGATCCGAGTAGTTAACCTCATAAGTTTTGTTAGTTAGGGTTTAGCATCGATCCTGGAGTTCAAGTCGGTGTTGCGACATCCGTAAAAATCATTTTTTGCGTATTCTGCCTCCCCGTGAACCCTCGGGGTGCGCGATATCGACTTACAGTCTCAATACTCTTATGACTAGGGACATTTAAGGATGTGGTTATAAACTATCAGGCCCCACTAGTATGATCCTCATCCCAATCCTGGTAATCAAACAAAATCCTAAAGGTTTCATCTTATGTATTAGCGATAAGTGATAACGTGTAAAATATATTCACATGAGAGATGAAGATAAACCAGATAGCATATTATTATCTCGAGTAAGAATGTTCTCCATATAGCTCCTCCTTCAATTACGTAATTGCCATCTTGCAATTACAATAATTGCCTTGAGGGCTCTAAATCCAACAGGACTCACATGAATGACATTATAATTGTTTTGGCAATTTGGTCAATCATGTAATGTCATGTACCAAGCCAGATGTTACTTTTGCACTTACTAAAGAAGCAGATATTAATCCAATCCTGAAGAAAAAGAGGGAAGCGGTAAAGAACATGTGAGAATGTTCTTGGTGTATGGTAATGGAAGCCTCCTATAGGAGGCGGTTACCGATTCTAGCTTCCCAGGTGACCTGGATGACAGAGATGCTGTCAGAATTATAAGTTTACCCTCTTCTGAGGGGCAATATATTAGAAAGGGTTCCAAGCGGAATACCGAGATAGACATGGTGAAGGTTGCTGATTATAATCAGTGGTGAATAAGCCCAAGAAGTTTATTGGGTAAAGTTGTTCATTTATGAACTTGGTCCCATCATGTATCCAGACAAATTCTAAGGCAGGTATCGCTCGGTTCTGGAGATAGTTGATCTCTGCAAAGTTGAGATATAGAGAGATAAAGATAGAAATATTAGAGCGGATCCACTCACTGAGGCTATTTCTCGAACACGGAAGTTTCTTAAACACGATTTGCGAAACTAATTAGTAAAGAAGTTGGGTATTCGGTAGCACACGAGCTGTGGGTATGCGATACCGCAATAATTAGCCTAAAGTGCAAGTGAGAGATTATTGGCTATAGTGCCCTCAAGGCAATTATTGTAGTTGCAGGTAAGCGATTATGATTATCGAAAGAGGACCTATACAGATAGAACAGTATTACTCGAGATGATAGTATGATATCCGGTTTGTCTTTATCATTGATGTGTATACGTTTTATTCGTGTTGGAGATAGTGCCCTCAGAGTCAATTATTGGATCACAGGCACGTGATTGCAATGATTGAGGGAGTACCTATCCCAGGAGGACAGTCTTACTCGAGATGATAGTATGCTATCTGGTTTATCTTTATCATCGTGTACTGCTTTAGGTACCTGACAGGTCGCTATTACACGTTGATAGAGCCCCTAGGATTCTTGCTTGACTGCCAGCAGTATGAGGGCGATCATATACGTAGGAGCTGGTAATCTATAAGCACATCCTTAAAAGGTCCCTAGTCGTAGGAGTTTCGAGACAGGGCATCGATACTCCATTAGTAGACTAGTGTATACAGTCGAGACCCCGACGAGGGGCGGTGGCCGGTCTCACAAGCCACTGGTGTCTGTAGGTTCACCTAAGATGTATACAGGTGCTCATTGGGTTATGAGTACACCGGACAGGACTCGCCGGGAACATGCCAGTTGGTCTTATACCAGATGTCAGATAGCAGTTCCCTGGTGACATGTGTACAGGTTAGTTCATCGACCTGAGATCGTCATTTGTCTCGTGTGAGTTCCCACTGTGCTTTGATTACTACCCTACCACGGCTCAAAGAAGTCGTGCAAACAGGTTTTAGTTGGGTACAGTCCCGAGCCACATGGAGGCAGTGAGCGGATCTTCAGGGGTTCGTCTCTCCCGGTATTGGGTGTGAGGTCACGCTGTGTCTAGGAGAGCCATTACACAAAGCCCTCGGCCGAGGCAGGAGATTTACTGGTAGGTATTCCAGTAGTATCTCAGGGTGTTCTGGGCTACGCTCCGACACGACTTGTACCGCTTTTGGGGGTCTGACTTTTACCAACCCCCTAGGCCCGCCATGCGATACTCATAGAAGAACGGACCGGACTGTACGGATATTGTTACTGACAGGCTCAGTAGGGTGTCAGGATGAGTTCGCTCATCGACGTCCCTTTTGGTCAATAGCTGGTGGCCCGTCACGTATTGGCTTATTCCTCTGACGTGCCATTGGTTAAATCCACAGCCATAGTATTGACGAGTCTTTAGAGTCATTCAGTTACTCAAGTTTCGGGCGAAACGCTGTAGAGGCCGTATGGAGATATGGCAGGGTCCGATCAGATACGTGCGGTATTGTACGGATCAGGATCGGACGGTTTGTACTTATGGCCGTATGGATATATGGCAGGGTTCGATCAGATACGTGCGGTATTGCACGGATCAGGATCGGACGGATATTACTAGCCGGCTTTGGTTTAAGCCGGATCCTAGTTTAGTACAGTGTAGATTTTGTCTCATTACATTTGTATCTGGTCGGTATACAGATGCGGGTGTGTATGCACAGTATCGGGGTTTTCCTGTAATTTATTACGGGACCAGTTTTCTGGAGTTGCCAGTTTGCATTCCGTTCCGGCCGGTTTTCCTTTGTTCTTTCCCGGCCGGACTTTTCCGATGGAGGGGGTTATTTGCAAGTTTGCAAATAATATTTTGTGGAGGGGTTTCTTGCAAATGTATTGATTATGATGGCATCTTTTCTTTTCAACCATCATTTGATTCTCTTTACATCACTTGATTTGTGATTAGAATTGATTAGAGTTTGATATGATATTGTTATCATGATGTTTGGTTGTGGTCACCTTTTGTGCTCTCCTACACTCACGTCCCTTATACATGATGCTTTTCCTCCACCATTCTCACTTGATGAGAGAGTTTCATTTTTGAGCTTGTGGCATTTTTCTTGATCTCATTTTCATGCTAGGAAAAATGCAAGCACCATTTTTCTTATCTTGATTCCTCCATCATCTTCAAAGGCAACTTCACTACCCCAAATGAGACAACCATTCTACACTAGCCTACAGCAAATCTTGGACGCGTCGGCTAGCCAACTTCACGCCCGAGTTGCCTCGGTTCAGAGGTGGGAGCCCGTAAAAGAATCCGGCTATGTGGTGCCCTTTCCGACGAGAAGACGACGAATGGTGATTCCGCGGGAGATCGGGACGATGACGAAAAGACCGGAGGACTCGGATCACTCGGTATACTTCTCTACCCTTCTCTTGTCAGCTAGTATAGGTTAATGGTTAACGATCCGGGTTTTATTGTCCGCGGTAGCGCCAGTTTCCAAGTAAGGAAAATTTTTGATTCCGCATTTTGGCCTCGGTAAGACCGCCGGGGCGCTGCCGTGACGCACCATGGTATCAGAGCCA
The DNA here is from genome assembly GCA_030015575.1 of Agapanthus africanus. Lineage (NCBI taxonomy): Eukaryota > Viridiplantae > Streptophyta > Magnoliopsida > Asparagales > Amaryllidaceae > Agapanthus > Agapanthus africanus. The sequence continues at coordinate 465,705,245 of CM057343.1, forward strand.
CGCCATTAACCTTGCCTAGCTTGTTCTAATGTGTTTTACTTATCCGATCAACCAAAATTCCAAAATCCGCGTTTTGCTTGCATCAGTTTTCTGTCGATTTTTTCCGGGCTCTAAAAATTTTTCAGGTTGTAGAAAACTAATGTACTGGAAATTCTAAAAACACTGGAAAAATTTGATGATCCGATCCCTCCGTACGACCGCGGAACCGCGGCCATAAGCCCCCTTTGGCCGCGGTTCCGCCGCAGGAATGTGGGTTCATGTCATCGTTTCTTTGCAGTGGGCTTGTGGGCTGGAAATAGGGGTTTTGGTATATTCTTTTTGGGCCCAGATTTTTTTTGATGTGCTACAGTAGTACTTCGGGGCCCACTTGGTAAATTTGTTCGATCGGAAATTTTTAAACACATTATTTCACAGTATTTACATTATATCTGTGACCGTGAATATCACTTGATCGGTAAATCCTGTCAAACTGCTATAGCCCGGTTAGACGGATTTGCGAACGTGATTTTCACGTTGATGTTCTGTGTTTATGCTGTGATGTTGCGGATCGGTCGTGGGGGATAGCCTGGATGCATTGTTAGTACAGTTTTGTTTTATATGTACATTTGATATTGCGGGGCGAGCGTCCGACATGTGGACTGCCGTCACTTCCTGTTTGTATTATTCTTTTGGGGCACGACCTGGTTGCGGTCGATGTACCCGGTGTATGTATATTTTACTTTCTGTACTAGGATTACCCCGCGGACGGGTGCACGGATAGCCGGGTTCTAGAGGGCAACGGGCCCGCATCTCATGGCATTGAGACGGAGGGGGCTTCACTCCAGGATTGGCGGGCTATTCGCCGCACTCGTAGGGGGTACAGGTTGACCCAGGAGGGGTGCCCAAGTTACCGGATTCCGTGAAGTGCTGGGTGGTCCATTCACGGAGCTGGAGGGGACTGCCTCGCTTCAGGTCTTGGCGGGTGACTTGCCGCACCCGTAGGGGTCTAGGATTTCATTGCACAGGCTATCCACACGACCAGGGGAACGTCGGGTTTCAGCAGCGGCTCTGTGAAACCCGGGGATCCCAGATATCTGTATTGTTCTGTGATGCTGTACATTTCTGTGATGTTGCATTCTTATCACGCCTTGAGCGAATATAATATATTGGTATATATATTAGTAGATGTTGTATATGTTTTGCATCCGCGCTAGTCCAGTCCCCGCTCTGTTGTTAGTTAAGTAACCTAACGGGTGATGACGGGACCCAGTGGCGAATGCGGATGGTATATACGTACATCATTATTTTCGTTCTTTATTGGTGTGATCAATTGATGGGACTGCGTTGATTCGGATCAACGCAAGTTATAAACAAATCTATTCTGATGTTGTTGGAACAATTTTTCAAAAAGCTGTTATTGCAAGGACGTTCACTTTTGTTTTGCACAGTGGTATTCAATTAGAATATCCTGCTCCTCAGTCGACGAGGCAAGGGCCGAGATCCCTTCACCGGGAGTGACCCCTTGGACAGAAGTTTGCGTCAGGGTAATAACTTCACTATAGCCGATTACTTTTTGCTTTGCATCGTAGTATTCATTTGGAATATCCTGCACCTCATTCTACGGGGAAAGAGCCGAGATCCCTTCACCGGGAGTGACCTCTTTAGCAAAGGTTTTCGTCACTATAATTTTATAAAAAGATATCCAGTTCCTTCAATGATATCAAGTTCATTACGGTAAAAGGTTTTTCGCCAAAAACCATCCGTAGCCCTCCGTCATTTCAGATTAGTATTGCTTAGTATTCGTGCTACGTATGTCGTGCATTGCCGAGGCGTAATGTTCGGTAGCTGTGTAATACTTTTCTGTCGTATGGATAAGTGGATTGGTTAGGACAGTCGTACGGTTATGTTGGCATTGTCAAGGACTCGTACGGGTGGGTTTAACGCAATCAAGATAATGACGGGTTGAACTTGACTAGGACTCTTTGATATGTTGGCATTGTCAAGGTCACTTGGGTCCTAGGGGTAAAAATCACTTCGGGAGTTTCAAAAGAACTGAAACTTGCCAGATATGCGCATACCTTCTGGACTGTGATGACGTGAGCGGATTCCGTCACGTTATCATGCAATGATAGTTGGATCCTGATTCCCACTGATGAGTTGGTTTACTCCTCGGGTGATCCCGACTAATTCTTCTTTCAGGTTTGGAGGAGAATTTGACGGTACAGTGGGAGGTTTCCAGATTAGATAAAGTGATATCCATTCTGATCTAGGTTTGAGTGCACGCTGAGTGTTTCTTTTCTCTCTCTCTTTGGAAGCGACCATTGACCCGACCCTAAGACTATGACTCAGTGACCAAGTTAACCGAACCTTCTTAACATTGGCTTTTGGATTGTCAAAGTTGCAAACCTCATTGTCACTCCTACTTTTACCCTTTTCTCCAGGACACCCCGTATTACTACGAACGTCCACTTCTATTGGACAAAACCATCGTATGATTAGATACGAACTCGAAGGAATTCGAGGATGATTTCCGGTTCTGGAGAAAACGGATAGGACTATTCAGTTGTCTTTTCCTTTTACCTTCTCTCAGGTTGCGAATACTCCTTGGTTTAGGAGTAGTACACCTATTACGCAAATTGGATAGTCTTCTTCCAAACCTTAGGCTGGTGCCGAACGGTGGGGAATGAAGTAAACCAATTAGCATAACTGTCACGCCCCGCTTCCCAATGTACGGCGAAGTGGTCGTGACGAGGCCCGCTACGTATGTACTCAGAAGTACATACGCTAAGCGTAACTAAGCAATATAAAATAATCACAAGAGACAAATGAGTTTGAGATAACAGCAACTTTTATTAATAACATTCTTTATACAATGCATGAAATGAAAATACAACTGGAATGAAAAAAGAAAGCAATGCCTAAACAGTGGCATAATAATAAAAGGAAATACTGGAAAGAACAAGTACAAAGTCTAGAGCTCTGGATCTTCTTGGAACTGCTCCAAATCTTCAGTTGTTGGCTCGGTCTCAACTTGGTCCAACGCACCTGACGACATTCCAAGAAGAGAGAAATAGAATGTCGTCAGCGAACAGGTCGCTCGGTAAGTCCCAAAGGATAATGAAGAATAAGAGTGACAGAGTATAGTATTTTCTAAAGTATTGTAGTGTTGAATATTATGGAATATTGTTCAACGTAGTTGTTTGTAGCTTGGTACAGAAGGATGCCAGTGTATACGAGGGGAGTCTCTATATGCCAGAGACTAAGGGCACGTATAGTACGAGGAACCGTTTATGCCACGGTACAACAGCAACTGAATATAGGTTAGGTGTCTTAATCTGACCACCTCATTCCACTTTTAACATCTTCCGTACCAATCTACCCCTTTAAACCCCGCGATGTCATATTTGTATTGTTATCTTGTAAACTTGTAATGATTGCTTGATTGACTTGATTGACTGACCGAAACCATGATATCAGGAAACGGTTATAACCGTAGAGTCATGTAAATGGAATACTGGGAATCATGTAAAAGGAATATCCATGGTTCGGTTCGGTCAAGTTATATAGATTGTTAACTGGAATCTGGAATTCATGTATTCATCTTGAGTTGGAATATAAAAGAATATAGATTGACTTGAATCACATTCAAGTCAGAAATAGTCATACTCTAACCCGAGTCAGACTACAAGAAGGTAATTTGATGTTCAATAATTGTTAGGGGCCTTATTGTAATTTATAAAACTTGAGGGGGTTTATTGTAAAAATACTATTGTATATTTTTCAAAATACAACTCAAGTATTTAATTAACGTCTTTATGTACATACAACAATTTAATGATCAAGCTAAATATGTATACATGTTCGAATAACATGAAATGAGTCAAGTATATTATTCGAGTAACTACCATAAACAATGCTGTAAAGAAATATTATGTACGACTAATTAATCAAGTTGAACGAATGCGAAATATAAACAGAAATATGGATCTAAATGTTTTGCATGCGTGAGTTCCAGTTTTACCTAAATATGACTACCGGTTTGAGAGATATATATGTTTTCGTATCGTCGCGCAAAACAGATCAGAATCTATTCGGCACCGTCACATATTTTTAAAACGCAGTTTGAGTTAAATTGTATCAGGTTTCAGGTTACGAAAATTATTAGAAAATTGTAGGTATTTCGATGTACTTATCGAAAACACCAAGATTTATACGATTTGGATTTATGAAGCTCTAGTTATGATCATTTTAATATCAGCATTTAAAACAGAAATTCAGATTTCTGGACAGCAACTATATATTGTATTGTAAAGCCTATATCAGGTTGTTTCATGCAATCCTAAGTAATATAATATACAGAAAATTATATTTCTATCAATGGTGCATCAACACATCTAAATTTTGTCACAAACGGATATCGGGTGTTCGAGTTATGTCCAATTTAAAAACAATATGCGAATCAGGACAGATTCTGTCCAGATCCGTCACTTAATATTGTAATGCAGTTTTCTTTATCTTAGGTAGGTTTTCAGTAAAACTATAAAACTAATAAAATCTATATCATTCGATGTAGATATCAAAAACATCTGAGTTTGCTCAATTTGGATACCGGTATACCAAGTTATGTGTCCTAGAAATTGACCGATAACTGCAGTTTTCTGTTTTACGATCAGTGAATAAATACGATGTAATTCCTAAACCGTTACGCGGATCGATCTAAAATTTTTACAGCATGTATAAAATAATATATTCTATCATATGTAAATTCCGTGAAATTTTCAGAAGTAAAAATTAATTTCTAAAAATTATTTTAAAGCTAAAAGTATTGATGTGTATACTAAAATCGTCAGAAAGATTAACTAGTATTTTATGCAGGCTTCTATTTTTCTTTTAATAAACAAACCGATTTCATGTGACATTATAGATATATTGTGGCATGAAATTTGTGTTCTCACAAGTTGTAATAAACATTCCTAGCCATGAACAAAGAATTAAAAATACTTTAATTTGAACAAGAGATAATAAGATATTATTAAACCATATAGAATCATATATATCTAAACTTATGTATATGTATATGTATATGTTTATGTGTATCTTCTCTTATGGATTATGATATGAAAAGAATAGAGGGTTCACGATGCATGACAAGAGGAAAATAAGAGGTGGGGGAAAAGGAGAGAGAAGGGACTTACATGCACAAGCCGGTATTGTCACCGGGCTTGTCTATCCGCCGATAGCCTCGCGTTACTAGCGAGACCTTCTTGAAGACTTCTTCATGTTCTTCTTCTTGGATTCTAGGTGAAGAGGAAGAAGTGAGAGATAGAAAAATATGAGGAAGGAAAAGATGGAGGAGGACAATAAAGATGGTGTAATGGTGAATTATAATATATGCATTTAACATGAGAATTAAAAGAGAAGTGAAAGGTCACCATTCATTTTGGAAATGAAAGGTCTCATTTGTAGGTTATGAGAAGAATAAAAAATGATAAAAATAATTGCAAGGATAGGGATTTGAACATGCGACTTATGGAATAATAATGCAAGGACTTAACCAATGAGCTATAAAGTTGTTCATGCATATATTTAATTAGAATTAAATATATGATGTTGCTTAAAAAGAAAATGGGCTTTTTAGATGGGCTATGGAGAATAAGAATAATGGATTTGGGTTAAATATTTATGAAAGGAAAAAATAAGAATGAGAAGTTAAAAACTTAAATATAAGAAAAAGAAATTGTACCTAGAAAAAATACATAATAGATTGAGGAATAAAATAATAATAAATTTAATAGAAAGAGGAAAATACTAAGTACAAATAAATACGGTATATTTTTGAAGAGGGATAATACAAATGTATAAAGATTTTGGGGTCATTACATTCTACCCTCCTTAAAAATAATTTCGTCCTCGAAATTACTCAAGAAGGATGATGTAACAGAGTAAGGAAACAGGATTAGGATGATGTCTTCTTCGAGCTCCGTCGATTGATACTCTAACCAATTGAGCTAATAAGTCTACAAGATACAAATAGAAAGCATGAATAAGAATTAAGGATTCAAAAGTGGAGAGATGGACTTCAAGGAAACAGAAGGTGGAGTTCAAGATGGAATCAAGGAATATGTAATGTAAAGAATGTTTTCAGTTGCTGTTTCTTGTGTTTTATATTGCTTAGGTTGTTCACGCAGAACAGAACTGCATGATAGGGTTTCATACAGCTCTGACCTGCATGGGCCACCAACAAAACCTGTCACGCCCCGCTTCCCAATGTACGGCGAAGTGGTCGTGACGAGGCCCGCTACGTATGTACTCAGAAGTACATACGCTAAGCGTAACTAAGCAATATAAAATAATCACAAGAGACAAATGAGTTTGAGATAACAGCAACTTTTATTAATAACATTCTTTATACAATGCATGAAATGAAAATACAACTGGAATGAAAAAAGAAAGCAATGCCTAAACAGTGGCATAATAATAAAAGGAAATACTGGAAAGAACAAGTACAAAGTCTAGAGCTCTGGATCTTCTTGGAACTGCTCCAAATCTTCAGTTGTTGGCTCGGTCTCAACTTGGTCCAACGCACCTGACGACATTCCAAGAAGAGAGAAATAGAATGTCGTCAGCGAACAGGTCGCTCGGTAAGTCCCAAAGGATAATGAAGAATAAGAGTGACAGAGTATAGTATTTTCTAAAGTATTGTAGTGTTGAATATTATGGAATATTGTTCAACGTAGTTGTTTGTAGCTTGGTACAGAAGGATGCCAGTGTATACGAGGGGAGTCTCTATATGCCAGAGACTAAGGGCACGTATAGTACGAGGAACCGTTTATGCCACGGTACAACAGCAACTGAATATAGGTTAGGTGTCTTAATCTGACCACCTCATTCCACTTTTAACATCTTCCGTACCAATCTACCCCTTTAAACCCCGCGATGTCATATTTGTATTGTTATCTTGTAAACTTGTAATGATTGCTTGATTGACTTGATTGACTGACCGAAACCATGATATCAGGAAACGGTTATAACCGTAGAGTCATGTAAATGGAATACTGGGAATCATGTAAAAGGAATATCCATGGTTCGGTTCGGTCAAGTTATATAGATTGTTAACTGGAATCTGGAATTCATGTATTCATCTTGAGTTGGAATATAAAAGAATATAGATTGACTTGAATCACATTCAAGTCAGAAATAGTCATACTCTAACCCGAGTCAGACTACAAGAAGGTAATTTGATGTTCAATAATTGTTAGGGGCCTTATTGTAATTTATAAAACTTGAGGGGGTTTATTGTAAAAATACTATTGTATATTTTTCAAAATACAACTCAAGTATTTAATTAACGTCTTTATGTACATACAACAATTTAATGATCAAGCTAAATATGTATACATGTTCGAATAACATGAAATGAGTCAAGTATATTATTCGAGTAACTACCATAAACAATGCTGTAAAGAAATATTATGTACGACTAATTAATCAAGTTGAACGAATGCGAAATATAAACAGAAATATGGATCTAAATGTTTTGCATGCGTGAGTTCCAGTTTTACCTAAATATGACTACCGGTTTGAGAGATATATATGTTTTCGTATCGTCGCGCAAAACAGATCAGAATCTATTCGGCACCGTCACATATTTTTAAAACGCAGTTTGAGTTAAATTGTATCAGGTTTCAGGTTACGAAAATTATTAGAAAATTGTATGTATTTCGATGTACTTATCGAAAACACCAAGATTTATACGATTTGGATTTATGAAGCTCTAGTTATGATCATTTTAATATCAGCATTTAAAACAGAAATTCAGATTTCTGGACAGCAACTATATATTGTATTGTAAAGCCTATATCAGGTTGTTTCATGCATTCCTAAGTAATATAATATACAGAAAATTATATTTCTATCAATGGTGCATCAACACATCTAAATTTTGTCACAAACGGATATCGGGTGTTCGAGTTATGTCCAATTTAAAAACAATATGCGAATCAGGACAGATTCTGTCCAGATCCGTCACTTAATATTGTAATGCAGTTTTCTTTATCTTAGGTAGGTTTTCAGTAAAACTATAAAACTAATAAAATCTATATCATTCGATGTAGATATCAAAAACATCTGAGTTTGCTCAATTTGGATACCGGTATACCAAGTTATGTGTCCTAGAAATTGACCGATAACTGCAGTTTTCTGTTTTACGATCAGTGAATAAATACGATGTAATTCCTAAACCGTTACGCGGATCGATCTAAAATTTTTACAGCATGTATAAAATAATATATTCTATCATATGTAAATTCCGTGAAATTTTCAGAAGTAAAAATTAATTTCTAAAAATTATTTTAAAGCTAAAAGTATTGATGTGTATACTAAAATCGTCAGAAAGATTAACTAGTATTTTATGCAGGCTTCTATTTTTCTTTTAATAAACAAACCGATTTCATGTGACATTATAGATATATTGTGGCATGAAATTTGTGTTCTCACAAGTTGTAATAAACATTCCTAGCCATGAACAAAGAATTAAAAATACTTTAATTTGAACAAGAGATAATAAGATATTATTAAACCATATAGAATCATATATATCTAAACTTATGTATATGTATATGTATATGTTTATGTGTATCTTCTCTTATGGATTATGATATGAAAAGAATAGAGGGTTCACGATGCATGACAAGAGGAAAATAAGAGGTGGGGGAAAAGGAGAGAGAAGGGACTTACATGCACAAGCCGGTATTGTCACCGGGCTTGTCTATCCACCGATAGCCTCGCGTTACTAGCGAGACCTTCTTGAAGACTTCTTCATGTTCTTCTTCTTGGATTCTAGGTGAAGAGGAAGAAGTGAGAGATAGAAAAATATGAGGAAGGAAAAGATGGAGGAGGACAATAAAGATGGTGTAATGGTGAATTATAATATATGCATTTAACATGAGAATTAAAAGAGAAGTGAAAGGTCACCATTCATTTTGGAAATGAAAGGTCTCATTTGTAGGTTATGAGAAGAATAAAAAATGATAAAAATAATTGCAAGAATAGGGATTTGAACATGCGACTTATGGAATAATAATGCAAAGACTTAACCAATGAGCTATAAAGTTGTTCATGCATATATTTAATTAGAATTAAATATATGATGTTGCTTAAAAAGAAAATGGGCTTTTTAGATGGGCTATGGAGAATAAGAATAATGGATTTGGGTTAAATATTTATGAAAGGAAAAAATAAGAATGAGAAGTTAAAAACTTAAATATAAGAAAAAGAAATTGTACCTAGAAAAAATACATAATAGATTGAGGAATAAAATAATAATAAATTTAATAGAAAGAGGAAAATACTAAGTACAAATAAATACGGTATATTTTTGAAGAGGGATAATACAAATGTATAAAGATTTTGGGGTCATTACAATAACGATGGTGTGCAGAAGGTATTAAGTTAAGACAAAGCAAGGGATTAGTAGGAGGGCAAAGTAAATTGCGACTGATTTTCACGACCAAACCAAGTATTTCTTCGCCAATCCTAAATCACCTTTGTATTTCTCTAGGACACTCCGTATTACTACGAAGATCCCAGTTTATTGGATAATCCATCGTATGGTTATATACGAACTCGAAAGGAACTTGTTCCAGTTCGGGGATGGATCCTGGTTCAGGAGAAATAGGAATAAGGTTCATTCGGTTGTCTTTTATCTTCACCTTCTCTCGCATTGCGAGTGCTCCTAGGATTAGGACAGTACACCCATTATGCTTATTGGATAGTCTTCTTCCAAACCATAGGCTGGTGCCGAACGGTAGGGAAGGAAGAAAACCATTTGGCCTAAAGGGGTGTACAGAAGGTAATGACTAAAGACATAGAAAGGGATTTAGAAAGATAGCAAAGAATTACAAGGTTATAGTTGTGAATCTGGATAATGGAAGAGGCATTACTAGGAATACCAGGATACCCCATCGAGACATTTAAATGTTTCAGTTTCACTGTGTAATGTTAAAAGAAAACTGATTTCCCGATTAGATACTTACTCCAGGGTATGTATTTACCAGGTATGATTCTCACATCTGTATGGTTTTACAGATGATGAGTGGGAGTAAGTTATTGGGAATTGGGTGATCATCCTCATTATATCGGGATTCGTTGTAATCAGTGATATTTTAGGAAGTCACCTGGGTTGGTTGCCGGACGGCAAATATTTGGTTTTGAATATCCGCTGTTATGCACCAATTTCAAATCGATATATCTGTATGTCTATTTTCATAGAGTGAGATATAATTTATGAAATTATGTCAGTGACATTTACCTATATCAGTAGATGGTTAGGTAAGGAGCATTAAACAGCGGTGTAATTCTTCTTAACCATAAGTACAGTTTTCAACCTACCACACGCAGTGAATGAGTTATCTGACTCAAGGGACTTATACAGGGTATTGTATGTTGTCCAGGGTCCATCAGGACAGAGGGGTTGGTCCTCGTATTATATTCAGTTTACTTATGACTTCTCTAGTTTTTAGACAGGTGTTTCGTGGAAACACATGGTCTGAATTTTGAGAAGTTATAAGTATTTGAATAAAGAAGAGAACCAGGTATTGCAAGTATCGGGATTCTTCAAAGTGATCGAAGATATAGATACTTGTGTATGGTATTCAGTTGATAGTAATGATTAAGAGATCTTGCTTCTCTTTCGGGTTACTCATAATTGGAAGCATTCCTAAGTTGAGTGACGCTGATCAGCCTTTTTCCATTTAGTTGACATGCACTGGAGACAGCTGCATGATTTGAATCTGGTTCAATTAAATCAGTGCCTCTGTTTCTATATTGGATATAGAACAGTTCATATCTTGACATTGTTAAGGTACGGGGAGTTGTCCGGCTTATGCTTAAAACCAGACACTGGACAACTCAAGGCACGTTTCTATAATGGCTGTTTGTGGGTTGACCCAGGATATGACGAGGATTGACTTTCTACCATCTGGAAGATCAATAGTGATATTGTTCTAGACTCGCCACAGTTTTATTAAAAATGGATTTTTTTTTCAGAAAACAGTAGTGGGAGTATGGTAGAACTGGAAGTGATTCCAGAACCGCAAACGATTACTGAAGATTTGATAAGAACATAAAGATTCAATCTGGTTTGACATTCCATTAGCCACTCCGCAGATATGGTGGGTAACCTCAGGCACTCGAGAGGTACTTCGGTATGCTCAAGGACGGTGGCAGGGAGGTTCTTGTTTACCCAGACTTGCCATTGCTGTTGTTCCAGACTGTAAGACCTGGCAGGAGGATGAGTATAGCGTTGTTCTAAACTAGCTTTAGAAGTACACGTCTATATGACTCTGCAAGAGGGTTGTCATAGTCAGTGGGAGCAGCGGAAGCATTGGTGGACAGGTGGCTTATGTCTATTTATAGACTAAAGCAGATATAGCGGAGATAGATCATCTATTTCTGATGTGACAGTCATAAGTTTGACTTCATCAGAATAGGGGATGGATCTGTTAAGAAGGTAGTAGGGTGTTATGTCCTGGTATTTGGATGACATACACAGAGTAGGAAGTGATATTCCTATACTACGATCGGTTATACTTTGGTTGTCACACAGTAGTTTCTCTACACAGGACTTGGATATTATATCAGACATTCTGGTTACTAGATCTATGGTTTTAGATCTAGATTTGGATAGTTTCCCAATCTGGGTACCTTGACAGCATTCTATGAGTATTTAGAATGGACGACTCCTGGCACGGTAGTGTACCTACAGGTGATGGAGTCGCCCTCTCTAAAGGTGTCTTACAGACTAAAGGGGAGAGGGATACGCATGATTGACAGATCACTTGCTTAGGCAATTGAGTCAATCATGAGATGTCAAGTACCACACCAGATGTTGTTCTTGCAGTAGATGCAATAAGTTGATATTGATCCAATTCTGGAGAAACAGTCGGAAGCAGTTTTAGAACATAAGTTGATGTTCTAGGGATATGTAACGACAGCCGCTTTAGAGAGACGGTTATCATTCCAGGCTTCCAAGGTGACCTGGACGACAAGGAGGTTGTCAGAGTTATAGTTTTCCTTCTGATGAGGGGCAGTATATTGGACATGTGGTCCAGGTGGATACTGAGGGAAGGCATAGCGCAGGATACTGATTAAGTTCGGTTGACGATACAGTCTAAGAAGTCTGGATTTGGAGTTCATTTATGAACTAGGTCCCATCAGACATCCAGACGTTCTAAGACAGGTATGGCTCATTTCGGGAGATGGCTTTCTCCGCGAACATGAGATATAGAGAGACATAGAAAGAAACATCACAGCGGATCCACTCACTGAGGCTATTCCTCGAACGCCATAGTTTCGCAAACGAGTTTTGTGAGACTGACTAGTAGAGGAGTTGGGTGTTCGGTATCACACGGGCTGTGAGTATGCGACATCGCAATAATTAGCCTTGAGTGCAAGTGGGAGATTGTTGGAGATAGTGCCCTCAGAGTCAATTATTGGATCACAGGCACGTGATTGCAATGATTGAGGGAGGACCTATCCCAGGAGGACAGTCTTACTCGAGATGATAGTATGCTATCTGGTTTATCTTTATCATCGTGTACTGCTTTAGGTGACCTGACAGGTCGCTATTACACGTTGATAGAGCCCCTAGGATTCTTGCTTGACTGCCAGCAGTATGAGGGCGATCATATACGTGGGAGCTGGTAGTCTATAAGCACATCCTTAAAAGGTCCCTAGTCGTAGGAGTTTCGAGACAGGGCATCGATACTCCATTAGTAGACTAGTGTATACAGTCGAAACCCCGACGAGGGGCGGTGGCCGGTCTCACAAGCCACTGGTGTCTGTAGGTTCACCTAAGATGTATACAGGTGCTCATTGGGTTATGAGTACACCGGACAGGACTCGCCGGGAACATGCCAGTTGGTCTTATACCAGATGTCAGATAGCAGTTCCCTGGTGACATGTGTACAGGTTAGTTCATCGACCTGAGATCTTCATTTGTCTCGTGTGAGTTCCCACTGTGCTTTGATTACTACCCTACCACGGCTCAAAGGAGTCGTGCAAACAGGTTTTAGTTAGGTACAGTCCCGAGCCACATGGAGGCAGTGAGCGGATCTGCAGGGGTTCGTCTCTCCCGGTATTGGGGGTGAGGTCGCGCTGTATCTAGGAGAGCCATTACACAAAGCCCTCGGCCGAGGCAGGAGATTTACTGGTAGGTATTCCAGTAGTATCTCAGGGTGTTCTGGGCTACGCTCCAACACGACTTGTACCGCTTTTGGGGGTCTGACTTTTACCAACCCCCTAGGCCCGCCATGCGATACTCATAGACGAACGGACCGGACTGTACGGATATTGTCACTGACAGGCTCGGTAGGGTGTCAGGATGAGTTCGCTCATCGACGTCCCTTTTGGTCAATAGCTGGTGGCCCGTCACGTATTGGCTTATACCTCTGACGTGCCAGTGGTTAAATCCACAGCCATAGTATTAACGAGTCTTTAGAGTCCACCACACATTCAGTTACTCAAGTTTCGGGCGAAACGCTGTAGAGGCCGTATGGAGATATGGCAGGGTCCGATCAGATACGTGCGGTATTGCACGGATCAGGATCGGACGGTTTGTACTTATGGCCGTATGGATATATGGCAGGGTTCGATCAGATACGTGCGGTATTGCACGGATCAGGATCGGACGGATATTACTAGCCGGCTTAGGTTTAAGCCGGATCCTAGTTTAGTACAGTGTAGATTTTGTCTCATTGCATTTGTATCCGGTCGGTATACAGATGCGGGTGTGTATGCACAGTAACGGGGTTTTCCTGTAATTTATTACGGAACCAGTTTTCTGGAGTTGCCAGTTTGCATTCCGTTCCGGTCGGTTTTCCTTTGTTCTTTCCCGGCCGGACTTTTCCGATGGAGGGGGTTATTTGCAAGTTTGCAAATAATATTTTGTGGAGGGGTTTCTTGCAAATGTATTGATTATGATGGCATCTTTTCTTTTCAACCATCATTTGATTCTCTTTACATCACTTGATTTGTGATTAGAATTGATTAGAGTTTGATATGATATTGTTATCATGATGTTTGGTTGTGGTCACCTTTTGTGCTCTCCTACACTCACCTCCCTTATACATGATGCTTTTCCTCCACCATTCTCACTTGATAAAAGAGTTTCATTTTTGAGCTTGTGGCATTTTTCTTGATCTCATTTTCATGCTAGGAAAAATGCAAGCACCATTTTTCTTATCTTGATTCCTCCATCATCTTCAAAGGCAACTTCACTACCCCAAATGAGACAACCATTCTACACTAGCCTACAGCAAACCTTGGACGCGTCGGCTAGCCAACTTCGCGCCCGAGTTGCCTCGGTCCAGAGGTGGGAGCCCGTAAAAGAATCCGGTTATGTGGTGCCCTTTCCGACGAGAAGACGACGAATGGTGATTCCATGGGAGATCGGGACGATGACGAGAAGACCGGAGGACTCGGATAACTCGGTATACTTCTCTACCCTTCTCTTGTTAGCTAGTATAGGTTAATGGTTAACGATCCGGGTTTTATTATCCGCGGTAGCGCCAGTTTCCAAGTAAGGAAAATTTTTGATTCCGCATTTTGGCCTCGGTAAGATGGCCGGGGCGCAGCACTGGCGCAACAATTCGTTATTACGTGTCGCTAATACATAATGATAAAACCCGTAAGATCATAGCTTAACTACCAGGATAATGATAGCGATCATATACGTGGGAGCTGGGTAGTTCATAAGCATATCCTTAAATATCCCTAGTCAAGAGAGTATCGAGACTAGCCATCGATATTCTGGAGTAGACTGGTGTATACGTTTCTAGACCCCGACGCGTAGCGATGGACGGTCTCATAATCCATTGTTGTTATGTCACCTAAGATAGTATACAGGTGCTCACTGGAGTGAGTATCCTAGACGGACTCGCCGAGAACTTCTAGATGGTATTATACCTATCGTCAGATAGCAGTTTTCTAGTGACATGAGTACATGGTAGTCTTTTGATCTGAGATCGACATTTGTCTCGTGTCAGTTCCCACTGTACTTAGATTACTACCCTACCACGGCTCAAAGGAGTTATGGAAAAGGGTTTTAGTTGGGTACAGTCCCGAGCCATATGGAGGCTGTAAGCGATCGTCAGGGATTCGTCTCTCCTGGTATAGGAAGTTGATGTCGCATTGTATTCGGTTAGCCATTGCCATAAGCCCCTAACCAGGGCGGATGAGATTTACTGAATGGATATCAGTAGTTTCTCTGTTTGGTCATGAGTTTGACACCGGCACCACTTATCGGGTTATTAGGGGTCTGATGTTATCCATTCCCTAGATCCAGTATGCGATACTCTTAGACGAAAAGATCGGACTGTTGGGTTACGGCAGCGTCCCGGCCATCAATCCGTGGCCAAATGCGGAACAAAAATTTGTAAAACTTGGCGCTGCCACAACCAATTATCCGGATGAACCATTAACCGTTTACTAGAAAACTGCAAAGTGAGTTTAGAGAGATTATATCGATCGATCTGTGTCCTTCGGTCTTCAATCTCTTCCTAAGCTCCTCGCGGCTACCCCGAACAAGTTCGCTCTCTGGTCTCCCTCGTCGAAGACGATCCACGTCGAGGATTCTTAATGCGGTATGCCGCTTCAAACCGAAGCAACTCGGACAACTAGTTTGCTAGCCTAGGTGCCCAAGATGATGTAGAGATAGTGTGTGAATACTTTGTCTCAAAACACTCTAGGGTTCTCAACACATGAGAGGGATATAGTGGAGGTGAAGAAGAAGCCGTGTATGTGTGAAGTGTGTGCTCTCAAGACTTGGCTTGAAAAAGAAAAAGCAACACTTGAGAAGAAAGAAAGAGGTGACTGCCTTCTCATTTGCTGTTGTGTTGTATTTGTGATGAGCTAGCAAAAAGAAAAATCATAGCACAAAATAATATCTTATGCCATCACAAATATCCCACAACAATTATAAGCAATAAAGCATGGTCCATGCTTTATCATTAAATGCTTACAAGCCAAAACTTGCCTTCACACTTTACACATAATCAATATTAAACATTTAACCAAAAACCCTAAATGTTTAATACAATAAATAGAAATGGCATCAACTAAAGTTATCTTGTAACGAATTACAAGAACACCCCTCATCCGTATATATATACCCGCATCCTTATTCCGACTGAATACGAATACTACGAGATGAAAGTAATCCAACAATCTAATACTAGGATCCGGCTTAAACCAAAGCCCACTAATATGATCCGTCCGATCATGATCCGTGTACGAGTGCACATATATGATCGAACCCTGCCATAAAACCATACGGCCTATACAACGTTTCGCCTGAACCAGAGAAACCCTCTATGTGGGGCTCTAAAGACTCGTCAATACGCTAGCAGTGGGTTTAACCACAAGCACGTCAGTGGCACTAGCTGTACGTAACGGCTGCCCAGGTATTGAGAGAAAGGGAGGCTGACGAGCGAACTCATCCTGAAGCCCTACTGAGCCTAACAGTGACAATATCCGTACAGTCCGGTCCGTTTGTCTATGAGTATCACATATCGGGTCTAGGGGGTGGATAAAGTCAGACCCCAAATAACGTGATATTTAGTGTCGGTATAAAGCCCATCACCACCAGAGAAACTACCGATCCTAGATCGATAATTTTCGACTACCTTGACTAAGGATTTTTTGTGATGGCCATCCGTGCACACCGCGACCTCTACCCCCAATACCGGGAGAGACGAATCCCCTGACGATCCGCTCACTGCCTCTATGTGGCTCGGGACTGTACCCAACTAAAACCTGTTTGCACGACTCCTTCGAGCTGTGGTAGGGTAGTAATCAAAGCACAGTGGGAACTCACACAAGACAAATGACGATCTCAGGTCTATAGGCTAACCTGTACATATGTCACCTGGGAACTGCTATCTGACAATAGGTATAATACCAACTAGCATGTTCCCGACGAGTCCGTCCGGTATACTCATAACCCAATGAGCACCTGCATACTATCTTAAGTGAACCAACTGACACCAATGACTTGTGAGACCGGCCACCGCCCCTCATCGAGGTCTCGATTCGTATACACTAGTCTACCCTTAGAGTATCGATGCCCAGTCTCGAAACTCCCACTACTAGGGACACTTTAAGGATGTGCTTATAGACTACCCACTCTCATGTATATGATCGTCATCATACTGCTGGTAGTCAAGCAAGAATCCTATGGGCTCTATCAACATGTAATAGTGATATGTAATGTCACCTGAAGCATGTACACGATGATAAAGACAAACCAGATAGCATACTATCATCTCGAGTAAGATTGTTCTACCGGTATAGGTCTCCCCTAAATCATTGCAATCACGTGCCTGCGATCTAATAATTGACTTGAGGGCACTGTAGCCAACAATCTCCCACTTGCACTTAAAGCTAATTATTGCGGTGTCGCATACTCACAGCCCGTATGATACCGAACACCCAACTCCTCTACTAGTCAGTTTCATAAAGCTCGTTTGTAAAACTATTGCGTTCGAGAAATAGCCTCAGTGAGTGGATCCGCTCTGATGTTTGTTTCTATGTCTCTCTTTATCTCAAGTTCACGGAGAAAGCCATCTCCCAAAATGAGCAATACCTGTCTTAGAATATTCCTGGATATCCGATGGGATCCAGTTCACAAATGAATTCCAAATCCAGTAAACTTCTTAGACTGTATCGTCAACTAGATTTAATCAGTATCATGCGCCATGACTCCCTCGGTATCCGCTTGGACCAACTGTCCAAACTACTGCCCCTCGTCAAGAGGTAAAACTATAAGTCTGACAGTCACTCTGTCATCCAGGTCACCTTGGAAGCCTGGAATGATAACCATCTCCCGAAGGAGGCTGTCGTTACCATATCCCTAGAACATCTATTTATGTTCAAAAACTGCTTCCGAACCTTTTTCCAGGATTGGATTAATATATCAACTTATTTTATCTAATGCAAAAACAACATATGGTGTGGTACTTGACATCTCATGATTGACCCAATTGCCTAAATAAGTGATATGCCAATCATGCACATCCATCTCCCTTTTAGTCTGTAAGACACCTTTAGAGAGGGTGACTCCATCACCTGCAGGTACACTACCATGCCAGGAGTTATCTATTCTAAAACACCTTTAGAATATTGTCTAAGTTCCCAGATTGGGAAACTACCCAAATCTAGATCTAAAACCATAGATCCAGTAACCAGAATGCCAGATATAATATCCAAATCCTTTGTGGAGAAACCACCGTGTGACAACCACAGTATAACCGATCATAGTATAGGAATATCACTTCCTACAAAGTGTATGTCATCAATACCAGGACATACTACCCTACTACCTTCTTAACAGATCCATCTCCTATTCTGATGAAACCAAGTCTATGACTGTCACATAAAAAATAGATGATCTATCTCCTCTATATCTGCTTTAGTCTATAAATAGACATAAGCTACTTGTTCACTATGCTTCCGCTGCTCCCACTGACTACAACAACCCTCTGGCAGAGTCTTATACACGCGCACTTCTAAAGCTAGTGTAAAACGACGCTATACTCATCCTCCTGCCGGGTCTCACAGTCTAGAACAACGGTAATGGCAAGTCTGGGTAAACAAGAACCTCCCTGTCACCGTTTTTGAGGATACCGAAGTACCTCTCGGGCGCCTGAGGTCACCCACCATATCTGCGGAGTGGCTAATGGAATGTCAAACCCGATTGAATCTTTAGGTTCTATTAAATCTTCAGTAATCTTCTGTGGTTCTGGAATCACTTTCAGTTCTACCGTACTCCCACTACTGTTTTCTGAAAAAGTCTATTTTACTAAAACTGTGGCGAGTCAAGAACAATATCACTATTGATCTTCCAGATGGTAGAAAGTTAACCATCGTCATAGCCTGGGTTAACCCATAAACTGCCATTACAGAAACGTGCCTTGAGTTATCCAGAGTCTAGTTTTAAGCATAAGCCGGACAACTCCATATACCTTAACATCGTTAAGATATGAACCATTCTATATACAATATAGAAACAGAGGCACTGATTTAATTGGAACCAGATTCAAAGCATGCAGCTGTCTCCAGTTCATATCAACTAAATGGAGAGAGGCCGATCAGCATTACTCAACTTAGGAGTGCATCCAGATATGAGTAAACTGAAAGAGAAGCAAGTTCTCAAAACTATTACTGTCAACTGAATACCAAACACAAGTATCTACATCTTCAATCACCTTGAAGAATCCTGATACTTGAATTACATGGTTCTCTACTTTATTCTTATACCTATAACTTTTCAAAACTTAGACCTTGTATTTCTACAAAACACTTGTTTAAGACTTGAGAAGTCACAAGTAAACAGAATATAGTATGAGGACCAACCCCTTTGTCCTAATGGACACTGGACAAGATACAATACTTTGTATAAGTCCCCTGAGTTGAATAACTCAAACCCTGTGCGTCGTAGGTTGAAAATTGTACTATGGTTATGAAGAATTACACCACTGTCTAATGCTTCTTACCTCACCATCAACTGATATAGGTAAATGTCATGGACATAATTTCAAAAAGTTATATCTCACTTTATAAAATAAACGTACAGATATATCAGTTTGAAATTGGTGCATAACAACGGATATTCAAAACCAAAAATTGTCGTCAGGCAAAACCCCATGTGATTTCCTCAAATATCACCAATTACAACGAATTCCGATATAATGAGGATGATCACCTAATTTCCAATAACTTACTCCCACTCATCATATGTAAAACCATTCAAATGTGAGAATCAAACCTGGTAAATACATACCCTGGAGCAAGTATCTAATTGGAAAATCGGTTTTCTATTAACAACGCATAGGGAAACTGAAACATGAAGATGTTTCGAAGGGATAGTCGGGTATTCCTAGTAATGGCTCTTCCACTATCAGATTCATGACTGTAACCGTATATTTCTTTGCCATCTCTCCAAATCCCTTTATTTGTCTTTACTCATTAGAAGCTACCTTCTATACACCACCCTTAGGCTAAATGGTTTTCTTCCTTTCCTACCGTTCGGCACCAGCCTATGGTTTGGAAGAAGATTATCTAATAAGCATAATAGGTGTACCCTCCTTATCCAAGGAGCACTCTGAACCTGAGAGAAGGTAAAGATTGAATACAACTGAATAAACCTTATTCCATTTCTTCTGAACCAGAATCCATCCTCGAACTGGAACAAATTCCTTCGAGTTCGTACAAAACCATACGATGGATTATCAAATAAATGTGGATCTTTATAGTGATACGGGGTGTTCTGGATAAATACAAAGGTGAAGTAGGAGTGGCGATGATATACACAGTTTGGTCGTGAATGAAAGCAGTCGCAATTTACTTTGCCCTCTTTCTAATCCCTTTATCTGTCTTTACTTATTACCTCCTGTATAACATACTTAGGCTAATTGGTTTTCTTCTTTCCCTACCTTTTGGCACCTACCTATGGTTTGGAAGAAAACTATCCAATAAGCGCAATAGGTGTACTCTCTCCTAATCCTAGAAGCTCTCACAACCTGAGAGAAGGTAAAAGGAAAAGACAACTGAATAGTCCTATTCATTTTCTCCAGAACCGGAAACCATCCTTGAATCTGAAACAAGTTTCTTCGAGTTCGTATGTAACTATACGATGGTCATATCCAATGAAAATGGGATCTTCGTAGTGATATGGAATGTTCCGGAGAAAAAGCAAAGGGTAAAAGTAGGAGTGGCAATAAAGTATGCAACTCTGACAATCCAAAAGCCAGTGTTTTAAGAAAGTTCGGTTAACTTGGTCACTGAGTTATAGTTTAGGGTCGGGACATGGTCGCTGCCAAAGAGAGAGAGAGAGAGAAAAGAAACACTCAGCATGCACTCTAACCTAGATCAGAATGGTTAATCACTTTATCTAATCGGGATGTCTCCCACTGTATCCTCAAATTCTCCTCCAAACCTGAAAGAAGAATTAGTCGGGATCACCCGAGGAGTAAACCAACTCATCAGTGGGTATCGGGATCCAACTATCATCGCATGATAACTTGATGGAATCCACTCAAGTCACCACACTCCAGAAGGTATGCGCATGCCTGGCAAGTTTCAGTTTCTTTAGAAACTCCCGATGTGATTTTTACCCCAAGCAGTTTATGACCTTGACTAGGTCAACAAACCATAAACCGCTAGTCAAGTTCAACCCGTCATTATCCTAGATTGCATTAAACCCACCCGTACGTGCCCTTGACTAGGTCAACAAGGCCGCACGACTGTCCTAACCAATCGCATTTAAAATGCAACAAACAAGCACCACTTAGCTACCGAACACTACACCTTAACTAGGTCAACAAACGCAGCACGAATACTAAATAATACTCGTAAGAAATGACACAGGGCTACGGCTGGTTTTTGGCGAAAAACCTTTAACGTAATGAACTTGATATCATTGAAGGAATCCAAGTGGTTTTTCAAATTTATAGTGGCGAAAACTTTTGCTAAAGAGGTCACTCCCGGTGAAAGGATCTCGGCTCTTTCCTCGTAGAATGAGGTGCTGGATATTCATAACCGAATACCACTGTGCAAAGAAAAAAGGAATCGACTATAGTGAAGTTATTACGTTGACGCACACTTCTGCCCAAGGGGTCACTCCCGATGAAGGGATCTCGGCCCTTACCTCGTAGGATGAGGTGCTGGATATTCATAACCGAATACCACTATGCAAAACAAAAGAGAACGTCCTTGTAATAACAGCTTTTTGAAAATTGTTCCAACAACATCAAATAGGTATGTTTTCCTTGCATTTATCTAAATCAACGCAGTCCCATCAATTAATCACACCACAAAAGAATGAAAATATGATGTACGTATATGCCATCCGCATTCGCCGCTGGGTCCCGTCATCACCCGTTAGGTAACTTAACTAACGACAGAGCGGGGACTGGACTAGCGCGGGTGTAAAACATATACAACATCTACTAGTATATATAACAATATATAATAATCGCTCCAGGTGTGATAAATGCAACATCACAAAAAAGTAATAAGTATCACAGAATAATACAGATAATCTGGGAGCCCCGGGTTTTTTTTGAGCCACAAGTGAAACCCGACGTTCCCCTGGTCATGTGGATAGCCTGTGCAATGAAAACCTAGACCCCTACGAGCATGGAAAGTTACCCGCCAATACCATAAGCGAGGCAGCCCCCTTCAGCAAAGTGAATGGGTCACCCAGCACTTCACGGAATCCGGTAACTTGGGCACCCCTGCTTGGGTCAACTTGTACCCCCTACGAGTGCGGCGAATAGCCTACCAATTCTGGAGTGAGGCCCCCTCGTTCTCAACGCCATGAGATGTGGACCCGTTGCCCTCCAGAACCCGGCTATCCGTGCACTCCATCGCGGGGTAATCCTAGTACAGAAAAGAAAATATATACAACGATAATATCGACCTCAACCCGGTCGTGCCCTAAACAAATAATATACAAACAGGCAGTGACGACAGTCCACATGTCGGATGCTCGCCCTGCGATATCAAATGTATAAATAAATCCAAACTGTACTAATATTGCACCCAAGCTATCCACCACGACGAATCCACAACAATACAGCACAACACAGAACATCAACGTGAATGACACGTTCGCAAACCCGTCTAAAAGAACTATAGCAATTAGACAAGTTGTACCGCTCGAATGACATTCACGGTCGCAGATAGAAATGTATGTACTATAATCTTTAAACAATGTTAGAAAATATCGAGTTCGAAATAACCCCGAATAGCCCCCAAATAAGTAGATAAATCCATATCAAAACTGGGCTAAACAAACAATACCACTGAACCAACATTCCAGAGACCAGACTACAACCCAAACACGAAATCCAAATTCCCTGAAGTGGCCGGCCTGGCCGGATTTTTGAGCATTATGCTCGGCCAAATAGTGTTGGAATTGTCTCGTGTTTGGGGTGCAATCTATGGGTCACCAAAGTAGTCTTCTGCAGTTCCTGAAATAATTTTTGAAGACTCTTTAAAAATCGACAGAACCTTGAATGCAGTGAGTGGTGTTTGGGGTTGTTTCGGTTTCTATACTTTAACATTGTCTAAACCAAATAGTATGCGGTTAATGGGTTGGCTCTAATACTATGTAAGGCTACGCCAGCGCCCCGGTCGTCAATCCGAGGCCAAACGCGGAACAAAAACTTTTAAAACTGGCGCTAACGTAACCCTTAATCCCGGATCATGCCATTAACCCTATACTAGTTAACTGTAAAAGGAGTTTAGAGAGATTATACCGATCGATCCGTGTCCTTCGGTCTTCAATCTCTTCCCAAGCTCCTCGCGGCTTCCCGAACAAGTTCTCTCTCCGGACTCCCTCGTCGAAGACGATCCACGTCGAGGATTCTTAATACGGGCTCCCGCTTCAAACCGAAGCAACTCGGACAACTAGTTTGCTAGCCTAGGTGCCCAAGATGATGTAGAGATAGTGTGTGAATACTTTGTCTAAAAACACTATAGGGTTTTCAACACATGAGAAGGATAGAGTGGAGGTGAAGAAGAACCCATGTATGTGTGAAGTGTGTGCTCTCAAGACTTGGCTTGCAAAAGAAAAAGCAACACTTGAGAAGAAAGAAAGAGGTGGCTGCCTTCTCATTTGGTGTTGTGTTGTATTTGTGATGAGCTATCAAAAAGAAAAATCATAGCACAAAATAATACATCATGCCATCAGAAATATCCCACAACAATTATAAACAATAAAGCATGGTCAATGCTTTATCATTAAATGCCTACAAGGCAAAACTTGCCTTCACACTTTACATATAATCAATATTAAACATTTAACCAAAAACCCTAAATGTTTAATACAATAAAAAGAAATGGCATCAACTAAAGTTATCTTGTAACGAATTACAAGAATACCCCTCATCCGTATTTACATATTCGCATCCGTATTCCGACTGAATACGGATACTACGAGACAAAAGTAATCCAACAATCTAATGCTAGGATCTGGTTTAAACCAAAGCCCACTAGTATGATCCGTCCGATCATGATCCGTGCACGAGTGCACGTATATGATCGAACCCTGCCATAAAACCATACGGCCTCTACAACGTTTTTCCCGAACCAGAGAAACCCTCTATGTGGGACTCTAAAGACTCGTCAATACGCTGGCAGTGGGTTTAACCACAAGCACGTCAGTGGCACTAGATGTACATAACGGCTGCCCGGGTATTGAGCGAAAGGGAGGCCGACGAGCGAACTCATCCTGAAACCCTACTGAGCCTGACAGTGACAATGTCCGTACAGTCTGATCCGTTCGTCTATGAGTATCGCATATCGGGTCTAGGGGGTGGATAATGTCAGACCCCAAATAATGCGATATTTAGTGTCGGTATGAAGCCCATCACCACCAGAGAAACTACCGATCCTAGATCGTTAATTCTCGACTACCTTGGCCAAGGATTTCTGGTGATGGCCATCCGTGCACACCGCGACCTCTACCCCCAATATCGGGAGAGACAAATCCCCTGACGATTTGCTCACTGCCTCCATGAGGCTCGGGACTGTACCTAACTAAAACTTGTTTGCATGACTACTTCGAACCGTGGTAGGGTAGTAATCAAAACACAGTGGGAATGTTCTCCACCGAAAACCGGGAAGACAAATGTCTTGCCTGAATTTGGGGGCAGATGTCATTTGGTTTTATCTGTCCACCTCTCCGAAAATGCCAAGTTGATTTATGGCACCATATATTGGACGTTTGGACAGATGCGGCCGTTATAGCAGACTTCGTCAAATTCCTCCTCGTTTGCGAGGGGTTTTTGATTGTGGGAACGCTCTTCGCTGCAGGTGCAAGCCCCTGCAGTTAATTACGCTACCACCTCACGGTAACCACTTTCTCCTTCTCCAGATGTTCACTTCGTGTCGTGTGTATTTGTTTTAATTTTTTTTTGGTTGCCCGTGAATTGTATACGGAGACTAATTTGTGTTGTCGCCCGTAGGGCGTGGATTAGTCAAAATCCATATTTTCTTAGATTTGGGTTTGGGTTGGTTTAAGGACAATTAGTCTTGTTTTAGACTAAGGTCAACTGAAATGTTTGTTGAGGATATGTTAGTCTAATTTTAGACTAAGATCTACTCAACAGGATTTTGGGATCATTTAGATCCAACAAAAGAGCATGTGGGCTCTGTTGTGTTAGTTTAGGGACATTGCGGTCCATAAGTTTAAGGACATCGCGGTCCATGGAGTTTAAGGATATCATAGTCCATAGTTTAATGACGTCATAGTCTATGGGGGTTTAGTTTAGGGACGTTGCGGTCCATTGGGTTTAAGGAAATCATAATCCAGTTTAAAAACGTTATAGACTATGTGGCTTTGGTCCAACCATTTGGGGATGGGCCAAAAGTTATTGGTTATTGGGACCCTCCATCTCTCTGAAGACGTTGAAAAATTACAACGACATATATCAGAGTTATAAAGAGATGTACCCTTGAACCAATGTTGGTTGGGAGATCTGTAGTTAAGTTTGGGACTAAGATCGGTTAAAAAGGTTTATGAGCATATGGGCTTAATTAATCTGAATTAGGGATCTGTGGCCAACATGGACTCGGCCCACCCAGTTAAAATGTTGAACATTTAATTAGGCTCGGTCATTTTTTATTTAACAATGCTGAGCATTGTTTTGGGTTCTGACAACCTTTTTTGTCTTTTATTAAGTGTTGAGCACTCATTATGGCTATAGGGCTTTATTTAAAGAACAGTTTATATTCCCTCAGCGCCCACATGAGGAGCACGTGGCGCACTTAGCGCTGAGCGCCAGATTTAGAGCGCTAAGGCGTTTCCTTTGAGATAGCGCACACGTGAGGAGCACGTGGCATGCTTGGCGCTGAGCGCCAGTCAATGAGTGCAGAGCGCTCTTTATTAAGTAGCGCCCACGTGAGGAGCACGTGTCGCGCTTGACGCTGAACGCTGGCCCATGAGTGCAGAGCGCTCCTTATGAAATAGTGCACACGTAAGGAGCACGTGGCGCACTTAGCGCAAAGCGCCAGCCAATGAATGCAGAGCGCTCTTGATCAATTTTGTTCTCTGAGAATTAAGTTCTCGTTTATAAGAGACTTTGTCTCGTGGCTCTAAGAACAAGGTTCTTATTTTTATAGGAGATGTTACAGTCTCTTATTTTTATTGTGAAAGACTTTGTCTTTGTCTTATAGATCTATGATCTAAAGAGAACTAAGTTCGTTTCCCTCCCTTTTTATGTTGAGATGCTCCAATCTCTTCTACTTTTATGAAAGACTTCTGTCTTTATAGATCTATGATCTAGAAAAAGAACTAAGTTCTTCTTTTTTTGATGAGATACTTTGATCTCTCTGTTTTATTTACCTTGAAGAAATTCTTCTTCTAAGAGTTTGATCTTCTCTTTTTCTTTTTTCTTTTTGAGAACTCAAAGTTTATTGGGGGTTCTTCTATGTTTGATTTGAAACTTATGGGGAGGTTCCTTCATGTATGACTTGAGGTCTTGAGGCCTTTATATAGTGGAGGCTGATCAGTTAAGGCAATCTTTTTCTGATTGATTTGGGGATGTTTCCCCACCATTGGATCTTTGATCCTAAGGTTTCTGTTTTACAGAAGACATCTTTCTTGTTATTAACAAGATTGGGAAATTATTTTCCCATGCAGAGATTACTCTGTATCTTGGTGATTTTTAATCACCATTGGATCTTTGATCCAATGATGCTCTGATTTACAGAGCACAATCTTTCTTGTTTGGAAAGATTCTGAGGAGTATTTCCTTAACAGAATTTTATTCTGGTAATTTGATGATTTATCATCTTCGTTGGATCTTTGATCCAACGGTGGAGAACATTTAGTTCTAGCGCTTGGCGCTCTCGTGTATTGCACGTGAGCGCTGCTTCAGAGTCTTTGATTCTTAGCGCTGGCGCACTTGGCGCGAGCACTCTCGTGCTTTGCACGTGAGCGCTGCCTCAAACTCTTTGACTCTTAGCGCTGGCGCTCTTGGCGCTAATGCTCTAGTGCTTTGCTCGTTAGGCGCTGCCTCTTTACCGAAGGTGTCTTTTCGCCTTCTTTCTTTGCTTTTCCTGAGTCAAACTTCTCTTTCCCAATGCAGAGCTTGGAAACAGTTCCATCATGCACAGAATTTTCTGTGCCTAGACTTAAATATCTCTCTTTATAATTTGAAGCAATGCTTCTCTTCTCTCTCACTTTCAGAGAATTATTTTAGCATATAAGAGCTATTGCTTGTAATCGTTCATATGCTCGCTGGCAACCATGGGAGGTGCCTATTGAGGAAATCGTTCCTCGTTTTGCTGCACACTTGGTGGACCCTGCTCTTACGAATGACCAATGCGATACGGTGTTGTACGAGCTCTTGACTCGTAGAGGATTTCCTCTCCCCATTGGCTTTGGATGGTCTTCTTGTCCGTGCTCGATGACATCCCTCCTCATCCAGCAGAGATGACTCCAGCAATGCTTGACGCCGCAGAGGACAAGATCGAGTGCTTTCACGAGGCACTTTTGATTACCAGAGCTCTGAGGGATCGCTCTATTCAGTTACTAAGCCAGATACGGGCTCAGCGGGTCGTCATGTCTGCCTTCGCTGATGGGCACGGTGCTGACCGATGGAAGCGACTGTTCGTGAAGACCGCCGCTTTGACATGGTGGAGAAGGCAGAGAGGGAGTTAGATAATTTTATCCATAATTTTGTAAATCCCTGTACTTTCGATCCCATGTTTGGTGATCTATTTCCTATAGAATAAAATGTTCAATAAAAAGCTTTCTTTTCGTCGTTGACTACCAAGTGTTCCCTTTGATGTTTGCATGTGCTTATATGAATGAGCCTGATTTCATATATATTTGTAAACGAAGCTTAAACCTGTGTAAACAGGCACAAATAGCTCATGGCCGAAGATTTTAGCGGGAACAAATGCCCCCCACTACTTTGCCCACGTAAGTATGTACGTGGGTGAAGTAGTGCAGAGTTATGCATGGCCATAGAATTGAGGGCTTAGGAGACAAGTTTGGGGTCCTTGTAGCCTAAGACTTTTTCCATCTTCATGAGACGTAAGGGTCTCAAGAAGGTTGTTTCTCCCTGCGAGTCGAGAGGATCCCGTAGGTGTATTTTATCATTAGGAGTCGTGAGAACTCCTAAGTGTGTTTCCTCTTGAGAGTCGTAAGGATCTCACAAGAGAATTTTCTCCCTTACAAGTCGAGAGGACTCGTAAGTGATTGTTTCCCTCCTTATCGATGTTCGACTTCGGAGAGTGTGGCCCGTAGATAGTCTATCTTGACCTTCCCGCAGGGCAATGATGGCTTATGAGACAGGGTTAGGATCTACTACCTAAGACTTTTCAACTTTACGCGTGAGGGTCTCATAAAGACTTTTCTCTCTACGAGTCGAGAGGATCTCATAGGTGTAATTTCTCTTTAGGAATCGTGGGGACTCCTAAGTTTGTTTTCTCTTGAGAGTCATAAGGATCTCATAAGAGAATTTTCTTTTCATGCGCGGGGACACTAATTTCCCTGTGTTCAAGACGAATCGGGGGATTCTTGCAAAGACACTGATTTCCCTGCGGTTCGAAAGGAATCGAGAGATTCTCGTCAAAGACGCTGATTTCCTTGAATCGAGAGGTTTGTCAAGGATACTGTTTTCCCTGTGGTTGAGACGAATCGAGGTATTCCTTCAAAGACACTGATTTCCTTGTGGGTCGACGCGAATCGAGAGGTTCTCGTCAAGGACGCTGATTTCCTTGAATCGAGATATTTGTCAAGGACACCGATTTCCCTGCCGGTTGAGACGAATCGAGGTATTCCTGCAAAGACACTGATTTCCTTGTGGGTCGACGTGAATCGAGAGGTTCTCGTCAAGGACGCCGATTTTCCTGAATCGAAATATTTGTCAAGGACACTGATTTCCTTGGGGTTGAGACGAATCGAGGTATTTCTGCAAAGATACTGATTTCCTTTCGGGTCGACGCGAATCGAGAGGTTCTCGTCAAGGACGCTGATTTCCCTGAATCAAAATATTTGTCAAGGACACTGATTTCCTTGGGGTTAAGACGAATCGAGATATTCCTGCAAAGACACTGATTTCCTTACAGGTCGACGCGAATCGAGAGGTTCTCATCAAGGACGCCGATTTCTCTGAATCGAGATAAGAAGCGATGGCTTAAGAAACAGGTTCAGATCTGCCGCCTAAGACTTTTCAACTTTATGAGCCGTGAGGGTCTTGTAAAGGGTTTTCTCCCTACGAGTCAAGAGGATTTCGTAAGTATCTTTTCTCCTTAGGAATCGTGAGGATTCCTAAGTGCGTTTTCTCTTAAGAGTCGTAAGGATCTCACAAGAGAATTTTTCCCGCTTACAAGTCAAGAGGATTCATAAGTGGTTGTTTCCCTCCTTATCGATTCGGCTTTGGAGAGTGTGGCTCGTGAATAGTATACAATACTCCATCTTGGACCGACTTGCAGGTTCCCAGTGCTTAGGAAACAGACCCTTATCCCCATTGCCTAAGGCTTTTCCCTACGAGTCGAGACGAATCGAGAAGTTCTCACAAGAACACTAATTTCCTCACGGGTCGAGACGAATCGAGAAGTTCTCGCAAGGGTTTCCTAATGTCACAGTTAACTCCTACTAAAAGAAGTCCATTAAGGTCTGCGGTACTAAGGTTTTTTACTCTTCGTACCGTTGTGTTGGCCAGTGTATCCCTCGATATGCAATCTTGCTGCTCGAGTAGCCCCACGACTGTCGTGCTTCTGATCCCTTCGGAGGATAGACAAGACGTCTTCAAGCAATCTTCCAGGTGGTATTACCGTCGAAAGATCAAGCATTAGGGATATTCCATGTCTCTTTTTACTTGAGGTTAGGCTCATTTTGGGAGCCCCGATGAGTCATGACCACTCCGCACCGGTTTGGGATGATCTCCGATAGTCTTTTCAGGTCTCATTTGAGTAGCCGCAAGACCCTGAAGCGAGGGATTTTCCTTGGCTTTGTTTGTTGACATTATGTCTGCAATATTGCGACGAATGTCGAGGTTGTCTCTAGGTTGTCTGCGAACCGTCGAGGCTTGGAACTAGGGGACTTTGCCGTGGCTCCGTTTGTTGATGTCGCGTCTGCATCCTGCTGGAGGAAGAACATTGTTGTTGATCTCTAGGCTGTAGATGTTTCCATAGAGACTTAGAACTAAGGACTCTGCCATGGCTCCAAGGTAGTCTCTAGGTTGTCTGTGAACCGTCGAGATTTAGAACCAGGAGACTTTGCCGTGGCTCCGTTTGTTGATGTCGCGTCTGCATCCGGCTAGAAGAAGAACGCTGTTGTTGATCTCTAAGCTATAGATGTTGCCGTCGAGACTTGGAACTAGGGACTCTTCTATGGCTCCGAGGTAGTCTCTAGGTTGTCTATGAACCGTCGAGATTTGGAACTAGGGGACTTTGTCATGGCTCCGTTTGTTGATGTCGCGTCTGCATCCTGCTGGAAGGAGGAAGAAACGTCATTGGGGATCTCTGGGCTGTCTGTGAATCGTCGAGATTTGGAACTAGGGGACTTTTTCGTGGCTCCAATTGGTAGTGTCGCGTCTGTATCCTGCTGGAAGGAAGAAGAACGCTGTTGGTTGATCTCCAGGCTGTAGAGGTGGCCATCGAGATTTGGATCTAGGGACTTTGCCATGGCTCCGCTTCGTTGTGACCTTGAGGTCAGTTGTTGACGTTACATCTGCATCCTGCTGGAGTTGAGAAGAAACGCCGTGTTGGTTTTCTAGTATGCAGATATTGCCGCTGAGACCTGACTCTCCCTTTGGTAAAGTTTGTTGGAACATGTGTTTCCTTTTTCGTTTATGCCCATGGATTGTATACAGGGGTCAGTATGAACTTACCTGCAGGGAAAAAGTTTCATTTTATATGTATTTTTTTGTTTTCTTTCCGCGATACTCTATCATTTCAGATTTCTGTATCGCGAAAGTCGCGATTGCCCAATCATTTCGGCTATTTTCCGCGGTGCCCAATCATTTCGGCTATTTTCATGTGCATATATTTTACTTGCTGATTTTTTCGCAAGCTGCCCTATCATTTCGGCTATTTCATATGCATTTATGGTTCGCTGACCTTTTGCCATGAGTAAGGGACTTAGGATCTGATACCGATTTAGGCATCAGCATCGCTACAACTGGGACATTGCCAGGAGCGAATCATTATTTGCCTTCGTCGGTTCGAACAAAGGTGGCTTAGAAAACAGGGTTAAGGTCTTGTCGACTAAGGCTTTTGACTTCATGAGCCGTAAGGGTCTCATAAAGGTATTTCTCCGTACAAGTCGTGAGGATCTTGTAGGTGCGTTTTCTCCTTAGGGGTCGTGAGGACTTCTAAGTGGTGTTCTCTCTTATAGGTCGTAAGGATCTCATAAGAGCATTTTCTCCTTATAAGTCGAAAGGACTTACAAGTGCCTGTTCACCAAACACGGGAATTTCACGCTATTGGCGGAACTTGGTGCGGGAGACGTTTATTTATGCCCGTAGATTGTATACAAGGGTCAATATTGAACCGCTTGTAGGGCAATTTGGGAGATATGACGACTTAAGAACAGGTCTAGATCCCTGTAACTTAAGTCTTTTGAATCTTATGAGTCGTGAGGGTCTCATAGGGGGGATTCTCCTCACGAGTCGTGAGGATCTCGTAAGTGTATTTATTTTAACGAGGTTGCGCCCTTCCGGGTTTTCACAAGCTCGCCGGCAGTCCTGCTATTTTTACTCACGGTGCCCATTCGGATTTTTATCCTTGCCCATTTTTCTTATGGACATACCGTTTTTTTTTGTTTTTTTTGTTAAACGAGATTATGCCCTTCCGGGTTTTCACAAACTCGTCGGCAATCTTGCTGTTTTTACTCATGGCGCCCTTTCGGGTTTTCATCCGTACCCGTTTCGCTTGTGGATATACCTTTTTTTAGTGGGGCATTCCACTAGATTGTAGGACCTGTTTGTAAGCCCCTTAATATCCTTCCTACCTTTTGAGAAGAAAGGACCATTCTACATAGAGATTCTTCCGCCAGTGAGAAATATGCTCCCTGTGTATATCTCGGGGAGAACGAGTACCCACGCCGTCGCTATTTTGGCGACAGGTTGCTTCAGAGATTATTATTTTTGTTGAGCGTAGGCGACAAACGCCATCTTGCCTCCGCTTTTCACTCATCATCATCGGATGAGAAAATGTCTTGACCCATTTGATCCAATCTAGCCATTTTATCCATGAGTTCTGGGAAGGTCGTCGGCTTGAAAAGGGCCGTAAATGGGAATATTTTTTGAATTTGGGTTAGGGGTGGCTATGAACATTCTCACAGCTGCAGTTTCGTCAATACGTTGCTCGCATTTTGACCAGAGATTTCGCCAACGGGTAACATATTGAACCCTAGTCTCATTCGATCTAACCCTTTCGTTGATCAACGCCGTCACGGTAGTATGTTCGTTCTCATTAGCGAATCCCTGACAGAAGGGCATATCCATTTCATTGAAGCTCTTCACGAAATCATTTGGGAGCTCCACATACCATTCGAAGGTGATGCCCGCCAGACTTCTGACGAACTATCAGAGGAGTAGTATGTCATTTCCTCCAGTATTTTCGCACATGGATTTAAATCATGCAATGTGCTGGCAAGGATTCCCAGTTCCTTTGTGCATGTGGAACGTTGGAAATGTGTACTCTGGCGGGTACTATATTTGATCGTACCATGTCGGATACGGTCGACCGGTCTTGATTGATCTATTTGCGGCTTCACTGGCGTAGTGAGTTTTGATTTGCTGAGCGGCATATTCGTTCAGCTTTGCTTTTGGAATCATTTCATCTTCGGCCATTGATGAGACTCGTAGGGGATTTGAAATGTCACCCTTGTATTTAAGAGCGACTACCGGCAGTTCATTCGCTTGTGGTTCCGATTGAACCATCATTCCAGCCATATTCTTAATCTGAAGGGCCATCTGGTTCATTTTAGTGGACATTTTTGCCGCTTCTTCATCTCTCTTTTTCAAAGCGCGCTTTAGGAAATCAATATCCGACTCCTTCTCTATTCTTTCTTCGGTTGTGTCCTCAGGACTTTCCTTAGACGATGGATTAGCGTTTGCTGCCACCTGAGCGAGCATATCCTGCAGCTTTTCACGTTTGCAGTTGAACTTTTGTCAGGGACCGAGTTTGAGGTCGGTGACCAGTAGAAGCTCAAAGTTCGTCTTTAGAATTCACCACATAGACTATGTGAACCATAGTCACATAATTCGCGAACTATTCACCGAATTCGCGAATTATTCGTGAATTTTTGATCAACCGACTTGATCGCCGAATTAATCGGCAGGTCGAATAATTCGCGAATTATTCACGAATTATTCACGAATTATGTGAAAAAACAGCGAATAATTCAAAAAACAGCAAATAATTCACAAAATCAAAACCTATCGTCTCATATATTAATTTCTTGCTCGAAATCCTTCCCGAATATTTCCCGAACACTTACCGAATCTTTCCCGAATACCTGCCGAATTTTTCCGAATAGTTCTCCGAATCCGAATTTTCGACCTCGCCGAATTATACCCGAACGAAGAATTTGTGACTATGATGTGAACTACCATGCCCCCCAGGCTTGCGGTGTTTAGAGTTTTGGCCTTTGGAGCTTGCTTTGGGCACTTGAGATTTATTGGGCCTCTCTTTTTTGTGAAAAGCCGCTATGGTTTTGGGAGGAACCGCTGTATCAGGATCCGTCTTTGGGTGAGCCCCCTTCATCTGCTTCCACACCTTATATATAGATGAGGAAAGTTGTCTCAGGGAGCGAACTGGTTTCTGCTCTCGTGGGATCTCCATGGGCTGCGGAGACTTCTTCAGTATTGTGGTAGGAGAATTTTGTCTAACCCTTCGGAACAGTTTGAAGCTGTTCCCAGTTGGAACAACAACATTCACCACTGGGGTTGAAACATGACCATACGGGGAACTGCCCCCAGCTCATTTTGTATGATGCCGATATCAACGTCGACCGTTTCTTACGGCCGGGATTTGGTTAGCTTCAGGATTTTGTTGAGCCTGCCCCCAGTTTCCTTTGAGAGTTTGAATATTCTGCTCCCTGCGTTGACCTTGGTCCTTGGCATATGTCAGTTGTTTGAGGACTGATTTCGTTGGCAAAGCTACAATTTAGGGAACCAGCATATGGAAGACAGACATCCTCTGGGCTTCCTTCATCGGCGTTGAGGCACCGAGGGTGGGAAGTGGGAGTATCGACCCAAAGAGAAGCCCGTTGATTTCTTGAAGAGCTAGATTGTAGAGATTTGAGATTGCAAGTGGCCCATAATTGACTCCACCGGATATGACAGAGCCTGAGTTGCTAGGGTGGGAGTAAACGCCATTCTTCATAGAGACGAAATGCCGGCTTCAGTATTCCCTCCCCTAAGGGCAACCACAAATATATATACCGCGATTATTTGATCGCAGAAAAACATGACACACGAAGTGTGGAGTGGAAAGAGGAAAAAGACCCATCGGGCGTGCCAGAATCTGTTCTCCGCCGAAAACCGGGAAGACAAACGTCTTGCCTGAATTTGGGGGCAGATGCTATTTGGTTTTATCTGTCCACCTCTCCGAAGATGCCAAGTTGATTTATGGCACCGTATATCGGAGGTTTGGGCAGATGTGGCCGTTGTACCAGACTTCGTCAGATTCCCCCTCATTTGCGAGGGGTTTTTGATTGTGGGGACGCTCTTCCCTGCCGGCGCAAGCCCATGCAGTTAATTACGCTACCGCCTCGCGGTAACCACTTTCTCCTTCTCCAGATGTTCACTTCGTGTCGTGTGTGTTTGTTTGTTTTTTTTTTTTGGTTGCCCGTGGAATGTATACGGAGACTAATTTTTGTTGTCGCCAGTAGGGCGTGGATCGGTCCAAATCCGTATTTTCTTAGATTTGGGTTTGGGTTGGTTTAAGGACCGTTAGTCTTGTTTTAGACTAAGGTCAACTCAAACGTTTGTTGAGGATACGTTAGTCTAATTTTAGACTAAGATCTACTCAACAGGATTTTGGAATCATTTAGATCCAACAAAAGAGCATGTGGACTCTATTGTGTTAGTTTAGGGATATTGCGGTCCATAAGTTTAAGGATATCATAGTCCATGCAGTTTAAGGACATCATAGTCTATAGTTTAAAGACGTCATAGTCTATGGGGGTTTAGTTTAGGGACGTTGCGGTCTATTGGGTTTAAGGACATCATAGCCCAATTTAAAGACGTCATAGTCTATGTGGTTTTGGTTCAACCGTTTGGGGATGCACCAAAAGTTATTGGTTATTGGGACCCTCCATCTCTCTAAAGACGTTGAAGAATTACAATGACATATATCAGATGTATGAAGAGATGTACCCTTGAACCAATGTTGGTTGGGAGATCTGTACTCAAGTTTGGGACTAAGATCAGTTAAAAAGATATATGAGCATATGGGCTCAATTAATCTGAATTAGGGATCTGTGGCCAACTTAGAATCGGCCCACTCAGTTAAAATGTTGAACATTTAATAAGGCTCAGTCCATTTTTATTTAACAATGCTGAGCATTTGTTTGGGTTCTGACAACCTTTTTTTGTCTTTTATTGAGTGTTGAGCATTCATTATAGCTCTATGGCTTTATTTAAATAACAGTTTATGTTCCCTCAGCGCCCACGTGAGGAGCACGTGACGCGCTTGGCGCTGAGCGCCAGACTTAGAGCGCTAAGGCTCTTCCTGTAAAATAGCGCACACGTGAGGAGCACGTGGCGCTCTTGGCGCTGAGCGCCAGTCAATGAGTGCATAGAGCTCTTTATTAAGTAGCGCCCACGTGAGGAGCACGTGGCGCGCTTGGCGCTGAACGCCGGCCCATGAGT
The DNA here is from genome assembly GCA_030015575.1 of Agapanthus africanus. Lineage (NCBI taxonomy): Eukaryota > Viridiplantae > Streptophyta > Magnoliopsida > Asparagales > Amaryllidaceae > Agapanthus > Agapanthus africanus. Next base: position 465,741,124 of record CM057343.1, read on the forward strand.
GCAGAGCGCTCCTTGTGAAATAGCACACACGTGAAAAGCACGTGGCGCGCTTGGCGCAAAGCGCCAGCCAATGAGTGCAGAGGGCTCTTTATCAATACTGTGCTCTGAGAATTAAGTTCTCGTTTATAAGAGACTTTGTCTCGTGTCTCTAAGAACAAGATTCTTATTTTTATAGAAGATGTTACAATCTCTTATGTTTTGTGAAAGACTTTGTCTTTGTCTTATAGATCTATGATCTAAAGAGAACTAAGTTTTTCTCCCTCCCTTTTTATGATGAGATGCTCCAATCTCTTCTACTTTTATGAAAGACTTCTGTCTTTGTAGTTCTATGATCTAGAAAAAGAACTAATTTCTTCTTTTTTTGATGAGATGCTTTGATATCTCTGTTTTATTTACCTTGAAGAAATTCTTCTTCTCATAGTTTGCTCTTCTCTTTTTCTTTTTTCTTTTTGAGAACTCGAAGTTTATAGGGGTTCTTCTGTGTTTGATTTGAAACTTATGGGGAGGTTCCTCCATGTATGACTTGAGGTCTTGGGGACTTAATATAGTGGAGGTTGATCAGTTAAGGCAATCTTTTTCTGATTGATTTGGGGATGTTTCCCCACCATTGCATCTTTGATCCTAGGGCTTCTGTTTTACAGAAGACATCTTTCTTATTATTAACAAGATTGGGAAATTATTTTCCCATACAGAGATTACTCTGTATCTTGATGATTTTTAATCACCATTGGATCTTTGATCCAACGGTGCTTTGATTTACAGAGCACAATCTTTCTTGTTTGGAAAGATTCTGACGAGTATTTACTTAAAAAAAAATTATTCTGGTAATTTGATAATTTATCATCTTCGTTGGATCTTTGATCCAACGGAGGAGAACATTTAGTTCAGCGCTTGGCGCTCTCGTGCCTTGCACGTGAGTGCTGCTTCAGAGTCTTTGACTCTTAGCATTGGCGCACTTGGCGCTAACGCTCTCGTGCTTTGCACGTGAGCGCTGCCTCAGAGTCTGATTCTTAGCGCTGACGCTCTTGGCGCTAGCGCTCTTGTGATTTGCACGTGAGGCGCCGCCTCTTTACCGAAGGTGTCTTTTCTCTTTCTTTCTTTGCTTTTCCCGAGTCAAACTTCTCTTTCCCAATGCAGAGCTTGGAAACAGTTCCATCATGAACAGAATTTTCTGTGCCTAGACTTAATGTCCCTCTTTATAATTTGGAGCAATACTTCTCTTCTCTCTCACTTTCAGAGAATTATTTTAGCATATAAGAGCTATGGCTTGTAATCGTCCATATGCTCACCGGCAACCATGGGAGGTGCCTATTGAGGAAATCGTTCCTCGTTTTGCTGCACGGTTGGTAGATCATGCTCTTACGGATGACCAATGCGATACGGTGCTGTACGAGCTCTTGACTCGTAGAGGATTTCCTCTCCCCATTGGCTCCAATTGGCTTCAGATGGTCTTCTTGTTCGTGCTCGATGACATCCCTCCTCATCAAGCGGAGATGACTCCGGCAATGCTTGACGCCGTAGAGGACAAGATCAAGTGGTTTCATGAGGCAATTTTGATTACCATAGCTCTGAGGGATCTCTCTATTCAGTTACTAAGCCAGATACGGGCTCAGCGGGTCGTCATGTCTGCCTTCGCTGATGGGCACGATGGTGACCGATGGGAAGCGACTGTTCATGAAGACCGTCGCTTTGACATGGTGGAGAAGGCAGAGAGGGAGTTAGATAATTTTATCCATAATTTTGTAAATCCCTATACTTTCGATCCCATGTTTGGTGATCTATTTCCTATAGAATAAAATGTTCAATAAGAACCTTTCTTTTTGTCGTTGACCACCAAGTGTTCCCTTTGATGTGTGCATATGCTTATATGAACGTGCCCGATTTCATACATATCTGTAATCGAAGCTTAAACCGGTGTAATCAGGCACAAATAGCTCTTGGGCGAAGAATTTAGCGGGAACAGGGAACTCACACGAGACAAATGACGATCTCTGGTCGATAGACTAACCTATATACATGTCACCTGGGAATTGCTATCTGACAATAGGTATAATACCAACTAGCATGTTCTCAGCGAGTCCGTCGGGTCTACTCATAACCCAATGATTACCTGTATACTATCTTAGGTGAACCAACTGACACCAATGGCTTGTGAGACCGGCCACCACCCCTCGTCGGCGTCTTGATCCGTATACACTAGTCTACTCTCGGAGTATCGATGCCCAGTGTCGAAACTCCCATGACTTGGGAAACTTTAAGGATGTGCTTATAAACTACCCAACTCTCACGTATATGATCGCCATCATACTGCTGGTAGTCAAGTAAGAATCCTATGGGCTCGATCAACATGAAATGGTGATATGTAATTCCACCTGAAGCATGTACACGATGATAAAGACAAACCAGATAGCATACTATCATCTCGAGTAAGAGTGTTCTACCGGTATAGCTCCTCCCTCAATCATTGCAATCACATACCTGCGATCCAATAATTGACTTGAGGGCACTATAGCCAACACGGACTATATGAAGATTGTCGCATTCAGGCTCAATAAGATACGGACGGACTTGATTATCGACCTCCCTTTCGACACATATCTGGATAGCCGTTACGTACAGCTAGTGCTGCTGACGTGCTTTTGGTTATGGATTTATCCAGTAACTCACTTCCAGAATATTGTCGAGTCTTTATAGTCCCATACAAAGGGTTTTCTCGATTCAGGTGATATGATGTAGAGGCCGTATATTAATACGTTCAGGTGTCCGATTAAATATGTATACTGGCTATACGGATTTTAATCGGACGGTTGATAATACTAGCCGGCTTAGGATTAAACCGGATTATTAAATTATGTTTTGATTTAATAATTTACATATATATATATATATATATATATATATATATATTTACATATATATATATATATATTTGATATATATATTCTAGTATTATGTTCATTATTCATTTTCTCTCTTGGCTATCTGTATTTTTATCCGGATACACATGTATATATTTCGATTCATATACCGGTGGTGTATTCCGTATTTATAAGGAATACATCTAGACGGAGGACAACTAATTATAAGAATTTCCATTTTAGAAAATTATTAATGAGGTGGCATGGTAAGGTGGCATATGCATAGCAGAGAGGGATGGGTAAGAGGGATGGCATAATTTTTGAAAGGAAAAATGTTATGTCACTTTTTCTTTATGGTTAGAAAATATAAATGGCTCTCTCTTTCTCTCATTTTACACTCTCTCTCATTTTACACTCTTGTACTCTTAGCTCATTATTATGTTATGCTCAACTCTCTACTTCTTCCTCCTCCTCCTTTTTTGTGCTCTCTTTTGAGTGTTGATTGAGAGCAATGATGAGTGTGATAAATCCTACATTCCTAAGCATCCATTTCTAGCAAACTCGGATCTTTAGTCGCTCGTATAAAATTTTTGTTCGCGTTTTCCGCTTCCGATGCACATTAGCCGCGAGCGCAGAAGAACCCTAACACATCAATCTCTCATTAACATGCAATGCCACCTTAAGTGAAGATTAGGAAAGTAAAACTTGGTTTAGTGTAATAACTTGTATAGATCAATACTTTAAAGCCTATTTAATAAAACCCATTTAAATAAACATTCTCATTATTATAAAATTTATTTTATTTCCAATTAATTTCAAAAAATAAATATTTAAATTTTCCAAATTGTTATATTGACAAATAAAATTTTGCAAGAAGTTTTGGTGGAGAAGACAGCGGCTAGTTTGTGGTTGAAACTAGAGAAGTTATATTTGAAGAAGTCTCTCACAAATCGACTCTTGTTGAAGCAGCGTATTTACACACTTTGTATGTATCAAATCTCACATCGGTGAGTTTAATTCGATCATTACAGATCTGTGTAAGATCAATATTAAGATTGATGATGAAAATTAAGCACTTCTATTATTATGTTCTTTGCCATCCCTTTATAAGTACTTTCGTGACACCATGATCTATAGACGAGATACTATATCGATCAAGGATATCAAAGAAAATTTGATGAATAAGAAGAAGATCGATAAGGAGTTAACTTTTAAAGAAGGCGATGGTCAATCTTCAGGCTTATTTGTTCTTGGGCGAGTAAAGAAGAGAGATCCGTAAGGTTGCAAGAAGAAGTCAAGGTCGAAGTCCAAATATAAGAACTTGACTTGTAACTGTTGTAAGAAGAAAGGACACTTCAAAGTCGATTGTTACAAATTGTAGAACAAACAAAAACATGAAAATAATCAGAAGTAGGAGTTTTCAGCTGAAGCTAGTATTGCGAAAGGAGAAGGAAATCTACTTGTGGTTCTTGACAACATACATCGATCCAAGGACGAATAGATTATGAATTCGAGTTGTTCCTACCATATGTGTCCCAATAGAGATTTGTTCACCATCTATGAGTCTGTTAATGGTGGAGTGGTTTTGATGGGCAATAATAGTTCATGTCGATTGTAACAACCACAAATTTCATATACCTTCCCTTTAAAATTCATTTTCGTTAATAAAATATTTTCTTTGAATCAAGTAGGGATATGTTTATATTCTTGTGATTTATATTCAAGATTATTAATAGTCTCTACTGGTTACCCGCTTACATTGCCATCTCGTAAATCACGAGTTTGATTCTCAGTCTCTGCAATATCTTGTTTATTTTCGTTTTTGTTTCACGTGCATGCCAAAAAAATCCCGAAGAGATAATATCAAATATAAAATATATTTTAGGCTTAATAAGATCATGTGGGAAGAAGCATCGAGACCATTGGCCATAGTGGGACCGCCCGATACACTAGTTTGGCCGCCCCGAGGCGGTCAATTAGACTCCAATTCATATAATTTTTCAATAGTGACCTTGTTTCGTTGTTTGTATTATATTTTTATATCCTAAGTTTTATAAATATACCTGAGAGACCAGAAGCCTATATAAACCTTACCAAACCCTAATTCTATCTTTCTTTTTGTTAGTCGTCTTATTCCCAAATCCGAATTTTCCCCTTCTATCCACGTTCACCCCCTCTTCCTACTGCTCATCTCTCAAACCCTAAAAGACCTAGTTAGCACAAAGAAGGAGCTCCTCCAAGCATTGTCATTATCGCCTCGATTCGATCGAGGCAACTTCAATCGTCCTCTGTAAGGTAGATCATTGATCTTCTTTCGCTGTAAGTTTCTCTCTTACCTTTTATTTATTTTACATGTTAAAAGTTTGAAATTTAATCAAAAGTAACTATTTTAAATGAAACCCTAAATTGTTTTAGATAAAAGAAGTGTTTGCACGCATTTGGATTTATAGATCCAGATAAAATAATATTTGATGTTGCTTTTCAAGAAGTTACTCCCTTTCGCTTGTTGTTTTCTTTCATATACCTATATATAAAAAAAAAACCTAGTTCAGTTTATAAAAAGAATATCATTTTGTTCAAAATTATATTTTTCATAAAAAAGGGTTTATTTTTATGCGAGATCACAAAACTCAAATTTTTCTTAGTAAGAACAGAAAGAAAAAAAATATAATCTTTATAAGAGTAATAAGTTGTCGTAGGTAGGATTAAATCCTATTAGTTATCATTGTCTACTATAATGGAATTTTGAGGTTAAGAGATGTGTCGGCATTAGGAAATAGAATAAGTTTATAAATGTAAACTGGCTAAGTATCACGGTGAACATATATAATATCTTGAAGTGTACAAAGTACATATTTGAAAAGTATGTATGTATGTATGTGTGTGTGTGTGTTATATATAAATTTGTTATATACATGTTGGGGTTCAATTTGATAATACATATTTACTCATTACAGATAAGTGTGCATGTTGGTCTTGTAATTAAGATAACAGATTATTAACTAATTGAGGTATTAATTATGTTACAGTAATATTCATATTATTATAAGCAAGGAAAGTCATAGATTAGTTAATAGTAGCATAATTGTTTTATATTGATCAACACTATTTGTATTTAAGTAGAATATATAAAGAGTATATTCAGTTCATGACGCATTCAGTTTGTATTTTTATAAACGGTGTCACAGATAGTTTCGGCAAGACAGTAAATGATACATATTATTTTGTGTAGGAGTTATAAAATATATTTTAAGTTATTTAGAATCACAAAGTGTAGTTGTTTATTAATTGTATTTGTGTTGCGTAAGCGATGATATCATAAATAAACATCTATTGTATGGCATACGGTATAAGGATAATACTTTCATAGTTTAGATTAAGTCGGGTTGCTGTATTGTTTTCGTTATTGTATGAATTTTGAATTTCTAAAACTGTTGAGACTGATTACACCTGTATTAGAATAGACATAATTCCTAACCCTGGATTCCAAATTGAGCAAACTCAAGTTGCTGGAATATCTACGGAAAGATAGATACATAATCTTCCTTGGGAAATTTACTTGTAACCTGATAGAACTTCATGAAAAGTAGGGTCTACCAAAATATGACGAATCTGGACAATAGCAGAAACTAACTGAGTTGCTGTAGTAAAATAGGGATAGCTCACTATTTGATTATCATAATCTAGATTTTCTTATTGGAAATCGTTCACAACACCCCGCTGCTTAATCTTTATTTAAATTTAGAAACCATAAACTGAACTTAAAATTCTCAAAAATGCAAAATACTACCCGTGCACGTATTCTGAAATCTGCACTGACCCGCTCTATCAGTGGGCTCGTATTTCCTTACCCCTGGGGCTCCATCCTTGGGTTTGTGAATACTCCTGCAGTTAACCTGACTTTACATATTCATGTATTTATGTACTTCCATACTTATGTATTCATGTATTCCTATATTCATGTATTCACGTACTCCCATACTCATGTATTCATGTACATCATATATTATTGTATCTTGTATTTGAGTCTATGATTAAATTATAAACAATTTGACTAATACTTTCCCGGGGTGTCGCAGGAGTAGTTCAGCTGCTTCAGACCCATCATGCATGTACCATCTGTACTATAGTATTCTAGTATTCTGTTATTCAAGTATTCTATTATTCAAGTATTCTAGTATTCAAGTAGTCATGTGCTCGATGCACTCTTGAAGCGGTTGAACATCTATCTTAACTTACGTTAGAAATGATCATGACTGATATATATACCGGTGGGTGTTGGGAGTTGAGGATGCATCGTCCAGTCGCCTTCAGTGTTTCCCGCCATCATGTACTTGACTACCACATGTTATATACAAAAGAAAATCTCACGAATTGGTTGGATGCCACCTTGATTTGCTTTTGAATAGAGGATTTGCACACTATTGACACTGCCATCTCAATTTATTCCTGACATGTATTTTCATACTTGTATATACATTTCCGGATTTCTATAGTACTTGTTTACATATATCAACATATACATGATCATCATGCCTTTCAATTTGCTTACAATCTGTTTTCTTTTCCAAAATAATATGTCAAATCAGTAACATGTACCATCATGTTAATGTAAATATTACATTCTTTATTGCCGGGCATTCCTGGTAGCATGGTTGTTCTTTATGTCGTTTCATTTCACATGTGTTGCGTAATTTATGTCTTTTATAACTAAAATTATATATTTCAATCTTATTGCCATCTTTCAAATACTTTTTTTATTATCCTTTCCATTTTAAATATAAACGTTTTATAATGAGGAATTTACTGAACTTTAGTTCGCTGACGGCAATCCTGTTTTTCTGTTTTCTTATTAGGTAATTTTGTCAGACGACTGTAGGGCAGGTGACGAGATGAGATACGAGAAATAACCGATAGAGAAGAAATTCAACTATCCAACTTCACAAGTCGATCGTTAGTCTTGTAGTATGCCTTTTTGTTCAAGGCTATATTTCTTTATATTGGATATAGGTGCTCTCAAGGCAATTATTGTAATTGCAAGATGGCAATTACTAATTGAAGGAGGACCTATACGGAGAACAGTCTTGCTCGAGATGATAGTATGCTTTGATTTGCCTTTATTTTCATGTGTATACATTTTACTCGTTATCATGTATCGCTAATACATAAGATAACCCCCATAGGATCTTTGCTTCACTACCAGGAGTAATGATAGGGATCATACTGGTGGGACTTGGTTAGTCTATAAGCACATCCTTAAATTTCATTAGTCGTCGGAGTATCATGATTGGGTATCGGTACTCCAGTTTATATTAGTGTGAACGTTTCCTGACCCGGTTGGAGGGCGATAGCTAATCCCACAGCTATTGGTGTTGGACACCAAGGATTGTATATATGTGCATATTTTAGTATGAGTTACACTGGACGGACTTATTGAGAACTCCTAAATAGTATTATACTTATCGTCGGATAGCAGTTCTCTGGTGACATGAGAATAGAGTAGTCCCTAGACCTGAGATCGACATAGTGTCTTATATGTGTTCCCACTATGCTTTGATTACTACCCTAGCACGGCTTTAAAGAGTCTTGCAAGCAGATTTTAGTTGGGTACAATCATAAAGCACATGGAGGCAGTGAGCGGTCGAGAGAATTCGTCTTTCCCGGTATAGGGAATCGATGTTGCACTGTGCCCGATTGGCTATAATCATAAGTCTCTGGACATGGCAGATGGGATTTACTGATAATTGTTATCAGTGGTTTTTTAGGTGGTTATGGGCTTCATATTGGCATGACTTATCGGGTTATTGGGAGTCTGGCAGTTTTTACCTCGCAGACCCGGTACGTGTCATGCCCCGCTTTCCAGTAGACGGATATGGTGACATGGCAGGCCGCAACGTATTTACTAAGAAATAATACATTAAGCGTAATTAAGCAATATATAAAAATGTACAAGAATGACAAGAGTGTTAAAATAAAACAACAACTTTATTTACATTCATCTTTACATACAACTGTTTGAAAATGAAAATATACAATGATAATAAGCAGTGCCTAAACAATGGTGTCACGACCCGAAGGTGTGGAACGTGAATAGCACTTAAATCACGCAACGTCTAGAGGCGTAACGTAATCTAAGTAAGCCAAAACCCAGAAATCTAAACCGTTTAATGAGATAGGGTGAAGAAATACTTGTTTTAAAAGGTGATTTAAAAAAAATAAAGTCACATTAAACATTTTAAAAGGATCAAGTTTTCCCGAAAATTTCGACAGAGTTTCCTTAGTAAAAATTATCCCCCAACGGGTACAAAACATGAATAAGTATAAGCAATAATAAAAAAGCATCCCAAGAGGGAGCTAGCTCTTTGCCGAATGGCGGAACACAATCACATGCAAGATACATCATAATAGTGTGAAATAAACATATAAAAGCAAGAAATAAGAAAGCACCACGTCAGCTCGCATGAGCTCGACACCAGAGAATAAATATACAAATCTCACTGTTTAGTCTCTAGGTCACATATACACATGGTCGATGGAGTGTACTAGATACAGAATAAATATACATGGTGGAAACAAAAGAATATCCTCCCAAAAACCCACCTATGCGCAAAGCCTTCGAGTCGAAGCAAAAGGTAACAGAAGAAGAATTATGCCCGCCGCTACTATGCTGACGGGTCGGTCCTGCAAGATGCTGTGGCACAACGGGGTGAGTTGCCAACTCGTGAATAGTAAGTAACATCTAATAAGGCTATCGCAAGCACGCACGCAAATGCGCCACAACCTATATATATGATGCGATGTATTAATATGAATGCTACATGAATGAAAGATCAAACACGAAATCTGGTTATATATCTGGTATGAGAAAAAATATCTTAGTAAAACTTTTTTATAATAAAACTAGGGTATCATCAAATGAAATCGGCAGAAAACTGTGTCAATATCGATATTATATATATATATATACATATATATATATGTCTAATCTCGGTAGCCATCTCTCAGATCGGCCCTCAAATCTGTCAAATCACATGACTCCGGTCGGTATCCTCCGGATGACCGCCGGGTCAAAAATCACCGGTAGGTAGTGCTCCCCTACCAGGCTCAACTTCTCTCTATAAGACCTTCTTATCCCGGGGTACCTTACCGGGTCCACCATGTACCCGCAAACGGCGTCTCTCTCCTCGAATCGGGTATATGTACATACGTGGCTTAAGAACCGAGAAATCTCATGGTGGACGCCACACACATCATATCACGAGAAAACCGCACTTTATTTGAAATCTTTATAAGTTTATGAAATTCCTTTGCGGTTTTCCCCAAATCCAGAAATCTCATGAATACGGAAATCTCCAAGAAAATCACAATATGTGAATATGTGGGTAACTATGAATGGACATGATATCAACATGATGCAGTGCGATGTATGACTAGAAGACTATATAGAATTGATGATGCAATGAAGCATATGACTAGAAACTATATATCATACATGATACAAATGCACAAATATCGATTTCTAAGCAAGTTCTAAGTGTATCGTGACATAGCAATTACCAATGGCGTATGTGTTCATCTAAAATAGTGTAGTGCGGTATAAACCATTGATAATGGTGCAACTGTCCTAGGCTATAATATCAATGTGCATGATGATGCAAAAACTACATGAAAATGACATACGCATATAAACACAAGAATTATAACTAAGTCCAAACTATCGGGTGCTTTACGCCATCCATGTGATTTCCCCGTAGATGTGTACATCTATTTACCGGAACGCCTCGGCTAGTCGAATCCGATCACTACCTTGCCTTTTCTTGCCGCGTTCGACGTCTCCGCGACCGATCCTATAATCGCACAAATAATACATATGAGGCTAGACATTTAAATAGACACAAACACAAAACGATACGAAGCAACCAACGCACACTAGCTAGATGCGCTTGCAAACTTGCTTCAAGAACCATGTTTAGTTTAGGCAAAGGATTTTTTGTGAGGATTTTACTAGAAATTATTGTTGATTTTTTTGGATTTTTTAGGAGATAATGAGGTATTTTTCCAAATGAGAAGAAGAAGGAGGGGGGCTGCTATGCTGGCCGAGAGTGAGGGGAAGAGAGTGAGGGTGGGAAGTAAGCTTACCTCCACATACACACACACCATGCTCATTTATTGCACCATACTTCATTATTGCTTTCATTTATCATTTTCTTTTATAATTAAAAAGGAAGATCTAGAACATGCAATATACAAAAATATGTTAACCAAAATTTGTTTGTGACATGGTTGCAAAAAAAAACTTGTAACAACTAATCCTAACTTGATTTAATACTAGATTAGCGTGTGAGTGCAAGTTTAAATTTTTTCTAATAATTAAATAAATAAGAAAAATAATTAAGTAACTAGTTAAATACTCATACATAAGCAATTACATAATTAAAATAGGTATAATTATGTTTATGTGGAAAAATAATTATAACTAGGTTTTACGGAAAACACGTATTGTACTACTAATTATCCTACAATTAACCTAAACGATTTTTAAAACGTTACAATTTTCCCTCTTAAAGAAATTCGGTCCTCGAATTTAAAATCTAGCTACGCGTACCTTCGAAAAGATCGGGAAATTTCTTCTGCACCTTGTCTTCGTTTTCCCAGGTGACCTCTTCGCTGTTCGGGCCACACCAAAGAACCTTTACGGACGATATGATCTTGGACCTCAGTTTCTTGACCTGCCGATGTAGAATGACTACTGGCTTCTCGGTGAAAGAAAGATCACGCTCCAGCTAGATTGTCTGATGCTGAATCACGTGAAAGGGGTCATAAAGGTACTTATGGAGTATCGATACATGAAACACGGGGTGAACATCTGGGAAGCTGGGTGGAAGAGACAAACGATAAACAACTGCACCGACTCACCTGAGAATCTCGAAGGGACCCACGTATCTGGGACTAAGCTTCCCTTTCTTCCCGAACCTCATCACGCCCTTCATCGGCGAAACCTGCAAGAAAACATGATCACCCAAGGAGAACTCAAGTATGTGACGACGTCTATCAGCATAAGATTTCTGCCTGCTCTGGGCCTCTCTCATCCTGTCCCGAATCAACTGGATCTTCTCTGTCGTCTCCAGCACCAGCTACGATCCCAAAGTACTGCTCTCACTGAGCTCTGTCCAACAAACTGATGATCGACATCTCCTCCCATACAATGCCTCGAAGGGTGCCATCTGAATCGTCTCATGGAAGCTGTTATTGTAGGAGAACTCTATCATGGGCAAGTGATGATCCCAACTGCCACCGAAATCTAGAACGCAAGCTCGGAGCATATCCTCGAGAGTCTGTATGGTCCGCTCTGACTGACCATCGGTTTACGGATGGTAAGATGTACTGAAACTCAATCGGGTGCGCAAAGCCTCCTGAAGTTTCTGCCATAGTCGGCTGGTGAACTAGGTGCCTCTGTCTGACACAATGCAAGTCAGAATGCCGTGTAGTCGCACAATCTCATCAACATATATCTGAGCATACTGAGCGAATCCGAAAGTTGTCTTCACTGGTAGAAAGTGTGCCGCTTTCGTCAATCGGTCTACGATCACCCAAATAGAGTCATACCCTCGACTGGTCCTAAGTAGACCCACGATGAAATCCATAAAGATCTTTTCTCATTTCCACTCTGGAATGGGCAAAGGCTGTAACTCTCCTACCGGCCTTTGATGCTCGGCCTTGACTTGCTAGCAAGTCAGGCATCTCGAAACGAAATCTGAGACATCTCTCTTCATCCCTCCCCACCAGTAGACATCTCTCAAGTCTTGATACATCTTGGTGGAACCCGGATGAACACTGTAAGTTAACTGATGCGCCTCCTCTACGATCTCACATTTCAGTCCCTTAGAATCTCGCACACATAGTCGAGTCCCAAATCGTAGTACTCCCTGGTCATCGATCACGAACTCGGAATATCAACCCTGTCGAACCTGCTCTATGATCTCTGACAAACGAACATCACCGGCCTGTGCCTCACAGATACGATCAAGTAACTGTGGACGCGCGCGGACATGAGAAATCTGTCCTCCGGTCGAAGTAAACTCAAATTGTACTCAGTTGTCGCATAAGATCTGCCAATCTACGGAAGACTGTCTCTGAACTGCGCTCAAACAGGGCAAGCTACCACTGGGCCTCCGACTCAAAGCGTCAGCTACAACATTCGCCTTTCCTGGATGATACAGAATCTCCAGTCATAGTCCTTCACATGTTCCATCCAACGGCGTTGTCTCAAATTCATATCTCGCTGCTGGAAGATGTACTTTAAGCTCTTGTAGTCCATAAATATCTGGCACGACTCGCCGTATAAGTAATGCCTCTAAATCTTAAGTGCAAAGACCATCGCGGCCATCTCTAAGTCATGAGTAGGATAGTTCTGCTCGTGCTTCTTCAACTGCCGAGAAGCATAGGAGAAGACCCTGCCGTGCTGCATTAACATACATCCTAAACCCACTCGAGAAGCAACGCACTAAACGACAAAGCCGCCTGAACCTGATGGCAAGGATAAAACTGGTGCAGTCGTCAAACGAGTCTTCAATTGCTGAAAACTCTGCTCGCATGACTCGGTCCAAAGAAAATAAACTCCCTCCCGGGTCAACCCGGTCAGCGGTGCAGCGATATGAGAAAAATCCTAAACAAAGCATCGGTAGTAGCCGGCCAAACCCAATAAGCTGTGAACCTCCATCACTGATACAGGTCTGGGCCAGTGCTGAACGACCTCGATCTTCTTCGGGTCCACACGTATGCCCTCACTCGTAACCACGTGATCCAAGAAATCTATGCTGTCAAGCCAGAAGGTGCCCTTGGAGAATTTAGCGAACAGGTGGTTCTCACTCAAGGTCTACAATATGATCCTCAAATGCTCCGGGAGTATACTAGAATATCATCGATGAACACGATGATGAACTGGTCAAGAAACGACCTGAATATGCGGTTCATCAAATCCATGAACGTAGCTGGGGCATTGGTGAGTCCGAACGACATCACCATGAACTCGTAATTCCCGTACCGTGTACGAAAAGCAGTCTTCGAAATGCCATCATTCCGAACCCGCAACTAATGATAACTCGACCGCAAGTCAATCTTCAAGAAATGTCCTGCACCCTGGAGCTGATCAAATAAATCGTTAATGCGAGGTAGGGGATATCTATTCCGCACAGTAACTTGATTCAATTGACGATAATCGATGCACAATCGCATACTGCCGTCTTTCTTCTTAACGAACAGGACATGAGCTCCCCAAGGTGACACACTCAGATGAATGAGCCCTTTATCCAGCAAATATTGCAACTTATCCTTCATCTCTCTAAGCTCCGCCGGGGCCATCCGAGATGGCGGTATAGAAATAGGCCCCATGCCGGGGATCAAGTCAATGCAGAACTCGATATCGCACTCTAGTGGTAATATAGGTAACTCGTCAGGAAAGACGTCAGGAAACTCGCTCACAATCAGAACCTGGTCCAACGCGACTTCTGCGGCTCCAGCATCACGTATATACGCTAAGAATCCCTGACATCCCTTCCTCAAGAGCCGACCAGCGCGAAGGGAAAAAATCAGACTAGGGAGGGTGGCACTACGGTCTCCCTGAACAACAAGAACTAGCTCACCTGGAAAACTAAATCTGAATGCCTTCTCACGGTAGTCCATGGACGCATAACATGTGGCTAACCGGTCCATGCCTAGAAGAACGTCGAAATCTAATATATCAAGGAGAATCAAATCAACAGAAGAATCCCTATTTCCGATATGAACAAAAAACGATCGAAATACATGTCGAGCGACAAAAGACTCTCCTATGTGAGTAATAACAACCAGTAGCTGATCAAGCAAAGACGACTCTCGGCCTAACCTCGGTACAAAGTGCGTAGATACATAAAAATGCGTAGAACCTAGGTCAAATAATACACGCGTGTCAAAGGAACACACTGGAAGAGTACATTTCACCACTGCGTTCGATGCTTGCGCATCCTGAGGAGTCAAAGCAAAAACTCGGGCCTGTCCTCTGCCGGTACCCAGCTGTCCTCTACCTCTTCCATCCCGTCCTCTCTGAACTGGATCGCCATGACTATGGCCTCTCAGGGCATCTATCTGGCATGGAGCTACAACAGGTATAGGAGGTAAAACGCTCGGAGGAGGGGGTGAAGGAGGTAAAGTCACATGTGGAACTGTCGCCCTACCCTGGAGACTCGTGGGACAATGTCTAACATGGTGCTGCAGACTCCCACATCGGAAACATCCTGGCAACGGCTGCTGTCCCGGTAAATATGAAATGAATGACTGGCCTCGCATCATGCCTCGACCACCACCATGGCCTCTGCCTGTCATATCTCTACCCAACCGTACTGGAACTGATATACCTGTACGAATCCTCTTCGGCACTGTAGCCTCAGCAATACGCTCCTCAACTAATATAGCTTAGTCTATCGCTGCTACGTATGTGTCGAAATGTTTTGCGCCAATAGAAAGAAACAGCTATGTGTCTAAGCCTCGTACGAGTCTCTTTATGTGTTTCTCTTCAGTATCAACCAGGTAAGGAGCATATCTGGACAGCTGAGTGAACTGAATGTCGTACTCAGACACGGTCATCCCAGGAGTCTTACGCAAAGACTCGAAACTACAGGCTTGAGCATCCCTAATGCTCTCTGGAAGGAAACGAGCAAGAAACACCACCGTGAACTCATCCCAGGTCATAGGAGGTAGACCTGCAGCTCGACCTCTCTCAACTGACTCGCACCACGTCTGACAAGACCCTCTAGATGAAAGCTCGCAAGCTCGACCGATCTATCATCGGAACATCTCAGTGAATGGCAAATCCTGGCCATCCTGTCAAGGAATGTATGTGGATCCTCCGCTACATCTGTGCCGGTAAAAACTGGAAGCTTCAGCCTCATAAACTCTGGTAATGATATAGGAATAGTCTCAGTAGCCGCAGGTACAGCTGTCTAGATAGCAGGTACAATCACAGTCCCCGTGGTAGGAGGAACAACATCGGATCTCGGTGCTCGGCTGGCCTCAACTAGGGATCCAACCAACTGGTGCAAATCCTGAATGCTAGCCTCCAGCCTAGCTATCCTGCCTGGAGAAGGGGGTCAGTTTGTCCCTGAGGGGTAGGCGTACCGCCCAGGTCGATCCTCGTCTCAAACGAGCCCGCTCTAATCTCATCTCTGGCGGCAGCCCTCTGGGCCCTCGTAGTCTTCGACGACATAATGGCTGGAACAAGAAACAGGATTTGATGAGAATATTGCAATTGAATCAAAGGATATACGGAATCAAGGAAGGAAGTACAAGCAATTATATCCTAAGGTCACTTAGGCGGAGTACCGTATCGTGAGTATGCCGCGGAACATACACATGCCACGTCACTCTGCTTAAGTCACCTACTCCATCATACCAAGGGTCATCCTACACTCAGAAAGGTAAAACCATGCTCTGATACCAATTTTATCACGACCCGAACGTGTGGAACGTGACTGGCACTTAAATCACGCAACGTTTAGAGGCGTAACGTAATCTAAGTATGTCAAAACCCAGAAATCTAAACCGTTTAATGAGATAGAGTGAAGAAATACTTGTTTTAAAAGGTGATTTTAACAAAATAATGTCACATTAAACATTTTAAAAGCATCAAGTTTTCCCAAAAATTTCGCCAGAGTTTCCTTTGTAAAAACTGGCCCCCAATGGGTATAAAACATGAATAAGTATAAGCAATAATAAAAAGGCATCCCCAAGCGGGAGCTAGCTCTTCGCCGAATGGCGGAACACAACCACATGCAAGATACATCATAATAGTATGAAATAAGCATATAAAAGCAAGAAATAAGAAAGCACCATGTCGGCTGGCATGAGCTCGACACTAGAGAACAAATATACAAATCTCGCTGTCCAGTCTCTAGGTCACATATACACATGGTCGATAGACTGTACTAGATACAAAATAAATATATATGGTGGAAACAAAAGAAAATCCTCCCAAAAACCAACTTATTCGCAAAGTCCTCGAGTCGAAGCAAAAGGTAACAGAAGAAGTATGCCCGCCGCTACTATGCTGATGGGTCGGTCCTGCAAGATACTATGGCACAACGGTGGTGAGTGTTGGGTTACGAAAGCGTCCCAGCTATCAAACCGTGGCCAAATGCGGAACAAAAATTTACAAAACTGGCGCTACAACAACCCGATGCCCGGATCTTCCATAAACCCTATACTAGCAATATGTAAAACTAGGAGTTAGATGGTTATACCAACTGAACCAAGTCCTTTGGGTCTTCAACCATTTTCAAGCTCCTTGAGGTGTTGCGGATCGAATTTGGTTATCGATCTTCCTCCATCTACGATGGTCCACCCAAGAGAAACGCCGAAAGCTTCAGATTCTCCAAGCGGACCAACCGACCCTCCAAATTTGCTAGCAATGGAAAGTGGAGGTGTAGGAATGCCTCACTATATTTTTCTCTCATACTAAATGCTCAAATGAGCAATGCAAGAAGAAGGAGAATGGAGGTGAGGAAAACAAATGGCATGGGCAACCATGGAAGAAAAATGGCGAAGTCTCTAAGTGAGAAAGAGAATGAAGCCATGAAGAAAGTCAAGAAAACAAGTGAAGAATGAATCAAGTCAATAATAGATGGCATGGCATGTAAAGAATAATGGCCACAATAATTCAACCATGGAAAAATATCTCCTCAATTTCCATTAAACAAATCCATGCCATACCTCTCTACATGCCATTACCTATGCTCATGCCAACTCACCCCTCCACCTTATTTCCAAAACTATTTTCTAAAAAGAAAATCAATAATGAGGTGCCCATCTTCTAGAAGCTATTCCGTATAAATACGGAATACTTCCCGGTACACGTATCAAAATACATATACGCGTATTCGTACAAAAATACGAATAGCCAAGAGAGAAAATGAATAGTGAACAATAATACTAGAATACATATATATAGATACATATATAAATTATTAAATCAAAACCTGATTTAATAATCCGGCTTAATCCTAAGCCGCTAGTATTATCAACCGTCCGATTAAAGTCTGTGCAGCCTGTACACATTTAATCGGACACCTGTATGTACCAACATACGTCATCTACACCATATCGCCTGAACCGTGAAAACCCTCTGTGTGGGACTCTAAAGACTCATCAATACGCTGGCAGTGGGTTTAACCACAAGCACGTCAGCGGCACTAGCTGTACGTAACGGCTGCCCAGGTATTGAGCGAAAGGGAGGCCGACGAGCAAATTCATCCATACCCCTACTGAGCTTGATAGTGACAATCTCCGTATAGTCCGGTCTGTTCGTCTAAGAGCATCACATATCAAGTCTAGGGGTGGATAAAGTCAGACCCCTAATAACGCGATAATTCTTGTCGGTATGTAACCCATCACCACATGAGAAACTACTGATCCTAGATCAGTAATTCTCGACTATCTTGGCCAAGGATTTCTGGTGATGGCCACCCATGCACAGCACGACATCAACCCCAAATACTGGGAGAGATGAATCCCCGACGATCCACTCACTGCCTCCATTTGGCTCGGGACTGTACCCAACTAAAACCTGTTTGCACAACTCTTTTGAGCCGTGGTAGGGTAGTAATCAAAGCACAGTGGGAACTCACACGAGACAAATGATGATCTCAGGTCGACAGACTAACCTGTACACATGTCACCTGGGAACTGCTATCTGACAATAGGTATAATACCAACTAGCATGTTCCTAGCGAGTTCGTTCAGTGTACTCATAACCCAATGAGAACCTGTATACTATCTTAGGTGAACAAACTAACACGAATGGCTTGTGAGACCTGGCCACCGCCCCTCGTCTGGGTCTCGATCAGTATACAATAGTCTACTCTGGAGTATCGATGCCCAGTGTCGAAACTCGCACGACTAGGGACATTTAAGGATATGCTTATAGACCATCCAGCTCCCACGTATATGATCGTCATCATAATGCCGGTAGTCAAGCAAGAATCCTATGGGCTCTATCAACATGTAATAGTGATCTGTAAGGTCACCTAATGCTGTACATGATGATAAAGACAAACCAGATAGCATACTATTATCTCGAGTAAGACTGTTCTACCGGTATAGGTCCTCCCTCAATCATCACAATCGCGTGCCTATGATTCAATAATTTACTTGAGATCACTATAGCCAACAATCTTCCACTTGCACTTAAGGCTAATTATTGCGGTGTCGCATACTCACAGCTCGTGTGATACCGAACACCCAACTTCTCTACTAATCAGTCTCGCAAAGCCCGTTTGCGAAACTATTGCGTTCGAGAAATATCCTCAGTGAGTGGATCCGCTCCAATGTTTCTATCTTTATCTCTCTATATCTCAATTTCGCGGAGAAAGACTATCTCCCGAAAAGAGCAATACCTTGTCTTAGAATTTGTTTGGATATCTGATAGGACCCAGTTCATAAATGAACTCCAAATCCAACAAACTTCTTAGACTGTATCATCCACTGAATTTAATCAGTATCCTGCGCCATGCCTGCCTCAGTATTCCCTTGGACCACCAGTCCAACATACTGCCCCTCAGAAGAAAGAAAACTATAACTCTGACAGTCACCCTGTCATCCAGGTCACCTTGGAAGCCTGAAATGATAACCGCCTCCTGAAGGAAGCTCCCGTTACTATATACCAAGAACATCCACTTATGTTCATAACTGCCTCCCAATGTTTCTCCAGGATTGGATTAATATATGTTTATTGTAGCTAGTGCAATAACAACATCTGGTGTGGTACTTTACATCACATGATTTACTCAATTACCTAAGCAAGTGATATACCAATCATGCAAATCCCTCTCCTCATCAGTCTAGAAGACATCTCTTTAGAGAGGGTGACTCCATCACCTGCGAGTACACCACCTTGCCAAGAGTCGTCCATTCTAAAAAACTTTAGAATAGTGTCAAAATACCCGAATTGGGACACTTCCTAAATCTAGATCTAAATCTAGTCACCAGAAAACCTGATATTATATCCATATCCTATGCGGAGAAACAACTTTGTGACAACCACGGTATAACCGATTGTAGTATAGGAATTTCACTTCCTATAAAGTGCATGTCATCCAATTACTAGGACATCACACCCTACTACTTTCTTAACAGATCCATCTCCTATTCTGATGAGGTCAAAGCCTATGACTGTCATATCAAAAATAGATGATCTATCTCCGCTATATCTGCTTTAGTCTATAAATAGACACAAGCTACTTGTCCACTATGCTTCCACTGCTCCCACTGACTACAACAACCCTCTGGCAGAGTCATATACACGTGCACTTCTAAAGCTAGTTTAGAACGACGTTATACTCATCCACCTGCCGGGTTTCATAGTCTAAAATAGCAGCAATGGCAAGTCTGGGTAAACAAGAACCTCCCTGTCACCGTCTCTGAGAAGACCGAAGTACCTCTCGGGTACCTAAGGTTACCCACCAAATCTGCGGAGTGGCTAATAGAATGTCGAGTCCAATTGAATCTTTAGATTCTACTAAATTTTCAGTAATCGTTTGTGGTTCCGGAATCACTTCCAGTTCTACCATACTCCAACTAATGTTTTCTGAAAAGCTTCATTTTACTAAAACTGTGGTGAGTCAAGAACAATATCACTATTGATCTTCCAGATGGTAGAAAGTTAACCCTCGTCATAGCCCGGGATAACCTACAAACTGCCATTACTGAAACGTGCCTTGACTTTGTCCAAAGTCTGGTTTTAAGCAGCATTACTCATGACATCGTTAAGATATGAATCCTTTTATATACAATATAGAAACAGAGGAACTAATTTAATTGGAACCAGATTAAAATCATGCAGTTATCTCCAGTGCATGTCAACTATGTGGAATGAGGCCAAGCAACATTACTCATCTAGGAGTGCATCCACATATGAGTAACCTGAAAGAGAAGCAAGTTCTCAAAACCATTACTATCAACGGAATACCAAACACAAGTATCTACATCTTCGATCATCTTGAAGAATCCTGATACTTGCAATATATGGTTCTCCACTTTATTCTTATACCAATAACTTCTCAAAACTTGGAACTTGTATTTAAACGAAATACATGTCAAAAACTAGAGAAGTCACAAGTAAACAAAATATAGTACAAGCACCAACCCCTTTGTCCTGATAGACACTGGACAAACTACAATATTTTTTATAAGTCCCCTGAGTTGAATAACTCAAACCCTGTGCGTCGTAGGTTAAAAACCGTACTATGGTTGAGAAGAATTACACCGCTGTTTAATTCTCCTTACCCAATCATCAACTGATATAGGTAAATGTCATAGACATAATTTCAAAAGATTATATCGCACTTTATAAAATAAACGTACAGATATATCAGTTTGAAATTGGTGCATAACAATCGGATATTCAAAACCAAATATTTATCGTCAAGCAAAACCTAGGTGATTTCCTCAATTATCACTAATTACAACGAATTCCGATATAATGAGGATATAATCACCTAATTCCTAATATTCTACTCCTACTCATCATCTGTAATACCATACAGATGTGAGAATCAAATCTGGTAAATACAAACCCTGGAGTAAGGATCTAATTGGGAAATCAGTTTTCAATTAACAACACACAGCGAAACTGAAACATGAAAATGTTTCGAAGGGATATCCGGGTATTCCCAGTAATGCCTCTTCCACAATCCATATTCATGACTGTAACCATATATTTCCTTGCCATCTCTCCAATCCCTTTATTTGTCTTTACTTATTACCTTCTGTACACCACACTTAGGCTAATTGATTTTCATCCTTCCCTACCTTTCGGCACCAGCCTAAGGTTTGGAAGAAGACTATCCAATAAGCATAATAGGTGTACTCTCCTAATCCTAGGAACCCTTGCAACCTGAGAGAAGGTAAAGGGAAAAGACAACTGAATAATCCTTATTCTATTTCTCCTCAACCAGAAACCATCCTCGAACTGGAACAAGTCCCTTCGAGTTCGTATGTAGCTATACGATGGCATATCCAATAAATGTGGATCTTCGTAGTGATACGGAATATTCCGGAGAAATACAAAGGTGAAGTAGGAGTGGCGATGATATACGTAACTTCGTCGTGAATGATAGCGGTCGCAATTTCCTTTACCCTCTTTCTAATCCCTTAATATGTCTTTACTTATTTCCTTCTGTACACTACACTCAAGCTAATTAGTTTTCTTCATTCCCTACCTTTCGGCACCGGCCTGAGGTTTGGAAGAAGATTATCCAGTAAGCGCAATAGGTGTACTCTCCTAATACTAGGAGCTCTCACAACCTGAGAGAAGGTAAGGAGAAAAGACAACTGAATAATCCTATTCAATTTCTCCTGAACCGGAAACCATCCTCGAATCTGAAACGAGTTTCTTCGAGTTCGTATGTAACTATACGATGGCATATCCAATAAATGTGGATCTTCATAGTGATATGGAATGATCCGGAGAAATGAAAAGGGAAAGTAAGAGAGGTAATGATATATGCAACTATGACAATCCAAAAGCCAAAGTGTTTTAAGAAGGTTTGGTTATCTTGGTTCATGAGTTTTAGTTTAGGGTCAGGTCATGGTCGCTGCCAGAGAGAGAGAAAAGAAACACTCAGCGTGCACTCTAACCTAGATCAGGATAGTTAATCACTTTATCTAATCAGGATGTCTCCCACTGTATCCTCGAATTCTCCTCCAAACCCAAAAGGAGAATTAGTCGGGATCATCTAAAATCACCCAAGGAGTAATCCTACTCATCAGTAGGAATCGGGATCCAACTATCATCGCATGATAACTTGATGGAAGCCACTCAAGTCACCACACTCCATAAGGTATGCGCATGCCTGGCAAATTTCCTGTATGTTTGAAACTCCCGATGTGATTTTTACCTCTAGGACCCAAGTGACCTAGACGAATAATCAACAAATCAAAAGGTCCTAGTCAAGTTCAACCCGTCCTTATCTTGATTGCGTTATACCCACCCGCACGACCCTTGACGAATAATCAACAAAGTCGTACGACTGTCCTAACCAATCCGCATGTCTATGTGACAGAAAAGCATTACAGAGCTACCGCATACTATGTCTCGGCGAATAGCAACGACAAACGTAGCACGAATACTAAGAAATACTAATCTGAAATGACGGAGGGCTACGGCTGGTTTTCGGAGAAAAACCTTTAACGTAATGAACTTGATATCGTTGAAAGAACCGAGTGGTTTTACAAATGTATAGTGGCGAAAACTTTTGCTAAAGAGGTCACTCCTGGTGAAGGGATCTCGGCACTTTCCCTGTTGAATGAGGTGCAGGATATCCAAACTGAATACCACGATGCAAAGAAAAAAAGTAATCGACTATAGTGAAGTTATTATCCTGACGCAAACTTTTGCCCAAGGGGTCACTCCCGATGAAGGGATCCCGGCCCTTGCCTCGTCGAATGAGGTGCTGGATATTCATAACCGAATACCACTGTGCAAAGCAAAAGAAAACGTTTGTAATATCATTTTTAAAAAACTTGGTTCCAACAATATCATATATAGGTTTGTTTTATCCTTGCATTGATTAGAATCAACATAGTCCCATCAATTAATCTCACCAGAAAAGAACGAAAATAAAATATACGTATATGCCATCCGCATTCGCCACTGGGCCCCGTCATCACCCGTTAGGTTACTTAACTAACGACAAAGTGGGGGCTGGACTAGTGCGGGTGCAAAACATATACAACATCTATTAGTATATATATAAATATATATAGCAATCGTCCCAGGCATGATATAAAGCAACATCACAGAATCTCAGCCAAGCAACACAGAGTGGTGGATAAACTTGGAGCCCCGGATTTCCTTTGAGCCGCAAATGAAAACCCGACGTTCCCTGGTCGTGTGGATAGCCTGTGCAATGAAAACCTGGACCCCTACGAGTGCGGCAAGTTACCCACCAATCCCGGAAGCGAGGAAACCCCAATCAACAATGCGAATGGGCCACCCAGCACTTCACGAAATACGGTAACTTGAGCACCCCACCGTGTGTCAACCTATACCCCCTACGAGTGCGGCGAATAGCCCGCCAATTCTAGAGTGAGGCCCCCTATGTCTCAACGCCATGAGATTCAGGCCCATTGCCCTCTAGAACTCGGCTATTCATGCACTCCACCGCGGGGTAATCCTAGTACAGAAAAGAAAATATGTACGAGGGTGATATCGATCTCAACCCGGTCGTGCCCCCAAACAAATAATATACAAGCTGGCAGTGACGGCAGTCCATATGTCGGATGCTCGCCCCGCAATATCAAATGTACAAATGAATCTAAACTGTACTAACATTGCATCCAAGCTATCCACCACGACAATCCAACCACAATCACAGCACAACACAGAACATCAACATGAATGTCACGTTCGCAAACCCGTCTAAAAGAACATATAGCAGTTAGACGGATTGTACCACTCAATAGACATTCACGGTCGCAGATAGTAATGCATGTACTGTAAACACACAATTAAAATTTCGATCGACTAAATCTTTCTAAATTGGCCCCAAATGCAAATAGAGCACTCAAACAAATTTGGGCCAAAACTTTATATCACAAAAATCATTTTTCCAATAAATAGAGTGCCAGAAAAAATTTGGCGACGTTTGGCAAAAAAAGCGCGGCGGAACCGCCACCAATAGGCACATTTCGCGGCGGTTCCGCGGCCAAATTATGGAGTCAGTGGCTCAAATTTATTCTGGTGCCCTATAATTGCCTGCATGTATTTTTAAGATGCCTGAAAATATTTTTTGAGCAAGTTTGAAAATCGACAGCAGGGACATCAACATGGAAATATGATTCGGAAAAATTGGTCGATCGAGATTTTAACCTTGTGCAAACTAACTAGTAGGGTTTATGGGTTGGCTCTGATACCATGTTGGGTTACGACAGCGCCACGACCATCAAACCGTGGCCAAATGCAGAACAAAAATTTACAAAACTGGCGCTACCACAACCCAATGCCCGGATCTTCCCTAAACCCTATACTAGCAATATATAAAACTAGGAGTTGGATGGTTATACCGAATGAACCAATTCCTTCGGGTCTTCAACCATTTCTAAGCTCCTTGAGGTGTTGCGGATCGAATTTGGTTGTCGGTCTTCCTCCATCTACGATGATCCACCCGAGGGAAACGGCGCAAGCTTCAGATTCGCCTAGCGGACCAACCGACCCTCCAAGGTTGCTAGAAATGGAGAGTGGAGGTGTAGGAATGCCACACTATATTTTTCTCTCATACTAAATGCTCAAATAAGCAATGCAAGAAGAAGGAGAATGGAGGTAAGGAAAACAAATGGCATGAGCAATCATGTAAGAAAAATGGCTAAGTCTCCAAGTGAGAAACAGAATGAAGCCATGAAGCAATTCAAGAAAACAAGTGAAGAATGAATCAAGTCAATAATAGATAGCATGGCATGTAAAGAATAATGGCCACAATAATTCAACCATGGAAAAATATCTCCTCAATTTCTATTAAACAAATCCATGCCATACCTCTCTACATGCTATTACACATGCCCATGCCAACTCACCCATCCACCTTATTTCCAAAATGATTTTCTAAAAAGAAAATCAATAATGAGTTGGCCATCTTCTAGAAGCTATTCCGTATAAATACGGAATACTTCCCGGTACACGTATCGAAATACATATACGGGTATTCGTACAAAAATACGAATAGCCAAGAGAGAAAATGAATAGTGAACAATAATACTAGAATACATATATATAAATACATATATAAATTATTAAATCAAAACCTGATTTAATAATCTGGCTTAATCCTAACCCGCTAGTATTATCAACCATCCGATTAAAATCTGTGCGGCCTGTACACATATTTAATCGAACACCTGTATGTACCAACATACGTCATCTACACCAGATCGCCTGAACCGTGAAAACCCTCTGTGTGGAACTCTAAAGACTCGTCAATACGCTGACAGTGGGTTTAACCACAAGCACGTCAGCGGCACTAGCTGTACGTAACGGCTGCCCAGGTATTGAGCGAAAGGAAGGCCGACGAGAAAACTTATCCGTACCCCTACTGAGCCTGACAGTGACAATCTTCGTATAATCCGGTATGTTCGTTTAAGAGTATCTCATATCGAGTCTAGGGGGATGGATAAAATCAGACCCCTAATAACGCGATAAGTCATGTCGGTATGTAACCCATCACCACATGAGAAACTACTGATCCTAGATCAGTAATTCTCGACTATCTTGGCCAAGGATTTCTGGTGAAGGCCACCCGTGCACAGCGCGACATCAACCCCCAATACCGGGAGAGGCGAATCCCTGACAATCCACTCACTGCCTCCATATGGCTCGGCACTGTACCCAACTAAAACATGTTTGCACAACTCCTTTAAGCCGTGGTAAGGTGGTAATTAAAGCACAGTGGGAACTCACACGAGGCAAACGACGATCTCAGGTTGACAGACTAACCTGTATACATGCCACCTGGAAACTGCTATCTGATAATAAGTATAATACCAATTAGCATGTTCCCGGCGAGTTCGTCTAGTGTTCTCATAACCCAATGAGCACCTGTATACTTTCTTAGGTGAACAAACTAACACCAATGGCTTGTGAGACCTAGCCACCGCCCCTCGTCAGAGTCTCGATCAGTATACACTAGTCTACTCTAGAGTATCGATGCCCAGTCTTGAAACTCCCACGACTAGGGGCATATAAGGATGTGCTTATAGACCACCCAGCTCCCACGTATATGATTGCCATCATAATGCTGGTAGCCAAACAAGAATCTTATTTTCTCCATCAACATGTAATAGTGATCTGTAAGGCCACCTAATACCGCACATGATGATAAAGACAAACCAGATAGCATACTATCATCTCGAGTAAGACTGTTCTACCGGTATAGGTCCTTCTTCAATCATCACAATCGCGTGCCTGTGATTCAATAATTGACTTGAGAGCACTATAGCCAACAGTGAGTTGCCAACTCGTGAGTAGTAAGTAACATCTAATAAGGCCATCGCAAGTATGCATGCAAATACGCCACAACCTATATATATTACTATGATGTGATGTATTAATATGAATGCTACATGAATGAAAGATCAAACATGAAATCCGGTTATATATCTAGTATGAGAAAAAATATGTGTTCTTATCTTAGTAAAACTTTTGTATAATAAAACTGGGGTATCATCAAAAGAAATCGACAGAAAACCGTCTCAATTTTGACACCATATATATATGCCAAATCTCGGTAGCCATCTCTCAGATCGGCCCTCAAATCTGTCAAATCACACGACTCCGGTCGGTATCTTCCGGATGACCGCCGGGTCAAAAATCACCGGTAGGTAGTGCTCCCCTGCCGTGCTCAACTTCTCGCTATAAGACCTTCTTGCCCCGGGGTACTTTACTGGGTCCACCATGTACCTGCAGACGGCGTCTCTCTCCTCGAATCGAGTATACGTACATACGTGGCTCAAAAATTTAGAAATCTCATGGTGGACGCCACACACATCATATCACGAGAAAACCGCACTTTATATTTAAAATCTTTATAAGTTTATGAAATTCCTTTGCGGTTTTCCCCAAATCCAGAAATCTCATGAATACGGAAATCTCTAAGAAAATCAAAATATGTGAATATGTGGGTAACTATGAATGTCCATGATATCAACATGATACAGTGCGATGTATGACTGGAAAACTGTATATAATTATGATGCAATGAAGCATATAACTAGAAACTACATATCATACATGATGCAAATGCACAGATACCGATTTCTAAGCAAGTTCTAAGTGTATCGTGACATAGCAATTACCAATGGCATGTGTGTTCACCTAAAATAGTGCACGTGCGGCATAAACCATTGGTAACAGTGCAAGTGTCCTAGATTATAATATCAATGTGCATGATGATGCAAAAACTATATGAAAATGACATACACATGAACACAAGAATTATAACTAAGTCCTAACTATCGGACGCTTTACGCCATCCATGTGATTTCCCCGAATATGTGTATATCTACTCACAGGAACGCCTCGGCTAGTCGAATCCGATCACTGCCTTGCCTTTACTTGCCGCGTCCGACGTCTCCGCGACCGATCCTATACTCGCACAAATGATACATATGAGGCTAGACATTTAAATAGACGCGAACACAAAACGATACGAAGCAACCAACGCGCACTAGCTAGACGCGCATGTTAGTTATATGTATGCCCTAGAGGCCATTATTGTACATATGATGTATATTATAGTGAATGCTTGGACATACATAGGAAGGACTTTCTTGCTCGACATGATAGTATGCTATCTAGTTACTCTTTATCTTAACATGCACACTGATTGTCTCTCTGTTACATGTTGGTAAAGCCCTTCGGATGTGTACTTGACTACCTGGATTATGATGCGGATCATACTAGTGGGACAAAGGTAGTCCGTGAGTACATCCTTTAATGTTCCTAGTCATGGGTATATCGAGACAGGGCATCGATATAACAGAGTAGACTAGCGTATAGCTTCTCGACCCATGTAGATGGGTGATGGATGATCCCATATCCATTGGTGTTTGACATCAGAGATGGTATACGGGTGCTCAGTGGAGACTGGGTACACTGGACGGACTCGCCGAGAACTCCTAGATGGTATTATACCTCATGTTAGATGGCAGTTCTCTGGTGACACTGGTACTGGTTAATCTGTCGACCCGAGATCGCCATAGAGTCTTGTATGATTCCCACTGTGCTTTGATTTCCACCTTACCACGTTCAAGAGAACGTGCAAAACGGTGGTGTTCTCTGCTGAAAGACGCGACCGGGATGTTGGGACGTCTGGCCTGAATTTTGGGGGCAGATGCTATTTGGTTTTATTCGTCCATCTCTCCGAAAATACCAAGTTGATTTATGGCACTGTGTATCGGAGGTTTAAATGGATGTGGCCGTTGTAGCAGACTTTGTCAGATTCCCCCTCATTGTGAGGGGTTTTTGATTGTGGGGATGCTCTTCCTTGCAGGCGTAAGCCCCTGCAGTTAATTACGTTACCGCATCGCAGTAACCACTTTCTCCTGCTCCAGAAGGTCACTTTGTATCGTGTGTGTTTGTTTTATTTTTAGTTGCCCGTGGATTGTATACGGAGACTAATTTATGTTGTCGCCCGTAGGGCGTGGATTATTCCAAATCCGTATTTTCTTATATTTAGGTTTGGGTTGGTTTAAGGACCGTTAGTCTTGTTTTAGACTAAGGTCAACTCAAACGTTTGTTGAGAATACGTTGGTCCAATTTTAGACTAAGATCTACTCAACAGGATTTTGGGATCATTTAGATCCGACGAAAGAGTATTTGGACTCTATCGTCTTAATTTAGGGACGTTGCGGTCCATAAGTTTAAGGACATAATAGTCCATGGAGTTTAAGGACATCATAGTCCATAGTTTAAAGATGTCATATTCTATAGAGTTTCTGGTTGTCGGGACCCACCACCTCTCTGAAGACGTTGAAGAATCACAACGACACATATCAGAGGAATGAAGAGATATACCCTTGAACCAATGTTGGTTGGGAGATCTGTAGTCAGGTTTGGGACTAAGTCCAATTAGGGAAATTGTGAGCACATAGGCTCGGTTGGTCTGAGTTAGGGACTTGTGGCCAATTTGGGCTCAGCCCACTCAGTTTTGATTAAAGTGTTGTACACTTGTTTGGGCTCAGTCCCTTTTTGTTCAATAATGTCGAGCATTAATTTGGGTTATGACATCCCTTTTTCTTTTGTCTTTTATTAAGTGTTGAACACTCTTTGTAGCGCAGAGCGCTTTATGTACAGAGACTTTATGTACAAAGCGCTTAGCGATGAGCGCTAGACCTGGAGCGCTAAAGCGCTTCTTTTGAAATAGCGCCCACATGGAGAGCACGTGGAGCGCTTAGCGCCAGATTTGGAGCGCTGGAGCGCTAAAGCGCTTCTTTTAGAATAGCGCCCACGTGAGGAGCACGTGGCGCGCTTGGTGCTGAGCGCCAGACCTGGAGCGCTAAGGCGCTTCTTATAAAATAACGCCCACGTAAGGAGCACGTGACGAGCTTGGCGCTGAGCGCCAGACTTGGAGCGCTAAAGCGCTTCTTTTAAAATAGCGCTTGGAGCGTTGGGCGCTGAGCGCCAGACTTGGAGCGCTGAGGTGCTCCTTTTAAAATAGTGCTTGGAGCGCTGAGCGCCAGACTTGTAGCGCTAAGGTGCTTTTTTTTAAATTGGAGCGCTAAGGCTCTTCTTTGGTAGCTCTGATCAGTTCTATGCTCTGAGAATTAAATTCTCGGTTTATAAGAGATTTTGTCTCGTGGATCTAAGAACTAAGTTCTTCTCTTTTTTATGAGATGCTATGATCTCTTTGTTTTTTTGAAAAAAACTTGTCTTATGGATCTGTGATCTAGAAAAAGAACCGAGTTCTTATGATGTGAGAGTTAAACTCTCAAAAATCGAGGAGATATTATGATCTCACTTATTATCATTTACCTTGAAGAAAATTTCTTCTTCTTAGAGCTTGCTCTTCTCTTTCTTCTTTTCTGAGAACTTGAAGTTTATAGGGGGTTCTTCTGTTGTGTGTATGTTTCTTTTTTTGGAAAGAAGGATCATTGGTCGTTGGGACCCACCACCTCTCCAACGACAATGAGAGATTACAGCGCCATATATCGAGGGTGTGGAGAGATGTACCCTTTGAACCATGTCCCACTCATCAGGGGGGAAGAACAGGCTGGAGCTTAAGCTTCTCGCTGCTGAAAAGGCTTCTTTGCATTCGCGCACGTGCGTCGCACGTGTTGGGCGCACGTGTGTCGTACGTGTTGGGCGCACATGTTTGCACGTAGCGCACATGGAGCTTACGCATATACGCATTATGGGGGTTAGCTATGGCCCTAACTTGGAGAACTAAGCTCCTTTGAGGATTGAATCCTCGCACGTGGTGCACACGTGCGTTGCACGTAGCGCACATGGCGCTTGCATATATGCACATTATGGGGGGCAGCTATGGCCCTAACTTGGAGCGCTAAGCTCCTTTGAGGATTGAATCCTCGAACGTAGTGCGCACGTGCGTTGCACATGGTGCGCAGTGGCGGGCGCACGTGCGTTGCATGTAGCGCACATGGCGCTTGCGCATATACGCATTATGAGGGGGGCAGCTATGGCCCTAACTTGGAACGCTAAGCTCCTTTGAGGATTGAATCCTCGCATGTAGTGCGCACGTGCGTTGCACGTGGTGCGCTGCATGTGGTGCGCATGTGGCGGGCGCGCATGCGTTACACGTAGCGCACATGGCGCTTGCGCATATGCGCATTATGGAGGGCCAGCTATGGCCCTAACTTTGAGCACTAAGCTTTTATAGAGAACTAAGATACTTTGAGAATTGAATTCTCTATCTTTTTCTAAGAGGTATCCCCTCTTATTTATATGGGAGTGGTAGAGAAGAGATCTCTCTTTTTCCCGATGTGGGACTGAAAATATATCCCCCATGTAGTAGAACATTACTTAGATTACATGTGCATAGCACATTTGCTCATAACTTTTGATCCCGGATAAATTATGAGACCCATAATATATCAATCGAAGGATTTTTCGAGATGCTTTTGATACCATTAGAATTTGGCTGGTTCTCATTCGGGAGTTTGTCAAAATACAGCCCAGAAAATACTGCTTTGCATTTTCTTAAGTGTATCGCTGTCATTTGATACCTTGGGCTCTTTTGCGCAGAAAATTTTGACGGGAACAAATGCCCCCCACTACTTTGCCCACATAAGTATATGTGTGGGTTAAGTAGGGCAGAGTTATGCATGGCTATTGAATTGAGAGCTTAGAAGACAAGTTTAGGATCCTTGTAGCCTAAGACTTTTTTCATCTTCATGAGCCGTAAAGGTCTCAAGAAGGTTTTTTCTCCCTATGAGTCGAGAGGATCTTATAGGTGTAATTTCTCATTAGGAATCGTGAGGATTCCTAAGTGTGTATTTTCTCTCGAGAGTCGTAAGGATCTCACAAGAGAATTTTTCCCTTTTACAAGTCGAGAGGACTCGTAAGTAGTTGTTTCCCTCCTTGTCGAGATTTGACTTTGGAGAGTGTGACCCATGAATAGTATATAATGGCCCATCTTGGACCGACTTGCAGGGTCCCAATGCTTAGGAAACAAGTCCTTATCCCCATTGCCTAAGGCTTTCCCCTACAAGTCGAGATGAATCGAGGGATTATTGGTTGACTTGCTCCGCTTTCTGCGGTGTCAGGGTTGACTTGCTCCGCTTTCTGCGGTGTCGGGGTTGACTTGCTCCTCTTTCTGTGGTGTCGGGGTTGACTTGCTCCGCTTTCTGCGGTGTCGGTTTGGCTTGCTCCGCTTTCTGCGGTGTCGGGTTGGCTTTCTCCGCTTTCTGTGGTGTCAGGGTTGGCGTACTCCGCTTTCTGCGGTGTCAGGGTTGACGTACTCCGCTTTCTGCGGTGTCAGGGTTTGACGTACTCCGCTTTCTGCGGTGTCAGGCTTGATGTCCTCCGCTTTCTGCGGTGTCAGGGTTGACGCACTCCGCTTTCTGCGGTGTCAGGGTTGACGCACTCTTCTTTCTGCGGTGTCCGGGTTGACGTACTCCGCTTTCTGCGGTGTCGGGGTTGACATACTCCCCTTTCTGCGGTGTCGGGGTTGACGTACTCTGCTTTCTGCGGTGTCAGGGTTGACGTACTCCATTTTCTGCAATGTCGAGGTTGACGTTCTCCACTTTTTGCGGTATCAGAGTTGACATACTCCGCTTTTTGTGGTGTCAGGGTTGACGTTCTCCGCTTTCTGCGGTGTCAAGATTTTGACTCTAGGTTGTCTGTGAACCATAGAGTCTTGGAACTGGGGACTTTGCCGTGGCTCTGATTGGTGATGTCGCGTCCGTATCCTGCTGGAATGAGGAGGAATGCCGTTGTTGGTCTCTAGGCTATAGATGTGGCCGTCGAGATTTGAATTTCCCTTTGACAGAGTCTGGAGGGGAAATGCGGCTCCCTTTTTGTTTATGCCCATGGATTGTATACAGGGGTTAGTATGGACTCACCTGTAGGGCCAAAATTTCATTCTTTCATTTTTTTTATTTCTTTCTGCGATGCTTTATCATTTCAATTTTTTATATCACGAAAGTCTCGATTGCCCAATCATTTCGGCTATTTTTCGAGGTGCCCAATCATTTCGGCTATTTTTCTTTTCACTCGCTGCTTTTTATTGCGAGTTGCCCACTCCTTTCGGCTATTTTTGTATACATATATTTTACTTGCTGATTTTGTTGCAAGTCGCCCTATCATTTCGGCTATTTCATATGCATTTATGGCTCGCTAACTTTTCGCCGCGAGTATGGAACTTGGAATCTGGTGCCAATCTTAGCATCAATATCGTTGCGACTGGAATATTGCTAGGATCGAATCATCATTTGCCGTGAAAGGACATGGAATTTGTTACCGATTTAGGCATCAGCATCTCTTCTACTGGAACATTGCCAGGAGCGAATCATCATTTGACTCTTTCGATTCGAACAAAGGTGGCTTAGCAAACAGGGTTAGGATCCTGTCGACTAAGGCTTTTGACTTCATGAGCCGTAAGGGTTTCATAAAGGTGTTTCCCCCTACGAGTCGTGAGGATCTCATAGGTGCGATTTCTCCTTAGGAATCATGAGGATTCTTAAGTGTATGTTCTCTTGTAAGTCGTAAGAATCTTGCAAAAGTGTTTTCTCCTTGTAAATCGAGAGGACCTACAAGTGTTTGTTCACCAAATGAGGGCATTCCTCGTCGTTGGTAGGACTCGGCAAGGAAATGATTATTTATGCCCGTGGATTGTATACAAGGGTCGGGATTGAACCGCTTGTAGGGCAGTCTGGGAAATGTGATGGCTTAAGAACAGGTTCAGATCCCTGTAGCTTAAGGCTTTTGAATCTTATGAGCCATGAGGGTCTCATAAGAGGGTTCTCCTTACGAGTCGTGAGGATCTCGTAAGTGTAATTTCTCCTCAGGAATCATAGGGATTAGTGTGTTGCTCCCATGTGAGTCGTAAGGATCTCACGCAGGTATTTTCTCCTAACAAGGTCGAGAGTACCTTGCAAGTGTGTACGATTTTTTTACGAGCCTGCGCCCTTTCGGGTTTTCACAAACTCACCGGTAGCCCTGCTGTTTTTACTCACGGAGCCCTTTCGGGGTTTCACCCATGCCCATTTCACTTATGGACGTACCATTTTTTTTTGTCAGCCCGAGGATGCTGTGGTTTGTAGTAGTTTAAAGACGTTTCGGTCCGTAGCTAGTTTCAGGACATTGCGGTCCGTTGTTAGTTTAGAGGCGTTTCGGTCCGGTAGCGATTTTGAGACAAGGTTTCACTAGATACTACCTATAGAGTTTGGGCTTAGGAAGATAGCGAGCGGACATAGGCGTTGTCATCTATCATTGACCTGGGCCGTGACTCGTCAGGCGTAGTATTTTTTCATGAACCGGCCGTTTATTGGCCTGAAGGGTCTTTCGCCATGCATATCCATAAGCAGATAGGCCCCTCCTTGGTAGACCTTGTTTATGATGTGCGGGCCTTCATAGTTCGGCTCGAATTTCCCCCGTTTGGCATGATTGGGGATCATAGGTCTCTTAACCACTAGCACGAGTTCGCCTTGGCGAAATGTTCTCGGCCTAGTCAATATCTCGTATGAACGCGTTATCTTTGCTTTGTAAGCCTCCATGTTTTGTTGCTCCATGAGACGAGTTTCATCGAGGGCGTCGAGCTCCTCAAGCCAAAGATGAGCATTCTCTTCGTCTATTAGCTCGTGATGAACCGCCACTCGTAGAGAGGGTAGCTGTATTTCCAAGGGGGTACTGCTTCTATGTCGAATACCAACGCGAATGGCATTGTATTTGTGGCCGTTTTGAACGTAGTTCGGTAAGCCCAGAGAGCCTCATGCAGTCTCTCGTGCCAGTCCTTTTTATTTTTGGACACCGTCTTCATTATGATCTTCGTCAAGGTCTTGTTGAAAGCCTCAGCTAAACCGTTAGCTCGGGGATTACAGACTGAAGAGTATCTCCAATCTATTTTATGCTGCTGTGCGAAGCGACCGATTTTATGGCATCTGTAGACTGGCCCGTTATCGGAGATAATCCGTCGCGGAGTACCGAACCGATAGATGACGTGTGTCTTGAAGAAATGGAGAATATTCTCCGTCTTCACTTCACTTAGCGGTACTGCTTCTGCCCACTTAAAGAAGTAATCAGTTGTTGCCAATATGAACCGATGTCCTCTGGATGTCGCTGGTTCGATGAGCCCAATTATGTCGGTTCCCCATATTTCGAATGACCAGCTAGCCACTGTTGGGTGTGGTAGGTTTGGATGCTGGTGGATGAAGTCTCCATGAATTTGGCACGAATGGCATTGCTTTGCATATTCAAGGCAGTCCTAAATCATCGAGGGCCAATAGTAGCCCATCCTTTTGATCTTTAGCTTCATCTTTGGCCCGGCTTGATGAGAACCGCAGAGTCCGTCGTGAGTTTCTTGGACGACTCTCCTTGCTTCTTCCAGTCCCAGGCATCATAGCCACAGAGAGTCGAACGATCTCCTATATAGAGTATCGTTGACGAAGGCGAAAGACAGAGCTCGTTTCATGAGCTGATGTCTTGAGAACGCATCTTCAGGTGTTTGACGGGATTTGAAGTAGTCTATGAAGACTTCTCTCCAATCCTTAGCCCTTTCTTGGTCCTCTATTTGCAGGGTTGTTTCCTTGATTGCTTCCTTTTCTTTAGACGACTACGGAGATATTTCTGCTGGTGCAAGAACCCGACGGCTTTGTACAATGATCTTCACGTCATCGAGGTTTTCGTCAGCCATTTCTTTAGCGAGTTTGGCTAATGCATCCGCTTTGCTATTTTTTGTATGCGGTATGTTTTCCAGGGCGTAGGAAGGGATTTGAGTCAGCAATTGTTTCACTCTCTCACCGGACTTCACCAACTCGGGTTTGCAGTTTGATAGTCACCGTTTACTTGACTAACGACCAGCTGGGAGTCTCCGTATATGAGGAGGTTTTCGATTCCCATGTCGACAGCGATCTCAAGATCTGCTATCAAAGCTTCATATTCTGCTTCATTGTTTGTCCTCAGCTCTGTAAAGGAAAAGGCAAAGCACATTATCCATCTTTGCGGAGTCACGAAGATAAGGCCTACTCCAGATTTGATTATAGGGGTGTCGCGTTGTCGCTTCTTCACTGAAGATGCTCCGTAGAAAAAGAGTTCCCATCGGGTATCACTCCCCCCTTTCTCCCCGTCGATCGTGTCAAACGCGTGCTCGTCTCGCAGTCGTAATTTAAAGGTGAGTCGCCAGGTATCGGGTGCTCAGCAAGGAAGTTGGCGATGGCCTGGCCTTTCACTGCTTTGAGAGGTCGGTATGTTATCGAAAATTCCATTAAGAGTAGGGCCCATTTAGCGAGCCGTCCCGTTAGTATGGCTCTTGACATCAAATATTTGAGAGGATGCACTTTTGATATTAGATGGACCTCATGCGCTAAAGCATAATGCCGAAGCTTCGTTACCGTGAAGATTAACGGCAGGCAGTGTTTTTCAATAGGGGAGTAGTTGTTTTCTGCCCCCAGGAGAACTCGACTCAAATCGTAAAGGGCTCTCTCTTTCCCTTGGTCGTTTTCCTGTGCCCATAGTGCGCCTAAAGAACCTTCAAGGGCTGTTGTGTACAGGATGAGGGGATTTCCCTTAACTGGAGCGGTCAGTACCGGCGGATTCTGTAGGTATTGCTTGATTTCGTCGAGTGCACTCTGGCATTTACGATCCCAGACGAAAGGGGTCCTCTTCTTCATTAAATGGCTGTAGGGGCGACATTTGTCGGAGAGGTTCGCTATGAATCGTCGGATATATGCAAGCTTTCCTTGGAGAGACCGCAGTTGCTTAAAAGTTCTTGGCGGAGGCATTTCCATAATCACCTTGATCTTTGATGGGTCTTTTTCGATGCCCTGGTGTCGTACGATGAATCCTTGGAATTTGCCCAAGGAAACTCCGAACGCGCATTTGAGAGGGTTCATCTTCAGGTTGTATTTTCGAAGGCACTGGAACACTATCTTCAGATACTCCCAATGCTCCTCATGCGATTTGCTTTTCACCACAAGGTCGTTAATATAGCATTCAACGATTTCATGTATGAGGTCATCTAAAATCTTCGTCATGGCCCTCTGATAGGTAGCACCGGCGTTCTTCAGACCGAAAGGCATCATTTTGTAGCAGAATATGCCCAGAGGAGTCCGGAAAGCGGTATGCTTCTAGTCTTCGGGATGCATCTTTATTTGATTGTACCCCGATGATATGTCCATAAAGGAGAAGACTTCGTGAGTGGACGTGTTGTCTATCATCATCTCAGTAACCGGTACGGGAAAGTGATCCTTCAGACAGGCTTTGTTGAGGTCCCGAAAGTCCACGCAGATACGCACCGTCCCATTTTTCTTCATCACTAAGACAATGTTGGCGATCCAGTCAGGGTATTGAACTTCTTAGATGAAACCAGAGTCTATTAGCTTCTTGACCTCGGCGTTGACGCTCATTTCAAGTTCTAGCCGCATTCTTCTTGGTTCTTGTTTGACTGGCTTGACGTCCGGAGATATCGCCAACTTATGCACCGCTATTTCTGGATCTAGCCCCGGCATCTCGGAATAGTTCCATGCGAAGCAGTCTTTATACTGCATGAGCACGTCTTTTAGCATAGACACCTGTTCTTTAGACAACAACTCACTGACGAACGTTGGCCGCGGGTCGTTTGACGTCCCCAAGTCGATCTTTCTCAGGTTATCCGCAGTAGTACGTATCCCATCTTCCAGCTCTTTTAGCACCGGTGGAAACTCTGAGATCAACTCATCTTCACCCTCATTTTCGAAGCACCAGGAGAGGTCGTCCATATTCTCGTGGACTCCTTCTTCCGACAACGTTATCACGTGACAGGTACGAGATCGTTTCCAAGACCAGTGTTGATCTGGTTCTACTCCCGCTATATATGTTGCTTTTGGCACATGCTTTTGCGGTGGGGCTACCCTCCAACTGTTGGACAGAGTGAACCTGCCGAGTTGATATTGGTCTTCGACCCAGCTCTTGAAGGTGAAGCAGTCTTCAAGAGGATGTCCGATCACTCGATGATAGGAGCAATAATCCGGGTGATGAACCCCATTTGCTTGATCGGGGTGCTGAGACTTCGGGAGTGTCATCATTTGATGTTTCATGACGAGGTCAAAGATTCTCTTTGTCTTGTCTTGAGGGAAGGAATATTCCCGATCCATCTTCTTCATCATTGATAGATACCGGCTGACCTTTCCTTGATCGCGAGGCTTCTTGGACCCGTTTCGCCATGGCCGAACGTTTTCTCGTTCTTTAACTTGTTTTTGCCTCCGCGTTGGGCCCTTTTCTTGTCTTGGGAATGTATGGCGGGCTGACGGTGAAGGGCATCATCATCCTCCGTGGCCTGGTGAAGGATATGTTGCATCCTGGCTTTCTCGTAGATGGCCATTTCGTGGTTGTGGTCGTTCCGAGCCTTTTGATTTGCTTCCCTCACTAGCTTGTCCATCTGTTCTTCAAACGACGGACTCAGCATTTTTATGACGGGACCTCGTTCTGGTTCAGCGTTAGCGTCTTTTAAAAGGGCATACTCTTCTTCATCAAGGTCCTTTATGACATGGCAGCCATGGAACTGCTCTCGTTTCTTGGGCTGGACATATCCAAGCCTGATCGTTTCCATTTTTCCGTTGGGCAATTTTCGCTGAGTTCCAGGGACGTTCCAGATCCTGTTGTAGAATTGGGCCTGTCGCGCGGTCTGCTTAAAGGGTACGCCTTGGCATCTCAATAACCTTTTCAATCCATCTGCGTAGTATCTGGGAAGACGGATTGGTTGGAGTCTGTCGAGCGCAGAATCGGCACCATGCGAGACTTCTCTTTCGACTTTAGTCTCCCTGGATCGGAAGAATAGGATCGCCTTTTCACCTCTTTGCCTGGGAGGGACGTAGAATGTCCGTAGCTCTTATACACTATATGTCTCAAGCGCATCAAGCTCTCTGTAGTGTTGCCGCAGAACCATGGCGATCTGCAAACTCTGATCATCTCCAGTGAGGGACTGCACTGATGGACGGACCGAGAACACTGCGTTGACTTCGTCTTCAGAGTCACTGCCAAAAACCAGACTAGGGGTAGATGGTCCCGGCTTGTTGCATTGGGGCGGCCCCAAATAGACTATCTCTTCTTCCTCCTAGGTATCGCTCCCGAAGACTGGAATAGTGGTGATAACTTTTTGCTTATTCTCCGGTTTATGGCATCTTTCCGTGTCTTCAAAGTCTGGTAGGAAATATTTTGCATCTTCGTACTTTCGGACTTCGTTCACAGAAAATGGGTTCAGTTCTCCCGTCACGGTATACTCGAGACCATCTTTGAAATACTTTATACACTGATGTTGTGTAGAAGGGATGATGTTGTACTCGGGTAACCAAGGCCTGCCGAGCAAAGCGTTGTAGCAGGTCTTGGCGTCAATGACATGAAACTTGATGTCAGTGACGAGTAGCCCAAAGCGTAACGTCAGTATTACAGACCTGAGCATCCGTGATGACTGGGAGTCAAACCCGGAGATGGTGATTTTATCCCGAGCGAGGTGTCGAACGCTCATGCAGATTTCTTTTAGCACCCTCACATTTAGGAGGTTGACAGAGGACCTGATGTCAACTAAGATTTTCCCTATCTTGATGTCATAGCAGTACCTGGTGACATACAGGGGACGGTTATGCTCGCACATTCCGAGGAAGAGATCTTCATCGCTGAAAGTGATGTCAGCTGTGTGCACTTCTTCCAGCTCGTCCTTCATCTTTTCTTCGGCAAGGAAAGCTTGAAACTGCTCAGGCTCCTGTAATGCCCTGATCAGAGAATCTCGCGTCTATTTAGACAACAGAAGGGCATCCCAGATACTCAATTGTGAGGGTATCTTTCTCAAATGTACCAGGACATTGTAATCCACCTTGTTCTTCTTAGGTTGGTCCTTGGATGTCAACTCTTCGACGACTCGATCATCGAAGGCGATATCCTCAGGGACTTTTTCCATCCCCTTATCTTTTTTGTTCGATCCCTTGTTTGCAGGTCCAAGATTCTTTTCGGTCAACGTACGATTGCGCAGCTGAATATTCTCACAGTTCACACCTCTTCCTCTCTTCCTGAGATGGATTCTTTGAGAAGAGGGCAGAAGGTTATTTCTTCATCAGAATCACTTCCGAAGGTGAGAACTTACGATCCCCCGAAATCAACCATG
The DNA here is from genome assembly GCA_030015575.1 of Agapanthus africanus. Classification (NCBI taxonomy): domain Eukaryota; kingdom Viridiplantae; phylum Streptophyta; class Magnoliopsida; order Asparagales; family Amaryllidaceae; genus Agapanthus; species Agapanthus africanus. The sequence continues at coordinate 465,781,310 of CM057343.1, forward strand.
TGACAGTTGCCGGCAATTCTTTTGCGCTCATCTGTCGTACTTCTCTGTTCCCGACGAGCCTTGCGCTTCAATCGCTTGAAGTGTTGTCGGTGGGCAACATATTCCTGCCACCGGTTTTTAAAGGCATTGCACTCTTCGATAGGGTGTGTGACCCTTAGATGGTACAAGCAGTAGTTAAGATGTACATCCGCTTCGTCAAGGCGTATACCGCCAGGAGTATTTTCTTCGGGAGATGGCAGCTTCATTCCTATTGACAGGGCTTTAGCGAACCGTTTCCTTTCCTTAAGCTTACTTTTGTCTGCCGCGGGCATGCTTTGATCTAGTTGAAGCGCTTTGCGACTCATCCCTACCATGACTTCCTCAACTTGACGCCGATACCTGGCCCTTTCGAATATGTCCATTTCACGCTCTTGATCGGCTTTGCTCTTCTGACGGGCTTCGTTCAGTACCATATCAATCATCTCTTCTGACGGTTCTAAAGATTTTGGCACCGATCCTGCCCCCAGCTCCTCTACATTATCTTCTGATGCCGAGTGAGCTTCTTCGTTATTTAGCGACGAATGAGAGATCATGTGGCAACTTGCCACATAATCTTCGGGTTCCTCTGACAAGTCGTCTCCCTCATCATTGTCGTTATCTCCACTTTCAAGGATATGGTTGAGAAACTCTTGGAGTGTGACCGGGGTGTTTCCCCCAATCACAGCAAAGCTCTGTTCAAATTTTGAAATTTAAAATGAAGCAGCGTTTCATAAAAGCGCTAGCACCAAGAGCGCTAGCACTGAGAGTCAAAGACTCTAAGGTAGCGCTGACGTGCAAAGCACGAGAGCGCTCACGCTAAATGCGTCAGCGCTAAGAGTCAAAGACTCTGAGGGAGCGCTCACGTGCAAAGCACGAGAGCACTCGCGCTAAGTGCGCCAGCGCTGTGAGTCAAAGACTCTGAGGCAAAGCACGAGAGCACTAGCGCGAAGTGCGCCAACGCTAAGAGTCAAAGACTCTGAGGTAACGCTCATGTGCAAAGCACGAGAGCACTAGCGCTAAGTGCGCCAGCGCTAGGAGTCAAAGACTCTGAGGCAGCGCTCACGTGCAAAGCACGAGAGCGCTCGCGCCAAGTGCGCCAGCGTTAAGAGTCAAAGACTCTGAAGCAGCGCCACGAGAGCGCCAAGTGCTAGAACTAAAGGTTCTCCACCGTTGGATCAAAAATCCAACAAAGATGATAAATCATGAATTACAGAATTTAATTCTGTTGAGGAAATACTCCTCAAATCTTTCCAAACAAGAAAGATTGTGCTCTGTAAATCAGAGCACCGTTGGATCAAAAATCCAATGGTGATTAAAAATCACCAAGATACAGAGTAATCTCTGTATGGGAAAATAATTTCCCAATCTTGTTAATAACAAGAAAGATGTCTTCTGTAAAACAGAAGCCCTGGGATCAAAGATCCAATGTTGGGGAAACATCCTCAAATCAATCAAAAAAAGATTGCCTTAACTGATCAGCCTCTATTATATAAAGGCCCCAAGACTTCAAGTCTCATACAGAGGAACCCCTCCCCCCCCCCCAAACTTTGAGAAATTTCAAAGAAAAGAGTAAGCTCTAGGAAGAAGAATTTCTGCAAGGTAAATAAAACAGAGAGATCAAAGTATCTCATCAAAAAACAAGAACTTAGTTCTTTTTCTAGATCATGGATCTATAAGATAGAAGTCTTTCACAAAAAGAGAACATAGTATCTCATCATAAAAATGGGGGAGAAGAACTTAATTCTCTTCAGATCACAGATCCACAAAGACAGAGTCTTTCACAAAAACATAAGAGATTGTAATATCTCCTATAAAAAAAGCACCTCAGCGCTCCAAGTCTGGCGCACAGCACCGCAGAGCCTTAGCGCTCCAATTTAAAGAAGCGCCTTAGCACTCCAAGTCTGGAGCTCAGCGCCCAGCACTCCAAGCGCTATTTTAAAAGAAGCACCGAGCACTTCAAGATTGGCGCTCAGCGCCAAGCGCACCACGTGCTCCTCACGTGGGTGCTATTTTATAAAGAAGCGCTCTGCACTTATTGACTGGCGCTCAGCGCCAAGCGCGCCACGTGCTCCTCACGTGTGTGCTATCTCACAGGAAGTACCTTAGCGCTCTCAGTCTAGCGTTCAGCTCCAAGTGCGCCACGTGCTCCTCACGTGGGCGTTGAGGGAACATAAATTGTTCTTTAAATAAAACCCAGAGCCATAATGAGTGCTCAACACTCAATAAAAGACAAAAAAGGTTGTCAGAATCTAAACCAATGCTCAGCATTGTTAAATAAAAAAGGACTGAACCTAATTAAATGTTCAACATTTTAACTAAGTGGGCCGAACCCAAGTTGGCCACAGACCCCTAATTCAGATTAATTGAGCCCATATGCTCATAAATCTTTTTAACTGATCTTAGTTTAAAACCTGACTATGGATCTCCCAACCAATACTGGTTCTAGGGTACATCTCTTCACACCTCTGATATGTGTCGTTGTAATTCTTCAACATCTTTAGAAAGGTGGCGGGTCCCGACAACCAGAAAGCCAATGGACCGCAACGTCCTAAAACTAACAATGGACCGTAATGTCCTTAAACTAACAATGGACCGCAACGTCCTAAAACTAACAATGGACCGTAATGTCCTTAAACTAACTACGGACCGCAACGTCCATAAACTAAACTCTATGGACTATGAGGTCCTTAAACTCATGGACTATGATGTCCTCAAACCCAATGGAACGCAACTTCCTTAAACTAAACCCCCATAGACTATCACGTCTTTAAGCTATGGACTATGATGTCCTTAAACTCCACGGACTATGATATCCTTAAACATATGGACCGCAATGTCCCTAAACTAAAACAATAGAGCCCAAATGCTCTTTTGTTGGATCTAAATGATCATGTTGAGTAGATCTTAGTCTAAAATTAGACTAACGTATCCTCAACAAACGTTTAAGTTGATCTTAGTCTCAAATGAGATTAACAATCCTTAAACCCAACTCAAACCCAAATCTAAGAAAATACGGATTTGGACTAATCCACGCCCTATGGGGGACAACATAAATTAGACTTCGTATACAATCCACGGGCAACCAAAAATAAAACACACACACACGACACGTAGTGACCTTCTGGAGCAGGAGAAAATGGTTACCGTGATGCGGTAACGTAATGAACTGCAAGGGCTTGCGCCTGCAGGAAAGAGCGTCCCCACAATCAAAAACCCTCACAATGAGGGGGAATCTGACGAAGTCTGTTACAATAGCCACATCCGTCTAAAGCTCCGATACACGGTGTCATAAATCAACTTGGCATCTTCGGAGAGGTGGACGGATAAAACCAAATAGCATCTACCCCCAAATTCAGGCAAGACGTTTGTCTTTCCGGTTTTCGGCGGTAAACACGGGGTTCGCGCCTTCTGGTTATATTCTTCTAGCGTGTCGATAAGCTTTTGCAGGTCCGTGCGTTTGTAGTCACACTGCGCGGGCCTTTTGGTCTTCTTTTTCTTCCTCGAAGACTTCGCCGGCTGGGCCTGGGTATTTTGCCCATCGCTACCAACTCCCGATGTTGGTTGCGGTTTCAGCATCCCCTCTATGATTTCTGGCTCTAGCGGGCTTCTCCACCTGATTGCCGGACACGCTTGAAGATCTTTCAGCATTCTTTTAGTTTTTGCCGAAAGAACTACTTCCCATGGAGCTTCCTCTATTAATGAGCATGATTCCCCCGGCGTGTCCATCTTTTTCGGAGCATGTGGTTGTTGCGGGTTTACCCTCCAGTTTTCAGACAGCGCGAATTTGCCTTGCTGGGACTGGTCCTCAATCCAGCTTTTGAAAACGAAGCAATTTTCGATTGGATGGCCCAACATTCGGTGGTAGGGGTAATAGTTGGGATTGTTGACATCACCGAGCTGCAGTGGGCGCTTCGGATCCAGCAGGGTGATGAGCATGTTGCACACCGCTAGTTCGAACAGTCTCCTCGTTTTTTCCCGGAGAAACGAGTAAGGACACTTCAACTTTTCGTGGAGGAATCGTGGTTTGTTGCCTTGGCAAGCAACCGGTTTCGGGTCACTCGGCTGTTGCTGAGCATTGGCGACGAAGGTCGCTTTTCCTTTCCCCTTTTCATTCCGAAAATCCACTTTTGAAGAGGACGGCCTATGGCCCATCTGATCCATCTGGGCCAGCTTGTCAATCAAGGCCTGGAAGGTGGTCGGATTGAAGATCATAAACTGAGATATGGTCGCCTGCGGATCGAGGGTCCCTACGAACATGCCCACGGCAGGAGCTTCTTCTATGCGTTGTTCGCATCTCGACCATAGGTTCCGCCATCGAATTGCATACTGAATCCAAGTCTCTCCTGGCTTCACCCTGGCATTGATCAATGTCGTGATCTGGGTACGTTCATTGGATCTTGCAAAACGTTGGGTGAATAGCAAATCCATTTCTGTGAACGTTTTGACGGAGTCATTCGGCAGCTTTGAATACCATTCAAAGACCGTCTCCGCCAAGCTACCGATGAACTGGCGAAGTAGCAATTTGTCGTCACCTCCGGTATTGCCACAGAGAGCCATGAACTGAGCGACATGCTAATAGGGATTTCCTGTCCCCTTATACACATGAAATTTAGGGATCGTGTATCCTGGCGGGTACATAATTTTATCGTACCAGCCTAGATAGGGTCGCCCAGTTCTGACGACTTGGCCAGTTGCTTCATTTTCCTGATGAGCTCGTATTTGTTGAGCTATGTAATCATCAAGGGCAGCCTTGGAGATCGTTTCTTCTTTGGCTGCTGATAAAGCCGGTGGAGGATTTGACATTTCCCCTCTATCATCTTCGATAATTATCGGAGGGTCTTCGGCTGGCGGTTCCGACTGGATCATCATCCCGACCATGTCTTGGAAAAGAAGGGACATATGCTTTATATTAGTGGCATGTTCTGCAGCCTCATTATCCTTTCTTTCTAGCACCCTTCGCAGGAACTCGGTGTCGGTCTCCTGATCTTGACACTGTTTGGACGATGCTTCCGGGCTTTCTTTCTGCCCAGTAAGTGCGGCCATCTTTGTCAACATCTCCTGGAGCTTTTGTTGTTGCTCCTAAGCTCTTGTCACAGACCGTGTGAGCGGTCTATGACCCATGGAAGTACGGCTTTCCTCTTTCCCGGAAGCCATGTACACCGTGTGTACTACCATGCCCCCAGACTTGGGACGCTTGAGATCATTGTTTTTAAAATTTACTGCAGGCATGGGGATCTTCTCCGGCCTTCTCCTTTTGTGGGAGGTCGAAGTTGAGGGGGCCGTTGCAGCAGCCACCCATGCAGACGATACCTTCCGTGGTATGACAGAGGGATGGTCCTCTTCTTGCTGAGACTTCATTTTCTTTAGCCGACGAGAGTAGTTTTTGTCAATTACAGAATCTTGGACTCTCTGCCAGACCCTGTGGATTTTGGAGGACAGCCGCTGAAGGGGCTATTCCGGCTTCACCTGCATCGTGTTTTCAATATATAGAGGCGAATTCTTCAGTACAGCGGTTGGAGAGTTCTTTCGCACCTCCAGAGCGGATCGAAGCCGTTCGCAGTTGGAACAGCGGCATCAATTTCCACCATTGGAGCTGGTGGGGTAAGTCCAGAGGGGGAACTGCCCCCAGCTTTCCTCACTCAGCGCCAGTGGCGACGTCGAGCGTGTCGTGCAGACGGGACTACCTCTGTCGTTGGAGCGACTTCATCATGCTCTCTGCTCTGATGAGGTGCTGCTGTTGGTGTCAGCCTGTCAAAGACTGACATCCATTGAGAGGGGACGGTCAATCTTTCGAAGGCTGATCTCTTGGTATGGGAAGCGATCTTGATGACTTCGCTAGAAGCAGGAGTTGGAACGTCTAATCTTGCAAAGACCGATTTTTTAGCAGGAGAAGCTCTTTTGACGACCTCGTCTGCCGGAACCGGAATGGCTATCCGCTTCGGGATAACCCCTTCAGGTATTGCGAGCCTTTTTGCAAACCCATTGGAGCTGTGGCTCAGCCTGTCGATGACTGAAATGGTAGACTTGGACGACCCATTGAGAGGGGCCGTGGTAGTTGCATGCCGATCGAAGACCGACTTATTTGGAGCCTCTTGTGATGGCATTGAAGCATTGAAGCTCATTGGCGGGAGCATGGTCCCGAAGAACAATCCAGTGGTGGCCTGAGTCATCTGCTCTACTGGCATTGCAAAGATGGCGGCCACTTGGGGCCCGTAAGTTACTCCTCCGGTGGGGACAGAGTGGGAGTCGCCGTTGCAGTTGCGGTTGGAAGCCATTGATTTCTCTTTTCTCTAAGACACCAAATCATAGTACCTCGAATCCAGGGCCAACCATATTAAATCGTGATTCGTTCGCGAACACGACACACAAAGTGTGGAGTGGAAAGAGGAAGAGGTCCTACCGGGCGTGCCAGAATCAGTTCTCCGTCGAAAGACACGACCGGGACATTGGGATGTCTGGTCTGAATTTTGGGGGCGGATGCTCTTTGGTTTTATCCGTCCATCTCTCCAAAGATGCCAAGTTGATTTATGGCACCGTGAATCGGAGGTTTAGACGGATGCGGCCATTGTAGCAGACTTCATCAAATTCCCCCTCATTGTGAGGGGTTTTTGATTGTGGGGACGCTCTTCCCTGCAGGCGCAAGCCCCTGCAGTTAATTACGTTACCGCATCACGGCAACCACTTTCTCCTGCTCCAGAAGGTCACTTCGTATCGCGTATGTTTGTTTTATTTTTGGTTGCCCGTGGATTGTATGCGGAGACTAATTTATGTTGTCGCCCATAGGGCATGGATTAGTCCAAATCCGTATTTTCTTAAATTTGGGTTTGGGTTGGTTTAAGGACCGTTAGTCTTGTTTTAGACTGAGGTCAACTCAAACGTTTGCTGAGGATACGTTATTCTAATTTTAGACTAACATCTACTCAACAGGATTTTGGGATCATTTAGATCCGACGAAAGAGTATTTGGACTCTATCGTCTTAGTTTAGGGACGTTGCGGTCCATAAGTTTAAGGACATCATAGTCCATGGAGTTTAAGAACATCATAGTCCATAATTTAAAGACGTCATAGTCTATGGAGTTTCTGGTTGTCGGGATCCACCACCTCTCTGAAGACGTTGAAGAATCACAACGACACATATCAGAGGAATGAAGAGATGTACCCTTGAACCAATGTTGGTTGGAAGATTTGTAGTCAGGTTTGTGTCACGCCCTGCTTCCCGGTATATGGCGAAGAGGACACGACTGGTCCGCTACGTATTTACTCAGAAGCAAATACGCTAAGCATAACTAAGCAATATAAAAGTAAATACACACAAGAGATGAGGTAAAATAAAAACAACAACTTTATTTATTAACATTCTTTTGTACAATGCATGAAAAGGAAATACAACTGAAATAAAAGCGATGCCTAAACAATGGCATGACAGGAAATTAAAGGTACTGAATAGAAAATGTACAATGTCTAGAGCTCAGGGTCTTTGCTGTACTGATCCAAGTCTTCTGCAGTTGGCTCAATCTCTGACGGGTCCAAATCACCTGACGATATTCAAAGAAGAAAGAAATAGAATGTCGTCAGCGAACAGGTCGCTCGGTAAGTCCCAAATATAAGAGGAAAGTAGAATAGACAGAATAAGAAGGTATCTTTTAAAGTTGTATTATAATGTTGTGATGTTGTATTAACGTTGTTGTTTGTAGCTTGGTACAGAAGAATGCCCGTGTATACGAGAGGGGTCTCTATATGCTAGAGACCAGGGTAAACGGAATGTACAAGGAACCGTTAAGCCACGGTACAACAACAACGGAATATAGGTTAGGTGTCTTAATCTTACCGTCTCGTGCCACCTTTAACACCTTCCGTACCAATCTACCCCTTAAACCCCGTAGTGTTTTGATTGTATTGTTTGTCTTGTATTGTAACTGTATAAATTATATGATTGGATGACTGACCGAAACCATGATATCAGTAAACGGATGTAACTGTAGAATCATGTAAATGGAATAACTGGAGAACCATGTAAATGGAATGTATATCCATGGTTCGGTTCAGTCAAGTTGTATAGATTGATAATTGGATTCATGGATTCATGTTGAATTGTAATATTAACATTGTAGATTGTACTTGAATCATATTCAAGTCAGATTATACTGAGACTCAAACTGAGTCAGACAATTAGCAAAGTAAATTGAAGTCCTGATTGTTTTTATTAATTTGTCTACCTTAGATAGGCAAGCACCCACTTCTCCGGCTCCCTGAGGCTCAAGAGATTGGTCCCGCTTAAACCTATGTTTACTAGGGTCCTTAGGGTAATTTATAGAACTTGAGGGGGTTTTATGTAAAAATACTTTTATATACTTTTCAAAATACACCCCAAGCATTTATTATTCGTCTTTAGAGTTGTAATGAATGTGGATTTTATATTGTGATATTTCTAGTGAAAATATCCTAATTTCATAATAAAAGGTGTTTATTTGTAATATTGGTATTGTATGGAATTCATGGTATTTTAGTGTAAAATTTATTCTTGTGATATTGTAGAAAAGGTGGAATATTTATAATACTTCAAAAATTGATATGTTTATGTTACATATACATATATTTATATGAAAATAATTTTTTGTATATATATATAATATTTTAGAAATCTCGTTTTCTTAAGATTCCGTATTTTAAATCTTTCGAAACCGAATGCTCCTTGCGGAGGTCTGAATCTTGCACTACTAAGCCCGAGGATGTGCGATAATCCGCACCATCCCGAACGGGTTCCCCAAATGGGTTGTAGCGGCACTTTGCAAAGATTTGTATAAATACTAATTATTAAGGAAAACGGTTTTATTAATTATGGTATTTAAAAGAAAAAGTGTCATTTTCCCGTATTCTATGTTCTAGGGTCTCCTAAGTCAACTAGATTGCTCCTAACTGATCCAAAGCGACAAGTTGTGAGATACCTCAAATCGCCTCTTCACCGCCAATTGTGGCCAAGTAAGTACAAATGAAGAAAGGAGGGATTCGCTCATGAATCACCGTGAGACGGGCCTTTTAAACTTACCTTTCTCACTTGCCTAGCCTAGACACCACAAAGTCAGGTTTAGATAAACGACTGATGCCCACAACCTTATCCTATTTTCATAATAAGTGGTATTTATTTATAAAAATGCATCAATATTAAATCTTTTAGAAATGGTTTTATTTAGTAAAGGGTATTTAAATGAAAATATTTGTTTTCCCGTATTCTGAGTTCTCGAGGGTATCATGTTATGTTGCATATGAGTGTGTGAGAAGGTAGGTCGTTATCTCGTGATCTACTTAAAGGTATAGCAAGTTTAATGGAGTTAAATATAGAATTGAAACAATGTGGTATTTAAATGAAAAATACGATAAATTGAAATAGCCATCATTTTATGAAATGAAACTTGATCAATTTGGTTGATTTGTGTTTAATAGTCAACATGAGAGTGTTTAAGCATAATTGTATTAACGAGAAGTGGATGTTCCCCTCCGAATAGGAGGCGCGACGGACGTCTTGCCTGAAATTCGGGACAGATGCTAATTGGTGCTATTCGTCTACCTCTCCGAAGATACCAAGTTGATTTATGACACCATGTATCTAAGGTTTAAACGGATGCGTCCGATGTAGCAGACTTCGTCGGATTCCCCCTCGCTTGAGTGGTTTTTGATTGTGGGGACGCTCTTCCCTGCAGGCGCAACCCCCTGCAGTTAATTACGCTACCGCATTGCGGTAACAACTTTCTCCTTCTCCAGATGATCACTTCGTGTCGTGTGTGTTTGTTTTGTGTTTGGTTGCCCGTGGATTGTATACGACGACTGAGTTATGTCGTCGCCCGTAGGGCGTGGACTAGTCCAAATCCGTATCTTTCTTAGATTTGGGTTTGGGGGTTGTGTTTAAGGATACGTTAGCCTCATTTGAGACTAAGATCAACTTAAACATTTGTTAAGGATACGTTAGTCTAGTTTTTAAACTAAGATCAACTTAACGGGATCGTTTCGATCCAACAAGAGAGCAATTAAGAGGGAGAGCCCTGTTGTTTAGTTTAGTGACATTACGGTCAATAGGTAGTTTAAGAACATTGCGGTCCAATGTTAGTTTTAAGACGTTGCGGTCAAGGTTAAGGACATCATAGTCCGTGGATTTAAGGACTCCGCAGTCCGGCGTTAGTTTTAAGACATCCCGGTTAAGGTTAAGGACGTCATAGTCCGTTGTTAGTTTTAAGACATCTCGGTCAAGGTTAAGGACATCATAGTCCGAGGATTTAAGGACTCCACAGTCCGGCGTTAGTTTTAAGACATCACGGTCAAGGTTAAGGACATCATAGTCCGTTGTTAGTTTTAAGACATCACGGTCAAGGTTAAGGACATCATAGTCCGAGGATTTAAGGACTCCACAGTCCGGCGTTAGTTTTAAGACATCCCGGTCAAGGTTAAGGACGTCGTAGTCCATGAGTTTAAGGACCCCACAGTCCGTATCAATGTGTGGTCATCGGGACCCGTCACCTTTTTGAAGACGTTGAGGAATTACAACGCCAAGTATCAAAGGAGTGAAGAGATGTACCCTTGAACCAAGGTAGATTAAATAATCTTTGGCCCAATTTGGAACTAAGACCAATTAATTATATTATGAGCCCATTAGCTCAGTTGAGTTTGAATTGAGGACTTATGGCCTTCTTGGGCTAAGTCCAATCATATTTAGAATGTTGGCCCTCTGTTGGTTCATTAAAGGAGAGGCTTTGCCTCTAGAAACTTAGCTAATTGGGCTAAAGCTAGTGTTAAATACTAAAGACCAACAGTGTTGAACACTGGGAATAAGATTAGCAAGTTAGTGTTAAACACTAAAAGATAATCAGTGTTAAACACTAGCAACAGGACTTTCAAATTAGTGTTAAACACTAAAGCAAATCAGTGTTAAACACTGGCAACAGAGATCTCACAATAGCGTTAATCAACGTTAAACACTGGTAACAGAGATTTTAATTTAGTGTTAAACACTAAGAAAATCAGTGTTAAACACTGCTAATAGAGATTTAATTTAGTGTTAAACACTAAGAAAATTAGTGTTAAACACTAAGGAAAATCAGTGTTAAACACTGGATACAGGGCTTTCAATTTAGTGTTAAACACTAAGGCAAGATGGGTCACGTGAGAGCGCCCTTCTTCTCTTTATTTTGTTCTGCCAAAAGTATTGAATACTTTGGAGCATCACGTGCTGTCACGTGATGGGAATTTAAATGTTTGTCTGTTAGAGCTTCAGCCAAGGGGTCACGTGGAGCACGTGAGGCGTTGCCTCAAAGCTCTTTTCTGTGGATCTTTACAGGGGTCACGTGGTATCACGCGACTCTGGTTCTTTGCATGTTTTAAAGATCTGTTCATCTTTTAAGAATTAAATTCTTCATAGGGTGAAACCCTAGCAATAAACTTTAGATGAATTAAATTCCTATTTTCTTCTGAAGAATTATATTCTTAGATAGGGTTAAACCCTAATTTCTTTTCTGTATGAATGAAATTCCCCATACATATGAAGAATTAAATTCTGGCATAGGGTGAAACCCTAATTTCTTTTTTAAGGGAATTAAATTCCTGTGAGTTTGAGAGAATTAAGTTCTCAATTAGGGTTGAACCCTAGTTCTGTCCATTCTGAAGGAATTAAATTCCTAGGGTTAAACCCTAATTTTATCTTAAAGGAATTGAATTCCTATCATTCTGTGAGAATTAAATTCTCAAAGCTCAATTCCTCCTCTATGTTTTGGATCTGCATGGCAGGATCTCAACCCAATGAGATTTAAATTCTCAATTCATGGGGAGATGTGCACTTTGTAGATCCTCAACCAGAGAAAGAACTAAGTTCTTTTCTTTTTATAAGAGTTAAACTCTTTTGAGAATTAAATTCTCTTTTGAAGCCTCTCTTTTCTTACCTAGGGTTTTTCTTTTGCAGAGAATCAAATTCATCCTTCTGAATTTTCAAAATTCCAAGGCTCTCTATCTCTCTCACTCTCTCTATGTATGTGTATATCTTCTCTTTTTTTTGGGGGGGGGGACACCTATTTATAGGAGAAAGAAAAGAATCAATCTGTTTGGTAAATCTCTCATTGAAAGATTTGATTTGTTCATTGAGAGATTTGATTTATCTTCATCATTGATCTGGGCCTTTAGATTGTTAGGTGGATTTTATTCACCATTGGATTTTAAATCCAAAGATATCTCTTTGTTATTTCGGTTAGATTTAGGGGGAAATCTTTCCAAGTCCAAGATTTTTCCATAAATTGGTGATATTTAATCACCTTCAGATTCTTGATCCAACGGTTTCAGATAATTCTTCTCCATTTTGGAGAGAGTTGAATGATCTCTCCTCAGAATTTAATTATGTTAAAAAAAATAAGGCTTTTAAAGCCGGTCACGTATGGCCATGTGACCATTGGTCACGTGTGAGCACGTGACCCCTGAAACGGGCTTCTCTTCTGCGCTTGCTCTTTGCCGCTGCTTTAAACGTCACGTGCCAACACGTGACCGCTGGTCACGTGTGAGCACGTGATGCTTCCTCTGAAGCTTTTTCCTGATTTTTAATCAGGGAACAGTGCATAGCATATTTGCTCATAACTGTTGGTCCCGGATGAATTATGAAGTCCATAATATATCAAATCGAAGGGTTTTCCGAGATGCTTCCAATATCATCAGAATTTAGCTGTTTCTCCTTCGGGAGTTACAGCCCGGAAGATACTGGTTCGCATTTTCTTAAGCGTATCACTGCCATTTGATACCTTGGGCTTTTTTGCGCAGAAATTTTTGACGGGAACAAATGCCCTCCACTACTTTACCCATGTAAGTTTGTACGTGGGTGAAGTAGTGCAGAGTTATGCATGGCGTATGACCAGTTTCGGGTTGGTATATAACTTTTAGAATCTTGATCTGAGAAGATAACAAGCGGACACAAGCATCGTCATTTATTATTGACTCAAATCTCAACTCTTAAGGGATATAGTTCCAAACCCTCAGCCCCATGAGCCGCACCCTTCTATTTCTTTATGTCTTACTCTGGTGTGAAGGAGTTTATATGCTCATGAGTAACTTCTCCATTTCAGTGACATATAGCTTTGGCAAATGTGGCCCATAGATGGTATATAACGGTTCATCTTGAACTCTTTATAGGGCAGCGATGGTTTAGGAGACAGGGTTAGGATCTGTCTCCTAAGACTTTTCAACTTTATGAGCCGTGAGGGTCTCATAAAGAGTTTTTCTCCCTACAGGTCGAGAGGATCCCATAGGTGTAATTTCTCCTTAAGAATCGTGAGGATTCTTAAGCGTGTTTTCCCTTGAGAGTCATAAGGATCTCACAAGAGAATTTGCTTTCCTACGGGTCGTGAGGACCCGCAAGTGCTGGGTGTGGTTGCCCTTATCCGAATTTCGCGGGGTCAGGGGTTGCTTTGGGATGTTTTCCAGGGTACCGTAGTTTAAAGACGTCGCGGTCAAGGTTAAGGACATCATAGTCCATGGGTTTAAGGACTCCACAGTCCATTGTTAGTTTTAAGACATCACGGTCAAGGTTAAGGACATCATAGTCCGTGGATTTAAGGACTCCACAGTCCGACGTTAGTTTTAAAACATCACGGTCAAGGTTAAGGACATCATAGTCCGTGGATTTAAGGACTCCACAGTCCAACGTTAGTTTTAAGACATCACGGTCAAGGTTAAGGACATCATAGTCCGTGGATTTAAGGACTCCACAGTCCAACGTTAGTTTTAAGACATCACGGTCAAGGTTAAGGACATCATAGTCCGTGGATTTAAGGACTCCACAGTCCAACGTTAGGTTACCGGGACTCGTCACCTCTTTGAAGACGTTGAGGAATTATAAAAACGATTATCAAAGGAGTGAAGAGATGTACCCCTCAACCAAAGTGAAATCAGTCTAGAATCATGGTGGTTGATCGTTAGTTTTAAGACATTACGGTCGAGGTTAAGGACATCATAGTCCGTGGATTTTAAGGACTCCATAGTCCGATGTTTGCTCTGGATGCTTCACACGGGTTCACTGCCGTGCTCTGTGAGGACCAGACTCCACTCTGGGCATTTTCCGCGGGGTCAAAGAGTGACGTTATCCGCGTTCCACGTGACCAAGAATTTTGCACTAGATGCTTCACACGGGTACACTGCCGTAATCGGCAAGGACTAGGCTCCGCTCTGGATGCTTCACACGGGTTCACTGCCGTGCTCTGCGAGGACCAGGATGTAAGGTTAGTATAGAACCCTATGAAGAGTTTTGAAGCATCTCATGACCCAAAGTTTTAATTTTTATGGTGCTAAACTAACATGCAAAGGGATCGATCCTAGAAAATTAGGGTTACGAAATAAAAGGCGAACTAATCTAGGGTTTCGAGACTACAACCTTTGTAGCTCCCTTTCGCTGGACTCCTTGGTCTCTAGGGTGTTGAACGAAGGTCCTCTTGAAGTCCCCTTGTGTCCACGACGGTCCACCACGGAGATCTCCGTCCAAGCTCGCAACTTCGTCAAACCGAAGAGAACACTCTAAACAAAGCGGCTAAGCTTGTGTAGAATGATGTTGTGGTTAGGTTTCTCACTTCAAAAACCTATCTTTGAGTGGTATTTGATCACTAGAAAAAACTAGAGAGCAAAAGAGCAAGAGGAAGAAGATGGTGACAATTTTTTGACAAGAGGTAAAAGATAACTCTAGTGAAGAAAAAGAAATATATCAATATATATTTTATTCCTTCATGCTATGAACCATGGTTAAAGTGATGGGGACATTATTTAACTTTAGTTTGGAATGATAAAGAGAAGGATAACCTTAGGTTAGTGGTAGTTGAGCATGGTTAGGTCAAAGGAAGAATGTAGAAGCATGAATGATTATCCTTCCCTTTTTCATTTTCTTTTAAATCCAAAATTAAATAATAATCCATAATATAATCCATGGTGTGAGTCTTATATTGCCACCATTTCCATATGCTAACAACCATGATGGATGGGTGTATGTATGTATGCATGTATGCATATCTACATGTGCATGAAACTAAAAAGGAAGAAAGAAACACATGCATGCATGCATACATCCATCAAAACCCTAGAAAGGTTTCAAGTGAGAAAACTAATGGTTAGATGATAAATCAACACTTAATTTATCAATCCGGTCATATCTCATATGACCCCACCAAAAGCAGTTCACCCGATCAATGTTCGGTATCATATACGCACATTTCAATCGGGTGCATGCGCATATCGCATATGCTCAGCACAACGTTTCGCCTGGACTGGGTAACTCCTTTGTGGGACTCTAAGACTCGTCAATACGCCGGCAGAGGGTAATGATCATATCAAGTACCCTCAAGCCGCAAGCGGTCAGCTAAACGTAACGGCCACCCGGGTATTGAGCGATCAGAAGACAACAAGCGAACCTGCTACAACTCCGGTCAAGCCATCCGGCAACACTACCGTACAGTCCGGTCTCTTCGTCAGATATGCTGCATATCGAGCCTAGGGATGGTCACGTCGACCCCAATAACTCAATAAGTCGTGCCGGTGAATGGTCTATAACAGATCGAGAAACTACTGATAACACTTATCAGCAAATCTCAGCAGCCCTGGCCAGGGACTTGCTGTTATAACCAGTCGGGCACAGCACAGCATCAACTCCCAATACCGAGAGAGACGAAACCCCTCCTATCGCTCATCATCTTCGTGTGTCTCGGGACTGTACCCAACGGCCACCTGTTTGCACGACTCAGTAGAGCCGTGGTAGGATGGCAATCAAAGTACAGTGGGAGAACACACAAGACTCCATGACGATCTCGGGTCTACAGACTAACCTGTACCAGTGTCACCTGAGAACTGCTATCCGACGATAGATATAATTCCATATAGGAGTTCTCGGTGAGTCCGTCCAGTGTACCCAGTCACCACTGAGCACCCGTATATGATCTTGATGTCAAACATCGATGAATGTGGGAACATTCATCGCCCATCGTATGAGTCTAGTATCATATACGCTAGTCTACTCTGGTATATCAATGCCCCGTCTCGATATACCTACGACTAGGGACGTTCCAGGATATGCTTATAGACTACAGATGTCCCACTAGTATGATCTCCATCATAATCAGAGTAGTCAAGCCGATATCCTCAGGGCTTTATCAGCATGTATGAATGAATAGAAGCATGACCAAATAAACATGTCAGATAAAGAAGAACCAGATAGCATACTATCATGTCGAGCAAGAATGCAAACTGAATATATATACACGTATAGATACATCCACTATCACATAATGGCCTCTAGGGCATACATATATCCAACAATCTCCCACTTGCACTAAGGCTAGTTATTGGCGTATCTCATACCCAACATCTCAAAAAGTCGCTCATGCTGTTGCTGAGGGAGGGCCTTGGTGAGTGGATCCGCGGCGTTGTTCTTCGTGTCTACTCTCTTAATCTCGATCTCGCGGCGATCTACAATCTCCCGGATCAAATGAAAGCGCCTCAGGATATGTCTGGACCGCTGATGGGATCTGGGCTCCTTGGCTAACGCCATTGCCCCATTATTGTCACAATACAAAGGTATTGGATCAATAATGGTTGGAACTACTTCTAGCTCCGAGACGAACTTCTTCATCCAGACGGCTTCCTTGGCGGCATCATTTGCAGCAATGTACTCAGCTTCCATCGTAGAGTCTGCAACGGTATCTTGTTTGGAACTCTTCCAACTTACCGCCCCTCTATTGAGGGTAAATACAAACCCCTGAGATAGATTTGCTGTCATCCTTATTGCTCTGGAAGCTCGAATCGGTAAAGGCCTCCATTTGGAGATCTGTATTACCATACACCAAGAACAATTCTTTAGTCCTTCGTAAGTACTTAAGAATGTTCTTCACAGCTGTCCAGTGGTTCTCCCCTGGGTTGGATTGATACCTGCTCACAACACTAAGTGCATAAGCTACATCTGGGCGTGTACATAACATCGCATACATTATAGACCCTACTGCCGAAGCATAAGGTATAATGCTCATGCGAGCTCTCTCTTCATCGGTCTTTGGACAAGAATCCTTGGAGAGAGTGACTCCATGGCAAGCGGGTAAGGCACCCCGCTTGGAGTCTTTCATACTAAATCTCTTTAGGATGGTGTTGATGTATCTGGTTTGGGACAGTCCCAATAACTTTTTGGATCTATCCCTATAGATCCTTATGCCCAGGATGTATGTGGCATCACCCAGGTCCTTCATGGAGAACCTTAGTGATAAGAATGATTTGACCGACTGTAGCATACGAATATCAGTTCCTATCAGAAGAATGTCATCCACGTACAATACGAGGAATGTGACAGCTCTTCCTACAGTCTTCCTATAAACACAAGGTTCATCTGGATTTTTGATGAAATCAAACTCTTTGATAACATCATCGAAACAGATGTTCCAACTCCGAGATGCCTGCTTTAACCCATATATGGATTTAAGCAATCTACATGCTTTCTCGCTGCTCCCACTGTCAATGAAGCCCTCTGGCTGATCCATATAAACGCATTCTTCTAAATCTCCATTTAGAAATGCTGTTTTAACGTCCATCTGCCAGATTTCATAGTCATAGTGAGCAGCAATAGCAAGTAGGATCCGAATGGATTTAAGCATGGCTACGGGCGAAAAAGTTTTGCCATAGTCCAAACCTGGTCTTTGACGAAAACCTTTCGCCACAAGTCTTGCCTTATAGGTCTCTTCCTGCCCATCCACACCAATCTTTCTTTTAAAGATCCATTTGCACCCTACAGGTTTTACCCTAGGGGGTACAACGTCCAAAGTCCATACTTTGTTGGTGTACATAGACTCCATTTCGGATCTCATGGCATCCATCCACTTCACAGGGTCACCACTCGTGATAGCTTGCTGAAAACTGGTAGGATCATCATCATCCATGATACAGTCTTCTCTGTCACCATCAATGAGGAAACCGTAGTACCTCTCCGGTGGGCGAGAAGTCCTACCAGACCTACGGAGTGGCCGAGGTTCTTCAGTTTCTGTTGCAACAGTCGGTTCAACCAAATCGTCATTTGTAGTTTGTGTCTCTAGAACCTCTTCTAGATCCACCACTTTGCCATCATCTTTATCTGTGAAAAACTCTTTTTCCAAGAATGTGGCATGTTGAGAAACAAACACTTTTTGTTCCTCTTTGTGGTAGAATAGATATCCATAAGAATTCTTTGGATATCCTACAAAGTTACACATGACTGACCATGTCTCGAGTTTGTCCGGATTCTGCTTTTTAACATAGGCCGGGCAACCCCAAATCTTAATTCTCTTAAGAGATGGTCTCTTCCCATGCCATATCTCATATGACGTGGTAGACACGGGTTTGGTTGGAACCCTGTTTAGCAGAAACGCTGCAGTCTCCAATGCATGCCCCCAAAACGAGACTGGTAACTCAGCGTCACTCATCATGGACCGGACCATATCTAATAGGGTCCTATTCTGTCGTTCTGACACACCGTTGTGCTGTGGTGTGTAAGGAGGAGTGAGCTGAGAGAGAATCCCATTCTCTTTTAGGAAGTTTGCAAATTCTGTACTGAGATACTCTCCACCTCGATCTGATCGAAGCATCTTAATACTCAAGACGGTTTGTTTTTCTACTTCTTGTTTATATTCAATGAATTTCTCGAAAGCGTCGGACTTGTGCTTTAATAAAAATACATGACCGAATCTTGAGAAATCGTCAGTGAATGTAATGAAGTATGAAAAACCGCCTCTAGCCTGTGTAGACATAGGCCCACATACATCACTATGTATGAGGCCCAGGAGCTGAGTAGCTCTTTCTCCGTGTCCGGTAAACGGAGTTTTGGTCATTTTACCCTTGATACAAGACTGGCAAGTCGCATAAGATTTATATTCAAAAGAATTTAAATATCCATCTTTGTGTAACTTGTTTAGTCTTGTTTCGTTAATATGACCAAGTCTACAGTGCCAAAGAAAAGCTTCATTTAATTCTGAAAATTTTCTTTTATTAGTGTGTTGTATACTGAAAACTGTGTGTTGATTTAGGACATATATTCCGTTATTAAGCGTACCATACAACCAACATTTGATTTAGGTGAATGTTCATAATATTGTTCTGCAACACAAAATTATACCCTTCATTGTCCAACAAAGAAACGGATATTATATTACATAGCATACTTGGTACAAAATAACATGGATTCAAAATCAAAATACATCCAGATGGCAACCCCAAGTGATACTCTCCCACTGCGACTGTATGTACATTGGAACCATTTCCAACGCGAAGAGTATGGTCACCTGTCCTCAAAACCTTGCTATTTCTCAGCCCCTGCATAGAATTGCAAATGTGAGAACCTGAACCGGTATCCAATACCCAGGAAGCAGAGTTTATAGAAAAACAGTTTTCAGTCACAAACGCACCTGAAGCAGAAGCACCACCATGCTTCTTCTTGAGACTTAGGTACTCCGTGCAATTGCGCTTCCAATGTCCTGTCTTGTGGCAATGAAAATACTCGCCCTTCCCCGGGTCTCCAGCTGTGGACTTTCCCTTTCCCTTCACCTTTTTGACTCCGCCCTTAGGATTAGTGGGTTTCTTCTTTTTCTTTCCCTTAGCCTTAGCTTTCGGGCGAGAAGAAGAAGACTGTCCAATAGTCATAACGGGAGTCTTTGCTGATTTCATAGTGCTCTCTGTACTCCTTAACATATTAAGGAGTTCAGGGAGTTCCTTCTCCATGCTATGCATGTTAAAGTTCACTATGAACTGAGCAAAGGTGGAGGGGAGGGACTGCAGAATAATATCTATATATTGTTCATTGTCCATTGTCCATCCGAGGCCCTCAAGCTCTTCTATAAGAGCTATCATCTTCAAAACATGGTCTCCTACTGGTGTGCTATGGGCCATCCGCATCTGAAACAGTTTCTTTGATGCTTCGTATCGTAATACGCGGGACTGCTCCCCATACAACTCCTTTGTATGGAGCAATATCCCGTGAATGTCCATGTCCTCGTGATGCTTTTGATGTGTGTTGTCCATCGATGCAAGCGCGAGGCATTTTGCCGTGGCACAGTCAGCGTCCCATGTCTTGCGGACTTCAATGTCCGCAACTGAGGACTTTGGGCCTGGGACGGGCGGAGCTGAAGCCGTGAGGACATATGATACTTTATCATAAGTCAAGGCGATCTTTAGATTCCTCAGCCAGTCTTTATAGTTGGTCCCATTCAGTTTGTTTTTATCTAGTAGAAGCTTAAGTCCAGTCATTGGTATCTGCCATTAAGAGAGAGAAAAGAATACACTCAGCGAAAGCTCTTGCACAGATTAAATTGGTTAATTATCTTGTCTAATCGATATTTCCCACTGCTTTTTATCGAGTTTTTCTTTCAAACCTTAAAAAGAAAAACTAGCCAGGATTAATTACAGTCTACAACTTCGCTAACCGTTCAGCCAGGCCAGTGTCGGTACTTTGAGGGAGGTTCCCCGTGCTTTCGCACGGACCTAATTAGAGTAAACCTCGTTTTCCCAGAGGCGGAGCCCCGTTAACACCTTTCTAGACACCTAATGAGTTAGCTAATTGTAAACTGTAAAACTCTCCTAGGAGCAACTATTGCTCACAGTGGGATCGGGATCCAACCATCATATGGAAGGTATGCAATCTCATTGCAAATTTCAACACTTGAAATTCCCGATGTGGTTTTTACCCCTAATACTCGTGACCTTGGCTAACAACAAATCACGAGCACTAGTCAAGCTCAACCCGTCATTTCTTGATTAATTAGACCCGTTCACATGACCCTTGGCTAAGGTCAACAAAGTCATATGCCCGTCCTAATTAATCTGCATCATATGCGTTTGTAGGAAGACATCACTTAGCTACCGTACACTACGCCTTGGCTAAGGTCAACAAACGTAGCATGAATACTAAGTACTCTACTTCCTAAAATGACGGAGGGTTGCGGATGATTTTTAAGAAAATCTTTAACGCTTTGAGCTTGATATCGTTGTAGAATCAAAAGGTTTTCAAAAGGAGTGGCTTAAGCTCCGCAGTTTTGAAATATAGCTTTTTCATAAATAGCCGAGTAGTTTTCAAATCCGATTCTACAACATCTTTTAGGTTTGTTTTCTTTACATTAATCACATTAATGTAATCCCATCATTTAAGTCCTAAAGCCAATCACAGAAAAGAAACGAAAATAACACGTACGCTTATGCCATCCGCATTTGCCGCAATGTTCCGTTATGCACCGTTAGGTTACTTAACTAACGGCATACCGGGACGGGACTAGCGCGGGTGTAAAACATAAGCAACGTCTGCTATATATCATATATATAATATGCCATTCGTCTCAGATATCACAGAACACAGGCAGCAGAAACATAGATATAACGTGGGATATCCTAGGACGTCCGTATTTAGTATTTAGCCAGAATAGAAAATACGGATTCCACAGTCGCGATGAATAGCCAAGCCCACACCCTGGACCCCTACGAGAGCGGCAAGTGACCCTACCAATCCTGGAGTTTAGGAGACCCGGTCTCGACTCCTCGAGATGGCCTCCCACTGAACCCCAGAACCCGGTCACCTGTGCTCCCCTCCTTGGGTCCATCCTAATACGGAAAAGTAAATAATATACAACACTGGTGACACAACTGCAACCTGGAAGTGCCCCAAATAAAAGAATATTACATTACATTTGAATTTACATGAATGAAAATATAAAGCTCTCATCTCACAAAAACCCCCGGCTATTCGATCGCGACAATCCTACACATCATATCTCAGCAACACATAATATCACATATCATCAACGTAAGTAAGTATGCTTGCCCCAATTGTCGTTGATGTATAGCAACGAAACCGGCGATATCTAACATACTACACTTACGGTCACAGAAAAGAAAGTGTAAAACTACAATATTTGGAATCCAGATTCTCTTTAGACATCATAAATGCGAAATATCACATATTTCGTATTTCATGTCTAAACCATATGAATTCCACATATTGTATCACATTCCAGACAAACAGACAGTATTAAAGTTTTCGAACGAACAATCAAGCACCCAAGATTCACTAAAGCTCAACACTTGAGCAGGGTTCAAAAGATCCGGAGTGTGACACAGTAATGGCGGTCCAGCCGTAGAAGGGTCAAGCCAACGCCTCACATGTGGCACGCCGTACTGCCCCAAACCCTAGGGTTCAAAGGGCAGTTCGAGACGGTCACATAATCGAGTTAAGGTTTGTTGTCTTCTAGAGGGACCACCGCAAAAAGACTTGCACGTATCTCCAAACTATTTAAACCCCGTGAATATTGAATAAATGATATTCGTTCAAACACTTCAATACTTTCTAGTTTACCCGGAAAAGAAAACGAAATGAAAATTCCGATCGAAACCACGAGTCCAAAAACATCTCCAGAATTTTTCAACAGCAGATTCAGATTAAACATACTCAAAATATACTATAGCAGGTAAAGAAAAACACTGTGCAAAAATTGGTCAAAGATCCCTTTATGTGGCCGCGGATCCGCGGCCTAAGCTTGTACTGTTCATGAGCACGAATTTTCCAGTTTGTCTTATATTTACCTGCTCTATTTTTTGAGAATTTTTAATTCTGAAAAAAGTCAGTTTTTAAAAAATTTCCAGAGAGCACTTTTAAAAGTCGTATTTCTGTTCGATCGGAGTTTTAACTCCGTAAAAAGGTCGCCTAATGTTCTAGGTCGTCTCTGATACCAATGTAAGGTTAGTATGGCACCCTCTGAAGAGTTTTGAAGTATCTCATGACCCAAAGTTTTAATTTTTATGGTGCTAAACTAACATGCAAAGGGATCGATCCTAGAAAATTAGGGTTACGAAATAAAAGGCGAACTAATCTAGGGTTTCGAGACTACAACCTTTGTATCTCCCTTTCGCTGGACTCCTTGGTCTCTAGGGTGTTGAACGAAGGTCCTCTTGAAGTCCCCTTGTGTCCACGACGATCTACCACGGAGATCTCCGTCCAAGCTCGCAACTTCGTCAAACCGAAGAGAACACTCTAAACAAAGAGGCTAAGCTTGTGTAGAATGATGTTGTGGTTAGGTTTCTCACTTCAAAAACCTATCTTTGAGTGGTATTTGATCACTAGAAAAAACTAGAGAGCAAAAGAGCAAGAGAAAGAAGATGGTGGCAATTTTTTGACAAGAGGTAAAAGATAACTCTAGTGAAGAAAAAGAAATATATCAATATATATTTTATTCCTTCATGCTCTGAACCATGGTTAAAGTGATGGAGACATTATTTAACTTTAGTTTGGAATGATAAAGAGAAGGATAACCTTAGGTTAGTGGTAGTTGAGCATGGTTAGGTCAAAGGAAGAATGTAGAAGCATGAATGATTTATCCTTCCCTTTTTCATTTTCTTTTAAATCCAAAATTAAATAATAATCCATAATATAATCTATGGTGTGAGTCTTATATTGCCACCATTTCCATATGCTAACAACCATGATGGATGGGTGTATGTATGTATGCATGTATGCACATCTAAATGTGCATGAAACTAAAAAGGAAGAAAGAAACACATGCATGCATGCATACATCCATCAAAACCCTAGAAAGGTTTCAAGTGAGAAAACTAATGGTTAGATGATAAATCAACACTTAATTTATCAATCCGGTCATATCTCATATGACCCCACCAAAATCAGTTCACCCGATCAATGTTCGATATCATATACGCACATTTTAATCGGGTGCATGCGCATATCACATATGCGCACCACAACGTTTCGCCTGGACTGGGTAACTCCTTTGTGGGACTCTAAGACTCGTCAATACGCCGGCAGAGGGTAATGATCATATCAAGTACCCTCAAGCCGCAAGCGGTCAGCTAAACGTAACGGCCACCCGGGTATTGAGCGATCAGAAGACAACAAGCGAACCTGCTACAACTCCCGTCGAGCCATCCGGCAATACTACCGTACAGTCCGGTCTCTTCGTCAGATATGCTGGATATCGAGCCTAGGGATGGTCACGTCGACCCCAATAACTCAATAAGTCGTGCCGGTGAATGGTCTATAACAGATCGAGAAACTACTGATAACACGTATCAGCAAATCTCAGCAGCCCTGGCCAGGGACTTGCTGTTATAACCAGTCGGGCACAGCACAGCATCAACTCCCAATACCGAGAGAGACAAAACCCCTCCTATCGCTCATCGTCTTCGTGTGTCTCGGGACTGTACCCAACGGCCACCTGTTTGCACGACTCAGTAGAGCCGTGGTAGGGTGGCAATCAAAGTACAGTGGGAGAACACACAAGACTCCATGACGATCTCGGGTCTACAGACTAGCCTGTACCAGTGTCACCTGAGAACTGCTATCCGACGATGGATATAATTCCATATAGGAGTTCTCGGTGAGTCCGTCCAGTGTACCCAGTCACCACTGAGCACCCGTATATGATCTTGATGTCAAACATCGATGAATGTGGGAACATTCATCGCCCATCGTATGGGTCTAGTATCACATACGCTAGTCTACTCTGGTATATCAATGCCCTGTCTCGATATACCTACGACTAGGGACGTTCCAGGATATGCTTATAGACTACAGATGTCCCACTAGTATGATCTCCATCATAATCAGAGTAGTCAAGCCGATATCCTCGGGGCTTTATCAGCATGTATGAATGAATAGAAGCATGATCAAATAAACATGTCAGATAAAGAAGAACCAGATAGCATACTATCATGTCGAGCAAGAATGCAAACTGAATATATATACACGTATAGATACATCCACTATCACATAATGGCCTCTAGGGCATACATATATCCAACACAGGATCCGCTCTGGACGTTTTCCACGGGGTCAAAGAGTGACGTTATCCGCGTTCCACGTGACCAGGAATTTTGCTCTGGATGCTTCCCACGGGTTCACTGCCGTGTTCCGCGAGGACCAGGCTCCGCTCTGGACGTTTTCCACGGGGTCAAAGAGTGACGTTATCCGCGTTCCACGTAACCAGGAATTTTGCACTAGATGCTTCACACGGGTTCACTGCCGTGCTTGGAGAGGACTAGGCTCCGCTCTGGACGTTTTCCACTGGGTCAAAGAGTGACGTTATCCGCGTTCCACGTGACCAGGAATTTTGCTCTGGATGCTTCCCATGGGTTCACTACCGTATTCTGTGAGGACCAGGCTCCGCTCTGGATGCTTCATACTGGTTCACTGTCGTGCTCTGCGAGGACCAGGATCCGCTCTGGAAGTTTCCACGGGGTCAAAGAGTGACGTTATCCACGTTCCACGTCACCAGTAATTTTGCTCTGGATGCTTCCCACGGGTTCACTGCCGTGTTCTGCGAGGACCAGGCTCCGCTCTGGACGTTTTCCACGGGGTCAAAGAGTGACGTTATCCGCGTTCCACGTAACCAGGAATTTTGCACTAGATGCTTCACACGGGTTCACTGCCGTGCTTGGCGAGGAATAGGCTCCGCTCTCGACGTTTTCCACGGGGTCAAAGAGTGACGTTATCCGCGTACCACATGACCAGGAATTTTGCTCTGGATGCTTCCCACGGGTTCACTGTCGTGCTCTGCGAGGACCAGGCTCCGCTCTGGACGTTTTCCACAGGGTCAAAGAGTGACGTTATCCGCGTTCCACGTAACCAAGAATTTTGCACTAGATGCTTCACACGGGTTCACTGCCGTGCTTGGCGAGGACTAGGCTCCGCTCTGGACGTTTTCCACGGGGTCAAAGAGTGACGTTATCCGCATTCCATGTGACCAGGAATTTTGCACTAGATGCTTCACACGGGTTCACTGCCATTTTCGGCAAGGACTAGGCTCCGCTCTGGACGTTTTCCACGGGGTCAAAGAGTGACGTTATCCGCGTTCCACGTGACAAGGAATTTTTCTCTGGATGCTTCCCACGGGTTCACTGCCGTGTTCTGCGAGGACCAGGCTCCACTCTGGACGTTTTCCACGGGGTAAAAGAGTGACGTTATCTGCGTTCCACGTGACCAGGAATTTTGTTGACTGTATCCGCATTTCATGGAGTTGGGATTTGACTTTCGGTGATATGTACACCGCCGACTCATGGAACTGGGAATAGCCATTGTTCCGCTTTGCTCGAGGTTGTATTTGCCCTAACGATACGAATGTTGAGAAGATCTCTAGGCTACTTGTGGCCCTTCGAGACTTGGCCTCTTCTTTTGATGAAACCTAGTGAGGATGAGTGTGATCCCTTCTTTGTTTGCGTCCCTGGATTGTATACAAGGATTGATGTAATATCACCTGTAGGGCATAAATTTCGTTTTTATTTTATTTCTTTTTCCGTGATGCTCTATCATTTCATCTTTTATATCGCGAAGGTCGCGATTGCCCCATCATTTCGGCTATTTTTCGCGGTGCCCAATCATTTCGGCTATTTATTTTATTTTCTACTCGCTGCTTTTTATTGCGAGTTGCCCCATCATTTCGGCTATTTTTCATGCATACATTTTTACTTGCTGATTTTGTCGCAAGTTGCCCCATCATTTCGGCTGTTTCGTATGCATGTGTGGCTTGCTGGCTTTTCGCTGCAAGCTTGGATTTAGACACCGATTTCGGCATCAGTACCGCTACTACTGGGATGTTGCCAGGAGCAAATCATCATTTGCCTCTGTCGATGTTGAACAAAGGTGGCTTAGTAAACAGGGTTAAGGGTCCTGTCGACTAAGGCTTTTGACTTCATGAGCCGTAAGGGTCTCACAAAGTTATTTCTCCCTACAAGTCGTGAGGATCTTATAGGTGTGTTTTCTCCTTAAGAATCGTGAGGATTCCTAAGTGCATGTTCTCTTGTAAGTCGTAAGGATCTTACAAAAGGGTTTTCTCCTTATAAGTCGAGAGGACTTACAAGGATTGTTCACTATATGAATATATCCCTAGTCACGGATTGGACTTGGTTAGGGAGATGTTTATTCGCGCCTGTGGATTTATACAAGGGTCAGTATGAGCCTCTTGTAGGGCAATATCGAAGGTTGTGGGGGGGGTTTGCTTAAGAACAGGTTCAGGTTTCTGTAACTTAAGACTTTCAAATCTTATGAGCCGTGAGGGTCTTATAAGAGAGTTCTCCTTACGAGTCGTGAGGATCTCGCAAGTGTAATTTCTCCTTAGGAATCGTGAGGACTCCTAAGTGTGTTGCTCCCTTGTGAGTCGTAAGGATCTCACACGGGTGGTTTCTCCTTACAAGATCGTGAGGACCCTGCAAGTGTCCTTTAACGAGGTTGCGCCCTTTCGGGTTTTCACAAACACTCGCCGGTAGCCCTGCTGTTTTTACTCACGAAGTCCTTTCGGGTTTTCATCCGTGCCCATTTCGCTTATGGACGTACCGTTTTTGTTTTTATTATTATTATTTTTTTTTTCTATTTTTTTACCGGCTTTGAGATACTGCAATCCACCGTAGTTTATCGATATCTCAGTCAACAGCTATTTTTAGGACATAGTGGTCCATTGTTAGTTTAAGGACGTTTCGGTCCATTGCTAGTTTAAGGACATTTCAGTTCGTTGTTAGTTTAAGGACGTTTCGGTCCACTGTTAGTTTAAGAACGTTTCGGTCCGTCGTTAGTTTTAAGGACGTTTCGGTCCGCTGTTAGTTTAAGGACGTTTCGGTCCGTCGTTAGTTTAAGGATGTTTCGGTCCGCGGTTATTTTAAGGACGTTTCGGTCCGCGGTTATTTTAAGGACGTTTCGGTCCGTCGTTAGTTTAAGGACGTTTCGGTCCGCTGTTAAAGAAGGCTGGTTACTACTTATAGAGTTCGGGCTTAGGAAGATAGCGAGCGGACATGGTCGTCGTCATCTATCATTGACCTAGGCCTTAACCCGTCATGCGTAGTATTTCTTCAGGAAGCGACCGTTTATTGGCCTGAAAGGTCTTTCACCGTGCATATCCATGAGTAGATACGCTCCGCCTTGGTAGACCTTGTCTATGATGTACGGGCCTTCATAGTTCGGCTCGAATTTTCCCCGCTTGGCGCGATTGGGGATCATAGGTATTTTGACCACTAGCACGAGTTCGCTTTGGCGGAATGTCCTCGGCCTGGTCAATATTTCACATGAGCGCATCATCTTTGCTTTATAAGCCTCCAGATTTTGTTGCGCTATGAGCCGGGTTTCATCAAGGGTGTCCAGCTCCTCAAGCCGAAGGTGAGCATTTTCTTCGTTTGTCAGCTCGCAGTGGACTGCTACTCGTAGAGAGGGTAACTCTATCTCGAGGGAGAGTACTGCTTCCGTACCGAATACCAATGCGTATGGCGTTATGTTCGTGGCCGTCTTGAACGTAGTTCGATACGCCCAAAGAACTTCTTGCAGTCTCTCGTGCCAGTCCTTTTTGTTTCAGGACAACGTCTTCTTCACGATCTTTGTCAAGGTTTTGTTGAAAGCCTCGGCTAGACCGTTAGCTCGGGGATTATACACTGAGGAATATCTCCAGTCTATGTTCTGTTGTTGCGCGAAGCGGCTGATCTTGTGGCTTCTGTAGGCTGGCCCGTTATCGGAGATAATCCGTCGTGGAGTTCCAAACCGATAAATGACGTGCGTCTTGAAGAAATAGAGGATATTCTCCGTCTTCACTTCCCTCAGCGATACTGCTTCTGCCCATTTGGAGAAGTAATCAGTGGTCGCTAGGATGAAGCGAGTCCCCTGGATGATGCTGGTTCGATAGGGTCGATTACGTCAGTCCCCCACATTTCGAACGGCCAGCTAGCCACCGTTGGATGGAGTGGATTTGGATGCTGATGGATAAAGTCCCCATGGATCTGGCATGAGTGGCATTGCTTCACGTATTCGAGGCAGTCCTGGATCATCGTGGGCCAGTAGTAGCCCATCCGTTTAATCTTCAACTTCATCTTCGGCCTGCTTGGTGAGAACCGCAGAGTCCGTCGTGAACTTCTTGGACGACTTTTTTTGCTTCTTCAGGTCCCAGGCATCTTAACCACAGAAAATAAAATGACCTCTTGTACAGAGTGTTATTGACGAAGGCAAAAGATAAGGCTCGCTTCATGAGCTGATGTTTTGAGGACGCATCTTCTGGCGTTCGACGGGATTTGAAGTAGTCTATAAAGACTTCTCTCCAGTCTTCAACTTTCTCTTGGTCTTTTACTTGTAGGGTCGTCTGTTCAATCGCTTCCTTTTCCTCAGATGATTCCGGAGATACTTCTGCTGGGGCAAGCACCCGACAGCTTTGTACCACGATTCTTACGTCATCGAGGTTCTCATCGGCTAGCTCCTTGGCGAGCTTGGCCAACGCGTCCGCCTTACTATTTTCTGCACGCGGTATGCTTTCCAGAATGTAATAGGGGATTTGGTTCAACAGCCGCTGCACCCTTTCTGTTAGGTTTACCTAGCACCTCATGAAGGGTTTGCAAGCATCACATGTCTCAAAATCAAAATTTTTAAGGTGCTAAGTGAACATACAAAGAATCGTCACTAGAAAATTAGGGTTTCTAAACATTCACAACAACACAAGTAGATAAAGCTAGGGTTTTGAGAGTACAACCTTTGTAGCTCCCTACGCTAGACTCCTCGGCTACTTGAGGGTTGGAAAAGGGTTCGCTTGAGGTCTTCTAATGTCCACGATGATCCACCCGAAGCTCCTTTGTCCAAGCTTGCAACTTCACTTTATCAAGAGAATAGAATGAAGCTAACACTCTACACAAGTGGGCAAGACTTGTGTAGAATGGTGTTGTGGTGGCTTTTCTCACTTCAAAATCCTAACTCGGTGAGTGTTTTGCTCACTAGAGAAATCTAGAGAGCAAAAGAAGGAGGAAGAAGATGATGGCCTTTTTTAGAACAAGAGAAGAAGATAATGTCTTATGAAAAATAGAAAATATATGCATATATATTTTCCACTGTTCATCTCAAACCATGGTTAAATAATAAAGATATTATTGAATTT
Organism: Agapanthus africanus; assembly: GCA_030015575.1. NCBI lineage: Eukaryota > Viridiplantae > Streptophyta > Magnoliopsida > Asparagales > Amaryllidaceae > Agapanthus > Agapanthus africanus. The sequence continues at coordinate 465,811,229 of CM057343.1, forward strand.
GAGTTAAAACACAAAAGGAAAGTTAATCCATGGTTAAAAGGTGGGTGGGCAAGGTTAGGTCAAAGAAGAGTGTAGAACTAAACCATGAATTATCCTTTCCTTTTTCTTTTTGTTTTAACACAAATAGAAATAATAATCCATATATAAATCCAAGGTGTGAGTCTTATATTGCCACCATTTTCTATGTATATACAACCATGATAGAATGATGTATGTATGCATGTGTGCATGCACATCCATATGTGCATGAACAAGAATGAATGCATACATGCATGCATACATCCAAAAAAAGACAAGAAAGGATTTCTAGTGAGAAGCTAATGGTTAAATGATAAATCAACACTTGATTTATCAACCCGGTCATATCACATACGACCCGACCAAAAGCAAGCCGCCCGATTAATATACTGCATCTCATATGCGCATTTTAACCGGGTCCAAGCGCATATCGCATATGCGCACCACAACGTTTTTCCTGGACTAGGTAACTCCTTTGTGGGACTCTAAGACTCATCAATACGCCGGCAGTGGGTGATGATCATATCAAGCACCCCCAAGCCGCAAGCGGTCAGCTAAACGTAACGGCCACCCGGGTGTTGAGCGATCAGAAGAAAACAAGCGAACCTGCTACAACTCCCGTCGAGCCAACCGGCAACACTACCGTACAGTCCGGTCTCTTCATCAGATATGCTGCATATCGAGTCTAGGGATGGTAACGTCGAACCCAATAACTCAACAAGTCGTGCCGATGAAAGGTCTATAACAGATCGAGAAACTACTGATAACACTTATAAGCAAATCTCAACAGTCCTGGCCAGGGACTTACTGATATAGCCAGTCGAGCACAGCACAGCATCAACTCCCAATACCGGGAGAGAAGAAACCCCTCCTATCGCTCATCTCCTTCGTGTGTCTCGGGACTGTACCCAACGGCCACCTGTTTGCACGACTCAGTAGAGCCGTGGTAGGGTGGTAATCAAAGTACAGTGGGAGAGCACATAAGACTCTATGACGATCTCAGGTCTACAGACTAACATGCACCAGTGTCACCTGAGAACTGCTATCCGACGATAGATATAATTCCATATAGGAGTTCTCGGTGAGTCCGTCCAGTATACCCAGTCACCACTGAGCACCCGTATACGATCTCGATGTTAAACATCGATGAATGTGGGAACATCCATCGCCCATCATATGGGTCTAGTAACATATACGCTAGTCTACTCTGGTATATCGATGCCCCGTCTCGATACACCTACGACTAGGGACATTTCAGGATATGCTTATAAACTACAGATGTCTCACTAGTATGATCTCTATCATAATCACTGTAATCAAGCCAATATCCTCAGGGCTTTTTCAACATGTGTGAATGAGTAAAAACATGATCAAATCAACATGTCAGATAAAGAAGAACCAGATAGCATACTATCATGTAGAGCAAGAATGTACACTGAATATATATATATATATATATATATATATATATATATATATATATACATGTATAAATACATCCACTATTACATAATGGCCTCTATGGCATACATATATACAACACTTTCGCCGTACTTCACCAACTCTGGTTTGCACGTCTGGTAGTCGCCATTTACTTGACTAACGACCAATTGAGAATCTCCATATATGAGGAGGTTTTCAATTCCCATGTCGATGGCGATCCCGAGGCCTGCTATTAAAGCTTCGTATTCGGCTTCATTGTTTGTCCTCGGCTCTATTAAGGAGAAAGCAAAGCGCATTATCCCTCCTTGTGGAGTTACGAAGATGAGACCCACCCCCGATTTGATTATATGGATGCTTTGTTTGCGCTTCTTCATGGAGGATGCTCCATCGAAATAAAGCTCCCATCGGGTATCACCACCGTCGATCGCGTCAAACGCATGTTCGTCTGGCAGATCGCAATTCAGAGGAGAATCGGCAGGTATCGGATGTTCAGCGAGAAAGTCGGCAATGGCCTGGCCTTTCACTGCCTTGAGAGGCTGATAGGTCATCGAAGATCTTCGTCATGGCCCTCTGATAAGTGGCACCGGCGTTCTTTAGGCCGAAGGGCATAACTTTGTAGCAGAATATTCCCAGAGGGGTCCGGAAAGCGGTGTGCTTCTGGTCTTCGGGATGCATCTTTATCTGATTGTATCCTGATGAGCCGTCCATGAAGGAGAAAACTTCGTGAGAGGACGTATTATCTATCATCAGCTCGGTGACCGGCACTGGGAAATCATCCTTCGGGCAAGCTTTATTGAGATCCCGGAAGTCCATGCATATGCGTACTGTCCCATTTTTCTTCATTACCGGGACGATGTTAGCGATCTAGTCATGATATTGAGCTTCTTGGATAAACCCAGAATCGATCAGCTTCTTGACTTCAGCGTTGATGCTCATCTCAAGCTCGAGCCGCATTCTTCTCGACGCTTGTTTGACTGGCTTGACGTCCGGGGATATTGCCAATTTATGGACAGCTATTTCTAGATCCAGTCCTGGCATTTCGGAATAGCTCCACGCGAAGCAATCTCTATGCTGCATAAGCACGTCTTTTAACGCAGCCATCCTTTCTTCAGATAGCAGCTCGCTGACGAATGTCGGTCGCGGGTCGTTCGTCGTCCCTAACTCAATTTTCTTGAGGTTATCGGCAGTGGTTTGTATTCCATCTTCTAGCTCTTTCGGTGCTGGTGGAAATTCTGAGATTACCTCGTCGTCATTGTTTTCGAAGCACCAAGGAAGGTCATCCATATTCTCGGGCTCCCCTTTTGATATTGTTATCATATGACAAGTACGAACTCGCTTCCAAGACCGATGTGGATCTGGTTCTGCTCTCGTGGCTTTGGGTTCGTGCTTTTGTGGCGGCGTTACCTTCCAGCTGCTGGATAGAGCAAACTTGCTGAGCTGATATTGGTCTTCGACCCAGTTCTTAAAGGTGAAGCAGTCTTCGAGAGGATGTCCTATTTCCCTATGATAGGAGCAATAGTCCGGGTGAGAGACTTCGCCTGTTTGCTCAGGGTGCTTGGACTACGGGAGCATAAGCATTTGATGTCTTATGGCAAGAACAAGTATCTTCTTTGTCTTGTCTTGAGGAAAAGAGTATGCTCGACTCATCTTCTTTATAAGGGACAAATCCGGACTGCTCGATTCATGATCGCATGACTTCTTAGTCCCGGTTTGTCGCCGTCGAACGCCTTTTCCACGTTTTGACTTGTTTTGGCCTCTGCGTCGAGCTTTTTGTACAACAGGTTGACAGGGAGGGGAATTTTCATCTTTTGCAGCCTGTTGAAGAAGGCGTTGCGTCCTGGCTTTCTCGTAGATGGCCATTTCGCGATTATGGTCGTCTCGAACTTTTTTACCAGATTCCCTTACAAGCTTGTCCATTTGTTCTTCAAACGACGGAGTGGGCATTTTCATGTCGGGATCTAGTTTTGATGTTGGCATTTCCTGACAGGGCATCCTCTTCTTCATCGAAGTTATATATGGCGTAGCTACCGTGGACTCGTTCCCATTTCCCGGATCTTACATACCCTAGCCCAAGCGTTTCCATTCTCCCGTTGGGCAATTTGCGCTGAGTCCTAGGGACATCCCAAATCCTGTTGTAGAACCGATCTTGTCGAATAGTCTGTTTTAAAGGCACCCCTTGGCACTTCAATAGCCTTTTTAGTCCGTTTGTGTAATATCTGGGCAGATGGATTGATTGAAGCCTGTCGAGTGTAGAATCTGCGCCATGCCAGATTTCTTTCTCTACTCTTGTTTCCGTGGATCGGTAAAATAAGATCCCCTTTTCTCCTTTTCGCCCGGGAGGGACGTAAAATGTCCGTAGGTCTTGCACATTGTAAGCTTCAAGTGCGTCAAGATCTTTGTAGTACTCCCGCGGAACCATGGTAATTTGGAAACTTTGATCGCCACCAGGGAATGCTTGTATTGACGGCCGACTGGAGAACACGGCATTAACCTCATCTTCCGAGTCACTTCCGAAGATCAATATGGGGGTGGACGGTCCCGAGTTGTTGCGTCGAGACGGCCCAGCGTAAACTATTTCTTCTTCTTCTTCGGTGTCACTCCCGAAAACAGGAATGGTGGAGGCGGCTTTGTTCTCCGGTTTGCGACACCTCTCTGTATCCTCGAAATCTGGCAAAAAGTACTTCGCATCTTCGTATTTGCGGATTTCGTTTACGGAGAACGGGTTCAGCTCTCCTGTTACGGTGTACTCAAGACCATCCTTGAAATAGTTCATACACTGATATTGCGTAGAAGGGATGATGTTGTACTCGTGTAACCAAAGACGACTGAGCATGGCATTGTAGCAGGTCTTGGCGTCAATGACGTGAAACTTAATGTCGGTGACGAGTATTCCGAAGCGTAATGTTAGTATCACCGATCCGAGAGTCCGTGATCACTAAGAATCGAAACCGGAGATGGTAATTTTGTCCCGAGCGAGGTGCTGAACGCTCAAGCAGATTTCCTTCAACACCCGAACATTAGGGAGATTGACGGAGGACCTATTATCCACCAGGATTTTGCCTATCTTGATATCGTGGCAGTATCCAGAGACGTATAGGTAACGGTTGTGGTCGCACGTCCCAAGGAGGAGGTCTTCATCGCCGAAGGTGATATCGGCTGTGTGTACTTCCTCCAGCTCATCCTTCATCTTTTCTTCGGCGAGGAAGTCTTGGAATTGCTCCGGTTCTTGTAGCGCCTTGATTAATGAATCTCTCGCTTCTTCTGATAATAAGAGGGCGTCAAGAATGCTGAGCTACGAGGGTAGCTTTCTCAGGTGCGCTAGGATGTTGTAGTCCACCTTACTCTTCTTGGGCGGGTCCTTGGCAATCAGCTCTTTCATGACATGGTCATCTAAAGCGATATCCTCAGCGACCTTTTCCTTTCCCTATCTTTTCTAGTTGAGGGTCCGAGATTCTTTTCTGGAAGCGTGCGATTGCGCAGCTGAATGTTTTCGCAGGCCTCTGGTTCTTCCTCTTTCCCTAAGATGGATTCTTTAAAGAGAGGGCCCAGAGCCATTTCCTCATCAGAGTCGCTCCCAAAGGTGAGAATTTATGATCCTCCGGCGCTGACCATGTAACAGTTACCGGTAGTTCTTTTGTGCTCCTCGGTTGTACTTCTCTGCTCCCGACGAGTTCTGCGTTTCATTCACTTAAAATGTTGCCGGTGAGCCACATATCCCTGCCACCATATCTTAAAAGCGTCGCACTCCTCAGTGGGGTGTGAAATCTTCCGATGATATGAGCAGTAATTAGGGTGCCTCTCCGCCCCATTGAGCGTGTTTTCTTCCAAGGGTGGTAGTTTCATTCCCATTGACATGGCTTTGGCAAACCTTTTCCTCGTCTTGAATGTGTTTTTATCCGCATCGGATGTCTTTTGATCCGGCAGGAGTGCTTCGACTCTTTCGTTAAGTCGCTTGCGTTTGGCTCCTTCTGATGCGGCCATCTCACGCTCCCGATCGGCTTTACTTTTCAAATGAATCTCGTCTAAAAAGGCGTCGATCATTTCATCTGTCGGCCATACAAGTTCTGGCTCAGGCTGTGCCCCCAGCTTATCAGTGCCAGGAGTTTTTTCATCATTTGTGAACGAGTGGGAGATCACATGACAACTTGCCACATATCCTTCAAATTCATCCGACGAGCCTTCTCCATTATCTTCCTCCTGAAAGACGTGGTCGAGGAACTCTTGGAGTGTGATGGGAGTCCGCGCCTTTTGATTGTACTCTTCCAGCGCGTCAATCTGCTTCTGCAAGTCCATGCGCTTGTCGCCAAGCTTCCCGGGATTTTTGGATCTCTTCTTCTTCTTCTTTGAAGATTTCGACGGCTGGGTATGAGTACTTAGGCCATCACCACCGATCCTTGGAGTTGGGCGTGGCTTCAGCATCCCTTCAACGATCTGGGGTTCCAGCGGGTTCTTCCACCTGATCGCCGGGCATGTCTGGAGCTCATTCAGCATTCTTTTGGTTTTTGCTGATAGCACAACCTCCCATGGGGCTTCTTCAACAAAAGAACAAGTTGCCCCCGGTGTGTCCGTCTTCTTAGGAGTGTGAGGTTGTGGCGGGTTCACCTTCCACTTCTCGGACAGCGCAAACTTGCCCTGTAGGTATTGATCTTCAATCTATCCTTTGAAGACGAAGCAATCCTTAATCGAATGGCTTACCGTTTGATGGTAAGGGCAGTAATTGGGGTTATTCACCTCACTGGGTTGCGGCGGTCGCCTTGGATTTGGCAAGTTGATAAGCCTGTTGCGTACCGCCAGCTCGAATAGCCTCTTCGTCTTATCCCGTGGGAATGAGTAGGGGCGCTTCATTTTCTCATTATAATACCGTCGTCTTTCTTCTTGTTGATCCGCCAGCTTTGGGGCACTAGGTTGCTGCTGAGCGTTCGTAACGAAGGTTGCTTCCCTTTACCCTTGTCATTTCGAGGTTCCGGCTTCGGGGGAGGCGGTCTGTGACCCATCTGGTCCATCTGGGCTAACTTGTCGATCAAAGCCTGGAACGTGGTTGGCTTAAAGAACATCATGAACTGTGAGATAGTTGCATGAGGATCTAGGGTACCCACGACATGCCCACCGCGGGCGCTTCCTCAATGCGTTGTTCGCATTTCGACCACAAGTTTCGCCAGCGTAAAGCGTACTGGACCCATGTCTCGCCTGGTTTCACCCTGGCATTAATCAATGCCGTTATCGGGGTACGTTCGCTGGCGCTCGCGAATCGCTGAGTGAATAGCAACTCCATTTCAGCGAACGCCTTGACGGAATCGTTCAGGAGTTCAGAATACCATTCGAACGCTGTTTCTGACAAGCTGCCGACGAATTGGCGAAGCAAGTGCTTATCGTCGCCGCCAGTGTTGCCACAAAGCACCCTGAACTGGGCCACATGTTGATGGGGATTGCCTGTCCCCTTATAGACATGGAATTTCAGTATAGTATAGCCCGGCGGGTACTTGATCTGGTCATACCAGCTCGGATATGGTCGCCCTGTTCTGACGACTTGACTAGCTGCCTCAGTCGCCTGGTGAACCCATATCTGCTGAGCTATATATTTGTCCAAGTCAGCTCTGGAGATTGTCTCCTCCTTGGCTGTTGAAAGAGCCGGAGGTGGACTTGATGTCTCCCCTCTATCGTCCTTAACAATGATCGGAGGGTCTTCAGCAGGAGGATCTTGTTGGATCATCATACCCACCATATCCTGAAACAGAAGGGCCATTCGTTGTATATTGGCTGCTTGTTCTGCAGCCTCTTTATCCTTCTTTTCCAGTATCCTACGAAGGAATTCAGCGTCAGTTTCTTGCTCCTGGCATTGATCCGCGGATGCTTCGGGGCTTTCTTTTGGCCCAGTGAGTGTGGCCATCGCGTTCATCATTTCTTGGAGCTTCTGCTGTTGCTCCTGAGCTTTGGTCACTGACCGTGTAAGCGGTCTATGACCCATAGATGCGCGGCTGTCCTCCTTCCCGGATGCCATGTAAACGGTATGGACCACGACGCCCCCGGACTTAGGGCGTTTAGGCTCACCGCCTTTGGCATTTACCGCAGGCGCGGGGATTTTCTCTGGCCTTCTTCTCTTATGGGCCGTTGAAGTTGAGGGGGCCGTTGCAGCGGGCACCCTGGCGGTTGTCATCCTTTATTGCTTGACAAGACGTTTCTTTTCTTCCTGCACTTTCGCCATTTCCTGTTGATGAGAGTGATCTTGGTCAATTATCGAGTCTTGAACCTTCCGCCAGACTTTATAAATTTTGGAGGACAGCCGTTGAGGGGGTTGTTCCAGCTTTGTTTCTGTAACTCTCTCTGCAGGTGGAGGAGATCTTTTTAGCGTAGCAGTCGGAGAGTTTTTACGTACCCTCCTTAGTGGTTCAAAGTTGTTCCCAGTTGGAACAGCAGCATTAACTTCCACCCCTGGAGCTGGTGGAGTTAGCCCTGAGAGGGAGTCGTCCCCGGCCTTCCTTACTCGGCGCCAGTGGCGACGTCGAGCATGACGAGCCGTTGGGACTGGCTCGGCGATAGAGACAGATTCTTCTTGCCCCCTAACCGAATGAGGTGTTGCTGGTGTCAGCCACTTGAAGACTGATGTTGTCTTTTGAGTGGCGATGTTCAATCTGTCAAAGACAGATCCTCGAGCAGGAGTAGGAGCCGGAATAGTCAGCCTTGAAAAGACTGACTCTTTAACAGGAGAAGCCGCCTTGACAACTTCTGTAGCAGAGGTGGCTGTCTTTCTCGGGATGACCATTTCAGGGTTCATGGGCTTCCTGGCGGGCCCATCAAGGTTCTGGCTCAGCCTGGCAAAGACAGAGGCTGCTGGTTTGATATTGGACGACCCGTTGAAAGGGGCCGTTGTAGCAGTGAGCCGATCGAAGACCGACTTCTTGTTCGCTTCTGGTGCGGGCACTGGCATGGTGAAGCTTGCAGCGGAATCATGGTCCTGAAAAACAGACCGGTGGTGTCCTGGGTTACTTGTTCCACCGGCATGGCAAGGATGGAGGCCGCTTGAGGCCCATAGGCTACACCTCCAGGTGAGACGGAGCGTTGGTTGCACTTGCATTTTGAGCAGCTCGAGCAGTTGGATGCCATTGATGCTTGATTTCTGCGCCAGGCAAAAGACCAAATCTTAGTAACTTGAAACCCAAAGGCAACCATTAACAAACCGCGATTCGTTCGCGAAGACGACACATGAAGTGTAGAGTGGAAAGAGGAAAAGGTCCCACCGGGCGTGCCAGAATCTGTTCCCCTCCGAATAGGCGGCGCAACGGACGTCTTGCCTAAAATTCGGGGCAGATGCTAATTGGTGCTATCCGTCTACCTCTCCGAAGATGCCAAGTTGATTTATGACACCATGTATCGAAGGTTTAAACGGATGTGTCCGATGTAGCAGACTTCGTCAGATTCCCCCCAGCTTGAGGGGTTTTTGATTGTAGGGACGCTCTTCCATGCAGGTGCAAGCCCCTACAGTTAATTACGCTACCGCATTGCGGTAACAATTTTCTCCTTCTCCAGATGATCACTTCGTGTCGTGTGTGTTTGTTTTGTGTTTGGTTGCCCGTGGATTGTATACGGAGACTGAGTTATGTCGTCGCCCGTAGGGCGTGGACTAGTCCAAATCTGTATCTTTCTTAGATTTGGGTTTGGGGGTTGTGTTTAAGGATACATTAGCCTCATTTGAGACTAACATCAACTTAAACGTTTATTAAGGATACGTTAGTCCAGTTTTTAGAATAAGATCAACTTAACGGGATCGTTTAGATCCAATAAGAGAGCAATTAAGAGGGAGAGCCCTGTTGTTTAGTTTAGTGACATTACGGTCAATAGGTAGTTTAAGGACATTGCGGTCCAATGTTAGTTTTAAGACGTTGCGGTCAAGGTTAAGGACATCATAGTCTGTGGATTTAAGGACTCCGCAGTCCGGCGTTAGTTTTAAGACATCCCGGTCAAGGTTAAGGACATCATAGTCCGTTGTTAGTTTTAAGACATCCCGGTCAAGGTTAAGGACATCATAGTCCGAGGATTTAAGGACTCCACAGTCCGGCGTTAATTTCAAGACATCACGGTCAAGGTTAAGGACATCATAGTCCGTTGTTAGTTTTAAGACATCACGGTCAAGGTTAAGGACATCATAGTCCGAGGATTTAAGGACTCCACAGTCCGGCGTTAGTTTTAAGACATCCCGGTCAAGGTTAAAGACGTCGTAGTCCATGTGTTTAAGGACCCCACAGTCTGTATCAATGTGTGGTCATCGGGACCCGTCACCTCTTTGAAGACGTTGAGGAATTACAACGCCAAGTATCAAAGGAGTGAAGAGATGTACCCTTGAACCAAGTAGATTAAATAATCTTTGGCTCAATTTGGAACTAAGACCAATTAATTATATTATGAGCCTATTAGCTCAGTTGAGTTTGAATTGAGGACTTATGGCCTTCTTGGGCTAAGTCCAGTCATGTTTAGAATGTTAGCCCTCTGTTGGTTCATTGAAGGAGAGGCTTTGCCTCTAGAAACTTAGCTAATTGGGCTAAAGCTAGTGTTAAACACTAAAAACCAACGGTATTGAACACTGGGAATAAGATTAGAAAGTTAGTGTTAAATACTAAAAGATAATCGGTGTTAAACACTAGCAACAGGGCTTTCAAATTAGTGTTAAACACTAAAGCAAATCAGTGTTAAACACTGGCAACAGAGATCTCACATTAGTGTTAATCAGTGTTAAACACTGGAAACAGAGATTTTAATTTAGTGTTAAACACTAAGAAAATCAGTGTTAAACACTGCTAACAGAGATTTAATTTAGTGTTAAACACTTAGAAAATTAGTGTTAAACACTAAGGCAAATCAGTGTTAAACACTGGATACAGAGGTTTCAATTTAGTGTTAAACACTAAGGCAAGAGGGGTCACGTGAGAGCGCCCTTCTTCTCTTTATTTTGTTCTGCCAAAAGTATTGAATACTTTGGAGCATCACATGCTGTCACGTGATGGGAATTTAAATGTTTGTCTGTTAGAGCCTCAGCCAAGGGGTCACGTGGGGCACATGAGGCGTTGCCTCAAAGCTCTTTTCTGTGGATCTTTACAGGGGTCACGTGGTATCACGCGACTCTGGTTCTTTGCATGTTTTAAAGATCTGTTCATCTTTTAAGAATTAAATTCTTCATAGGGTGAAACCCTAGCAATAAACTTTAGAGGAATTAAATTCCCATTTTCTTCTGAAGAATTATATTCTTAGATAGGGTTAAACCCTAATTTCTTTTCTGTAGGAATTAAATTTCCCATACATATAAAGAATTAAATTCTGGCATAGGGTGAAACCCTAATTTCTTTTTTAAGGGAATTAAATTCCTGTGAGTTTGAGAGAATTAAGTTCTCAATTAGGGTTGAACCCTAGTTCTGTCCATTCTGAAGGAATTAAATTCCTAGGGTTAAACCCTAATTTTATCTTAAAGGAATTGAATTCCTATCATTCTGTGAGAATTAAATTCTCAAAGCTCAATTCCTCCTCTATGTTTTAGATCTGCATGGCAGGATCTCAACCCAATAAGAATTAAATTCTTAATTCATGGAGAGATGTGCACTTTGCAGATCCTCAACCAGAGAAAGAACTAAGTTCTTTTCTTTTTATAAGAGTTAAACTCTTTTGAGAATTAAATTCTCTTTTGAAGCCTCTCTTTTCTTACCTAGGATTTTTCTTTTGCAGAGAATCAAATTCATCCTTCTGAATTTTCAAAATTCCAAGGCTCTATATCTCTCTCTCTCTCTATGTATGTGTATATCTTCTTTTTTTTTTTGGGCTCTTATTTATAGGAGAAGGAAAAGAATCAATCTGTTTGGTAAATCTCTCATTGAAAGATTTGATTTGTTCATTGAGAGATTTGATTTATCTTCATCATTGATCTGGGCCTTTAGATTGTTAGGTGAATTTTATTCACCATTGGATTTTAAATTCAAAGATATCTCTTTGTTATTTCGGTTAGATTTAGGGGGAAATCTTTCCAGGTCCAAGATTTTTCCATAAATTGGTGATATTTAATCACCTTCAGATTCTTGATCCAATGGTTTCAGATAATTCTTCTCCATTTTGGAGAGAGTTGAATGATCTCTCCTCAGAATTTTATTCTGTTAAAAAAATAAGGCTTTTAAAGCCGGTCACGTGTGAGCACGTGACCCCTGGTCACGTGTGAGCACGTGACCCCTGGAACGGGCTTCTCTTCTGCGCTTGCTCTTTGCCGCTGCTTTAAACGTCACGTGCCAACACGTGACCGCTGATCACGTGCGAGCACGTGATGCTTCCTCTGAAGCTTTTTCCTGATTTTTAATCAGGGAACAGTGCATAGCATATTTGCTCATAACTTTTGATCCCGGATGAATTATGAAGCCCATGATATATCAAATCGAAGGGTTTTCCGAGATGCTTCCAATATCATCAAAATTTAGTTGTTTCTCTTTCGAGAGTTTGTCAAAAAACAGCCCGGAAGATACTGGTTCGCATTTTCTTAAGCGTACCACTGCCATTTGATACCTTGGGCTCTTTTGCGCAGAAATTTTGGACGGGAACAATGGAGTTTTATGAAGAAACCGAATCGGAAATCGGATTTGTTCCAATTCCGTCGGGTTTTGTAATTCCGTATTTTTAGAATAGAAAATGGGACTTACGGATTTTGAAAAATAATGAGAGTGGGATGGAAGGAGAGGGATCGCCAGTGCGTCGCTTCGTCGCCGAGAGCTCCTACAATGATCGCCGGAAGTTCGTCGGGAATTTCGCCTAGCTTCGCTTCGAGCTCGTTTTCAAAGTATACAAGATCTCTTGAGAATTTTATAGAGTTGGCTCAGAGTTTTGTGGTGAGAGGGTAGAGGGTAGGGGGTGTATTTATAGGGTCAGGTTAGGGGGTTAGGGTAGATGAAGGGTTTTTAATTAAAAAAATATAAAAATATAGGAAATTCATTAAAAATTGGAGTAATTAGGTATTAATGGGCTCTCTGGAGGTGGTCTACAGAAATAAAGTATGCAGTGGAGGTGGGGAGATCAAAAGTCACTTTTTCCCAGTTGGAGACTCGGTCGTCCGGCAGAGTCCGGCCGGCGGCGCCGGCCCGAGCCGGCCGTTCGGCCGGCCGACTCGGCCGAGTCGGGCCGAGTCACGGCCTAGGGAGGTGGGGGTCTCATAGGGTAGGAACTGGTACTTTCAGTTTTTCAGGTTCAGTTCAAAGTTTGGGAGTTATCTCAGGTGGACTGTTGGGCTTCTATAAAATTTAAAACAAATAAATATAAAAAATAATGTGGGGCATGGGATTTGAACTCTGGTGGCTTGGTTCAGCAGTGCAAAGTATTACCAATGAGCTACAAGCTCCTTCTTTTAATTAAATTGCTAATTAATTACTTAAGTCTTGTCCTCAGGCAATAAATACCCCTTTAAAGATTTTGAAAAAAACAATTTAAAAATTTGTATGGAAAAAGTGTATAAGAAAATTAGGGTTGTTACAGTTTGGGACTAAGTCCAATTAGGGAAATTGTGAGCACATGGGCTCGGTTGGTCTGAGTTAAGGACTTGTGGCCAATTTGGGCTCAGCCCACTCAGTTTTGATTAAAGTGTTGTACACTTGTTTGGGCTCGGTCCCTTTTTGTTCAATAATACTGAGCATTAATTTAGGTTCTGACACCCCTTTTTCTTTTGTCTTTTATTGAGTGTTGAACACTCTTTGTAGTGCAGGGCGCTTTATGTATAGAGCCTTTATGTACAGAGCGCTTGGCGATGAGCGCCAGACCTGGAGTGCTAAAGCGCTTTTTTTGAAATAGCGCCCACGTGGGGAGCGCTTAGCGCTGATCACCAGATTTGGAACGCTGGAGCGCTAAAGCGCTTCTTTTAGAATAGCGTCCACGTGAGGAGCACGTGGCGCGCTTGGATCTGAGCGCCAAACCTGGAGCGCTAAGGCGCTTCTTATAAAATAGTGCCCACATGAGGAGCACGTGGCGTGCTTGGCGCTGAGCGCCAGACTTGGAGCGCTAAAGCGCTTCTTTTAAACTAGCGCTTAGAGCGCTGGGCGCTGGGCGCTGGACTTAGAGCGCTGAGGTGCTTCTTTTAAAATAGCGTTTGGAGCGCTGGGCGCTGAGCGCCAGACTTAGAGCGCTAAGGTGTTTCTTTTTAAATTGGAGCGCTAAGGCTCTTCTTTTTAAATTGGAGCGCTAAGGCTCTTCTCTGGTAGCTCTGATCAGTTCTGTGCTCTGAGAATTAAATTCTCGGTTTATAAAAAACTTTGTTTCATGGATCTAAGAACTAATTTCTTCTCTTTTTGATAAGATGCTATGATCTCTTTGTTTTTGTGAAAAAAAACTTGTTTTATAGATCTGTGATCTAGAAAAAGAACCGAGTTCTTATGATGTGAGAGTTAAACTCTCAAAAATCGAGGAGATGTTATGATCTCACTTATTATCATTTACCTTGAAGAATTTTTTTTTTCTTAGAGCTTTCTCTTCTCTTTTTTCTTTTCTGAGAACTTGAAGTTTATGGGGGGTTCTTCTGTTGTGTGTATGTTTCTTTTTTTGGAAAGAAGGATCATTGGTCATTGGGACCCACCATCTCTCCGACGACACTGAGAGATTACAACGCCATATATCGAAGGTGTGGAGGGATGTACCCTTTGAACTATGTCCCATTCCTCAGGGGGGAAGAACAGGCTGGAGCTTAAGCTTCTCGCTGCTAAAGAAGGCTTCTTTGTGTTCGCGCACGTGCGTCGCACGTGTTGGACGTACATGTTTGCACGTAGCACACATGGAGTTTGCGCATATGCGCATTATAGGGGGCAACTATGGCCCTAACTTGGAGAACTAAGCTCTTTTGAGGATTGAATCCTCGCACGTGGTGCGCACGTGCGTTGCACATAGTGGACGCACACGCGTTGCACGTAGCGCACATGGCGCTTGCGCACATGCGCATTATGGGGGGAATCTATGGCCCTAACTTTGAGCGCTAAGCTCCTTTGGGAATTGAATCCTCTCATGTGCGTTGCACGTGGTGCGCACGTAGATGACGCACGTGCGTTGCACGTAGCGCAGATGGCGCTTGCGCATATGCACATTATGGGGGTGCAGCTATGGCCCTAACTTGGAGCACTAAGGTCCTATGGAGAACTAAGCTCCTTTGAGAATTGAATTCTCTATCTTTTTCTAAGAGGTATCCCCTCTTATTTATATGGGAGTGGTAGAGAAGATATCTCTCTTTTTCCCGATGTGGGACTAAAAATATATCCCCTATGTAGTAGAGCATTACTTAGATTACACGTGCATAGAACAATTGCTCATAACTTTTGATCCCGGATGAATTATGAGTCCCATAATATATCAAATCGAAGGATTTTTCGAGACGCTTTCGATAACATCAGAATTTGGCTGGTTCTCATTTGGGAGTTTGTCAAAATACAGCCCGGAAAATACTGCTTTGCATTTTCTTAAGCGTATCGCTGTCATTTGATGCGCAGAAAATTTTGGCGGGAAAAGGTGGTTTTGGGGTACAATCCCGAGTCACATGGAGGCAATGAGCGATAGGAGGGAATTTCGTCTCTCCCGGTATTGGGGGTTGATGTTGCGCTGTGCTCAATTGGCTATAACAGGAAGTCCCTGGCCAGGGCTGTTTCTGAGATTTACTGGTAAGTGTTATCAGTAATTTCTCGACCCCTTATGAGCCTCACATCGGCATGACTTATCAAGCTATTGGGGTCTGACGTTTACCACCCCCAGGCGAGATATGCGACATATCAAACGAAGAGACCGGACTGTACGGTAGTGTTACTGTTTAGATTCGTAGGAGTATGAGAAGGCTTGCTTGTTGATCTTCTGATTGCTCAATACCCGGGTGGCCGTTACGTTTAGCAGACCGCTTGCGGCTTGTGGGTGTTTGATATGATCATCACCTACTGCCGGCATATTGACGAGTCTTTAGATTCCTACATAGAGCTTTCCTGGTTCATGCGAAACAGAGTAGGAGCACATATGTGATATGTGTGGGACCGAGATTAATGCGCGTATGTGATACCGTATTATATTCTCACGATTTGTGACACCGGTCGGTTATATGTGATATAGCCGGGTTATCGGATCAAGTGTTGATTCGATAAGTTGTTACATTTGATATTAATCGGTTATATGTGATATAGCCGGATTATTAAATCAAGTGTTGGTTTAATAATTTAATGTATAATTGTATATTTGATATACTAGATTACATTAACTAATATTAACTTACTTAAACATTTCTTTTTCTCACCTGTGTGCATTAGTGTTTATGTGATATATATTAATGTACAACTTTTTGTGTCATGCTAGATGCCACATGCTTCATGGGTGTATGAGACTCATACCATACTAATAATAATGATGAGGTTTTGTTTATTTAAAGTAAATCAAAATTAATGGTAATTAGTCACATGCTTGGAAACATGGAGAAGCTTGTAGCATTTTTGACTTAGTCCACTAATTTTGTTTTACTTATAGATATTTATTAACCTAACCATTATTGTTAGCCATGGTTTAATCTCTACATGAGTTAGTGTATGACACTAACTCATCCATGGTTGTTATTCTCACTTCATGAGTTGATTCTCATTCTTCACTTGTTCTTCTTATTTCTCGTGAGAAAATATTGTGAGAAAAATAAATCTAAAGTGAGCTCGTTTCTTACTTCATCATCCTCTACTATATTAGCTATTTAGTTTAGGGTGTTTGCTTCACTAATCCACATATTAGTGAAGAGGTAGCATGAGCTTGAGTCTCCTCAACGTAGATCATCTTCGGCCTCGAAGACTTCGAGCAAGCTTGTTCATTTCTCCAAGAGAACCCATACTAGAGTTCGGGAAATCACTACTCGCAGCGAAGGGACTATTGCACGGAGCTTTTGAAGTGAAGGACCGGTCTACAAAGTTTGTATTCCCCATTCACTTAGTTGTACAGTAGTTTACATATCGTATTGTCGCATGTTCTAGTCAAGATTCTATTGTTAGGGTTAGCTAGAACGGCAAATTTTTGAAATTAGCATGGACGATACCTCCCGAAACCTTGCTGTCGTGCTAGGCAACCCTGCAGTGGTATCAGAGCCATGCTAGAAAATTAGACGATGTTTGTTATATTACGAAACCGAAACGACTCCGAAACTTGAAACACTTGAACTTAGTTTTTGTCGATTTTAAAAGGTCTTCAAAAAAAATTTTAAACAACTGCAGAATGTTATATGTGATATAACATGAACACCACCAAAATCTGGAGCATTTTTGGCTCAAAGTGGCTGGCCACATCATGCTTAAAACCGGCAAGCTCGGCCCAGTTTGGGAGTTTTGGCTTCAAATTTTCGGGGTGTTCCAGTCTCTGGGTTTTAGGGTTTCAGATGTTGCTAGTTTTTGCTAAATTTGCTTGTGATGTTAACTTTCTGCAAAGGCAATTCAGAGTGTTTCGTAATCATAATTCTAACATCTATTCGGGTTATTTAGACGATACTAAAAAGTTTGAACGGATATCAATAACCCATATTTTCCCCCACTGAAATTTTCCAAGAGTTGGATTTTCCCAAGTTTAAAATTTTCAGAAAATCATGCAAGCGATTCTGTGGACGCTCTAGAAGAACGATACCTAAACACTACTTTTTGGATTGTGGAACCGCGGTCATACCCTAAGGTTTGCCGCAGTTCCGTGGCGACATGAGTGAGGCATGGGTCGGCCCTTCTACGGATGGTTCATAGAAGCAGTGGCAGTTTCTGGGTACTTTTTGAACTCCGCTCAAGTGTTGAGCTTGTTTGGAAATTTTGGGTGCTTGCTTATTCGATCGAAATTTCGTCTAACTATCTGTGATTGTGATACAATATTTGGAATCTAAATAAGTAGTTATGTGATAACTAATTTGAATTTTATAAATCTAGCAGTTTAGTCTCATTTGATCGGTTGCCACGGAATTTTGATGTAGATCAAAAGTCCGTCGGAATTACGTAGTGTATGCGGATACTCGCCGGGTAACCTTACTAGATAGCCACGCCCCATAGCCCCGACCAAGTGACTCTAGGAGCACCCCATCGCCAAAAGCATCCGTTCGGATGCTCGCGGCCGCGGTGTTCCGCCTTAGTGCACTTCGTCGACGGTATCGGGGGTGCAGCCGTCTAAGTTTCCGACGAGCATTCGATCAGGATGTCGGGAATCTTATTCAATTTCCTGATTTTATATTGAAAAGTGTTTTCGATATCGAGACTAAAATGCGGGGTTTATAATAGTTAGGCATGTGATATCTAAGGAATTCATTTGATTAGGCATGAAATCCAAAGTATGTGATACATTGGGTTATGATGTCTAAGGTGGTTGCGGATTCCAATTGTTGTAGTTTTTCACTTTCTTTTCTGCGACCGTAAGTGTAATATGTGGTGTATCGCCGATTTCGTTGCTATATTTCAACGACAATTGGGATACGCATATTTACTTACGTTGATGACATGTGATGTTATGTGTTGCTGGGATATGTTATATTGGATCGTCGTGTTTGAATAACCGAGTTTTTTTATGTGAGATGAGATTTTTTCATTTTCATTCATGTAAAAACTTGTATGTAATATTCTTTTATTGGGGCACTTTCGGGTTGAGAAAGATGTCACCGTTGATGTATATTATTTACTTTTCCGCATTAGGATAGACCCAAGGAGGGGAGCACAAGTAACCGGGTTATAGAGTCCGGTGGGAGGCCATCTCGAGGAGTCGAGTCCGGGTCTCCTAACTCTAGAATTGGTAGGGTTGCTTGCCGCTCTCGTAGGGGTCTAGGGATGTGGGTTTGGCTATTCATCACGACCTTGGAATCCGTGTTTTATACAGGCTTAATATAAAACCCGGAAATCCTAGTATATCTAATATTTCATATGTTGATTTCTGCTGCGATATTCTGTGATGTGATCACTTGATATGTTGAGATAGATACAGTATATAATATATGTGATATATTATAGACGTTGCTTATGTTTTACACCTGCGCTAGCCCTGCCCCGCTCTGTCGTTAGTTACCTAACCTAACGGTACATGACAGGACTCCGTGGCGAATACGGATGGCATAAGCGTACGTTGTATTTATCTGTGATGTTTAGGTAAATTAAATGATGGGACTTTCATTAATGAGATTAATGAAAGAAAAAGAAACCTAAAAATGTTGTAGAAACTTGTTTTAAAAACTGGTAGCTCTAGTTCTTGCTTTGCATAGCGGTATTCCTTGTAGAATATCCAACACCTTATTCGATAAGGAAAGAGCCGAGATCCCTTCACCGGGAGTGACCTCTTTAGCAATAACTGGCAAATGCTACAACCCTCGGTTTTGTCTTTTGATTGCTTTTCTAGTTCTTACTTTGCATGGTGGTATTGTGAATATCCTACACCTCATTCGAGCAGGAAAGAGCCGAGATCCCTTCACCAGGAGTGACCTCTTTAGAGAAACTAGCAAAAGCCTCAAAAACACTCCATTTTAAATCATTTGATTCTATAACGATATCAAGTTCATTACGCAAAAGGTTTTCTTAAAAACCTGCCGTAGCCCTCCGTCATTTCAGATAAGTACTTCATAGTATTCGTGCTACGTTTGTTGGCCTGCGTCAAGGCATAGTGTGCGGTAGCTATTTATGCTTATTTGCTAAAGCATATGATGCGATTGAGTTAGGGTAGTTGTGCGACTTTGTTGGCCTACGTCAAGGGTCGTGCGGGTGGTTTAATTCAATCATGAAATGTACGGGTTGAACTTGACTAGTGGACTATGGTTTGTTGGCCTGCGTCAAGGTCATAGCCTGCTAGGGGGAAAATTATCAGGAATTTCAAGTGTTGAAATTTGCAATGAGATTGCATACCTTCTATGAGATAGTTGGAACTCGATACCCACTACGAGTAATAGTTGCTCCTGGGAGAGTTTTGTACTTTACAATTAGCCGATCAAGTAAGTGTCTAGAAAGGTTTCAACGGGGTTACGCCCCTGGAAAAACGAGGTTTATTTTAATTAGGTCCGTGCGAAAGCACGGGGAACCTCCCTCAAAGTACCGGCACTGGCCTGGCTGAAAGATTGGCGGACTTGTAGGGTATAATTACTCCCGGCTAGTCTTTCCTTTTAGGGTTTGAAGGAAGATTTGATAAAAACAGTGGGAGCCATCCTGATTAGATAAAATAATAACCAATCTAATCTTGTAAAAGCATACGCTGAGTGTTTTCTTCTCTCTCTCTCTCTCCAGGTAGCGACCATGTCACGCCTTAATCAAGATAATAATAAGGATGTATTGACCGAACCCTCTTGTTATACTGAGCTGGGGAGCGTTGGTCCCGCTCCAACTTATAAGTGTTATAAGACCGTGCAGGAAATAGGGGAATACCAGGATTCCCGTGCCGCCCAACCGAAGGAAGTGCATGATGATGCAACTTCTTCAGGTGTGTTCATTACCAAGAACTGTTTCTCAATATCCTCTACGTCCTGGGTATGAGATACCGGATCAGGATCCCACATTTAATCTGTTACATGGGCTACAGATAGGTAGAGAACTGAGATTAGGTGATAAAGTTTTAAGAGTTTGAAACGGTGCAATTGTTGCAGCCAAGGTGTTGGCAGTTATCACCCTGTATTACCAAATACATTGATTCTGAACGAATGTTATTAGATATTGAACCTGATATACAGTATCATATCAGTCTCTTTATTTAGTAAAGAAGGATATAATTTTGTATTGTTGGATAATGTTTTGAACATTTCATATATCAAGAGCTGATCGGATCAGGCACGTTATCTAAAAGCATATACGTTCTAAATCAAACCACAGTTCTTAACGTACCAAACACACACAAGAGGAAGAGTTCATAAATGAACGAATCCTTCTTGAGGCATTATAGACTAGGTCATATCAATGCGACGGGACTAGCTAAGTTACATTAAGAAGCATATTTAAATCAGTTTGAATTTACATCTTGTGAAACTTGCCAGTCATGTCACAAAGATAAAAATGATCATAGCTCCGTTTACTGGAAACAGAGAAAGAGTTATTGAACTCTTGGGATTGATACATGATGATGTATGTAGGTCCCCTGACTGCACATGCCAGGACTGGTTCTTTGTACTTCATTACATTCACTGATGATCTCTCAAGATTCGATATGTTCCTATTGAAATACAAGTCTGAAGCTTTTGAGAAATTCAAAGAAAATAAGTTAGAAGTAGAGAACCAAAAAGGTATGAGTATTATGTCCTTTGATGTGATCAAGGAGAAGAATACTTGAGCACAGGATTCCTGGACTATTCTAAAGAAGAATAAGATTATCACTCAGAATTACTCCTCCGTATACACCACAACACAACGGTGTATCGGGGCGGAGCAATCGTACCCTATAAGATATGATGCGCTCTATGATGGGTACTACTGAGTTGCCTATTTCCTTTTGGGAGTTATGCACTTGAGAAGATGCATACCTATTGAATCAGGTTCCAACCAAATCAGGTGCCTACCACTCCATATGAGATATGGTATGGGAAGAGCCCATGTCTTAAGTAAGTTAATATTTTGGGTTGTCTGGCCTATGTCTAAAAGAAAAATCCGGACAAGCTCGAGGCAAGGTCAGTTCTGTGGAAGTTTGTTGGATATCCCAAGCATTCGCAAGGGAATATCTTCTACCGCACCGAGAAACAAAAGGTATTTTATTTCTCGGCATAACTACCTTTTTAGAAAAGGAATTTATTTTGGAAACAAATTTGTGGTCATGAGGTAGAACTGGAAGGAGTTCCAGCTATACAAACTATAGCTGATGATTTAGTAGAACCAGAGGATTCAATAGTTTCCGACGAACCTCAGCCTCTCTGCCGATCTGGTAGGGTTCTTCATCCGCCTGAGAGATACTTCGGTTTTCTCAATGACAGTGGGAGCAAGGATTGCATCATAAGATGATGACCCAACTAGTTTCGAGCAGGCCATCAAGAGTGAGGACTCTGTAAGAATGGTTGGATGCTATGCAATCTGAGATGGAATCCATATACACCAACAAAGTATGGACTTTGGTTGCTTTATCTGAAGAGTTAAACCCCCATCAGGAGCAAGTATATCTTGAGAAGATTACTTGGTGTAGATGGAAAAGTTGAGACTTTCAAAGCTAGATTTGTTGCAAAGGTTCTCGTCATCGACCTGGTGTGGATAATAATGAAACCTTTTCTCCAGTAGCTATACTTAAGTCCATCCAAATCCTACTTGCCATTGCTACATACCATGACTACGATATCTGGCGGTTGGGTATCATGACTACTTTTCTAAATACTGATTTAGAACAGAGCATCTATAAGTACACAGCCAGAGGGCTTTGTAGACAGTGGGAGCAGCGAAAACGTGTGCAAGTTGCTCTACGGGTTAAAGCAGGTATCGCGGAGTTGGAACATCTATTTTGATGTGGTAGTCAAAGTGTTTGACTTCATCAAAATGGTAAATGAACCTTGTATATACAAAAAGGTAGTAGAGAGTAAGGTGGTCATCCTCGTATTGTACGTGGATGACATACTCTTGATAGGAAAGGAGTTTTCTATGCTACACTCGGTCAATCTCCTCTTATCACATTGATTCTTCATAAAGGATCAAGGTGATACCTCCTAAATCCTGGGTTTTGGATCTATGAGATAAATCTAAGTGGATATTAGGATTCTCACTAGGTGTAGTGAGGTCATATCAATAGATCTTGGGGAGAATCACTGGATAGCTTCTAGGGTGGTAAGGTCGACTGAATGTCAGTCACAGGCATTGTCTTTACCCTCAGTAGAGGGATGGTATGTTGAAAGAGTTCCAATCTAGATACCGTGACAAACTAGACGATAAAAGCTCGATACATCGCTACCAACGATACTATCAAAGAGGCATTCCGGGTGTATATAAGTTCATGAGATGAACTTCGTTCCTACCATTGTGTGACAATGGAGTTGTGGCTTATGCCTAGGAACCCCCGTCCCATCAGTGATCCAGACATATTCTAAGGCAATATCACCTGATCATGGGATTGGTTGATCTCTAGGGAGATCGAGATTAGGAGAGTAGACTCAGAGGACAACACGGCGGATCCACTCATAAAGGCCTTTTCCCAAGAGAGACTTTTATGGGATGGTTGAGTATGGGATACTACAACCACTGCTATATGATGGCCCTAGTGCAAGTGGGAGATTGTTAGTTATATGTATGCCCTAGAGGCCATTATTGTACATATGATGTATATTATAGTGGATGCTTGGACATACATAGGGAGGACTTTCTTGCTTGACATGATAGTATGCTATCTTGTTACTCTTTATCTTAACATGTACACTAATTGTCTCTCTGTTACATGTTGGTAAAGCCCTTAGGATGTGTACTTGACTACCTGGATTATGATGCGGATCATACTAGTGGGACAAAGGTAGTCTATGAGTACATCCTTTAATGTTCCTAGTCGTGGGTGTATCGAGACAGGGTATCGATATACCAGAGTAAACTAGCGTATAGCTTCTCGACCCATGTAGATGGGCGATGGATGATCCCATATCAATTGGTGTTTGACATCAGAGATGGTATACGGGTGCTCAGTGGAGACTGGGTACACTGGACGGACTCACCGAGAACTCCTAGATGGTATTATACCTCACGTCAGATGGCAGTTCTCTGGTGACACTGGTACAGGTTAGTCTGTCGACCCGAGATCGTCATAAAGTCTTGTGTGATTCCAACCGTGCTTTGATTTCCACCTTAGCACGTTCAAGAGAACATGCAAAACGGTGGTTTTTGGGTACAGTCCCGAGTCACATGGAGGCAATGAGCGATAGGAGGGGATTTTGTCTCTCCCGGTATTGTGGGTTGATGTTGCGATGTGCTCGATTGGCTATAACAGGAAATCCCTAGCCAGGGCTATTTCTGAGATTTACTGGTAAGTGTTATCAGTAGTTTCTCGACTCGTTATGAGCCTTACATCGGCATGACGTATCAAGCTATTGGGGTCTGACGTTTACTACCCCCAGGCGAGATATGCGACATATCAGACGAAGAGACCGGACTGTACAGTAGTGTTACTGTTTGGATTCGCAGGAGTATGAGCAGGCTTGCTTGTTGATCTTCTGATCGCTCAATACCCGGATGGCCGTTACGTTTAGGAGACCGCTTGCAGCTTGTGGGTGTTTGATATGATCATCACCTACTGCCGGCGTATTGACGAGTCTTTAGAGTCCTACACAGAGGTTTCCTGGTTCATGCGAAACGGAGTAGGAGCACATATGTGATATGTGTGGGACCGAGATTAATGCGCGTATGTGATATCGCATTCTATTCTCGCGATTTATGACACCGGTCGGTTATATGTGATATAGTCGGGTTATCGGATCAAGTGTTGATTCGATAAGTTGTTACATTTGATATTAATCGGTTATATGTGATATAGACGGATTATTAAATCAAGTGTTGGTTTAATAATTTAATGTATAATTGTATATTTGATATACTAGATTACATTAACTAATATTAGCTTACTTAAACATTTCTTTTTCTCACCTGTGTGCATTAGTGTTTATGTGATATATATTAATGTACAACTTTTTGTGTCATGCTAGATGCCACATGCTTCATGGGTGTATGAGACTCACACCATACTAATAATAATGATAAGGTTTTGTTTATTTAAAGTAAATCAAAATTAATGGTAATTAGTCACATGCTTGGAAGCTTGGAGAAGCTTGTAGCATTTTTGACTTAGTCCACTAATTTTGTTTTACTTGTAGATATTTATTAACCTAACAATTATTGTTAGCCATGGTTTAATCTCTACATGAGTTAGTATATGACACTAACTCACCCATGCTTGTTATTCTCACCTCATGAGTTGATTCTCATTCTTCACTTGTTCTTCTTCTTCCTTATGAGAAAAGCTCACTAGCTTTTCTCAAGGTGAGAAAATATTGTGAGAAAAATAAATCTAAAATGAGCCCATTTCTTACTTCATCATTCTCTATTATATTAGCCATTTAGTTTAGGGTATTTGCTCCACTAATCCACATATTAGTGAAGAGGTAGCATGAGCTTGAGTCTTCTCGACGTAGATCATCTCCGGCCTGAAGACTTCGAGAAAGCTTGTTCATTTCTCCAAGGGAACCCATACTAGAGTTCGGGAGATCACTACTCGCAGCGAAGGGACTACTACACGGAGCTTTTGAAGTGAAGGACCGGTCTACAAAGGTTGTATTCCTCATTCACTTAGTTGTAAAGTAGTTTACATATCGTATCGTCGCATTTTCTAGTAAAGATTCTATGGTTAGGGTTAGCTAGAATGGAAAATTTTTGAAATTGGTATGGACGATACCTCCCGAAACCTTGCTGCCGTGCTAGGCAACCCTGCAGCGCGTGCACTTGGTGCACAAAATGCGCGCGACATCGCCACAAACCACAACTAGGGGTTGCTATGCGTAACAAACACCAAACCTAGAATCTAATCGCAATAATCGTACATTGACATCACACTAAAAATTGGGAAAAATTTGTAGGTCAACACAACCGAAACTTAACTAATACCGTTTTCTTTTAAAAAAAAACTAGTTAGCAACATTAAGCTATTATAGTGCAAATCTAGATGGATTAGTAAGTCTATTAGCTTTAACTACACTTAATTACCCTAATTAAGACATACAACACTAATTAAATCTAATCTCACTTAAACACACTAAACATACAATTAATTTACATAAATACCTAATTAAGACAATTAAAAGCAATATTAGCAAAGTAACAACTAGATTAGATTTATAAAGTCATTAGATGTTAAACTACACTTAGCTACCCCAATATGTGATAAAAACCTTAACTTAACTCAATCCCTTCTCTTTAAAATTCTAATCTTGCTTTAAAACTACATTAACACCTAATAAAAATTAGATTAAGGCAAGGATTTGCAAAACAAACTAGGATTTGGTTTTATACCTCAAAAAGATTTTTGGAAAGATCTAACTTGATAGCCTTTACCACCCAAAATGCAAACTTTCTTCAAGAACCATGTTTAGTTTAGGCAAAGGATTTTTTGTGAGAATTTTACTAGAAATTAGTGTTGATTTTTTTGGATTTTTTAGGAGATAGTGAGCTATTTTTCCAAGTGAGAAGAAGAAAGAGGGGGCTGCTATGCTGGCCGAGAGTGAGGGGGAGAGAGTGAGGGCGGGAGGTAAGCTTACCTCCATATACACACACACCATGCTCATTTATTGCACCATACTTCATTATTGCTTTCATTTATCATTTTCTTTTTCTTTTATAATTTAAAAGGAAATTCTAGAACATGCAATATACAAAAATATGTAAATCAAAATTTATTTGTGACATGGTTGCAAAAAAAACTTGTAACAACTAATCCTAACTTGATTTAATACTAGATTAGTGTGTGAGTGCAAGTTTAAAAAAAATTAATAATTAAATAAATAAGGAAAATAATTAAGTAACTAGCAATTAAATAAGAAACTAGTTAAACATCCATACATAAGCAATTACATAATTAAAATAGATAAAATTATGTTTATGTGGAAAAATAACTATAACTAGGTTTTACGGAAAACACGTGTTGTATTACTAATTATCCTATAATTAACCTAAACGATTTTTAAAACGTTACAAATGGCATACAGGAAAGTAAGTACAAGGAACTAGAAGTCAGGCTGTGCCGCAAGCTGATCCAAGCCCTCCTGGCTAGGCTCAATCTCCTGAGAGTCCGGTCCTCCTGACAAACATCCCTGTATTCCAAAGAAAGAAATAGACAAAAATATCGTCAGCGAACTAACGCTCGGTAAGTCCCAAAAGAAGAACAAGAAGATAATATATAAAGTGAGAATGAACAGCTAAGGTATATGACTGATTATTGGTATATGATAGTTATTATAACATGGTTGTTTGTAGCTTGATACAGATGATATTCATGTATAAGAGAGGGGTCCATCTTACCTCGTGGACTATGGTAACATGTAGTATAAGGCCCCGTCATAACCCACGGGACAACGGCACGAGAATTCATATAGGTGTCTTTTAAGTGACCTCTCGTGCCACGATATACGTTCCGTACCAATCTACCCTTTATCCCTGCGTAATGTATTATATAGATTATATTTACAAGTATTGCCGAAATCATGGATACAAAATTGTTCAAGTAGTCATGTTCATGATGTAATCAAGTATTCAAGTAGTCAAGTCAAGTTATAACCATGGTTCGGTCAAGTTAGATCAAGTATACATGTTTATATTGATGTTTGATTCCAAGTATTCATGTTTGATTTTGGATTCAGGTTTGTATTGGATTTAGACTGAGTCAGACACTTGTAAACTGATTTAGTTCTTGAATTAAGTTCGAGAGTCATCGGTAACTGCTGCATATGGACGGCATAATTTGTGTCTTTTTCCATGACAATTACCATTGATAACTCCGTTGGGTTGTCTACCTTAAATAGGCAAGCACTCACTTTCTCCGACTCCCTGGGGCTCAAGAGAATTGATCCCGCTTAAACTTATATTTACTAAAGTCCTTAAATATTGTTTTATATATCTCGAGAGGGTTTTATGAAAAAATATTTTAATATAGTTTAAAAGTAAATCTCGAGGGTGATTAGTATTATTTGAGGTTATTATGAGCATGGATTTTAAATATTTAGGGTATTTTAGTGATAATTACTTAGCTTGGAAAGTTCATGATATTTTATTGAAAAACTTGCCTTTTTGATATCTTGATGGTATTTTATTGTCATTTGTTAATCTTTTCATTTTTTGAAAAATATAGATTTATTATATTTTGAAAATATGAATTTATAATTTTATATAATATTAATTTTAAAAATAATTTTATTTTATTTAGAAAATTCGTATTTCTTAAAAACCGTATTTAAATCCTTTCGAGATTGAATGCTCCGTAAAAAGGTCTGCGTCTCACTCTACTAGCCCAAGAATGTGTGATAATATGCACCATCCATTAGTGGGTCCCCTAAAGAGTATTGTAGATGCGTAATCACAAAGGATAGAAAATAGCTCTTTAAAAGAAATCCGGTTTTTAAAGTTATGTGGTATTTTATTGTAATATTATACTTCGCAACGAAAATACATTCAATGAGTATCGTGCTATGAAACCAAGTGTGCGTGTGGAGTAGGTCGTTACCCCATGAAGTTTTCCTAATGTATTGTTTTAACAAATATTAAAAGAGATGATATAAAAGTTCATGGTATTTTAATGAAAAAGTTCAAGTAATGGATTTTTTTCATATGAGATTCTTGGTTAAAATTAATTCTAAATATTAGTATTTATGGTTACAAGTATTGTGTTAAAGTAGTTTGACCCAAATGATAAAAGAAATGGAGTTATAGGTTTTATAAAAGAAGATATCGGTATAACTCCACTTTTACCGATATTGGATTTAAAGTGAAAAGGAATGAAAAAGGAGGAGGATTGGGAGGGACTTATGGTTTTAATATGCTAAGAAGAGTTTAAGGGGGAGGAGTGAATCCTTGTGGTGTCGCGGGAGCTCCAGATGTTGCTTCGATCTTCGCCAGAAGCTGCTTGATCGCTAACTATTCTTTACTCTAGTTGTACTTAGGAACTTTTTAAGAGAATTTTGCTATAGTTTTCAGAATGGTGATGAGCCAAGGTAAAGGATGGTATTTATAGTGGAGAATTAGGGTTTTGGAATTAAAAATTTGTATTAAAAAGCATTAAAATGTGGTTTAATTGTGAAATGAAAGGTCTCTGTTTGATTGCAGGAAAATCAAACTGTCCAGAGGAGTTAGGGGTAAGTGAAGAGACTAGTGTGCAAAGCCCGAGGACATTTGGCCATGAATCAACTGTCGGTGCCGGCCCAAACATGCTTTCCTCCGGTCGATCTAAGGCTACTTGTCTTGAGATTCGTGCCAGCTGATCAACTCACTGTTTACTCCATTTTCCACATGTTTGGTTTTTCTGACTTTTCATTTCCCTGTGTATTGAACGTGCGATCTTTTGGGCTTCCAAAAAGTTAAAAAAATTCAGAAAAAAAAATAATGTGTCTGATGGGAATCGAACACACAGGCTACGTCACAGCAGTGCAAGGCTTTACCAGTGAGTTACAAGTTGCTTCTTGCTGTTATTTAACAAAAGTAATTTATAACTCAAACTCAGGCTGTAAACTCATTTTCTGTACATTAACAGTAAAATTTCTGTATAAGATTTTAGAGTCGTTACAGTATGCAACACTCTTACATGAGGAGACCAAACTGTACGGTGACTGTCACTGATAGGCTCTGATTGCGTTCGGACGAGTTTGCTTGTTGACCTTTCTTATGATTAATATCTAGATAGCTGTTACGTACAACTAGTGTCACTGACGAGCTTGTGGTTAAACCCACTGCGAGCATATTGATTGAGTCTTTAGAGTCTCACACATAGGTTTTTCCCACTCAGACGAAATGATTTAGTGTATGTATGGCGATACGTGCGAAAGTTTGATTAAATACATGTATTGGATATATGTATGTTAATACGACGTTTTTTATACTAGCTGGCTTATAAGAAAGCCAGATTATCAAATCAAGTGTTGATTTGATGATTTTACACACACACACACACGCATATATATATATATATATATATATATATATATATATATATATATATAGATATATATATATATATATATAGATATATATATATATTAGCTAATATTTTGGGTCTCTTTGCAAATCTTTTTTTGCAAATGTTGCAAATGAAAAAAATATGTTTACATGTTTATTTTCTTTCTCTCATTTTATTTTTTCCTTAGAGTGGATGTATGATGGCATGTGGGTATAGGGTACACACCTACCCAATCCTTGGTGACATGTGGAGGAGAGAGGGAGGGGGGAGAGATTTTCTCATTCTTTTTCTAACAAGTTCATATTTAAAAATCCATTCTCTCTCTTCTCTTCCCCTTCTTCCTACTACACAAAAAGCTCTAGAGAAAAATTAATAGAGAGAAAAAGAAAGAGAAAAATAATGAGAGCCAGCTATATCACTTGATCTCACACTCTAGCAAGGTTTGAGATGGAGTTTCTTCACTTGATGTTAACATTGGTGGAGATGGAGCTTGAGATGGGATTTCTTCGATGTGGATCATCTTTGACAAGAAGATCGGCCAACAAGCTTGATCTGGATGGTGACGTAGCCTAGAAGGGGTCTTTCGCTATTGGGCGGATGTTCAGTTGATAAAACTGCACTTTTGATATGACATTTTCCATACTCTTCTTAAATATTTAAGGGTATTTATTATAAATATGACACATATGAGGGTTTATCTGTAAAAATACTATTTTCATGTGTTTATATATTATAATTAACATTATGAAGGAAAATGTATGCATATAATATCTGTGTCCATTTAAATATGCATACCATATCAAATATCTTTGACCAATTCTCTTAAAACTATAATATCATGTCAAATGGTTAAGATAATATCTCAATAAAAATAAATTCTACTAACAATATTTATTGAGTTATTGTGCAGAAATTATATCAGGACTGAAATCAAGGAAATCCGAGTTGGAGAGATCCAATCTGCCGAAATATTCAAGTAAATCGAAGAAATCAATTCTGGCAGAAACTTAGAGAAGATTTTCAGATTCCAGATATCAAAATAGTCTACATGTGTCACCATAAGAAGCCATAAGATTTTTGAAGCAAAGAACCCTCCAACCCACTGCGGATCCATGGCCAAACCCACCAAATGGCCGCGATTCCGCCGCACGTCTGAAGATCTAGGGCTTGGGATTTTCAGGTTGGCATTCTTACAACTAGTTACCATATTAGGAAACTAGGGTTCTGGTTCTGTGACTATAAATAAGGACCGAGAGCCTCTTGGAAAAATCATCAAACCAACGAGATCACGAAGTCCAAAGCAGCTCAAGAATCCAGATTGATCATCAGCTGTTCGTCTACCTCCTTAAAAAGAGATCGAAAAGCAAACTAGGGTTTTGTAATCACTTTCTAAAGGAACAAAGTGTAATTGATCAAGTTGATTAATAAAGGTAGTTGTTTTCTTATATCATTTTACTTTCTGCATTTTTTTAATATGATCTCCCTCTCTATATTTTCTTCTATTCCCAATATGCGCGAGTAATTCTCCGCTTGTTAGGGTTCGTAGGATTAGAGTAGATCAATGGATGATTAAAATCCTTTAACTCCTTTTACGTCCTATAAAGTTTATAAACTTTATCAAAAGAATAGTTAACATTCTAATCGGGCACGCTATCAATTCATTGATATTCACGACCATGATTAGAGATTAGATTAACAATTGTTTTGGTAAAGGCTAGACATGAACGGAGATCCATGTCAAGATAGGGGTTAAGAGTGGGGACCTTATTCCCTCCAGAAACCCTAATCTGCATGCATCATTGTCTATCTAGTTTTAAATCTATTAAAGGATAAAAGGAGTAATTTTTAATTAAACATCCTTGACTACTAAATCTTAACGAACCCTACAAGCCCCATTCTAATATTAAACCTACAGCCGTAGTTAATCTAGATCTATATCCTGCATCCGTGTTTAAGGTGGATCTAGAATCTATAACCATTCTCCACTATTCATTATTCTTCCTCCTTTCCTAATCAACACGCCTAAAGTAAGATTAAAAGATTCAACGTTTCCCTGAGGACGACCCGTACTCATCTCGGTCTAGCTACATGTGACACCGTTATTGATTGCGGTTACTACTACACAACACACTATACAACCAATCAAATGGCGTCGTTGCCGGGGATACGTGCGTAATTTATTTTTCTTACTATTCGTGTTGAATTCTTATTCGATCCAGATCATAAATAAACAGAAGTGCAAATTGTATATTTAACGATTATTGTATGAATTTTGCAAAGGGATCTGGAGTCACAGACTTGAGGAAACAGAGAGCCAGAGACATTCATCAAGATCCAGAGGAGCAAAAGAGGCCACGTAGCAAAAATCTCCACCACATCTCCCGAGCCGGTGGCGGAACCGCGGCAATAAGGGCCAATTGGCGGCGGAACCGCGGTGCAATTAGGGATTTAGGGTTGAAAACTTCTCTGGTATCTTTTCTATATCTTTCTCTCTCCTCTGAAATCCAATAAAATATTTTTTCTGCAGGATTCTTTGCAAATTATCGCCGCTCAAAAATCTTTTTGCAAAGTTTTGTAATTGATTTGTTTATTAATATTTTAATACGGACTTTAAGGGGCAAGACCAAAATTCAGATTAGGTGGGGATTTTATCACCCTTCCTATGCCCCGCAAATCACAAAACGAGCATCCACATCAACCCTACATTAATTTTTGAAAAATATCTAGACAAAACACTAAGGGCTGTCGCGCTCAATAAGGACAAAGGAAGGCCGTGGGTAATCTATCGCTTATCCGCATTACTTTTGTAGTGTCTAGGCACGTGTGCCTAAGGCAAGTGGTTACTTAATTAGGCCCGCTATTTTCGGTGACTCATATAGCGGATACCTCCCACTTACCTGGCACTTACCTGGCCACAAGAGTAGTAAAGAGATGGTAGAGGATTGATCATGCGGCTTGTCCTTTGGAAGTCTAGGAGCGGTCTAAAGACTTGACCTAGGTAACCTCAGTTCTAGGGTTGATTGTGCATTTTTGTGTGATTTGTCTCACGTCCGACACTTTTTTAAAACAAACCAATTTTAAATCACACACACGCTGCCACTTACGCTAAACCCGCTTAGTGCGTGCTCGGCTAGACACAGGATTCTAGTGCCCGTCTTGTCCATGTTCCTGCTATTGACTCCTAAGTCGGTACTTCTTCATTTTCTTTTCCCCCACCACCCACCACATCGACCGAGATGGACAGTTCTCTATCAAATTATAACACCACCCTGCCACCGCCCGTAGGTGCGCAGAATCCACCGCATATTTCTCTCCAAGAGAGATGTTATCCTATACGTGGTCCCCTTCCTACCTGTTTATCTATTCCACCAACCAATGGGGATAATTTTAAAATTAAACCCCACTTCATCAACCTGTTGCCCAAATTTCACGGGCTCGAGTCTGAAGACGCATACATTTTTATCACTAAATTCGAAAATGTATGCGCAATGATGGGTACTTCACAACTGTCCGTGGATGCTATGCGATTACGTCTTCTCCCGTTCACTTTGTGCGACTTAGCAGAAAAATGGCTTTATAACACTGCCGCATACTCCATTACCAATTGGGATGAATTCGTAATAGCATTCCTTAAGAAATTTTACCCAAATCATAAGACCGCCCGTGTTAGGAGCGAGATCAACCAGTTCACCCAGCTTCCCAATGAACCATTTTGGAAGTGCTTTGAACGGTTTAAGGATCTTCTTGTCCAATGTTCTCATCATAGAATACATAGATAGGATCTGTGCCGAATTATATATGAAGGAATTAATCCAGCGACAAAGCAGATACTTGAAATCATGTGTCAATGCAATTTCATGTCCAAAGACAATGGTGAAGCCTGGAAATATCTGGAAGATCTCGCTGAAAACACTTTGCAGTGGGAAAGCATTAGACCACCTTCATCTAGGGGAGGTATTCATCAGCTCGATGTTTCCATCGCAGTAAAAGCCAAAATGGCAGCGATGCAAAAGAAACTCGACACTATTGAAAACAAATTCTCATCAGTCCCCCTAAACCAGGTAACGCTCCCTAAGACCGTGTGTGGTTGCTGTTCCGATCCATCACATTTGACGGAAGAATGTCCTATGAATGCACCGTTTCAAGGTCACGAGCAAACTAATGCTGCTTTTCAGCAGCGACCTAGAAACGATCCTTATTCTTCCGCATACAATCAGGGGTGGAGGAATCATCCTAACTTTGCTTGGAACCAAAACCAAAACCAAAATCAAAACCAGTTCCAAAGCAATTATCAAAGACCTCCTCCACAGCAACAGCAACCACCACCACAGAGTCAGCACCCCTTTCAATCGCAACCTTTTCAAAACCCGGCCAATAATTCTTTCTAAACGGCCGGGACTTAAAACTCATCTGCACTTGAACGAAGCGTGGATATGTCTATTAAACATTACATGCAGTCGACGGATGAAATCAAGTCTTCTATCCGAACTTTAACACAGACCACCAACTCCCACGGTGAAAGTATTAAATCGATAGAAGCACAACTTGCACAAATAAATGTCGCGGTGAGTGCGAGAGAAAAAGGGAAACTTCCATCTCAACCCCTACCAAATCATGTCCACTCATAAAGTTATAATGTGAGTGTCGTTACCACGTTGAGATCAGGAAGAGTGTTGAACAATCAAATGGGTGAACAGATTGATGATGAGGAATCAATTGAAACCCCGGCTTCCACTTCTTGCCCTATTTCGTCTAGTCTTCCACCTTCTTCCGAGCCTTTTCTCCGTTTTCCCCAAGGCTCGAACCCTCCGCCCACTTCCATAAATCTATCTAAAACGATCTCCACTCCAATTCTGGGATCGATTCCATCCCCACAAACTTCTCCACAAATGTTAGACCCAAAACTTATTGATAAAGCTCCATTTCCAAACAGGTTGAGGGCCAACAAACCTAACACACAAATGGAGAAGGTTGTGGAAATGTTTAAGCAAGTTAACATAACTATCCCTCTCCTAGATGCTATTCAACAAGTTCCTTCTTATGCAAAAATTCTTAAGGACTTGTGCACTAGGAAGAGAAAAAACTCAAGTGCCGAAAAAGGTATTCATGACAAGTAACGTGAGCACAGTTTTTACCCAACACTTGCCTAAGAAACGTAAGGACCCCGGTTGTCCTACAATATCTATAACTATTGGGGGGAAAAGCATCAATCATGCTCTACTTGACCTCGGTACTAGTGTTAACTTGCTTCCATATTCCGTCTATGAGCAGCTAGGTATAGGAGAGTTGAAACCTGCCCACTGCACTCTCCAGTTGGCAGATCGATCTATCGCCCAACCTAGGGGTGAGCTTGAAGATGTGTTAATCAAAGTAGGGGAATTCATATTCCCTATGGACTTTATTGTTTTAGATACACAGCCTGTGGCAAACCCACGCAACCAAATCCCGGTGATACTCGGTCGACCTTTCCTAGTAACTTCTAACGCTGTCACTAATTGTCATAACGGTTCTATGAACTTATACTTTGGGAAGATGAAAATTGAGCTTAATATTTACAAGCTAGAAAGTCAACCATCTGAACCTTCTGCTCATTTAATCAATGTCTGTTCCATCAACGAGATAGCTTCCGACAGCTGCGAAGCGGAAGTACTTGGCTATGATGATCTCGACAACACTAGTGCGACATTGTTTGATCTGGAAAATCGTTATAGTGAGGATATCTTCGACGAGTCCATCCCCGAGTTTGAATCCGTTGACTCGTCATAAAAGTCAGTAGCACTTTCCGAGTCAATATCCTACGCAAGTTATGAACCTTTTAGGGAGTCCGAGTATCATTCCCTTACCTCTCCTTCTATCGTCTCTCTGCCGACTCTAGATCTCAAACCGCTACCTTCTCATCTTAAATATGCATATTTATGTGAGAATAAGTCTTTACCCATGATCATATCCGCTTCTCTAGCTTTAAAGCAAGAGAACGCACTTTTGGCGGTATTGAGATCAAATCAGCAAGCATTCGGTTGGACAATGGCTGACATCAAAGGGATTAGTCCCTTAATTGTTGAACATTATATACATCTGATGGATGAAGCCAAGCCAACCCGAGACCCACAAAGATGGTTAAATCCCGTTATGAAGAAGGCGGTAAAGAAAGAAATCGTCAAGTGCCTTGATAGTGGTATAATTTACCCGATATCTGATAGCTAATGGGTAAGTCCTATCCATCTAGTCCCTAAAAGTCTGGCATCACGGTCATCACTAATGAGGCTAATGAATTGATCCAAACACGCACCCAAACTGGATGGCACGTATGTATTGATTACAGAAAACTCAATGCCGCAACGAGGAAAGATCACTTCCCACTACCTTTCATTGACCAGATGTTGGAACGATTAGCGGGACACGAATACTATTGTTTCTTGGACGGATACTCTGGATATAACCAGGTCCCCATCGCCGAAAAGGATCAAGATAAAACAACATTTACTTGTCCTTTCGGTACTTTTGCTTATAGACGCATGCCCTTTGGGTTATGCAACGCTCCCGCTACATTTCAGCGGTGTATGATGGGGATATTCTCAGACATGGTTGAGAATTTTTTGTAGATATTTATGGACGATTTCTCCATATTTGGGGACTCTTTTGAGGATTGCCTTCATCATCTTGACGCGGTTCTTACCCGCTGTAAGGATAAGAACTTAACTTTGAATTGGGAAAAATGTCATTACATGGTCCAAGAAGGTATTGTCCTTGGACATATCATTTCACGAAAAGGCATTGAGGTTGACAGAGCTAAAATTGATGTCATCCATAACCTTTCCCGTCCTAAATGCGTCAAAGATATACGATCCTTCATTGGTCATTCAGGATTTTATAGGAGATTCATTAAGGACTTTAGCAAAATTGCTAGACCTTTAACTCTTCTCTTAGCCAAGGATACTACATTTCATTTCGATTCGGATTGTAAGGCTGCTTTTGAATCACTTAAAAGATCTCTCACTACAGCCCCTGTTCTATCAACTCCGGATTGGAATCACCTGTTCGAGCTTATGTGTGATGCATCAGATTTTGCTATTGGTGCAGTCTTAGGACAGCACATTGATAAGATGCCACATGTAATTTACTATGCAAGTAGGACCTTGAACGATACACAAATTAATTACACAACTACTGAGAAAGAACTCGTGGCAGTTGTATTTGCATTAGAAAAATTCAGACCCTAATTGATTGGCTCGCCAATAGTGGTTTACACTGATCACTCCGCCCTATGACACCTTTTATCGAAGAAGCATGCTAAGGACAAGCTAATACGTTGGATCCTGTTGTTACAAGAATTTGATCATGTCATCCGAGATAAGAGTGGATGTGAAAACGTAGTAGCCAACTATCTTTCACGCATATCTTCTTCACCAACGTTGACCGTGCCAATAAATGACTCCTTTCATGACGAACAGCTCTTGAACGTATCCTGCGAACCTTGGTTCATGGATATTGTGAACTATATAGCAACGGTACTTATTCCTAGCAATTGGTCGAAACAAGACAAATATCGATTTCTATCCCAAGTAAAACACTTTTACTGGAATGAACCTTATTTGTTTAAGTATTGTTCCGATCAAATCATTCGCAGTTGTGTCCCTAATGATGAATTCAAGGGTGTGTTGTCATTTTGTCATGATCAGGCATGCGGCGGTCACTTTGGTCCTCGAAAAACGGCGGAGAAAGTTTTGCAATGTGGCTTTTATTGGCCAACACTATTTAAAGATGCTTATGATCATTGCAAAACTTGCCCGCGGTGTCAACACATGAGTCGGATTTCACGTAGAAATGAGATGCCGCTCCAACCTATCTTGGTTGTGGAGATATTTAACATTTGGGGTATTGATTTTATGGGCCATTTTCCTAATTCTTTTGGGAATTTATATATCTTGTTAGCGGTTGATTACGTCTCAAAATGGGTGGAAGCAATACCGTGTCGCACTAATGACAACAAGGTTGTTATTAAGTTTCTTAAAGAAAATATCTTTTCGCGATTCGGACACCCTCGCGCTCTAATCGGCGACAACGGGACGCATTTCTATAATCGGTCTTTCAAGACTTTGATGCGGAAATATGCAATCAACCACAAACTTCCTACGCCCTATCATCCCCAAACAAGCGGGCAAGCTGAGATCTCAAATAGGCAAATCAAACAAATTTTGGAGAAGACGGTTTCTAAAAACCGAAAAGATTGATCAACCAAATTGACGGATGCTCTTTGGGTATTTTGCATCGCTTATAAGACCGATCTTGGTATGTCTCCATACCGTCTTGTGTTTGGAAGGCATGCCACCTTCCTGTCGAGATCGAACATAAAGCAATGTGGGCTATTAAACAGCTAAACTTCGATTTTGATCAAGCTAGCAGCTATCGGAAGCTGCAATTGAATGAGTTAAGCAAACTCCGCGATGAAGCTTACGATAATGCGGTGATAATAAAGAACCGGACTAAAGTGTTTCACGATAAAAACCTTTTTAGAAAAACTTTCACACTGGGACAACAAGTCCTTCTTTACGATTCCCGTCTCCATCTTCATCCGGGTAAGCTTAAATCTCGTTGGAAAGGACATTTTGTAGTGCGGTATGTATACCCGCACGGGACAGTAGAAGTTGAAAATATAAAAAAATAGTTCAATTTTTAAAGTAAATGGGCATAGATTAAAACCGTATTTTTCTGCTGACCCAGCGGAGGAGCTCTTGTTTTTACAGGAGCCACTTTATCATAACTAAATTTCCTCCGCCTCACCTCCATGTTTCTGTAACATTGTCTCATTTTAAGAATGGGGGTGAGTGATAAAGGACTTCACTGAATATCTGTGCGTGGCAAAGTACAAGGTTGGGGGTAGTTTTCATTTGACTATTATTTTACCCCTCTTAATTTCTCTCCCTAAATCTACAGGTCGATGCATTCAAAAAAAAAAAAGACATCAGTGAGGACACTGCTGAAAACAGGTTTGGAGGGAAGGTTTGTATTCACTAAACTATCTTTTGGCACTTAGCACTATACAAATTTTTTTTATAATAAAAGAGTAGAAAGTGAAAAATTACATATGAAAGATAGGAAAAGTTTAAAAAAAGCAAGAAAGTTAGATGTTTTCTTAAATGAAACTAGTAATACGTAGTTATGAGCCGTTGTCCCAAGGGTTAGTAAGATGAAGGAAATTACTAATCTGAGAATAAAATTAATTCTGAAAAATAGTCCTTATTCTTGACGCCAAACATCTGAATGTTGATACCCTACTATACGCACTTACACACATCTTGAAACTTAAGATAGTAGAGGATATCTTGAAATGCTCTTGTCTAAAAGCCTTAGTATGAAAAACAAAGAGTATAAATGGTGAAGAAAAAAATGAACACTGGTTTTGTAATTACCAAGGCAGCATAAAAAAATTAGCGAAGGTGTTTTATCACCTAGCGCCTTAGACCAACTGGTTTGGGAGCCACTGATAAGCCTTGGGTGTTGCGAAACGAGGAATTACTCCTAAATGCGCAAGCATATTTTGTAATCGGTCGGTTAGTACCTCAAGAAGTATTAACGGTCGCATGAAGAATGTGTGAACAATTTTATCGAAAATATTCACCAACTATAAAGTACTTTGGAAGATGGACAAGAGTATGATAGCTTGAATTGAATTCTCTAAGTGTAGGGATGTCTTTTACCCACACGTAGGGGTGTATGATCAATGTTTGGAAGAAAGATAGGGAGGAAGACTAAAGGCGATGTTTTATTGAGGGATGATGTGATTTCTAACATTTTTTTCACAACCATTAAAATAGGGCTCATAGCAACTGAAAAGCCGGTATAGTTGGAAACCCTTATTTTCAAGTTCTTTCTTTTATAAATTCTTATCTTTATATGTAACATTCACCATCTTTCTTTTATTATAGGATTTTATGGGTGTAATCCGTTGAAAACCCTCATGAGACAACACTCCTCCTACTAGGGACACCTAGAGGTTTAACGACTTGTTTCACGTGCTCAGTGCAATCGTGTTGCCTACGAAAGTGTGTTACATAGGTTTTTCTTTTTCTTTTTCTCCTTCTCTTGAATAACTAGTTTGCTCGGGACGATCAAAGTTAAGTTTGGGGGTATTTGTTTAGTTGATCAAATTGCACTTTTGATATGACATTTTCCTTGCTCTTCTTAAATATTTAAGGGTATTTATTATAAATATGACACATATGAAGGTTTATCTGTAAAATTACTATTTTCATGTGTTTATATATTATAATTAACATTATTAAGGAAAATGTTTGCATATAATATCTATGTCCATTTAAATATGCATACCATATCAAATATTTTTGACCAATTCTCTTAAAACTATAATATCATGTCAAATGGTTAAGATAATATCACAATAAAAACAAATTCTACTAACATTATTTATTGAGTTATTGTGCAGAAATTATATCAGGACTGAAATCAAGAAAATCCGAGTTGGCGAGATCAAATCTGCCGAAATATTCAAGTAAATCGAAGAAATCAATTCTGGCAGAGACTCAGAGAAGATTTTTAGATTCCGGATATCAAAATAGTCTACATGTGTCACCATAAGAAGCCATAATATTTTTTAAGCAAAGAACCCTCCAACCCACCGCGGATCCACGGCCAAACCTACCAAATGGCCGCAATTCCGCCGCACGTCTGAAGATCTAGGGCTTGGGATTTTCAGGTTGAGATCCTAACAACTAGTTACCATATTAGGAAACTAGGGTTCTGGATCTATGACTATAAATAAGGACCGAGAGCCTCTTGGAAAAATTATCAAACCGACGAGATCATGAAGTCCAAGACGGCTCAAGAATCCAGGTTGATCATCAGCTGTTCATCTACCTTCTTAAGAAGAGATCGAGAAGCAAACTAGGGTTTTGTAATCACTTTCTAAAGGAACAAAGTGTAATTGATCAAGTTGATTAATAAAGCTAGTTTTTTTTCTAATATCATTTTACTTTCTGCGTTTTTTTAATATGATCTCCCTCTCTATCTTTTCTTCTATTCCCAACATGCACGAGTAATTCTCCGCTTGTTAGGGTTCGTACGATTAGGGTAGATCAATGGATGATTAAATCCTTTAACTCCTTTTACGTCCTATAAAGTTTATAAACTTTATCAAAAGAATGGTTAACATCCTAATCGGGCGCGCTATCAATTCATTGATATTCACGACCACTATTAGAGATTAGATTAACAATTGTTTTGGTAAAGGCTAGACATGAACGGAGATCCATGTCAAGATAGGGGTTAAGAGTGGGGACCCTATTCCCTCCAGAAACCATAATCTGTATGCATCATTGTCTATCTAGTTTTAAATCTATTAAAGGGTAAAAGGAGTAATTTTTAATTAAACATCATTGACTACTAAATCTTAACGAACCCTACAAGCCCCCTTCTAATATAAAACCTACATCCGTAATTAATCTAGATCTATATCATGCATCCGTGTTTGACGTGGATCTAGAATCTACAACCATTCTCCACTATTCATTATTCTTCCTCCTTTCCTAATCAACACGCCTAAAGTAAGATTAAAAGATTCAACGTTTTCCTGAGGACGACCCGTACTCATCTCGGTCTAGCTACATGCGACACCGTTATTGATTGCGATTACTACTACACTTTAAAACATCATCAATCAGCGGACAAGCTACAAAGGTTGTACCACACTAAACTCTTAGTTTCGTTCTCTTTAGATTGCTAGTTTTGTTGTTTGGATGATTTCTTGGGTTTTGTTTGCTTGTGCTTGCTTCAATTTTTTTATATGTATTTCGCCTTGGCTGCAAGGGTTGTGGTGCGAACATGAGCATACTAACACTTTATTCCTAGTTTAGTTATTGTTTTTGAAACTTGTAATAAATGTTGACTGAATATTATTTATCTATAAATTCTTGTTGGTTTATATTTATTTTGCTTAATTCAGACACTTCACGTATTCATATAAGGAAGATGTGCTTCTCAGTATGAATACGTCGTGGGATTTTCTCTCTCTGTCTTTGTCTTTTGAGAAGTGAGGCATGACATCGAGCTATTGGTAAGGGGACGATCCAAATCAAGATATTTGACGGCGTTGTGAGAACATTAGCAGAAATTAGGCATGTACCTGACTTGAAGAATTTCATCTTATTAGGTACATTCGATGTTAAGGGTTATAAGTTCTCCGCTGAAAGTGGAGTTTTGAAAATGACCAAAGGTGCTCTCGTCGTTATGAAGGGATTGAAAATTGGGTCCTTATACATATTGCAGGGTTCGACAACTACCGGATCCACGGCAGTTTCATCATCTAAATCTATGTTAGATTCAGATAGCACATATGACTCGAGCATATGAGTGAGAGAGGTATGGTCGAGTTATCAAAGCAGGGTCTACTTTGTGGTCAAAGTACATCGAAGATGGAGTTTTATGAGCATTGCATTTTTTTGATGCAGAAACGAGTTAGCTTCAGTTCGGCGGTGCACAACACAAAAGGTACTCTTAACTATATCCATTCAGATCTTTGGGGACCCTCTCAAGTTGCTTCCAAAGGAAACGGTGCAAAATATCTGCTTACTTTCATCAACGATTTTTCGAGAAAGATTTGGGTCTATTTCTTGAAGTACAAGAGTGATGTGTTTCTTACGTTCAAACAATGGAAGGTATTGATTGAGAAGCAGACAGGCAAGTAGATTAAGAGACTAAAGATGGACAACGGATTAGAATTTTTTGGTGGATATTTCAATGAATTCTGCAAAAAAACGAAGGTATTTCTCAGCATCATACCATTTTCCACACACCACAGCAAAACAGAATCGCAGAGCGCATGAATCGGACTCTTTTGGAGAAAGCTCGGTGCATGTTATCGAATGCAAGGCTCAACAAGGAGTTTTGGGAAAACTGTACTATGGTTATGACGTATTACACCGCTGTTGAATGCTCCTTACCTAACCATCAACTGATATAGGTAAATATCATGGACATAATTTCAAAAAGTTATATCTTGCTTTATAAAAATAAACGTACAGATATATCAATTTGAAATTGATGCATAACAACGGATATTCAAAACCAAATATTTGTCGTCCGGCAAACACCCAGGCGATTTCCTCAATTATCACCAATTACAACGAATCCCGATATAATGAGGATGATCACCTAATTCCTAATAGCTTACTCTCACTCATCATCTGTAAAACCATACAGATGTGAGAATCATACCTGGTAAATACATACCCTGGAGCAAGGGCTAACGGGGAAATCGGTTTTCTTTTAACAATACACAGTGAAACTGAAACATGTAAATGTTTCGAAGGGGTATCCGGGTATTCCTAGTAATGCCTCTTCCATTATCAGATTCACAACTGTAACCGTATATTTCTTTGACATCTCTCCAAATCCCTTTATATGTTTTTAGTCATTACCTTCTGTACACCACCTTTAGGCCAAATGGTTTTCTTCCTTCCCTACCGTTCGGCACCAGCCTATGGTTTGGAAGAAGACTATCCAATAAGCATAATAGGTGTACTCTCCTGATCCTAGGAGTACTCGCAACCTGAGAGAAGGTAACGATAAAAGACAACTGAATAAACCTTATTCCTATTTCTCCTGAACCAGAATCCATCCCCGAACTGGAACAAGTTCTTTCGAGTTCGTATATAACCATACGATGGATTATCCAATAAACTGTGGATCTTCGTAGTGATACGGAGTGTTCTGGAGAAATAAAAAGGTGAAATAGGAGTGGCGATGAAATAATTGGTTTGGTCGTGAATAGCAGTCGCAATTTACTTTGCCATCTTTCTAATCCCTTTATTTGTCTTTACTTATTACCTTCTGTACACCTCACTTAGGCTAATCGGTTTTCTTCCCTACCTTTCGTCACCTGCCTATGGTTTGGAAGAAGACTATCCAATTAGCGTAATAGGTGTACCATCCTAATCCAAGGAGCACTCGCAACCTGAGAGAAGGTAAAAGTAAAAGACAACTGAATAGTCCTATTCATTTTCTCCAGAACCGGAAACCATCCTCGAATCTGGAACAAGTTCCTTCGAGTTCATATATAACCATACGATGGTTTTATCCAATTGAAGTGGATGTTCATAGTAATACGGGGTGTTCTGGAGAAAAGGTTAAAAGCAGGAGTGGCAAATATGCAACTCAGACAATCCAAAAGCCAGTGTTTTAAGAAGGTTCGGTTAACTTGGTCACTGAGTCATAGTCTAGGGTCGGGCCATGGTCGCTGCCAAAGAGAGAGAGAAAAGAAACACTCTGCGTGCACTCTAACCTAGATCAGAATGGTTATCAATTTATCTAATCAGGAAACCTCCCACTGTATCCTCAAATTCTCCTCCAAACCTGAAAGAAGAATTAGTCGGGATCACCCGAGGACTAAACCAACTCATCAGTGGGAATCGGGATCCAACTATCATCGCATGATAACGTAATGGAATCCACTCACGTTATCACACTCCAGAAGGTATGCGCATGCCTAGAAAGTTTCAGTTTCTTTAGAAACTCCCGATGTGATTTTTACCCCATGCTCTTATGACCTTGACGAAGGCCAACATATCATAAGTCACATGTCAAGTTTTACACGTCATTATCCAGGTTAATTTGAACCCACCCGTACATACCCTTGACGAAGGCCAAAATAGTAGTACGACTGTCCTAAACTAACGCATCTATCTATGCAGCAGAAAAGTAACAAATAGCTACCATACACTATGCCTTGACGAAGGCCAACATACATAGCATGAATACTAAGTGCTACCTTTCTGACATGACGGAGGGCTACGAATGGTTTTTGGCAAAAAACCTTTAACGTAATGAACTTGATATTGTTGAAGGAACTGGATAGCTTTTTATAAATATAGCAGCGAAAACCGTTGCTAAAGAGGTCACTCCCGGTGAAAGGATCTCGGCTCTTTCCCCGTAGAATGAGGTGCAGGATATTCCAACTGAATACCGCGATGCAAAGCAAAAGGCAATCGGCTATAGTGAAGTTATTACCCTGACGCAAACTTCTGCCCAAGGGGTCACTCCCGGTGAAGGGATCTCGGCCCTTGCCTCGTCGACTGAGGTGCTAGATATTCATAACTGAATGCCACTATGAAAAACAAAAGAGAATGTATTTGTAATAACAACTTTTTGAAAATTGTTCCAACAACATCAAACAGGTTTGTTTAGCTTGCATTGATCCGAATCAATGCAGTCCCTTCAATTGATCACACCAATAAAGAACGAAAATACGATGTACGTATATGCCATCCACATTCGCCACTGGGTCCCGTCATCACCCGTTAGGTTACTTAACTAACGACAGAGCGGGGACAGGACTAGCGTGGAAGCAAAACATATACAACATCTACTAGTATATATATCAATATATAATATTTGCTCATGGCGTGATAAAATGCAACATCACAAAGAGTAATAAGCATCACAGAACAATACAGATAATCTGGGATCCCCGGGTTCCTTTGAGCCGCAAGTGAAACCCGACGTTCCCTTGGTCGTGTGGATAGCCTATGCAATGAAATCCTAAACCTCTATGGACGCGGCAAGTTACCTGCCAAAACCTGAAGCGAGACAGCCCCCTTCAACAAAGTGAATGGACCACCCAGCACTTCACGGAATCCGGTAAC
This sequence comes from Agapanthus africanus, assembly GCA_030015575.1. Lineage (NCBI taxonomy): Eukaryota > Viridiplantae > Streptophyta > Magnoliopsida > Asparagales > Amaryllidaceae > Agapanthus > Agapanthus africanus. The sequence continues at coordinate 465,855,943 of CM057343.1, forward strand.
TTGAGCACCCCTCCTTGGGTCAACCTATACCCCCTATGAGTGCGGCGAATAGCCCACCAATTCTAGAGTAATGCCCCCTCCGTCTCAAAGCCATGAGATGCGGGCCTGTTGCCCTCTAGAACCCAGCTATCCCGCACCCCACCGCGGGGTAATCCTAGTACAGAAAATAAAATATGTACAACGGGTACATCGACCTCAACCCGGTCGTGCCCCAAAAGAATAATATACAAACAGGCAGTGACGGCAGTCCACATGTCGGACGCTCGCCCCGCAATATCAAATGTACAAATATAATCAAACTGTACTACCATTGCTCCAGGCTATCCACCATGACAAATCCGCAACATCACAGCACAATACAGAACATCAACGTGAATGTCACGTTCGCAAATCCGTCTAAAAGGGCTATAGCGATTAGACAAGATTTACCGATCAAATGACATTCATGGTCGCAGATATAATGTAATGCAATGTAAACTTTAAACAATATTATAAAATATCGAATCCGAAATAACCCCCTTGAATGGCCCAGAAAAATTGATAAAACCATATCCAAATTGGGCCGAACAAACAATACCACTGCACCAAATTCCCAGAGACCTGACAAAAGCCCAAATACGAAGCCCAAAATCATCAATGGGGCCGGCCTAGCCGGAATATCTTGGGAAGTGACCGGTTTTTCTCCGAGGGGTGGGTCTCGTTTTTAGGTTGTGGAGTTGTGGTCTCAGGAGTGGTCTTCTGCACTTGTTTAAAAAAATTTCTGAACACTTTTTAAAAATGACAGAGAGCATGACAGCAGTGGCGGTGTTTGGGTTTCGTTACGGTTTCGATACCTTAACATTGTTTAAAACAAGCTAGCTAAGGTTAATGGCGCGGCTCTGATACCATGTAAGTCTACGATAGCGCCCCGGCCATCAATCCGAGGCCAAAATGCGGAAACAAAAACGTATACTTTAACCCGGATCGAACCATTAACATTAACTAGCAATCTAGAAGAAGTTAGGAAAGGCTATACCGATCGATCCGTGTCCTTCGGTCTTTAGCTATCGTCTCTAGCTTCTTTGCGGCATCTCCGATCTCGCTCGATCTCCAATCTCCTCATCGGAAAGGGCACCACATCTATGAATCCTTTTACGGGCTCCCGCTTCGAACCGAAGCAACTCGGACACAAAGTTTGCTAGACGACGTGTCCAAGGTGAAGTAGAGAATGTGTATGATCACTTTGTCTCAAGCATCCATTGATTCTCAACGTATGAGAGTGTATGGATGGAGGTTGAAGATGAAGCCAAGGTGGATGTTGTGAACTAGAGGAGGAATAAGAAGAGGCTCTTTTCCTTTTTGTGTTATTGTGTTGAGATAAGAAAAAATGAGAGCAAGAATAATAATCCCAAGAGCTAGCCTCACTCATATGGCTGCCCTCTCTCTTTTCACCTCTCATTTCAACACAATAATCACTCAATCAACATGACATGTTCACAAGAAAAGAGACCATGAGTCACTAGATTTCACATGCCACATTCAATGCACCTCATGATGAAATCCACTCACAATTTCCACCAAAATAAACATTAACCCAAATGTTTATGACAATAAAAAGAACGGCATCATCTAAAGTAAACTCGTGACGGATCACAAGAATACCCCTCACCTGTATATACATACCTGCATCTGCATTCCGACTGAATGCAAATGCGATGAGACTAAAATAATCCAACAAATCTAATACTAGGATCCGGCTTAAGCCAAAGCCCACTAGTATGATCCGTCCGATCATGACCCGTGCACGACTGCATATATATGATCGAATCCTGCCATAATACTGTACGGACTCTACAACGTTTCGCCCGAAAATTGAGAAACTGTCTGTGTGGGACTCTAAAGACTCGTCAATACACTGGTTGTGGATTTAACCCATAGCACGTCAGTGGTACTAGCTGTACGTAACGGACTACCAAGTATTGACCAAAAGGGAGGTCGATGAGCGAACTCATCCTGACACCCTACTGAGCCTGTCAGTAACAATATCCGTATAGTCTGGTCCGTTCGTCTGTGAGCATCGCATGTCGGGCCTAGGGGGTTGGTAAAAGTCAGACCCCCAAAAGTGGTACAAGTGGTGTCAGAGTGTAGCCCAGAACACCCTGAGATACTACTGGAATACCTACAAGTAAATCTCCTGCCTTGGCCAAGGACTTCGTGTAATGGCTCTCCTAGACACAGCGCGGTCTCACCCCCAATACCGGGAGAGACGAAACCCCTGCTGATCCGCTCACTGCCTCCATGTGGCTCGGGACTGTACCCAACTAAAACCTGTTTGCACGACTCCTTTGAGCCGTGGTAGGGTAGTAATCAAAGCACAGTAGGAACTCACATGATACAAATGACGATCTCAGGTCGATGAACTAACCTGTACACATGTCACCAGGGAACTGCTATCTGACATCAGGTATAATACCAACTAGCATGTTCCCAGCGAGTCCTGTCCGGTGTACTCATAACCCAATGAGCACCTGTATACATCTTAGGTGAACCAACTGACACCAATGGCTTGTGAGACCGTCCACCACCCCTCGTCGGGGTCTCGACTGTATACACTAGTCTACTAATGGAGTATCGATGCCCAGTCTCGAAACTCTCACGACTAGGGACCACTTTAAGGATGTGCTTATAGACTACCCAACTCTCACATATATGATCGCCATCATACTGCTGGTAGTCAAGCAAGAATTCTAAGGGCTCTATCAATGTGTAATAGTGATCTGTAAGGTCACCTAAAACTGTACACGATGATAAAGATAAACCAGATAGCATACTATCATCTTGAGTAAGACTGTCCTACCGGCATAGGTCATCCCTCAATCATTGCAATCACGTGCCTGCGATCCAATAATTGACTTTGAGGGCACTATATCCAACAATCTCCCACTTGCACTCAAGGCTAATTATTGCGATGTCGCATACTCACAGCCCGTGTGATACCGAACACCCAACTCCTCTACTGATCGGTCTTACAAAGCCCGTTTACGAAACTATTGCGTTCGAAGAATAGCCTCAGTGAGTGGATCTGCCCTGATGTTTCTTTCTATGTCTCTCTTTATCTCAAGTCCGCGGAGAAAGCTATCTCCCGAAATGAGCAATACATGTCTTAGAATATATCTGGATATCTGATGGGACCTTGTTCATAAATGAACTCCAAATCCAAACTTCTTAGATTGTATCGTCAACTAAATTTAATCAGTATCATGCGCCATGTCTCCCTCAGTATCCCCTTGGACCACCTATCCAAAATACTGCCCCTCGTCAGAGGGAAAACTATAACTCTGACAGTCACTCTGTCATTCAGGTCACCTTCGAAGCCTGGAATGATAACCGTCTCCCGAAGGAGGTTGTCGTTATCATTTCCCTAGAACATCCACTTATATTCTAAAACTGCTTCCGAATGTTTCTACAGGATTGGATTAATATCTGAACTTATTGCAGCTAGTGCAAAAACAACACCTGGTGTGGTACTTGACATCTCGTGATTGACTCAATTGCCTAAGCAAGTGATATGCCAATCATGCACATCCCTCTCCCTTTTAGTCTGTAAGACACCTTTAGAGAGGGTGACTCCATCAACTGCAGGTATACTACCATGCCAGGAGTCGTCCATTCTAAAACACCTTCAGAATGCTGTCTAAGTACCCATATTGGGAAACTACCCAAATCGAGATCTAAAACCATAGATCTAGTAACCAGAATGTCTGATATTATATCTATATCCCTAGAACAAATGGTTTTCTTCCTTCCCTACCGTTCGGCACCAGCCTATGGTTTGGAAGAAGACTATCCAATAAGCATAGTAGGTGTACTCTCCTAATCCTAGGAGTACTCGCAACCTGAGAGAAGGTAATGATAAAAGACAACTGAATAAACCTTATTCCTATTTCTCCTGAACCAGAATCCATCCCCGAACTGGAACAAGTTTCTTCGAGTTCGTATATAACCATACGATGGATTATTCAATAAACTGTGGATCTTCGTAGTGATACGGAGTGTTCTGGAGAAATAAAAAGGTGAAAAAGGTGATCTTCCCACAAACCTCTGAAGTCTAGCATGCAGGCTTTCAGCATATCTTCTAGGATTTGAATTGTTTGCTCGGACTGTCCATCTGTTTGGGGATGATACGCCGTGCTGAAATTCAGATTTGTTCCCAAGCTAGCTTGAAGACTCTGCTAAAACTGAGATCGAAATCTCGTATCTCGGTCAGAGACGATGCAAATAGGTAACCTATATAATCTCACGATCTCCTGCATGAGTTTATGGGTATCAAGACAAGTATGGTACATCTTGAAGGTTTAAATCTTACTTTAGATTTTTACTCACCTCTATATACTTTCTTGCCAACGTCTCGGTTGATTGGCCAATTCTGTATGGAATAAAGTGGGCCGACTTGGTGAGTCGATCCACAATAACCCAAATTGCATCGTTATCCTTCGTACTGCGAGGGAGTGCAGTCAGGAAATCTATGGTAATATACTGCCATTTCTATTCCGGAATCGTGTCATGACCCGGAATTGGCATGTGACCAGCACTTGAATCACGTGAAGTCTATAGGACCCCACCGTAACCCAAGTAAGCCGAAGCCCAAAAATCTAAACCCTTTTCGGAAAATAATGGAGGTGCAGTTTTGAAATATCGGCATAATGAATTCAAATTCTTCTTTTAAAAAGTATAAATAATATTATATCAAAATTCAATAGTTTGTATACTATCTTTGAAAATATTTTCGTCCTTGAAATTTGGGCAGCACCTCCCTTGTAAATTTTGATCCAAACTAATACAATACAGCAATAATAAAGGCATCCCCAAGCGGGAACTAGATCTTCTCCAATTGCCGAAATCATAACCACACAATAAATATATACGACGCCCCAAGGCGAAGATCAATCACAGAAAGAAAATAAAAGAAGACCAAGACATCATCAAGCTCAAATTGAGAACAATACGCCTATCTCGCTCTAAGTCTCAAATAATATACAAGTCTAGTATCTAGGTCTACCAAATATACATAGTCTAGTTGATGGAGATTTTAACTAGATACAACTGAAAATAATATATACAAAAGGTGGTCACGATCCAAGTGTACTACACCTACCAATGCAATTCACCCAGAAGGAAGCTGTGTGCCAACGAGCCGCTACTGATCCGAGCGGTCGATCCTGCAAGAAAACTATGGCACAACAGGGGTGAGTTGCTAACTCGTGGGTAGAAAATATCAGCAGGTAGAAATCGAATGTATAACAATTTCCTAGTTCATATTGTAATATAAAGGTAATACTGTGTGGTATCTAGGGCGATCGTGTATAGATATGTATAAAATAACAATGTCGTTCCAGTATCAGTATATAGTACCAAGTCATCTGTGACATACGTAGATATATACGTGTATCATCCAATGTGTCCATCAATGATACATCAAATCATCATGAAACCTGAGTGTCCAGTATCGACACTCGAAATCATCATAAAAACCCGTGTCCAGTATCGACACGTAAATCCTCATATCTCGGGCGCCGTCTTATCGGATCGGCCCCCATATCCATCTACTCACACGACTCTGGTCGGTATCCTCCGTATATTCGCCGAGCCCAAACTATCATCGGTCGGTAGTACACCCCTGCCGGGCTTATTGTCTCTTTATACGATCTTCTTGCCCAGGGGTACCGTATTGGGTCCACCATGTACCCATAGACGTTGCCTCCTCTCTCCTTGAATCGGGTATACATATAGCTCAGAACCGAGAAAACTCATGGTGGACGCCACAAATCATATCAAGAGAAACCGTGTTTTTAAAACAATCATAAAACTTTTAAAATATATCTGCAGTTCTCAAATCTAGAGATCTCGTGAAAATAGAATCTTATATGCATGTAACCATAAAAGTACAGTAAATGCAAGCACAGAACAGTACTGTAAAGTATTGCAAGTGTTTTCATGTAAGCATGCTGTGTAACCAGGTAAGGAAGTTCAATATCTAAACTAGCATGTGTGGTAATAAGTACTGAACAATGACTATAATTCTACAGCTTAAAAACAATACGGTGATATAGCAGTTCTAATGTGTAAGTGGCATGGCAATTACTGATGATGAGTGTGTGAGCCAGCAAATCTTTGTACGTGGAACATGTGCATCATCGGTAATAGTGCATGTCTCTTAGCGGACGAAGCCATATAAAGATAAGTGCCGAGAAAGCAATCGTATGTCGTGAGGAAAATAATACAGTGTAAACATGAACGGTATAAAGTACGCAACTACACATGAACCATACGGTTATAGTTTAAATAATACGAATCGTAGTTTTTGAAACCAGGGATACGGTGTTTTGAAAAAGAGATACCGTTTGGAAATCCGTAGCGTCCCTTGAGCTTGTCATTTAAAGTGCATAATGATTCGTTAGTTTTGAGAATAAGTATGGTTCAGATGTAAACTATTATCTACCAAAGTGATTAGAAAGAAATGATTTACCAAATCAAGATAATCCATAATTCGGCGATCCAGCCTCATAATATCAGATGTGGTATATGTTGGCTATAGTGCCCTCAAGTCAATTATTGAATCATAGGCACGCGATTGCGATGATTGAGGGAGGACCTATACGGATAGAACAGTCTTAATCAAAATGATAGTATGATATCTGGTTTGTCTTTATCATCATGTACATGCTTTAAGTGGTATTACAGATCACTATTACATGTTGATAGAGGCCATAGAATTCTTGCTTGAATACCAGCATTATGATGACGATCATATACGTGAAAGTTGGGTGGTTTATAAGCACATCCTTAAATGTCCCTAGTCGTGGGAGTATCAAGACTGGGCATCAATACTCCAGAGTAGACTAGCGTGTACTTATCGAGACCCCGACGAGGGGCGGTGGCCAGGTCTCACAAGCCATTGGTATTAGTTTGTTCACCTAAGATAGTATACAGATGCTCATTGGGTTATGAGTACACTGGACGGACTCGCCGGGAACATACTAGTTGGTATTATACCTATTAGCAGATAGCAGTTCCTAGGTGACATGTGTACAGATTAGTCTGTTGACTTGAGATTGTCATTTTTCTCGTGTGAGTTCCCGCTGTGCTTTGATTACTACCCTACCATGGCTCAAAGGAGTCGTGCAAACATATTTTAGTTGGGTACAGTCCCGAGCCACATGGAGGCAGTGAACGGATCGTCGGGGATTCGTCTCTCCCGGTATTAGGGGTTGATGTCACGTTGTGTACAAGTGGCCATCACCATAAATCCTTGATCAAGGTAGTCAAGAATTACTAATTTGGATCAGTAGTTTCTCAGGTTATGATGGGCTTCATACCGACACGAAATGTCGCGTTGTTATGGGTCTGACTTTATCCACCCCCTAGACTCGATATGTGATATTCTTAGAAGAAGAGATCGTACTGTACGTACATTGTCACGGACAGGCTCAGTAATGGTCAGGATGAGTTTGCTCGTCGGCCTTCCTTTCGCTCAATACCTGGGTAGCCATTATGTACAGCTAGTGCCGATGACGTGCTTGTGGTTAAACCCACTGCCAGCGTATTGACGGCTCTTTAGAGTCCCACACAGAGGGTTTCCCTGCTTCGGGCAACACGATGTAGAGTCTGTATGGTTTTACGGCAGGGTTCGGTCATATACGTGCACTTGTGCATGTATTATGATTCGGACGGTTTATACTGGTGGCTTTGGTTTAAGCCGGATTCTAGTATTATATTGTTGGATTATTTTCGTCTCTTTTTATTCGTATTTTTCGGAATACGGGTGCGGGTATGTATATACGAATGAAGGGTATTCTTGTAATTTATTACAATATAGGTTCTAGAAGTTAACACCTCATTTTAGTTTTGATCATTTAGTTAAATGATTTAATGAGGTGGTGGGATGAGTGTGCATTGGCATTTATGAAGCATGGCACACTTGGTGACTCATGTGGTGACTCATGGGGTGACTCATGAAACACTATTGTGGCATGCTTGATATTTGTTGGGGTTGTGAGATATTTCCTTACTTGATGATTCATTTCTCTTTCTCACAACACTTAGCTTTTTTCTTGAGTTGCTTTTGCTTCATGCTTACACTCTCATCTCTCAAGCTTCTTCTTCTACCTCCACCCTTAATGTCTCATGTGTTGAGAAACATAGAGTGTTTAGAGAAAAATCAATCCATCATTAGACTCTACATCTTCTAGGCTATCTAGTTTAGTGAACTAAGTACCCTAGTTACCTCGGTTATGAGGTAAGAGCTTGATTCATAGTCTCTCAGGTGGATCATCTTCGATGGAGGGAGACCGGAGATCAAACTTGATCATGGTAGCCACTAGGAGCTTGGGAAGGAGGTTAAAGACCGAAGGACACGAATTATTCGGTGTAACCATCTCAACTCTTTATATAGCTTGCTAGGTTTTGGGTTAATGGTAGATCCGTATTCGTGGGTTGATCTAGAGCCAGTTTGTAAAATTTTTGTTCCGCTATCGGCCACGGTTTGATGGCCAAGGCGCTGGCATAACCCAACATGGTATCAAAGCCAACCCGTAAACCCTAAACTAGCTGTTTTAGACGATGTTAAAGTATCGAAACCAAAATAACTCCGAAACAATACCCAGATTATTCAAGTTTCTGTCGTTTTTTTCTAGTCTTCAAAAAAATTTAAAAAAAATTGCAGAAGGCTATTTATGTAGTATCTAGAACACCCTCAAAATACGAGCCCAAAAATCAAAAACTTAGCCAGCAAGATCATGGAAAATCCTGGCCTGGTCGGTCTGTTTTGAAAGTTTGGTCTTGAATTTTTTTGGGTTTTCTGGTCTCTGAAATATTGGTTTTTAGGTATTGTTTATTTTTGCCCAGATTGCATATTTTGTTATCTTCGATTTGGGGGCAATTCGGGGTATTTCGAAGTCATTATTTTTAACATTGTTTAAAAGTTTTCAGTACATACATTACTATCTACGACCGTGAATGTCATTAGAGCGGTACAACTCATCTAATTGCTATAAATCTTTTAGAAATGTTTGCGAACATGACATTCACGTTGATGTTCTGTGTTGTGCTGTGGTTGTGGTTGGATTGTCGTGGTGGATAGCCAGTGGTCCAATGGTAGTACAGTTTAGATTCATTTGTATATTTGATATTGCGGGACGAGCGTTCGACATGTGGATTGTCGTCTCTGCCAGTTTGTATATTATTTGTTTGGGGCACGACCGAATTGTACATATATTTTCTTTTTTGTACTAGGATTGGAGTGCACGAATAGCCAGGTTCTAGAGGGCAACGAGCCCGCATCTCATGGCTTTGAGATGGAGGGGGCCTCACTCTAGAATTGGCGGGCTATTCGTCGCACTTGTAGGGGGTATATCTTGACCCACGGAGGGGTGCTCAAGTTACCGGATTCCGTGAAGTGCTGGTGGCCCATTCATTTTGTTGATTGGGGCTGCCTCACTTATGGGATTGGCGGGTGACTTGCCGCACTCGTAGGGGTCCAGGTTTTCATTGCACAGGATATCCACACGATAGGGAACGTCGGGTCTTATTTGTGGCTCAAGTGAAACCCGAGGCTCCAGGATTATCCACCACTCTGTGTTGCTTGGATGAGATTGTATGATGTTGCTTATATCATGCCTGGGATGAATGTTATATATATTTATATATATACTGGTAGATGTTGTATATATTTTGCACCCGTGCTAGTCCTGCCCACGCTCTGCCGTTAGTTAAGTAACCTAACGGGTGATGACGGGGCCCAGTGGAAAATGCGGATGGCATATACGTACATTATATTTTCATTCCTTTATCTGGTGTGATATTTTTAATTGATGAGACTGTATTAATTCTGATTAATGCAAGGAAAATAAACCTATATAATGTTGTTGGAACCAAGTTTTAAAAACAGACATTACAGACGTTTACTTTTGCTTTGCACAGTGGTATTCGATTGAGAATATCCTGCACCTCATTCCACGAGGCAAGAGCCGAGATCCCTTCATCGGGAGTGGCCTTTTGGGCAGAAGTTTACATCAACGTAATAACTTTACTATAGTCGATTCTTTTGCTTTGCATCGTGGTATTTGATTGGGAATATCCTGCACCTCATTCGATGAGGAAAGAGCCGAGTTCCCTTCACAGGGTGTGAACTCTTTAGCAAAAGTTTGCGCCACTATATATTTGTAAAACCACTCAGTTCCTTCAACGATATCAAGTTCATTATGTTAAAGGTTTTTCTCCAAAAACCAGCCGCAGCCCTCTGTCATTTCAAATTAGTATTGCTTAGTATTCGTGCTACGTTTGTCGTTGCTATTCACCGAGACGAAGTGTGTGGTAGCTCTGTAATGCTTTTCTATTGTATGGACATGTGGATTGGTTAGGACAGTCATACGACTTTGTTGATTATTCGTCAAGGGTCGTGTGGGTAGGTTTAACGCAATCAAGATAATGACGGGTTGAACTTAACTAGGACCTTTTGATTTGTTGATTATTCGTCAAGGTCATTTGGGTCCTAGGAGTAAAAATCACATCGGGAGTTTCAAACATGCAGAAAACTTGTCAGGCATGCGCATACTTTCTGGAGTGTGGTGACTTGAGTGGATTCCATCAAGTTATCATGCGATGATAGTTGGATCTCGATTCCCACTGATGTGTAGGTGTTACTCCTCGAGTGATTTTAGATAATCCCGACTAATTCTCCTTTTAGGGTTTGAATGAGAATTCGAGGAAACAGTAGGAACCATACTGATTAGATAAAGTGAATAACCAATCTAATCTAGGTTAGAGTGCACGCTGAGTGTTTCTTTTTGTCTCTCTTTGGCAGTGGCCATCACCCGACTCTAAACTAAAACTCATAAACCAAGTTAACCGAACCTTTTTAAAACACTTTGGCTTTTGGATTGTCATAGTCGCATATATCATTGTCGCTCCTACTTTTACCCTTTGCATTTCTCCGGAACACTCCGTATTACTACGAAGATCCACATTTATTAGATATGCCATCGTATAATTAGATACAAACTCGAAGAAACTTGTTTCAGTTCGAGGATAGTTTCCGGTTCGGGAGAAATAGAATAGGATTATTCAGTTGTCTTTTCCCTTTACCTTCTCTCAGGTTGCGAGGGCTCCTGGTATTTAGGAGAGTACACCTATTACGCTTATTGGATAGTCTTCTTCCAAACCATAGGTAGGTGCCGAAGGGTAGGGAAGGAAGAAAACCAATTAGCCTAAAGTGTAGTGTACAGAAGGTAATAAATAAAGACATATAAAGGGATTTGAAAGAGGGCAAAAAGAAATTGCGACTGCTATCATTCACGACGAAGCCGCGTATATCATCGCCGCTCCTACTTCACCTTTGCACTTCTCCGAAACATTCCGTATCACTACGGAGATCCACATTTATTGGATAGCCATCGTATAGTTACATACGAAATCGAAGGAACTTGTTCCAGTTCGAGGATGGTTTTTGGTTCAGGAGAAATCGAATAGGATTATTCAGGTTGTCTTTTGTCTTTACCTTCTCTCAGGTTGCGAGGGCTCCTAGGATTAGGAGAGTACACCTATTACGCTTATTGGATACTTTTCTTCCAAACTTTAGGCTAGTGCCGAAAGGTAGGGAAGGAAGAAAACCATTTAGCCTAAGTGCGGTGAACAAAAGGTAATAAGTAAAGACATATAAAGGGATTGGAGTGATGTCAAGGAAATATATGGTTACAGTCATGAATTTGGATAGTGGAAGAGGCATTACTAGGAATACCCGGATACCCCTTTCGAAACATTTTCATATTTCAGTTTCATTGTGCAGTGTTAATCGAAAACTGTTTTCCCAATTAGATTCTAACTCCAGGGTATGTATTTACCAGATTTTGATACTCACATCTGTATGGAATTATAGATGGTGAGTGGGAGTAAGATATTGAGAATTGGGTGATTAGATCCTTAATATATATCAGAATTCTTTGTAATTGGTGATATTTGAGGAAATCACCTGGGTTTTTCCTGACGGCAAATATTTGGTTTTGAATATCCGTTGTTATACACTAATTTCAAACTAATATATCTGTACATTTATTTTATAAAGTGAGATATAACTTTTTGAAATTATGTCTATGACATTTACCTATATCAGTTGGTGATTAGGTAAGGAGCATTCAACAGCAGTGTAATTCTTCTTAACCATAGTACAGTTTTCAACCTACGACGCACAGGGTATGAGTTATTTAACTCAGGGGACTTATACAAAGTATTGTTTGTTTTCCGGTGTCAATTAAGATAAAGGGGTTGTGTTACGGCCCAAAAGTGTGGAACATGACTGGTACTTAAATCATGCAACGTCTCGAGGCGTAACGTAATCTAAGTAAGGCAAAGCCCAGAAATCTAAACCATTTAAAGAAATATCTTGTTTTAAAGTTACGTTAACATAGAAAAGTCATTTTGGAATTCTTTATAATAAGCTCAAGTTTTTGTAAAAATTTCGGCAGAGTTTCCTTTGTAAAAACTGGCCCCAAGTGGGTACAACACATGAATATACATAAGTAATGAATAAAGGCATTCCCAAACGGGAGCTAGCTCTTCGCCGAATGGAGGAACAAAAATACATGCAAGATATATCATAATAATGTGAAATAAGCATATAAAAGCAAGAAATAAGAAAGCACTACGCCGGCTCACTTGAGCTCGACACCAGAGAACAAAATACACAATTCTCACAAACTCACAGTCTAAGTCACATATACATATGGTCGATGGAGTGTACTAGATACAAAATAAATATACATGGTAGGAATAAAATAATATCCTCCCAAAAACCCACCTATGCGCAAAGTCGCAAGTCGATGCAAATGAGCAGAAGAAGAAGTTTGCCCCTCGCTACTATGCTGACGGGTCCGACCTGCAAGATGTATGGCACAACGGGGGTGGGTTGCCAACTCGTGAGTAGTAAGTAACATCTAATAAGGCTATCACAAGCATGCATGCAAACGCGTCGCAACCTGTGTATACCATAATGATGCTATGCACCAATATGAATGCAACATGAATGAATGATCAAGCACAAAATCTGGTTATATATCTGGTATGAGAAAAATCTGTGCTCTTATCTTAGTAAAACTTTTGTATAATAAAACTGGGGTATCATCAAATGAAATCGACAAAAAACCGTGCCAATATCGACACAAAATATATATGTGTGTGTGTGTCAAATCTCAGTAGCCGTCTCTCAGATCGGCCCTCAAATCTGTCAAATCACACGACTCCGGTCGGTATCCTCCGGATGACCGCTGGGTCAACAATCACCGGTAGGTAATGTTCCCCTGCTGGGTGCAACGCCTTCTCAATACATCCATCTTGCCCCGGGGTTCCTTACCGAGTCCACCATATACCCGCAGACGGTGCGTCCCCTTCCTCGAATCGGGTGAATGTACATACGTGGCTCAAGAATCGAGGAAACTCATGGTGGATGCCACACACATCATATCACGAGAAAACCGCAAATTTCTATTTTGAAATGATAATAAGTTTATAAAATTCCTTTGCGGTTTTCCCCAAATCCAGAAATCTCATGAATACGGAAATCTCCAAGAAAATCATAATATATGAATATGTGAATAACTATGAATGTCCATGATATCAACATGATGCAATGCGATGTATGTTTAGAAGACTACATATGAATGATGATGCAATGAGGTATATATGACTAGCAATCCTACGTATCTATCCTGGTGAAATGAATATACAACTACAAGTTACATATCATATATGATGCAAATGCTTAGATACTAATTTAAGCAAGTTCTATAGTGTTCGTGACATATCAATTACCAATGGCGTGTGTGTCCGTTTTCTTGCTACATCCGTCTGCAGCCGTTTTCTTACTGGGTAGCCATTCTTTACTTCACTCGGTCCTTACTGTGCACGTGCGGCATGAACCAATTGTAATGATGCATAATAACATCATATGTAAGAAGATGCAATGCCTTGATATGAATGATTTCAGTGAAGCATATGACTAGAAACTACATATCATACATGATGCAAATGCATAGATACCGATCATTAAACAAGTTCTAAGGTGTATCATGATATAGCAATTACCAATGGCGGGTGTGTTTACATAAAATAGTGCATCTGCGGCATAAACCATTGGTAATATTACAAGTGTCCTAAGTTATAATATCAATGTATATGAAGATGCAAAAACGACATGAGCATGATATGCGCATATGAAACACAAAAACTATAACTAAACCCTATATATCGGGCGCTTAACGCCATCCATGTGATTTCCCCGTAGATGTGTACATCTACTCACCGGAATGCCTCGGCTAGTCGAATCCAATCACTGCTTTACCTTTCCTTGCCACGTCCGACGTCTCTACGACCGATCCTATAATCGCACAATCAATATATATAAAGCTAGACATTTAAATAGACGCGGACACAAAACGATACGAAGCAACCAACGCGCACTAGCTAGGCGTGCATGCACTTGGTGCACAAAACACACGCGCAACATCGCCACAAACCACAACTATGGATTGCTATGCGTAGCAAACACCAATCCTAGAACCTAATCGTACTAATCGTGCATTCACATCCCACTAAAATTTAGGAAAAAATAATCCGTAGATCATCACAACCTCAAACTTAACTAAAACCTTTTCTTTTAAAAACCTAGTAAGTAACACTTAGCTATTTTAGTGCAAAACTAGATGGATTGGCAAGCCTATTAGTCACTAATTACCCTTAAACATCCTAATTAAACCATACAAACATAAACTAAACTAAACTCTCACTTAAGCACACTAAGCATGCAATTAACTTGCATAAACACCTAATTAAGATAATTAAAAGTGAAGATTAGTAAGTTAACAACTAGATTAAATTTGTAAAGCCATTAGAATGTTAAACTACACTTAGCTACCCTAATTAAGTGATAAAACCTTAACTTAACCCAAACCCTTCTCTTTAATATGCTAATCTTAAACTAAAACTACATTAACTCCTAATAGAAATTAGATTAAGGCAATAATTAACAAAGTAATAATTAGATTAGGTTTTATACCTCAAGATGGTTTGGAAAGAGATCCAAACATGCTAATCAAAATGAAGACTTGAGCCAAGAACCATGCTTAGATTTGAACAAGGTATTTTTGTGAAGATTTAACTAGAAATTAGGGTTGATATTGTGGATTTTTGATTGAGTTTTTGTGGGGTTTTCAAGTGAAGAAGAAGAAGCAAAGGGGGAGGGGCTGCTGCTAGAATTCCTGGCCGAGAATGGAGGGGGAAAGTGAAGGTGAGTGAGTAAGGACACCAAATATTCATGCAACCCATACCTCATTAAAATATACACCTTTCCTCATTATCTTTTCATATAATTCCATTTCTATTTAAGTTTTTCTTTGAAATTTAAAGAACCAGACAAGCATTTGTATTTAGTTGTCATGGTGCACTAATATGTAATTACCTATACTAATTTGTAATTAACACTAATTTAGTGTGTAAGTGCAAGATTAAAATAATAATTAAAAATAATTAATTAAGGAAAATATTTAAGTAAACTAGCAATTAAATAAGTAACTAGTTAAACATTCACGCGAGCAATTACATAACTAAAATAGGCATAATTGTGTTTATGGGGAAAAATAATTATAACTAAGTTTTACGGAAAATACGTGTTGTATTACTAATTATCTAACAATTAGCCTAAACGATTTTTTAAAACGTTACAGGTTGGTACTCGTACTATATTCTGTTTACTTATGACTTCTCTAGTTTTGGACAAGTATTTTGTTGAAATACAGGATCCAGATATTGAGAAGTTATAGGTATAAGAATAAAGTAGAGAACCATATGCGGGAAGTATCAGGATTCTTCAACGTGATTGAAGATGTAGATACTTGTGTGAGGTATTCTGTCGTAAGTAATGGTTTTGAGAACTTGCTTCTCTTTCAGATTACTCATATGTGGATGCATTCCTTGTTGAGTAATGTCGATTGGCCTCCTTTCATTTGGTTGATATACACTGGAAACAGCTACATGATTTTTGAATCTGGTTCCAATTAAATCAGTGTCTATGTTTCTATAGTGGATATAGAATGGATTATATCTTGACGATGTTGAGGTATATGGAGTTGTTCGGCTGATACATAAAACCAGAATCTGGACAAACTCAAGGCACGTTTCAGTAATGGCAGTTTGTGGGTTATCCCGGACTTTGACGAGGGTTAACTTTCTACCATCTGGAAGATCAATAGTTAAATTGTTCTTGAATCACCACCAGTTTTAGTAAAATGGATTTTCAGAAAATATTAGTAGGAGTATGGTAGAACTGGAAGTGATTCCAGAGCTACAAACGATTATTGAAAATTTAGTAGAACCTAAAGATTCAATTGGTTTCGACGATCCATTAGCTACTCCGCAGATTCAGTAGGTAACCTCAAGCACCCGAGAGGTACTTCGGTATCCTCAAAGATGGTGACAGGGAGGTTTTTGATTACCAAAACTTGCCAATGTTGCTGTTCTAGATTATGAGATCTGGCAGGAGGATGAGTATAACGTCGTTCTAAACTAGCTTTAGAAGTGCACGTGTATATGACACTACCAGAGGATTGTTCTAGTCAGTGGGAGCAGCGGAAGCATAGTGGGTAAGTAGCTTATGTCTATTTATAGACTAAAGCAAGTATAGTGGAGATAGATCATCTATTTTTGATGTGACGGTCATAGAGTTTGACTTCATCAAAATAAAATATGGATATGGTAAGAAGGTAGTAGGGAATGATGTCCTGATTTTTGGATGGCATGCACTTGATAGGAAGAGATCTTGTTATACTACGATCGGTTATAATGTGGTTGTCACAAGGTAGTTTCTTCACATAGGATATGGATATAATATCAGGTATTCTGTTGACTAGATCTATGGTTTTAGATCTAGATTTGGGAAGTGTCCCAATTCGGATACTTGACACTATTCTAAAGTGTTTTAGAATGGACGACTCCTGGCGTGGTGGTGTACCCGCAAGTGATAGATCCACCCTCTCTAAAGAGATGTCTTCTAGACTGATGAGGAAATGGATTTGCATGATTGGCATATCACTTGCTTATGCAATTGAGTCAATCATGAGATGTCAAGTACAACACCAGATATTGATTTTGCACAAGCTGCAAAAAGTATATATTAATCCAATCATGGAGAAACGGAGGGAAGCAGTTTTGAACATAAGTGGATGTTCTTAGTATATGGTAACGGCAGCCTCCTTCGGGAGGCGGTTATCATTTCAGGCTTCCAAGGTGACCTGGATGACAGAGAGACTGTCTGAGTTATAGTTTTCCCTCTTTTGAGGGGCGGTATGTTGGACAGGTAGTCCATGCGGATACTGAGTAAGGCATGACGCAGGATACTGATTAAATTCGGTTGATGACAGAGTCTAAGAAGTTTGTTGGATTTGGAGTTCATTTGCGAACTGGGTCCCATCAGATATCCAGACAAATTCTAAGACAGGTATTGCTTATTTCGGGAGATAGTCTTTCTCCGTGAAGTTAAGATATAGAGAGATATAAAAAGAAACATTAGAGAGGATCCACTCACTGAGACTATTTCTCGAACGCAATAGTTTCACAAATAGGCTTTGTAAAACTGATTAGTAGAGAAGTTGGGTGTTCGGTATCACACGGGCTGTGAGTATGCGACACCGCAATAATTAGCCTTAAGTGCAAGTGGGAGATTGTTGGCTATAGTGCCCTCAAGTCAATTATTGAATCGCAGGCATGCGATTGCGATGATTGAGGGATAACCTATACGGATAGAACAGTCTTACTCAAAATGATAGTATGCTATCTGGTTTGTCTTTATCATCATGTACATTCTTTAGGTGGCATTACAGATCACTATTACATATTGATAGAGCCCATAAGATTCTTGCTTGACTACCAGGATTATGATGGCGAACATATACGTAAAAGCTGGGTGGTTTATAAGCACATCCTTAAATGTTCCTAGTCGTGAGAGTATCGAGTCTGGGTATCGATACTCCAGAGTAGACTAATGTGTACTTATCGAGACCCCGACGAGGGGCGGTGTCCAGGTCTCACAAGCCATTGATGTTAGTTTATTCACTTAAGATAGTATACAGGTGCTCATTGGGTTATGAGTATACTGGACGGACTCACCGGGGACATGCTAGTTGGAATTATACCTATTGTCAGATAGCAGTTCCTAGGTGACATGTGTACAGATTAGTCTGTTGACCTGAGATTGTAATTTGTTTCATGTGAGTTCCCACTGTGCTTTGATTACTACCCTACCACGGCTCAAAGGAGTCGTGCAAATAGGTTTTAGTTGGGTACAGTCCCGAGCCACATGGAGGCAGTGAGCGGATCGTCAGGGATTCGTCTCTCCCGGTATTGGGGGTTGATGTTGCATTGTGCATGGGTGGCCATCACCAGAAATCCTTGATCAAGGTACTCGAGAATTACTGATTTGGATCAGTAGTTTCTCAGGTTGTAATGGGCTTCATACCAACACGAAATGTCGCGTTGTTACGGGTCTGACTTTATCCACCCTCCTAGACTCAATATGCGATACTCTTAGACAAAGACACCGTACTGTACGGACATTATAACAGACAGGCTCAGTAGAGGTTCGGATGAATTTGCTTATCGGCCTTCCTTTCGCTCAATACATTGGCAGTCGTTACGTATAGCTAGTGTCGTTGATATTCTTGTGGTTAAACTCACTGCCATCATATTGACGAGTCTTTAGAGTCCCACGCAGAGGGTTTCCCTGCTTCGGACGAAACGATGTAGAGGCCGTATGGTTTTACGGCAGGGTTCGATCGTATACGTGCACTTGTGCACGTGTCATGATTCGGACGGTTTATACTAGTGGGTTTGGTTTAAGCCGGATTCTAGTATTATATTGTTGGATTCTTTTCATCTCTTTGTATTCGTATTTTTCGAAATACGGATGCGGGTATGTATATACGGATGAAGGGTATTCTTGTAATTTATTACAAGATAGGTTCTAGAAGTTAACACCTCATATTAGTTTTGATCATTTAGTTAAATGATTTAATGAGGTAGAGGGATGAGTGTGCATTGGCATTTATGAAACATGGCACAATTGGTGACTCATGTGGTGACTCATAGGGTGACTCATGAAACACTATTGTAGCATGCTTGATATTTTTTGGGTTGTGAGATATTTCCTTACTTGATGATTCATTTCTCTTGCTCACAACACTTAGCTTTTTCTTGAGTTGCTTTTGCTTCATGCTTACGCTCTCATCTCTCAAGCTTCTTCTTCTACCTCCACCCTTAATGTCTCATGTGTTGAGAAACCTAGGGTGTTTAGAGACAAATCAATCCATCATTAGACTCTGCACCTTCTAGGCTATCTAGTTTAACGAACTAGGTACCCTAGTTACCTCGGTTATGAGGTAAGAGCTTGATTCATAGACTCTCAGGTGGATCATCTTTGATGGAGGGAGACCGGAGATCAATCTTGATCATGGTGGCCACGAGGAGCTTGGGAAGGAGGTTAAAGACCGAAGGACACGGATCATTCGGTATAACCATCTCAACTCTTTATATAGCTTGCTAGGTTTAGGGTTAATGGTAGATCCGTATTCGTGGGTTGTTCTAGCGCCAGTTTGTAAAATTTTTGTTCCGCTATCGGCCACGATTTGATGGCCAGGGCGCTGGCATAACCCAACAGTATAATCCATCGTACGTCATCCTCGAGTCAAGAGTGTGGTCAATCACCCGGTATATCATATCACATACGGTATAATCCATCGTACGGTGCCATCAATTAAAGTAAAGATCTATCGACTTATACATTATATCGCGTACGGTATAATCCATTGTAGGGTATCCTCGAGTCAAGAGTGTGGATCGATCGTCAGATGTCTAATAAATCAAGGGTACGGATCTATGGTCACATACATTCTATCATCTCATATTCTCATTTTTATATATATATATATATATATATATATATATATATATTATCTCATATCATATCTTAGCATATGTATATATATATATGAATGTATGTACGTATGTATGTATATCGCCTGGCTTCCTCATATCAAACATATCGACTCATGTTATCTCGTTTCATCATGTTCTCATCTCATCATATCATCTCGTACTTATTCTTATGGTTATATCCGTAAGTACATAAGCGCTACATCTTTGTTCTCCTATTACTATGGTTGCGGGGGTGCTTTACGCTATCCATCTGACTTCCCCCGTAGATATACATATACTCATCTACTATCCTCGCTCTAGCCGAAGTCGATGAACGCCTTGCTCTCCTTCGTCGTCTCGGAAGTCCACCCAAACGTACCTACAAATCAATACATATCATAACGAAATCAAAACCAAATCCGAAAACTGATACGACACGTGAAGTGCACATAGGTTAGAACCTATGGTCCATGCATGCAAGAACAACCAAACAACCCACGGCGTTGACGTACAAACGTCAAACGACCGAGTCAAAACTCAAATACCAAAACTCAAGTTTTCAAAAGTCATAAACCGTAATCAGCAACTTAGAAAAGCTCTCCCAGATTCTACCCTATGTGAAATTAGGATATTTTCCACATATGGCGGGCCTAGATATCAAATAATAGAGCCATAGAACCAAAACCAAACCCTAACTCACAAACCAGGCCATAATTTGAGGCCATTTAGATTAAATTGGTGGCAAAGTGGGGGAGTTGAGGTCTCGGGCTTCTAGGGTTGTCTCTAAAAAGACATCTCACCGTGTTTGCAACTTAATTTTTAGAGTCCTCGAGTCATAGCAGATTCTATTTGATCATCATATTTCGTCAAAAACTCGATATCGAAAAATTCTAAATTCGTGTTTGGGACTTCTAACTCACCTCAAACAAGGCTACCATCACTACAAGGCTAGGGGACCACTCACTACACCTCCACTACAAGTTTCATGTACTAACCCTCATCCTAGAATTTTCCAAGATCACCAAAACTTAAACTTTTTGACTCTACACTAACACTTGAGCTTAGGAATCTTAAAACTTGAAAGAAGGTGAAGGTTTTACCTCATGGAAGCAACTCAAGAAAGTTCTTTGGTGGTCCAAGGTGCTTAAAACCCTAACTTGATCTCACCATGGGGTGTAGGATGAGGTGATAAGCAATTTTTGTGAAGGTGTTGTGTAGTTTTGATGAAGTTTTGGGGATGGTTTCAAGGGGTAGTGAATTGGTTGTTAGGAATATGTATGCCCTAGAGGCCATTATTGTATGATATAGTGGATGATTGGACATATATATAGAGGACTTTCTTACTCGACATGATGGTATGCTATCTGGTTGCTCTTTATCTTAACATGTACGCTTGTATTATTATACTGTATCTCTGATACATGTTGATAAATCCTTTAGGATGTTGGCTTGACTACTAGGACTATGATGCAGATCATACTAGTGGGGCTTGAGTAGTCCACAAGCACATCCTTTAACAGTTCCTAGTCGAGAGAGTATTGAGACAGGGCATCGATATTCCAGAGTAGACTAGTGTGTACGTTTCTTGACCCTGTTTAGGGCGATGGTTGATCCCACAGCCATTGGTGTTTGACATCAAAGATTGTACACCGGTGCTTCTTAGAGAAAGGATACACCGAACAGGACTCGCCGAGGACTCCTAGATAAACTATACCTATCGTCAGATAGAAGTTCTCTGGTGACACTTATACAGGTTAGTCTGCAGACCCGAGATCGTCATAGTGTCTTGTGTTGTTCCCACTATGCTTTGATTTCCTCCCTACCACGGCTCAAAGGAGTCGTGCAAACAGGTGGATTTTTGGTACAGTCCCGAGTCACATGGAGACACAGAGCGATAGGTGGGTTTCGTCTCTCCCGGTATTAGGAGTTAATGTTGCTCTATGCTCAATTGGCTATAACAGCAAGTCCCTGGCCAGGGCTGGTAAGTGTTATTAGTAGTTTCTCGAACGGTTATTGGCCATACATCGGCATGACTTATCAAGTTACTGGGGTCTGACGATTCCACCCCTAGACTCGATATGCGACTGTTTCCCCAATAAGAACAAAGCTCTGTTCAAATTTCAAAATTTTGAAATGAAGCAGCGCTTCATAGCAGCGCCAAGTGCACTGCGCTCTAAGTAGCGCACCACGTGCCAAGCACATGAGCGCTGGCGCTAAGAGCGCTGTACTCTAAACAGCGCACCACGTACAAAGCACGTGAGCGCCAGCGCTAAGAGCGCTGCACTCTAAGCAGCGTACCACTTGCAAAGCACGTGAGCGCCAGAGCTAAGAGCGCTGCACTCTATGCAGCGCACCACGTGCAAAGCATATGAGCGCTAGCGATGAACAAAATGGTCTCGGCCCTTGGATCAAAGATCCAACGAACATGATTAAATTCATCAATTGACCAGAATAAAATTCGGTTAAGTAAACATTCCTCAGAATCTTTCCAAACAGGAAAGATTATGCTCTGAAAATCAGAGCACCATTGGATCAATGATCTAATGGTGATTAAAAAACACCAAAATACAGAATAAATTCTGTATGGGAAAAGATTTCCCAATCTTGTTAAAAATAAGAAAATTGCCTTCTGTAAATCAGAAGCCCTTGGATCAAAGATCCAACGGGGGAAACATCCCCAAATCGATTAAAGAAAAGATCTCTTCAACCGATTCAACAAATCAGCTTGCCCTATATAAAGACCCCAAGGCTTCAAGTCTCATATACACAGACATAGAGAGGAACCCCCCCTAAACTTTGAGAAATTTCAAAGACAAAGAGCAAGCTCTCAGAAGAAGAAGATTTTCTTCAAGGTAAAAAAAGAACAGAGAGATAAAATCATCTCATATAAAAAGAAGAATTTACTTCTTTTTCTAAGATCATAGATCTATAAGACCAAGGTCTTTCACAAAAAGAGATAAAAGTATCTCATCATAAAATAAATAAGGGGAAGAACTTAATCTTCTTTGGATCATAGATCTATAAGACAAATTGTCTTTCACAAAAGAGATCATGATATCTCATTATAAAAAGGGGGGAGAATAATTCAATTCTCTTAGGATCATAGATCCATAAAGGCAGAGCCTTTCACCAAAAACATAAGAGATTGAAACATCTCCTATAAAAAATAAGAACTTTGTTCTTAGATCCATGAGACAAAGTCTCTTATGAGAGAGAGAAATTAATTCTCAGGGCGCAAAGCTGCCTAAAAAGAGCCCTAACGCTCCAATCAAAAGAAGCACTTCAGCGCTCCAAAACTAACGCATAGCGTTGCAGAGCCTTAGCGCTCCAAATTTCACAAGAAGCGCTCTATGCTCATTGTCTGGCGTATAGCACCACGTGCTCTTCACGTGTGCGCTATTTAAGAAAAGCGCTCTGCGCTCATCAACTGGCGCCAAGCGCGCCACGTGCTCCTCACGTGTGCGCTACTTAACAGAAGCGCTCTGCGCTCATCAACTGGCGCACAACGCCAAGCGCGCCACGTGCTCTTCACGTGTGCGCTAAAAGAACATAAACCGTTCTATAAATAAAAGCCCAGGGCTATGATAAGTGCTCAGCATTCAATAAAAGACAAAAAGATTGTCGGAATTCAAACCAATGCTCGACATTGTTAAATGTTTAACATTTTAACTAAATGGGTCCAGCCCAAAGTGGCCACGGAACCCTAATTCAGATTAATTGAGCCCATATGCTCATAAATCTTTGATCTTAGTCCCAAATTGGACTACATATCTCCCAACCAATATTGGTTCAAGGGTACATCTCTTCACTCCTCTAATATTTGTCGTTGTAATCCTTCAACGTCTTCAGAGAGGCGATGGGTCCCGACAACCAGACATTCCATAGACTGTGGGGTCCTTAAACTCATGGATTATGATGTCCTTAAACTTTAAAGACTATAATGTCTCTAAACTGGACTATGATGTCCTTAAACTCCATGGACTATGATGTCCTTAAACTCTTCGACCGCAATGTCCCTAAACTAAACAATAGAGCCCAAATGCTCTTTTGTTGGATCTAAATGATCATGTTAAGTAGATCTTAGTCTAAAATCAGACTAACGTATCATTAACAAACATTTAAGTTGATCTTAGTCTCAAATGAGATTAACGAGCCTTAAACCCAACCCAAAACCCAAATCTAAGAAAATACGGATTTGGACTAATCCACGCCCTACGGGCGACAACATAAATTAGTCTCTATATACAATCCACGGGCAACCAAAAACAAAACAAATACACACGACACGAAGTGGCCATCTGGAGAAAGAGAAAGTGGTTACCGTGATACGGTAGCGTAATTAACTGTAGGGGCTTGCGCCTGCAGGGAAGAGCGTCCCCACAATCAAAAACCCCTCAACGAAGGGGAATCTGACGAAGTCTGCTATATCAGCTGTGTTCGTTTAAACCGTCGATACATGGTGCCATAAATCAACTTGGCATCTTCGGAGAGGTGGACGGATAGCACCAAATAGCATCTACCCCCAAATTCAGGCAAGACGTTTGTCTTCCCGGCTTTCGGCGGAGAACAAATTCTGGCACGTCCGGTGGGACCTTTTCCTCTTTCCACTCCACACTTCGTGTGTCGTATTTTGCGAACGAATCGCAGTTTGCTATGGTTGCCCCTGGATTTGAGGTACTAAGATTTGGTGTCTTGCTCCGTGCAGAAAAAGAAGATCAATGGCTTTCAACTGCACCAACTACAATAACTGCAATAACTCCCACTCTGTCCTTGCCGGAGGAGTGACTTATGGGCCTTAAGCGGCCTCCGTTTTCAAGATGCCAGTGGAAAAGGTGATGCAAGACACCACTGGGCTGTTCTTTGGGACCATGCTCCCACCCATGAGCTTCAACGCCCTACTGTCATCGTAAGAAGCTCCGAAGAAGTCGGTCTTTGATCGACTTACAACTACCGCGGCCCCTCTCAGCAGGTCGACCAAATCCAGTGCCTCAGTTTTCAACAGACCGGGCCAAAGCTCAAGTAGGCCCATGAAGAAGCCCGCAATACCAGAAGGCATTATCCCGAAGCGGATAGCCATTCCTGCTCCTAAAGTCGTCAGAGCGGCTTCCCCTGCTCAGGAGTCGGTCTTTGCAAGACTGGCCGTTTCAGCTCCCGCTCCAGGTGAAGTCATCAAAACTGCTCCCCATGCGCAAAAGTCCACCTTAGACAGGTTGGCCATCCCCTCTCAGCGGACGTCAGTCTTCGATAGGCTGGCACCAACGGTAACCCCTCATCAGAGCGGGGGGCACAAAGAAGCTCATCCAACAGCAGAAGTGGTCCCGTCTGCTCGACATGCTCGACGTCGCCACTGTTAGTTATATGTATGCCCTAGAGGCCATTATTGTACATAGGATGTATATTGTAGTGGATGCTGGGACATATATAGGGAGGACTTTCTTGCTCGACATGATAGTATGCTATCTGGTTACACTTTACCTTAACGTGTACACAGATTGTCACTCTACTGCATGTTGATAAAGCCCTTAGGATGTGTACTTGACTACCTGGACTATGATGCGGATCATACCAGTGGGGACATGGTAGTCCATAAGTACATCCTTCAAAGTCCCTAGTCGTGGGTGTATCGAGACGGGGCATCGATATACCAGAGTAGACTAGCGTACACCTTCTCGACCCATACAGATGGGCGATGGATGATCCCATATCCATTGGTGTTTGACATCAGAGATGATATACGGGTGCTCAGTAGAGACTGGGTATACTGGACGGACTCGCCGAGAACTCCCAGATGGTATTATACCTCACGTCAGATGGCAGTTCTCTGGTGACACTGGTACAGGCTAGTCTGTAGACCCGAGATCGTCATAGAGTCTTGTGTGATTCCCACTGTGCTTTGATTTCCACCTTACCACATCCAAGAGGGCGTGCAAAACTGTGGCTTTTGGGTACAGTCCCGAATCACATGGAGGCAATGAGCGATAGGAGGGGATTCGTCTCTCCCGGTATAGGGAGTTGATGTTGCACTGTGTTCGATTGGCTATAACCGGAAATCCCTGGCCAGGGTTGCTGAGATTTACTGGTAAGTGTTACCAGTAGTTTCTCGAACTGTTATAGACCTCATATCGACACGACTTATCGAGCTATTGGGGTCTGATGTTTACCACCCCTAGGCAAGATATGCGACATATCAGACGACGAGACCGGACTGTACGGTAAGTGTTACTGGTTGGAATCACTGGAGTGTGAGCGGGCTTGCTCGTCGATCTTCTGATTGCTCAATACCCGAGTGGCCGTTACGTTTAGCAGACCGCTTGCGGCTTGTGGGTGTTTGATATGATCATCACCTGCTGCCGGCGTATTGACGAGTCTTTAGAGTCCTACACAGAGGTTTCCTGGCTCAAGCGAAACGAAATAGGAGCGCATATGAGATATGTGCGGGACCGAGAATGATACCAGTATGTGATACTGTATTCGATTCTCGCGATTTGTGACATTGATCGGTTATATGCGATATAGCCGGATTATCGGATCAAGTGTTGATTCGATAAGTTGTTACTGTTAATATTAGTCGGTTATATGCGATATGACCGGATCATTAAATCAAGTGTTGATTTAATGATTTAATGCATAATTATATATTTGATATATTACTTTGCATTAACTAGTATTGGTTCACTTTAAATGGATTTTCTCACTTGGATTGTGCACATTGTATATGTGATATACTTTTGTACACAAGTTTGTATCATGTTTGATGATACATGCTAACTTGAGCATGTGTAAAGATTAAACCATGGTTGTATAATGGTTAGGGTTTTCCTTTCACTTTCTTATTCATTTATTTATTTATTCTTTATGGAAAATGTAAAGCATAAAGAGAAAAAATGGTTGCTAACTTTGTTTGTATTATGAAGCTTCATGAAGTTTTGACTTAGTGACCATTTTGTCTCATGCTTAACCCTAACCATTCCACTTAACCCTAGTCAATTCTCTACACTTGACCATGGTTAGCTTATGATAAGTATTCTTTTCTATTCTATTTTCTAATTAACTTATCATAACATTATCATCTTCTTCTTCTTCTTCTTCTTCAAGATGAAGAAGCTAGACTTCATCAATGGTGACTTGATGAAATGAGTGAGAAATCCAATTCTAAAGTCTACCCACTTCCTATTTCTTCATCCTCTACCTCTTGCCAACTAGTAGAGTGTGTTTTCTTCACAAGTTTCTTGACTTGGTGAAGTTGGAGCTTGATCTAGTGATGCCTCGACGTAGATCATCTTCGGCACGAAGCCGACGACCTTGCCCGCCTATTTCTCCAATGAAGCCGACGCTAGAGCCCGGGATTTCATTTAGACAGTGAGGAGAGTTCATTGCGGAGCTATGGAGGTGGAGGACCGGATCTACAAAGGTTGTATTTCCGTTTTCTCTTTAGCTAAGTTGTTAGCTAGTTTCTTTGTCGCCTAAACTTCTAGCCAACGATCTTGTTAGGGTTTCTCGGCACCGTTAAAATTAGAAATTGGCATGGTTGATGCCTTGTGAGACCTCATTAGCGTGCCTAGGAACCCTACAGTGGTATCAGAGCCTAGCTAGAGCCTTAGGCGATGCGTAGACGAAGTTTGAAACCCGGACGAACCGAAAACCTAACCTCAAAATAGCTCTCTGTACATTTTTCAAATTTGTGGATTTTTGTATATTAAAAATATGCAGAAAAATCAGCAGGTGATTTTAAGAGTTACTGTAAAATTCGTGTGCCTAACTCCATCAAACTGCCGCGGTTCCGCGGCATGAGTATGGCTCGTGCGGCGGTTCCGCGGCCGTACGGCCTCTTTATTCAATAAATTGTACACAGTAACTCCTAATTGATAGTGCTGGTTTTCCTAGGAATTTTTAAAATTTTATTCAAGAGTTGAATATTCTGGGTTGTTTTAGGGATTCGTTTATTCGATCGGATTATCTGATTTTGTCTATGTGGCTTCCGGATAATTTTTGAATATGTTAAAAAGTTCGACCGGATATAAATACCCAACTTTTTCCCTGCCGGGAAATTTCCAAGTGTTGGATTTTTCCGTGGTTTAAAGACGTTCTAAGTAGTGCAAGTAACTCGATGGACCCTCTAGAAGACAACAAACCTTAATTCGATTATGTGACCGTCTTGAACTGCCCTTTGAACCTTCGGGTTTGGGGCAGTACGGCGTGCCACATGTGAGGCGTTGGCTTGACCCTTCTACGGCTGGACCGTTGGTACTGAGGCACGAACTGAATGTTGTTAGACTTATTTCATGTGTTAATTTGTTTTGGGAAAACTTGGGTGTTCGATTGTACGATCGGAAAGTTTAACATTTTCTATTTATCCGGAATGTGATACAATAATTGGAATTCACAAGTAGTTATGAGATAACTGAATGAATGTTATAAACACAGCACTTTAGTCTCACTTGATCGGTTGCCACGGAATTTTGATGTGATCAAAAGTCCGTCGCAATCACGTAGCGTACGCGGATACTCGTCGATAAACTTAATAGACAACCTCACTCCATAGCCCCGACCAAGTGACTGTAGGAGAACCCCGTCACCGAAAGCATCCGTTCGGGTGCTCGCGGCAGCGGTGTTCCGCCTTGGTGCACTTCGTCGACGGTATCGGGGGTGCGGCTGCCTACTAAAGTTTGCGACGAGCATTCGATCAGATTTTTGGGAATCTTGTTGAATTGCCCGACTTGATATTGAAAAGTGTTTTCGATAACGAGACTAAAATACGGGGTTTATAATTGTTAGGCATGCGATGTCTAAGTAATTCATTTGATTAGGCATGCGATGTCTATGGAGGTTGCGGATTCCAACTGTTGTAGTTTTACACTTTCTTTTCTGTGACCGTAAGTGTAATATGTGATATCGCCGGTTTCGTTGCTATATGCCAACGATAATTGGGATACGCATGTTTACTTACGTTGATGACATGTGATGTTATGTGTTGCTGGATATGTTATATTGGATCGTCGTGATTGAATAGCCGGGGGGTTTTTATGTGAGATGAGTGTTTTTCATTTTCATTCATGTAAAAACTTGTATGTAATATTCTTTTTATTGGGGCGCTTCCAGGTTGCGGAAGTTGTCACCCTTTGTATATTATTTACTTTTCCGCACTAGGATAGACCCAAGGAGGAGGGCACAAGTAACCGGGTTCTGGAGTCCAGTGGGAGACCAACTCGAGGAGTCGAGTCCGGGTCTCCTAACTCTAGAATTGGTAGGGTTGCTTGCCGCTCTCGTAGGGGTCTAGGGGTGTGGGTTTGGCTATTCATCACGACCGTGGAATCCGTGTTTTATACTGGCTCATATTGAAAACACAGACGTCCTAGTATATCCAATATTTCATATGATTCTTCTGCTGCGATATCTGTGATGTGATCATGTGATGTTCTGTGATAGATACAGTATATAGTATATATGATATATTATATAGACGTTACTTATGTTTTACACCCGTGCTAGCCCTGCCCTGCTCTGCCGTTAGTTACCTAACCTAACGGTGCACGAAGGGACATCGAGGCGAATGCGGATGGCATAAGTGTACGTCGTATTTATCTGTGATGTTTAGGTACTTAAATGATGGGACTTCATTAATATGATTAATGAAATAAAAGAAACCTAAGATGTTGTAGAATTGAATTTCAAAAATAAAACAGGTAGCTACAGTTCTTGCTTTGCACAGCGGTATATATGATATATCCTGCACCTTATTCGATAGGGAAAGGACCGAGATCCCTTCACCGGGAGTGACTCCTTTAGCAATAATTGGCAGATGCTACACACTCGGTTTGTCTTTTGGCTGCTTTTAAGAGTTCTGCTTTACACAGTGATATATATGATGTATCCCGCACCTTATTCGATAAGGAAAGGACCGAGATCCCTTCATCGGGAGTGACTCCTTTAGCAATAACTGGCAGATACTACACACTCGGTTTGTCTTTTGATTGCTTTTAAGAGTTTCTGCTCTGCACAGTGATATATATGATATATCCCGCACCTCATTCAATGAGGCAAGGACCGACGATCCCTTCACCGGGAGTGACTCCTTTAGCAAAACTAGAAAAGCCTCAAAAACACTCCATTTCAAAATTCATTCGATCCTACAACGATATCAAGTTCATTACGCAATAGGTTTTCAGAAAAACCTGACGTAGCCCTCCGTCATTTCAGATATGTACTAGTTAGTATTCGTGCTGCGGTTGTTTGGCCTCCGCCAAGGCGTAGTGTATGGTAGCTAACTAGTACTTATCTGCTAGCATATGATGCGATTGGATTAGGGTATTCGTACGGCGTTGTTTGGCCTCCGTCAAGGGTCGTGCGGGTGGGTTTAATTCATTCAAGAAATGTACGGGTTGAACTTGACTAGCGGACTATGGGTTGTTTGGCCTCCGTCAAGGTCATAGGACGCTAGGGGCAAAATTATCGGGAATTTCAAGTGTTGAAATTTGCAATGAGATTGCATACCTTCTATGAGATAGTTGGATCCCGATACCCACTGCGAGTAAGAGTTACTCCTGGGAGAGTTTTACACATTACAATTAGCCGATCAAGTAGGTGTCTAGAAAGCTGTTAATGAGGTTACGCCTCTGGGAAAACGAGATTTACATTAATTAGGTTCGTGCGAAAGCATGGGGGACCTCCCTCAAAGTACCGACACTGGCCTGGCTGAAAGATTGACGAACTTGTAGTGTGTAATTAATCCCGGCTAGTCTTTCCTTTTAGGGTTTGAAGGAAGATTTGATAAAAAGCAGTGGGAGCCATCCTGATTAGATAAAATAATAACCAATCTGATCTTGCAAGAGCGCACGCTGAGTGTTTTCTTCTCTCTCTCTCCAGGTAGTGACCATATCACGCCTTAATCAAGATAATAATACGGAATATTGACCGAACCCGCTTGTTTTACTGAGCTGGGGAACGTTGGTCCCATTCCAACTTATAATTGTTATAAGACAGAGCAGGAAATTGGGGAATACCAGATTTCCCGTGCCGCCCAAACGAAGAGAGTGCATGCTGATGCATCATCTTCGGGTGTGTTCATTACAAAGAACTATTTCTCAGTATCCTCTACGTCCTGGGTATTTAATGCCGGATCAGGATCCCAGATATGTAATCTGTTACATAGGGCTACAGATAGGTAGAGAACTGAGAACGGGTGATAAGTTTCATGAGACAGAAAACGGGGCAAGTGTTGCAGCCAAATCTGTTGGTCACTGTCACCCTGTATTACCAATACATTGATTCTGAACGAATGTTATTAGATACCGAACCTGATATACAAAATCATATCACTCTCTTTATTAATAAAGAAAGGATATAATTTTGTATTGTTGGATAATGTTTTGAACATTTCCTATATCAAAAGTTGATCGGTTCAGGCACGTTATCTAAAAGCATTGATGTTCTAAATCAAACTACAGTTCTTAGTATACAGAACACACACAAGAGGAGAAGTTCAGAAATGAACGAATTCTTCTTGAGGTATTGTAGACTAAGTCAGATCAATGTGACCCGACTAGCTAGAGTTACATATAGATGCATATTTAAATCAGTTTGAATTTACAACTTGTGAAACTCGCCAGTCATGTCATAAAGATAAGATGACCATAGCTTTGTTTATTGAAAACAGAGAAAGAGTTAGTGAACTCTTGGGACTGATACATGATGATGTATGCAAGGTCTCCTGTCTACACATGCCAGGACTGGTTCTTTATACTTCATTACATTCTCTGATGATCTTTCGAGATTCAGACCTATGTTCCTGTTGAAACACAAGTCCGAACCTTTTGAGATATTCACAGAATATAAGTTAGAAGTAGAGAACCAAAATATGGGTATAAGTATTATGACCTTTGATGTGATCAAGGAGGAGAATACTTGTGCATGGAATTCCTGGACTATTCTAAAGGAGAATGAGATTCTCTCTCAGCATTACTCCTCTGTATACACCATAGCACGATGGTATATCGGGGCGGAGCAGATACACCCTATTTGATATGGTGTGCCTTATGATGAGTACTACTGAGTTACCATTTTCCTATTGGGTGTTATGCACTTGAGAAGTTGCATACCTATTGAATAGGGTTCCAATCAAATCAGATGCCTACCATTTCATATGTGATATGGAAAGGGAAGAGCCCATGTCTTAAGCTAGTTAAGATTTGGGGTTGTCCGGCTAATGTCTAAAAGAAAAATCCGGACAAGCTCGAGGCAAGGTCTGTAATGTAGAACTGGAAAGGTTCCATCTATACAAACTGCAGCTGATGATTTGATAGAACCAAAGGATTCAGTAGATTCCAACGAACCTCAGCCTTTCCGCCGATCTAGTAGGGTTCCTCACTCACCTAAGAGATACTTCTGTTTCTCTATGACAGTGGGAGCGAGGATTGCATCATGAGATGATGACCCAACTAGTTTCGAGCTGGCCATAAGGAGTAAGACTCTGTAAGAATGGCTGGATGATAAGCGATCTGAGATTGAATCCTTATACACCAACAAAGTATGGACTTTAGTTGCTATATCTGAAGGGTTAAATCCCCATCAGGAGCAAGTATATCTTGAGAAGATTACTTGGTGTACTTGGAAAAGTTAAGGCTTTCAAAGCTAGACTTGTTAAAGGTTTGCATCATTGACCAGGTATGGATTATGTTGAAACCTTTTCTAAGGATCTATGCTTAAGTCCATCCAGATCCTACTTGCTACGGCTACATACCATGACTACGATATCTGGTGGTTGGGTGCCATGACAGCTTTTCTAAATGATTTTTTTGGAAGAGAACGTCTGTAAGTACACAGCCAGAGGGCTTCGTAAACAGTGGGAGCAGCGGAAACGTGTGCAAGATGTTTTATAGGATAAAGCAGGCATCGTGGAGTTGGAACGTCTGTTTTGATGTGTTAGTCAAAGAGTTTGACATCATCAAAATGGTAGATGAATCTTGTATAAACAAAAAGGTAGTAGGGAGTATGGTGGTGATCCTCGTAGAGTACGTGGATGACATACTCTTGATATGAAAGTAGTTTCCTATGCTACGCTCGGTCAATCTCCGCTTATCACAATGATTCTCCATATAGGATCAAGATGATACCTACTAAATCCTGGGTTTTGGATCTATGAGATAGATCTAATTGGATATTAGGATACTCACTAGATGTAGTGAGATGGTATCAATCGATCCTGGGGAGAATCACTGGAAGGGTTCCAGGGTGATAAGGACGACTGAAAGTCAGTCACAGGCATTGTCTTTACCCTCAGTAAAGGGACGGTATGTTGGAAGCGTTCCAAGCTAGATACCGTGGCATACTAGACGATAAAGGCTGGATACATCGCTGCTTAAGATGCTACCAAAGAGGCAGTTTGGGTGTATATTGGTTTATGAGATGAACTAGGTTCCTACCATTGTGTAACAATGGAAGTGTGGCTTTGGCCCAGGAACCCTGGTCCCATCAGTGACCCAGACATATTCTAAGGCAGTGTCACCTGATCGTGAAGATGGTTGATCTCCAGGTGATCGAGGTTAGGAGAGTAGACTCAGAGGACAACACGGCGGATCACTCACGAAAGGCCTATTCCCAGAGAGAGACTTTTATGGGATGGTTGAGTATGAGATACTACAACCACTGCTACAGATGGCCCTAGTGCAAGTGGGAGATTGTTAGTTATATGTATGCCCTAGAGGCCATTACTGTACATAGGATGTATATTGTAGTGGATGCTGGGACATATATAGGGAGGACTTTCTTGCTCGACATGATAGTATGCTATCTGGTTACACTTTACCTTAACGTGTACACAGATTGTCTCTCTATTACATGTTGGTAAAGCCCTTAGGATGTGTACTTGACTACCTGGACTATGATGCGGATCATACCAGTGGGGACATGGTAGTCCATAAGTACATCCTTCAAAGTCCCTAGTCGTGGGTGTATCGAGACGGGGCATCGATATACCAGAGTAGACTAGCGTATACCTTCTCGACCCATACAGATGGGCGATGGATGATCCCATATCCATTGGTGTTTGACATCAGAGATGATATACGGGTGCTCAGTAGAGACTGGGTATACTGGACGGACTCGCCGAGAACTCCCAGATGGTATTATACCTCACGTCAGATGGCAGTTCTCTGGTGACACTGGTACAGGTTAGTCTGTAGACCTGAGATCGTCATAGAGTCTTGTGTGATTCCTACTGTACTTTGATTTCCACCTTACCACGTCTAAGAGGGCGTGCAAAACGGTGGCTTTTGGGTACAGTCCCGAATCACATGGAGGCAATGAGCGATAGGAGGGGATTCGTCTCTCCCGGTATAGGGAGTTGATGTTGTACTGTGTTCGATTGGCTATAACCGGAAATCCCTGGCCAGGGTTGCTGAGATTTACTGGTAAGTGTTACCAGTAGTTTCTCGAACTGTTATAGACCTCATATCGACACGACTTATCGAGCTATTGGGGTCTGACGTTTACCACCCCTAGACAAGATATGCGACATATCAGACGACGAGACCGGACTGTACGGTAAGTGTTACTGGTTGGATTCACTGGAGTGTGAGCGGGCTTGCTCGTCGATCTTCTGATCGCTCAATACCCGGGTGGCCATTACGTTTAGCAGACCGTTTGCGGCTTGTGGGTGTTTGATATGATCATCACCTGCTGCCGGCGTATTGACGAGTCTTTAGAGTCCTACACAGAGGTTTCCTGGCTCAAGCGAAACGAAATAGGAGCGCATATGAGATATGTGCGGGACCGAGAATGATACCAGTATGTGATACTGTATTCGATTCTCGCGATTTGTGACATTGATCGGTTATATGCGATATAGCCGGGTTATCGGATCAAGTGATGATTCGATAAGTTGTTACTGTTAATATTAGTCGGTTATATGCGATATGACCGGATCATTAAATCAAGTGTTGATTTAATTATTTAATGCATAATTATATATTTGATATATTACTTTGCATTAACTAGTATTGGTTCACTTTAAATGGATTTTCTCACTTGGATTGTGCACATTGTATATGTGATATACTTTTGTACACAAGTTTGTATCATGTTTGATGATACATGCTAACTTGAGCATGTGTAAAGATTAAACCATGGTTGTGTAATGGTTAGGGTTTTCCTTTCACTTTCTTATTCATTTATCTATTTATTCTTTATGGAAAATGTAAAGCATAAAGAGAAAAAATGGTTGCCAACTTTGTTTGTATTATGAAGCTTCATGAAGCTTTGACTTAGTGACCATTTTGTCTCATGCTTAACCCTAATTATTCCACTTAACCCTAGTCAATTCTCTAGACTTGACCATGGTTGGCTTATGATAAGTATTCTTTTCTATTCTATTTTCTAATTAACTTATCATAACATTATCATCTTCTTCTTCTTCTTCAAGATGAAGAAGCTAGACTTCATCAATGGTGACTTGATGAAATGAGTGAGAAATCCAATTCTAAAGTCTACCCACTTCCTATTTCTTCATCATCTACCTCTTGCCAAGTAGTAGAGTGTGTTTTCTTCACAAGTTTCTTGACTTGGTGAAGTTGGAGCTTGATCTAGTGATGCCTCGACGTAGATCATCTTCGGCACGAAGCCGACGACCTTGCCCGCCTATTTCTCCAATGAAGCCGACGCTAGAGCCCGGGATTTCATTTGGACAGCGAGGAGAGTTCATTGCGGAGCTATGGAGGTGGAGGACCGGATCTACAAAGGTTGTATTTCCGTTTTCTCTTTAGCTAAGTTGTTAGCTAGTTTCTTTGTCGCCTAAACTTCTAGCCAACGATCTTGTTAGGGTTTCTCGGCACCGTTAAAATTAGAAATTGGCATGGTTGATGCCTTGTGAGACCTCATTAGTGTGCCTAGGAACCCTACAGCCACTAGCGCCGAGTGAGGAAGGCTGGGGGCAATTCCCCTTCTGGATTGACTCCGTCAGCTCCAATGGTGGAAGTCGACGCTGCTGTTCCAACTGGGAACAGCTTTGAACTATTAAGGAGGGTGCGCAAGAACTCTGCGAAGGCCGTACTCAAAAAATCTCCTTCACCTGTGGAGAATGCCACAAAGGCGAAGCTTGGACAGCCCCTTCAGCGACTGTCCTCTAAAATTTACAAGGTCTGGCGTCTAGTCCAAGACTCGGTGATTGATCAAGATTACTCCAGCCGACCGAAGAAGATAAAGGTTCGGTAAGAGAAGGACCACTCTGTCGTACAACAGAAGGTGTCGTCTACCTGGGTGCCAGCTGCAACGGCCCCCTCAACTTCACCAGCCCACAAAAAGAGAAGGACGGAGAAAATCCCCATGTCTGCGACAGATGTCAAGGGCACTGAGCCTAAATGCCCTAAGTCTGGGAGCATGGTGGTGCATGCCGTCTATATGGCATCCGGAAAAGAGGATAGTCGTATCTCCATAAGTCATCGACCACTTACGCGATCAGTGACTAAGGCTCAGGAGCAATAACAACAAAAGCTCCAAGAGATGCTAACAGCCATGGCCGCACTCACGGGACCAAAAGCAATCCCAGAGACGTCCTCAGAACAGCGTCATGAGCAGGAAACTGATGCCAAATTCCTTCGGAGAATGCTTGAGAAAAAGGACAAAGAGGCCGTGGAACAAGCGGCCAACATAAAACAAATGGCCCTTCTATTCCAAAATATGGTGGGCATGATGATCCAGCCGGACCCTCCAGCCGAAGATCCTCCAGTAATAATTGAAGATGATAAAGGAGAGACATCAAATTCTCTGTCGGCTCTGTCAGCAGCCAAGGAGGAGACCATCTCCAAAGCCACGCTCGATGATTATATAGCTCAACAAATACGAGCTCATCAAGCGAATGAAGCGGCTGGCAATCCCTATCAACTGGACGGCCTTATCCGAGTTAGTATGATCAAATAAAGTACCCGCCAGGATACACGATTCCTAAATTCCATGTGTACAAGGGGACAGGCAATCCCCATCAACATGTCGCTCAGTTCAGGGCTCTCTACGGCAACACTGGAGGGGATGATAAGCTACTGCTTCGCCAATTCGTCGGTAGCTTGGCGGAGACGGCGTTCGAATGGTACTCAGAGCTTCCCAATGACTCCGTCAAAACTTTTATAGAGATGGAATTGCTGTTCACCGAGCGTTTCGCAAGCGCTAGCGAACGCACCCCAATCACCGCATTAATTAACGCCAGAGTAAAGCCATACAAAACATAGGTGCAATACGCGATACGGTGGCGGAATCTATGGTCGAAGTGCGAGCAGTGCATCAAAGAAGCGCCTGCGGTAAGCATGTTCTTGGGTACTCTTGATCCGCAGGCGACCATATCCCAGTTCATGATGTTCTTCAAGCCAACTACTTTCCAGGCCTTGATTGACAAGCTGGCCCAAATGGATCAGATGGGTCATAGACCATCTTCTTTGAAGCTGGAATCTCAAAATGAAAAAAGGAAAGGGAAAGCAACCTTCGTCGCCAATGCTCAGCAGCAGCCCAGTGGTCCAAAGCCAACTGATCGCCAAGATGAAAGACGGCGATTCTTCAATGAGAAACTGAAGCGCCCTTATTCGTTTCCCCAGGATAAAACGAGGAGACTCTTCAAGCTGGCGGTGCGCAACAGGCTCATTACCTTGCCGGACCCGAAATGCCCATTGCAACCCGGTGAGGCCAATAATCCCAATTATTGCCCCTATCACCAAGTGGTAGGCCATACAATCGAAGATTGCTTCATCTTCAAAGGCTGGATTGAGGACCAATACCAATAGGGCAAATTCGCACTATCCGAGAATTGGAAAGTAAGCCCGCCTCAGCCACACGCTCTTAAAAGGGGGGACGCACCGGGAGCATCATGCTCTTTTGTAGAAGAAACTCCATGGGAGGTCGCTCTTTCAACCAAAAAAAAAAGAATGTTAAAGGATCTCCAAACATGCCCGGCGATCAGGTGGAAAAGTCCGCTGGAACCCGAGGTCATCGAGGGAATGTTGAAGCCGCGCCCAATGCCAAGAATTGGTGGGGATGGTCAAAACGCCCATACCCAGCCATCAAAGTCTTCAAAGAAGAAGAAGAAGACCAGAAAGACCGTGAAGCTTGATGAAAAGCGCACGGACCTGCAAAAACATATTGACGCGCTGGAAGAATATAACCAGAAGGGGTGAATCCCAGTCACACTCCAAGAGTTTCTCAACCACATCTAAGGGCGGAAATGATGAGGGAGAAGACTCGTCAGATGAACCTGAGGATTATGTGGCGAGCTGTCACACAATCTCTCACTCATCAATAGATGGTGAAAAAGCTCCTGATGCAGAGAAACTGGGGGCAGATCCCGAACCAGAACTCCTAGGACCGTCAGATGAGATCATCGACATGCTACTGAACGAGGCCTGTCAGAAGAGCAAAGCTGATCGAGACCGTGAAATGGCCATGTTCAAAAAAGCCAAACGTCGACGACTGGAGGAAGAGGTTGAAGCACTCCAAATAGATCGAAGCACGCTCGCGGCAGATAAAAGCAGACTTAAAATGAGGAAACGTTTCGCTAAAGCCCTATCAATGGGAATGAAGCTGCCATCCTCCAAAGGAAACACCCCTGGCGGGATACACCTTGGTGAAGCAGATGTACATCCTAGTTACTGCTTATACCATCAAAGGATTGTGCACCCCACTGAAGAGTGCAACGCCTTTAAAAACTGGTGGCAAGGATACGTTGCTCACCGGCAGCATTTCAAGCGGATGAAGCGCAAAACTCGTCGGGAACAAAGAAGCATGACAGATGAGCATAAAAGAACTGCCGGTGAATGTCACATGGTTAATTCCGAAGGACCGCAAGTTCGTGTGCCAACCTCTTTTATCGATCCACGGAAACCAAAGTGGAGAAAGAATCCGCCAGTGCTGACCGCAGAATCCGCCAGTGCTGACAGCTCCGATCAAGGGAAAGTCCCTCATCCTGTACACAACAGCCCTTGAAGGTTCCTTAGGCGCGCTATGGGCACGGGAAAATAACCAAGGGAAGGAGAGAGCCCTCTACTATTTGAGTCGAGTTTTCCTGGGGGCAGAAAACAATTACTCCCCTATCGAAAAACACTGCCTGGCGTTAATCTTTGCGGTAACGAAGCTCCGGCACTATGCGTTGGCGCATGAGGTCCATCCCATATCAAAAGTGGACCCTCTCAAATATTTGATGTCAAGAGCCATGGTAATGGGACGACTCACTAAATGGGCCCTGCTTTTGATGGGGTTCTCGATAACTTATCGTTCCCTCAAGGCAGTAAAAGGCCAGGCTATCGCCGACTTCCTCGCTGAGCATCCGATACCTGCCGGTTCACCCTTAAATTGCGAGTTGCCGGACGAGCACGCGTTTGACACGATCGATGGGGAGAAAGGAGAGAGTGACACCCGATGGGAACTCTACTTCGATGGGGCATCTTCCATGAAGAAACGGAAGCAAAACTCCCCTATAATCAAATCGGGAGTGGGCCTTATCTTCGTGACTCCACAAGGAGGGATAATGCGCTTCGCTTTCTCCTTAACAGAGCCGAGGACGAACAATGAAGCCGAATATGAAGCTTTGATAGCAGGTCTTGAGATTGCTGTCGACATGGGAATCGAAAACCTCCTCATATACGGAGACTCCCAGCTGGTCGTTAGCCAAGTAAACGGCGACTATCAAACGTGTTAACCAGAATTGGTAAAGTACGGCGAGAGAATACAACAATTGCTGACTCAAATCCCTGCTTACGCCCTGGAAAGCATACCGCACGCAGAAAATAGCAAGGCGAATGCATTAGCCAAGCTCGCTAAAGAACTGTTCTATGAAAACCTCGATGACGTAAGAATCGTGGTGCAAAGCCGTCGGGTTCTTGCACCGGCAGAATTATCTCCGGAGTCGTCCGAAGAAAAGGGAGAGACCAAGCAAATGGCCCTACAAATAAAAGACCAGGAAAAGGCTAAGGATTGGAGGGAAGTTTTTATAGACTACTTCAAATCCCATCGAACACCTGAAGATGCGTCCTCAAGACATCAGCTCATGAAACGAGCTCTATCTTTCGCCTTCGTCAATGACACTCTATATAAGAGATCATTTGATTCTCTATGGCTAAGATGCCTGGGACCTGAATAAGAAAGGAGAGTCATCTAAGAAACTCATGATGCACTCTGCGGTTCTCACCAAGCTGGGCCGAAGATGAAGCTGAAAATCAAAAAGATGGGATACTATTG
Source organism: Agapanthus africanus (assembly GCA_030015575.1). Lineage (NCBI taxonomy): Eukaryota > Viridiplantae > Streptophyta > Magnoliopsida > Asparagales > Amaryllidaceae > Agapanthus > Agapanthus africanus. The sequence continues at coordinate 465,896,137 of CM057343.1, forward strand.
GCCCACAATGATCCAAGACTGCCTCGAATACGCGAAGCAGTGTCACTCGTGCCAGATTCACGGGGACTTTATCCACCAACATTCAAATCCGCTACATCCAACGGTGGCTAGCTGGCCGTTCGAAATATGGGGAACTGACATAATTGGGCCCATTGAACCAGCATCGTCCAAAGGACATCGGTTCATATTGGCAACAACCGATTACTTCTCCAAGTAGGCAGAAGCAGTACCACTAAGAGAAGTGAAGACGGAGAATATCCTCTATTTATTCAAGACACACGTCATCTATCGGTTTGGCACTCCGCGACGGATTATCTCCGATAACGGGCCGGCCTACAGAAGCCATAAGATCAGCCGCTTCGCGCAGCAACATAATATAGACTGGAGATACTCTTCGGTCTATAATCCCCGAGCTAACGGTCTGGCTGAGGCTTTCAACAAGACCTTGACGAAGATCGTGAAAAATACGGTGTCCAAAAATAAGAAGGACTGGCACGAGAGACTGCATGAAGCTCTCTGGGCATATCGAACTACGGTCAAAATGGCCATAAATACAACGCCGTATGCATTGGTATTCGGCACTGAACCAGTACTCCCCTTGGAGATAGAGCTACACTCCTTACGAGTGGCGGTTCATTACGAACTAACGGACGAAGGCAATGCTTATCTTCGGCTTGAGGAGCTCAACGCCCTTGACGAAACCCGGCTCATGGCGCAACAAAACCTGGAGGCTTACAAAGAAAGGATGACGCGCTCGTACGAAAGATTGACTGAGCCGAGAACATTCCACCAAGGCGAACTCGTGCTAGTCTTAAAAAGACCTATGATCCCTAATCGTGCTAAATAGGGGAAATTCGAGCCGAACTATGAAGGCTCGTACATCATAGACAAAGTCTATCAGGGTGGGGCTTACTTGCTCATGGATATGCATGGCGAAAGGCCCTTCAGGCCAATAAACGGCCATTTCTTGAAGAAATACTACGCTTGACCGAGACGTCGTTAAACTACTACAAACCGCAGCATCCTAGGGCTGACGCAAAAAAAAGGTACGTCCACAAGCAAAATGGGCACAGATGAAAACCCATAAGGGCTCCGTGAGTAAAAACAGCAGGGCTACCGGCGAGTTCGTGAAAACCCGAGAAGGCGCAGGCTCGTAAAAAAAATTCGTGCACATTTGCGAGGTCCTCTCGACCTTGTAAGGAGAAAACTACCTGCGTGAGATCCTTACGACTCACAAAGAAGCAATACACTTAGGAATCCCCACGATTCCTGAGGAGAACTCACACTTACGAGATCCTCACAACTCGTAAGGAGAACCCTCTTATGAGACCCTCACGGCTCATAAGATTCAAAAGCCTTAAGTTACAGGGATCTGAACCTGTTCTTAAGCCATCACAACCCACAGACTGCCCTACAAGCGGTTCAATATTGACCCTTGTATACAATCCACAGGCACGAATAAACATTTCCCTAGTAAAGTCCCACCAGCGACTAGGGATATGCTCACACGGCGAACGACCCTTGTAAGTCCTCTCGACTTATAAGAAGAAAACACTCTTGTAAGATCCTTACGACTTATAAGAGACCATACACTTAAGACTCCTCAAGATTCTTAAGGAGAAAACGCACCTACGAGATCCTCATGACTAGTAGGGAGAAATATCTTTATGAGACCCTTACGGCTCATGAAGTCAAAAGCCTTAGTCAACAGGATCTTAACCATGTTTGCTAAGCCACCTTTGTTCAAACCGACAAAGGCAAATGATGATTCGCTCATGGAAATGTCCCAGTGGTAGCGATGCTGATGCTTAAATCGGCATCAGATTCTAAATCCCTTACTCGCGGCAAGAGGTCAGCGAACCATAAATACATATGAAATAGCCGAAATGATGGGGCAACTTGCAAAAAAATCAGCAAGTAAAAATATATGCATACGAAATAGCTGAAATGGTTAGGCAACTCGCAATAAAAAACAACGAGTAAAAAGAAAAAATAGCCGAAATGATTGGGCACCACGAAAAATAGCCGAAATGATTGGGCAATCGTGACTTTCGCGATACAAAAAACTGAAATAATAGAGCATCGCGGAAAGAAAACAAAAAAATATAATACATATAAAATGAAACTTTCACCCTACAGGTGAGGTCACATCGATCCCTGTATACAATACAGGGGAACAAATAAAGAGGGAACCATATCATCCCACCAGGCTCCATCAGAAAGAGAGCCAAATCTTAATGGCAACAACTGCATCTCAAGAGATCAACAACGGCGTTCATTCTCGTTCCAACCAGAAGCAGGTACAACGTCAACAAACGGAGCCACAGGAAAGTCCTAGTTCCAAGACTCTACGGTCCACAGACAACCTAGAGTCAACCAATGACCTCCCCGTTGGATCAACGCTCCGTCTTGGAAACAAGTCAACCAACCCCAGGGAAATCAGTGTCCTTGGCAAAACCTCGATGCAGGGAAATCAGTGTCCTTGACGAGAGCATCTCGATTCACGTCGACCCGCAAGGAAATCAGTGTCTTTGCAGGAATCTCTCGATTCGTCTCAACTCCGAGGAAATCAGCGTCCTTGGCAAAAACCTCGATTCAAGGCAATCAGCGTCCCTGACGATAGCATCTCGATTCACGTCGACCCGCAGAGAAATCAGTGTCTATGCAGGAATATACGACATCAGCAAAATGGAGCCATGGCAGAATCCCTAGTTCCAAGTCTCGACGGGCAAGTCTACAGCTTGGAGACCCACAACAGCGTTTTTCCTCATTCCAGCAGGATTCAGACGCGACAATCAACCTCGGAGCCATGGAAAAATCCCTAGTTCCAAATCTCGACGGTTCACAGACAACCTAGAGACCACCTCGACATTCTTCTCTTTACAGTAGACGCAATGTCAGCAAAGCAGAGCCGCGGCAAAGTTCCCAGTTCCATGGCTCGACGGTGCACAGACAACCGAGAGTCAATCCTGGCCCCATATGGCTAAAGTCAATCCTGACCCCGTATAGCTAAAGTCAACCCCTGACCCCGTATGGCTAAAGTCAATCCGGACCCCGTATGGCTAAATTCAATCCTGACCCCGTATGGCTAAAGTCAATCCTGACCCCGTATGGCTAAAGTCAATCCTGACCCCGTATGGCTAAAGTCAGTCCTGACCCCATATGGCTAAAGTCAATCCCTGACCCCGTATGGCTAAAGTCAATCCCTGACCCCATATGGCTAAAGTCAATCCTGACCCCATATGGCTAAAGTCAATCCTGACCCCGTATGGCTAAAGTCAATCCTGACCCTATATGGCTAAAGTCAATCTTGACCCCGTATGTCTAAAGTCAACCCCTGACCCCGTGGAACACGGCTAAAGTCAATCCTGACCCCGTGGAAAATGACCAAAGTCAACTCTCGACCTCCCTATTAAAGCAATGCTTTGACTCGGGAGCAGGTCAGCTCATCAATCACTTACGAGTCCTCTCGACTTGTAAGGAAGAAAATTCTCTTGTGAGATCCTTACGACTCTCAAGAGAAAACACACTTAGAAATCCTCACGATTCCTAAGGAGAAAATACACCTACGAGATCCTCTCGACTCGTAGGGAGAAAAATCCTTACGAGACCCTCACGGCTCATAGAATTGAAAAGTCTTAGCTGGCAGATCCTAACCCTATTTTCTAAGCCATCGCTACCCTGCAAAGAATCCAAGATGGATAGCTACCTACTATCTATAGGCCACACTTGCTAAAATCACATGGCGACGACAAAGCAAAGAAAAGAAAGCGGTAACACAAGATAGAAAAGAAATGTGTACTTTATTCATGAATTCAATTGGATACAGGCTACATCATATGAAAATGAATGGAATAAAAAAATGAATGAAATGAATACATGTTATTCATGAGTTACAAATGTACAATCAATACAAAGGCAGCTGCTGAGAAGGAGGCATTTTCAGTAAATCAGCCAGCTGCTCGCGCACTCCTCTCAGTTCCTTTTCACGATCAGCCACCGCGGCTAGCTCTGTTTCAACTTGGGCCCATGGCTGCATACAGGATGAAAGTTTCTCATCAATTTCCTGCTGAGCAGCCTCCTGACTCTGCGTAACCTGCTCACTAAGATCAAGCTTTTTGCTCAGCACCAGCCCGTCAGAAATACATCGTTGAAGGTTTTCAAAGATGGAGTTCAGCTGTGCATCATTCGCTTCGACCTGGGCACGCAATTGGAAGGACTCAACGGAAGTCGCCTCACGTTCCTTTAGCTTGAGGATCGCCTCTTGTTCGAAATGGCGAAGGAAAAGGGCACTTTGCTCAACCCACGCGGCCCGCTGGGAGTTCAGAGCCAGAATCTCAGGAGCAGGACGCCTACGCTCAAGCTCATGCAGGCAGGCATCAATCTTCCTGCGGTGATTAACCCAAGACTCTACGACGCCTTCGTTATGGAAGTTCATAAGCGTTGCTAGCATTGGATTAAGCTCGGCAGCAAAATCTGCAGCGAATGTAGGGGCCTCCGCGTCAAGCTCCTCAACGTATTCGCTCAACATATGCAGGCTGGTCACAGCGCCTTTGGAAGATGGGCATCTAGAAAAAGGCCCTGCCGGCATTACGATGGGAGACTCGAACGGAGCAGGAACCGGTGCAATTTCTGCAAAACGAACCATGATCAAATGTCATCTCAAGAGATAAAGAAAATGCACGAACAATAGAGTCTACCATACTGGCTACGACAAGGGGCAGAGTTGGGAGTACTGGTGGCGCGACGATTCCCTCGTCCCCTCCTTCAATTTGTAGTACTGCAATCAATTCAAAATTAACAACGGCCGGGTCGCCCGTCTAAGAAAGGAAAGGATGTCAGTTTAAAAACTATACTCACCGGCACCAGCAGGCGGAGTAACTTCCGACTGGAAGGAGAAATGCGGATTCAACACTTGATACAGATGATCAAAGAGAACTCCTGCAAGGTTACGATGATACATGGTCAGTACACGAAAGATGCTATCCTCGATTTAATGTAAATCACAAACCCATACCTTCCAGCATTTGAGAGGACGCGAGAGAAGGAGAAGGGTCGCCGACCGCCAGAGCAGCAACCGGCGACGCTTCTTCGAGTGGCACGACCTCAATGCTCACCACACCTGCATTAGAAACAAAAGAAATGTCGTTAGAAAAGATTGAAAGGGATTGCGGAATAAAAAGGAAAACAATGACTCAAAATCTACCTGATGAGTCACCAATCGAAACTGCGACAAGAGCATCATTAGGCGCAGCGACTCCTTCGCTCTCCTCCATTGAAAGGGTTTCAACACCAGTGGCTTCGTCCCCCGATTCTAAGAGATCCGTCGTGACACTCGCAATGCCGGGCGATGGCAGGGAACCGCGAGGAGAAAGAGTACCAATTGGGACAGTCCCGGACTCCCGAGAAAGAGTAGCCGCTTCGGGCTCGGTGGTTGCCGTCATTTCACCTACCACCTCCTCATCAGGACTTGGCCCTGTAGGGTATGATATATTAGAATCTAAAGATCAAACTCTAATAAAAGTACCCAGTGTTACGTTACCATGGGACGGCCTTTCAATTGCCTCCTGAGCCATGCGTACCGCCTGTCTATGAGCAGTAGACAGGGCGGCCGGAGCACCCTCTGAAGAAATAGGGACAGGGGAAGCAATGCTCGAGCCTGCACCTACAGCCAAGGCGGCATTGCGTTCTCTTGCTGCACGCCTCCTGTGCTTCCTTTCTGCCTGGGCCGTGAGAGCTGATCTTCTTAAGACCTCCGCTAAGGAGACGTCATCGTCTGAGCCAGGAGCTACCTCTGGAGCTGTTATGGCGTCCATCATCGGTTGCTTAAGCGAAGCCTCTTTTGGAAATACTGGGGAAGCTGGGACTTCGGTAGCCGGCCTTGGAAGCGTCTCCGCACCACTCTGCGAAATCGGCACTGCACTCGGGATAACTCGGGTCGAAGTAGTCCCTGCGATAAGATGAAAAAGGAGGGTTAGTCTACCCATAAAGAAGGGAGGGAAAGAAGGCACAATGAGCCAAAATATACCGAAGCCCAAGGAAACGCGAAGCCTCTCTTCCTCTTCAAAAGTCTTGAGAGAAGCTGCGAGGGCCTCTTCGGTGGAGACGCCTGTTAAAAACAGTGTCAGTCAAAGAATGATAATAAAAAATGTGTGTGATGTAACCACGCAAAGATACGACGGAAGTATACCTGACTGTGCGAGGATGATTAGTCCTACTTTGTTGCTAGCTAGTCGCTCGGAAGCTGCGATGGCAGCCTCCAGATCAGTATCATCTGGTGCTATGAATAAACCCCCGTTGGTCCCGTATTCGCTTAAGCCTTCGCTATAAGGAGCATGGGGCTCCTGACCGAATACGACGTCTGCAGAAAGAATCGACTTCTTCTTCTTCTGCGAGCGAGTGCCGGCGGCCGATAACATAAGCTTGCGCTTGGTGGTCAACTTTGGATGACGAGCTCCAATCTCCGCACCTACGCCAGATTCGGGAGACGCCACAGCTACCGCTTCTACAGGCACGCGGGGTACGGGTAGCTCAGGGATAACACGTGGTACCATAACCACAGCAGCTTCCCTTAAGGGAGGACGGACAATGGTCCGTCGTTTCAAGGGAACGGCGAGATTACTAGCCGGGGCTATGCCCTTGCGATCAAGCAGTAATCGCTTTTCTTCCCTAATAACGGTGCCCATCGAATGTTGATATCACGCCACATACACGTTCAGGACTTTCGGAACACAACTCGGTTCACTGATGAAGAAGTTGGACCCTGTGTTTTGGCGCATAAAATGATACAACGCGCTCCGGATACCCTCTTCAGTAGCAACCGGTTCTGCCAAGAAGGCCTCAAGCGGGACGCCCTGATTATAGCTTAACTGCTAGGCGAAATGATGCGGGTTGTATCTCATGAACAACGCCGAATCATTCTTCCTAAACACGAGAAAGCCTGGCCTGATGGAGTATAAATAAAGAATCACCCGAGCTTTCAAGATAGAGGCCCCGTCTTTAAAGATGTCCTGCAATGGCTGCACCGTTTTTGCGGATTCCTGGCCGACGGTCAGAATCTTATCGGTGAAGGTCATGCCATCTCCAACCGTGTGCGGACAAAGGAGCAAACCCCTAGCTTCCCACGGTGTCAGATTTACAATGGATGCGTCAACTAGCCGCATGATCTGAGGGAACTTACACTTGTCATAGAAGCAAGGACTTTTGTGGATACCAAAAACGCCAAGTACGTGTAGCTCGACCCATGACATAAAATAATGCATCGAGAAGTTCATGTGCTGCACCCTTGGTTCAGTAGTGTCTGCCGCCAAGCTGAGGCCGTGATACAAATGGGCTAACCCAGCGACTCCGACGGCCACTTGCATCCCAACAACCATTCGGTGAGCTGGATAAAAAACGGACGGCCTCATATGGCGAGGGTGCATTGGAAGCGCAAAACAGCTTAGCCATAGCCCGAGGAACCCTAAAAAGAATGCTTCTTCGTCAATCCCAGGAGCTGCAAGTTCTGTGAAAGAGACGACCAGGGTGTTGGGGAGAAAGAAATTTCTCTGATCCGCCTCCGCTGCCGGCTAGTTGTCCAAACCGAAACCAAAAGGATCGTCAAGTTTGGCAAATTTCGCGGCTTCCTTCGACAGGACTTCTGAGCGGAGAAAGCGGGCGATGAAATCTGTGAAATTAACCTTGCGGCCTCCGGATTCGAGAAAGAGGCCCTCATAGATATTCAACACCTTTATCAAACTCAGGAATTGATGTTGAATAACGTTCTCTGAAGTAAGACCTATTACCACTGATTTGGTGGCAAAGATGTACTCATCCGGAGGAAGCAGCTCCTCGTAGTGCTCTCCTTTAACAGGTAAGCCAGAGACCTCTGCAAACTCCTCTAAAGAAATTGAAACTTCTCGATCCAACAGAAGGAAGGTGTAGGTCGGAATGTTCCATTGCTTCAGAAAAGCCTTGACCCACCAAGCAGGAGGCGTAGAATATTGAAAAAGAGAAGCGTGAATCGCGGGATACAACCCAAGCTTCAGCAGTTGCGACTTCTTAGCCGACAAAATATAGCGGGCCCATTGCAGATATCTGGCTGGGTGACGGGGCGTTAAGCCTATGTTATATAGCTGTCCCCAAGGACGCGACTCACCCTGGCATATACGCCGTCCTAGGGTATCCAAAGCCGTCGCCGGCTGTACGGGTATTGCAGCCATAGAAAGCCGAAGGAGACCCTCTGAAGTCCAATTGACCTCCTCCACAGCATAGTTTATCGGGGGTGCATCTGCATAAGGGATCGCCGAAATAAGCTCCGAAGGTGTCGCGCAAGAAAAACTCCGACGACCTTTGATGATTTGGCTGTACCATGTTCCCTATAAGTGAAGGTTCTTCTTGTCCGGATCATGATCTTTGATCAGTGCAAACACTTCCCTATCCACGGGCGCTTCGGGGAATCCGCCTTCCGAACGGACGAACGGGAAGGAAGTGTCGAAAGACATAGTACCTGCGCGGAAAAGAAAAAAAAATTCAGCCGCCAATGCTACAGTTTAAGTTCTATCACTGGGTACTTTAAATTCGTACCATACTGCAACGCAGTGGAAAGGGACCAAAGGGGACCCACATGATCTAGATGACGGCTCATCATGAAACGGTCTCATCATTTGATGAGACTGTCATTAAATGAGGAAATCCTCAAAGGATTCTCATTTAATGAGGGCTCCTCAGGCCCAGAAGTAAATCTCCTATTGAGAGCAGCGCTCTACAACAGAGCGACATCTGTCAGCTATGATGATGAAAGGAATAAAAATTCCTCAAGAAAAATCTTGAAGATCCATGCTCTATAAAATGATGGAATAACCCATCAGAAAACCTTAAAATAAAAGCTTTTAATAAATTAAAAATTCTGAAATCTTCAAGATCTGTGAACTTTAAGAGTTCTTCATGAACAATGTTCTAGTTCATAGGTTAAAATCACCCTAAAAAAAGATTATATCTTGAAGATCTCTGGTCTAAAAGATGAGCATGGCTCTGGTTAAAAACCCTAAAGTTTTTTAGATCTATGATCTAAAGATGAACATGGCTCTGTTAATGGATAAAAACCTAAAGATATATGTTTAGATCTATGATCTAAGGAGAGCAAAGCTCTGTTAAAGAGTTCAATTCTTACCTAAGTTGGGCAGAGTTTGGACTCTTAAGAAATTTCTTAAGGGAAAGAGCTATGCTCTAAAAAGAGAATTAATTCTCAGAAAATCAAGAAAGAAGATGAACAGAGATCATCTCAAGGGCCAAAGGCCTTATTTATAGGCACTGAGATGCCGTTTCAACTTCTGAGTTGATCTAATGGTATAGATGATGCCACCGCTGCACTCATGTATGGGCCACGTGAGCGCAACGGTGGGGGGGCATTTGTTTCCCCAATAAGAGCAAAGCTCTGTTCAAATTTCAAAATTTGAAATGAAGCAACGCTTCATAGCAACACCAAGAGCGCTGCACTCTAAGTAGCGCACCACGTGCAAAGCACATGAGCGCCAGCGCTAAGAGCGCCGCACTCTAAGCAGCGCACCACGTGCAAAGCACGTGAGCGCCAGCGCTAAGAGTGCCGCACTATAAGCAGCGCACCACATGCAAAGCACGTGAGCGCTAGCGATAGAACAAAATGTTCTCGGCCCTTGGATCAAAGATCCAACGAACATGATTAAAAATCATCAATTGAGCAGAATAAAATTCGGTTAAGGAAACATTCCTCAGAATCTTTCCAAACAGGAAAGATTATGCTCTGAAAATCATAGCACCGTTGGATCAATGATCCAATGGTGATTAAAAATCACTAAAATACAGAATAAATTCTGAATGGGAAAAGATTTCCCAATCTTGTTAAAAACAAGAAGATTGCCTTCTGTAAATCAGAAGCCCTCGGATCAAAGATCCAACGGGGGAAACATCCTCAAATCAATTAGAGAAAAGATCTTTTCAACCGATTCAACAAATCAGCTTACCCTATATAAAGGCCCCAAGGTTTCAAGTCTCATATACACAGACATAGAGAGGAACCCCCCATAAATTTTGAGAAATTTCAAAGACAGAGCAAGCTCTCAGACGAAGAAGATTTTCTTTAAGGTAAAAAAAGAACAGAGAGATAAAATCATCTAATATAAAAAGAAGAATTTACTTCTTTTTCTATGATCATAGATCTATAAGACCAAGGTCTTTCACAAAAAGAGATAAAAGTATCTCATCATAAAATAAATAAGGGGAAGAACTTAATCTTATTCAGATCATAGATCTATAAGACAAATTGTCTTTCACAAAAGAGATCATGATATCTCATTATAAAAAGGGGGGAGAATAATTCAATTCACTTAGGATCATAGATCCATAAAGGCAGAGCCTTTCACCAAAAACATAAGAGATTGAACATCTCCTATAAAAAATAAGAACTTTGTTCTTAAATCCATGAGACAAAATCTCTTATGAGAGATAGAATTTAATTCTCAGGGCACAAAGCTGCCTAAAAAGAGCCCTAGCACTCCAATCAAAAGAAGTGCTTCAGCGCTCCAAAACTAACGCATAGCGTTGCAGAGCCTTAGCGCTCCAAATTTCACAAGAAGCGCTATGCGCTCATTTTCTGGCGCATAGCGCTACGTACTCCTCACGTGTGCGCTACTTAACAAAAGCGCTCTGCGCTCATCAACTGGCGCGCAGCGCCAAGCGCGCCACGTGCTCCTCACGTGTGCGCTACTTAATAGAAGCGCTCTGCGCTCATCAACTGGCGCACAGCGCCAAGCACGCCACGTGCTCCTCACGTGTGCGGTAAAAGAACATAAACCGTTCTATAAATAAAAGCCCAGGGCTATGATGAGTGCTCGGCATTCAATAAAAGACAAAAAGATTGTCGGAACTCAAACCAATGCTCGACATTGTTAAATGTTTAACATTTTAACTAAATGGGCCCAGCCCAAAGTGGCCACGGAACCCTAATTCAGATTAATTGAGCTCATATGCTCAAAAATCTTTGATCTTAGTCCCAAATTGGACTACATATCTCCCAACTAATATTGGTTCAAGGGTACATCTCTTCACTCCTCTAATATTTGTCGTTGTAATCCTTCAACGTCTTAAGAGAGGTGACGGGTCCCGACAACCAGACATTCCATGGACTGTGGGGTCCTTAAACTCATGGACTATGATGTCCTTAAACTTTACAGACTATGATGTCTCTAAACTGTACTATGATGTCCTTAAACTCCATGGACTATGATGTCCTTAAACTCTTGGACCGCAATGTCCCTAAACTAAACAATAGAGCCCAAATGCTCTTTTGTTGGATCTAAACGATCCTGTTAAGTAGATCTTAGTCTAAAATCAGAGTAACGTATCCTTAACAAACGTTTAAGTTGATTTTAGTCTCAAATGAGATTAACAAGCCTTAAACCCAACCCAAAACCCAAATCTAAGAAAATATGGATTTGGACTAATCCACGCCCTACGGGCGACAACATAAATTAGTCTCCGTATACAATCCACGGGCAACCAAAAAAAAAACACGACACGAAGTGACCATCTGGAGTAGAAGAAAGTGGTTACCGCGATGCGGTAGCGTAATTAACTGCAGGGGCTTGCGCCTGCAAGGAAGAGCGTCCTCGCAATCAAAAACCCCTCAACGAAAGGGAATCTGACGAAGTTTGCTATATTAGTCGCGTCCGTTTAAACCTTCGATACATGGTGCCATAAATCAGCTTTGTATCTTCGGAGAGGTGGACGGATAGCACCAAATAGCATCTGCCCCCAAATTCAGGCAAGACGTTGGTCTTCCTGGCTTTCGGCGGAGAACAGCGACATATCAGACGAAGAGACCGGACTATACAGTAAGTGTTGCTTATAGGCTTCACGGGAGTTTGGATAAGTTTGCTTGTTGATCTTCTATTCGCTCAATACCTGGGTAGCCGTTACGTCCGACTAGTACCGCTGACGGCTTATAGGTATCTGATATGATCAATACCTACTGCTGGTGTATTGACGAGTCTTTAGAGTCCGACACAGAGGTTTCCTAGCTCAAGCGAAACGAAGTAGGGCACATATGGTGATATGTGCGGGAGCTTGATTAAATATGAGTATGTGATACCGTATTCTAATCTCGCGATATTTGATATCGGTTAGGTTATATATGATATAACCAAATCATTGAATCAAGTGTTGATTCAATGATTTGTTATATTTATATATATTTGATATTGGCCAGTTATATATAATATGACCGGATTGTTGAATCAAGTGTTGATTTAATATCTAGTATTGAATTTTGTTGGTTATATGTTATATAACTGGATTATTGAATCAAGTGTTGATTTGATAATTTGATATACATATTTGATATTAGTCGGTTATATATGATATAACCGGATTATTGAATCAAGTATTGATTTAATAATTTGATATATATTTATATTTTATATATTTATATATTAACTAATATTAATGCTCACCAATGATTTTCTTCTCTTGATAGATAATTGTGTGTGTGCGTGTGTGCGTGTGTATATGATAAATATATTTATTTATTTATTTATTTATATATAAAATTGAATTGTATCATGATAGATGATACATAGAACATGGGTGTATGAGACTCACACGAGAGCTAAAGATAATTAGGATAATTTAATTTAAAAGTAAAATGAAAAAGAGTAGAAAATGAGTGATGGCTTGGATGCTTGGAGAAGCATTGAGAAGCCATGACTCATCTTCTCTTTTTGTTTTATTCTTAGATATTTATTCATCCCAACCTTATCTCTAGCACATGATTCATTCTCTCATACTCATTCACTCACACACCCAAGTTCATCTTCTTCCTCAAGAGCTCTCTAGGGTTTTTCTTGAGGTGGAAAAACAAAGAGAAAAAGATTTCTAAAGTGAGCAAAATTCCTACTTCATCAACCTAAACTATCCTAGCCCTTTAGTATAGCTTGTTTGCTTCACTAATACTTTGATTAGTGAAGAGTGAGCTTGAGTTAGAGAGACTTCAAGATAGATCATCTTCGGCTTCGAAGACTATAAAGCAAGCTCGTTCCTTTCACCAAGTAGAGTCTAAGAAGAGTTCTAGGGACTACTACTTGGAGCTATAGAAGTGAAGGACCGGTCTACAAAGGTTGTAACCCTCTTCACTTAGTTTAGAACATGTTTGCTTACAACAAACCTTAATTCTCTAGTTCTATTCTAGAATAGTATAGCTTAGCACTCTAGATTTTTTTAAATTGCATACTTGATACTCCTTGAAATCTAGTGGTGGTGCTAAGACATACTTTCATGGTATCAGAACCAAGCTAGAGACTTAGGCAAAGTCTAGACGACATTAAAGTGTTCGATCGACATTTTTTAACACGGATTTTACTAGTTTCTGTCCATTTTTCCAGACGTTGGATTTTTCACAATTAAAAATTCTTAGAAAATCATGCAGGTAAAATTATAAAGGCTCAAGAAATACGAGAACGTAACTCCATAACTTGGCGGCGGAACCGCCGCAATTACAATGTATTTGTGGTCCTTCCACCGCGCAATAGTGGAGTGAGGGTCTCGATTTTCTTGTGCTGCTTCATTTTCATATTTTGGACTTTCTGGGTATTTTTGATGAGGCTCAAGTTGTTGAGGTCTCTGTGAATTGTTATTGCTTGAAACATCGATCGAAATGTTTAACATCGTGTAGATTACTTTAGTTATGTGATACAATTTTTGGAATCCACATTGATTAGTTTTGCGAAAACTAGTTAACGATTTGTAAATCTCTCGTTTTAGTCTCAAGTGATGGATTGCCATGGAGTTTCGATTCGGATCAAAACTCCGTCGCAATCTCGTATTGTACGCGAATAGTCGCTGAGAAATACTACTAGATAGCCACGCCCCATAGCCCCAACCAAGTGACTATAGGAGAACCCCATGGCCAAAAGCATCCACTCGGGTGCTCGCGGCCATGGTGTTCCGCCCAAGTGCACTTCGTTGACGGCATTGGAGGTGCGGCCATCTACTAAAAGTTCCCGACGAGCATTCGATCTTATAATCGGGAATCTTGTTGAATTACCCGACTTGTTTTTGAAAAGTGTTTTCAATTTGAGACTTAAATGCAAGGTTTATAAATGTTAGGCATGAAATCCAGAATATGTCATAATCCGGGTTTATGATGTCTAAGGATGATGCGGATTCTAATTATTGTAGTTTTCATTTCTTTTCTGAGACCGTAAGTGTAATATATGGTAGTATCTCCGATCTCGTTGCTATACGTCAACGATATTAGAGATACGCATATTTACTTACGTTGATGACATGTGATGTTATTGTGCTGTTGGTTGATATGTTATATTGGATCGTCGTGATTGAATAGCCGGGTTTTTTGTGTGAGATGAGAGTTTTTTCCATTTTCATTCATGTAAATTCTGTATGTAATATTCTTTTATTAGGACACTTCCGGGTTGAGGTTGTTGTCTCCATTGATGTATATTATTTACTTTTTCACATTAGGATAGACCCAAGGCGGGAGGCACAAGTAACCGGGTTCTAGAGGCCATCTCAAGGAGTCGAGACCGAGTTGCCTAACTCTAGAATTGGCAGGGTTGCTTGACGCTCTCGTAGGGGTCTAGGGATGTTTTGGCTATTCATCATGACCGTGGAATCCGTGTTTTTCATTACTGGCTTAATCTAAAACATGGATCTCCTAGTATATTCTGTATTTCATGTTTGCTTCTGCTGACTCTGTGTATGACATGATCATATAAACTGCGTGAGACGAATGCTACTTATATATATGATATACTAGTTGTCACTATATATATTTTGCATCCGTGCTAGTCCTGACCCCGCCCTGCCGTAAGTTAAGTAACCTTACGGTGAATACCCGGGTCCCTGTGGCGAATACGGATGGCATATATGTGTGTTTTATTTTCGTTTCTTCTGTGATGTTTAGGAAACATAAATGATGGGACGTCATTAATGAGATTAATGAAAAGAAAAGAAACCTAAAGATGTTGTAGAATCAAAATTTTCAAAAAGGTAGCTCTAGTTCTTGCTTTGCATAGCGGTATTCCTTTATGAATATCCAGGACCTCATTCGATGAGGAAAGAGCCTAGATCCCTTCACCGAGAATGACCTCTTTAGCAAAACTAGCATATGCTACAACCCACTCGGTTTGTTTTGAAAACTACTCGATTTTAAAAGCGGGGCTTAAACCAATACTTTTCAAATCACTAGATTCTACAACGGTATTAAGTTCTTTACGTTAAAAGTTTTCTTCAAAACCAGTCGTAGCCCTCCGTCATTTCAGATAAGGACTATTTAGTATTCGTGATGCGTTTGTTGGCCTTTGTCAAGGCGTAGTGTGCGGTAGCTGATTAGTGTTTATTTGCAGCATATGATGCGATTGGATTAGGGTAGTCGTACGACCTTGTTGGCCTCCGTCAAGAGTCGTGCGGGTGGGTTTAATTCAATCACGAAATGACGGGTTGAACTTGACTAGCAGACTATGGTTTGTTGGCCTCCGTCAAAGTCATAGGTCATTAGGGGTAAAAACAGATATTAGGAATTTCAAGTATTGAAACAATGAGATTGCATAACTTCTATATGATAGTTGGATCTCGATACCCACTGCGAGTAAAAGTTACTTCTGGTAGAGTTTTCCACTTTATAATTAGCTAATCCAGTAGGTGTTTAAGAAAGGTGTTAACGGGGTTATGCCCCTGCGAAAGCGAGGTTATTTAATTAGTTCCATGCGAAAGCATGGGGAGACTCTTTCGGAGTACCAATACCTGTATGGCTGACCGATTGGAAAATTTGTAGTGTGTACTTAATCCCGGCTAATCTTACCTTTTAGGGTTTGAAGAAAGATTTGATAAAAAACAGTGGGAGCCATCCTGATTAGATAAGATCATAACCAATCTAATCTTGTAAGAGCATACGCTAAAGTGTTTGCTTCTCTCTCTCTCTCCAGGTAGAGACCATGTCACGCCTTAATCAAGATGATAATATGGATGTATTGACCGAACCCGCTTATTATACTGAGCTGGGGAACATTGGCTCCGCTCTATCTTATGACTGTCATAAGTCTTAGCAAGGGACAGGGGAATGCACGGATTCCTATGCAACCCGAACGAAGAAATAGAATTCTGATGCATCTTCTTCACTTGTGTTCATTGTTGAGAACCATTTCTCAGTTTTCTCTACGTCCTAGGTATTAGATACCGGATCAGGTCCAATATTTTTAATATGTTACAAGGGTTAAGAAGAAGTGGAGAACTGGGAAAGAGTAATAGGTCTCTCAGAGTAGGGAACGAAGCAATTGTTGCTGCCGAAACTGTCGGTGAATATCTCCTTGGATTACCAAATGGTAATACATTGATTTTGAACGACTGTTATTACGTACCGACGATGATGTGCAACATAATATCCATTTCTTTATTAGATAAAGAAGGATATAACTTTGCACTAGAGAAAAATGTTATGAACATTTTCCTAAATCAAGTGTTGATTGGGTTTGGTACGTTATGTAATGGTATATACGTTCTAAATCAAAATACAGTTCTAAATATACAGAACACACACAAGAGCAAAAGTTCAGAAATGAATGAAGCCTTCTTGTGGCATTATAGACTTGGTCATATCAATGCGACCAGACTAGCTAAGTTGCATAAAGATGGATATATGAATCCGTTCGAATTTACATCTTATGAAACTTGTCAGTCATGTCTCAAAGGCAAGATGACCAAAACTCTGTTTACTGGATACGGAGAAAGAGCTACTGAATTCTTGGGACTGATACATAATGATTTATGCGGTCCTATGTCTACACATGCCAGGAATGGTTATTCGTACTTCATTACATTCACCGATGATCTCTCAAGATTCAGACATGTGTTCCTGATGAAACACAAATCTGAAGCTTTTGAGAAATTCAAGGAATATAAGAACGAAGTAGAGAACCAGACGGGTAAAAGTATTAAAATCCTTCGATCTAATCGAGGAGGAGAATACTTAAGCATGGAATTCCGAGATTATCTAAAAGAGAATGGAATTCTCTCTCAGCTTGCTCCTCCGTATACATCGCAGCACAATGGAGTATCGGAGCGGAGGAATCGTACCCTATTAGATATGGTGTGCTCTATAATGAGTGATGCTGAGTTACCTATTTTCTTTTGGGGTTATGCACTTGAGACAGCTGCATACCTATTGAATAGGGTTTTGACAAAATCAGTGACTACCACTCCATATGATATATGAAAGGGGAAGAGACCATGTCTTAATTTCATTAAGATATGGGGTTGTCCGGCTTATTGTAAAAAGAAAAATCCAGACAAGCTCGAGACAAGGTCTGTTCTGTGTAAGTTTGATGGATATCCTAAACATTCGCGAGGGTATATCTTCTACCACACCGAGGAACAAAAGGTGTTTGTTTCTCGAAATGCCACCATTTTAGAAAAGGAATTTCTTGTGAAAGACATTAGTGGTAATGAGGTGGAGCTGGAAGAAGTTCCAGATACACAAACTGCAATAGAAGATTTGGTAGAACCGGAGGATTAAATAGTCCCCGACGAATCTCAGCCACTCCACAGATCTATTAGGGTTCCTCATCCACCTGAGAGATAATATGGTGTTCTCATAGACGGTGGTAGCGAGGATTGCATAATGGAAGATGATGACCCAACTAGTTTCGAGCAGGCCATCACAAGTGGAGACACTGTGAAATGGTTGGATGATATGCGATCTGAGATTGAATCCATGTACACCAACAAAGTATGGACTTTGGAAGTTACTCCTGAAGGGGTAAAACCCATTGGGAGCAAGTGGATCTTTAAGAAGAAACTTGGTGTAGATGGAAAGGTTGAGACCTTAAAAACTAGACTTGTAGCAAAAGGTTTTCGTCAATGACCAGGTGTCGATTATGGTGAAACCTTTTCTCCAGTGGCTATGCTTAAGTCCATCAGGATCCTACTTACCATTACTGCATACCATGACTATGAAATCTGGCAGATGGACGTCAAAACCGCTTTTCTAAATGGTGATTTAGAATAGAGCGTGTATATGACACAGCCAGAGGGCTTCGTAGACAGTAGGAGCAGCGGAAAGGTGTGGAAGCTGCTTAAATCAATCTACGGATTAAAGCAGGCATCGCGAAGCTGGAATATCTGTTTTGATGCAACAGTCAAAGAGTTTGACTTCATCAAAAACGTAGATGAACCTTGTATATACAAAAAGGTTGTAGAGAGTAAGGTTGTCTTCCTCGTATTGTACGTGGATGACATACTCTTGATAGGAAATGATGTTCCTATGCTGCACTCAGTCAAACTCTTCCTATCATAAAAGTTCTCTATGAAAGATCTGAGTGATGCCTCCTACATCCCGGGGATAAAGATCTATAGAGATAAATCTAAAAGGATGTTGGGATTGTCCCAATCTAGGTACATAGACACCATACTAAAGAGGTTTAGTATGGAAGATTCTAAGCATGGTAATTTACCCGCTTGCTCAGGAATCACTCTCTCCAAAGAGATGTCTCCCAAGACTGATTTGGAGAGGGCTCGCATGACTGTGATACCCTATGATTCTGCAGTTGGGTCTATCATGTACGCGATGTTATGTACCAGACCGGATGTAGCTTACGCACCAGCTGTGTGTTGGGTTACGCCAGCGTCCCGGCCATCAAACCGTGGCCAAATGCGGAACAAAAATTTTCTAAACTGGCACTAACGGAACCCGATTCTACGGATCTACCATTAACCCTAGACTAGCAATACTAAAAAGGAGTTTAGAATGGTTATACTGAAAGATCTGTGTCCTTCGGTCTTTAACCACCTTCCCAAGCTCCTAGTGGCCAACATGATCAAGCTTGATCTCCGGTCTCCCTCCATCGAAGATGATCCACCTGAGGGTATGTAGTTCGAGCTCCAACCTCAAAGCCGAGGTAACTCAGGTACCTTGTTCGCTAAACTAGATAGGCAAGATAAAATAGAGAGTGTGAAGGATTAGTTTGTCTTAAGATACCCTACGTTTCTCAACACATAAGACTATTAGGGTGGAGGTAGAAGAAGATGCCATGAGGATGAGAGTGTGAAGCAAAAAATCTCAAGTGAGAAAAAATGGCTAAGTGTTGTGAGATATTATCAAGTGAGCAACTCAAGAAAATATCTCCATGTCTCACAAAATATCTCACACTACAAACAAAACATCAAGCATGCTAGTATAGTGTATCATGAGTCACTACATGACTCACCCCATGACCCGCCACAAAGCATGCTTGAATTAAAGCAAAATAATGATCTCATACCCCACCTCAAATAACCATTTAAACAAATGGTTATTAAACATAATGAGGTGGCTCTTCTAGAAGTAACTTGTAAGAAATTACAAGAATACCCATCAACCGTATATAAATACCCGTATCCGTATTCCAAAAAAATACGAATACAATGAGACGAAAATAATCCAACAATATAATACTAGAATCCGGCTTAAACCAAAGCCACTAGTATTATCCGTCCGAATCATGATACGTGCACAAGTGCATGTATATGATCGAACCCTGCCGTAAAACCATACGGCCTCTACATCGTTTCGCCCGAAGCAGGGAAACCCTCTGTGTGGGACTCTAAAGACTCGTCAATACGCTGGCAGTGGATTTAACCACAAGCACTTCAGCGGCACTAGTTGTACGTAACGGCTACCCAGGTATTGAACGAAAGGAAAGCCGACGAGCAAACTCATCCGAACCCTTACTGAGCCTGTCCGTGACAATATCCGTACAGTCCGGTATGTTCCTCTATGAGGATCGCATATCGATTCAAGGGGTGGATAAAGTCAGGCCCCTACTAATGCGATATTTCGTGTCGGTATGAATCCCATCACCACCTGAGAAACTGCTGATCCAAATTAGTAATTCTCGTCCACCTTGGCTAAGGATTTTTGGCGATGATCACCCGTGCACTACGCGACATCAACCCCTAATACTGGGAGAGACGAATCCCCGACGATCCGCTCACTGCCTTCACGTGGCTCGGGACTGTACCTAACTTGTAACATTTCAAAAAAATAAAATATTATTTTTTGGGAATTTTTATAATTTAATATTATTTTATTGAATATTTTAATATTTTGGTATAATTAAATACAGAAAAAATTGGAAAAATTATGGAAAATTATAAAATAGGGTATTTTATAGAATTATGCCATTTTTAAGTTTTTATGATTAGTTATATGCTAATTTAGTGCTAATCGCGATTAAAAATCGCTAATTGGTTTTTTAGCATTTTTGTGCCAAACATGCACATATCATTTTTATCACACTTGTGTTACATTTTTTCTTGCCATATTTCTTTTGGGGTTACTATTCTAGTGAGAAGGTTTTGGAGAAAAAAGAAAAGAAAAGAAATGGAAAAGGGGGAATATAATATTGAGGTATGGTGAGAGAGAGAGAGAGGTATGGGTTTTCTTTGACTTTGGACTTAACCATTCTCTTCATTCTTCTTTCATTTTCTCTCTCCCTCTTCCCCTTCTCCTGCTGCTACTGCTCCTTCATCTCCCTCCCCTCTTCAAAGCCCCAAATCACCATGAAAACAACTCCAAAACCCCACTCTCATTTCACAAAAAGTGTGCATAAGCTCAAGATCTACACATTGGACCAAGGAAGCAAGGATTTTGGCCACTATGGGCAACTCAAGAATTTTCTTGAGTTGCCAAATGAGGTATTTTCTGGACCTTAAAGCTTAGTTATGCATTACCTTTACCCCATGTTTAGATTGAACCGATATTGTTTGATATTGTGGAGTTAAGGAAAACCTAGTTAGGGTTTGAGGAAATTTTGTGTTGCAATGTGAAATTGAGCTCAGTTGAGGTTATATAAACACCCTAGTGCATGAATGGAGACCCAAAACCTGAGAGTTGAAACCCGAAATACGGATTTAGAAACCGATATCGAAAAAGTAATGAATTCTGTGAAGGTTATATTGGATCTGCTATAAACCCGAGACTCAGAAAATAAAATTGATTGGACAGTGAGATGTGCAGGAACCCTAGAACCACCACACAAAACCCCAGACCCTAACACATTTTCTCGGCCGCAGATTTATTCTGTTTGGCCGCAATTTGCGGCCAGACCTGCCCCATTTTGTCTCGTTTTGGTTCTGCAGCTCCTACATGTGTAGATTAGGCCCCTGACATGTGTAGATTTGTCTAATTTGACTTAGGGTGAAATCTGGAGCCTATTTCCTTAGTTGCTGTTTTGGATTCGTGTTTTCGTATTCCGTATTTTTATTTCTGAATTTACGTATTGTGTTTTACCTCGACTATTTGGCGTTTATACAACGATATCGAGGATTGATTGATGATTTTGGAGGCGTACCCATAGGTTCTAACCTATAGGCCCTATAGCGTATCGTTTTGGTTTTCATGTGTCGTTTTAGCTTGATTGGGTTTTAATGCGCATATACGATACTTTGATATGTAGGTAACCCATGAAGGCTTCGGGACAACAAGCAAGCGCGTGGCGACGTCGACAAATGAAGACGCAAGGTGAGTAGATTATATCTACGGGGGAAGTCGGGTGGATGGCGTATAGCACCCCCGCAGTCTGTAGTTGATATATTATTTATGATAGTTATAGTGTGTCGTGGATATTGTGTTAGGTGTATTATGGATAGTTTAGGGTTAGAACCAACTAGTGTAGTTCATAGTCGCGAACCCTAGAATAGATTTACACCTACACGCACACCCTTGCATATTCATTATACGTATACTGTGTTTGATGATATTGGACGACATTGGAGATGAGTCGATGATATTGGGCATTGTGCCGCGAGAACGGTGAGTTGTTATGATTCGTATTTGGGATACGACATGTGATCTCTAGCGGGCCTTTGGACGTGTGTTTACACACGCAGTCATATTGATGGTATCAGTTGTACTAGACTTAGATCAGTACCCCAGATTATGTGATATGATGATGAGGATACCAAATAATTGATGAGCTGATTGTGATATTGACCCGTACCCATCTATTGGGATGCCGTACGACGATTTACCGTACGAGCTTATATTGATGATAGATCCGCACTCATGACTCGACGATGTCAGATGATATACTGTATCGTACGCGATACTATTGAGGCGGGATCACCAACTATATATATATATATATATATATATATATATATATATCGACTCAGATTTAGGTGGTTTCTATACCCCTCCTGATGGACTTGGCTTAGTAAATGTTAGACTAGACCCGAGTCATACCTATTTAAAAACTACGAATCGGGAATATTTTAAGGACAAGTAAAGGGATTCTACGGGTATTTTCAAAAGACGTATCTATTCTGAAAAACACCGTAACCTTATTTTACCAAAACCACGATTCGTCTTATTTCAAACGGCACCACTGCAGGACATGTACATATTGGTGTAGATTCTTCACTGTTGCATTGATTATTCGATTCCGCATCGCATTGCATGTGTTTATCTCTATGTTGCAATCATGCTGTTAGGACACCAGCACCATTATCAATGATGCATATGTTCAACGTACACTTGCTTGCCGGCTCACACACTTCATCATCGATAATTGCCATGTCACTACACAGTAGTATTATTGCATCAGGATATGACCTTGTATGTGCATACTATTATTCTAGGTCATATACATCATGCTTTCTGATTATACGCATTGAGATATTCGTTTTCATGATATTTCTGGATTTGGGAACCGTGGATAATTTCAAAGGAGAGTATGTACTTATTTGAGAAACTCGGTTTCCTTGATATGATATTTGCGCAGCCACCATGAGATTTATCGGTACTGTTTATATACCCCATACGAGGAGTGTGTGCCGTATGAGGGTACATGGTGGGGCCCGGTATGGTTCCCCTCGGCAAGATGATCGAAGGATTATACCGATTGAGCCTGGAGGTGGGCGAGTACCTACCGGTGATTGTATTTGAGCTCGGCGGATATCCGGGGGATACCGACCGGAGTTGAGAGATGGACATGGGTTGACCCGTGCTGCCAGGACCGAGGGCCGATACCGCAGACGGAGCCCCATATGGACGAGGATTTACGTGCCGATGCTAGGCACAGGCTTCATGATGTTTCCATGATTTTGATTATATCCTCACATTTACATGCATGATGCTTATTGTCATTTGGGTGACAGGTGGACGGGATCCACATTTATACAGACTATTATTACATTGATCATACTTCATTTGTGTATATAACATGGTATAAGGGCGCTGTTATATATACCCTTACACCAATATTAGTAGAATTGGACGCTAATATATGTGTAGTGATATTCATTTTGATACTTCATCATATTTACTGCATGCAGACATACCTTATGTTTATGACATGTTATTACCTGAGGCACTGACACGAGTATTTGGCACTACCTACATGTTTAGATGTTGCATTGCCACCTTATCATGCTTCAGGCTTATTCTTTGAGGTTTATATATCTGATTATATTGACCTAGGATTATGTCATGCATTCGGTTTCTGCTTGTAGATATTTTCTATTCACGAGTTGGCAACTCACCCCCGTTGTGCCACAGTTCTTGCAGGTCTTGCCGTACAGGTTCTATAGCGGCATTTCTGGCACACTGCTTCCTTGCGGGTGAATTGCTTTTGGTAGGTGGGTTCTTTTACATCAAGAACCACCATTGTACTTGTATTATTTCTTATATCTAGAATTCCATCAACCAAAACTTGTATATTATTTCATACTTAGACACTAGTGATGTATTATTTCGACCTTAGAGTCGCGTATAGCAGTATGACGGTTTTCATGTTATTGTGAGTTTCTTTGAGTTTTGATCCTCGCTATTCGGCGTTGTATATTATATTGCTTGTGTGGTTGTGACCGTCGATTGACGAAGAGCTAGCTCCCGCTTGGGGATGCCTTTTATCATTGCATATATATTGTTCTTGTTGTACCCCGTTTGGGGCCAGTATTTACAAAGAAACTCTGCCGAAATTTTTAGAAAAGACTTTACATTTTTAAAATGCATATTCGGCTTAGTTATTTAAGAACCTTGACTTCAAACATGTTTTTCTTCACTTCTTTAAACCAGTTTTCTTTATTTACTCTTAAAATGGTTTTAGATTTCTGGGCTTTTGGCTTACTTGGATCAGATGGAGTCCTATAGACTTCATGTGGTTCAAGAGCCAGTCACGTGCTCTTTTGGGTCGTGACAAAGTTGGTATCAGAGCGCTAGGTTGACCTTGGTTCGAGTCTAAGTTTGACTATGTGGAGCCTAGGGCGTCTATATATATATACGGAACTTAGACTTAGTCGAGGGGGTATTAGACCCGAACTTTCGTCGCATAGGATGACCCTTGGTTGATAGAATAGGTGACTAAAGTAGAGTGACGTACCGTGGGTATGTTCCGCGGCATACTTACAACACGCCACTCCGCTTAAGGAACCTTAGGATGTACATATTTTCGAGATCAGTGATTCTCTTCATATCCATGATTATACATCCATTTGAGATCCTCGATTCTATTAGTTTCATGATCATACCTTCATTGATGTTGTTCCTTCTTATGATCATGTATCCACTCTGGATCTGTTGTTTTCTTTCTTGCCATTGATCTGCTCTCTTCGATACTCGATTGAGATTCCTGTCGCCATGTTTGAGCGCAGTTTAGGCTGCTGCTAGGGTTACGGTCAGGGCGAGCTCGTCTAGTACGAGGGCCGACCATTGTGTTTTCTGGTGACATGGGAACGTCTCGAGTTAGTATTGGTGATTGTGACCTCCAGTGGAGACAAGTGCTTGATTTTGCGCCGGATGATTGGGCCATTGTTAGAGCTGCCAGTTAAGAGAGGACTGTTGATATACAGCATACCTCAGAGATTATGATGTCGCCTACCTTGCAGACAGATGGACCGGCTGTTGCTGAGATTGACAGGATGTCACTTCCGGAGCTTACGAGCTGAGATCGCCGGAGCTTCCAGGCAGATATGAGACAGATGATAGCTTACCTACCCGATTTGAGAGATGAAGGTGATTCGTCCGATTTATGCGCCGGAGCAGACCCAGTTGAGTTGAAGATTTCCAGTGTGGAGAGTCTTACTCGGATCTAGAGCAGACCGATTTAGAGAGGACCGCCAATGTATCGCCTTTCCTGGAGGATTGAGGCGCCGTTCAGCGTACAGACGAATGAGCCAGTTGTTGCTGCAAATGACGAGATATCGCCCAGACGATTGGAGCTACTGCAGCATGAGTATATACTTAGAGATATGATGGTGAGTCGCTAGTCACCCGAGGATGAACGACTAGGACAGGTGTTCGTTCGCTTACCCCGATGCGAGGTCATCAGATAGATTGCTTCCAACTAGAGAAGACTTCACGCGGAGACGTTGAGAGTCGACAGAGACGATCGAATGTCAGGAGCCCATTTTCCAAGTTTAAAGTATACGGAAAGACATGCAGGCGATTCCATGGACCCTCTAGAAGAATGAAACCCTAACTCGACTTAATGGCCGTGTGAAAGCCTTTGAACCTTAGGGTTTGCGGCAGTTCCGCGGCTCCATTAGTGAGGCTTGGGTTTGCCCTTCTACGGATGGACCACTGACGCTGTGGCATGTACTCGATACTATTAAACTGTACTCAAGATGTTGATCTCTTAGGAGATTATCAGGTTCTGACGAGTCGATCGAATGATTCGACATCATTCGGATATCATGTGATGGGATGCATTGCTTAGGAGACTCCAGATACGAGTATAGTCGTTGGAGCACAGTCCATGCAGCCACGATGAGACGAGTCCGAAGCAGTCGACATTGAAGCAGAGTGAAGTAAAGAGTTCGCAAGAGATTTCGACGAGATGTCGTCCCACTCCGCTGACATCAAAGATGCGATACGCACGCAGAGGCGTTGTATATGGATATACCTTCCAGAAAGAGGCGCGATGAGTATGCAGCCATTCCGGAACAAGAATTAACTTCGGCAAGGGACGATGACTTCCGGGCAATTCGGCAGGAAGGAGGTATGCGAGAGAATTCGGATGGACCGTAGCCGAGAACATTGCAGTGCGCCGATAGAGACGTGACGTCGAAGTGGACGGTAATACAGACAAGCGGACAAGAGGTTCGTGCGAGACGCTGACGAGCTGTCATTACTTTCTGTCGAGACTAGAGACCTGATATGCTTACAGAGGCGTTGGGATGCGACCAATTTCCGAGAAAATACTGTGCTGAGGACGCAGATGTCCATCGAGCGAGAAGAGATTATGCAAGAATACCAGCCTCCATACAAACCGGCATAGGCAAGATCGGAAGAGACCTTGAGCGGGATTCCTTCCAGGACACTACTGCAATGATGTTTGCACCCAAGATCAGATGTGTGATGTGCATTCAGAGACCCAGAGGCCGACGCCCGTGATATGCTACTTTATGAGTGGTCGTGAGGATTGACCGAGAGATGACCAGAGAAGTGCCAGAACAGAATCGTCCCCTTTAGCATACCTGACAGGGCCGATGAGCCGATTAATTGTAAGATTGGTAATCCATAGAGAAGATAAGGACCCAGAGATAGAGGACGCCAGACCGTGAGCAAGAGGCAAGTAGATATCTTGCGCTGCTAGCATTGGATGCACCGACTCCTTCTCGACTTTGAAGGAGGAACTACCGACGACTGTACTTATGATTTGTGATTTTGTGATTCGGTTATCACGTATCCGCCATCTTGGATTTCGATATTTTGGGCGTTCTGTTTGCATGATTTAGTTTTGATGACTGAGTTTCATGATATTTATTTTATGCACCCACTGGGTATTTATATTTTGCACATAGTTATTATATTTGAGCTATTGATTGTGATTTCACACCTATTTTATGCAGTGATTTGATTTACGTTTCCAGCATAGTTTTCATGCACCTTTAGTGTTTTGATATACGATTTTGGTGCACGCTAGATGCACTAAATCGAAATTCTTCGTGCATGTCAAATGCACCTGATTTTGCTGTCAGGCACACACGTTGCCTATGACAGATGTTTCGTGCACATCCGTTGCACCTAGATGTTGTTTGGTGCCCATGTATGACACATATATGGATTTTGATTCCTTGAGCATAAGACGCACAGGATATTCTTATATATACATTTTGGGGATTGATTTCTAGTAGAGCAGTACATTTTTATGATATTCGGTATGTATTGATGTTTTCGGAGCCCCGACAATTTGGATTTTTACTGAAATGTTTTAGTATTGGAAGTTTAAGTTTAAATTTAAATTCGGAGACCGAATTTATTTAAGGGGGGAAGATTGTAACATTTCAAAAAAATAAAATATTATTTTTTGGGAATTTTTATAATTTAATATTATTTTATTGAATATTTTAATATTTTGGTATAATTAAATACAGAAAAATTTGGAAAAATTATGGAAAATTATAAAATAGGGTATTTTATAGAATTATGCCATTTTTAAGTTTTTATGATTAGTTATATGCTAATTTAGTTCTAATCGCGATTAAAAATCGCTAATCGGTTTTTTAGCTTTTTTGTGCAAAACATGCACATATCATTTTTATCACACTTGTGTTACATTTTTTCTTGCCATGTTTCTTTTGGGGTTACTGTTCTAGTGAGAAGGTTTTGGAGAAAAAAGAAAAGAAAAGAAATCGAAAAGGGGGAATATAATATTGAGGTATAGTGAGAGAGAGAGGTATGGGTTTTCTTTGACTTTGGACATAGCCATTCTCTTCATTCTTCTTTCATTTTCTCTCTCCCTCTTCCCCTTCTCCTGCTGTTGCTGCTCCTTCATCTCCCTCCCCTCTTCAAAGCCCTAAATCACCATGCTCCAAAACCCCACTCTCATTTCACAAAAAGTGTGCTTAAGCTCAAGATCTACACATTAGACCAAGGAAGCAAGGATTTTGGCCACTATGGGCAACTCAAGAATTTTCTTGAGTTGCCAAATGAGGTATTTTCTGGACCTTAAAGCTTAGTTATGCATTACCTTTACCCCATGTTTAGATTGAACCGATATTGTTTGATATTGTGGAGTTGAGGAAAACCTAGTTAAGGTTTGAGGAAATTTTGTGTTGCAATGTGAAATTGAGCTCAGTTGAGGTTATATAAACACCCTAGTGCATGAATGGAGACCCAAATCCTGAGAGTTGAAACCCGAAATATGGATTTAGAAACCGATATCGGAAAAGTTATGAATTCTGTGAAGGTTATATTGGATCTGCTATCAACCCGAGACTCTGAAAATAAAATTGATTGGACAGTGAGATGTGCAGGAACCCTAGAACCACCACACAAAACCCCAGACCCTAACTCATTTCCCGGCCGCAGATTTATTCTGTTTGGCCGCAATTTGCGGCCAGACCTGCCCCATTTTGTCTCGTTTTGGTTCTGCAGCTCCTACATGTGTAGATTAGGCCCCTGACATGTGTAGATTTGTCTAATTTGACCTAGGGTGAAATCTGGAGCCTATTTCCTTAGTTGCTGTTTTGGATTCGTGTTTCCGTATTCCGTATTTTTATTTCTGAATTTACGTATTATGTTTTACCTCGACTATTTGGCGTTTATACAACGATATCGAGGATTGATTGATGATTTTGGAGGCGTACCCATAGGTTCTAACCTATAGGCCCCATAGCGTATCGTTTTGGTTTTCGTGTGTCGTTTTAGCTTTGATTGGGTTTTAATGCGCATATACGATACTTTGATATGTAGGTAACCCATGAAGACTTCGGGACGACAAGCAAGCGCGTGGCGATGTCGATAAATGAAGACGCGAGGTGAGTAGATTATATCTACTGGGGAAGTCGAGTGGATGGCGTATAGCACCCCCGCAGTCCGTAGTTGATATATTATATATGATAGTTATAGTGTGTCGTGGATATTGTGTTAGGTGTATTATGGATAGTTTAGGGTTAGAAGCAACTAGTGTAGTTCATAGTCGCGAATCCTAGAATAGATTTACATCTACACGCACACCCTTGCATATTCATTATACGTGTACTGTGTTTGATGATATTGGACGACATTGGAGATGAGTCGATGATATTGGGCATTGTGCCGCGAGATCGGTGATTTGTTATGATTCGTATTTGGGATACGACATGTGATCTCTAGCGAGCGTTTGGACGTGTGTTTACATACGCAGTCATATTGATGGTCCCCAGATTATGTGATATGATGATGAGGATACCAAATAATCGATGAGCTGATTGTGATATTGACCCGTACCCAGCTATTGGGATGTCGTACGATAATTTACCGTACGAGCTTATATTGATGATAGATCCGCACTCATGACTCGATGATGTCAGATGATATATTGTATCGTACGCGATACTATTGAGGCGGGATCACCGACTATATATATATATATATATATATATATATATATATATATATATATATATATCGACTCAGAATTAGGTGGTTTCCATACCCCTCCTGATGGACTTGGCTTAGTAAATGTTAGACTAGACCCGAGTCATACCTATTTAAAAACTACGAATCGGGAATATTTTAAGGACAAGTAAAGGGATTCTACGGGTATTTTCAAAAGACGTATCTATTCTTAAAAATACCGTAACCCTTATTTTACCAAAACCCCGATTCGTCTTATTTCAAATGCACCACTGCAGGACATGTACATATTGGTGTAGATTCTTCACTGTTGCATTGATTATTCGATTCCGCATCGCATTGCATGTGTTTATCTCTATGTTGCAATCATGCTGTTAGGACACCAGCACCATTATCGATGATGCATATGTTCCACGTACACTTGCTTGCCGGCTCACACACTTCATCATCGATAATTGCCATGTCACTACACAGTAGTATTATTGCATCAGAATATGACCTTGTATGTGCATACTATTATTCTAGGTCATATACATCATGCTTTCTGATTATACGCATTGAGATATTCGTTTTCATGATATTTCTGGATTTGGGAACCGTGGATAATTTCAAAGGAGAGTATGTACTTATTTAAGAAACCCGGTTTCCTTGATATGATATTTGCGCAGCCACCATAAGATTTATCGGTACTGATTATATACCTCATACGAGGAGTGTGTGCCGTATGAGGGTACATGGTGGGGCCCGGTATGGTTCCCCTCGGCAAGATGATCGAAGGATTATGCCGATTGAGCCTGGAGGTGGGCGAGTACCTACCGGTGATTGTATTTGAGCTTGGCGGATATCCGGGGGATACCGACCGGAGTTGAGAGATGGACATGGGTTGACCCGTGCTGCCGGGGCCGCGGGCCGATACCGCAGATGGAGCCCCATATAGACGAGGATTTACGTGCCGATGCTAGGCACAGGTTTCATGATGTTTCCATGATTTTGATTATATCCTCACATTTACATGCATGATTCTTATTGTCATTTAGGTGACAGGTGGACGGGATCCACATTTATACAGACTATTATTACATTGATCATACTTCATTTGTATATATAACAGGGTATGAGGGCGCTGTTATATATACCCTTACACCAATATTAGTTGAATGGGACGCTAATATATGTGTAGTGATATTCATTTTGATACTTCATTATATTTACTTAATGCAGACATACCTTATGTTTATGACATGTTATTACCTGAGGCACTGACATGAGTATTTGGCACAACCTACATGTTTAGATATTGCATTGCCACCTTATCCTGCTTCAGGCTTATTCTTTGAGGTTTATATATCTGATTGTATTGACCTAGGATTATGTCATGCATTCGGTTTCTGCTTGTAGATATTTTCTATTCACGAGTTGGCAACTCACCCCGTTGTGCCACAGTTCTTGCTGGTCTTGCCGTACAGGTTCCATAGCGGCATTTCTGGCACACTGCTTCCTTGCGGGTGAATTGCTTTTGGTAGGTGGGTTCTCTTGCATCAAGAAACACCATTGTACTTGTATTATTCCTTGTATCTAGAATTCCATCAACCAAAACTTGTATATTGTTTCAAACTTAGACAATAGTGATGTATTATTTCAACCTTAGAGTCGCGTGTAGCAGTATGACGGTTTTCAAGTTATTGTGAGTTTCTTTGAGTTTTGATCCTCGTCATTCGGCGTTGTATATTATATTGCTTGTGTGGTTGTGACCGTCGATTGACGAAGAGCTAGCTCCTGCTTGGGGATGCCTTTTATCATTGCATATATATTGTTCTTGTTGTACCCCGTTCGGGGCCAGTATTTACAAAGAAATTCTGCCGAAATTTTTAAAAAAGACTTTATATTTTTAAAATGCATATTCGGCTTAGTTATTTAAAAACCTTGACTTCAAACATGTTTTTCTTCACTTCTTTAAACCAGTTTTCTTTATTTACTCTTAAAATGGTTTTAGATTTCTGGGCTTTTGGCTTACTTGGATCAGATGGAGTCCTATAGACTTCATGTGGTTCAAGGGCCAGTCACGTGCTCTTTTGGGTCGTGACATAACTAAAACTTGTTTGCATGACTTTTTTGAGCCATGGTAGGGTAGTAATCAAAGCACAGTGGCGAGTCACACAAGATAAATGACGATCTCTGGTCAACAGACTAACCTGTACACATGTCACCTGGGAACTGCTATCTGAGAATAGGTATAATACCAACTACCATGTTCCCGGAGAGTCCGTCCATTGTACTCATAACCCAATGAGCACCTGTATACTATCTTAGGTGAACAAACAGACACCAATGGCTTGTGAAACCTGGCCGCCACCCCTCGTCGGGGTCTCAATCAGTATACACTAGTCTACTCTAGAGTATCGATGCCTAGTCTCGAAACTCCCATGACTAGGGACATTTAAGGATGTGTTTATAAACCACCCAGCTCTCACGTATATGATCGCCATCATAATTGTAACAACCTAGTTCAGTTATACAATTTCCAGTTCCCGTATTTACTTATCTATGGTATTTTCTTGATTTATCGTGTTTTGGGGGCGAATGGTATTTTACATTTTACTTTGCATTCGACCCGACCCGCTTGCTTGAACTTATTTGATTCATATTTATGAATTACCCTGACTTGTTACATATACACGTGCATCTCATGTATACTGCATACTGGCATTTTACCTAGCATTGCATCTTTTACCATATAACATTTTAGGTCATGTAATATAATTTAAAGTTGCATTTCATAGCCTGCATGATACCCCTAACCCCGTGGTAGTATCCGCGCATCTTGTTCTCGTCCTGTTCAGTGAAACGGACATGTTTGGATAGCTACGCGCATGTACGTGCAACTGTTCTTGGGGGTATGCATTTTCGTTACCTGAGCATTCGTTTTGAATTTTGATGGTTGCATATAATTTTTGTAATTAAAATCTGAATTTTTAGACCCGACCCGGGCGCGTTTTGGAATATGTTGAATTCCGCCTAATTTCAAACTTATTTAATATTTAATATTTATATTTAATTTCATTAACTGATAATTATAACAGACAAATCTTTTTATTTTAAATCGAAAATCCTTTTAAAATTTTAAAATCTTTTCTTAACCGATCACAACTCTTTCCCCAGCTCTCTCCTCTCTGGCCCGTGGGCCCTCACTCTTCTCTCTCTTTCTTTTCTTTCTCTCTTTCTTTCTCTCCCTCTCACCCGCTATCTCTTTCTCTCTCTCCCATGTAGGGTTCCTAGGCACTCTTGTGAAGGTTCATAAGGCATCAAATATGCCCGGATAAAAATTTAGACATGCCGAACAATCCAAAGACAGGATCTTTGCTAGATTATTAGGGTTAAGCATGCAAGATAATATCTTTTTATCTAAGTGTGAGGGATTACAACCTTTGTAGTCCGCTCCTTCGCTTCACAAGCTCCGAGTAGAAGTCACTTCACCGCGATCCACGATCTTCCGGACTCAAGAGAGGCTCCACGACTCGAACGATCCATGCTTGCTTGAAGTGTTCCAAATCTCCGATGATCTACGTCGAAGTTCCAATAACTCAAGCTTTCTCACTCTAAAGAGATGAACACACTAATCTCATGGGCTAGATGGGATGAGGATGAAGGAGTAGTATTTATGCTTTCTTTTTAATTCACTTTCTCATAATTTATCATCACAAATGGAATTTCTAGTGAGCTCAAAATCAAGAGAGAAGAAGAAGATAATGGAAAATAATAATGATAATTCCTTTTGTGATGAATAGAAAAGAAATCTATATGATTGATATATCAACCATGGTCAAGGATGATAGGCTAAGAGTTTGTAGAGAATAAACTAGAGTTAGGGTTTGGTTAGGTTAGAAATGAGTCATGGAAAAATATCAACCATAATATCTTAACCAAGACAAAAAGGAAAAGCTTCTAGAAGGTGCAAGAAGAAGCTAACCCTAATCAAACCCTAATCCCATTTAATCATCCTTAAACATGTTTAATAATAAATCATATCATGTCACAATAATATATATCACATATATATTATATATTTACAACAAAAGAAAATAATACAATTAACATATATCGCATATATATCAATGTATCATCCGGTGAGAAAATGAAATAATAAAGCGAGCCAATATTAGATAATGTAATACAACATATCATATATATTATTATACATTAAATCATCGAATCAACACTTGATCTGACGATCCGGCTATATCGAATATTACCGACTAATATATCATGTACCGATTCATCGAATCAACACTTGATCCGATGTCCCGGTTCATATCTAAATATCGCGAGAATATAATACGGTATCTCATATCGCATTATCCTCGGTCCTGCACATATCACATATGTGCCTCTACTCCGTTTCGCCTGAGCCAAGAAACCTCTGTGTAGGACTCTAAAGAATCGTCAATACGCCGGTAGCAGGTGATGATCATATCAAACACCCACAAGCTGCAAGCGGTCAGCTAAACGTAACAGCCACCCAGATATTGAGCGATCAGAAGATCAACAAGCTAGCCTGTGCGTTCTCCTGTGAATCCAATCAGTAACACTCCCGTACAGTCCAGTATGTTCGTCTGATATGTCGCATATCAAGTCTAGGGGTGGTAAACGTCAGACCCCAGTAACCGATAAGTCGTGTCGATGTGTGGCTCATAACGGGTCGAGAAACTACTAGTAACACTTACCAGTAAATCTCTATATCAGCCCTGGCCAGGGACTTCCAGTTATAGCCAATCGAACACAGCACAACATCAACTCCCTATACCGGGAGAGACGAATCCCCTCCTATCGCTCATTGCCTCCATGTGATTCGGGACTGTACCCAAAAGCCACCGTTTTGCACGCCCTCTTGGACGTGGTAAGGTGGAAATCAAAGCACAGTGGGAATCACACAAGACTCTATGACGATCTCGGGTCTACAGACTACCCTGTACCAGTGTCACCGGAGAACTGCTATCTGACGTGTGGTATATCACCATCTGGGAGTTCTCGGTGAGTCCGTCCAGTGTACCCAGTCTCCACTGAGCACCCGTACACCATCTCTGATGTCAAACACCGATGGATATAGGATCATCCATCGCCCATCATATGGGTAAAGATGCATATACGCTAGTCTACTCTGGTGTATCGATGCCCTGTCTCGATATACCCTCGACTAGGAACAGTTATAGGATGTACCCATCGACTATCATGGCCCCACTAGTATGATCTCATCATAGTCCCAGTAGTTGAGTACAGATCCTAAGGGCTTTATCAACATGTGAGAGTAAGACAGTAAACCATTACAAGTCAACATGTTAAGATAAAGTGAAACCAAATAGCATACTATCATGACGAGCAAGAAAGTCCTCTCTATATATATCCAAGCATCCATTATAATATACATCATATGTACAACAATGGCCTCTAGGGCATATACATAACTAACAATCTCCCACTTGCACTAAGGCCAGCTGCTGTAGTATCTCATACCTAGCATCCCGAATAATCTCTCAAACTGTATCTGGGGAATAGCCTTCGTGAATGGATCCGCAGTGTTGTCCTTCGTATCTACTCTCCTGACCTCGATCTCCCAGCGATCAACTATCTCCCTGATCAGGTGATACCGCCTCAGAATATGTCTGGACTTTTGATGGGATCTGGGTTCCTTGGCAAAAGCCACAGCTCCATTGTTATCGCAATACAGAGGTATTGGATGCTGAATGGATGGAACCACACCAAGTTCACTAATGAACTTCTTTATCCAGACAGCCTCTTTGGCAGCATCGTTGGCAGCGATGTATTCAGCCTCCATCGTCGAGTCTGCAATGGTATCCTGTTTGGAACTCTTCCAACATACCGCCCCTCCATTGAGGGTAAAGACAAATCCCGAGTGCGACTTAGAGTCGTCCTTATCACTTTGGAAGCTGGAATCGGTAAAGGACTCCACCTGGAGTTCTCCGTTACCATACACCAAGAACATCTCTTTAGTCCTTCGTAAGTACTTGAGAATGTTCTTCACAGCTGTCCAGTGACTCTCTCCAGGATCTGTTTGATACCGACTCACTATACTTAGTGAGTATGCTACATCGGGTCTGGTACATAGCATCGCATACATGATAGAGCCTACTGCCGAAGCATAGGGTATCCCTTGCATGCGAGCTCTCTCCAAATCAGTCTTGGGAGACATCTCTTTGGAGAGAGTGAGTCCAGAGATCGTGGGTTGGTTCCCACGCTTGGATTCTTCCATACTAAACGTCTTTAGTATGGTGTCAATGTACCTGGATTGGGACAATCCTAATATCCGTTTAGATCTATCTCTATAGATCATGATTCCCAATATGCAGGAGGCATCACCTAGATCTTTCATTGAGAATCTCTGTGATAAGAAGAGCTTGACTGATTGCAGCATAGGAATGTCATTTCCTATCAAGAGTATGTCATCTACGTACAATACGAGGAAGACAACCTTACCCTCTGCTACCTTCTTATAGATACAAGGTTCATCTATATTTTTGATGAAGTCAAACTCTTTGACTACAACATCAAAACAGATGTTCCAACTCCGCGATGCTTGCTTTAACCCATAAATGGATTTAAGCAGCTTGCGCACCTTTCCGCTGCTCCCACTATCTACGAAGCCCTCTGGCTGAGTCATGTACACGCTCTCTTCTAAATCACCGTTTAGAAAGGCTGTCTTAACATCCATTTGCCAGATTTCGTAGTCATGATATGCAGCAATGGCAAGTAAGATCCGGATGGACTTAAGCATAGCCACTGGAGAAAAGGTTTCGTCATAATCCACACCTGGTCTTTGACGAAAACCCTTTGCTACAAGTCTAGCTTTGAAAGTCTCAACTTTTCCATCTACACCAAATTTCTTTTTAAAGATCCACTTGCTCCCAATGGGTTTTACCCCTTCAGGAGCATTTTCCAAAGTCCATACTTTGTTGGTGTACATGGATTCCATCTCAGATCGCATTGCATCCAGCCAATTCACAGAGTCACCACTCGTGATGGCCTGCTCGAAACTAGTCGGTTCATCATCATCCATGATGCAGTCCTCGCTTCCACCATCAATGAGAAAACCGTAGTATCTCTCAGGTGGACGAGAAACCCTACTAGATCGGCGGAGAGGCTGGGGTTCGTCGGGTACTACTAAATCCTCTGGTTCTACCAAATCTTCTGTTATAGTTTGTGTTGCTGGAACCTCTTCCAGTTCTACCTCCTTGCCACAAATTTCTTTTCCAAGAAATTCCTTTTCCAAAAAGGTGGCATGTTTAGAAACAAACACCTTTTGTTCCTCAGTGTGGTAGAAGATATACCCTTGTGAGTTCTTGGGATATCCTACAAACTTACATAAGACAGATCTTGCCTCGAGTTTGTCCGGATTTTGTCTTTTGACATAGGCTGGACAACCCCATATCTTAACATAATTAAGAGATGGTCTCTTCCCTTTCCATATCTCATATGGAGTGGTAGGCACTGATTTGGTAGGAACCATATTCAATAGGTATATGGCTGTCTCAAGCGCATACCCCCAGAAGGAAATAGGCAACTCAGCCTCGCTCATCATAGAGCGCACCATATCTAATAGGGTGCGATTCCTCCGTTCAGATACACCGTTGTGCTGTGGAGTATAAGGAGGAGTAAGCTGAGAGAGAATCCCATTCGCTTTTAGATAATCCAGAAAATCATTGCTTAAGTATTCTCCTCCTCGATCAGATCGAAGAATCTTAATACTTTTGCCCGTTTGGTTCTCTACTTCGTGTTTATATTCCCTGAATTTCTCAAAAGCTTCAGACTTTTGTTTCATCAGGAACACATGTTCGTATCTAGAGAGATCGTCAGTGAATGTAATGAAGTAGGAAGAACCGTTCCTGGCATGTGTAGACATGAGACCGCATACATCACTATGT
This sequence comes from Agapanthus africanus, assembly GCA_030015575.1. Taxonomy (NCBI): domain Eukaryota; kingdom Viridiplantae; phylum Streptophyta; class Magnoliopsida; order Asparagales; family Amaryllidaceae; genus Agapanthus; species Agapanthus africanus. The sequence goes on from CM057343.1 coordinate 465,933,418, forward strand.
ATTAGTCCTAAGAGTTCAGTAACTCTTTCTCCGTGTCCACTAAACGGAGCTTTGGTCATTTTTTCTTTGAGACATGAATGGCAAGTATCATAAGATGATAATTCGAACGGATTCAAATAACCATCCTTATGTAACTTAGCCAGTCGTGTCGCATTGATATGACCAAGTCTACAATGCCACAAGAAGGATTCGTTCATTTCTGAACTTTTCCTCTTGTGTGTGTTTTGTATATTAAGGACTGTATTCTGATTTAGAATGAATATGCCATTATGTAACGAGCCTGATGCAATCAACTTTTGATCTAGGAATATGTTCATAACATTATCCTTTACTACAAAATTATATCCTTCTTTACTTAATAAAGAAACTCATATAATATTGCACATCATGTTCGGTATATAACATCACTCATTCAGAATCAGTGTATTACGACTTGGCAATACAAGGTGATATTCCCCAACTGCTTTGGCTGCAATACTTGCACCGTTCCCTACTTGAACGGAATGATCACCTTTTCCCAGTTCTCTACCTTTACGTAGCCCATGTAACATTTTACATATATGGGATCCTGATCCGGTATCTAATACCCAGGACGTAGGGTGAACTGAGAAACAGTTCTCAATAACTAACACACCTGAAGAAGATGCATCAATATGCATGTTCTTTTGGGCGGCATGAGAATCCAGACATTCTCCTGTTTCCTGTTCATTCTTATAACTCTTATAAGAAAGAACGGTTCCAAGGTTCCCCTGCTCAGTATAATAAGCGGGTTCAGTCAATACATCCACATTATTATCTTGATTATGGCCTAACATGGTCGCTACCTGGAGAGAGAGAGAAGAAAACACTTTAGCGTATGCTCTTGCAAGATTAGATTGGTTATTATCATATCTAATCAGGATATCTCCCACTGTTTTTATCAAATCTACCTTCAAACCCTAAAAGGTAAGATTAGCCGGGATTAATTACACCCTACAATTTCGTCAATCTTTCAGCCAGATCAGTGTCGGTGCTTTGAGGGAGGTTCCCCGTGCTTTCGCACGGACCTAATTAAAGTAAACCTCGTTTTCCCAGAGGCGTAACCCCGTTAACACTTTTCTAGACACCTACTTGATTGACTAATTGTCCTGTGTAAAACTCTCCCAGGAGTAACACTTACTCGCAGTGGGTATCGGGATCCAACTATCTCATAGGAGGTATGCAATCTCATTGCAAATTTCAACACTTGAAATTCCCGATAATATTTTGCCCCTAACGTTCTATGACCTTGACGAAAGCCAACAAACCATAGTCCGCTAGTCAAGTTCAACCCGAACATTTCTTGATTGAATTAAACCCAGCCGTACGTCCCTTGACGAAAGCCAACAAAGCCGCACGACTACCCTAACCCAATCTCATCATATGTAACAGATAAGTAATAATTAGCTACCGCACACTACGCCTTGACGAAAGCCAACAAACGTAGCACGAATACTAAGTATTACCTATCTGAAATGTCGGAGGGCTACGCAGGTTTTTCAGAAAACCCTGAGCGTAATGAACTTGATATCGTCGTAGAATCATGTGTTTTTGAAAAGGAGTGTTTTTGAGGCTTTTCTTAGTTTTGCTAAAGGGGTCACTCCCGGTGAAGGGATCGTCGGCCCTTTCCTCATCGAATAAGGTGCAGGATATATCATATATACCGCTGTGCAAAGCAAAACTTTAAAAGAAATCAAAAGACAAACCGAGTTTTGTAGCATCTGCCAGTTTCGCTAAAGAGGTCACTCCCGGTGAAGGGATCTCGGCTCTTTCCTCATCGAATAAGGTGCAGGATATATCATATATATCACTGTGCAAAGCAAAACTGTAGCTACCCTTTTTATAAAGTTTTGATTCTACAACATCTTTAGGTTTCTTTTCTTTTTATTAATTTCATTAATAAATCCCATCAGCTTATGCTTCCTAAGCATCACAGAAGAAACGAAAGCAGTAATATTTATATATCAGCATATATATATATATATATATATATATAGTATAAGAATTCGTCTCAGGCAGTAATATGATCTCATCACAGAACATTGCAGCAGAAGAACATATATGAAATATTGGATATATTAGGACGTCCGTGTTTTCAATACGAGCCTGTATAAAACACGGATTCCACGGTCGCGACGAATAGCCAAACCCACATCCCAAGACCCCTACGAGAGCGACAAGTAACACTACCAATTCTAGGGTTAGGAGACCCGGTCTCGACTCCTCGAGATGGCCTCCCACTGGACCCTAGAACCCGGTTACTTATGCTCCCCTCCTTGGGTCTACCTAATGCGGAAAAGTAAATAATATACACTGGTGACATCAACCTCAACCTGGAAGTGCCCCAAAAAAAAGAATATTACATTACAAATGAATTTTACATGAATGAAAATAAAAACCCTCATCTCACATAAAACCCCCGGCTATTCAGAACACGACGATCCAATATAACATATCACAACAACACATAATATCACATATCATCAACGTAAGTAAATATGCGCATCCCAATTGTCGTTGACATATAGCAACGAAACCGGCGATATCACATATTACACTTACGGTCACAGAAAAGAAAGTGTAAAACTACAATATTTGGAATCCACAATCACTTTAGACATCGTAAATCCGAAATATCACATACTTCGCATTTCATGCTTAACTATATGAATTCCACATATTGTATCGCATTCCAGATAAATAGACAGTATTAAACTTTCCGAACAGATAATCAAATACCCAAAATTTCCTAAAGTGCTCAACACTTGAGCGGAGTTCAAATAATCCCAGAATATGTCACAATACCGGTGATCCAGCCGTAGAAGGGTCAAGCCAACGCCTCACATGTGGCACGCCGTACTGCCCCAAACCCGAAGGTTCAAAAGGCAGTTCAAGACGGTCACATAATCGAGTTAAGGTTTGTTGTCTTCTAGAGGGTCCATTGCTTAACTTGTACAATTTTTCCGAAAGATTTAAATCCATTAAAAATTCAACACTTGAAATTTTTACGTGCCGGGAAAAAGTGAGTTAATGATATCCGTTCGAACTTTTTAACAATTTCTAAATATCTGGAAATAATAACGAATTTAAATTTTCCGATCGAATCTACGATTACAAAATAAACCCCAGATTAAACAACACTTGAATCACTTTTAAAAATACCCAGAAGCATCAACAAGCACCTACGGATATTACCATGAAAACCACGTGTCACAATTCCAAAATTCCACAGCGGAACCGCCGCGGGAAGCAGGTTCCCGCCGCGGTTTGGTGGATTTGTGGGCCCGTGTTTCATGGTAATTCTTAGAATTCCCTGCTGATTTTTTTACGTATTTTTAATTCAGAAAAAACCCAGATTTTGAAAAATTTCCAGAGAGGGGGTAAATTTAGTCGGTTCGGGTTCGATCGGAGTTTTAACTTCATAAACACGACGCCTAATGCTCTAGCTAGGCTCTGATACCACTATAGGGTTCCTAGGCACTCTTGTGAAGGTTCATAAGGCATCAAACATGCCCGGATAAAAATTTAGACTTGCCGAACAACCCAAAGACAGGATCTTTGCTAGATTATTAGGGTTAAGCATGCAAGATAATATCTTTTTATCTAAGTGTGAGGGATTACAACCTTTGTAGTCCGCTCCTTCACTTCACAAGCTCCGAGTAGAAGTTCCTTCGCCGTGATCCACGATCTCCCGGACTCAAGAGAGGCTCCACGACTCGAACGATCCATGCTTGCTTGAAGTGTTCCAAATCTCCGATGATCTACGTCGAAGTTCCAATAACTCAAGCTTTCTCACTCTAAAGAGATGAACACACTAAAATCATGGGCTAGATGAGATGAGGATGAAGGAGTAGTATTTATGCTTTCTTTTTAATTCACTTTCTCACAATTTATCATCACAAATGGAATTTCTAGTGAGCTCAAAATCAAGAGAGAAGAAGAAGATAATGGAAAATGATAATGATAATTCCTTTTGTGATGAATAGAAAAGAAATCTATATGATTGATATATCAACCATGGTCAAGGATGATAGGCTAAGAGTTTGTAGAGAATAAACTAGAGTTAGGGTTTGGTTAGGTTAGAAATGAGTCATGGAAAAATATCAACCATAATATCTTAACCAAGACAAAAAGGAAAAGCTTCTAGAAGGTGCAAGAAGAAGCTAACCCTAATCAAACCCTAATCCCATTTAATCATCCTTAAACATGTTTAATAATAAATCATATCATGTCACAATAATATATATCACATATATATTATATATTTGCAACAAAAGAAAATAATACAATTAACATATATCGCATATATATCAATGTATCATCCGGTGAGAAAATGAAATAATAAAGCGAGCCAATATTAGATAATGTAATACAATATATCATATATATTATTATACATTAAATCATCGAATCAACACTTGATCCGACGATCCGGCTATATCGAATATTACCGACTAATATATCATGTACCGATTCATCGAATCAACACTTGATCCGATGTCCCGGTTCATATCTAAATATTGCGAGAATATAATACGGTATCTCATATCGCATTATCCTCGGTCCTGCACATATCACATATGTGCCTTTACTCCATTTCGCCTGAGCCAAGAAACCTCTGTGTAGGACTCTAAAGAATCGTTAATACGCCGGTAGCAGGTGATGATCATATCAAACACCCACAAGCTGCAAGCGGTCAGCTAAATGTAACAGCCACCCAGGTATTGAGCGATCAGAAGATCAACAAGCTAGCCTATGCGTTCTCCTGTGAATCCAATCAGTAACACTCCCGTACAGTCTGGTCTGTTCGTCTGATATGTCGCATATCAAGTCTAGGGGTGGTAAACGTCAGACCCCAGTAACCGATAAGTCGTGTCGATGTGTGGCTCATAACGGGTCGAGAAACTACTAGTAACACTTACCAGTAAATCTCTATATCAGCCCTGGCCAGGGACTTCCAGTTATAGCCAATCGAACACGGCACAACATCAACTCCCTATACCGGGAGAGACGAATCCCCTCCTATCGCTCATTGCCTCCATGTGATTCGGGACTGTACCCAAAAGCCACCGTTTTGCACGCCCTTTTGGACGTAGTAAGGTGGAAATCAAAGCACAGTGGGAATCACACAAGACTCTATGATGATCTCGGGTCTACAGACTACCCTGTACCAGTGTCACCGGAGAACTGCCATCTGACGTGTGGTATATCACCATCTGGGAGTTCTCGGCGAGTCCGTCCAGTGTACCCAGTCTCCACTGAGCACCCGTACACCATCTCTGATGTCAAACACCGATGGATATGGGATCATCCTGTAAGTGCACGGCGGCGCCCCGGCCGTCAATCCGACGCCGGAATGCGGAAGCGGTGAATAACTTAAATTTTGCGGACTTAGCAAACCGGCACCACCGCGCACTTTAACCGGATCGAACCATTAACTAGTCCTAGCTAACTACAAGAAAGGGAATAGAGATATACCGACGATCCAAGTCCTCCGGTCTTCTCGTCATGGTCCCGATCTCCTGCGGAAAAGTCCCGTCTCCTCCTCGTCGCCGGAAGTGCACCACATCGCCTACTTTGTTTACGGGCTCCCACCTCAATGCCGAGGCAACTCGGGCACGAAGCCGGCTACTCGACGTGCCCAAGATTCACTGTAGAATGTAGCGAGCAAGTCTCATTTGGGGTTATCGGAATTGCCTTTTTGGTGGAGGGATGATACAAGAACAATGTGGAGGAACTTTGGGGATTTTGGGAACATGAAATGAACAAAAACCCCACACCCAAAAACTTGGACAGCCCCTGTAGGGAAGTGGCCGGCCATTCCAATGAGGGTGAGTGAGAATGAGGGAGAGTATGATAGAAAAGGAGAGAGCCATCCAATAATGCAATGGAGAGAGAGAAGGCTATCATGCCAAAAAGGAAATGATTACAACAATAAACCCACACTCAACCAACCTCACCCCTCATCATCATCAACCATCATGCCCACTAAAAGTCAAGCCATCATGAGAATGAGAAGTCAATGATGGTGCACATCATGAAAACCATCATGATGCTACAAGATGCAAAGAACCCCCTCCACAAATGCCTATTTGCAACAATGCAAATAAACCCTCCTCCACCATTCTTCGGCCAATGAACGGAACAATAGAAATTGGCCGAAACGGAAAGCAAACTGGCAACTCCAGAAAACAGGTCCCGTAATAAATTACAGGAAAACCCCGATACTGTGCATACACACCCGCATCTGTATTTCGACCGAAATACAAATGCAATGAGACAAAACACTACTCTGTACTATACAAGGATCCGGCTTATACCAAAACCGGCTAGTAATATCTGTTCGATCCTGATCCGTGCAATACCGCACGTATCTGATCGAACCCTGCCATATAACCATACGGCCTATAGTACAAACTGTCCGATCCTGATCCGTGCAATACCGCACGTATCTGATCGGACCTTGCCATATCTCCATACGGCCTCTACAACCTTTCGCCCGAAAGCTGAGTAACTGAATGTGGGGGACTCTAAAGACTCGTCGACACCTTGGTCGTGGATTTAACCACTAGCACGTTAGAGGTATAAGCCAATACGTAACGGGCTACCAGGTACTGACTAAAAGGGATGTCTGTGAGTGAACTCAGCCTGACAACCCTACTGAGCCTGTCAGTGACAATATCCGTGCAGTCCGGTCCGTTCGTCTATGAGTATCGCATGGCGGGCCTAGGGGGTTGGTAAAAGTCAGACCCCCAAAAGCGGTACAAGTCGTGTCGGAGTGTAGCCCAGAACACCCTGAGATACTACTGGAATACCTACCAGTAAATCTCCTTGCCTTGGCCAAGGACTTTGTGTAATGGCTCTCCTAGACACAGCACGACCTCACCCCCAATACCGGGAGAGACGAACCCCTGAAGATACGCTCACTGCCTCCATGTGGCTCGGGACTGTACCCAACTAAAACCTGTTTGCACGACTCCTTTGAGCCGTGGTAGGGTAGTAATCAAAGTACAGTGGGAACTCACACGAGACAAATGACGATCCCCAGGTCGATGAACTAACCTGCACACATGTCACCAAGGAACTGCCATCTGACGTCTGGTATATGACCAACTAGCATGTTCCCGGCGAGTCCTGTCCGGTGTACTCATAACCCAATGAGCACCTGTATACATCTTAGGTGATCCAACTGACACCAGTGGCTTGTGAGACCGGCCACCGCCCCTCGTCGGGGTCTCGACTGTATACACTAGTCTACTAATGGAGTATCGATGCCCAGTCTCGAAACTCCCACGACTAGGGACCTTTTTAAGGATAAGCTTATAGACCCCCAGCTCCCACTTATATGATCGCCCTCATACTGCTGGTGGTCAAGCAAGAATCCTAGGGGCTCTATCAACGTGTAATAGCGACGTGTCAGGTCACCTAAAGCAGTACACGATGATAAAGGTAAACCAGATAGCATACTATCATCTCGAGTAAGACTGTCCTACCGGGATAGGTCCTCCCTCAATCATTACAATCACGTACCTGTGACCTAATAATTGACTCTGAGGGCACTATCTCCAACACATCCATCGCCCATCATATGGGTCAAGATGCGTATACGCTAGTCTACTCTGGTGTATCGATGCCCTGTCTCGATATACTCTCGACTAGGAACAGTTATAGGATGTACTCATCGACTATCATGGCCCCACTAGTATGATCTCATCATAGTCCCAGTAGTTGAGTACAGATCCTAAGGGCTTTATCAACATGTGAGAGTAAGACAGTAAACCATTACAAGTCAACATGTTAAGATAAAGTGAAACCAAATAGCATACTATCATGACGAGCAAGAAAGTCCTCTCTATATATATCCAAGCATCCATTATAATATACATCATATGTACAACAATGGCCTCTAGGGCATATACATAACTAACATCCCATATAAAAACAAATCTATCTCTCCTCACTATTCACCGCACTATAGATCTCCTCTCGATCTCCTCTCTCACTCCTCTCGATTCTCTCTCTCTCTCTTTCCTTATCTCTCTTTCTCTCTCTCCCTATATATCACATATATATTCCTTCATCCTTTTTTAAAACCCATGAACCCTAGCCGTCGCCCCTTCGCCTGCCTCCACCTCGCCGTCACCCAAAGCCCCGACGACGCCCTTCCCGACCTCGCCGCCTCCTCACACTCATCGCCTTCACCTCCTCTCTCATCTCACTGAGCCCTGCACACACCCTGAAGCAGACCCGAGCCCCTGCACACCACTACACCTCCATCGAGGTTCGCCGGAGTGATCTCATCGTTGCCCCTCGTCCCAAATCCGGTGCAACCCAGTAAGCCTAGCACCCCCTCTTCTTTCCCTTCTTCCTTCTTTCTTTCTTTTCTTTCCTTTCTTCTCTGTATAGAAAATGTTCTCTGCCTTTTGTAGTTCGCCGGTAACCGGACGTGACGTCGAAGATCCCGACGAGCCAGCGAACGTACCTGACTTGTGTGATCACCCTTGTGCGTTGTTTGGATCCGTTCCGTGTACCGTACGCGCGTCGCGACTTTTCGCCGACGTGAGATGTTCCGTACACACCCGTTTCTTGATCCGTCTAGGCAAGTTAATCTTGCTACATGCTATTTAAATCATTATATATCTATTTAAATAATATCATACCTGTAGTGTAGATCTAGTACCACATGTTTCATTTTATCACGTTTCGATGTTCCATTTGCATTCGCTTATATTATTTTAGATCTAGTTCATGAAAATAATCTTGTTACATAGTAGATTACATTACAATGCATCCATACCAATATTTATATCACATAGTGCTTAGTTGTATATCCCACATTACCATTTGATAGTTCTTATAATGTTTCGGATACCCATTTGCATCCATCTCATTTAGAGTGTAGATAATTGCATCCATAGATCATATTAAGATATAATAATGTGAGATTTACATTCCATGTTTGATAAAATGTATCCTAATTAGTGTTGGAACTATAACTTTAACCATAATCGATAACTATGCATCCATATGTTTGAATCTATACCTATTTGCATACCATATCACATTTTTCCATTCTATTGTTACATTAGTACCCCATACTTGTTTTTGTGTACCCATGCTTATTATAGTTTGATTATGAACACCCACGTGATATTTGTGCATCCCCTGACATGACTTGATACACTACTACTTGACACGACTTGATACCATGCACTTCTTGACATGATTGATACTTGTTCACTACCTGACATGACCTGATGTACCACAGCTTGACCTGTTACCTGATCTTATTACTAATGCCAACAATCTTAACCTGTTGTCCCTACGGACATTTCCTGTTTTCTATTCAGAAAAACCTGTACTTGCTTGATACTGCGTTGGCATTAACCCCAGATTTATCAATACCTGACTTGAACATATAACCTGGGGGTATGGGGAAATCAATGATGAAACCTGACTTGTAACTCGACAGTTCGATACCTTTACTGATCAGTCTTACGGGCTAGGCCAGCCCCGGGATGATGCTGCTAACATCATTCATCGTTACCTACTGCCTTTTACTGCCTTGCGGCACGTCTCGGATTCAGCCCAAGAATCTTGACCGTGGTCCCGGGCATGCACGAGATACTATTGAGTTACATCAAAGTATTCATCAAATTGATTTCAAAGACTTGAGAGTAGTTAACCCAATAGACCAGTTTAGATTACTCACTGCACATTACCCTCACTGTCCTCATTTATATTACCGTTATACCTGTTTTACTGTTCGTACTCATGCATGCATGTCTTGCTACCCCTGTTTATATTATTGCTTGATATTATGACGCACTGACGTCAGGGTTTTGCATAGCCCAGATTCTCTACCTTTGCTGCAAGCCGAGCAGGAGTTTTTCAGTGAGCAGGCCGAGCAGTGAGGACTTGTTAGTACTGCCATTTACCCGGACACGTGCAAAGAGATTGTCGAAGGATGCGGGGACTCTGTTTGGTTTGTGGATTGGCGGATCATACTATCAACGCTTGTCCGTCAAAACTTCGCACGAAAGATGATGTTCAGAAGCCACCGCAGAAACCGTTTCAGGGACAGAAGCAGCTGACTCATGGACCCAATCAAGCTCGAGCATTTACCCTGACGGCTGAGGAAGCTAACGCTTCAGGAGAAGTTGTTTCAGGTATTCTACTTGTTCATGGTTTTCCCGCATTAGCATTATTCGATTCTGGTGCATCCCATTGTTTTTTGCCGTCCAAGTTTATTGCTACACACTCGATTGCTTGCACGACCCTATCTAGTTGCTGGGACATACACACTGGGAATGGGAAGATCATATCTAGTAAAGAATGTAAGGATTGTGCAGTTGTTGTTTGCGGACGGGAGCTGTTTGCAGATTTCTTGGTGATTGATACAGGCAGTTATGAAGTCGTCTTGGGAATGGATTTTCTCGGCACTTTCCACGCTCACATTGATAATAGGGAAAAGAAAGTAATTTTCCAGATTCCCGGACATCCAGAGTTTATCTTTACTGGAGGAATCAGTTCTGTCGGGCCAGTCGAGTTTAGGGCTAGGCCGACAAATAACGTTCTTTCGTCTATGGAAATGGATAAAGAAGAAGCGCCAGCTATTGTTCGAGATTTCATGGACATGTTTGAGGACATCTCAGGTTTACCGCCGAAACGAGACGTGGAGTTCGTGATTGATCTTATTCCTGGTGCAGCACCAATTTCTAAAGCATATTATCCAATAGCACCAGTGGAGTTGGAAGAAGTTAAGAAGTAGGTTGCCGAATTGCTTGAGAAGGGTTGGATTCACAGCAGTAACTCACCTTGGGGAGCTCCAGTTCTTCTAGTCAAGAAGAAAGATGGCACAAGGAGGATGTGCATCGATTATCGAGAATTAAACCGGGTGACTATTAAGAACAAGTACCCAATCCCTCGCATTGGCGAATTATTTGAGCAGCTTAGTGGCGCGAGGGTATTCTCGAAGCTGGATTTGGGTTTCTGGATATCATCAGGTCCGAGTTAAATCAGAAGATATTTGCAAGTCTGTGTTCCGAACTCGGTATGGACATTACGAGTATTTAGTGATGCCCTTCGGAGTAACTGTAACACCTTGGGATGTGTTTAGTGGCTAATTATATGTTAATATATGATTTTTAATAAAAAGTTTACCAAATTGGTTTTCAAATAATTTTTCAAATTTAATAAATATTTTTCTAGAATTTTCCTAGGCTTGCACAAACTTGTGCATGTAAACTAGGGTTAAAATTTGGGTTAAACCATGATTAGCAACCATGGTGGGTTTAAACATGGGTTTTGGGTTTTAATTAAGTTTAATTAGTTATTTTTATTTAAAGATTGTTTTAATTTGAAAGTGTTGACTTGGAGGGAGAGAGAGAGTGCATGATGAGGCATAATGGCCTTGGCCATGCTTCAATAAATGAAGAGAGAGAGAGAGGAGGGGTTGACTTTGGGAGTTATTATTCTTGCCTCTCATTCTTTTTCTCACATTTCTCTCACTCTCACTCTCACACACACACCCAGCAGCCTCCACAGCAGCACCAGCAACAGCAGCAGGCACAGCAGCAACAGCAACAGCAGCAAGCACAGCAACAGCAACAGCAGCTCAGGCAGCAGCAGCAATAGCTATAGGCAGCAGCAGCAACTCCAGGCAGCAGCAGCAGCACCCCAGCAGCTCCATCCCCTCTTCTTCTTCTCCTTCTCCTTGCTTGTAAGATTCCTAGGGGGTATAATCTCTAAACTTATTCTTGCTTTCGCTTAGTTGTGTAGTTTAACTTCGATTAGCGATAATTATGTGAGTTTTGTGCTAATTGTGGTGTTTTGTGTGAACTTTAGTTAAGCTGGGGTGTTTATAGCTTAATCAACCCTATTAGGTGTTGTTAGGGCCAAGTGAACCTAGGTAAACACCAGATTACACAAAAATACCCTCAGTTTCCTTTTTTGTGCAAAATTGACGTTTTTAAACAAAAGCTTGGCTTTTTGAAATCTGCTGTTACCCCAGTGAGTTCAGAATAAAATTGAGTGGACTGTAGCCTACTGGAGATGCCCTGACCACACCACAAGAGCCCGACCCCACCAGCCCAACTTCAGGCCGCCGGAAAAATCGTTCTGGCCGCAAATTGCGGCCAGACCAGGGAGTTAGGAGCTAGGGTTTTTGGTACAGGTGTCTGCTTATTTTGTAGGCCCATGGAATATATAGATTTGTAATATTTTAACCTAGGTAGAATCTGGGACGATATATCGTTTTCTGGTGTTTTTAGTTTGCGGGATAAGCGAGTGGGTTCTGTGATTCAGCGTATCGCGGCGTGTCGGGATGAGTCGTAGACGTGTACACACACATTTCAGCGTATCGCACACACGCGCGTTAATTCGCGACACGAGTTCCCGTTTTGATTCGATATCGCGTTTTGCGAGATTTTGATTATATTTGGTTTCTTGTGTAAATTCCAGGTACGTCGGACGCCGCCAAGAAGGGAAAGCAAGTGGTCGGCTACATGTAGCACGCGACCAGGTGAGTAGATTTAACATCTATGGGGAAATCGCCCGTATGGCGTTAAGCGTCAGGGCGTTATAGGTTATACTAGATTTCATATGTTTACCTTCATACTATGCACCCTATCTATTCACTTTTGTACATACGTGCCTAGATAGATCATTACATGCGCACACGCACCTATCTATTCATCTTTGTGCATACATACCTTGATATATCTACACTTGTGCGCATATACATCGGATATCCATATTAGTACCCATGTGCATTACTACATTCACATTGCGTATATACCCATTTGCATATCCATACTTATACACATACATGGATGACATTGACATGATTTAAAAACTAAGGGACCGCATGTGATATTTTCAAAACTGAATCTTTTAAAGGAGCGGTTTTCCCTTCCTTTTACTCTTAGTGTCATACGACACATTGCATGGATTTACGCATTGAGTTTGGATTTATGTGATTTCTGGATTTGGGAACCGGAGTAATATTTTAAGAAAATACGCACTGTTTAAAAGAAAAAAAACCCGGTTTCCCTTTATGTATGAGAGGGGCTGACCCGGACTGACGGATGCCCGATACATGAGAGAGAGGGCTGACCCAGACTAACGGATGCCCGATGTATGAGAGAGGGGCTGACCCGTACTGACGGATGCCCAATACATGAGAGAGAGGGCTGACCCGGACTGACAGATGCCCGATATATGAAAGAGAGGGCTGACCCGGACTGACGGATGCCCGATATATGAGGATTTGCGTGTCGATGCTGGACACAAGTATTTCTTGATATTTTGAGTGCCGATGCTGGGCACTGAGTTTTACTGGGATTTGGGTGTATTGTTTGACACTGACTGTTTTTCCACGTTGATATTTCGTGTAGATATTATTTATTCCCATGCTCAGCATTTAGTATTACACATCTCATCCTGTATCTGTGGTACCTGATAGAGTACATACGACATGCACGACTATTGCACACCCTGCTCAAAACATAGAGATGTTATTATATCGCATTTGTTGCATGTCTTGAGCATCCAGTTCATCATATAGATGTTATCTGTTGGCATAGATTAGAGTATCGCAGCACGTGCATACTCACGATTACCTTTATATGTTATCTACTATTCACGAGTTGGCAACTCACCCCCGTTGTGCCACAGTGCTTGCAGGTTGCCCTTTGGAGTAGTCGCGGCTGGCTGTTTATCGCATCTTTTGGCACAGATACCACTGCTTGGGCGTGCTAGCCCTTTTGCTATTAGGTGGGTTTTGTGCGGTATCTGTTTACTTTTCAGTTGTACATTGATGTATCTAGTATTCTCCATCTACCTTCATGTATTGACTTAGAGACAGTTGTGAGGACAATGTATGTTATTTTGTACTCTGGTGTCGAGCTCGCTGTGAACCGACTTTATTTATGCGGTCTTATCTTTTATGTTATTTGTCTTTGCTCTACTGCTCATTCTTCGCTACGGCGTCGTATATCATATTGTGGTGATTGTTCCGCCGTTGGGCGTGATTCTCCCATTGTGATGCTCTATTCATTTCACATGTTACTTCTATTACACCTTGCCTTTTACCCGACTTGTGGGACAAACTTTTATTAAGGAAATGTTGCCAAAATTATTAAAATATAACTCTTGAACTAAAAAGGATTTCTACTAAATTACTTAAGGTTTTCTAAACATTTTACAAATGCTTCTACTAAAATGTTTTAACACTCTATATTTTAAATGGTTTTGATTTCTGGGTTTCGGCTTACTTAGTCATGTTACGCCTGTAGACATTACGTGGTTAAGTGCCGGTCATGGGCCGAACTTTGGGTCGTGACAGTAACGAATGTACCGGCGATATTTATGGACTTGATGAACCGAATCTTTTCACCATTCTTGGACCAGTTTATAGTGGTGTTCATTGATGATATTCTGGTCTACTCGAAGAGTATTGAAGAGCGTGCAGAACACTTGAAGATCGCACTGCAGACATTGAGGCAAGAAAGATTGTATGCAAAGATGAGCAAGTGCGAGTTTTGGCTTGAAGAAGTGAAATTTTTGGGGCATGTCATGTCTGGAGATAGAATCGCCGTTGATCCCGAAAAGATTGCAGCAGTTCGAGATTGGCCGATTCCGAAGAACGTCGCGGAGATCAGAAGCTTTCTTGGACTTGCCGGGTATTACAGAAGGTTCGTGGAGAACTTTGCTCGTCTGGCGGAGCCTTTGACCAAGCTTACGTGCAAGGAGGTACCATTTGTGTGGACGGATAAGTGTGCGTCAGCTTTTGAGGCGTTGAAACAGAGGTTGATAACCACTCCTATTTTGACCGTGCCAGACAATTCCGGAGGATTGGTGATTCACAGCGACGCATCCGGAAAAGGATTGGGATGTGTTTTGATGCAGCATGGGATGGTTGTAGCTTACGCGTCAAGATAGTTGAAGGCCCATGAGAAGAATTACCCAACTCATGATTTGGAGCTAGCAGCTGTGATTTTCGCTTTGAAGATTTAGAGACAATACTTATTGGGCGAAAGGGTCGAAGTATTCACCGATCACAAAAGCCTGAAGTATGTGTTCACACAGAAGGAGCTTAATATGAGGCAGCGTAGATGGTTGGAGCTGATGGCTGACTACGATCTTGATCTTAAGTACCATCCGGGGAAAGTTAATATTGTGCCGGATGCGCTTAGTCGGTTGCTAGCAATTCAGATGTTGACTGCACAGAAGGAACTTATTGAAGACTTTCGAAGATTTGATCTGGAGATTGTGCTACCGCATTCTTCGGGACAGTTGATGCAGCTGCAAGTACAGTCGTCGTTGATCGAGAATATTAAAGCAGCGCAGTTACAGGACCCTAGATTGCAGAAGTTTTGAGAACAGGTTGAAGCTGGACTTCGAACGGACTTGTTGATTCATGAAGACGGTTCGTTGTGATATGATAGACATTTGTGTGTGCCAAAAAGAGACATTCGCGAAGAAGTTATGAAGGAGGCGCATAGTTCAGCATATTCCGTACATCCAGGTGGCACGAAGATGTACCGTGATCTACGACAGCATTTCTGGTGGGAAGGCATGAAACGAAAGATTGCCCGCTTTGTAGCAAAGTGATTGGTGTGTCAGCAAGTTAAGGCTGAACATCAAAGAGTTACTGGTTTATTGCAACCACTTCCGATTCCTCAATGGAAGTAGGAACATATAACCATGGATTTCGTGACGGCTTTACCGCGGAGTCCAAAAAGCGACAATGCAGTTTGGGTGATTGTTGATCGATTGACCAAGACAGCTCATTTCATACCATTTCGAGTTGGTCAATCAACAGAAGCTTTGGCAGAACGGTACATGCAGGAGATTGTAAGATTGCATGGAGTACCGGTGAGCATCGTGTCCGATCGTGACACTCGTTTCTTATCACACTTTTGGAGGAGCTTGTAGGGTTCCTAGGCACCCTAGTGAGGTCTCACAAGTCATCATCCATACAAATTTCTAAGAAATACGGTGCCGAGAAACCCTAGAACGGATCGTTAACTAGATATATAGGCGAAGCAAGCATGTAATCGAATTAAATGCTAAGGGAAAGTGACAACAACCTTTGTAGATCCGGTCCACCACCTCCCAGGCTCCGTGATGAAGTCCCCTTGCTGTCCAAACTGAATCCCGAACTCTAGCATCGGCTTCATCGGAAAAATGAGCGGAATTGGTCGTCGGCTTCGATGTCGAAGATGATCTACGTCGAAGCTCCACAAGATCAAACTCTCACTTCAACAAGTCATGAAACTTGTGAAGAGAACACCCTATACTACTTGGCAAGAGGTAGAGGATGAAGAAATAGGAAGTGGGTTCACTTTAGAATTGGATTTCTCACTTGTTTTCTCAAGTTGCCATTGAACTAGAAAGCTTTTCTTTTTCCTAGTTCTTGAAGAAGAAGAAGAAAGATATGATATATTGAATATTAAAAAAATGAATAAGAATTAAATCTTATCATACTTTTAACCTTAGTTAAGTGTAGAGAAAAGACCATGGTTAATGGAATGGTTAGGGTTAAGGATAAGAACAAAAAAGGAGACTAAGTCAAACCTTCATGAATGTTCAACTAGCAAACAAATAATGCCACCATTTCATCATTTATCTTTTCCAAAATAAAAAGATAAATAAAGAAATAGATAAATAAGTAAATGACTAAACAAAACCCTAATCATTAGTTTAAACCATGGTGATTCTTTACACTTAACCAAGTAAGCATGTATCATCAAACATGATACAAACATGTGCACAAAAGTATATCACATATACAACTTGCACAATTCAAGTGAGAAAATCCATTTAAAGTGAACCGATACTAGTTAATGCAAAGTAATATATCAAATATATATAATTATACATTAAACCATTAAATCAACACTTGATTTAACGATCCGGTCATATCGCATATAACCGAGTAGTATCCAATGTATCGGCTTATCGAATCAATACCTGATTCGATAACTAGTTTATATCGCATACAACCAATCGATACATTCATCGCGAGAATAGAATACGGTATCACATACACGCATTATTCTCGGTCCCGCACATATCTCATATGCGCTCCTATTTCGTTTCACTTGAACCAGAAAACCTCTGTGTAGCACTCTAAAGACTCGTCAATACGCCGGCAGCAGGTGATGATCATATCAAACACCCACAAGCCGCAAGCGGTCTGCTAAACGTAACGGCCACCCGGGTATTGAGCGATCAGAAGATCGACGAGCAAGCCCGCTCACACTCCTGTGAATCCAACCAGTAACACTTACCGTACAGTCCGGTCTGTTTGTCTGATATGTCGCATATCTCGCCTAGGGGTGGTAAACGTCAGACCCCAATAGCTCGATAAGTCATGCCGACATAAGGTCCATAACATTCGTGAAACTACTGATAACTCTTACCAGTATATCACTGCAACCTTGGCCAGGGATTTCCTGTTATGGCCAGTCGAGCATAGCACAACATCAACCCCCAATACCGGGAGAGACGAATCCCCTCCTATCGCTCATTGCCTCCATGTGAATCGGGACTGTACCCAAAAACCACCTGTTTGCACAACTCAGTAGAGCCGTGGTAGGGTGGAAATCAAAGCACAGTGGGAGACATACAAGACTCTATGACGATCTCGGGTCAACAGACTAAGCTGTACCAGTGTCACCAGAGAACTGCCATCTGACGTGAGGTATAATACCATCTGGGAGTTCTCGGTGAGTCCGTTCAGTGTACCCAGTCTCCACTGAGCACCCGCATACCATCTCCGATGTCAAACACCAATGGATATGGGATCATCCATCACCCATCACATGGGTCGAGAAGATATACGCTAGTCTACTCTGGAATATCGATGCCCCGTCTCGATATTCCCACGACTAGGAACAATGAAGGATGTACTCATCGGCTACCCAGGCCCCACTAGTATGATCTGCATCATAGTCCTGAAAGTCGAGTACACATCCTAAGGGCTTTATCAACATGTAACAGAGAGACAGAAAGTATACATGTTAAGATAAAGAGCAGCCAGATAGCGTACTATCATGTCGAGCAAGAAAGTCCTACCTATATATGTCCCAGTATCCACTACAATATACATCCAATGTACAGTAATGGCCTCTAGGGCATACATATAACTAACAGAGCTTACAGGAAAGTTTGGGGACTCGATTGAAGTTTAGCACAGCTTATCATCCTCAGACAGACGGCCAGTCGGAGAGAACGATCCAAACTCTTGAAGACATGCTGAGAGCTTGCATGTTAGACTTCAAGGGTTCATGGGAGGATCATCTACACTTGGTGGAGTTTTCTTACAGCAACAATTTTCAGGCGACTATTCAGATGGCTCCATTCGAAGCATTATATGGTCGCAAGTGTCGTTCACCTGTTTGTTGGGACGATGTTGGAGAACGGAGATTATTAGGACCAGATTTGATCGTGCAAACGGTGGAGAAAGTTAACACTATCGGGAATCATATGAAAGCAGCACAAGATCGGCAGAAGAGTTGGGCAGATACATCGAGAAGACCTCTAAAGTTCGCCATTGGTGATTTGGTATTCTTGAAGATATCATCGACTAGAGGGGTGATTCGTTTCGGAAGTCGAGGAGCTGAGTCCTCGATTCATTGGACCTTTTGAAATTTTGGAGCGTGTTGGAGAAGTAGCGTATCGATTGGCGTTACCGCAATCCTTGGCAAATGTTCATGATGTGTTTCATGTATCTCAACTCCGTAAATATGTTCAAGATGAAACACATGTGTTGGATCATTCGGAGCTGACTGTACGAGAAGATTTAACCTTTGGGGAGCGACCGATGTTAATTATGGATCGAAGAGAAAAGGTTCTTAAGGACAAGGTTATCCCTCTTGTACTTGTTTCTTGGGGAAATCGCTCATATGGAGAATCAACTTGGGAACGAGAAGATAAAATCCGACAGAAGTTTCCACATCTATTCTTGTAATTTGTTGATTATTTATCCTTTCTTGTTCTTGAAATTTCGAGGACGAAATTCTTTTTGTAGTTGGGTATAATGTAACAACCTAGTTCAGTTATACCATTTCCAGTTCCCGTATTTACTTATCTGTGGTATTTTCTTGATTTATCGTGTTTTGGGTGCGAATGGTATTTTACATTTTACTTTGCATTCGACCCGACCCGCTTGCTTGAACTTGTTTGATTCATATTTATGAATTACCCTGACTTGTTACATAGACACGTGCATCTCATGTATACTGCATACTGGCATTTTACCTAGCATTACATCTTTTACCATATAACATTTTAGGTCATGTAATATAATTTAAAGTTGCATTTCATAGCCTGCATGATACCCCTAACCCCGTGGTAGCATCCGCGCATGTTGTTCTCGTCCCGTTCAGTGAAACAGACGTGTTTGGATGGCTACACGCACGTACGTGCAACCGTTCTTGGGGATATGCATTTTCGTTACCTGAGCATTCGTTTTGAATTTTTATGGTTGCATATATTTTTTGTATTTAAAATCTGAATTTTTAGACCCGACCCGGGCGCGTTTTGGAATATGTTGTATTCCGCCTAATTTCAAACTTGTTTAATATTTAATATTTATATTTAATTTCGTTAACTGATAATTATAACAGACAAATCTTTTTATTTTAAATCGAAAATCCTTTTAAAATTTTAAAATCTTTTCTTAACTGATCACAACTCTTGCCCCAGCTCGCTCCTCTCTGGCTCGTGGGCCCTCACTCTTCTCTCTCTTTCTTTTCTTTCTCTCTTTCTCACTCTCCCTCTCGCCCGCTATCTCTTTCTCTCTCTCCTATATAAAAACAAATCTATCTCTCTTCACTATTCACCGCACACTCTCTCTCTCCTCTCGATCTCCTCTCTCTCTCCTCTCGATTCTCTCTCACTCTCTCTCTCTCTCTCTCTCTCTCTCTTTCCTTATCTCTCTTTCTCTCTCTCCCTATATATCACATATATATTCCTTATTCCTTTTTTAAAACCTACGAACCCTAGCCGCAGCCGTCGCCCTCTCGCCTGCCTCCACCTCACCGTCACCCAAAGCCCCGACGACGCCCTTCCTGTTAGTGTATATGCCCTAGAGGCCATTACTGTATCATACTAGATTGTATATTACTTGATGGAAGCTTGGGATATTCACCTTGTATTAACATTCTTGCTCAAAATGGTAGTATGCTACTTGGTTTGTTTCTGCTTTAATGTGTTCATGTGTTTCTTTTAGCATATCGCCTTTACACATTAGTGAAGTCCTTAGGATCTTTGCTTGATTACCAGCGTTGTGATGGCAGTCACACTCGTGGGGGCTGGGTAATCCATAAGCGCATCCCTATGCAGGTCCCTAGTCGCAGGACTATCGAGATAGGGCATCGATACTCCGGAGTAGACTAGCGTATGCGCTTCTTATCCCAGCTTGGGAGACGGTATGTCCCACAGTCGTCAGTACGTCGTACTTGAGATAGTATGCGGGTGCTCGTTAGGTTACGAGTACACTGGACAGGACTCGTCGGGAACTATTGGTTGGTATTATACCTATCGTCAGTTATCAGTTCCCAGGTAACATGAGTACAGCTTAGTCCGTTGACTTGACACTGTCACTTCGCCTCGAGTGTGTTCCCACTGTACTTTGATTACTACCCTACCACGGCTCAAAGGAGTCGTGCAAACAGGTAGTTTTTGGGTGCAGTCCCGAAGCACTTGGAGGCAGTGACGGTTAGACAGGATTCGTCTCTCCTGATATTGGGGGTTGATATTGCGTTGTGTCTAGGAGAGCCATTACACAAAGTCCCTGGCCAGGGCAAGCGAGATAGACTGGTAGGTTTCCAGTGTTATCTCAGGTGTTCTGGGCTACACTCCGACACGACTTGTACCGCTAGTAGGGGACTGACGTTTACCCCCCTAGGCCCGCCATGCGATGTTCTTAGACGAACAGACCGAACTGTACGGAGACTGTCACATAAAAGCTCAGTAGGAGTTCAGATGGGTTTACCTCGTCAGTCTTCTTATCGGCATCTACCTGGGGACCGTTACGTACAGCTAGTGCTGCTTGCGGTCTGTGGTTAAACCCACTGCCAGCGTAGTGTCGAGTCTTTAGAGTCCCACACAGAGGGTTATTCGCCTTTAGGCAAAATGTGTAGAGGTCGCATGGTTTTGCGACAGGGTTCGTTCACATCCGCGCACTTGTGCACGTTTGGTGTCCGGACAGCTTATACTAGCGGGCTTTGGTTTAAGCCGGATCCTAGTATATGATTTGGGATTGGTTTTATCTCATTGTATTCGTGTTCCTCGGAACACAGATACGGGTGTGTATGCACAGTTGACTGAGGCAGAGGCAGAGGACTTTCATTAGGGTTGATGACCATTGTCATTTTCTTAACCCTAATGTTTATGTGTGTAAATTATGATTTATTAATATTAGTTAATTATAATTGTGCATGGTTAGGGTTGTTGACCATTTGACTATACTTGACTTGTTGACCTAGGTTGACAAGTTGACTATCATCATTCCATATGAAAGATGCTCTTTGATCCTTGCAAAAGCATTTAATATGAAATGATAATGGTCATTTCTTGATTAACCATGACAATTATCTTTAGCTAATTATCTATTTTTCATAAATCACATATATGTGAGAAGGGTTGCATTATTCTACTCACTTTTATCATTCGCATTCTCTCTCCTCCTCTTCCTCTCTCTCTAGCTCTCCCCTCTCATGAGTTGAGAACCCTTTGAGCTTGAGATAAAACCCTCAAAAATACTCTCTACTTTTTCTAAGGTCTTAAGTTTAGCACACCAAGCACCTTAGTTACTTCTAGTTTGAAGTTGGAGCCAAAGGTAGAGGCCCTCGGGTGGATCTTTCTTCGGCAAGAGAAGGCGACGAGACGATCCGTTCTTTCACTCCAAGGAGCAAGAAGAGAAGGACTTGAAGACCTAGGTATAACCCCTTTTCCGAGTAGCTAAACTCTTTTAGCTTTGGTAGTTAGTTTTGTTTAGCAAAGATCCCTCCTTTACATAGTCCATGTTGCCTAGTGTTGTAAAAATCAGATTTTTCATAACGTTTCCGCCTCCCCGCAAGCACCGGGGTGGGCAACGTGGACTTACACTTCCCGACCTCGCCGCCTCCTCACACTCATCGCCTTCACCTCCTCTCTCATCTCACCGAGCCCTGCACACACCCTGAAGCAGACCCGAACCCCTGCACACCACTACACCGCCGTCGAGGTTCGCCGGAGTGATCTTGTCGTCGCCCCTCGTCCCAAATCCGGTGCAACCCAGTGAGCCTAGCACCCCCTCTTCTTTCCCTTCTTCCTTTTTTCTTTCTTTTCTTTCCTTTCTTCTCTGTATAGAAAATGTTCTCTGCCTTTTGTAGTTCGCCAGAAACCGGACGTGACGTCGACGATCCCGACGAGCCAGCGAACGTACCTGACTTGTGTGATCACCCTTGTGCGTTGTTTGGATCCGTTCCGTGTACCGTACGCGCGTCGCGACTTTTCGCCGACGTGAGACATTCCGTACACACCCGTTTCTTGATCCGTCTAGGCAAGTTAATCTTGCTACATGCTATTTAAATCATTATATATCTATTTAAATATATATCATACATGTAGTGTAGATCTAGTACCACATGTTTCATTTTATCACGTTTCGATGTTCCATTTGCATTCGCTTATATTATTTAGATCTAGTTCATGAAAATAATCTTGTTACATAGTAGATTACATTACAATGCATCCATACCAATATTTATATCACATAGTGCTTAGTTGTATATCCCACATTACCATTTGATAGTTCTTATAATGTTTCGGATACCCATTTGCATCCATCTCATTTAGATTGTAGATAATTGCATCCATAGATCATATTAAGACATAATAATGTGAGATTTGCATTCCATGTTTGATAAAGTGTATCCTAATTAGTGTTGGAACTATAAATTTAACCCTAATCGATAACTGTGCATCCATATGTTTGAATCTATACCTATTTGCATACCATATCACATTTTTCCATTTTATTGTTACATTGGTACCCCATACTTGTTTTTGTATACCCATGCTTATTATAGTTTTATTATGAACACCCACGTGATATTTGTGCACCCCCTGACATGACTTGATACACTACTACTTGACACGACTTGATACACTACTACTTGACACGACTTGATACCGTGCACTTCTTGACATGATTGATACTTGTTCACTACCTGACATGACCTGATATACCACAGCTTGACCTGTTACCTGATCTTATTACTAATGCCAACAATCTTAACATGTTGTCCTTACAGACATTTCCTGTTGTCTATTCAGACAAACCTGTACTTGCTTGATACTGCGTTGGCATTAACCCCAGATTTATCAATACCTGACTTGAACACATAACCTGGGGATATGGGGAAATCAATGATGAAACCTGACTTGTAACTCGACAATTCGTTACATTTACTGATCAGTCTTACGGGCTAGGCTAGCCCCGGGATGATGCTGCTGACATCATTCATCGTTACCTACTACCTTTTACTGCCTTGCGGCACGTCTCGGATTCAGTCCGAGAATCTTAACCGTGGTCCCGGGCATGCACGGGATACTATTGAGTTACATCGAAGTATACATCAAATTGATTTCAAAGACTTGAGAGTAGTTAACCCAATAGACCAGTTTAGATTACTCACTGCACATTACCCTCACTGTCCTCATTTATATTACCGTTATACCTGTTTTACTGTTCGTACTCATACCTGCATGTCTTGCTACCCCTGTTTATATTATTGCTTGATATTATGACGCACTGACGTCTGGGTTTTGCATGGCCCAGATTCTCTACCTTTGCTGCAGGCCGAGCAGGAGTTTTTCAGTGAGCGGGCCAAGCGGTGAGGACTTGTTAGTAGTTAGTTTATTTTTTCCTTTCAGTGTTTTCATTCCTGATGTGAGCCCACATTATGGGACGTACATTCCATTTTATTCCTGTATTGGATCTTTTTGCTTCCGCATTATTTTATTCTTGACTCGTTATTCTGACTTGTGGACATGTATTAGATAGTTATTATTATTATTCTTGATATCTCTACAGCCGTAATGTGACTGTGGAAGGATATTTCATATCCACAGGTAGCATGGTTGGCTCTGTCACGTGCCTATCTTAGCGTACTCTGGGAAGCAGGGCATGACAATAATACTGGTAGTCAAGCAAGAATCCTATGGGTTCTATCAATATGTAATAGTGAACTGTAATACCACATAAAGCATGTACATGATGATAAAGACAAACCAGATAGTATACTATCATTTCGAGTAAGGTCGTTCTATCTGTATAGGTCCTCCCTCAATCATCATAATCACCTGCCTGTGATTATGATAATTTCCTTGAGGGCACTATAGCCAACAATCTCCCACTTGCACTTAAGGCTAATTATTGCGGAGTCGCATACTCACAGCCCGTGTGATACCGAATACCCAACTTCTTTACTAATCAGTCTCATAAATCTCGTTTGTGAAACTATTGCGTTCGAGAAATAACCTCAGTGAGTGGATCCGCTCCGGTGTTTCTATCTTTATCTCTCTATATCTCAACTTCACGGAGAAAAACCATCTCCCGAAATGAGCAATACCTGTCTTAGAATTTGTCTGGATATCTGATGGGACCCAGTTCACAAATGAACTCCAAATCCAGCAAACTTCTTGGACTGTATCATCCACTGAATTTAATCAGTATTCTGCACCATGCCTTCCTCAGTATCCGCTTGGACCGCCTGTCCAAACTACTGCCCCTCATGTGAGGGAAAACTATAACTCTGACAGTCGCTCTGTCATCCAGGTCACCTTGGAAGCCTGAAATGATAATCGTCTCCCGAAAGAGGTTGTCGTTACCATATCCCTAGAACATCCACTTATGTTCATAAACTGCTTTCCAACGTTTCTCCAGGATTGAATTAATGTATAAACTTATTGCAGCTAGTGCAAAAACAATATTGGTGTGGTACTTGACATCTCATGATTGACTTAATTGCCTAAGCAAGTGATATGCCAATCAATCAAATCCCTCTCCCCTTTAGTCTGTAAGACATCCTTTAAAGAGGGTAACTCCATCACCTGCAGGTACACCACCATATCAGGAGTCATCCATTCTAAAACACCTTTAGAATAGTGTCAAAGTATCCAAATTGGGAAACTTTCCAAATCTAGATCTAGTAACCAGAATTCCTGATATTATATCCATATCCTATGTGGAGAAACAACTGTGTTACAACCACAGTATAACCGATCGTAGTATAGAAATTTCACTCCCTATAAAGTGCATGTCATCCAAATACCAGGACATCACACCCTACTACCTTCTTACCAAATCTATCTCCTATTCTGATGAAGTCAAAACCTATGACTGTCACATCAAAAATAGATGATCTAGCTCCACTATACTTGCTTTAGTCTATAAATAGACATAAGCTACTTGCCCTCTATGCTTTCGCTGCTCCCACTGACTACAACAACCCTCTTGCAGAGTCATATACACGTGCACTTCTAAAGCTAGTTTAGAACGACGTTATACTCATCCTCCTGCCGGGTCTCATAGTCTAGAACACAGCAATGGCAAGCCTGGGTAGACAAGAACCTCCCTGTCACCATCTCTGAGAAGACCGAAGTACCTCTCGGGTGCCTAAGGTTACCCACCATAACTGCGGAGTGACTAATGGAATGTCGAATCTAATTGAATCTTTATGTTCTATTAAATTTTCAGTAATCGTTTGTGGTTCTGGAATCACTTCCAGTTCTACCATACTCCCACTAATGTTTTCTGACAAGAATCCATTTTACTAAAACTATGGTGAGTCAAGAATAATATAACTATTGATCTTCCTGATGGTAGAAAGTTAACCCTCGTCAAAACCCAGGATAACCCACAAACTGCCATTACTGAAACGTGCCTTGAGTTCGTCTAGATTTTGGCTTTAAGCATCAGCTGGACTACTCCTTATACCTTAACATCATTAAGATACGAATCCATTCTATATACCATATAGAAATAAAAGCACTAATTTAATTTGAACCATATTCAAAAAATATGCAACTGTTTCCAGTGCATATCAACCAAATGGAAGGCCAAGCAGCATTACTCATCTAGGAGTGCATCCACAAATGAGTAACCTGAAAGAGAAGCAAGTTCTCAAAACCTTTACTTACAACTGAATATCTAGCACAAGTATTTACATCTTCGATCACCTTGAAGAATCCTGATACTTGCAACATATGGTTCTCCACTTTATTCTTATACGTATAACTTCTCAAAATCTGGACCTTATATTTCAACGAAATACTTGTCTAAAACTAGAGAAGTCAAAAGTAAACATAATATAATACGAGTACCAACCCCTTTGTCCTAATGGACACTGGACAACATACAATATTTTGTATAAGTCTCCTGAGTTCAATAACTCAAACCCTGTGAATCGTAGGTTAAAAATTGTACTATGGTTAAGAAGAATTATACCACTGTTGAACGCACCTTACCTAACCACCAACTGATATAGGTAAATTTCATAAGCATAATATCAAAAAGTTATATCTCAATTTATAAAATAAATGTACAGATATATTAGTTTGAAATTGGTGCATAACAACAGATATTCAAAACCAAATATTTGCCATCAGGCAAAACCCAGGCGATTTCCTCAAATATCACCAATTACAAAGAATTCCGATATAATGAGGATATAATCACCTAATTCTCATTATTCTACTCCGACTCATCATCTGTAACGCTATACAGATGTGAGAACTAAATCTGGTAAATACATATCGTGGAGTCTGAATCAAAATGGGAAAATAATCCCAATACCTTACTCCTACTCATCATCTATAATGCTATACAGATGTGAGAATCAAAACTGGTAAATCCATACCCTGGAGTAAGGATCTAATTGGAAAACAGTTTTCAATTAATATCGTACAGTTAAACCGAAACATGCAAATGTTTTCGAAGGGGTAACCTAGTATTCCTAGTAACGCCTCTTCCACTATCCTGATTCATGACAGTAACTGTATACTTCCATGACCTCACTTCAATTCCTTTATTATGTCTTTACTTATTACCTTATGTACACCACCTTTAGGCTAATTGGTTTCTTCCTTCCCTACCCTTCAACACCAGCCTAAGGTTTGGAAGAAAACTATCCAATAAGCATAATAGGTGTACTCTCCTCATACCAGGAGCCCTCGCAACCTGAAAGAAGGTAAAAGGAAAAGAAAACTGAATAATCATATTCTATTTCTCCCGAACCGTAAACCATCCTCAAACTGGAACAAGTTCCTTCGAGTTCATATGTAACCATACGATGGCATATCCAAGCTATATGGATGTTCGTAGTGATACGATGTGTTCTAGAGAAATGCAAAGTGGATGTAGGAGTGGCAGGGGTATACCTGGTTTCGTCGTGAAAGATAGTAGTCGCAATTTTCTTTTTGCCCTTATTCTAATCCCATTATATGTTTTTACTTATTACCTTCTGTACACCACACTTAGGCTAATTGGTTTTCTTCCTTCCCCACATTTCGGCACCTGCCTATGGTTTGGAAGAAGACTATCCAATAAGCGCAATAGGTATACCCTCTCCTAATCCTAGGAGCCCTCGCAACCTGAGAGAAGGTAAATGGAAAAGACAACCGAATAATCATATTCAATTTCTCCAGAACCAGAATCCATCCTCGAACTGGAACAAGTTCCTTCAAGTTCGTATGTAACTATACAATGGATTATCCAATAAATGTGGATCTTCGTAGTGATACGGGGTGTTATGGAGAAATGCAAAAGGGAAAGAAAGAGCGACAAAGATATATGCGACTAACTGACAATCCAAAAGCTAAAGTGTTTTAAGAAGGTTCAGTTAACTTGTTTCATGAGTTTTAGTCTAGGGCTGGGCCATGGTCACTTCCAGAGAGAGAGAGAAAGAGAAAAGAAACACTCAATGTGCACTCTAACCTAGATCAGAATGGTTAATCACTTTATCTAAACAGGATGGTGTTGCGCCACGGTAGCGCCCCGGCCATCTATCCGAGGCCAAAATGCGGAATCAAAAATTTTCCTTACTTGGAAACCGGCGCTACCGCGGACAATGAAAACCCGGATCGTAACCATTAACCTAATGCTAGCTAACAAGAGATGGGAAGAGAAGTATACCAAGTGATCCGAGTCCTCCGGTCTTCTCTTCATCGTCCCGATCTCCCGCGGAAAGTCTTGTCTCCATATCGTCGCCTCCTCACCGGAAAGGGCACCACATCGCCTGCGTCTTTTACGGGCTCCCACCTCAATACCGAGGCAACTCGGGCGCGAAGTTGGTTGGCCGACGCGTCCAAGATTTGTTGTAGAATGTGTAGGGTTGAAGCTATGTCTCATTTGGGTTTGTTGCCTTTGAAGATGATGGAGGAATCAAGATAAGAAAAATGGTGCTTGCATTTTTCTTGACATGAAAAGAGATCAAAAACTACACTCTCAAAAATGAAGCTCTCATCTTCTTCTCTCTCAAATGTCTTCAACCATTTCCAAAATGAGAATGGTGGAGGAAGAAATACAAACTCATGAAGGGAGGTGAGTGTAGGATAAAGCAAGAGGTGACTACATCCAAAAACCATGATCACAAAGTCATATCATCTTTCATCTCATTTCTAATCTTAATAAAGCAAGAAATGATGAAGGAAAAGAATGGTATCTAAAGATGCTATCATAATTAATACATATGCAAGAAACCCCCTCCTCAAATGTAATTTGCAAAACTGCAAATTACCCCCTCCATCAGAAAAGTCCGGCCGGGAAAGAACAAAGGAAAACCGGCCGGAACGGAATGCAAACTGGCAACTCCAGAAAACTGGTCCCGTAATAAATTACAGGAAAACCACGATACTGTGCATACACACCCGCATCTGTATTCCGTCCGGATACAAATGCAATGAGACAAAATCTACACTGTACTAAACTAGGACGGCTTAAACCAAAGCCGGCTAGTAATATCCGTCCGATCCTGATCCGTGCAATACCGCACGTATCAGATCGAACCCTGCCATATAACTATACGGCCACTAGTACAAAACTGTCCGATCCTGATTCGTGCAATACCGCACATATCTGATCGGACCCTGCCATATCTCCATACGGCCTCTACAGCGTTTCGCCCGAAAGCTTGAGTAACTGAAAGTGTGGTGGACTCTAAAGACTCGTCAATACTATGACTGTGGATTTAACCACTAGCACGTCAGAGATATTAGCCAATACGTGACGGGCCACCAGTTATTGACCAAAAGGGTCGTCGATGAGCGAACTCATCCTGACACCCTACTGAGCCTGTCAGTGACAATATCCGTACAGTCCGGTCCGTTCGTTTATGAGCATCGCATGTCGGGCCTAGGGGGTTGGTAAAAGTCAGACCCCCAAAAGCGGTACAAGTCGTGTCGGAGTGTAGCCCAGAACGCCCTGAGATACTACTAGAATACCTACCAGTAAATCTCCTGCCTCGGCCGAGGGCTTTGCGTAATGGCTCTCCTAGACACAGCGCGACCTCACCCCCAATACCGGGAGAGACGAACCCCTGAAGACCCGCTCACTGCCTCCATGTGGCTCGGGACTGTACCCAACTAAAACCTATTTGCACGACTCCTTTGAGCCGTGGTAGGGTAGTAATCAAAGTACAGTGGGAACTCACACGAGACAAATGACGATCCCCAGGTCGATGAACTAACCTGTACACATGTCACCAGGGAACTGCTATCTGACGTCAGGTATAAGACCAACTAGCATGTTCCCGGCGAGTCCTGTCCGGTGTACTCATAACCCAATGAGCACCTGTATACATCTTAGGTGAACCAACTGACACCAGTGGCTTGTGAGACCGGCCACCGCCCCTCGTCGGGGTCTCGACTGTATACACTAGTCTACTCTGGAGAATCGATGCCCTGTCTCGAAACTCCCACGACTAGGGACCTTTTAAGGATGTGCTTATAGACCACCAGATCTCACGTATATGATCGCCATCATACTGCCGGCAGTCAAGCAAGAATCCTAGGGGCTCTATCAGCGTGTAATAGCGACCTGTAAGGTCACCTAAAGCAGTACACGATGATAAAGGTAAACCAGATAGCATACTATCATCTCGAGTAAGACTTTCCTACCGGGATAGGTCCTCCCTCAATCATTGCAATCACGTGCCTGTGATCCAATAATTGACTCTGAGGGCACTATCTCCAACAATCTCCCACTTGCACTCAAGGCTAATTATTGCGATGTCGCATACTCACAGCCCGTGTGATACCGAACACCCAACTCCTCTACTAGTCAGTCTCACAAATCTCGTTTGCGAAACTATTGCGTTCGAGGAATAGCCTCAGTGAGTGGATCCGCTGTGATGTTTCTTTCTATGTCTCTCTATATCTCAAGTTCGCGGAGAAAGCCATCTCCCGAAATGAGCAATACCTGTCTTGGATTGTCTGGATGTCTGATGGGACCTAGTTCATAAATGAACTCTAAATCCAAACTTCTTAGACTGTATCGTCAACTGAACTTAATCAGTGTCATGCGCCATGCCTCCCTCAGTATCCTTCTGGACCACCTGTCCATGATACCGCCCCTCGTTAGAGGGAAAACTACAACTCTGACAGCCACTCTGTCGTTCAGGTCACCTTGGAAGCCTGAAATGATAACCGTCTCCTAAAAGAGGCTGCCGTTATCATATCCCTAGAACATTCACTTATGTTCTAAAACTGCTTCCGATTGTTTCTCCAGGATTGGATTAATATCAACTTATTGCATCTACTGCAAGAACAACATCTGGTGTGGTACTTGACATCTCATGATTGACTCAATTGCCTAAGCAAGTGATCTCCCAATCATGCACATTCCTCTCTACTTTAGTTTATAAGACACCTTTAGAGAGGGTGACTCCATCACCTGCAGGTACACTACCGTGCCAGGAGTCGTCCATTCTAAATACTCTTAGAATGTTGTCAAAGTACCCTGATTGGGAAACCACCCAAATCTAGATCTAAAACCATAGATCTAGTAACCAGTATGTCTGATATAATGTCCAAGTCCTTTGTGGAGAAACCACTGTGTGACGACCAAAGTATAACCGATCGTAGTATAGGAGTTTCTTTTCCTACTCTGTGTATGTCATCCAAATACCAGGATATCACACCCTACTACCTTCTCAACAGATCCATCCCCTATTTTGATGACGTCAAACCTATGACTGTCATGTCAGAAATAGATGATCTATCTCCGCTATATCTACTTTAGTCTATAAATAGACATAAGCCTGATGTCCATCAATGCTTCCGCTGCTCCCACTGACTACGACAACCCTCTGCCAGAGTCATATAGACGTGCACTTCTAAAGCTAGTTCAGAACGACGATATACTCATCCTCCTGCCGGGTCTCGCAGCCTGGAACAACAGCAATGGCAAGTGTGGGTAAACAAGAACTTCCCTGTCACCGTCCTTGAGGCTACCGGAGTACCTCTCGGGTGCCTGAGGTTACCCACCTTATCTGCGGAGTGGCCAATGGAATGTCAAATCAGATTGAATCTTTAGGTTCCTTATCAAATCTTCAGTAATCGTTTGCGGTTCTGGAATCGCTTCCAGTTCTACCATACTCCCACTACTGTTTTTGAAAAAAATCCATTTTTTAATAAAACTGTGGCGAGTCTAAAACAATATTTCTATTGATCTGCCAGATGGTAGAAAGTCAACCCTCGTCATAGCCTGGGTCAACCCACAAACAGCCATTACAGAAACGTGCCTAGAGTTGTCCAGTGTCTGGTTTTAAGCATAAGCCGGACAACTCCCCGTACCTTAACATCGTTAAGATATGAACTGTTCTATATCCAATATAGAACCAAAGGCACTGATTTAATTGAACCAGATTCAAATCATGCAGCTATCTCCAGTGCATGTAAACTAAATGGAGAGAGGCCGATCAGCGTTACTCAACTTAGGAATGCTTCCAATTATGAGTAACCTGAAAGAGAAGCAATTTCTCTTTATCATTACTATCAACTGAATACCATACACAAGTATCTACATCTTCGATCACTTTGAAGAATCCCGATACTTGCTATACCTGGTTCTCTACTCTATTCAAATACCTATAACTCCTCAAAACTTAGACCCTGTGTTTCCACGAAACACCTGTCTAAAAACTAGAGAAGTCATAAGTAAACTGAATATAGTACGAGGACCAACCCCTCTATCCTGATGGACCCTGGACAATATACAATACCCTGTATAAGTCCGCTGAGTCTAACAACTCTTTCACTGTGCGTCGTAGGTTGAAAACTGTACTTATGGTTAAGAAGAATTACACCGCTGTTTGATGCTCCTTACCTAACCATCCACTGATATAGGTAAATGTCATCGACATAATATCAAAAGGTATATCTCACTCTATGAAAATAGACGTACAGATATATCAATTTGAAATTGGTGCACAACAGCGGATATTCAAAACCAAATATTTGCCAACCGGCAAACAGCCCAGATGATCTCCTCAAATATCACCGATTACAACGAATCCCGATATAATGAGGATGATCACCCTATTCTCAATGACTTACTCCCACTCATCATCTGTAAAACCATACAGATATGAGAATCATACCTGGTAAATACATACCCTGGAGTAAGTATCTAATCGGGAAATCAGTTTTCTTTTAACATTATAGAGTGAAACTGAAACATTGAAATGTTTCGGTAGGGTATTCCGGTATTCTTAGTAATGCCTCTTCCATTATCCAGATTCACAATTATAACCGTATAATTGTTTGCCACCTCTCCAAATCCCTTTATATGTCTTTAGTCATTACCTTCTGCACACCCCTTTAGGCCAATTGGTTTTCTTCCTTCCCTACCGTTCGGCACCAGCCTATGGTTTGGAAGAAGACTATCCAATAAGCATAATGGGTGTACTGTCCTAATCCTAGGAGCACTCGCAAAGCGAGAGAAGGTGAAGATAAAAGACAACCGAATAAACTGTATTCCTATTTCTCCTAGACCAGAATCCATCCCCGAACTGGAACAAGTTCCTTTCGAGTTCGTATATAACCATACGATGGAGTATCCAATAAACTGTGGATCTTCGTAGTGATACGGAGTGTCCTGGAGAAATACAAAGGTGATTTAGGATTGGCGAAGAAATACTTGGTTTGATCGTGAATAGCAGTCACAATTTACTTTGCCCTCTTACTAATCCCTTGCTTTGTCTTAGCTTAATACCTTCTGCACACCATCGTTATGCTAATTGGTTTTCTTCATTCCCTACCGGTCGGCACCAGCCTAAGGTTTGGAAGAAGACTATCCAATTTGCGTAATAGGTGTACTATCTCCTAAACCAAGGAGTACTCGCAATGAGAGAAGGTGAAAAGAAAAGACAACTGAATAATCCTATTCGTTTTCTCCAGAACCAGAAACCATCCTCGAAGTCCTTCGAGTTCGTATATAACCATACGATGGTTTTGTCCAATGGAAGTGGACGTTCGTAGTAATACGGGGTGTCCTGGAGAAAAGGGTAAAAGTAGGAGTGGCAATGAGGTCTGCAACTCTGACAATCCAAAAGCCAGTGTTAAGAAGGTTCGGTCAACTTGGTTACTGAGTCATAGTCTTAGGGTCGGGTCAATGGTCGTTGCCAGAGAGAGAGAAAAGAAACACTCAGCGTGCACTCTAACCTGGATCAGAATGGTTACCAATTTATCTAATCAGGAAACCTCCCACTGTACCTCAAATTCTCCTCCAAACCTGAAAGAAGAATTAGTCGGGGTGGGGTCACCCGAGGAGTAAACTAACTCATCAGTGGGAATCGGGATCCAACTATCATCGCATGATAACTTGACGGAATCCACTCAAGTCACCACACTCCAGAAGGTATGCGCATGCCTGGCAAGTTTCAGTTCTTTTGAAACTCCCGATGTGATTTTTACCCCTAGGACCCAAGTGACCTTGACTGAGCCAACATATCAAAGGATCCTAGTCAAGTTCAACCCGTCATTATCTTGATTGCATTAGACCCACCCGCACGAATCCTTGACTGAGCCAAAATGACCGCACGACTGTCCTAACCAATCTCATATCCATGCAACAGAAAAGCACTACATAGTTACCGAACACTGCGCCTCGGCTAAGCACGACATACGCAGCACGAATACTAAGTAATACTAATCTGAAATGACGGAGGGCTACGAATGGTTTTTGGCGAAAAACCTTTTACCGTAATGAACTTGATATCGTTGAAGGAACTGGATAACTTTTTATAAAAATATAGTGACGAAAACCTTTGCTAAAGAGGTCACTCCCGGTGAAGGGATCTCGGCTCTTTCCCCGTAGAATGAGGTGCAGGATATTCCAACTGAATACCACGATGCAAAGCAAAAGTAATCGGCTATAGTGAAGTTAATGCCCTGACGCAAACTTCTGTCCAAGGGGTCACTCCCGGTGAAGGGATCTCGGCCCTTGCCTCGTCGACTGAGGAGCAGGATATTCTAAATAAATACCACGATGCAAAACAAAAGTGAACGTCATTGCAATAACAGCTTTTTGAAAAATGTTCCAACAACATCAGAATAGGTTTGTTTATCTTGCATTGATCCGAATCAACGCAGTCCCATCAATTGATCACACCACAAAGAACAAAAATATACCGATGTACGTATATGCCATCCGCATTCGCCACTGGGTCCTGTCATCACCCGTTAGGTTACTTAACTAACGACAGAGCCGGGACTGGACTAGCGCGGATGCAAAACATATACAACATCTACTAATATATATTATATTCGCTCAAGGCGTGATAAAAAGCAACAACACAGAAATATACAGCATCACAGAACAATACAGATATCTGGAAGCCCCGGGTTTCACAGAGCCGCTGCTGAAACCCGACGTTCCCCTGGTCGTGTGGATAGCCTGTGCAATGAAAACCTAGACCCCTACGGGCGCGGCAAGTCACCCGCCAAAACCTGAAGCGAGGCAGCCCCCTTCAGCACCGTGAATGGACCACCCAGCACTTCATGGAATCCGGTAACTTGGGCACCCCTCCTGGGTCAACCTGTACCCCCTACGAGTGCGGCGAATAGCCCGCCAATCCTAGAGTGAAGCCCCCTCCGTCTCAATGCCATGAGATGCGGGCCCGTTGCCCTCTAGAACCCGGCTATCCGTGCACCCCTCTGCAGGGTAATCCTAGTACAGAAAGTAAAATATACATACACCGGGTACATCGACCGCAACCAGGTCGTGCCCCAAAAGAATAATACAAACAGGCAGTGACGGCAGTCCACATGTCGGACGCTCGCCCCGCAACATCAAATGTACATATAAAACAAAACTGTACTAACATTGCATCCAGGCTATCCCCCACGACCGATCCGCAACATCACAGCATAAACACAAAACATCAACGTGAAAATCACGTTCGCAAATCCGTCTAACCGGGCTATAGCAGTTAGACAGGATTTACCGATCAAGTGATATTCACGGTCGCAGATATAATGTAAATACTGTGAAATAATGTGTTTAAAATATCCAATCGACCAAAAATTAACAAGTGGGCCCCCAAGTAATACTGTAGCACTCACAGAAATTCTGGGCCCAAATTTAATATCCCAAAACCCCTAAAATTAGCCCACAAGCCCACTGGAAAAATTGGACACAGTGAAGACACCAATGTGCGGCGGAACCGCGGCCCAAGGGGGGGTTTGGCCGCGGTTCCGCGCTACAGTGATCGACTGAATGTGTCGAATTTTTACAGATGTCTTAGAATTTCCAGTACATTAGTTTTTTACGACCTGAAAAATTTTTAGAGCTCGGAAAAAATCGATAGAAAACTGATGCACACGAAATGTGGTTTTTGGGATTTTGTTCGATCGAAAATGTAAAACACACTAGAAAAAGCTAGGCAAGGTTAATGGCCTAGCTCTGATACCATGTTGCGCCACGGTAGCGCCCCGGCCGTCTATCCGAGGCCAAAATGCGGAATCAAAAATTTTCCTTACTTGGAAACCGGCGCTACCGCGGACAATGAAAACCCGGATCGTAACCATTAACCTAATGCTAGCTAACAAGAGATGGGAAGAGAAGTATACCAAGTGATCCGAGTCCTCCGGTCTTCTCTTCATCGTCCCGATCTCCCGCGGAAAGTCTTGTCTCCATATCGTCGCCTCCTCGCCGGAAAGGGCACCACATCGCCTGCGTCTTTTACGGGCTCCCACCTCAATACCGAGGCAACTCGGGCGCGAAGTTGGCTGGCCGACGCGTCCAAGATTTGCTGTAGAATGTGTAGGGTTGAAGCTATGTCTCATTTGGGGTTTGTTGCCTTTGAAGATGATGGAGGAATCAAGATAAGAAAAATGGTGCTTGCATTTTTCTTGACATGAAAAGAGATCAAAAACTACACTCTCAAAAATGAAGCTCTCATCTTCTTCTCTCTCAAATGTCTTCAACCATTTCCAAAATGAGAATGGTGGAGGAAGAAATACAAACTCATGAAGGGAGGTGAGTGTAGGATAAAGCAAGAGGTGACCACATCCAAAAACCATGATCACAAAGTCATATCATCTTTCATCTCATTTCTAATCTTAATAAAGCAAGAAATGATGAAGGAAAAGAATGGTATCTAAAGATGCTATCATAATTAATACATATGCAAGAAACCCCCTCCTCAAATGTAATTTGCAAAACTGCAAATTACCCCCTCCATCAGAAAAGTCCGGCCGGGAAAGAACAAAGGAAAACCGGCCGGAACGGAATGCAAACTGGCAACTCCAGAAAACTGGTCCCGTAATAAATTACAGGAAAACCCCGATACTGTGCATACACACCCGCATCTGTATTCCGTCCGGATACAAATGCAATGAGACAAAATCTACACTGTACTAAACTAGGACCGGCTTAAACCAAAGCCGGCTAGTAATATCCGTCCGATCCTGATCCGTGCAATACCGCACGTATCAGATCGAACCCTGCCATATAACTATACGGCCACTAGTACAAAACTGTCCGATCCTGATTCGTGGAATACCGCACATATCTGATCGGACCCTGCCATATCTCCATACGGCCTCTACAGCGTTTCGCCTGAAAGCTTGAGTAACTGAAAGTGTGGTGGACTCTAAATACTCGTCAATACTATGGCTGTGGATTTAACCACTAGCACGTCAGAGGTATTAACCAATACGTGACGGGCCACCAGCTATTGACCAAAAGGGACGTCGAGGAGCGAACTCATCCTGACACCCTACTGAGCCTGTCAGTGACAATATCCGTACAGTCCGGTCCGTTCGTCTATGAGCATCGCATGTCGGGCCTAGGGGGTTGGTAAAAGTCAGACCCCCAAAAGCGGTACAAGTCGTGTCGGAGTATAGCCCAGAACGCCCTGAGATACTACTGGAATACCTACCAGTAAATCTCCTGCCTCGGCCGAGGGCTTTGCGTAATGGCTCTCCTAGACACAGCGCGACCTCACCCCCAATACCGGGAGAGACGAACCCCTGAAGACCCGCTCACTGCCTCCATGTGGCTCGGGACTATACCCAACTAAAACCTGTTTGCACGACTCCTTTGAGCCGTGGTAGGGTAGTAATCAAAGTACAGTGGGAACTCACACGAGACAAATGACGATCCCCAGGTCGATGAACTAACCTGTACACATGTCACCAGGGAACTGCTATCTGATGTCAGGTATAAGACCAACTAGCATGTTCCCGGTGTTGGAGATAGTGCCCTCAGAGTCAATTATTGGATCACAGGCACGTGATTGCAATGATTGAGGGAGGACCTATCCCGGTAGAACAGTCTTACTCGAGATGATAGTATGCTATCAGGTTTACCTTTATCATCGTGTACTGCTTTAGGTGACCTGACATGTCGCTATTGCACGTTGATAGAGCCCCTAGGATTCTTGCTTGACTACCGGCAGTATGAGGGCGATCATATACGTGGGAGCTGGTAGTCTACAAGCACATCCTTAAAAGGTCCCTAGTCGTGGGAGTTTCGAGACAGGGCATCGATTCTCCAGAGTAGACTAGTGTATACAGTCGAGACCCCGACGAGGGGCGGTGGCCGGTCTCACAAGCCACTGGTGTCAGTTGGATCACCTAAGATGTATACAGGTGCTCATTGGGTTATGAGTACACCGGACAGGACTCGCCGGGAACATGCTAGTTGGTCTTATACCTAACGTCAGATAGCAGTTCCCAGGTGACATGTGTACAGGTTAGTTCATCGACCTGGGGATCGTCATTTGTCTCGTGTGAGTTCCCACTGTGCTTTGATTACTACCCTACCACGGCTCAAAGGAGTCGTGCAAACAGGTTTTAGTTGGGTACAGTCCCGAGCCACATGGAGGCAGTGAGCGGATCTTCGGGGGTTTCGTCTCTCCCGGTATTGGGGGTGAGGTCGCGCTGTGTCTAAGAGAGCCATTACACGAAGTCCTTGGCCAAGGCAGGAGATTTACTGGTAGGTATTCCAGTAGTATCTCAGGGTGTTCTGGGCTACACTCCGACACGACTTGTACCGCTTTTGGGGGTCTGACTTTTACCCACCCCCTAGGCCCGACATGCGATGCTCATAGACGAACGGACCGGACTGTACGGATATTGTCACTGACAGGCTCAGTAGGGTGTCAGGATGAGTTCGCTCATCGACGTCCCTTTTAGTCAATAGCTGGTGGCCCGTTACGTATTGGCTTATACCTCTGACGTGCTAGTGGTTAAATCCACAGCCATAGTATTGACGAGTCTTTAGAGTCTACCACACTTTCAGTTACTCAGCTTTCGGGCGAAACGCTGTAGAGGCCGTATGGAGATATGGCAGGGTCCGATCAGATACGTGCGGTATTGCACGGATCAGGATCGGACGGTTTGTACTAGTAGCCGTATAGGTATATGGCAGGGTTCGATCAGATACGTGCGGTATTGCACGGATCAGGATCGAACGGATATTACTAGCCGGCTTTGGTTTAAGCCGGTCCTAGTTTAGTACAGTGTAGATTTTGTCTCTTTGCATTTGTATCCGGACGGAATACAGATGCGGGTGTGTATGCACAGTGTCGGGGTTTTCCTGTAATTTATTACGGGACCAGTTTTCTGGAGTTGCCAGTTTGCATTCCGTTCCGGCCGGTTTTCCTTTGTTCTTTCCCGGCCGGACTTTTCCGATGGAGGGGGTAATTTGCAGTTTTGCAAATTACTTTTGTGGAGGGGTTTTCTTGCATAATGGTTTGATTATGATAGGATTTGAATCTTTCTTCCATGCTTGCATTAATGTGATTTGATGAGGGTATGGTTTGATTAAAGTGAAGCATGCTTGTATGTTTCTTTGTCCCTTGATGTGGTCACCCCTTCTTCACTCCTACACTCACCTCCCTTCATACTACATATCCATTCTTTCCTCCACCATTTTCCTTGATGATTTTGGCCGGCCA
The DNA here is from genome assembly GCA_030015575.1 of Agapanthus africanus. Taxonomy (NCBI): domain Eukaryota; kingdom Viridiplantae; phylum Streptophyta; class Magnoliopsida; order Asparagales; family Amaryllidaceae; genus Agapanthus; species Agapanthus africanus. Next base: position 465,972,903 of record CM057343.1, read on the forward strand.
CTTCATGGTGGAGAGGAAAAATGAGAGGTTCTTTTTGATGCTTCATTTTGTTCATCTCATTTCCTTGCAAAAATTGGTAGCTTCATTTCCCTCCAAAGTTCAATCTTCATTCCTCCATCCAAAGGCAACAAACCCCAAAGAGACAAGTAGCCTCTACACTACACTTCCTACAGCAAATCTTGGACGCGTCGATTCGCCAGCTTCGCGCCCGAGTTGCCTCGGTATTGAGGTGGGAGCCCGTAAAAGCTACAGGCGATGTGGTGCCCTTTCCGACGAGAAGGAGACGGACGGAGATCCCGCGAGGAGATCGGAGTGGAGATGAAGACCGGAGGACTCGGATCAGTCGGTACAACCTTTCCACACTCTTTACTGTTTGTTAGTTTAGCAATAATGGCATATCCGGGTTAAAGTATACGATAGCGCCAAGTTAAAAAGTTTTATTCCGCAATTGGCGTCTGTAGACTGCCGGGACGCTAACGTAGACTTACAGTGGTATCAGAGCCTCACCATTTTGCTATGCTAACTTGTGCTAACGCGTTTAAAACTTCGATCCGACCGGAAATCGAAAACTGCAAAAATCCAAGCCGACAGTTTCTGTTGTTTTTAAACGGTCTCAAAAATTATTTCTGGATGTCTTAAAAATCAGAGCAGGAACTTTTAAGAGTCACGACAAAATTTGGGGTCGTGATCCCTCCAAGATGCCGCGGAAGCGCGGCCAAACCCATGGTTTTGCCGCGCAACCGCGGCCACGTGGGGAGCACGTGCTCCCAAATTTTGTCAGTTGGTTCTCAGTGGGATTTTAGGGTTTTTGATATATATCGTTTTGGCCCAGATTTTGTTACTGTTCACCAGTAAGTCGTGGGGCCCACTTCTTGATATTTTGTCGATCGAAATTTAAACACGTTAGTTTACAGTGCTTACATTATATCTCCGACCGGGAATGTCATTTGATCGGTAAACCGCGTCTGATTGCTATAGTTCTTTTAGACGGGTTTGCGAACGTGACATTCGCGTTGATGTTCTGTGTTGTGCTGTGATGTTGCGGATTTGTCGTGGTGGATAGCAGTGTGCAATGGTAGTACAGTTTGAGTTTATTTGTACATTTGATATTGCGGGGCGAGCGTCCGACTTGTGGACTGCCGTCACTGCCAGTTTGTATTATTCTTTTGGGGCACGACCTGGTTGCGGTCGATGTACCCGTTGAATGTATATTTTACTTTCTGTACTAGGGTTACCCCGCGGAGGGGTGCACGGATAGCCGGGTTCTAGAGGGCAACGGGCCCGCATCTCAGGGCATTGAGACGGAGGGGGCTTCAGTCTGGAATTGGCGGGCTATTCGCCGCACTCGTAGGGGGTACAGGTTGACCCAGGAGGGGTGCCCAAGTTACCGGATTCCGTGAAGTGCTGGGTGGTCCATTCACGGCGCTGAAGGGGGCTGCCTCGCTTCAGGTTTTGGCGGGTGACTTGCCGCAACCGTAGGGGTCTAGGTTTTCATTGCACAGGCTATCCACACGACCAGGGGAACGTCGGGTTTCAGCAGTGGCTCTGTGAAACCCGGGGATCCCAGATATCTGTATTGTTCTGTGATGCTGTATATTTCTGTGATGTTGCATTTTTATTCACGCCTTGAGCGAAATACTATATATTAGTATATATATTAGTAGATGTTGTATATGTTTTTCATCCGCGCTAGTCCAGTCCCCGCTCTGCCGTTAGTTAGCTAACCTAACGGGTGATGACGGGACCCAGTGGCGAATGCGGATGGCATATACGTACGTCAGTATATTTTCGTTCTTTGTGGTGTGATCAATTGATGGGACTGCATTGATTCGGATCAATGCAAGTTAAACAAACCTAATCTGATGTTGTTGGAACACTTTTCAAAAGCTGTTATTGCAAGGACGTTCACTTTTGTTTTGCATCGTGGTATTCATTTGGAATATCCTGCTCCTCAGTCGACGAGGCAAGGGCCGAGATCCCTTCACCGGGAGTGACCCCTTGGACAGAAGTTTGCGTCAGGGCATTAACTTCACTATAGCCGATTACTTTTGCTTTGCATCGTGGTATTCATTTGGAATATCCTGCACCTCATTCTACGGGGAAAGAGCCGAGATCCCTTCACCGGGAGTGACCTCTTTAGTAAAGGTTTTCGTCACTATATTTTCTAAAAAGCTATCCGTTCCTTCAACGATATCGAGTTCATTACGTTAAAGGTTTTCGCCAGAAACCATTCGTAGCCCTCCATCATTTCAGTTAAATATTCGGTAGTATTCAAGCTATGTATTTTGACCTCACGCCAAGGCATAGTGTTTGGTAGTTACCGGGTATTTATCTGTTGCATAGATAGATGCGTTGGTTTGGGACAGTCGTACTACTATTTTGGCCTACGTCAAGGGTATGTACGGGTGGGTTCAAATTAACCTGGACAATGATGGGTAGAACTTGACATGTGACTTATGATATTTTGACCTCACGCCAAGGTCATAAGAGCATGGGGCAGAAATCACATCGGGAGTTTCAAAAGAACTGAAACTTGCCAAGTATGCGCATACCTTCTGGAGTGTGATAGCGTGAGCGGATTCTGTCACTTTATCATGCGATGAGAGTTGGATCCCGATTCCCACTGATGAGTTGGTTTACTCCTCGGGTGACCCCGACTAATTCTTCTTTCAGGTTTGGAGGAGAGTTTGAGGTACAGTGGGAGGTTTCCAGATTAGATAAATTGGTGACCATTCTGATCTAGGTTAGAGTGCACGCTGAGTGTTTCTTTTCTCTCTCTCTTTGGCAGCGACCATTGACCCGACCCTAGACTATGACTCAGTGACCAAGTTGACCGAACCTTCTTAACACAGGCTTTTGGATTATCAGAGTTGCAGACCTCATCGCCACTCCTACTTTTACCCTTTTCTCCAGGACACCCCGTATTACTACGAACGTCCACTTCCATTGGACAAAACCATCGTATGGTTAGATACGAACTCGAAGGAATTTATTCGAGGATGGTTTCTGGTTCTGGAGAAAACGGATAGGATTATTCAGTTGTCTTTTCCTTTTACCCTCTCTCAGGTTACGAGTACTCCTTGGTTTAGGGGTAGTACACCTATTACGCAAATTGGATTGTCTTCTTCCAAACCTTAGGCTGGTGCCGACCGGTAAGGAATGAAGAAAACCAATTAGCATAACGATGGTGTGCAGAAGGTATTAAGTTCAGACAAAGCAAGGGATTAGTAAGAGGGCAAAGTAAATTGCAACAGATATTCACGACCAAACCAGGTATTTCATTACCACTCCCAAATCACCTTTGTATTTCCCCAGAACACTCCGTGTCACTACGAAGATCCACAGTTTATTTGGATACTCCATCGTATGGTTATATACGAACTCGAATGGAACTGGTTCCAGTTCCGGGATGGACTCTGGTTCAGGAGAAATAGGAATAAGGTTTATCCGGTTGTCTTTTATCTTCACCCTCTCTCATTGCGAGTGTTCCTAGGATTGGGACAGTACACCCATTATGCTTATTGGATAGTCTTCTTCCAAACCATAGGCTGGTGCCGAACGGTAGGGAAGGAAGAAAACCATTTGGCCTAAACGGGTGTACAGAAGGTAAAGACTAAAGACATATGAAGGGATTTGGAGAGGTGGCAAAGAACTATACGGTTACAGTCGTGAATCTGGAAGAGGCATTACTAGGAATACCAGAATACCCCATCGGAACATTTCAATGTTTCATTTTCACTGTGTAATGTTAAAAGAAAACTGATTTCCCGATTAGATACTTACTCCAGGGTATGTATTTACCAGGTACGATTCTCACATCTGTATGGTTTTACAAATGATGAGTGGGAGTAAGTTATTGGGAATTGGGTGATTATCCTCATTATATCGGGATTCGTTGTAATCGGTGATATTTGAGGAAATCACCTGGGCTGTTTGCCGGTCGGCAAATATTTGGTTTTGAATATCCGCTGTTATACACCAATTTCAAATTGATATATCTGTACGTCTATTTTCATAGAGTGAGATATACCTTTTGATATTATGTCGATCACATTTACCTATATCAGTGGATGGTTGGGTAAGGAGCATTAAACAGCGGTGTAATTCTTCTTGACCATAAGTACAGTTTTCAACCTACAACACACAGTGAAAGAGTTGTTAGACTCGGCGGACTTATACAGAGCATTGTATGTTGTCCAGTGTCCATAAGGACAGAGGGGTTGGTCCTCATACTATATTCTGTTTACTTTTGACTTCTCTAGTTCTTAGACATGTGTTTCGTAGAAACACAGGGTCTAAGTTTTGAGGAGTTATAGGTATTTGAATAGAGTAGAGAACCAGGTATAGCAAGTATCGGGATTCTTCAAAGAGATCGAAGATGTAGATACTTGTGTATGGTATTCAGTTGATAGTAATGATTAAGAGATCTTGCTTCTCTTTCAGGTTACTCATAATTGGAAGTGTTCCTAAGTTGAGTAACGCTGATCGGCCTCCTTCCATTTAGTTGACATGCGCTGGGGACAGTTGCATGATTTGAATCTGGTTCAATTAAATCAGTGCCTCTGTTTTTATATTGGATATAGAACAGTTCATATCTTAACGATGTTAAGGTACGGGGAGTTGTCCGGTTTATGATTAAAACCAGACACTGGACAACTCAAGGCACGTTTCTGTAATGGCTGTTTATGGGTTGACCCAGGCTATGACGAGGGTTGATTTTCTACCATCTGGATGAACAATAGCGATATTGTTCTAGACTCGCCACAGTTTTATTAAAAATGGATTTTTTCAGAAAACAGTAGTGGGAGTATGGTAGAACTGGAAGTAATTCCAGAACCACAAACGATTACTGAAGATTTGATAAGGAATCTAAAGATTCAATCTAGATTGACATTCCATTGGCCACTCCGCAGATACGGTGGGTAACCTCAGGCACCCGAAAGGTACTCCGGTAGCCTCAAGGACGGTGACAGGGAGGTTCTTGTTTATCCAGACTTGCCATTGTTGTTGTTCCAGACTGTGAGACCCGGCAGGAGGATGAGTATAGCGTCATTCTAAACTTGCTTTAGAAGTGCACGTGTATATGACTCTGCCAGAGGGTTGTCATAGTCAGTGGGAGCAGCGGAAGCATTGGTGGACAGGTAGCTTATGTCTATTTATAGACTAAAGCAGATGTAGTGGAGATAGATCATCTATTTCTGACGTGACAGTCATGGGTTTTGACTTCATCAGAATAGGGGATGGATCTGTTGAGAAGGTAGTAGGGTGTGATATCATGGTATCTGGATGACATACACAGAATAGGAAAAGAAACTCCTATACTACAATCGGTTATACTTTGGTCGTCACACAGTTGTTTCTCCACAAAGGAAATGGATTTTATATCAGACATACTGGTTACTAGATCTATGGTTTTAGATCTAGATTTGGGTGGTTTCCCAATCTGGGTACTTAGACAGCATTCTAAGAGTATTTAGAATGGACGACTCCTGGCATGGTAATGTACCTGCAGGTAATGGAGTCACCCTCTCTAAAGGTGTCTTACAGACTAAAGGGGAGAGGGATGTTCATGATTGGCAGATCACTTGCTTAGGCAATTGAGTCAATCATGAGATGTCAAGTACCACACCAGATGTTGTTCTTGCACTAGATGCAATAAGTTGACATTGATCCAATCCTGGAGAAACAGTCGGAAGCAGTTTCAGAACATAAGTGAATGTTCTAGGGATATGATAACGGCTGCCTCTTTTAGGAGACGGTTATCACTCCAGGCTTCCAAGGTGACATAGACAACAAGGAGGTTGTCAGAGTTATAGTTTTCCCTCTGACGAGGGGCAGTATTTTGGACAGGTGATCCAAGGAAATACTGAGGGTGGCATGGCGCAGGATACTGATTAAGTTCAGTTGTCGATACAGTCTAAGAAGTTTGGATTTGGAGTTCATTTATGAGCTCGGTCCCATCAGACATCCAGACATTCTAAGACAGGTATTGCTCATTTCGGGAGATGGTTTTCTCCGCGAACTTGAGATATAGAGAGATATAGAAAGAAACTTCAGAGCGGATCCACTCGCTGAGGCTATTCCTCGAACGCAATAGTTTCGCAAACGAGTTTTGTGAGACTGACTAGTAGAGGAGTTGGGTGTTCGGTATCACACGGGCCGTGAGTATGCGACATCGCAATAATTAGCCTTGAGTGCAAGTGGGAGATTGTTGGAGATAGTGCCCTCAGAGTCAATTATTGGATCACAGGCACGTGATTGCAATGATTGAGGGAGGACCTATCCCGGTAGAACAGTCTTACTCGAGATGATAGTATGCTATCAGGTTTACCTTTATCATCGTGTACTGCTTTAGGTGACCTGACATGTCGCTATTGCACGTTGATAGAGCCCCTAGGATTCTTGCTTGACTACCGGCAGTATGAGGGCGATCATATACGTGGGAGCTGGTAGTCTACAAGCACATCCTTAAAAGGTCCCTAGTCGTGGGAGTTTCGAGACAGGGCATCGATTCTCCAGAGTAGACTAGTGTATACAGTCGAGACCCCGACGAGGGACGGTGGCCGGTCTCACAAGCCACTGGTGTCAGTTGGATCACCTAAGATGTATACAGGTGCTCATTGGGTTATGAGTACACCGGACAGGACTCGCCGGGAACATGCTAGTTGGTCTTATACCTGACGTCAGATAGCAGTTCCCAGGTGACATGTGTACAGGTTAGTTCATCGACCTGGGGATCGTCATTTGTCTCGTGTGAGTTCCCACTGTGCTTTGATTACTACCCTACCACGGCTCAAAGGAGTCGTGCAAACAGGTTTTAGTTGGGTACAGTCCCGAGCCACATGGAGGCAGTGAGCGGATCTTCGGGGGTTTCGTCTCTCCCGGTATTGGGGGTGAGGTCGCGCTGTGTCTAGGAGAGCCATTACACGAAGTCCTTGGCCAAGGCAGGAGATTTACTGGTAGGTAATCCAGTAGTATCTCAGGGTGTTCTGGGCTACACTCCGACACGACTTGTACCGCTTTTGGGGGTCTGACTTTTACCCACCCCCTAGGCCCGACATGCGATGCTCATAGACGAACGGACCGGACTGTACGGATATTGTCACTGACAGGCTCAGTAGGGTGTCAGGATGAGTTCGCTCATCGACGTCCCTTTTAGTCAATAGCTGGTGGCCCGTTACGTATTGGCTTATACCTCTGACGTGCTAGTGGTTAAATCCACAGCCATAGTATTGACGAGTCTTTAGAGTCTACCACACTTTCAGTTACTCAGCTTTCGGGCGAAACGCTGTAGAGGCCGTATGGAGATATGGCAGGGTCCGATCAGATACGTGCGGTATTGCACGGATCAGGATTGGACGGTTTGTACTAGTAGCCGTATAGGTATATGGCAGGGTTCGATCAGATACGTGCGGTATTGCACGGATCAGGATCGAACGGATATTACTAGCCGGCTTTGGTTTAAGCCGGTCCTAGTTTAGTACAGTGTAGATTTTGTCTCTTTGCATTTGTATCCGGACGGAATACAGATGCGGGTGTGTATGCACAGTGTCGGGGTTTTCCTGTAATTTATTACGGGACCAGTTTTCTGGAGTTGCCAGTTTGCATTCCGTTCCGGCCGGTTTTCCTTTGTTCTTTCCCGGCCGGACTTTTCCGATGGAGGGGGTAATTTGCAGTTTTGCAAATTACTTTTGTGGAGGGGTTTTCTTGCATAATGGTTTGATTATGATAGGATTTGAATCTTTCTTCCATGCTTGCATTAATGTGATTTGATGAGGGTATGGTTTGATTAAAGTGAAGCATGCTTGTATGTTTCTTTGTCCCTTGATGTGGTCACCCCTTCTTCACTCCTACACTCACCTCCCTTCATACTACATATCCATTCTTTCCTCCACCATTTTCCTTGATGATTTTGGCCGGCCACTTCATGGTGGAGAGGAAAAATGAGAGGTTCTTTTTGATGCTTCATTTTGTTCATCTCATTTCCTTGCAAAAATTGGTAGCTTCATTTCCCTCCAAAGTTCAATCTTCATTCCTCCATCCAAAGGCAACAAACCCCAAAGAGACAAGTAGCCTCTACACTACACTTCCTACAGCAAATCTTGGACGCGTCGATTCGCCAGCTTCGCGCCCGAGTTGCCTCGGTATTGAGGTGGGAGCCCGTAAAAGCTACAGGCGATGTGGTGCCCTTTCCGACGAGGAGGAGACGGACGGAGATCCCGCGAGGAGATCGGAGTGGAGATGAAGACCGGAGGACTCGGATCAGTCGGTACAACCTTTCCACACTCTTTACTGTTTGTTAGTTTAGCAATAATGGCAGATCCGGGTTAAAGTATACGATAGCGCCAAGTTAAAAAGTTTTATTCCGCAATTGGCGTCTGTAGACTGCCGGGGCGCTAACGTAGACTTACACCCGGCGAGTCCTGTCCGGTATACTCATAACCCAATGAGCACCTGTATACATCTTAGGTGAACCAACTGACACCAGTGGCTTGTGAGACCGGCCACCGCCCCTCGTCGGGGTCTCGACTGTATACACTAGTCTACTCTGGAGAATCGATGCCCTGTCTCGAAACTCCCACGACTAGGGACCTTTTAAGGATGTGCTTATAGACCACCAGCTCTCACGTATATGATCGCCATCATACTGCCGGCAGTCAAGCAAGAATCCTAGGGGCTCTATCAGCGTGTAATAGCGACCTGTAAGGTCACCTGAAGCAGTACACTATGATAAAGGTAAACCAGATAGCATACTATCAGCTCGAGTAAGACTGTCCTACCGGGATAGGTCCTCCCTCAATCATTGCAATCACGTGCCTGTGATCCAATAATTGACTCTGAGGGCACTATCTCCAACAGATGGCTCACACTGTTTCCTCGAATTCTCCTCTAAACCCTAAAAGGAGAATTTAGTCGGGATCATCTAAAATCACCCGATGAGTAATCCTACTCATCAGTAGGAATCGAGATCCAACTATCATCGCATGACAACTTGATGGAATCCACTCAAGTCACGCACTCCAGAAGGTATGTGCATACCTGGCAAGTTTCCTGTATATTTGAAACTTCCGATGTGATTTTTAACCCTAGGACCCAAGTGACCTTGACAGAGTCAACAAATCAAAGAGTCATAGTCAAGTTCAACCCGTCATTATCTTGATTGCATTAAACCCACCTGCATGAGCCCTTGACGGAGTCAACAATGTCGTACGACTGTCCTAACCAATTGCATATCCACGCTACAAACAAGCACCACTCATCTACCGTACACTATGCATTGATGGAGTCAACAAACGCAGCACGAATACTAAGTACTACTGGTAGAAAATGACGGAGGGCTACGGCTGGTTATTAGCGAAAAACCTTAAATGTGATGAACTTGATATCGTTGAAGGAACCGAATGGTTTTTACAAATATATAGTGGCGAAAACTTTTGCTAAAGAGGTCACTCCCGGTGAAGGGATCTCGGCTCTTTCCTCGTCGAATGAGGTGCAGGATATTCCAAACTATATACCACGATGCAAAGTAAAAGAATCGACTATAGTAAAGTTATTACATTGACGCAAATTTCTACCCAAGAGGTCACTCCCGGTGAAGGGATCTCGGCTCTTGCCTCGTCGAATGAGGTGCTGAATATTCATAACCGAATACCACTGTGCAAAGCAAAATAAAACGTTTGTAATGTCAGTTTTCAAAAACTTGGTTCCAACAACATCAAATAGGTTTGTTTCCTTGCATTGATCAAAATCAATGCAGTCCCATCAATTAATCACACCAGAAAACAACGAAAATATAATGTACGTATATACCATCCGCATTTGCCACTGGACCCCGTCATCACCCGTTAGGTTACTTAACTAACGACATAGCGGGGGCTGGACTAGCACGGGTGCAAAACATATACAACATCTACTGGTATATATATAACAATCGTCCCAAGCATGATATATGCAACATCACAGAAAAGCGATAAGCATCACAGAAGAAACTGATAATCTGGGAGCCCCGGGTTTCCTTTGATCCGCAAGTGAAAACCCGACGTTCCCCTGGTCGTGTGGATAGCCTATGCAACATAGACCTCTACGAGCGTGGCAAGTTACCCGACAAATCCAAAAGTGAGGAAACCCCCAATCAACAACGTGAGTGGGCTACCCAACACTTCACGGAATCCAGTAACTTGGGCACCCCTCCGTAGGTCATCCTATACCCCCTACGAGTGCAGCGAATAGCCCGCCAATTCTAGAGTGAGGCCCCCTCCATCTCAATGCCATGAGATGCGAGCCCGTTGCCCTCTAGAACCCGGCTATTCGTGCACTCCACCGCGGGGTAATCCTAGTACAGAAAAGAAAATAAATATGTGCAAGGGAGACATCGACCTCAATCCAGTCGTGCCCCAAACAAATAATATACAAACGGGCAGAGACGGCAGTCCACATGTCGGACGCTCGCCCCGCAATATCAAATGTACAAATGAATCTAAGCTGTACCACTATCATTTCACCACTGGCTATCCACCCCGATGATCCAACCACAACCATCACAGATATCAACATCACAGCAGTATAAGTAAGTGTGTGCAACCCCATCTAAACGACATATAGCAAATAGACGACGTTTGAAAAACACATACACTACATCACATATATCAACGATGCAAAGTTTCAAGTTTTGAAACTTTCCAAGTCCCCCCCCCCCAAAGCAAAGACAACACTAAGTGAAACCTGGGAAAAACAAACAAGTCCAAAAACACCAATTTACAAAACCCAAGACACAGAATGAAAATGGGACCCACAATCAACAGTAAAACGGGTGAGATCGGAAATTTTTGGAATGTGGCCGGCCAAAATTTCTTGGAAATGCCTCGTTTTCATTCTGTATCATTCTCATGTTATAACTAAGACTCTACAATTGTTTATAAAAAATTTAGAGATCAAAAAAATTCAAGAACAGAGAGTGGGTTTTGAAATCGCAGTTTTTCGGTTTTGAAACTAATGCATCGTTTACTACTAGTTTAGGGTTTATGGGTTGGCTCTGATACCATGTTGGGTTACGCCAGCGCCCCGGCCATCAAACCGTGGCCAAATGCGGAACAAAAATTTTCTAAACTGGCGCTAATGGAACCCGATTCTACGGATCTACCATTAACCCTAGACTAGCAATACTAAAAAGGAGTTTAGAATGGTTATACCGAATGATCCGTGTCCTTTGGTCTTTAACCACCTTCCCAAGCTCTTAGTGGCCACCATGATTAAGCTTGATCTCCGGTCTCCCTCCATCGAAGATGATCCACCTGAGGATAAGTAGTTCGAGCTCCAACCTCAAAACCGAGGTAACTCGGGTACCTAGTTCGCTAAACTAGATAGACAAGATAAAGTAGAGAGTGTGAAGGATTAGTTTGTCTTAAGACACCCTGCGTTTCTCAACACATGAGACTATTAGGATAGAGGTAGAAGAAGATGCCATGAGGATGAGAGTGTGAAGCAAAAAATCTCAAGTGAGAAAAAATTGCTAAGTGTTGTGAGATATTATCAAGTAAGCAACTCAAGAAAATATCTCCATGTCTTACAAAATATCTCACACTACAAACAAAACATCAAGCATGCTAGAATAGTGTATCATGAGTCACTACATGACTCACCCCATGATCCACCACAAAGCATGCTTGAATTAAAGCCAAATAATGATCTCATCCTCCACCTCAAATAACCATTTAAACAAATGGTTATTAAACATAATGAGGTGGCTCTCCTAGAAGTAACTTGTAAGAAATTACAAGAATACCCATCAACCGTATATACATACCCGTATCCATATTCCGACAAAATACGAATACAATGAGACTAAAATAATCCAACAATATAATACTAGAATCCGGCTTAAACCAAAGCCACTAGTATTATCCGTCCGAATCATGATACGTGCACAAGTGCACGTATATGATCGAACCCTACCGTAAAACCATACGGTCTCTACATCGTTTCGCCCGAAGCAGGGAAACCCTCTGTGTGGGACTCTAAAGACCCGTCAATACGCTGGCAGTGGGTTTAACCACAAGCACGTCAGCGGCACTAGCTGTACGTAACGGCTACCCAGGTATTGAGCGAAAGGAAGGCCGACAAGCAAACTCATCCGAACCCTTACTGAGCCTGTCCGTGACAATATCCGTACAGTCTGGTATGTCCGTCTATGAGTATCGCATATCGAGTCTTGGGGGTGGATAAAGTCAGACCCCTACTAACACAATAATTCGTGTCGGTATGAAGCCCATCACCACCTGAGAAACTGCTGATCCAAATCAGTAATTCTCGCCCACCTTGGCCAAGGATTTCTGGTGATGGCCACCCGTGCACTGCACGACATCAACCCCCAATACCGGACGAGACGAATCCCCGACGATCCGCTCACTACCTCCATATGGCTCGGGACTGTACCCAACTAAAACCCGTTTGCATGACTCCTTTGAGCCGTGGTAGGGTAGTAATCAAAGCACAGTATGAACTCACACGAGACAAATGACGATCTCAGGTCAACAGACTAACCTGTACACATGTCACCTGGGAACTGCTATCTGACAATAGGTATAATACCAACTAGCCCGGCAAGTCCGTCCAGTGTACTCATAACCTAATGAGCACCTGTATACTATCTTAGGTGAACAAACAAACACCAATGGCTTGTGAGACCTGGCCACTGCCCCTTGTCGGGGTCTCGATTAGTATACACTAGTCTACTCTGGAGTATCGATGCATAGTCTCGAAACTCCCATGACTAGGGACATTTAAGGATGTTCTTATAGACTACCCAGCTCTCACGTATATGATCGCCATCATAATACTGGTAGTCAAGCAAGAATCTTATGGGCTCTATCAATATGTAATAATGATCTGTAATACCACATAATTCATGTACATGATGATAGAGACAAATCAGATAGTATACTATCATTTCGAGTAAGAATGTTTAATCTGTATAGGTCTTCCCTCAATCATCATAATCACCTGCCTGTGATTACGATAATTGGTTTGAGGGCACTATAGCCAACAGTGTGGTATGTAGGTATCAATCAGACCTAGGGGAGAAGCACTGGACAGTTGTGAAGAACATTCTTAAGTACTTAAGAAGGACTAAAGAAATGTTCTTGGTGTATGGTAACGGAGAACTCCGAGTGGAGTCCTTTACCGATTCAAGCTTCCAGAGTGATAAGGACGATAGCAAGTCGGTCTCGGGTTTTGTCTTCACCCTCAATGGAGGGGTGGTATGTTGGAAGAGTTCCAAGCAAGATACCATAGCAGACTCGACAATGGAGGCTGAATACATTGCTACCAACGATGCCGCCAAAGAGGCTGTCTGGATAAAGAAGTTCATTACTGAACTTAGTGTGGATCCATCCTTTGAGGATCTAATACCCCTGTATTATGATAACAATGGAGCTGTGGCTTTGGCCAAGGAACCCCGGTCCCATCAGCAATGTAGACATATTCTGAGGCGGTATCACCTGATCCAGGAGATAGTTGATCGCCGGGAGATCGAGGTCAGGAGAGTTGACACGAAGGACAACTTAGAGGATCCACTCATGAAAGCCCTCCCCCAGACGCAGTTTGAGAGACTTTTTGGGATATTGGGTATGGGATACTGCAACAACTGGCCTTAGTGCAAGTAGGAGATTATTAGGAATATGTATGCCCTAGAGGCTATTATTATATGATATAGTGGATGCTTGGACATATATAGAGGACTTTCTTGCTCGACATGATAGTATATTATCTGGTTGTTCTTTATCTTAACATGTACGCTTGTATTATTATACTGTCTCTCTGATACATGTTGATAAAGCCCTTAGGATGTTGGCTTGACTACCAGGACTCTGATGAAGATCATACTAGTAGGGCTTGAGTAGTCCACAAGCACATCCTTTAACAGTTCCTAGTCGAGGGAGTATTGAGATAGGGCATCAATATTCCAGAGTAGACTAGTGTGTGCATTTCTTGACCCTGTATAGGGCGATGCTTGATCCCACGGCCATTGGTGTTTGACATCAAAGATTGTACACATGTTCTCATTAGAGAATGAGTACACCGAACAGTACTCGCCGAGAACTCCTAGATGGTACTATATCTATCGTCAGATAGCAGTTCTCTTGTGACACTTGTACAGGTTAGTCTGTAGACCCAAGATCGTCATAATTTCTTGTATGGTTCCCACTGTGCTTTGTTTTCTTCCCTACCACAGCTCAAAGGAGTCGTGCAAATAGGTGGATTTTGGGTACAGTCCCGAGTCACATGGAGGAAGAGAGCGATATGAGGGGTTTCGTCTCTCCCGGTATTGGGAGTTAATGTTGCGCTATGCTTGATTGGCTATAACAGTAAGTCCCTGGGCAGGGCTGATGAGATTTACTGGTAAGTGTTATCAGTAGTTTCTCGAACGGTTATAGGCCACACATTGACATGACTTATCAAGTTACTGGGGTCTGACGATTCCACCCCTAGTCTCGATATGCGACATATCAGACGAAGAGACCGGACTGTACGGTAAGTGTTGCTTATAGGATTCACGGGAGTTTGGACAAGTTTACTTGTTGATCTTTTATTCGCTCAATACCTGGGTAGCCGTTACATCCGACTAGTACCGCTGACGTCTTGTGGGTATCTGATATGATCAATACATATTGCTGGCGTATTGACAAGTTTTTAGAGTCACACACAGAGATTTCCTAGCTCAAGCGAAACGAAGTAGGGCATATATGGTGATATGTTCGGGAGCTTGATTAAATACGAGTATGTGATACCGTATTCTAATCTCGCGATATTTGATATCGGTTAGGTTATATGTGATATAACTAGATTATTGAATCAAGTGTTGATTCAATGATTTGTTATATGTATATATATTTGATATTGGCCAGTTATATATGATATGACCGGATTGTTGATTTAATATCTAGTATTGAATATTGTTGGTTATATGTGATATAACCGGATTATTGAATCAAGTGTTGATTTGATATTTTGATATGCATATATGATATTAGTCGGTTATATATGATATAACCGGATTATTGAATCAAGTGTTGATTTAATAATTTGATATATATTTATATTTGATATATTTATATATTAACTAATATTAATACTCACTAATGATTTTCTTCTCTTGATATATAATTGTATATATATATATGATATATATATTTATTTATTTATTTATTTATATATAAAATTGAATTGTATCATGATAGATGATACATAGAACATGGGTGTATGAGACTCACACTAGAGCTAAAGATAATTGGGATAATTTAATTTAAAAGTAAAATGAAAAAGAGTAGAAAATGAGTGATGGCTTGGATGCTTGGAGAAGCATTGAGAAGCCATGAATCATCTTCTCTTTTTGTTTTATTCTTAGATTTTTATTCATCCCAATCTTATCTCTAGCTCATGATTCATTCTCTCATACTCATTCACTCACACACCCAAGTTCATCTTCTTTCTCAAAAGCTTTCTAAGGTTTTTCTTGGGTTGGAAAAAGAAAGAAAAAGATTTCTAAAGTGAGCAAAATTCCTACTTCATCAACCTACACTATCCTAGCACTTTAGTATAGGTTGTTTGCTTCACTAATACTTTGATTAGTGAAGAGTGAGCTTGAGTTAAAGAGGCTTCAAAGTGGAAAATCTTCGGCTTCGAAGACCACAAAGAAAGCTCGTTCCTTTCACCAAGTGGAGTCTAAGAAGAGTTCTAGGAACTACTACTTGGAGCTATAGAAGCGAAGGACCGGTCTACAAAGATTGTAACCCTCTTCACTTAGTTTAGAACATGTTTGCTTACAACAAACCCTAATTCTCTAGCTCGATTCTAGAATAGTATAGTTTAGCACTCTAGATTTTTTTAAATTGCATACTTGATGTCCTTGAAACCTAGTGGCGGTGCTAAGACATACTTTCAATAGTGAAGTGATTGGAAGGAGGAGGAGAAGATGAAGAATGAGGTGAAGAAAAAAGATGAAGGGGGAAGGGTCTAGTATCCATACATCTCTCTCTCTTTCTCACTCTCTCTCCTCATAATTATGGTCACATCTCAGTCTCCCTCTCTCATATCATTCTTTCTTTTTTTTATCTATTTCCTTTTTTTCCTTTTAAAACAAAAATAACCACAAACAAGAGAAAATGAAACCATGCATGAATCAAAACATAATGTGTCATGACACATTAGTCATGGTTAACAAAAATGGATTTGGTTTAATTCATAATTAGTAATGCACTAATCAAGTTTAACATAACTTGTATTTAAATAATTATATAATAATTTATAAAATGCCCAAATCCAATAAACGCCTTCATAATCAATAATTCATATTAATATCCCAATTATTTTCTAAATTATATGTATATAATTATACTATTCTACGAAAACTCAAATCCATACTCGTATAGTTTTCGTGAAATTTATTATTTTTATTATTTAAATTCCAAAAATAATATTTTATATTTCTGAAATATTACAAATCGGTAACGGCTGTAGTAGACCAGCAGTTCTGTGATATTCAGCCTTCACTTGCTGACATATTAAGAACTTTGCTATCTCCTTGCTACTTCTCACTGTTCCCGCCAAAAATTTTGGCAAAGAGCTATTTGTTCCCTTATAAAAAAGGGGAGAAAAGAAAGAGGAAAATAATCCTCATAATTTGGTATCACGTGTTAAACACGTTGCCGCTTATATACAAAGCATATAATCGCTGAAAGCAAATAACTAAGGGTCAAACTAGGCTCACGTGTTAAACACGTGAGCGTTCATATGCAAAGCATATGAGCGCTGAATAAATAAAGCTAAAGGCCAAATTGGCCTCACGTGTTAAACACGTGAGCGCTCATATGCAAAGTGTTTCCCCAATATTTTTAACCTAATAAAAGAGCAAAACTCTGTTGAATTTAATGAGGCAGCGCCTCACGTGCTCTCCATGAGGGCGCCAGTACCAGAGCCAATCTTATAGGATTAAATCCTATGGTGACGCCTTACGTGCTCCTGACGCAGGCGCTAATGTGCAAAACACAGAAGAGTTCATTACATAAGAGTTAAACTCTTAGATGGTGCCGCATGTGCTCCTCACGCGGGTGCCAATGTGTAAAGCACAGGAATACCCATCTTTAGAATTAAAGTCTTAAATGGCACCCACGTGTACAACATGTGAGCGCCGGCGCCCAAGTAGAATTAAATTCTACTCTCTGTCAAACAGAGCCGTCGGATCAAAGATCCAACGGGAATGATAAATTATCAAAATATAGAATCAAATTCTATTAGGAGAAAATATCTCCCAAATCTTTCTAAATAAGAAATATGCTCTCGGTTGGATCAATGATCCAATAATAGAATAAAATTCTATTTTGGAAATATATTCTCTCAATTTTTCTAAACAAGAAAAGATTGCTCTCTGTAAAACAGACAACCCTTAGATTAAAAATCCAATGGTAATTAAAAATCACCACTTGACAGAATAAATTCTGTATATGGGAGAATATTTCCTCGATCTTGTTAAAAATAAGAACAACATATTCTGTAAAACAGAAGTCCTTAGATCAAAAATTCAACGGTGGATAAAATTCCCCAAATCAATTTTGAGACCAATTAAATCAATTGAAATCTCTAAATATGAGATTTTTCTCAAAACTAATTAACAATTTGCCTCTACTATATAAAGAATCCGAGACTTCAAGTCTCAGATAGAGCGAACCCCCATAAGCTTTTAAAAAAAATATAGAAAGCTTCCAAAACAAAAGAGAACTCATTTCTCAAGAAAGAAGAAGAGCTTCATTCTCGAAACTCTAAGTAAAGAAAAGAGATCAAAATATCTCTACAATATCATATCTAAGGGTTTAACCGTTTCAAAAGAACTTAGTTCTTTTTCTGGATCTGAGATCCACAAGACAAGTCTCCTACAAGTTGAGAATTTAGTTCTCATAGGGAAGATCTTGTTCTTGAGAATCAAAGATTCAGAAGAGAATATGGATACAAGAACATAAAAAACATGGAGTCCATAATACTCCAGGAACTTAGTTCTTTCAGATCAAGAACTTAGTTCTTTAAAAAAACCGATCTAAGATTCTCAAAATAATAATTTTGGTGATCGTTAATGGTCAAAATACCATTAACAGAGATTTAAGTTCTCTAAAAACATCAACAGAGATTAAATCTCCATATAAAAGAAACCAGCACCTCACGTGTTTCACACGTGGGCGCCCATGTTCAACAGCGCCTAGCGCCTCATGTGCTCCTCACGTGGGCCCCATATAAAGAGTGTTTAGCACTTCATAAATAGCCAAAACGGCCGAGTGCTTAACATTGATTGGGTAGCGCCCTGTAACAACTCCATTTTTAATGTACAAAGAATTGATTTAAATTCAAAGTATACTTGGAGTATTTAATGTTGCGGATATCTCTTTAAATATTTATTTCACACCATAATTATAAGAAGGAGCTTGTAGCTCATTGGTAATACCTTGCACTGCTGAACCAAGCCACCAGAGTTCAAATCCCCTGCCCCACATTATTTTTAATATTGTTTTGTTTTAAATTTTATAGAAGCCCAACAGTCCAACAGCCATAACTCCAAAATTTTCTTCTACACATGAAAAGTTAGAAGTTCCAGTAGCTACCCCCGGCGACCCCCCACCTCCTGCACCCGGGGGTGCAGGAGGTGGGGGGTCGCCGGGGTAGCTACTGGAACTTCTAACTTTTCATGTGTAGAAGGAAATTTTGGAGTTATGGCTGTTGGACTGTTGGGTTTCTATAAAATTTTTTAAAAAATATTAAAAATAATGTGGGGCAGGGGATTTGAACTCTGGTGGCTTGGTTCAGCAGTGTAAGGTATTACCAATGAGCTACAAGCTCCTTCTTGTAATTATGGTGTGAAATAAATATTTAAAGAGATATCGGCAACATTAAATACTCCAAGTATACTTTGAATTTAAATCAATTTTTTGTACATTAAAAATGGAGTTGTTACAGTCTACCCTCCTTACAAAAATTTCGTCCTCGAAATTTACAACTTTTATTTGAGGACTAATTTACAAAGAGGTGTGGATATCCAGTACGCATTTCATCCTCCATTTCCCAAGTGGACTCTCCTGTAATGTCTTTCCTCCACATCACTCGGACCAAGTTAACTTCCTTGTTCCGAAGTGTCTTCACTTTCCTGTCCAGGATCTCCACAGGCTGTTGCTCACAAGACAAATCGGGCTGTATCGTGAGCTCGGAATGATCGAGAACATGACTGGGGTCACTCACATACCTTCTGAGTTGGGATATGTGGAACACGTTATGCACTCCTTCCAATGAGGGTGGAAGCGCTAAGCGGTATGCCACTGCACCGACTCGTTCGAGTATGTCGAACGGTCCAATATATCCCGGACTTAGCTTACCCCGTCTTCCAAACCGGATCACTCCGCGGTTCGGAGATATCTTCAAGAACACATGATCTCCTGGCTGGAACTCCAGATGACGTCTCTTTGCATCAGCCCAGTGCTTATGTCGATCTTGGGCTATGCGCATCCTTCCCTGATAGTACGAACCACATCAACAGTCTCTACTATCATCTCTGGTCCAAGAAGTTCCCTATCTCTGATGTCGTCCCAACTTAATGGCGATCGACACTTCCTTCCATACAATACTGCAAAAGGTGTCATTCCTATGCTTGCTTGGTAGCTGTTGTTGTACGAAAACTCCACAAGATGTAGGTGATCTTCTCATGATCCTTTGAAGTCTAACATACATGCTCTAAGCATATCCTCCAAGATCTGAATAGTTCGTTCCGACTGACCATCTGTTTGTGGATGATAAGCCGTGCTGAAGTTCAGACTTATTCCTAAGCTTGCTTGCAGACTCTGCCAAAATTGCGATCGAAACCTGGTGTCACGATCGGATACAATGCAGACCGCTACTCCATGAAGTCTCACAATTTCCTGTATGAGTTCATGGGTATCAGAGATAGTACATTATGAAGAGTTTAAATCTTTAAATAGATTATTATCTCCATGTACTTCTTTGCTAATGTCTCAGTAGATTGGCCAACTCGAAATGGGATGAGGTGAGCCGACTTTGTGAGTCGATCCATAATGACCCATAAGGCATCGTTACCCTTTGTGCTGCGGGGAAGAGCGGTCACAAAATCCATCGTGATGTGTTGCCACTTCCATTCTGGGATTGGTAACGGTTGAAGTAATCCAGCAGTCCTGTGATATTCAACTTTTACTTGTTGACACACCAAGTATTTTGCGACGCTTCTGGCTACTTCACGCTTCATTCCATGCCACCAATAATTCTGACGTAGATCTTTGTACATTTTGGTACCTCCAGGGTGTACTGAGTAGGGAGAGCTTTGAGCTTCTTTCATTAACTCTTCCCGAACAGGACCTTTTGGTACACACAATCTGCTGCCGTATCTCAAAGATCCGTCTTCATGGATGATGAAGTCTGTTCTGAGTCCATTCTCCACTTGTTCTCTGATCTTTTGCAACTTAGCATCACTTGCTTGGGCTGCTTTGATCTGATTGACAATGGTTGATTGAACTTGTAAATTCATCAAACTTGAAGTATTACCTGGCATGACTACTTCAATCTCCATTTGTTGCAAGTCTTGTTGAAGCTTCCACTGAGCGGTGAGATTCATTGCTAATGGTTGGTGACTAAGTACATCAGGTACCACATTCACCTTCCCTGGGTGATATTGCAAGTTGATGTCAAAGTCCTCCATGAGTTCTAACCATCTTCTCTGCCGCATATTCAACTCCTTCTGAGTAAACACGTACTTCAGGCTCTTATGATCTGTGTAGATGTTCACTCGTTCACCAAGTAGATAATGGCGCCAAATCTTGAGAGCAAAGATGATGGCTGCCAATTCCAAATCATGCGTCGGATAATTGCGCTCATGAATCTTCAGTTTTCTTGAAGCATAAGCTACAACTTTACCGTGCTGATGTAGAACACATCCTAATCCCTTACCGGATGCATCTCAATGCACTTCGAATCCTCCAGACTAATCCGGTATAACGAGAATAGGTGCTGATGTCAACCTTGACTTGAGTTCTACGAAAACTTGTCCGCATGCTTCTGACCACACAAATTCTTCATCTTTACGTGTGAGCTTGGTCGGGGGTGTTGCTATCTTCGAAAATCCTTCAATGAATCTTCTGTAATATCCAGCTAGACCTAAGAAACTCTGAATGTCCTTCACTGACTTTGGTGTAGGCCATTCGCTAACTGCTGAAACTTTTGCTGGATCCACCGAGATTCTTTCTCCTGATACGATATGTCCAAGAAAACCAACTTGCTTTAGCCAAAACTCGCACTTGCTGTACTTGGCATAGAGCTGATGTTGTCGAAGAGTTTCCAGAACAATTCGTAGATGTTCTGCATGCTCTTTCCGATTCTTAGAATACACCAGGATGTCGTCGATGAAGATGACAACAAACCTGTCTAAGTACTCCCGGAAAACTTGATTCATTAGGTTCATGAATATTGTGGGTGCGTTGGTCACTCCAAATGGAATCACGAGAAATTCGTAATGTCCATAGCGAGTTCTGAAAGCTGTTTTGTGAATATCAATTTCCTTGACCTTCACCTGATGATAACCTGAACGAAGATCCAATTTATAGAAAACACAAGATCCACTTAGCTGATCGAATAAATCGTCGATGCGCAGGAGTGGATACTTGTTCTTTATAGTGACTTCATTCAAGGCTCTGTAATCGATAAACATTCTGTATGAACCTTCCTTCTTCTTCACAAGTAGTACAGGTGATCCCCAACTTGAAGTGCTGGGACGAATCCATCCTTTCGCCAATAATTCGTCCAACTGTGTTCGGACTTCCTTCAAACCTTCCGGACTTAAACGATAGGGTGCTTTGATCACCGGTTGTGCTCCTGGTACTAAATCAATACTGAATTCAAGAGCTCGATCGGGAGGCAAACCTGAAATATCGTCAGGAAATACATCGTCGAACTCTCGAACCACATCTGGTCTTGATTCTTCCTCCGCTTGAGCTGCTGCAACTACTGCTTCTCTTGGCTTCGCTTTGTAGGTACTTGGCTCTAGTGTACGGTCTCCGCTCTTGAAATAGAAGACCGGATGGTCTGGAATCTCGAATACTACCCTCCTTTGACGACAGTCAATGGTAGCATAAAAAGTTCTAAGCCAATCCATTCATAGAACCATATCAAAATTCGGTATGTCCAGCACTTTGAAGTCAGCATAAAACTCTCTGCAGCAGACGATGACTGGACACAAGCTGTATCCCATAGTTGCCTTTATAACGCCATTTCCTGAACTGACATTCCAGCTGGATACAAGCGGTGAGACTGGAATCGCATGGGTTCGGACAAACCGTTGCGACATAAAGCGGTGTGATGCTCCAGTATCAAATAGTGCTAGTGCAGGGATTGAGGATACTAAGATTGTACCTAAGGTATGTGGGATTTGTTTTAGGTATAGGGAAAGTGTGTAGATAAAAAAGACTAAAAGAAAAGTTTGAGAAGAAAAGTTTACCAATGATGACTTGGCCAGTGGCCTCAGCTTCTTCCACGGACATTGTGAAAGCCTAGCGCCTTGGTACATTCCTCCTGGCCTGAGGAGCATTCCTCGGAATGTTCCTTTGAGCTTGGTGGAACTGACGAAGAGGTAGTGCAGCTTGTGGTCCTCTGGGTAGTGCAGGTAGTGCAAGTCTGGGAGCAGGTGCTTGAAGAGCTGGTCGCTGCGGATATGCAACTGCTGGCCTGGGTGCAGCAACTGGGTTTTGCTTTTGGGGACAAGACCCAATATCATGAGCAGCTGAGCCGCAGATCAAGCAAAGATGGTTGGCTCGCCGGCAGTCTTTCATCATATGTCCAGTTCTCTTGCAGTAGGTACAAAAGGCTGGGCTGGGACGGTTGTTTTGTACTCCGGGTCGCCTTGGCACAAAAGATAGCATGGACGAGGCTCCTCCTGCCATCCGGTTGGCAGGACGCTTAAATCCAGTAGATTGAGGTCTTCCCCTCGCCTTTAACACTGCCTCATAACAGCGGGCAGCTTTCAGAGCCGATTCATGAGTCGGAAAATCTCCTATGGCCAGTGCAGCCTGGATTTCCGAATCCAAACCTTGTTGAAATCGACGGGCTCTGATCTCATCCGTCGATATAAGGTGTGAAGAAAATCTATTAAAAATATTGTGTTAGCAGTGTAATATGTGATATAAAAATTTCGAATTATTGAGACATATCTTACCGACTGAGCATAGTGAACTCAGCGTCATACTCATCTTCTGATTTGGTCCACATCGAACCTTGTTGCAGATGGATGAACTGCTGTTCCATGTCGAACCTGGCAGTCTCAGGGAAGTACTTAGCGTCGAACATGTCGCGGAAAGTCTTCCATTCGATAAGATGTTCAAGACGGCTTTCTTCCGCCTTCCACCAGTTGCGAGCATTGTCCGTGAGCTGCAGCTTCGCCACACGAACCCAAGCTATATCTGAGACTTGTGCTGCCGCCAGATCATCCTCTATGCTCTGTGCCCATTCCTCCACTTCAAGTGGGCTTCCCTTTCCGGAGAACTGTTTGGGGTGTAAAGCCCTAAATTGCTTTACCCCAGGTGCGTCTGCCTCGGGACGGTTCATCAAAAGAGCAGTTTGCTGCTGCTGTACCTCGAGGAGGCTTCGGATTGCCTCAAGCAGAACCGTCTGCTCGTTGATCGGAGCAGGGATGGCAGGTGTGAGTGGTAGGGCTGGAGGTGTGTTGTTGACATTGGTGCTGGTGTTGTTCAGGAAATCCATAACCTTAAAGAAAAATTTGGGTTAGGACAGATTCAAAATATTTGAAATGATAAGATTCAATGAATATGAAATTGTAAGATTCAAGGAACATGAATTGTAAAGAATATTTTAGTTGCTGGTTCTTGTGTTATATTTCTTAGGTTGTTCACGCAGAACAGAACTGCATAGTATGATTCTATACAGCTCTGACCAGCATGGGCCACCAACAAAACCTGTCACGCCCCACTTTCCGGTATACGGCGAAGGGAACGTGACGAGGTCCGCTACGTATATACTCATAAGTATTTACGCTAAGCGTATCTAAGCAATATAAAGATAATCACAAGAGACAAGAGATAAAATAACAGCAACTTTATTTATTAACATTCTTTGTACAATGCATGAAAAGTAAATACAACTGGAATAAAAAGCAATGCCTAAACAATGGCATAACAGGAAATGAAAAGAAATACTGAATAGGAAAAAAAATTACAATGTCTAGAGCTCAGGGTCGTCGAGAAACTAATCTAAGTCTTCACTGGTGGGCTCGATCTCCGCTGTGTCCAGATCACCTGACGACATTCAAAGAAGAAAGAAATAGAATGTCGTCAGCGAACAGGTCGCTCGGTAAGTCCCGAAGTTAAGGGAGAAATAGAAAAGACAGAATAAGAATGTATCTTTTAAAGTTGTATAATATTTTAGAATATTGTGTTAACGCTGTTGTTTGTAGCTTGGTACAGAAGGATGCCAGTGTATACGAGAGGGGTCTCTATATGCTAGAGACCAGGGCAAACTGAAAGTACAAGGAACCGTTATGCCACGGTACAACAGCAACAGGATTCATGTTAGGTGTCTTAATCTTACTGTCTCGTGCCACTTTTAACACCTTCCGTACCAATCTACCCCTTAAACCCCATAGTGTTTTGATTGTATTGTTATATTGTATTGTATAAGTTGTATAGTTGGTTGACTGACCGAAACCATGATATCGGTAACGGATGTAATGGATGTAAACTGGATTCATGTACATGGAAAGTATATCCATGGTTTGGTTCAATCAAGTTGAATAGATTGATAACTGGATTCATGGATTCGTGTGTTCAGGTTGAATTGTAATATTGTAGATTTAGAGATTGACTTGAATCATATTCAAGTCAGATTAATCAGACTCAAACCCGAGTCGGACAGTAGAGATGTAAATCGAAGTTCTATATTTACTAGGGTCCTTAGATTAATTTATAAAACTTGAGGGGGTTTTGTGTTAAAATACTTTTGTATGGTTTTCAAGATACACTCCAAGTATTTATTATTCGTCTTTATAGTTTTAATGAGGGTGGATTTTAAATCGTGACATTTCTAGTGAAAAATATCCTAGTTTTATATAAATAAAGGTATTTATCTTTAATAATGATTTATTTGAAGTTCATGGTATTTTAATGTAAAATTTATTCTTGTGATTTTTAGAAAAAGGTGGAACATTTATATTATAACAAAATAGATATTTAAATGATAAATATACATATATTTATACAAAAATAATTTTAATAAATATTTTATATTCCAAAAATCTCATTTTCTTAAGATGTCGTATTTTAAACCTTTCGAGACCGAATGCTCCTTGCGGAGGTCTGAATCTCGCACTACTAAGCCCAAGGGTGCACGATAAACCATATTATCCCAAACGGGTTCCCCAAAGTGGGTTGTAGCGGCGTTTTGCAAAGATTGTAAAATACTAATCCTTTAGAATACGGTTTTATTAAGTAAAAGGTATTTATTTGCAAAAGTCGATTTTCCGTATTTTAGATTCTAGGGTTTTCTATTTCAACTAGACTATTTCTAAATGTCTAAACAACAAGTCGTGAGATGTCTCAAATCGCCTCTTCACCGCCAATTGTGGTCAGATAAGTACAAGTGAAGAAAGGAGGGATCCGCTCACGATTCATCGTGAGACGGGCCTTTTAAAATTACCTTTCTCACTTGCCTAGCCTAGACACCACAAAGTCAGGTTTAGATAAACGATCTGTCACAACCCAAAATTGGCCCGTGACGGCCCTAGTACTACGCAACGCCCTAAGACATAACATAGTAAAAGAAAGCCAAAACCCAGAAATCTAAACCATAAAAATACGGAAAAGATAATATAAGTTTTTGAAACATTTGAAATCGCAACCCAAATTCTTTAAAAGTCCTACTTTCTTTCTTTAAAATTTTGGCAACACCCCCTTTTTGTAAAAACTAGCCAAGATGAAAACAACACAAATATACGACGCCGTAGCGAAGAATTAAAGACAATAGAGAGAAAGCTGTATATAAAATGCAACAAATCCACAATTAATATACAATAACGTTCTCACCAAGTCTCTAAGTCAACAACATACTAGTAGATGGAGAGTACAAGATACAACGAATGTACAATATGAAATACAGATAATCATCCAACCCACCTAAGCAAAATAGTACTGTGAGCTGATGCGGTATCTGTAGCAAAAGATGATAGATGAATAGTTGAATAGCCTGCCTCGACTACTCTGGGGAACAACCTGAAACACCTGTGGCACAACGAGGGTGAGTTGCCAACTCGTGACTAGTAGATAACATATGCAGGTAATCGCAGGAATGTACGTACAGCATGAATCTAAGATATGCGATTACTGTAATAACATGTCGTGCAAATGCTGAATAAAGAAAAGTACACTAGCAGGTACAATCAATATGTGAAGCAATAGTAACATGACAATAGTATGCAATAACCACGTAATAGGGATATGAGAATATAGATATGCAACTATCATAGGGGTACACTAACAGGTACTATCAATATATGAAACTGTGCATAAAAATAGATAAATGTGAGGTATGGGGTGGAATATGTCATTTCCACGGAAACCTGATATCGTGGCAGGATCACAATCCATCAAGACCCTCAAATCCACAAATCCTCAAATCAGCCCCCACATTGGGCTCTCACATCATATAAGTCTCACATCACCTCAATGTACAATATCGAATAGCTCTCCTATCTCTCGAATGTACAAATCAACAATCTCTTTCATATCCAATATCCAATCTCAATGAATCACCTATATCCCAAGGCGAATCTCAAGTAAATTTCTAACATCCTAAATAAATATATTTGCAGAAATAAATATGATGGGGTCAATACACATATATTAGCGTCCCATTCCACTAATATTGGTGTAAGGATATATATAACAACGGCTAATCCCCTGTTATATATACAAAGGTGTTTAAAAGAAATATCATGAAAACAATATGCCAAGCATCGACACAGAAATCCTGATAGGTACGTATCATACGCTGTCCCGAAAGCATGAGTGCCTAGCTCTGACTCTCGCCTTTCGACGTATGCATACGTGCATGACTCCCAACGGTGTCTCCATGACCCCCGCCGAGTCATTAGTACTGTCACCGGTAGGTACTAGCCCGCCTCCAGGCTCAATCGGAAAAATCCATCGATCTTCTTGCCGAGGGGAACCATACCGGGCCCCACCATGTACCCTCTACGGCCTCGACGCCTCCTCGTAGGGGTATATATAAATCAGCACCAATAAAACTCATGGTGGATGCACAAATATCATATCAAGGAAACCGGGTTTTTCAATGTATGCATAATTTCATGAACTCCCGCGGTTCCCAAATCCAGAAAACATCTAAAATCCCAATAAAAATGCGCAAATCCAGGAATAAATATATGCGGTATATCTGAAATGCGAGCATATAAATGAGAATATGTAGCTGAAACCAGATGTATGCGAAACCAATAAGGTACAGCTAAGTAACATCAGTAAAGGTAAATATGTAACAGCAACTGAATATGTGTGTAACATACAGGTGTAGCAATGTATAGGTATCTACCTATAAGGACTGATGTCGTATACCCCCCTGGGTATAAGTAAAATATGTAGGATATCCCCCCGGTATAAGTAAAATATGTGCAAGGTATACCTGTAGCTGTATCGCAAGGTGTATATGTACCTATCACTAAAGGTATGATACACTATAGGTATACCGATAAGCTAGATGTCATGTGTGATAAGCAATAGTATCTATAATGGTTAGTGTGTGACATGGCAATTATTGACGGTGTGTGTGTAGCATACAATCCATGCTCATGCAACATGAACCGTCAATAATGTGTGCAGTGCCCTACGGCTACTAGTCACAGTACAACTATATCTAAGTAAAATAGGGTAAAGGCGCAATTCTAACAATGACGTAGAATATGCGACAAGTATTAGAATCCTAGCCCAGACGCATAACGCCATGCAGGCGATTCCCCTGTAGATGTTAAATCTACTCACCTACACTCCACGCTAGGTGAATCCTACCATCTGCTCTCCCCTGTAGCAGTGTCCGTAGTCCCCGCCTGCAAACCTGCAAATAAGACATGGAAATCATATATAAGCCAAATATTCCGCAAAACGCGATATCGAACCCAAACGAGAAACTCGCGTCGCGAACTAAACGCGCGTGTGCACGATACGCTAAAACGTGTGTATACGCGTCTAAAACTACCGCGACACGCCGCGATACGCTGGATGACAGAACCCACTCACGTATCGCGCGTATCGCGCAAACACCACGAACTAGAAATACGATATATTGTCTCAGATTTTCCTACAGGTCAAATCTTACAAAACTATACATGCAAAAGCACTAGACAACACTGCAGAGAGCCCTACCCAAAACCCCAACACCCATGCCCCTGACCTAGCCGCAATTTGCGGCCAGATGGATTAAAATTGCAGCCCAAACTAGGAAAGGGTGGCTCGTGTTCTGGGTGTGTGTTCTAGACCTAACAAGCATGTTGCAGTTTCCTCAAATTTACCCTGAAGGGTCCGGGTCAAAAGCAGATCACAGATGTCGTAAAACGACGCCAAAATACGATATTTTGCACACAAGCAAACCCTATGGTATTTTAGTGAAATCTAGGCTAAATCTCAGTTGAGGTGACCTAACAACACTAAAATAGATAGGGTTTATCAACACAATCATCACTTTGCCACAAGTCCACACAATTTACCATAATTTAGCACTAAACTAACTTAAAATGCAAATCGAAGCTAATCTACACACAAGCTAAGCAACTATGGAAATTAGGTTCAAAAATTATACCCTATGGGATCCTAGAAAGCAGGTGAAGGTGAAGAATTGAGCTGCTACAGCTGCTGGTGATGCAGGGGCTGAAATGAAGCTGCTGCTGATGCTGCCAGTGCTGATGCTGATGCTGTTACTGCTGTTTGCTGCTGATGCTGATGCATTCAGCTGTTGCTGCTGCTTGCCCGAGCTGCTGTTGAAGCCTCTGCTGCTACTGGAGCTTCTCTTGCTGCTGCTGCCTTGCTTCTGGTGTTGCTATGGTTTGCTGATGCTGCTGCTGTTGCTGTCTTCTGGTGTTGCTGCTGCTTCTTGAGTTGCTGCAGGTGTGTGTGTGTTTATGAGAGTGAGAGAATGAGAGAACAAAAAAATGAGAGGGAGAAATGAGAGAAATCCAAGACCCCCCCTTCTCTTTCTCTTCCCTCATTAAAGAGGCATGGCTCACCATGTAGCCCATGCTCCTTCTCTCTCTCTAAAGGCAACATTCAAACAAAATAAAACCCTTTTAAATTCATTTTTCATTTTCTTTTTTTTTTAAGAACAACCATATACAAGTAAAAACCCAAAGCACCTAAAAAATATTAAAACTAAATTAAGCAATGGTTAAACCACACTTAACACCCTAGTTTACATACACAAGTGTGTGTGTGCCTAGAAACATTCTAATAAAATATTCATTAAATAAGATAAAATAATTGAAAACCAATTTGGTAAACTTTTTATAAAAAAAACATACATTAAAATATAATTAGCCACAAAGCACATTCTAAGGTGTTACACGATCGATGTCCACAACTTATCGTATTTTCCTATCAAAAGATATTTGTTTTAAAAGTGTATCAAACCTAAAACTTTTAGAAAAGGTTTTATTAAGAAAATGGTATTTAAATGTAAAATCTTGTTGTATCGTATTCTAAGTTTTGATGATATCACTTAGGGTTGTATTTGCGTGTGTGTGGAGGTAGGTCATTATCTCGTGATCTATTTTAAGGTATAGCACTGTTAAGGGGGTTAAATGTGAAAACTAAATATGGTAGTATTTAAGTGAAAAAAGTACGATAAATGGAAACGTTATCATTTCATGTGATGAAACTTGTTCAAATTGTTTGTTAAATGATTAATAGTCAACATAAAGATGTTTAAGCATGATTGAATTAGCGAGAAGTGAAATTTATAAGAAAACCGAATCGGAAATCGGTTTTGTTCTGATTCCGTCGGGTTTTGTAAATTCGTATTTTTATAAAAGAAAAGAAAGATAGAAAGGGGTACTTACGGGTTTGGACAACACTAGAGAGTTAGAGGGAAGTAGAGGGTTTGTCGGTGCGTCGATTCGTCGTCGAGAGTTCCTAGCACGTTCACCGGAATTTCGCCGTCGATTTCGTCAGCGCTTCGCCTTTTGCTCGTTTACCAAAGTACCAACGTTTTCTTGAGATTTTGGGAGAGTGGGCTCAGAATTTTGGGATGAGAGAGTAGGAGGTAGGGATGGATTTATAGGGTTAGGGTAGGTGTAGGGTTTTTAATTAAAAAATGTAAAAATATAGGAAAAAATGTATTAAAAATGGATTAAATGAGAGTTATTGTGCTCTCTGGAAATTAACTCAGAATTTAGAGTATGCAGGGGAGTGGGGTAGGTGAAAAGGCACGTTTCCCAAGTTTCTCTCCTACCTTATCATCCCAAAATTCTGAGCCCATTCTCCCAAAATCTCAAGAAAACGTTGGTACTTTGGTAAACGAGCGAAAGACGAAGCGCTGACAAAATCGACGGCGAAATTTCGGTGAACGTGCTAGGAACTCTCGAAGACGAATCGATGCACCGGCAAACCCTCTTCTTCCCTCTCACTCTCTAGTGTTGTCCAAACCCGTAAATCCCCATTTCTATCTTTCTTTTCTTTCATAAAAATACGAATTTACAAAACCCGACGGAATCGGAACAAAACTGATTTACGATTCGGTTTTCTTATAAATTTCACTTCTCGCTAATTCAATCATGCTTAAACATCTTTAGGTTGACTATTAATCATTTAACAAACAATTTGAACAAGTTTCATCACATGAAATGATAGCGTTTCCATTTATCGTACTTTTTTCACTTAAATACCACCATGTTTAGTTTTCACATTTAACCCCCTTAACATTGCTATACCTTAAAGTAGATCACGAGGTAATGACCTACCTCCACACACATGCAAATACAACCCTAAGTGATATCATCAAAACTTAGAATACGATACAACAAGATTTTACATTTAAATACCATTTTCTTAATAAAACCTTTTCTAAAAGTTTTAGGTTTGATACACTTTTAAAACAAATATCTTTTGATAGGAAAATACAATAAGTTGTGGACATCGATCGTTTATCTAAACCTGACTTTGTGGTGTCTAGGCAAGGCAAGTGAGAAAGGTAATTTTAAAAGGCCCGTCTCACGATGAATCGTGAACGGATCCCTCCTTCCTTCACTTGTACTTACCTGACCACAATTGGTGGTGAAGAGGCGATTTGAGGCATCTCACTGAAAGGTTTGCCAAGCACCCTATGTAGAGTTTTGAAGCATCACATGTCCCAAAGTTTAGATTCTTATGGTGCTAAACAAGCATACAAAGGAATCGATCCTAGAAAATTAGGGTTTCGAAAGTTAAAGCGAATAAAAACTAGGGTTTTGAGACTACAACCTTTGTAGCTCCCTTTCGCTGGACTCTTTGGTCTCTTGGGTGTTGGAAGAAGGTCATCTTGAAGTCCTCTCACGTCCACGACGATCCACCCGGAGTTCCTCGTCCAAGCTCGCAACTTCGATTATCACGATGAGAAACGAAGAGAACACTCTAAACAAGTTGGCTAAACTTGTGTAGAATGATGTTGTGGTTTAGATTCTCACTTCAAAAACCTTTCTTTATGTGTGTTTTACTCACTAGAAAAAACTAGAGAGCAAATGGTGAAGGAGGAAGAAGATGGAGGCTTTCTTTTAACAAGAGTAAAAATGATAACCATTGAAAAGAAATGAAATATATCTATATATATTTTATTTCTTCTCACTACAAACCATGGTTAAATCTTTGAGTTATTATTTAATTAGGGTTTAAAACATATAAGGAAAGTTTAATCCAAGGTTAAGGGTAGGTGAGAATGGTTAGGTTAAAGAAGAGTGTAGAAACAACTCAAGAATTATCCTTTCCTTTTCTATTTTTGTTTTAAACATAAAATTAAATAATAATCCATATATTTATCCATGGTGTGAGTCTTATATTGCCACCATTTCCATGTGTAAACAACCATGATAGATGGGTGTATGTATGTATGTATGTATGCACATCCATATGTGCATGAAACTAGAAAGAAAGAAAGAAACACATACATGCATGCATACATCCATCATATTCAAGAAAAGTTTTAAGTGAGAAAACTAATGGTTAAATGATAAATCAACACTTGATTTATCAATCCGGCCATATCACATATGACCCTACCAAAAGCAAGCCGCCCGATCAATATACGGTATCATATACGCGCATTTTAATCGGGTCCATGCGCATATCGCATACGCGCACCACAACGTTTCGCCTGCACTAGGTAACTCCTGTGTGGGACTCTAAGACTCGTCAATACGCCGGCAGAGGGTGATGATCATATCAAGCACCCCCAAGCCGCAAGCGGTCAGCTAAACGTAACGGCCACCCGGGTATTGAGCGATCAGAAGAAAACAAGCGAACCTGCTACAACTCCCGTCGAGCCAACCGGCAACACTACTGTACAGTCCGGTCTCTTCGTCAGATATGCTGCATATCAAGCCTAGGGATGGTCACGTCGACCCCAATAACTCAATAAGTCGTGTCGGTGAATGGTCTATAACAGATCGAGAAACTACTGATAACACTTATCAGCAAATCTCAGCAGCCCTGGCCAGGGACTTACTGATATAACCAGTCGGGCACAGCATCAACTCCCAATACCGGGAGAGACGAAACCCCTCCTATCGCTCATCGTCTTCGTATATCTCGGGACTGTACCCAACGGCCACCTGTT
This sequence comes from Agapanthus africanus, assembly GCA_030015575.1. Classification (NCBI taxonomy): domain Eukaryota; kingdom Viridiplantae; phylum Streptophyta; class Magnoliopsida; order Asparagales; family Amaryllidaceae; genus Agapanthus; species Agapanthus africanus. Next base: position 466,005,807 of record CM057343.1, read on the forward strand.
TGCACGACTCAGTAGAGCCGTGGTAGGGTGGCAATCAAAGTACAGTGGGAGAACACACAAGACTTTATGACGATCTCGGGTCTACAGACTAACCTGTACCAGTGTCACCTGAGAACTGCTATCCGATGATAGATATAATTCCATATAGGAGTTCTCGGTGAGTCCGTCCAGTGTACCCAGTCACCACTGAGCACCCGTATATGATCTTGATGTCAAACATCGATGAATGTGGGAACATTCATCGCCCATCGTATGGGTCTAGTATCATATACGTTAGTCTACTCTGGTATATCAATGCCCCGTCTCGATATACCTACGACTAGGGACTTTCCAGGATATGCTTATAGACTACAGATGTCCCACTAGTATGATCTCCATCATAATCAGAGTAGTCAAGCCGATATCCTCAGGGCTTTATCAGCATGTATGAATGAATAAAAGCATGATCAAATCAACATGTCAAATAAAGAAGAACCAGATAGCATACTATCATGTCGAGCAAGAATGCATACTGAATATATATACATGTACAAATACATCCACTATCATATAATGGCCTCTAGGGCATACATATATCCAACAATCTCCCACTTGCACTAAGGCCAGTTATTGGCGTATCTCATACCCAACGTCTCAAAAAGTCACTCATGCTGCGGCTGAGGGAGGGCCTTGGTGAATGGATCCGCGGGGTTATTCTTTGTGTCTACTCTCCTAATTTCGATCTCGCGGCGATCTACAATCTCCCGGATCAAATGAAAACGCCTCAAGATGTGTCTGGACCGCTGATGGGATCTGGGCTCCTTGGCTAGCGCCATAGCCCCATTATTATCACAATACAAAGGTATTGGATCAATAATGGTTGGAACTACTCCTAGCTCCGAGACGAACTTCTTCATCCAGACGGCTTCCTTGGCGGCATCATTTGCAACAATATACTCAGCTTCCATCGTGGAGTCTGCAACGGTATCTTGTTTGGAACTCTTCCAACTCACCGCCCCTCCATTGAGGGTAAATACAAACCCAGAGATAGATTTGCTGTCATCCTTATCGCTCTGGAAGCTCGAATCGGTAAAGGCCTCCATTTGGAGATCTCCATTACCATACACCAAGAACAATTCTTTAGTCCTTCGTAAGTACTTAAGAATGTTCTTCACAGCTGTCCAGTGATTCTCTCCTGGGTTGGATTGATACCTGCTTACAACACTAAGTGCGTAAGCTACATCTGGGCGTGTACATAACATCGCATACATTATAGATCCTACTGCTGAAGCGTAGGGTATAACACTCATGCGAGCTCTCTCTTCATCGGTCTTTGGGCAAGAATCCTTGGAGAGAGTGACCACATGGCTAGCGGGTAAGGCACCCCGCTTGGAGTCTTCCATACTAAACCATTTTAGGATGGTGTCAATATACCTGGTTTGGGACAATCCCAATAACCTTTTGGATCTATCCCTATAGATCCTTATGCCCAGGATGTATGTGGCATCACCCAGGTCCTTCATGGAGAACCTTAGTGATAAGAATGATTTGACCGACTGTAGCATAGGAATATCATTTCCTATCAGAAGAATGTCATCCACGTATAATACGAGGAATGTGACAGCTCTTCCTACAGCCTTCTTATAAACACAAGGTTCATCTGGATTTTTGATGAAATCAAACTCTTTGATGACATCATCGAAACAGATGTTCCAACTCCGTGATGCCTGCTTTAACCCATATATGGATTTAAGCAATTTACATGCTTTCCCGCTGCTCCGACTGTCAATGAAGCCCTCTGGCTGATCCATATAAACGCATTCTTCTAAATTTCCATTTAGAAATGCGGTTTTAACATCCATCTGCCAGATTTCATAGTCGTAGTGAGCAGCAATAGCAAGTAGGATCCGAATGGATTTAAGCATGGCTATGGGAGAAAAAGTCTCGTCATAGTCCAAACATGGTCCTTGACGAAAACCCTTCGCCACAAGTCTTGCCTTATAGGTCTCCACCTGCCCATCTACACTAATCTTTCTTTTAAAGATCCATTTGCAGCCCACAGGTTTTACCCCAGGGGGTACAACATCCAAAGTCCATACTTTGTTGGTGTACATAGACTCCATTTCGGATCTCATGGCATCCAGCCACTTCACAGAGTCTCTACTCGTGATAGCTTGCTGAAAACTGGTAGGATCATCATCATCCATGATGTAGTCTTCTCCGTCACCATCAATGAGGAAACCGTAGTACCTCTCCGGTGGGCGAGAAGTCCTACCAGACCTACGGAGTGGCCGAGGTTCTTCAGTTTCTGTTGCAACAGCCGGTTCAACCAAATCGTCATTTATAGTTTGTGTCTCTAGAACCTCTTCTAGATCTACCACCTTGCCATCATCTTTATATGTGAAAAACTCTTTTTCCAAGAATGTGGTATGTTGAGAAACAAACATTTTTTGTTCCTCTTTGTGGTAGAATAGATATCCATAAGAATTCTTTGGATATCCCACAAAGTTACACATGACTGACCGTGTCTCGAGTTTGTCCGGATTCTGCTTTTTAACATAGGCCGGGCAACCCCAAATCTTAATTCTCTTAAGAGATGGTCTCTTCCCATGCCATATCTCATATGGCGTGGTAGACACCTTGTTTAGCAGAAACGCTGCAGTCTCCAATGCATGCCCCCAAAACGAGACGGGTAACTCAGCGTCACTCATCATGGACCGGAACATATCTAATAGGGTCCTATTCCGTCGTTCTGACACACCGTTGTGCTGTGGTTGTGTAAGGAGGAGTGAGCTGAGAGAGAATCCCATTCTCTTTTAGGAAGTTTGCAAATTCTGTACTGAGATACTCACCACCTCGATCTGATCGAAGCATCTTGATACTCAAGCCGGTTTGTTTTTCTACTTCTTGTTTATATTCAATGAATTTCTCGAAAGCTTCGGACTTGTGCTTTAATAAAAATACATGACCGAATCTTGAGAAATCGTCAGTGAATATAATGAAGTATGAAAAACCGCCTCTAGCCTGTGTAGACATTGGCCCACATACATCACTATGTATGAGGCCTAGGAGCTGAGTAGCTCTTTCTCCGTGTCCGGTAAACGGAGTTTTGGTCATTTTACCCTTGATACAAGACTGGCAAGTCGCATAAGATTTATATTCAAAAGAGTTTAAATATCCATCTTTGTGTAACTTGTTTAGTCTTGTTTCGTTAATATGACCAAGTCTGCAGTGCCAAAGAAAAGCTTCATTTAATTCTGAAAGTTTTCTTTTATTAGTGTATTGTATACTGAAAACTGTGTGTTGATTTAGGACATATATTCCGTTATTAAGCGTACCATACCCAACCAACATTTGATTCAGGTAAATGTTCATAACATTGTTCTGCAATACAAAATTATATCCTTTATTGTCCAACAAAGAAACGGATATTATATTACATAGCATACTTGGTACAAAATAACATGGATTCAAAACCAAAATACATCCAGATGGCAACCCCAAGTGATACTCTCCAACTGCGACTGTATGTACATTGGAACCATTTCCAACGCGGAGAGTATGGTCACCTGTCTTTAAAACCTTGCTATTTCTCAGCCCCTGCATAGAATTGCAAATGTGAGAACCTGAACCGGTATCCAATACCCAGGAAGCAGAGTTTATTGAAAAACAGTTTTCTGTCACAAACGCACCTGAAGCAGAAGCATCACTATGCTTCTTCTTGAGACTTAAGTACTCCGTGCAGTTGCGCTTCCAATGTCTTGTCTTGTGGCAATGAAAACATTCGCCCTTCCCCGAGTCTCCAGCCTTGGACTTTTCCTTTCCCTTCACCTTTTTAACTCCACCTTTAGGATTGGTGGGCTTCTTCTTTTTCTTTCCCTTGGCCTTAGCTTTCGGGCGAGAAGAAGAAGATTGTCCAACAGTCATAACAGGAGTTCTTGCTGACTTCATAGTGCTCTCTGCACTCCTTAACATGTTAAGAAGTTCAGAGAGTTCCTTCTCCATGCCATGCATGTTGAAGTTCACTATGAACTGAGCAAAGGTGGAGGGAAGGGACTGCAGAATAATATCTATATATTGTTCATTGTCCATCGTCCATCCAAGGTCCTGAAGCTCTTCTATAAGAGCTATCATCTTCAGAACATGGTCTCCTACTGGTGTGCCAGGGGCCATTCGCATCTGAAACAATTTCTTTGATGCTTCGTATCGTAATACGCGGGATTGCTCTCCATACAACTCCTTTGTATGGAGCAATATACCGTGAATGTCCATATCCTCGTGCTGCTTTTGATGTGTGTTATCCATCGATGCAAGCGCGAGGCATTTTGCCGTGGCACAGTCAGCGTCCCATGTCTTGCGGACTTCAATGTCCGCAACTGAGGATTTTGGACCTGGGACGGGCGGGGCTGAAGCCGTGAGGACATATGATATTTTATCATAAGTCAAGGCAATTTTCAGATTCCTCAGCCAGTCTTTATAGTTGGTCCCATTCAGTTTGTTTTTATCTAGTAAAAGCTTGAGTCCAGTCATGGGTATCTGCCATTAAGAGAGAGAAAAGAATACACTCAGCGAAAGCTCTTGCATAGATCAGATTGGTTATTATCTTGTCTAATCGATGTTTCCCACTGCTTTTATCGAGTTTTTCTTTCAAACCTTAAAAGGAAAAACTAGCCAGGATTAATTACAGTTTACAACTTCGCTAACCGTTCAGCTAGGCCAGTGTCGGTACTTGAGGGAGGTTCCCCGTGCTTTCGCACGGACCTAATTAAAGTAAACCTCGTTTTCCCAGAGGCGGAGCCCCGTTAACACCTTTCTAGACACCTAATGAGTTAGCTAATTGTAAACTGTAAAACTCTCCTAGGAGCAACTATTGCCCACAGTGGGATCGGGATCCAACCATCACATGGAAGGTATGCAATCTCATTGCAAATTTCAACTATTGAAATTCCCGATGTGGTTTTTACCCCTAGCACTCGTGACCTTGGCTAAGGTCAACAAATCACGAGTGCTAGTCAAGCTCAGCCCGTCATTTCTTGATTAATTAGACTCGTTCACATGACCCTTGGCTAAGGTCAACAAAGTCATATGCCCGTCCTAATTAATCTGCATCATATGCATTTGTAGGAAGACATCACTTAGCTACCGTACACTACGCCTTGGCTTAGGTCAACAAACGTAGCACGAATACTAAGTACTCTACTTCCTAAAATGACGGAGGGTTGCGGATGATTTTTAAGAAAATCTTTAACGCTTTGAACTTGATATCGTTGTAGAATCAAATGGTTTTCAAAAGGAGTGACTTAAGCTCCGCAATTTTGAAATATAGCTTTTTCATAAATAGCCGAGTGGTTTTCAAATCCGATTCTACAACATCTTTTTAGGTTTATTTTCTTTACATTAATCACATTAATGTAATCCCATCATTTAAGTCCTTAAGCCAATCACAGAAAAGAACGAAAATAACACGTACGCTTATGCCATCCGCATTTGCCGCAATGTTCCGTTATGCACCGTTAGGTTACTTAACTAACGGCATACCGGGACGGGACTAGCGCGGGTGTAAAACATAAGCAACGTCTACTATATATCATATATATAATATGTCATTCGTCTCAGATAGCACAGAACACAGGCAGCAGAAACATAGATATAAAGTGTGATATACTAGGACGTCCGTATTTAGTATTTAGCCAGAATAGAAAATACGGATTCCACAATCGCGATGAATAGCCAAGCCCACACCCTGGACCCCTACGAGAGCGGCAAGTGACCCTACCAATTCTGGAGTTTAGGAGACCCGGTCTCGACTCCTCGAGATGGCCTCCCACTGAACCCCAGAACCCGGTCACCTGTGCTCCCCTCCTTGGGTCCATCCTAATGCGGAAAAGTAAATAATATACAACACTGGTGACACAACCTCAAACCGGAAGTGCCCCAAATAAAAGAATATTACATTACATTTGAATTTACATGAATGAAAATATAAAACTCTCATCTCACATAAAAAAAAAACCCCGGCTATTCATTCGCGACAATCCTGTACATCATATCTCAGCAACACATAATATCTCATATCATCAACGTAAGTAAGTATGCATACCCCAATTGTCGTTGATGTATAGCAACGAAACCGGCGATATCGAACATACTACACTTACGGTCACAGAAAAGAAAGTGTAAAACTACAATATTTGGAATCCACATTCTCTTTAGACATCATAAATGCGAAATATCACATATTTCGTATTTCATTCCTAAACTATATGAATTCCACATATTGTATCACATTCCAGATAAACAGACAGTATTAAAGTTTTCGAACGAACGATCAAGTACCCAAGATTCACTAAAGCTCAACACTTGAGCAGGGTTCAAAAATCCGGAGTGCGACACAGTAGTAGCGGTCTAGCCGTAGAAGGGTCAAGCCAACGCCTCACATGTGGCACGCCGTACTGCCCCAAAACCAAAGGTTCAAAGGGCAGTTCAAGACGGTCACATAATCGAGTTAAGGTTTGTTGTCTTCTAGAGGGTCCACCACAAAAAGACTTGCACGTATCTCCAAAGTATTTAAACCCTGTGCATAGTGAGCAAATGATACTCGTTCAAACACTTCAATACTTTCTAATTTACCCGGAAAAGCAACGAAATGAAAATTCCGATCGAATCTACGCGTCCAAAACTATCTCCAGAAAATACAGTGCTATTTTCAGATTAAACATACCTAAAATACTGTACAAGCAGATATAAGAATTACAGTGGAAATTTTATCCAATGATGCCTCTGTACGGCCGCGGAACCGTGGCCTAAGCCAGGAAATGCGACGGTTCCGCGGCGGTCTATACTGTTCAGGTCATCGAATTTCACTGTTGTTCTTAGTTTTTCCTGCTGTAATTTTTAAGTATTTTTAATTCTGAAAAATGTCAGATTTTAAAATTTGTCCAGAGAGGGTATCATAACGTCGTATTTTTATCCGATCGGGATTTTTACTTCGTAAAAGCGTCGCCTAATGTTCTAGGTCACCTCTGATACCAATGAAAGGTTTGCCAAGCACCCTATGTAGAGTTTTGAAGCATCACATGTCCCAAAGTTTAGATTCTTATGGTGCTAAACAAGCATACAAAGGAATCGATCCTAGAAAATTAGGGTTTCGAAAGTTAAAGCGAATAAAAACTAGGGTTTCGAGACTACAACCTTTGTAGCTCCCTTTCGCTGGACTCTTTGGTCTCTTGGGTGTTGGAAGAAGGTCCTCTTGAAGTCCTCTCACGTCCACGACGATCCACCCGGAGTTCCTCGTCCAAGCTCGCAACTTCGATTATCACGATGAGAAACAAAGAGAACACTCTAAATAAGTTGGCTAAACTTGTGTAGAATGATATTGTGGTTTAGATTCTCACTTCAAAAACCTTTCTTTATGTGTGTTTTACTCACTAGAAAAAACTAGAGAGCAAATGGTGAAGGAGGAAGAAGATGGAGGCTTTCTTTTAACAAGAGTAAAAATGATAACCATTGAAAAGAAATGAAATATATCTATATATATTTTATTTCTTCTCACTACAAACCATGGTTAAATCTTTGAGTTATTATTTAATTAGGGTTTAAAACATATAAGGAAAGTTTAATCCAAGGTTAAGGGTAGGTGAGAATGGTTAGGTTAAAGAAGAGTGTAGAAACAACTCAAGAATTATCCTTTCCTTTTTTATTTTTGTTTTAAACATAAAATTAAATAATAATCCATATATTTATCCATGGTGTGAGTCTTATATTGCCACCATTTCCATGTGTAAACAACCATGATAGATGGATGTATGTATGTATGTATGCACATCCATATGTGCATGAAACTAGAAAGAAAGAAAGAAACACATACATGCATGCATACATCCATCATATTCAAGAAAGGTTTTAAGTGAGAAAACTAATGGTTAAATGATAAATCAACACTTGATTTATCAATCCGGCCATATCACATATGACCCTACCAAAAGCAAGTCGCCCGATCAATGTACGGTATCATATACGCGCATTTTAATCGGGTCCATGCGCATATCGCATACGCGCACCACAACGTTTCGCCTGGACTAGGTAACTCCTGTGTGGGAATCTAAGACTCGTCAATACGCCGGCAGAGGGTGATGATCATATCAAGCACCCCCAAGCCGCAAGCGGTCAGCTAAACGTAACGGCCACCCGGGTATTGAGCGATCAGAAGAAAACAAGCGAACCTGCTACAACTCCCGTCGAGCCAACCGGCAACACTACCGTACAGTCCAGTCTCTTCGTCAGATATGCTGCATATCGAGCCTAGGGATGGTCACGTCGACCCCAATAACTCAATAAGTCGTGCCGGTGAATGGTCTATAACAGATCGAGAAACTACTGATAACACTTATCAGCAAATCTCAGCAGCCCTGGCCAGGGACTTACTGATATAACCAGTCGGGCACAGCATCAACTTCCAATACCGGGAGAGACGAAACCCCTCCTATCGCTCATCGTCTTCGTGTGTCTCGGGACTGTACCCAACGGCCACCTGTTTGCACGACTCAGTAGAGCCGTGGTAGGGTGGCAATCAAAGTACAGTGGGAGAACACACAAGACTCTATGACGATCTCGGGTCTACAGACTAACCTGTACCAGTGTCACCTGAGAACTGCTATCCGACGATAGATATAATTCCATATAGGAGTTCTCGGTGAGTCCGTCCAGTGTACCCAGTCACCACTGAGCACCCGTATATGATCTTGATGTCAAACATCGATGAATGTGGGAACATTCATCGCCCATCGTATGGGTCTAGTATCATATACGCTAGTCTACTCTGGTATATCAATGCCCCGTCTCGATATACCTACGACTAGGGACTTTCCAGGATATGCTTATAGACTACATATGTCCCACTAGTATGATCTCCATCATAATCAGAGTAGTCAAGCCGATATCCTCAGGGCTTTATCAGCATGTATGAATGAATAAAAGCATGATCAAATCAACATGTCAGATAAAGAAGAACCGGATAGCATACTATCATGTCGAGCAAGAATGCATACTGAATATATATATACATGTACAAATACATCCACTATCATATAATGGCCTCTAGGGTATACATATATCCAACACTCACGACTTGTTGTTTAGACATTTAGAAATAGTCTAGTTGAAATAGAAAACCCTAGAATCTAAAATACGGAAAATCGACTTTTGCAAATAAATACCTTTTACTTAATAAAACCGTATTCTAAAGGATTGGTATTTTACAATCTTTGCAAAGCGCCGCTACAACCCACTTTGGGGAACCCGTTTGGGATAGTACGGTTTATCGTGCACTCTCGGGCTTAGTAGTGCGAGATTCAGACCTCCGCAAGGAGCATTCGGTCTCGAAAGGTTTAAAATACGACATCTTAAGAAAATGAGATTTTTGGAATATAAAATATTTATTAAAATTATTTTTTGTATAAATATATGTATATTTATCATTTAAATATCTATTTTGTTATAATATAAATGTTCCACCTTTTTCTAAAAATCACAAGAATAAATTTTACATTAAAATACCATGAACTTCAAATAAATCATTATTAAAGATAAATACCTTTATTTATATAAAACTAGGATATTTTTCACTAGAAATGTCACGATATAAAATCCACCCTCATTACAACTATAAAGACGAATAATAAATACTTGGGGTGTATCTTGAAAACCATACAAAAGTATTTTTACACAAAACCCCCTCAAGTTTTATAAATTAATCTAAGGACCCTAGTAAATATAGAACTTCGATTTACATCTCTACTGTCCGACTCGGGTTTGAGTCTGATTAATCTGACTTGAATATGATTCAAGTCAATCTCTAAATCTACAATATTACAATTCAACCTGAACACACGAATCCATGAATCCAGTTATCAATCTATTCAACTTGATTGAACCAAACCATGGATATACTTTCCATGTACATGAATCCAGTTTACATCCATTACATCCGTTACCGATATCATGGTTTCGGTCAGTCAACCAACTATACAACTTATACAATACAATATAACAATACAATCAAAACACTACGGGATTTAAGGGGTAGATTGGTACGGAAGGTGTTAAAAGTGGCACGAGACAGTAAGATTAAAACACCTAACATGAATCATGTTGCTGTTGTACCGTGGCATAACGGTTCCTTGTACTTTCAGTTTGCCCTGGTCTCTAGCATATAGAGACCCTTCTCGTATACACTGGCATCCTTCTGTACCAAGCTACAAACAACAGCGTTAACACAATATTCTAAAATATTATACAACTTTAAAAGATACATTCTTATTCTGTCTTTTCTATTTCTCCCTTAACTTTGGGAGTTACCGAGTGACCTGTTCGCCGACGACATTTTATTTTTTTCTTCTTTGAATGTCGTCAGGTGATCTGGACACAGCGGAGATCGAGCCCACCAGTGAAGACTTGGATCATTTTCTCGACGACCCTGAGCTCTAGACATTGTACTTTTTTTCTATTCAGTATTTCTTTTCATTTCCTGTTATGCCATTGTTTAGGCATCGCTTTTTATTCCAGTTGTATTTACTTTTATGCATTGTACAAAGAATGTTAATAAATAAAGTTGCTGTTATTTTATCTCTTGTCTCTTGTGATTATCTTTATATTTCTTAGATACGCTTAGCGTATATACTTCTGAGTATATACGTAGCGGACCTCATCGCGTTCCCTTCGCCGTATACCGGGAAGCGGGGCGTGACACGCCCAGCGCCTCACGTGCTCTTTATGTGGGCGCCACAAAAATAATAAGGGTGACTGAGTGCTTAGCACTGATTGGACAGCGCCCAGCGCCTTACGTGCTCCACATGTGGGCGCCACCAAAAAAGAAAAGAAGAAAGAAAAGTGCCTAACACTTCATAAACACCAAAGTGGTAGAGTGCTTAGCGCTCATTGGGCAGTGCCCATAATTAAATGCTTCACATGACACCTATATAAGTGTCAGAGCGTCAAATAAGTGCTTAGCACTTTTGCATAAAAAGAAAAGAGCTGAACAAACAGAGCCCAAATAAGTGCTTAGCACTTTTTGAATAAAAAGAAGAAGAAAAGTAGGCAGACTAAAGCCCAAATTGGCTAAGTCTCTGAAGTTTTCTTTTTGCTGAGCTCAAATGCTCTTTTTGCTGGATCTTAAGTAAAAGTGATCCCAAAATATTATTAAACTGATCTTAGTCTCAAACATGATTAATGATCTCTCATTGATGATATCAAAAATGATATTCATCCTATCTCCTAAGGTAATCTTAGTCTCAAATATGACTAACGATTCTTAAGTCCACAACAACCTCTTTTCCCTCAAATACGGGATTTGGTTTAAGGGTACATCTCTTCACACCTCTGATACATGTCGTTGTAATTCCTCAACGTCTTCAAAGAGGTGGCGGGTCCCGATGAACAACAACTGCTTGATGCACTTCCAAATTGACGTGCATGCCTCAAATCGGATCGTGTCCCAAATTAGGCACATTCCATATCAACATTGTTCATTTCGTCACGTAACAAATATGCATGCGCGCAAGATGAATATTGGACCGAGATGTCACTAAACTAATTATTCGTCTCAAACATGGCGATAATGGACCGAAATGTCTCTAAACTAACATTCGTCCCCAAAACGGGAATGTTGGACCGAAATGTCCCTAAACTAATATTCACCTCAAATATGGCAGTAATGGACCTTGATGTCCTTAAACTAAAATAATTGGACCCAAATGCTCATATGTTTAAGTCCACCTTAATCTCAAATCAGATTAACGGTCCTTAAATAAACCAAACCCAAATCTAAAAATATACGGATTTGGACTAATCCACGCCCTACGAGCGACGACATAAATTAGTCTCTATATACAATCCACGGGCAAGCAAAACAAACAACAAAAATGGTTTTATAAGGATGAGCTTTCTAAATGCTATATAGCAGCTTCCTTAGATCCTACTGTTCAAAGGCAGGTTGAAGAAACAGAAACTAGTAAGCAAATTTTGAATTGCCTGAAAGCATTGTATGAAGAAAGAAATCCTACAGCTCGTCAAAATACTATGAGCAATTTGATGAACACTAAGATGGCTGAAGATACTCCAGTTCATACCCTTGTTCATAAGATGATAGAGTATATCAATGAACTAGAAAGCTTGAAGCTAAGATTGACCATGAAACCAAAATTGATGTCATTCTCGCTTCATTATCCTCTTCTTTTAGTCAGTTCAAAGAGAACTTTAGCATGAAAGAGCCAGATGTTAGATTGCTTGAACTGAGCAATATGTTGCAAGAGTTGAGAATATTATGAAGCGGGATAAGACTATAATGATGGTCACTGACTCAGCTAGATCGTCCAACAAGAAGAAAAGAAAGATTCTTTTTAAGAAGAAAATTGCTAAAGGAAAACAGGTTTCCAAGAATAAAAAAAATGATCAATCTAGTGAAGAATGTCATCACTGTCATAAGCAAGAACATTGGAAGAGGAATTGCAAAAGTTATATTGCCTCATTGAAGAAAGAGAAACCTTCGGAAGGTATGCAATCTCACTACTTAGTATAGACTAATGTTGTGAGTTATTCTTCTTATACTTGGTGTATTAACTCATATTCTTCTTCCCATGTTTGTAATTCCTTGCAGAGATACAAGCAAATACAAAATCTTAAACAATGGAGAGATTGCTTTAACAATGGGAAATGGAGCCGTAATTTCAGCAGTGTCTTTAAAAATTTATTATTTGCATTTAAATAAAGGGTATGTAATGGAACTTAAAGTTTGTTTTTATATTTCTCAAGTTAGGTGAAATTTGATTTCTGTTTCGAAACTTTGTAATAGTGGTTACTCTATTAAATTATCGGCAAAACTTCTATTTAGTTTAGTAATTCTATTTTTGCTCATTGCGTGATTGATAATGGAATATATTATTTTGATGCTACCAATTATTCTTATGTAAATTTGATTGATTCTGATAAATCTTCAAAATGTAAAATGGGTCAAAATGATCCAACTTATCTTTGGCACATGGGATCAGGTCATGTTAATATTGATAGGATCAATATGTTGGTAAAGAATGGTCCTTTAGATTTTCTAAAAATAGAAAATATTTCAACTTGTGAATATTGCCTTAGAGGCAAGATGACCAAATTACCTTTCACAAAAAAGAATGCTAGAACATTAGGTACCCTTGATATCATACATATAGATGCATGTGGTCCTTTAAGTGTTAAAGTAAGGGATGGATATTCATATTTTGTAACATTTACAGATGATGTATCTAGATATGGTTATATTTACTTAATGTGGCACAAATCTGAATGCTTTGAAAAGTTCAAAGAATATAAAACCGAAGTTGAGAAAGAGCTTGATAGAAGTATCAAGACCATCCGATCAGATCGTAGTGGAGATTATTTATTAGATGGGCTTAAAAGTTTTTTAAAAAGAAAATGGAATTGTTTATAACTTGACATCATCCGGCACCCCACAACATAACAGTGTTTCTGAAAGAAGAAAAACCGAACCTTATTAGATATGGTTAGATCGATAATTATTCATTCAAAAGTTTCTCTATTCTTATAAGGTTTCGCGGTAGAGACTGCGAATTATCTGTTAAATAGAATTCCTACCAAATATGTTTTTCTACTCCATATGAGATATGAAAAGGAAGAAAACCGAGTGTAAGACACTTGAAAATTTGGGGTTGTCCAACTCATGTAAGAAAACAGATGATAGACAAAATAGGAATTCATGACAGAAAGATACTTATTTGTAAACTACCCTAAGGATAGCACTGGGTATTATGTTTATAATCCTAATGATCATACAATCACCGTAAGAAGAAACATGTTCTTTATGGAAGACCAAATTGTTAGTTAAGGAGGTGTAGCTCCTGATGAAGAGTCGTCTTTTCCTTTAGGAGAGTCCTCTTTTCCGGTGGGAAAAAATCCTAATTTGTTGGAAGATTCTACAAATTCAGTAGAAGGTACAAGTGTTAGTGGAGATAGAGTCCACCACTAGAAACTGTTGTTGTTGATGCACCTGTTGCAACAAGAAGATCAACTAGGATCATTCGTCTTCGAATAAAGTACGGACTTGACAATGAAACGATTAAGGAATATGATTTTATCCAAAATCTTAAAGAGTCTTGGGTGTACTAAAAGCGATGAAATGATTCTATTGTGTTACTAATACTCTATGTAGATGACATACTGCTCATTGGGAATGATATAGGTATGATGACATCTGTTAAATTATGGTTTTTAGACGAGTTCTCTATGAAACATTTTGGTCAATCTTCATATATCTTGGGTCTCAAAGTTTATAGAGAGAAAATAAAGAGATGTATAAGATTGTCACAATCTACTTATGCGGATAAGATCCTTAAAAGGTTCAATATGCAAGATTCCAAGAAAAGAATGCTTCCTGTTAGATATGGAATCTCACTCTCTAAAGAAATGTGTCCTAAAACTGATAATGAGATTGAGCGCTTCAAAAGTAAACCATATATTTTGGCAGTTGGTAGTTTGATGTATGATATATTGTATACCAGACCCGACATAACGTTAGCAGTGGACCTTGTAAGTAGTTTTCAGTCCAATCATGTTGAGAAACATTAGACTGCTGTAAAAGCCATATTTAAGTAATTGCGTCGAACTAAAAATTATTGTTTAGTTAATGATGCAAATAATTTGAGTACTGGGGATATACAGATTCCAATTTCCGATCCGATCCCGATGATAGAAAGTCTATATCAGGAAATACCATATTAACAAAAGGAACATGTGGAAATGAAAGTGAATACACATGACAATATAGTTGACCCATTCACTAAACTGTTGTCTCAAAAGGTTTTGACAAATACTTGAATAAGATGGGAGTTAAAATTATAGCTGAATGGATGTGAGGACAAGTAGAAGAATGCTAGAGTAGTTATATATGTCCTTGAATATCCATTACAATTCATGTAATATTAGTTGAATATTAATAAAGTATTATAGTTGCACTTAATGAATTATAATGTGGATATTCTTATTTATTTATAATTGTTATAATATCCATAGAAATTATATTGTTAGATCATGCATTGTGATATATCATTTGCATGGAGATATGATCTAATTTAGTAATTTCTTATATCGAGTACTTAATCTACAACTAGCATAGGATAGCTAGAGTTGTGACAGGTTATCATGCATGACACTGACATGTGAAATGTGGTGGTGTGTCTCAATCACAGAGAATGGAGATTCTCCAGGTGTATGTCATGAGCGCATATAATGATATGTGTAGTATATGACCTTATTTGAATTCTCTAGCATAGGTCACCTATATAGATGCAGAATTCAAACTGTTAAATAATCTCTTTGACTTGATGATATTGTAGTTTTCGATTTGTTGACAAGTAAGTTTTGATATGATGGTAAATCTTGTCGTTTAGACAAGAACAAGAAACCTGATATATTGGGCTGCTTGAATGCATTTAGAAAAACTATGGATGTCTAGATGGGATCCGACATTCTCATATTGATGAGAATAAGTTTACTGTTCAATCTCATGAAAGTATCAAATCCTGCAGGTATTTTGGAAATTATTATTTTTCAAAATTATATTATTATTATATTTATTTTCGAAATGCATTTATTGTGTTCATGGATAATTGAAGATTTGGGTTTTGAATGATTAAGTGATTTTATCCCTTTCAGTTGAAAGATCTAAAGAAAAGTAAGTTGATGTTGGAAAAGGTTGTAAATTAATACTAATTATTCCCTCATATTAGGAAGAGATTTTATGAATAATTGGCTCGATAGGAGTTTAATTGTTAAAATAAAATTGTCAATTGATTAATTACGAAATAATTGAAATTGACAATCGGTTCTGGATATGAGACCCAATTAGTCACACAGCAAAGTGTTAAGGTAGAAGAGCAAATAAAAATAAATAAGAGAAGAAATAATATAACACAGTATGTTATGTTATCATGTTAGAGAGTTTAGTCCCACATCGGTAAAATAGGGAAAATGTATTGTACCACAACCCTATAAAAGAATGGTTGTAGCAGTTCATAAAGAATAAGAAAAAATAAGGAAAAAATTATTGAGAATTATTTAAAATCTTCTTTCTTAAAAAGAAGGGTTCCTATCGGCCTAGATTTTTATAATTTGCCTCCTACGCAATTTGGAGGATTTGATTGCTAACAGATATTCAGATCTGCAAATGAGGAATAATCGGAGATCATATGCACCGCTTCCGCTGCTTTATACGTGTGATTTCTTTCAGAGGCTGAGGTTTTGTGAGAGAGATTTATGAGATTTCATCCACCGTTTGTAACACTCCAAATTTGTTTAATTAGTAAAGTTTTTTCTTCGCCCGTGGTGTGGTTTTGTGGGAGGGATTAATGTCATCCATTTCAATTTGCACATTTCCATATAGTATACTTGACAGTTAATTTCCTTCATAGGGTTAATATCATCCATTTCGACTTGCACTTATCCATATAGCATATTAGATAGTTTCCTTCATATATAGCTAAGATCAGATAAAAATTGTCTTATTCTGCTTGACTATATATAATATTGGTGTACCTAATTTTCTTCTGTTGTTTTCAAGATGAGCTAGATTTGCAGCTAGATATAATTTCATTCACCAACTCCCAAAGAACACTTAATTTTCCCAGAGAGCCAAAAATGCCACTTAAACATCTTACACTGATCACAAAAATGAAACTAAGAAAATCAATTATAAGAAATTAGGTAGGTTACCCAGTAATCGATCTGTTTAAAAAATGCAGGCAAGATATCTAAAACTTCGATCCCACTTTCAAAATCCTAACGTGTGAAGCTGTGAAAGTAAAAATAAAAACATTAATAATAATAAGGCTTAATTAATTCCAAAAAACTACCAAAAAGTCTCAAAACTACGAAAGTCTACCATAACTAAAGGTCGATACGGTTCAACAGTTAACAACGTTAACAGTGACTTCTAAATGACGGTTGTTCCCTTTTAAAAATTTAATTAATCAGTAGTTATTGCGAAAATTGTTTCATGGCCCAGTTTGGAGAGATGGCTTATTTCTAAACTATGAAAAACCAAAAAATATATTTTGACATTATTTTAAACCCAAACCTTAATCCGTATATTTATTTATGTGCGCATTGCCTATAATACTCTTTTAATATTTTTAAAATATTAGAACATGGAATTTTTCGATTTTCCAAGGTATCAGAACTTGATAATTTTTATTAGGAAAATATTTTTTTCTATCTGCTTTGACATCCCACCCTCATGCATGCATGGACGGAGAGGAGTGCGCAAAGAGGACGATGGTCCCCAGGTCGAAGAAAAAAAAGGAGTATACTATCAGCAAAGATAGAAATCTAAATCTAAAGATCTTTTAATATCCCCAAACGTGGAGTAGTTATAAAAAAATCTTATATGATATTCAATACCCAACAAAATTTCGGAATAGCTCCACAATTTGTGCCATCACTTCCTGGTTTTTTTGGCTATTTAAAAACGAGATTAAACTAGAAATCAAGTAAGATAATAGATAACTATTTATATTCTCAAAACACATCTTACAAGTTTATAGTGTATATTATATTATTTGTTAAAAAAAAGTATCATTTAAATGTATGTTATAGATTTTCTTAAAAAATCTACCCTGAAAACTCTCTCCCCCCTCCCCTCCCTCTCCCTCATTTCATTTACCTCCAAGGTTTAGGAGATACTAAAAAAAAAACCTGCACCCTTCGTATACGGATAACAAAATGAAAAGTACATTAAGCTAAAATTTTCCAATATAACTGCAGTAAAACATCTGTCTCATATGTTAAAAAATTTCCATGAGAAAGTTAAAGATATTATTGGATTTTGTTTACGAAATTTTGCACCTGTGACATTATTTTGAAAATGATGGTCTTCCGTATAATTTTCCGCTAAATGCCAAAAAAAAGCACAGAATCTGTATATTTGAAAGCAAAAATGAACAGTACATTAAAAAACGATTTCTCGCTATATCTAAAGTAAGATGGTTGTATCAGATTGTGATGCCCCTCTTCCCAAAACACGGTCGCAGGCATATGATGACTGGGTCCGAGACGTATCTATATCAAGAAAGTATCTTATTCGAGATAGATACATTAAGCGTTAAAGTATGTAGTTCTAAAATAACAAGAATTTAGCAAGAGAATAAAGCCAACTGCATTTATTACATTTCAAATCCACAGTATTCAAAAAAAGCTGACACAAGTCTGAATAGAAAATGACACAACTGAAAAGAAATAACATCCACCTTAACAAGTAGGCATACAAAATAAAGACTGATGATCGACTAGTAGTCTGCTTGAGAGGATAGCTGCAAAAAGTCCTACTTAGTCGGCTCAATCTCTTCTATCTCTAAGCCACCGGACGAACATTCCCAAAAGAAAAAAAATGGAATGTCCATCGGTGATCTTGCACTCGGTAAGTCCCCGGTTAAGGTATAATTGTAACAAGTAATAAACGGCAAGCATATAAGTGGATAAGAAAAGTATGATGCATTGAACAAGCATGATATGACAATTAAACAGGGCAGAGTATATAAGCATGACAATTCTACGGTTACATGTTTTGTCGTAGTACAACAATGAAAGTATGCATGTCTACGAGAGTAGTCCGTCAAACCCACGAATCAACAGCACGTTGAGTTAAGCTCCGTCAACCCTACGGAACAACGGCACAAAGGATTTGGGTTGATGATTTTTAGTGGACTCTCGTGCCACGATATACGTTCATTATCAAACTACCTCTTTCCCCCGCATATGTTAAGTTATAAAGAATGACACAAGTTTTATATGAATCTATGAATACGTTGGTGTGTTGCAACTTCATGTCAAGTCTGCATGTTCATTTAATCAAGTATTCATGTAATTACATATTCACGATTCGAGTCAGGTTTGTAACAAGCAAGCAATATATCTAATCACGTGATTCATATAGGTGCAATAAAATGAGAAAGTCGCATGGCATGAAATGATACAAGGTGAAGCATCCAAGCAAAAAACAAAAACCAATATCTTAAAGAAATACTAGAAATTACTGATTACTCAACTCATATGAACTCAGAAATAAAACAAGAAATATAGTTCTAGATGTTATGCAAACATAAGTTCAAGTCTCGTCTAATTCCGATTACTGGTTTGAGAGATAAACGTGTTTTGGTATCTCTACGCAGAACATATCAAAATCTGTCCAGAGCACCGTCGCAGGTTTTAAAAGTTCTGTTTGTGATATTTTCTATCGGTTTTCAAGTCTCAAGTTGAACTAGGAAAATGTATGTCTTTCAGTATAGTTATCAAAATAAGTTTAGTTTGCGTGATTTGGATCTATGAAACTATAGTTTCAATTATTTTAATTTAGAACTTTAAAACGGTTTTTATTTTCTGGGGCAGCAATGATGGGGCAATTTGCAGAGCATATATTGTATCGATATATATATATATATATATATATATATATATATATATATATATATTTCTGAGTTTAGGGTTCTACAGGAAAGTTGCACGGCTGTCAAATTGGCATACGTATATGTAAGGATCGTCGCAATCCGAGTTCTATAGAGTTAGTTATGACGTTTTGAAAAATAGTGTGCAGATCTGTCCAGATTCTGTCCAGATTCGACACATATTTTAAAAGACGGAATTAGATTAGTTCTCAGTTTTCAAAAATAGTGTTGAATTAAGAAAATGTATATCTTTCGATCTAATTATTAAAACAAACTGATTTCACTTGGTTTGGGTTTCTGAAAATGGAGTTATGAATTTTTGAAGAGGGCTTTTAAAAACAGTTTTTATGGTTACAAAACAGTGACTGAAAGTGACATAAAACATAAATCGTAGTTCGGTTCGATCTGAAATTTTCATAGAGCGTGTGAAAATCTATCTATTACTCTACCTAATTTTCTTAGAATTTCAGAATATAAAAATTAACTATAAATCTATCTCGAGCCATGTTGTTGTCCAAAATATCGGTTTTTCATTATTTAGGATTTTCAAAAGAAAATCATCATGACAAGAATTGACATGCAATCAAACTTGCATGCAACAAATTATAACCACACATGTTTTTTAAACAAACATTTTAATTTGTAAAGAAAATACTTTAATATAGGATTACCGGGCATCACAAGTTTTGATATGAAGGAGACATGAATAAGGGGATGAGTTTCAAATAGAGTAAAGAAGGAAGAGAAGGGACTTACACATACTAGCCGGTATAGTCACTTGGCTCGACTCTAGATGAAAAGGAAGAAGGGAGAGTAGAAATTTGTAAGGAAAAAAAGAAGGAGATAAAGAACAAATAAGGATGGGTGTAATGGTGCATATTTTCTAATTAATTATGCATTCGAGAGTTAAAAAGAAATTGAGAGGTTATGAGAGTGTTAAAACAATTGATAAAAGGGTTTTTTTTTTATATCTCACTCCCAAAATTTTAATATTTCTACATTTCTCCCAAAAATCCTATATCTCTAAATTCCATCCTTAAAATCTTTAAGTTGTTCAAAAATATCTCCTCATTAGTTTAAATGAGTATTTGAAGAGAATGTTTTTCATCTTGAGTTAAAAACAATTATTAGCTTAGTAAAAGAAGAAAAGGCCCCTCCAAATGACCATCTTCTTCTCCACTAATGTCATAAATTGGAGGCTAAGGCTAAGGTTTTTCTTAATTATCAGAAAAAAACATATACTCATTTCCTACTCCATCATCAAAAAACATAAGATTTATTCTTAAATGTTATACTTGACCCCACCATGAGAGTTTCACCTCTTCTATTACTCATTTTCTTCATTAGAATTGTTATAATTGCAATAATAAAGATCACATTCTCCTTCTATATCAACATACTAGAAATGTTAAAGAAGAATTGCTCAAATTTTGTGTAAAGAAAACCCCTAATTTTGAAATTAAGAAGAATCTTAGCCATAGGGCTCCAATTTATGACATTAGTGAATAATATGATCATGGGGGGATTTTTCTTCTTTTACTAAGTTAATAACTTTTATTAATGCAAGATGAAAAATATTTTCTTCAAATACTCGATTAAATTAATCAGGGGATATTTTTGAACTTAAAGATTTTAGGGTTGAAATTTAGAAATATAGTTTTTTAGGGAAGAAATATTGAAATATTGAAATTTTAGGTGTGAGATATAAAATAAAACCCCTTGATAAAAATAATTGCAAGATCCAAGTTTTGAACAAGTGACCTATGGAATACCAGTAAAGTGACTTACCGATGGGATCCAACCTTGTTCTTGATATATTCAACAAGAATTGAATATATACAACATTTGAAAGGAAAGCGAGCTTTTATTTAAAAAAAGAAAATACAGAAATACATGGATTTTAGGGTCGTTACATTCTACCCTGCTTAAAAGAATTTCGTTCTCGAAATTCTAAAAGAACTCTATTGGAAAAAGATAAGTATAACGGCGGCATACACCAACCGAAAAGAAGACATGGGATACTTCCGAATCAAAGAATTCGAAAACCGGAATAAGAACCGCTTTGATAGTGCTTAAGTTAACAAGGTTCGTAGGGATGGACCGGAAAGATAGTTTAACAAAAACAAGCAAAGAAAAACCTATTATGAATTGAAAGAATCAAGGGTTATAAGAAAGATCGAGACGGAGATGAAATGTTCACACTTCTGTTTTCTTTGCGGCGAGACATGATCATCGGGAAAAATAAGAAGGGATTCGAGTGAATATGATTTAAGAAAGAAATCATTGTGCAGTCATTACAGTCTACCTTTCTTAAAAGAATTTCATCTCCGAAATTCTCTCAAGAAGTACGTTGCAAAAAAACACGGAAAAGCTAAGGATAATGTCATGGCATATCATTTTCGAACTCCGTCGGTTGATACTTCAACTGGTAAGAAAACGAATGACTGACATAGAGCATGATGAAACGAATTTAGATGGACCAAATAAATATGAGGATGAGGTTCAAGGTAGTGGCGGGAGGCGCCAACGAGAGAGAAGTGTGGCACCGGCTTCGATGGATGATGAGGCGGAGGCAGGTCTAGATTATGATTAGGATGAGAGGATGAAGAAGAGGGGGAATCTTTGGAATTTTTGCATTTTTTAATGATATGACAAGATGCTAATGTGGCGTTGATATAGTCTATACTAAAGCTAAGTTAGGGGTATTTTCTGTAATTTAGCCTATAATTTTATATATATTACTAATTTACTAATTTAATAGATTTGGGAAATTGTTTATAATTTTTATAATATTTTTTTCAAAAGGATGAGAAATTTTCTTTCCATGTGTCATTTTAGGAATCATCTTGAAATATGTAGTGTAATTTGTGATCCATACAAAATGAACTTACTACTAAATGAACTTTACTACTTTTATTTCTTTTTGAAGAAGCTTGTGGATAAACATAAATATCAGATTTGTTGTGACCTGTAAATTTTTAGATAACTATAATAATCTCTTTAATTTTTTTTTTTTGATTTATAACTATTCTTTTTATGTTACGGTTGTTGATTCCAAACGATTTTTTCTCTCATTAAAGCGGTAGTGGACCTTCTTAGAATTAAGAATTTTATCTTATTTTTTTAAATATTTAATTCCAATTAAATATGAGAGTGCTACATGCTTCTACTCTTTGCATTAAACGGTAGAGATTTTATAAGATTTGATATGATTTTAAATAATAGAGATTTGATAAGATTTGATATGATTTTAAAAGTTAGCATGGTACTTAAATATTTTTTTCTTAAAATATGAGAATTTTTAATGCCACCTGTCATTCTAAACAAATTCAATTTACAGACCTCTCTTTGACATTAAAATAGCAAAGAAAGTTATGGTTTCTTTAAAAAAAATCCTCAAAATTATAAGATTTTTTTCTTCTTGACATGCATCAATCTAAGAATCAATTGGCAATTTCAATTTAAATTCAATTTAAAGACCCCCTTTGATATTAAAATTAAAATAGTAAAGATATGACAATTGTTTTCCCCCCAAATTTATACTAATATTGGTTTATTACTTTTATCATTTATTTCAATATATCATATCCATTTCGCTTCCATTCGATCATAATCGTGAAGGTTTGTGTTGTTTTGAAGATTATGCTTTATATGCAACAAAGTTTAGCATTGGAAGTAAGGGATTAGATAAAATATTATAAGATAAGTATTACAGATGTAGCATTATGTGTGTTACAAAACTATACGTTCATACTTAAATTTAGAGCCACTATCAGAATATTTCATTCAGACTCGATATGGTGAGAAACTTTCGCATGAGTTCCACCGTCTCCTCACAGATGAGGATTACTCTTAATCAGTTGTCTTGCTCTAGGCGGGTCATGTGATGCAAAACGGAAACACCATCCTATTGTGGACACATCTCAAACTCTCCTTCATACCAATTATGTTACTAAATAATTTTAGGGTGATGCCGTATGCGCAGCTGTGTATCTCATTTATTTGAAGTCCTCCTCTGTCCTGTGGGACACTTCTCCATATTAATGTCTTAACTTGTGTACTTGTCTCGTTTTTTTTCCGTATCACGAATCAGACAAACTGTCTTCTACATTTGTTATCTGTGTATTTCTTAGGTTATAGTCCTGGACATATATAAAGGTTATCATTGTCGTCATCACGTCAGCTTCATATCAACCATGATGTAACATTTTAATAGTAAATTCTTCCTGCTGTAATCGATCGTCCATCGCCAATCAACCGACACCTACTATTGTTGATCCGTTCTTTGTGAACCCCACCACTCTTCGCATCACCACTCCATCTTGAGTGACTCCGCCGGCCGCCACACCGTCTGCTTCCGCCACTATGACCAATGCTCCACAAGTCACCGTAGATGATCCTACGTTAAAGGATACATGTTTATCGATCCATCGTACAACTTTATTTTTTGCGAATACAAGCATCTTTTGAATTAGAGTGAAAAAAGATAAAAGTGATTCTAAACTTAGAAGGGCATGTCATTTAAAAAAGCTTACAACTTATCAACCACCCTATAATCAATTCCCTTCTATCTTTTACTCGAAGGGAGAGAAAAAACAAGCGAAATAAACAAGCGAAATAAAAATGCCAGAGCTTCCAGAAGTGGAAGCAGCGAGAAGAGCGATCGAAAACAACTGCGTCGGCAAAAAGATCGCCAAATCCACCGTCGCCGACGACGCGAAGGTCATCGACGGCGTCTCCCCCTCCGACTTCGAGGCCGCCCTCAACGGCAGGACCATCGTCGCGGCCCATCGAAAGGGGAAGAACCTATGGCTGCAGCTCGATTCGCCCCCGTTCCCTTCTTTCCAATTCGGTGAGCGAAAACCCTAACTTGATACTTACCCAGTTGCCAAAATCGCAGATTTTTAGGACCCATTTGGTTGGTTTTTGAAATGGGGGTCGTTTTTGATGATGGGTCAGGGATGACTGGAGCTGTTTATATCAAAGGAGTGGCTGTTGCCAAGTATAAGAGGTCGGCGGTGAGCGAGGAGGAGGAGTGGCCTTCGAAGTATTCCAAAGTCTTCATTCAAGTATGTTGGTTGTGCTCTGTGATAGGTTTGCGCTTTGATGTCTTGTATTCATTACTTGATTGAAATAACAGCTTGGTAGAGTCTTGTAGTTTACGGATTTTACGCAAACCCTCTGGTGGTTGAGGCTTGAAAACATACATTATCTATAATTCAATTCACATAAGCTAGGGGGTTAGATTTGTTGGCCAGGATTATGTTCATGCATATATCTTAGAGACATGATATTAATGAGAATTGATATGATGTTGGCCCATTCCTTTGAAATTCTTATTTTCTTTCTACAAAACTGGGATTTAACCTTTAGGGTGATCTTGGTTATATTTTGACATTTTAGATTCTTTTCAACTGGCTCATTTAATGTGATTAGCTAGAGTAGAAACACAAAGATGTTAAAGGGGAAAACAATGCTGGCAATAAAGAAAGGGTAATCACATCAAACGAGCTTAGCAACGATGGAAGTGTAAAATACTAATGAGATCAAAAGAAAAAGGCAATAAACCTGGACCTCAAATGATTGTTTTGTCCTGGGTATAAATGGTAGGTGCAACTTCATGCATGTTTGAGAAACCTTGGAAACTTGCCTCAATGGTGGATAGAAAATGGGACTTTAAGATCTAATTATGCATGGCATGTGCATTTACAATGTGAGATGTGTAATCTAATGCTAGGAGGATCTTAAATCTACATAGAACTTGAAAAAAGAAGTAGTATAAAAATACTTTAAAAAGTGGAAAAGAGTCGGAAAGGCTCATCCTGACTACAGCAGTTTACATATTTAAGGATTTATAAAGGACAAAGCTTTATTTATTTAATTTTTTTATTATTTTTTTGGGGGGGGGGGGTGAAAGGTGGTGTTATGTTTGTGACAGGTAAGCAGGTAAGATTAGGAACATGTTTTTATTTTGTATCATCAAATGGATACTGGTTAATGACGTTAGTCTCAAACTTTAGAGGCTTAAGTTCTACAAGGGAAATTCCGTTTTCTTTCGGGGAGTCTTATTAGTCACTGGTACAGTGGTACTTATAATTTTAGGATGGATGAGGGAATCAATAATTTTGCACTCTACTTTATTTATATTCTTCTAGGAGTTGAATTCGCAATGGAGAATAATTATGGACTTAATTTTTTCCAAATGTGCAATCATAATATTTAATATGAGTTTTTTGGACATACATTTGCCATCAATATATCCAGCATAAGTGATGCCTACAAATTGTTGAAGTGTTGTAATGAGTCATTTTAGTTATACATGACGAAATTTGCATAACATTGTTAAATTAGAAGAAGCAGAAAAATATTTCACACTACTTATAGCCTTTTCCATGTCTTGTATGGAATAACCCCCCCCCCCCTCCCCTCCCCCACCACTTAAAACTATCTCACATCTATCCACCACTTCCCTACATAACTTTTTCCTCTGTATTATTGCCAATATTTCTGATAGAATCAATTTCATTTTAGAACCACATGTTATTTATCTTTGTCATAGGCTCCATTTTTTAATGCAATAATTACATACAGCGTATTGTTTAATTTTTGGATTATTACTTCTTGTGTTATCTTTCCCTCTTGTGCAGCTAGATGACGGTTTAGAGTTCTCTTTCACTGATAAAAGGCGCTTTGCCAGAGTTCGCTTGCTTCAAGATGTATTAATCTTTCCAATACATTCCTATCTTTTTTTAAATAAATATCTGGATTCCCATCTTTTGATGTCATTGTCACCTTCCACTTTACATGAATTTGCTGGTGCAGCCAGCTGCTGAACCTCCAATATCTGAGCTAGGTCCAGATGCCTTGTTCGAACCTATGACGGTGGATGAATTTGCGGACTCTGTGAGAAAAAAGAAGATTGGAATTAAGGCTATGCTACTTGATCAGGTTGGATACATTTTTTTCTAGAATCTCTTGTAGATATAATGCAAATTTTTATAGCAATAATATATATCTCTTTTAATGTACTTTAGGATATATTAGATCTTCTATTTTGATAATTGTTTAATAGCGTAATAGGAATCACAATGGTTGTTGATACACTTGGTGAAAATGTCATATACTGTGTCACCTTTGATCCATTGTTGCTTGGATGTGTTTGTTCTGTTTCGCTCATGGCGCCGTGTACTCCTTAGAGTCATGCATAAATTTTTTTATTGCATACAAATCATCCAAAACCTCCTCCTTCAAGACTTCTCTTAATATCAAGGAGATTTTGGTATCTTAGGCTTAAATTTAGCTTTAATTAATAGGATAATAGGAACGGCGTCAAGTCGAGCTGATTGTAAATCCTCGTCAAATCTTTGGTGGAGCCTTGCTTTACAGCCTATCCAACTTCGACGGGGAAATGCGCAACCGCCCTTTCTTCCATCTCTAATGGCCTTCATCCTAGTTCCTTTCATGGATCGAAATACTAGGTAGACAAGATAACAAAGTTGGTAATTGTGTAAAGGATTAATTCCCAAAAACTACCAAAAACTTAGAGGCGGTGGCAAGTAACTACCAAATTCTTTGAAATTTACAGAAAACTACCAAAGTGTGCAAACGGCTTTAAACTTTCTTAAACTAGTTTGGTAGCTTATTGAATATTTAGTAAACAAGTTTGGTAGTTTATTGAACTTTTACTAAATAAGTTTGGTAGTTTATTGAACTTTTACTAAATAAGTTTGGTAGTTCATTGTTTATCAATTTGACAAGTTTCCGTACACTTGGTAGCTTGGTGTAATTTTCAAAGAATTTGGTAGTTACATGCCACAACCCCAAAGTTTTTGGTAGTTTTTGGGAATTAAGCCTCGTGTAAATTACTCTAGAATATTGGCCGTTTCACTGCTTTATAACTGGCATGGAGTTTGCATAGTTTAAGCCGAAATAGCACATTTTACGATCAGTTACTTATTTCTGGACTCCATTTATTGTGTAGAGTTTTATTTCAGGCATTGGCAATTGGGTTGCAGATGAAGTGCTTTATCAGGTTTGTCTACTTTGCATTTCCCAATTGATTTTACATACTTTTTTAAATTGTATATTTCACTCTAATAGTTTGTATATCACACTACTGTTTTCTCCCATCCCTTTTTCCCACCACGTCACATCATGGAACTGATAATTGTGAAATATGCACTTTGTTATATGATGACTAATAATGTTCAAATGTTTTATAAACTCTTGGTGTTTGTGGGTAATGGCTGTGATGGATATTTTTAATGAACTGCCCTTTTGTGTATTTGATTGATTGTTTGTCTACTAGAAAATAGGTACTTCGGACTTGATGCCATCTGTTTTTGGCAGCACAGCCATAGCTTGGATTTGGGAAAACTTTAAATTTGTATATGCTTGTTGGCTTTGCAATTTGATAACCCCAATTTAAGGCATTATGCATCATTGCTTTAGTAACATTAAAAAAAAGAAGAGGGGGTGGGGGGAGGCATTTGAAATGTTGAATAATCTGTTCTATTTGCGCTAGCTGCTATTTTTAGACCTCTGGACGTTTCAACTCATAGTCTATGATCCAATATCCTTCAACACTCGCACCTAATGAAGACCTTGTGTTATCCTGTTGAATAATTTCTTGTGCCTTACATCCATAATTCAATGTCATTCATAGTGCAGCATACCATTTAATTAGTTTCTTAATTTATTTTAACTGCTATTTCCATTGTTTCAAATCTCGAATGTTCCTGATCCGAGATGGCCGTTTCTAATCCAAAAATGACCGTGAGAGTTTCGATACCGAGATTTTAAACCTTTATAGTGGGTTCACCAATTGATTATTGGGGCTTTAGTATTATGTTCACTAATGGGTTTATTAATGGGTTATTGGTTTATATGACATTGTTATTTTCAAAAGAAAAGTTGCAAATTTATAGTTATCTTTACAACGTATATTATAAACCACCGTAGACATCATTAACTGCTAAAAAAATATGTCAAATTGTTTATTGTTATCTTTTCTATTTCAAAAAAAATTACTAGTTTTTAGAATTTCGTTTAGTCAACCTATGATTTGAGGTAGCCCATACAGCCGTGATTGCCAATTCCGATCCCAAAAATTGACTGTTTGATACTGGTACTGATACCGAGAATTAAGGTTTGGTGATATCTAGTCTTGTGAGTGGTTTAATAGCTATGCAGTTTTAAAAGAATAAAAATCTATGTTCTGACTTTCTCAAATTCTCAGGCTAGAATTCATCCCTTGCAAATTGCTTCAAGTTTGTCAGAGGAGAGCTGCGAAAGACTGCACCAATGCATCAAAGAGGTGATAGTCACAACTAAATTTCTTTTTGCCATCAAATTATGAAATACCCTTTTTGGTGAATTATTTTTTAGTGACCAATAAACCATATATAGAAGATAATACTTGTAGGTTATTGATTACGCCGTTGAAGTTGATGATGATTCCAATTCTTTTCCAATTGAATGGTTGTTTCATTATCGATGGGGGAAAAAGTCTGGAAAAGTTAATGGTAAGTTTCTTCATATATATGATCATCTTGACCATGGAGTTATTTATTTGTCCAGGTTCTTGAAAAAGCAGTGGAAGTTGGAGCAGATAGTAGTCAATATCCTAGTAATTGGATATTTCATTCCCGCGAAAAGAAACCTGGGGAGGCTTTTGTGGATGGTTTGGTTCCTCACTTACTAATGCCGGATTTTTTGTTATAGTACTCGCACATTTACACTCAGTTATGCTCTTAGTTTCTTGGAGAGTTATTTTCCATGTTTGAAGATTTCATGGCTGCATTTCATGCCATGATGTGAGAGGTACACATCGTTAGATTTTCGTTGTTCAGTCGTTTGTATAAAATTGTTCTGCTTAGTGGAAAAGTGTGGGCAACCACATTTCACTACATAAAATTTTGATTTCATACATCCTATATAGGATTTTGCAAGTTGCATATTGTTCGGCTTCATCAATGCATTTGTAAAGTATCAACCGATGAATTTGAATATTCCTTTTTAAATGATGCAGCAATATGCATCCATCTAAAACAAAGCACACAACTATATGGTCTTTATTTTGCGCAGTGGATATATAACTAGGATGCAAAGCTTTGAAACTATGACAATGGCAGCAGGAGTGCTGAAATACATGTCACAACCATGTACCCTGCTTGCGCAATAATCTCGGATTATGACTGCATTTTGTCTTTACAAAAAAATTACTGATCGGAAGGTAATATGTCATTAGAAATATGAACTATTCCATTTATGTCATCTCTCATGTTTTCTTGCAGGGAAGAAAATCGAATTCATCAAAGCAGGTGGCAGAGTAAGTTGTGCTACATCAAAATTTTCTGCATCTATGAGTAATATAGATATCGTTACCAAATTTGTAATTGTCTCATTGTATATTTTTTGTAGACTTCGGCCATTGTTCCAGAGCTGCAGAAGTTGACAGGAGCCAAAACCGAAACAAAGTCAAAGGCCCGAATAGGCAAAGCGACAAAGGAAGAGTCGGATGAAGATAGTGCCAGAACAGAAGAACCTGGATCCGAGAAAGAAGAGAAGGATGTGAATTCAAAGCCCAAGAGAGTTGTCAAGAAGCAGCTGAAGACAGCTAGTCAAGATAATGGGGAAGGCAAGAGCAAAGCAAAGGGAGCAGCGAAGAAACAATCTAAAGCGACGGAAGAGCCGCCGAAAAAGAGAGGAATATCTAGCGGCAAGGGAAGTGAGAAACAGAAGAAAAAAGCAAGAAAATAGAGGAGTAGGCTGCTATTTTCTTCTAGTTTGGTGTCTTTCTCATGGTTATTTTGCTACCTCCCATGCTTTTGAGGCCAAGGCTTGATGATAAAAACATCAGAAAATTACTGTTTGAAGCCTAATTTTGTAGCTTCTATGTAGCGAACTGCTCGGAAATTAAATAGCATTTCATCTCAAAATTGATTCTTGTCGTTTCACTTTGTTTCAAACTTGATTTATGACACAATATACACCTGCAGAACCAGCGACAGATTAAAATGAAAAAGAAGCAATAATCATGCAACCGAAAGAAAATATAAAACTATGGGGGCACATTTGACCCTAATTTTCATAAGCTGCATCATTCTTCTCAAGGTGAAAGCAAAATTATAACAAAATATAAGCCTAACTTCAGAAATTTGAAAGGACATGCATATACTGGTGTTTGGAAGTTTACCTTCCAGAATCACAAACATGTTTATATTCAAGTTCATATCACACCGATAATTACCAAATATATCAAAATTTTAACATTGGCCATCTTTCTAAGGTAGAAGAGGCTTATTAGAAATCAACAAATATTCTTCAAAACATAGTAACTGCATAATATCGTACTTGCTTGCATGCCCGAAACCGTACCATCCATTTCAACCCTCTTCAACCACCAAAGACTGTAATGGTCGGCGACGAAGGAGACCGAACCATTGTGAGAATTTAAATTTCATGCAGTAGATTAGGATAGAATCTGACTCAAGTAAGTATTCTCTGTTACGTTCGAAGCTCTGAACCATGTGCCCAAGCAGGCATACTGAGGATTCAAGCCACTGATCATTGGCTAAGCTTGCAGTCCCTTACGAAGTCTAGGACGCTCGGTACACCCTAAAAAGCAGAGAAAAACATGTATATAAGTTGAAAACAATATCCATGCAGAATGTCCGTATAATGACATACTACTACACTAACTAATGGACCTTTGATCTGATCATTTAAATGATACATGCCAGCTAGATATAGAAGTAAATTTCCAAACTTCTTGTACTCCTATTTTATGCCAAGTGCAAATAATGATGCTCAATAAGTTCATTCTATAATGGTAACATAGAGTTGCAAACCGAGTATGTCATAGCTCTATATGCTTTGCTTTACCATATGCATCCATCTCTTATTCCCCAGTCTGAATGAGATTTCATTAAATCATGAATAATTTTTTAATTACAATAGGGGGAGCTCAAATCTAAACATGTAATTGGTGGGTAGAACTCAAAAGGCCAAAAACAGAATGGAGACGATCAGTGAAAGTCAAGCTGAGCAAATATCATCCATACATGTATTCTGTGATGAACTATATTTCTTGAATTAATGCAACCATCACAAATATCTAAATAATTGAACGGTATTTAGGCATCAACTAAAAAAAGCATCATAGAATTTTTTAAAGAAAAGGTCATAACAAAGTACTAGGCGCATGTACACTAAAAATACTAGAACCACATGATGGATGTCAATCAAAATAGTTGTATTTTGTGACTGTTAATAGAGAAGATAAACTTGCGAGCCATAATGGAATCCAAAAAATAATTCCCTTTGTGATCGACTTAATAAAGAATATAACCTTAAGAGCGATAATAGAATCCAAAATATGATTCCCAAAGGCTTATCATCATACACTCAAAAGCAAAAACCAGAGTGTAGATAGAACAAATAGGAAGTCAGAAGCCATGCTAGGTACGAAGAAGAAGATTAGATGCTCTACATGGATTTTTATGATCATCTCCAACCTCCCCTTACCCCACCCCCACCCCCACCCCCACCCCCCATCCCCTCCACCCCGCCAAAAAAAGACAAGAAAACATAAACACACACACACACACACACACACACACACAAAACAATAAATAAATAAATAGAAAAACAAGAGAGAGAAAACCCGCCTCAACCCATTTGCTAGCACAGAATACCAAAGGACAGGCTATTCAAAAGCATAGATCCAATTGTGGGAATGGGCTATGAAAAAACATAGTGAAGTGGAACAGTCAACAATTAAAGACGAGAAAGTATGAAGCTAACTTTTCTGTCAAGAGCTTTCACTCAACCTAAATTGATATATCAGGCCTACATGAGGTAATAATGTCTGATAATTCTCCAATCGCGCATACATGTATGTGAAGAATCAAAACTTACTAGTTTCAGGGGCAAACACTTGCAATGCTTCCAAAATTGTTCATCCTCCAAAAGAAACATAAGAACACTTCAAGGGCTCAAAGGTTGATGCCGAAGTCGATAACACCATGCCGCAGGCAAGTAATTGCGACATTCCCAGCCTTAAATGCACAGAACACCATTTCAGATATATAGCCCACATTGGGAAAAGTACCCAGAAAAGCATAAATCACAGTTCTAAGAATTCCCCCAAAAAAAGGAAGGGAAAAAAAGACAAGTCATTACCGTTTATCATCAAGATGCAAAGGGTTTCACATGAAGTAACTTGGCCACAAAGATTGCGCTTGATGCTTCCTGGTTATCACAGGGGGCTGTTGTTCTGAGTTCTGCCAGAGATGGTCAAAAAGTTGATAATCTTGCCGCTTCTTTTCATTAACCATTTCATTTTGAGCAGCAGAAATTTGCTTTCCCGGGAAAGGGAAGCTCATCACACCATTCAAATCAGAAGCATTATCAACAATAGGATGATGATGCATATGGGCGACATAATTAACAGGGTTTTCAATACCAAAAGCTTTGGTAGATGAAAACTGATATCCATCTAGCCAGTTGTAGTCATCAGCCTGAGGGTTTTCTTCACTCATCACCGAGTCACTGAATTGCTTAGCAGAGACGTTGCTAAATCCAGGAGGAGGACCCAAGTGCCTAACAGGTCGACTTACAGGAGTATTCTTTGCAGAAACTGGCAATGCTCCATCAGAAGTCAAACCTGGATGTTTTGTCAAATTAAGAGTAGATGGCATTAAAGCTTCTGCGGTTTTCGACTGACAAGACATTCTGCTGATTGGATCGATTTGTGATGAAGAAATCAACGGTGAAAATGCAAATGCCATAGATGGGGAGCTCAAGCCTTCAGTCCCGTTACCGTTAATGTTAGAATTCTTTAGTCCTTTAGATAAGGATGCTGCTTGCTCCATTAGCCATCTCGAAGTGTTCAAATTCACATGATGTAATGGTTCTGGCGGTGAACTAGTTTGCAGGCCATTTGACACCTGAAAATTATTGAGCGGCGCAGAAGGATGTGTGACATCATTTGCAAATTGACCGTATGGAGAAATTTGTGGAGGTTGAATTGCTTCATGAGCAGTTAACATAGAAGCAGGAGCACTCATACTAGGACATGTGTTCCCCGCTATGGGCTTAAAGACTATTTCTTCCTCATCATCTTCTCCACCTGCATAAGGTTGTGCCTTGGGCTGTGTGATTCCATGATTAGCACTCTTCTTCACCGGGCTTGTTTCTTTAATAAAATTTACTTTAGGTGCACCTGACAAATCAGTACAATCATCGAATGCCGGAGGCTCTATACCAATGGAAAATTTCTTCAAGCGAGGGTCAAAATACATAGTCTGTTGACTGACGTGAACCACATTCATAAGGGCCCTCCCTGCAGCGAGAATCCTTTGAGCACGCGCTTGTCTCTCTTTCTTGCTTCCATCACCTCTCCTTGAAAATTCCAATATTATTTGTGCTGGCACTAGAGGTAAAAACCCTCTCAACTCAAAATCTTCCCACAATGCTAGTCTGTTATCGGTTTCTCCATCATACCGACTCATATCAGAAAAGCAAGCTTCATCTTCATCCTTGCCTCCAGAGACAAGCCCACTTGAGATAAGTTTATTCATCAAGGCAACACATTGATTCCAAAAGAATGATCTTGCACCAGCTTGTTTTTCATCGACATCAGAGCCTGCAGCAATATCAGGATGGCAAGCCAACCACTCAATGAAAACTAAAATGGCTGGTAAGAGAAAGCTTGATGCAGCATCATGTAATTGTAAGCATCTCTTAATAATATCCCCAGCAAACTCAAAAGCAGCTGTAAAAGCATTCTGAAGAAGAACGGTACGCTGCAAGATCTTAGCATATGACTCGCCATCTGACTCCTTATTCACATTGTAGACTGTGAATATAAGAATGGCAATTAACCTCACAATAAAAAGTCCATTATCAGCATCATTCTGACCAAAATTAAGCTCCTCTCTAGGTCCGGTGGACAAAAGTTGAAGGAAGTCACTTTTAACTGAAGAGAAAACTTCCTCAAAAGTTTCCAAGCTGTTGAGATACACATCATATAAGATTAGTGCTTCAAATAGTATATATTGGGAGGAAAGACATCCAACAGTGATTGGCCAGAAACAAAATGGGTGCAAAGAAAGATTAATTGATTTCGGAAGATGGTGTCAACAAAATGAACCTAGTCGGTTCCAAAATGACTGAATGGTATAAAAATTAACAGGGGAGAAATATAATGATATATCTTGAAGGCCAGTCAATGAGGATTACACTAGTCATACGGTTTCGACTCCTTCAACATAAAAATAACCGTCTACTAGATTAAAAAACGGCACTTCTCCAAATCCAGAAAACTGATGGGATGAATAGTCTAAACAGATAGGAAACATAGGTTGTTTAAATCTACACTTGTCAGAGAATTGATACCAATGTTAAAAATCAGCTATATGCTTAAAGAGTACTGCAGATATTTGAAAAATTATTGATGTTTGAATATATGCTAAAATGCTTTTTTTAAAAGTTATATTTATTAACTAAATGATTAAACAGGTTTTGTTCTTTGGCGTTTTTTAGAACTATAGGTTTTAAACAAATGACACATTTCAGGCAAAGTTGAAAAGCCTATGATAAAAAAAAAAATTAGTGCTATTACCTCGTCCGAGTGAAAAGAATTCCATTAACTCGTACAAATCGAGTGGAGAAGGCCTTCAAAACTTCAGGGATGCTGACCCCGCCCTCTTTAGCAGGAGTTGCAACCAGTTTGGAATCTTTTGCCAACAGCCTAGCATCCCCCTTACCTCGGCCTCTCCCACTGGTCCGTGCAGCCGATGTCTTTGCCACCACAGCTTTGGGATTCGCAGGCTGTTCAGAGAAACTTTGACGATTCTGTAGATAAACACAAAGGAAAACATTTGAAACGGTTTACTGGGCTGATAATATTTCGAAAACCCCGAAAAACAGAATATACACAACAATGTCATAAAACTCATAGCACGATGTGGAAAGTGTCAATCAGCCAATTCTATGTTTTTTCCCCCTTTTTTTGGCTAAATAGTTGCCTAGTATGCCAATAAAATTTACAACTGCTGGATACAACCTAAGTTGGAATCAGATAAAACATGAACTTCCAGCTTAAGTTCAGATGTTGGACGGTTCAATTGTATAGCATCAAACATCAAACAGACGATGAATCACAAGACTAGCCAATGAGATAGTACAAACTGATAATATTGAGAGCTGATAATGCAGGGTAACAGGGTATATGACTTGCAAACAACTTGAAAGCAAAATGCATCTCCATAGTACAATTCATGTTGGCACATTAATAGACGCCGCCATTATCCTTAGTTTATGAAAATCGCTCTCCATTTGAATAAGCAACATCCAACCAAAGAATTTCAAACTGACTCAAACTTTCTATGGAAATTGGCAAGTGAGCAATCTTTCGCTGCATTCATCACCAGCAGGTATACATGGTATCAGATAAAAAGATTTAGAAATAAATGTATTTTTCTTTTATGAATTTGTTGTGTACAAAGGCTACATTTTATAGCCAAGAATATAAATCAATTGCAATTAATTCATAATAATACTAGTAATCAAATTCAGCCCATATTGCTATATATAGAGATTTGTAAATCTTGATTGGAGCAGTTGCTATTTATAAGTATTTGTTGCTATCTATGGAGATTTGGAGATCTTGATTTGAGCAATTGCTATCAATAGGCATTTGTTGCTATCTATGGAGATTTGTTGTATCAGCTGTAGATCTTGAATGATTTGAATCAGATTCAGTTAATACTCCCCCGCAAGTTGATGGGTGATTTTGGACCAACTTGGAACGAAGAAATTCAAATCGAGTAGTGGCGAGAGCCTTGATAAAGATGTCCACAATTTGATCAAGTGTGGCAATGAACTGAACGTTCAGTTGGCCACGAGTGACACGCTCTCAAACAAAGTGATAATCTATCTCAATGTGTTTCGTCCGAACATGAAAAAACTGGACTGACGGCAAAGTAGATAGTTGGAGGAACAATGAGAGGAACACCAAGTTCACGAAGAAGACTTTCAACCCACATGACCTCACAAGTGGGGTTGGCAAGAGCTTTGTACTCGAACTCCGTACTCAAGCGAGAGACGGTACATTGTTTCTTAGAGCTCCATGAGATGAGATTTGAACCCAGAAATACCGAGAAGTCACCAACAAAGCAACAATCAGTCGAATCACCCGCCCAATCGGCACAAGAGGCGGCGGTGGGTTGAAGACCATAGATGGCAGTATGTTGAAGATACCGAAGGATACACTTGACGGTGGTCTAATTCTGAACAGTGGAAGCATGCATAGATTGGCAAGCTTGATTAATAGCAAAGGCCAAATCCGGCCTAGTTAAGATAAGATACTGAAGCGTCCCAACCATGCTTCGATAAAGGGTCGGATCGTGAAGAGGATCAGCACCATTTGAGAAAGGCCGAGTGGCAGTAGCGGCCGAGATGGTGATAGGCTTGCAGCCGAGAAAGCCCATGCGTTGAAGCAGATCAGTCACATATTTGGCTTGAGTAAGAAGCATACTAGTAGGGGTGCAAGAAGCCTCAATGCTAAGGTCACGAGACCTAAGTCCTTCGTGGCAAACTCACGGCCAAGACTTTGAATGAGGAAAGGCAAAGGAGCTTCCAGACTTCCGGTGAAGATGATGTTATCGACATAGATTAGCATAAAAATCACAGTCACTTGTCCGCCGAAAAAAAGAGAGAAAAGTCGGCCTTAGAGCCAACGAAGCCCGGCTGAAAAAGAAACGAGCTCAAGCGAAGAAACCAAGTGCGCGGAGCATGCTTGAGGCCGTAGAGAGAACGTTGAAGTCGACACACATACTCAGAATGATCATGATCTGTGAAGCCCGGGGTTGTTTCATATAAATAACCTCATCAAGATTGACGTACAAGAAGGCGTTCTTGACATCGAACTAGCGAAAGACGACAAAGGGGCGAGAACGGAGGGCGCCATCCTTGGAACGTGTGACCATCGAGTGAGATGGTCACTGAATAGCAGCCAGGGGTGGAGCATCCGCGTCTGTAGGTAACGTCCCGGTAGTGGGCATTAGTGGCGGAGAGACCAAGAGCGGGGCCCCAATGTCAGATGTTGTTAGAGGAGCAGCAGACGATGCCCAACTTCAGGCGTCGGGCGGATGTACGCTGATAGACCAGATCTGAAGTCACATCTATTGCTAGGGTTTGGCATCAACCGTGGTATCGATTTCCGCATCACTTGTCACCGAAATAAATGTACCCGATGTTGCACAGGAAAAATATTCACGTCATTGGGCACATGGATGGGAAGACGGCGACCTAGAAGTGTGTTTGGTAAGGAAAGGTATGTTCGTCCAAGAAGACATTGACATCTATGAAGATCCGGCCAGAAGTAGGTTCTAGACAGCGATAACCATGATAACCCGTAGGATAACCAAGAAAAACGCAAGGGAGGGATCACGGCGGTAGTTTATTGTGATTATAAAGGCAAAGGTGCGGAAAACAAAAGGAACCGAAGCAGCGGAGAAAGGTGTAGTCAGGTTTCCGATGAAAAAGAAGTTCCTAAGGCGGTAACCCCTTTAGGTTGGGTGTGGGAAGGCGATTAGTAAGATAAGTTGCAGTTCAAATGCGAAGGAACAAAATTTGAGTGGAACGCCCCAGTGATATAAGAGGGAAAGGCCAGTTTCCACGATATGTCGATGTTTTCTTTCGGCAGAACCGTTTTATTAGTGGGTGTGGGGACATGAGATGTGATGCCCTATGCCATTAGAAGAGAGTTCGGTTTAGCAACGTCAAGAAAGAGATTCACCTGCACCATCAGTTTGGAGAAATTTGATCTAGGTATTTAACACATTTTCGACATGTTTGCGAAATTTAACAAAGATATCAAACACATCTGAACGTTGAACAAAAGGATAAAACCAAGAAAATTTAGAATAATCATCTAAAAATGAACATAGTAGTGATAGCCATTACAAGAAGACGATATAGATATGTAAGTCGATATCGCACACTCTACAAGGTTTGTAGAGAGGCGGAATTTAAAAAAAACAATTTTAAACAAGCAATATCGACTAATCACCCAAGAACTACCATAAGCCCTAGATAACAAAACTAACATAGGTTCTAATCTACTATGAAGAGATTTATACCTATATGCTCAAGTCCTTCAGTTCTTCTTATCCTCTTCTTAAGCTTCTCGTTCGTCGGGATCGAGCTTGATTGTCGGCCTCCTTGAGTCGAAGACGATCCACCCGAGAGTCTATAGTTCAAGTTTTAACCTCAAAAGTGGGGTAACTAAAACACCTAGTTTGCTAATCTAAATGGTTTAGTAGATGTAGAGAATGTTTATTAGATTAATTTATCTCATAAACCCATGGTTTCTCAACTCATGAAAGGGTTACGGTTTGAGGAAGAAGAGAGCAAAGGAGGAAAGAGAATAGCAAGTAAAGAATGAATGAAGAATGGTTAAGGATGAAAACTATCAAGCATATCTTTTACAATAAAAATATTGCAACCATGCATTAATAGTTATCACAAATGAATGAATAACACAAGAAACCATGTTTCAACCATGCTTTAATAACACCTCATCCCTCCACCTCATTATCTATTCAATCAAATAGATTTAACACAAATGAGATGTCTTTTTCTAGAAGCACTCAAGAGAAAATACAAGAATACCCCTCACCGTATATGATTACCCGTATTCGTACTACAAATACCAAGAGATAAAAATAATCCAATAATATAAACTAGAATACGGCTTAATCCTAAGCCCGCTAGTATTATCCATCCGAACAAAAATCCATGTAGCCAGTTCATGTATATGATCCAAACTCTGCACGTAAAACCATATGAGCTCTACATCGTTTCGCCTGAACCAGGAAAACCCTCTGTGTAGGACTCTAAAGACTCGACAGTACATTGGCAGTGGGTTTAACCACAAGCACGTCAAAGACGCTAGCTGTTGTAACGGCTATCCAGATACTTGTCGAAAAGAAGGCCGGCGAGCAAACTCATCCGAACTCCTACTCAACCTGTCCGTGACAATCTCCGTACAGTTCGGTCTGTCCGTCTGAGAGTATCGCATGCCGGGTCTAGGGATGGAAAACGTCAGACCCCTAATGACCTAACAAGTTGTGCCGATGTGGCTCAAAACCATCCGAGAATCTACTGATCTAACTATCAGTAATTCTCAATCCGCCCCGGCCAGGAACTTATGGTGTTGGCCAATCGAACACAGCGCGACATCGACTCCTTATACCGGAAGAGACGAATCCCAAACAATTGCTCACTGCCTCCATGTGGCTCAGGACTGTACCCAACTAAAATATATTTGCACGACTCAGTAGAGCCCTGGTAGTGTAGTAATCAAAGCACAGTTAGAACTCACACGAGATAAATGACGAACTCAGATCGACGGACTATCCGTACTCATGTCACCAGAGAACTGTTATCTGACGATAGGTATAATACCATCCAGCCAGTTCTCGGCGAGTCCGTCCAGTGTACTCACCCACAGTGAGCACATGTATACAATCTTAAGTAAATCACACCAATGGCCGAGGGGCCAACCATCGCCCCTCGTCAAGGTTTAGAAATGTATACAATAGTCTACACTGGAGTATCGATACCCAGTCTCGATACTCTCACGACTAGGGACATTTAAGGATGTGCTTATTGACTACCCAGCTCCCATAAGTATGATTCTCATCATAACGTTGGTAGTCAAGCAATAATCCTATAGTCTTTATCAACATGCATAAGCGACGTGAAATAACAAGTAAAACATATACACATGTTAAGATAAAAGCAAACCAAATAGCATATTATCATATTGAGCAAGATTGTCCTGTACATACATATCCCTAACATCTTATACAATAGAGGCCTCTAGGGTATACATATCCAGCAATCTCCCACTTGCACTAAGGCATGTTATTGGCGTATTGAGTACCCAACGTATGTATTATGGCCAATTGTTGGCGTACCGCATACCCAGCATCTCAAACAATCTCTCGAACTAGACTTGAGGGATGGTCTTGGTGAATGGATCTGCTGTGTTGTCCTTTATATCTAATCTCCGCATCGCGATCTCCCGGCGATCCACGATCTCCCTGATCGGGTGATACCGTCTCAAGATATGTCTGGATTCGGCCGTGGCTCCTTTGCCAAAGCCATGGCTCCACTGTCATCACAATACAAAAATATTGGATTAGCAATGGATGGAACCACCTGAAATTCAGAAATGAACTTCCTCATCCAGACTGTCTCTTTTGCGGCATCGTTAGCAGCGATGTACTCGGCCTCCATCGTCGAGTCAGCTACAGTGTCATGTTTGGAGCTTTTCCAACAGACCGCCCCTCCATTGACGGTAAACATATAACCCGAGATGGATTTAGAGTCATCATTGTCACTTTGGAAGCCAGAGTCGGTAAAAGTATCGATCTGGAGGTCTACATTACCGTATACCAAGAACATCTATTTAGTCCTTCTCAGATACTTAAGAATATTCTTTACCGCTATCCAATACTTCTCACATGAGTTGGACTGATACCTGCTTACGACGCTAAGTGCGTAAGCTACATCTGGGCCGGTACACAATATCGAATACATTATTAACCCCACCGCTGAAGCATAGGATACAATACTCATACGAGCCCTCTCCTCATCAATCTTGAAAGACGTCGCTTTGGAGAGTGATTCCGTAAGAAACGGGTAAATTACCGAGCTTGAAATCTTCCATACTAAATCTTTTCAGTACGGTGTCTATGTATCTCGACTGTGAAAGTCCCAACATTCTTTTAGATCTGTCACGATAGATCTTAATCTCCCGAATGTACGAGGCACCACCCAGGTCTTTCATAGAGAACTTTTGTGACAATAACAGCTTGGCCAATTGTAGCATAGGAATATCATTTCCTATCAGGAGAATATCATCTACGTATAAAATGATGAATGCCACAGTTCTCCCTACAATCTTCTTATAAATACAAGATTCATCTACATTTTTGATAGTCAAATTCCTTGACCGTCTCATCAAAGCAGATGTTCCAACTCCGTGATGCATGTTTTAATCCATAAATTGATTTAAGCAACTTGCACACATTTCCGATGCTCCCACTGTCTATGAAACATTCTGGTTGATCCATGTAAACATACTCTTCTAAACTTCCATTTAGAAAAGCGGTTTTAACATCTATCTGCCAGATGTCATAGTCATGGAATGCAGCAATGGTAAGTAGGATTCAAATGAATTTAAGCATAGCCACCGATGAAAAAGTTTCGTCATAGTTCAATCCTGGTCTTTGACGAAAACCTTTATCAACAAGTCTAGCTTTATAGGTTTATATCTGTCCATCTACACCAATCTTCGTTTTGAAAATCCATTTGCATCCAACGGGTTTTACCCCAAAAGGAGAAACATCCAAAGTCCACACTTTATTGGTGTACATGGATTTCATCTCGGGGCGCATAGCATCCAGCCACTTCACCGAGTTTTTACTCATGATGGCTTGCTGAAAACTAGTCGGCTCGTCATCGATGATGCAATCCTCTCAATCTCCGTCTACGAGAAAACCGTAATATCTCTCAGACGGATGAGGCTACCTACTAGATATGCGGAGTGGCGTAGGTAGGTCCGGTTCTATTGAAACTTTAGATTCTACTAAGTCTTCAGTAATAGTTTGTGGTTCTGCAATTTCTTCCAGTCTTTTACGCTCCCACTAATTTTTTTTCAAGAAATTGAGTTTCCATAGAGCGGACATGATGAGAAACAAAGACCTTTTGTTTCTCGGCGTAATAGAAATAATACCCTTTGAATTCTTGGGGTATCCCACAAACTTACACAATACTGAACGTATCTTGAGCTTGTCTGGATAAATCTTTTTGACAAAAGCAGGACAGCCCCAAATCTTAAAATACTTAAGACATGATTTTTTTCCACTCCACATTTCATATGGAGTGGTAGACACAAACTTAATACGAACTTTATTCAATAGATATGCAGCATATTCTAATGCATAACCCCAGAAGGATGGTGGCAACTCAGCATTACTCATCATGGAACGCACCATGTCTAGCAAGGTGTGATTCCGTCTTTCTGATACACCGTTGTGTTGTGTGTATGGAAGAGTGAGCTGAAAGAGAATTCCATCTTTTAGATATTCTAAGAACTCAGCACTTAAGTATTCATCATCCCAATCAGATCGGAGCATCTTAATACTTTTGCCGGTTTGCTTTTCCACTTCATTCTTATACTCCTGGAATTTCTCAAACGCCTCGGATTTATGTTTCATCAAGAATTTATGTCTATACCTTGAGAAATCATCGGTAAAAATGATGAGGTAAGAATAGTCATTTCTTGCATGTGTAAACATTGGCCCACACACGTCGCTATGTATGAGTCCCAGGAGCTCAGTGGCTTTTTCTTCGTTCCCAGTGAACGGAGTTTTAGTCATCTTTGCTTTGATACATGATTGACAAGTTGCATATAATTGATATTCAAACGAATCTAAATATCCATCTTTATGTAACTTAGTCAATCGTGTTTCATTGATATAACCAAGTCTACAATGCCATAAAAAAAGCTTGATTTGATTCTGGATTCTTTCTTTTTAGCGTGTTTTGGACGTTG
This sequence comes from Agapanthus africanus, assembly GCA_030015575.1. Taxonomy (NCBI): domain Eukaryota; kingdom Viridiplantae; phylum Streptophyta; class Magnoliopsida; order Asparagales; family Amaryllidaceae; genus Agapanthus; species Agapanthus africanus. The sequence goes on from CM057343.1 coordinate 466,048,917, forward strand.
AAAACTTGATGTTGATTGAGAACGTATATTCCGTTATTCAGTATAGCTGACCCAATCATTTCATGATTTAGGTGAATGTCTATAACATTGCTTTCAAGTGCAAAATTATATTCTTCATTAGATAACAAAGATACAGATATAATATTACACATCATACTGGATACACAAAAGCAGTTATATAACAACAAATATATCCACTCATCAATCCAAGGTGGTATTCTCTTACTACAATAGCATCTACACTGGTTCCGATGCCAACCCGGAGGGTTATATCACCTTTCCTTAAAACTCTACGGCTTCTTAGTGTCTGCAAAGGATTACAGATGTGAGATCATGATCCGGTATCCAATACCCAGGAAGTGGAGTTAATAGAGAAACAGTTTTCAATCACGAACACACCTGAAACCGACGCCACAACTTGCTTCGTGCCCTGATTCTTAGCTTTTAAAGCCCGGCAATATTTCTTCCAATGTCCCTTTTTATAACAGTAGAAACATTCTTCCTTTGTGGCTGCCCCCAATCTTTCCCTTTCCCTACACCTTCTGCACACCTCCTCTCGGTTTGGTGGGAGCCTTTTTCTTCTTCCCCTTGGCCTTAGCCTTGGATTTAGTGGAAGAAAATTCTCCAACAAACAGAGCGGGTGTTGCCTTGGATTTCTTTAAGGTGCCCTCTGCCACCCTCAACATGTTGAGGAGCTCAGAAAGTGTAACTTCGAACTTTTGCATATATATTGAAGTTCAATACGAATTGGGCATAGGTAGAGGGAAGCAACTGTAGAATCAAGTCGGTATATAACTCATTCTCCAACGTAGTTCCCACGTCCATGAGCTCTTCAATGAGAGAAATCTTCAAGACGTGGTCCCCAACAGATGATCCAACAACCACCTCGCTTGAAACAATTTCTTCGAGCTCTCATATCTTGCGATACGAGATTACCCTTCATATAAATCTTTGATATAGAGGAAGATGGAAGCAAGGCCTATCTTCTTGTGCTGCCTCTGATACTCATTATCCATGGAGGCCAACACGAGACACATGGTTTTCGCGCAATCCAGATCCAAAGTCTTACGAACCTCAATATCAGTGATCAAAGATTTTGGACCTGGAACGGGAGCTTTAGCCGTGAGGACGTATGCAACCTTATCATAAGAGCCGTATGGACGTTCCTTAGCCGGCCTTTAGAGTTCGGCCTAGCGAGTTTATTTTTATCTAGTATGAACTTAAGTCTCGTCATTGTCGCTGCAATTAGGAGAGAGGGAAAAGAAACACCCATTGTATTCTCTTGCATGTTTAAATTGGTTATTAGTTTATCTAAATAGGATGGCTTTCACTGTTTCCTCGAATTCTCCTTCAAACCCTGAAAGAAGAATTGGTCGGGATTAATCGCACCCTACAAGTTTGCTTATCTTTCGGCCAGTCCAGTGTTGGTACTTCGGAGGAAGGTCCTCCGTGCTTTCGCACGGACCTAATTAAATACCATCGTTTTCCCAGAGGTATAGCCACGTTAACACCTTTTTAGACACCTACTTGATTAGCTAATTACAAAGTGAAAAACTCTCCCGAAGACTAGCTGATACTCACAGTAGGATCGAGACCCAACTATCATTGTGTGATAATTTTGAAGGAAGCCTACCAAAACTATCACTCCAGAAAGTATGAAAGACTAGCAAGTTTCCTGTATGTTTGAAACTTCAGATATGGTTTTTGCCCCAAGCGCTTATAACCTTGACGAAGGTCAAAATATCATAAGTTATAAGTCAAGTTCAACCCGTCATTGTCCAGATTAAGCTAGACCCATTCATATAAACCCTTGACGAAGGTCAAAATAACTGTACGCCTATCCTAAATTAATACATCTATCTATACTACAGATAAGCACCCACTAGCTACCAAACTGTATGCATGGGCGAAGGTCAAAACACATAGCATGAATACTAGTTGATACCTATCTGAAATGACGGTGGGCTACGACTTGTTTTGGCGAAAATCGTGAACGTAATGAACTTGATATAGTCGAAGGAACTAAATAGCTTTTGAAAAGGAGTGATTTAATATCTGCTTTTAAAAGTTGTTTATGAAGAAAACCGAATGGTTTTGCAATTGTTCCAACGGCGTCAAATATTAGGTTTATTGCTTTGCATTAAATGAGATTAATGAGGTTCCATCAATTAGACTTATCACACAAGAAAAAAACGAAAATAGAATATACGTATATGCCACCCGCATTCACTATGAGGCCCCGTCATACACCGTTAGGTTACTTAAGTAACGGCGGAGCGAGAGTTAGACTAGCGTGGATGCAAAACATATACAACATTTATTTATACATATACATATATATATACATACATATATATATATATATATATCCATCACAGGCATGATAAGCAACACAAGCAGATATAAGCATCACAGAGAATGGGAAAATGGATCAATTAAAACATTTGCATTTCATTGAGACATCTATGAAACGCAGTCCTCCACGGTCGTGTGAATAGCCTAGTGTGAATAATCCTAGACCCCTACAAGTACGGCAAGCTACCTATCAATCCTAAAATTGGGTGACCCGGATCTCAACTTCTCGAGATGGACACCCGCTGAATCCTAAAACCCGGTAGCTTGTGCACTCCTCCGTGGGTCAATCCGAAGGCGAAAATAAAAAATAATATACAGCCGGTGACTACATCCTCAACCCGGATGCACCCTGATAAAAGAATATACATCAATTATTACATGAATTACAAAAAATCCACTCACGTCTCACATCTAAATTCACACCGGGCCATTCGCACGACGATCAATCAAACCATTCGCAACCGAACATCACAAGATATATGCAACCCCTTCTGGTCGACGTATAACGATTAGAAGACATTTAAGAACACATATAACACATATACGCATCACAAAAGCAAGTAAAGAAAACTACGGCGTTAGAATTCCATGCACAATTAGCGAACAAAACCAATTTTCCAAGACTTGAAAAAATTGTTCACTAAAGTTCCCAAAAATTCGTTTTAAGCCAATCCGAGAGTCGAAACGAACTCGAAACCCGTCCGAATCTTCACAGAGACAAAAGGCATAAAATTAACTATCTACTCAGGGCCTGGGGGTACCCACCCCCGAAGGCTACTACGAGATGGTCCAATAGGGTAGGCAGACCCGAGAGCACCCTATTGGAGTGCTCTCGGGTCATCACCCCCAAGATCATCTTGTGGTGGTCTTGGCGGGTGGGCCCGACCTTCGATCCCCCGGGGGTTCCACGGGATGCCCATGCTAGACCCTGCGGCTTCTCGGTTCAAACCGTGAGCCCGCAGGGTATGTAAATATCTCAAAACTTCAATTTTAGGGACTGTTTTTGTCGGCAGTTTGTGCACGACAAAAACGGCGGATTTCTAACGTCGCTACGAACTATTTAAGGCTTATGAAGTGGCTCTGATACCATGTAAGTCGATATCGCACACTCCACAAGGTTTGTAGAGAGATGGAATTTTCAAAAAACAATTTTATGCAAGCAACATCGACTAATCACCCAAGAACTACCATAAGCCCTAGCTAACAAAACTAACATAGGTTCTAATCTAGTATGAAGAGATTTATGCATATGTGCTCAAGTCCTTCGATTCTTCTTATCCTCTTCTTAAGCTCCTCGCTCGTCGGCCTCCTTGTGTCGAAGACGAGCAACCCAAGAGTCTATAGTTCAAACTTTAACCTCAAAAGTGAGGTAACTAAAGCACCTACTTTGCTAATCTAAGGGTTTAGTAGATATAGAGAATATTTATTTGGATTAATTTATCTTATAAACCTATGATTTCTCAACTCATGAGAGCGTTAGGGTTTGAGAAAGAAGAAGAGAGCAAAGGAGGAAATAGAATGGCAAGTAAAGAATGAACGAAGAATGGCTAAGGATGAAAACTATCAAGCATATCTTTTATAATAAAAATATTGCAACCATGCATCAATAGTTATCACAAATGAATGAATAAAACAAGAAGCCATACTTTAATAACACATTATCCCTCCACCTCATTATCTATTTAATCAAATAGATTTAACACAAATGAGGTGTCTTCTTCTAGAAGCGCTCAAGAGAAAATACAAGAATACCCCTCACCGTATGCATACATATATTCGTACTACGAATACCAAGAAATAAAAATAATCCAATAATATAATACTAGAATGTGACTTAATCCTAAGCCCGTTAGTATTATCCGTCTGAACAAATATCCATGTAGCTAATACACGTATATGATCGAAACACTGCACGTAAAACCATACGTCCTCTACATCGTTTCGCCTGAACCAAGGAAACCCTCTGTGTGGGACTCTAAAAACTTGACGGTACATTGGCAGTGGGTTTAACCACAAGCACGTCAGTGACACTAGCTGTACGTAACAGCTACCAAGATACTTGTCAAAAAGAAGGCCGATGAGCAAACTCATCCGAACTCCTACTGAGCATGTCCGTGACAATCTCCGTACAGTCCGATCTGTTCGTCTGAGAGTATCACATACAGGTCTAGGGATTGAAGACGTCAGACCCTTAATAATCTGACAAGTCGTGCCGGTGTGGCTCAAGAGCATCTGAGAATCTACTGATCTAACTACCAGTAATTCTCAATCCGTCCCGATCAGGAACTTATGGTGTTGGCCAACTGAACACAGCGCGACATCGACTTCTTATACCAGAAGAGACGAATCCCTAACAATCGCTCACTGCCTCCATGTGGCTCAGGACTATACCCAACTAGAACATCTTTGTACGACTCAGTAGAGCCGTGGTAAGGTATTAATCAAAGCATAATGGGAACTCACACGAGACAAATGACGACCTCGGGTCGACAGACTATCTGTACTCATGTCACCAGAGAACTGCTATCTGACGATAGATATAATACCATCCAGCCAGTTCTCGGCGAGTCCATCCAGTGTACTCACCCCCAGTGAACACCTGTATACAATCTTAGGTTTATCACACCAATGGCTGCAGGTCCAACCATCGCCCCTCGTCTGAGTCTAGAAATGTACACTAGTCTATACTGGAGTATCGATGCCCAGTCTCGATACTCCCACGACTAGGGACATTTAAGGATATGCTTATCAACTACCTAGCTCCCACAAGTATGATTCTTATTATAACGTTGGTAGTCAAGCAATGATCCTACGGGCTTTATCAACATGCATAAGCGATATGAAATAACAAGTAAAACATATACACATGTTAAGATAAAATCAAATCAAATAGCATACTATTATATTGAGTACGATTGTCTTGTACATACATACCCTTAGCATTCTATACAATGAAGGACTCTAGGACATACATATCCAACAAGATAAAATAAAAGTAAAAGGAAGCTTATGACATTTGCTCATGGCACAAGATGAGCACAACTTATTTTCACTTGGAGAAAGATGCTTGGGAAAGGATCGTGCGGACTATATCCATAGTGGGATGACCAAAGCGATGATACCACATATCCAAAGAAGGCGATCGTCAAGCCGAGACGAGGGCCAAAAAAAAGGAAGAGACATCACGAGAGGAGAGATGGTAAAAGCCATCACAAAGACGCTCTGTAATTAGCGTGCGGCCAGTGCTGCGATCCTTCACAAGATAATAAGAAGGCTGAAATTCAAAAACACAATTATTATCAACAATAAACTTGGCAACATAGGAGATTTTTAGAAATGGAAGGAACATAGAGTATTATGAAGATGAAAATGACGATTGTTAACCGAAAAAGAAGTGCTCATGTGAGTGATAAGCAAACCTGAGCCATCTCCAAGGTGAACTTGATCAAGTCCATCATATTCGATCTTAGTGGAGAAAGTGCCTGGATCGTTTGTCACATGATGAGTGGCATCCGAGTCAGGGTACCAATTGAAGTTGCTGGAGTTGAGTGTGGGGCTGGGTAGAATCGCTGCATTGGCCTGAGAAGGATTGTTGACAGGAGGTCCGGAAGCATACCGGAGTTGATATGGAGGGTTGAGGCGATGGTCACAAGTCAGAGCAGTGTGACCATGACGATCAAATACTTGACACTTTGGTGAGTTTGGCGAGAAGCTTCTAAATGCGCCTTTTCTTCGACCACCACCGTTGCCACCATAGCCTCGGTTCCTAAAGAAGTTTGAAGAAAACCTGCCGCCGCGGGTAGATGTTGAGGCTCCACCACGGTTAGGGGCATGAGCGAGATTTGCCACTGGAGAGGCCGCGAAGGTAGCGATGATCGTAGGATGATCGAGCTGTTGTTTAGCTTCCTCGGTGAGGAATCCATAAAGAGAATCAATGGTGTGAGACACCGGTAGCATTAAAGACTTTGCAGAACTGCATATAGTTGGGACCGAGCCCGAAAAGAGATGGGAGACGATCTCATCGTTGGATAGTGGATGCTCTATGGCGGTTAGGCTGTCAACAATCATCTGACACGATTAAGGTACTCGATAATAGAGGATGAGCCCTTTTGGAGTTGGAAGAACTCATTGCGGAGTTGCATCGCTCGTGCTTGGTTTTGCTGAGAATAATGTCACTCCAGTGTTGTCCAGGCAATATAATTGGAGTCGATGCCGATGAGCTGTGGGACGATAGAGTCCTCGACAGAGTTGAGGATCCAACCGAGGACCAGCTGATCACGCAAGATCCACGACTGGAATTCTAGGTTAGGTGTTGGTGAAGCTTTGTCATCGACTAAGGGTAACGTCGGAGAAGGGGAGAGTGAGATTCCCTCAACATGATCGAGCATTTGATATGCCTAAATAAAAAGCTTGAAGCGGGTCTTCCATAGTAGGTAGTTCGTGTTGTCAAGACGAACTCCGATCGAGGGTAGAGTAGAGAAAAATGGAGGATTGGTGAGGGAGGAGGATGAGGAAGCCGCCATTAATGGAGAAATAGGAGAAGGAAATTTTGAGGATCAAAAGGTTGGTTGGCCTCAAAGCTTTAATACCATAAAATGACTTAGTAATCGATGTATTTTTCTTGATGAATTTGTTATGAACAAAGGCAAGATTTTATAGCCAAGAGAATACATCAATGGTAACAAATTCACAATCAATTCATAACAAAATAGTAATCAATTTCAGCCCATAGTTGCAATATATAGGGATTTGATGGTCTTGATTGGAGTAGTTGTTATCTATAGAGATTTGTTACTATCTATGGGGATTTGTTGCATCAGCTGCATATCTTGATTGATTTGAATCGGATCCGGTTAACAGGGTATTGGTGTCCAGCAGAAAGCATCACCATTTCGTTAGGGTGCTGAGTTTTCTATAGATCTCTCATTATTGTCCACTTAAAATACTTTTTAAAAAATGATGATGCCAACAACACTATATCATATGCAGCCAAACACCATCCTACGCTGCAAAAATTGTGCACCTTTGTTTTATAAAGATAACTGAAACTCCTCGTAGCTACATCTTCTAACTTATTGTGATGAGTTGATAGTGATAGCTAATTCATAACTTTCTGCCGATCTTTATATGTCCAATACATAAGATAAAAATTAAGCATAAAACCATAACCATGGATAGAAGCTAATAATGTGATTCTCCCTGTATATAAATGCACCATCAATGTGGATTCTATCAGAATCCAGCCTAACCAATGCTCGACCTTCTCTACATATTCAATAGCCATACATGGCTGAAACAAATTATAACGATGTTGATCCTTTACTTTGAACCACTACTATCGGTTAGATCTGTATATTTACTGAAACTTATAATAGTTATATGATGAAGCATTATGATCCAACTGCGCTTAGATTAAACTGCTAGTTCTACAATAACTTTCAACTCAAATACTTCTTGTATAGCTTAAATCGTTTACATCAGTCAGAAGTGGTTATGGAGCTATTATTATGTTATACAACATAATGATCTACTGTGATTAGACCACATTGTTTTAAGATGGAAGTTGACGAGATATTCTGAGGCGTTCTACACACTTAATACTAATATCCAATGTTACAGTTTTAATGAAGGAAATTAATCGTCAAAGCAAAAGAAAAGGAATAGAGAATCATTCTCATACATAAGAAATAAGCTCAAGTATGCACAATAAAAATATAGGAAAACTTTTAATGGGCAAAAGAAATTTCTTTTTGTGCTTGTTAGGAGTAAAGGATGCAGCACCTTTTCAAATGCAATGATCAAGTTTTCCCTTGCTGTTAGGAAAGGAATATCTGCCGCCAAACTCCGAAAATATCGGTATATTGACACCATCTCATCACCCGAGTAGGATGCCAGTATTGCAAGCTGAAAAGAGAAGAATATGATCATATCAAAGAGATCCTGCTACATGAGTTATAACTGCGAAGAAACAATAGTATAACAACTAAAAAGTTTGTAACCTGATGGTGTGGATTGCCGCTTGAAGGGTAGAGTGAAGCTGCCTGCTTGTAGTAACTAGAAGCTGCAGCATACTCACGGCTAATGGCATCCCCCTCTCCATAAGATCCTTTGTAACGAGCAAGGTCACCAAGATATATTAGAGACCGGTGACAAGAAATCTGTCCTTTATTCGTTACTGATGATTTGTTTTCATTCTTTGTTGGAATAGTTTGGCTTTCTGGACTGTCAGAAAAGAAACCAAGGGGCAAACCAAATTTTGCTCTAATTTTTAGTATCAGACCATGGTAGAAACCAGTTGACTCCGAAAGGAAGGTTTGAAAGCCAGAATGAATTTTCTTTAGAGAATCAGGCCGGGAAGGAGTTCTTCCGCCTTGAGAAGTCACTGATCCTGCAGATTTGGCAGCATTGAAGAGTTTTCGGAACTCCTCGATTCTCCTGTAGTGCAATTGCCAAAGGGCGAATTCAACTTCATGCTTTTGCGAAAAATCATGATCTTCAAGGATTATGGACTCGTAATTCTCACAGATTTGGAACCATGTATTGGGATCTGAAGGAACTCTTGCCTTAGCATTCTTCCGTAGAGCGGTCTCCAATTCGATATTCTGAGGAAACAAAATGGTGAATTATATATTACACAGCTAAAGAGGGTAAAGATATGGGAAAAGGTTCGTATTTTAGAAGAATATTGAAATTAACGCTTGAAGTCATCATAGCAGTGAAATCATAGACAAATATCACATATCATAGCATATAAGAGAAGCAAATTATGATCATGAAAGCATGCATGTCATCTATAAACAAAGAAAGTGGATGATTTAATGCGATAATAATTACCAATCACATGATCATAAAAAAAAACAAGTGTGCTTGTAGACAATGGTCTAATTTAAAAGGAAAATATGATATTATTTTTTTTAAAGAAGAAATGGAAAAATAGATAGGGACGTGCAGACCAAATATCAAATCGCCCACTTCAGAGCCTTCACATTTAGAGGAAAAAAGGCACTTCCACTTAGGATGTCATTTATATGCTTCTTAATGTTCATGAACCTTCCCAAAGATCGAAATTCTTGATCATTGGAGGAACAATATTACTACCTCTGTTTCATATTACTCGTCTTTTTTTGGATTTGCACACTTAATAAGAAATGTATAGCTTTTCTAAAATCTAAATGGTCATGGATGTGAAATCCTTAATTTACCCCTATGATAATCTGCATTAATTCTTTTGGAACTTGAATAAGCGTCACTATTTAGGGATACTTTTGGTACTTCATATTTAAAGTGCTCTGGTTTTAGAAGAATGGAGTAAATGTCTATCTTGAAATTCCAAAGGGACAAGTAATTAATCAAAAAATAAAATGTAAAAAGAGACAAGTATTATGAAACGGAGGGAGTGCCATTTTTGTTCAAAAAGATACAAAAGTGGAAAGCCCAGCGAATCAAGCGACGAAGTAGACCTTCCAAAAGTGCATCGATTGAGTTGAGAACAACTTTTGAATGCAGACCGAGAGAAAGAGAGAGAGACCCTCATCGAAGATCACATTGGATCCTTCTGCCCAATGACAAGTAAAAGTTGGCAGTAAAAGCATAAATCCATCTGACATCTTGTTTTTGGTTACAAAATATTCCACCAATCCCAAAATGAATAAAAATGGATTAAATAGGTCAAAGGTCCAATTCTTTCTGCGACAAGAATTGTGCAGTGGACCAGTGGTAGTCAAATGTTACAGCAAAGGTTTGGCACCACTCAGGTAACAAGTAGTGAATACCATGAAACCAATTGGTTGTTGATTTATGCATTGTCAAAATAGAGGTTGATGGGATTGATAGGAAAAATTTGCTATGAGCCTACTCTGACAGGATGAAATTTTCAATCAATAAAACAATTATTTGTCTCCTCCTGTATCACTTTCAGAATCTGAACCACTAAGCTCTCACAATCAGGAGGAAAGATTTACCACATGAGTTATGTTTCTTTGGTACGACCATTTAAATCCTGATCAAGAGAAGAATGACTAATCAAACTAATGATAGTTAATAAATCAGTAGCCAACATTATGGCCTTTTAACTATGGATATGAACACATGGTTTCTAAATTAGTGCACTTCCTTACTTCATATAATGAAATATGGTTAGAGAAGGGACAATAAACATCCAACCTCTATAGTAAATCATTAGTGCTATTTATCTCCTGTCTTGAAATACAAAAAACATTTTTTCTCTTCCAGATGTCAAGGTTATTAGAGGAGATTTTATCGTGCTAACTGCAATAGTGCGATCATGAGTCACAATCACTCAATCTGGGCATTGACCCATCAGTCTCAATCTCCATCACAATAGAGCATCCATTACATAAATGGCGTATTCAGTAGTTAGGTTCATGCATAACAGCAGCAGCAGCAGCACTTTATCGGGGTCAGCTATATGCATGCACTCCCTTAATAATTTACCCTCAACTGGTTATCTCCCTTGTTCCCAGGATAAAACAGCTAATTCCCCTTCCCTAAAGACACTACAGAAGCCACCACAGACTTTGAAACATCATATCCCCTATGCAACAAGTCATTGTCATTGCAAATGATGATTGTTTTCGGAAAACAATTCAAATAGCATGTTTAAGCCACCACAGATTTTGAAACATCATATCCCCTATGCAACAAGTCATTGTCATTGCAAATGATGATTGTTTTCGGAAAACTATTCAAATAGCATGTTTATGTGTGCTCCATTAGCAGGCTCGTTTCCAATAAATACTTCATTACTGTATTCATTTTCTTATAATTTCAACCAGATTTAATATTATACCGCGTATTTGGATCTACTATGGCTGTCAGAAAAAATAGTAGACGAAGGGCATCCAGTATTATGATAGATTGCATCAATTCAATGAACATAGTTCCAAGCCTAAGCTACCAAATTCTAAAATTAGGAATACTAAAGAAAGGAATTAATAACTATGTCTCTACATATTATGATAAGACTGCATGGATATCTACGGCTCTACATATAAAGCTCCAGCACTAAGGTACCAAAATATAGAACTAGCAATACAAAAGAAAGGAAAGAATAACCATGTCTCCAGAAATGAATGGCAGCAAAACACTAACAGTTCATTTTAAAGGAGTTCAAGAGTACAGTTATGACCTCATAAGTTTCAAGAGCATATATTTCGTATATCAATGGAATATAAAAATAATCATAGCGAGCTAACTCAAAAGTTAAATAGTTAACGCCGATAATCAACAAATTGCAGCAAGTTCTTTACTTATGCATCTATAGTTCATCAAGCATGAAATGAAGCATACCTTCTTGTAGAGACGTTCTGCAAGCTCCCGTGATGAGGGAGCTAACGAGTTATCCATTGGAACAGTCATCATTCATCAAATGGGGCCCTTGAATACCTCACCTACATAAAAAGCAACTTTATCATGAACCTGTATGCCACTACATGAATAATTAAACATAAAGGTCCAGAATAAAACATGTTTCGGTGCATATATAATTTCCAAACAACAAAAACCGCAAGTTATCATTAACCTACATCTTTCCTTGTTTTCTTGAACAGAAGCTCGCACAAACTAATAGAAGCATAAATTTCATAGGATAACATAATAAACAATAGTGCAGCTTCAACGGTGTCAAGTGTAACAATGTTGACTTGAATATTCCAAAATTAAACACTTTTATATAGATATTTAGTTTCTACTTCACCTACAAACAAAAGCAGTTTTGCCGTGGATACATGTGCTAGTTAGCTATTCGTACAGAAATAACTCGAACATAGATATCCAATTATTTTTTACAAAATTATGCAGATGGATAATTGTCTCCCAACCAATAAAAAATGCAAGCTATAATTAACCAAGCAAATGTCAATGATAAGCAGATAAATGAACCACCTCAAAGAAGCATAAAATTATGACGACAACATACTAAGCAATAGGGAAACTCCTCAGGTATTAACTACAGTTATGTTGTCAATGGATAGCTGAAAATGAATTACTTTTATGTTTAAAACTTAATTCTCAACTTCGCCTGAACAAATAAAGCAACTATGCCCTGCACTTGTATGCCAGTTAGATATGCATGCAATATGCATGAATAACTCAAACATACAACAACAAGCCTTTATCCCAAATTTTTGGTGTCGCCTATATGAATCCTTCTTTTCCATTCGGCTATGTTAGCATAAACCTTATATGAATCCTTTCATCCCAAAAGTTAACTCAAACATAAATATCCAAAATTAAATGTCTTAGATGGGCATGTTATCATTAACCTTACATGAATAGCCTAAAATAAGAATAATAAAGATGACAACATAACAAACAATACACAAATAGCTATCGATCACAGATATCAAAAATCATGTAAGTTTTTATATAGGTATTTGAGTCCCAACAATCAAAATTTGCAGGTTCTAATAAACCAGGCAAATTTCCATCTTTTAATAGTACACATGCATAAAATAATGATAACTTTGGTTGTATCGACAAGAACAGCTCCTATACTAAATAATTCTATTGTTGCTAATGTGTATATTAAAATTATCGTAAAACATCAAAAGAACAATCTTTCACATAAATATCTCCCTAATTTCCCAAATAATCCTAAAGAAAACACAGATCTACATAATACACCCAAATTCCCACCAATCCAATCCTTCCAAAACGAACCACATATCGAACTCAATGATGAATTCCCCGCAAAAAAACGAATCAGTTCACAAGTTTCAACGGATCTCGAATCGATTACATCATAAATTGAGAGATGAGAAAAGCGCGGACCTGATCTCGATGAGAGAGAGAAGGAAGACGAGAGAGACGCCCAAATTCCCACCAATCCAATCCTTCCAAAACGAACCACATATCGAACTCAATGATGAATTCCCCGCAAAAAAACGAATCAGTTCACAAGTTTCAACGGATCTCGAATCGATTACATCATAAATTGAGAGATGAGAAAAGCGCGGACCTGATCTCGATGAGAGAGAGAAGGAAGACGAGAGAGACGAGAGTTTCTTTTTTTTTCCCTTTCCAATTTTCTTGTGTTGTCAAACAATATTTTCCCTTCTCTTGTGGTTTTATATGAATATTTTTATATAAGACCCTAAAGTCTTCATTGTTTTCGTTTCCATATTAGCCCTTTCAGACGCTAGTAGCTAATCTTCTTGTTATGTTGATTACTCTTTCGCACCCTCGCACTTACCTTATTTTGATCTGTGTTATATCGTAAAATATTTTATAAAATTAAAATTACTAGCTTCTTGCGGTGTGCGTCGCACGTGGTTAAGCTAATAAGATTTCGAAAACAACCCGAATTGTTAAGCATGTAGTTTAAATATAGGCTAAACTGCATAAAAATACCTCCAACTATCATGATTTTTGTGATAAATACCTCAAACTAATTTAATTAGAGAAAAAACCCATGAACCATCACCCCCGACTGTTGATGTTATTAGACATTTGCAAACGTTAGCTAAAATGCTATGATATCAAATTTTTATATGTTCTCCCCGTTTTATCCCCAGCTAATGTTTTAATGCATGTATCACTCAAGCATCTTTGTAGTTTAATGTGGATTTGATAAATCAACGGAGGGTTTGGAACGACGGGGAAGGAAAACCAAATGGGATCATCTTTTTCTCGAAGAGGGAAAAAGAGGAAATTTGGGTCCTCGTCTTTGATTTAGGGCGAGAAAATGCTTGCTTGGTGACCCTCGTCTTTGATTTAGGGTTAAGATATGCCGGCTTGATGATGTTCGTCTTTGATTTAGGGTTAACAGATGCTAGATGCTAGCTTGACGATGCCCGTCTTCGATTTAGGGTTAACAAATGCTAGCTTCACGACTATCATCTTTGATTTAAGATTAGGGTCCTATATGATTTGGGTACAAGAGGAATTTTTGCTTTTTTTTTTCAGAAATACATGTTCATTTGTGAATAAGGTCGAGATTCTATTACGTTCGATTTTCCTTTTAGAAAAATGATTGATTCCTTCCGTTAAATGTGAGCACCCTGCCTTCCTTAGTTTCAAACTAGTAATCGTTCTTGGCAGAGGCCTAGTTCCTTTAGAAAGTCAAGTCGAGATTTTCTTTGATTTGCACATTCTTCGTAGCGCTAAGCAAGGCAAAGAAAAAGAAATTGTTATCTCAGACTTAAAGAAGACTGAAATGAAATCCCTAAATTTGCTTTCTACGAGTCCCTCTCAAACCGCGATCTGCCGCCCCCATCTCGGTAATGGTCCCGGCCCTATCTCGTAAGGGGCTTTCTCTCGGTGCTGGCTCTGCAGCTGGACTTCTCTCTTTATCTCGGCGCCTTCCTTCTCGCTACCGGAGATTTGCCCTTGTGTTTCTAGCGCGGGTGATGCCTCTTCCATTAGTGTTGCTTCCTCCGATGCCTCCGCTCGGTCAACGGTCTCTTAGGGTAATTAGAGGTCAAGGCAAAGGAGAGCAGCCGCAATTAGCATAGTTTAAGGTAATTATCACAAAAAATTGAAAAACTAAAGGTATTTTTACACGGTCTGGCCTTAAATGTATTTAAGTTTTATCGGTTTAATCTTAAATGTATTTAAGTTTTATCGGTTTAATATGTTATAAGTTTATTAAATTCAAATATCCGAGAATAAGTTCAACCCGACCTAGTTTGTTTCTTGAGAATTTTTAATCATGAATTTCTTATGTAATAATTTGTCTCATGTTAAAATATCATATGGCTTCATATCCGAATCAAGCACGTGTCTCTAAATTTTGACATGTGATTTTTACTAGTTTATTCCTACTATACAACTAGAAAATTAGGAGAGGTATGTGAGGCTCTCATATTCAATTAGAATTGAATATTTAAAAGGAAAAAAGAAATGATTTTGTTATTTAAAATTGGAATTTGCTTAATAGCGTTGGTTGGAACTAGCATTTTAGAATTTTAGAAGGTGAGAATTTAGATTTTAGAATTCATCATGCAACTTATAGTATAAAAATAAGAAAACCAATCAATTTTAAAATCACTATGTATACCCAAGATTTTCTAAAATGTCATAGCATACATAATAAATCAAAATTTAAGTAAACCATCCCACTAGGCACGGCCGCCATTAACTCCTACCACCATTGATCAACCAACAACCATCGTCACTGCCGCCGGCCAACCTTCCACTCCACCGCCGGCAGCCCATTTCAATTGACGTCAGTCACCGCCGCCAACTGTCGCAGCCACTACGGCCGATCGTTGCAACCGGCCGCCGCTGATCACCGCCGCCATCGATCATCACCCATCGCTGACATCGACCGTCACCAGTCATCGCCCCCCGCCCCCCGATCACCGCCACAGACCGACCATGCTTGTCACCAGCCTATGGTCTCCTTCACCGCCACCGGCCGTTTGTAATACCCAGTTCCGTTGTAAATACTTTCCGTATTTTTAAATAAATGTTTTCCCTATTTTTTCTATTTAAATATTTTTTATAAACATTTTCCTATATTTTTCTAATAAAAATTACTAATTCTTTTAACTTAAAATACCTAATTAAAACCTTACCCCTAACCCAAACCTAGCCCAGTAGCCCACTCCCAAACCCCAACCCAAACACCCGACCCGACCCGACCCTCTCTTCTTTCTCTTCTCTTTCTCTCTCCTCTCGATCTTTTTCTCTTTCATTCCTCGCAACGAGCTCCCCCACAAACCGCTACGCCCTCATGACCTCCCCCTCGCCGCAACTATCCCGAGATCCCCGCCTCTAAATCCTCACCTCTCTCTGTAACATTTCAAAAAAATAAAATACTATTTTTGGGGATTTTTATACTTAAATAATAAATATATTGAATATTTTAGTAAGGCGGTATAATTAAATACCGATAAATTGGGAAAAATTTGGAAAATTATGGAAATTACTAAAAAGGAGGTGTTTTATGTGAATTATGCAAATTAAAAGTTTTTATAATTAATTATACACTAATTTAGTGCTAATCGTGATTAAATATCGATAATCACGCATTAAGCTTGTTTTGTGTAAAACATGCACCATATCATTTTTACACTTGCGTTTCATTTTCCTACATGATTTGGGGTGTATGGTTATTTGTTTTGGGTTTACTATTGAGGAGAGAAGAAAAGAAAAGAAAAAGAGGAAAACGTTATTAAATTAGACATGGGCATGAGAGAGAAAGGTGAGGGGGTTATTTGACCATGACCATTCTCTTTTCCCTTCATCTCTCTTCATCTTTATCCTCTCCCTCTCCCCTTTTGCTGCTGCTGCTGCCGCCTCACTCCTTCCCCCTCTTCACATCCTCAAAACACCATGAAAAACAACCCAAAACTCCATCTCCTTTTCATCAAAAATGTTTACAAGCTTAAGGGAAGCACATTGAACCAAAAAAGCTTGCATTTTGGACACTTGGGGCAACTCAAGAAAATTCTTGAGTTGCCAAATGAGGTATTCTCTTAACCATTAGCATAGTATTTCTATTGCTTTTACACCCATGTTAAATTAGAACCGATTTGGTGTTGTTTAGTGGGACTTTGAAAATTCTAGTTAGGGTTTATGGAATTCTTGAGTTGCAATGTAAAATTGAGCTCGGTAAAGACCACACAAACCCTTTAGTGCTAGAATTCAGGCCCAAACCAGAGACTAGAACCCCGGAATACGGATTTAGAAACCCGATATCGGAAGAATTGTGGATTCTGTATGTGTATATTGAAATCTGCTAACACCCGGAGGACCTGAATTTTTTTTGCAAGGACAGTGATACATGCAGCCATCTAGGAAGCTACCACTGAAACCCTAGCCCCTATCTCCCAATTCAGGCCGCAAATCTAATCTTTCTGGCCGCAAATTGCGGCCAGACCTGGTTCAAGTGGGTTCGTGTTTGGTCTGTAGCTCTATCTCCTGTAAACTAGACCCTTGGCATATGCAAAATTGACCAATTTGACCCAGGGTGAAACCTGAGACCATTTTCAAGAGTTGCTGTTTTGATTCGGGGTTTTGTTTTGCGTATTTTATATTCTGGATTTTTGTGATTTGTGACGTATTCGATCACTTGACGTTTGTACGTCGAAATCGAACGTTATTGGTGGTTTTGGAGGCGTGGTCCATAGGTTCTAACCTATCGGCCTTAGCGTGTCGTTTTGGTTTTCCGATGTGATTTTAATACGCATTTGCGATTGTGTTATCTATGTAGGTACCTTCATGTGGGTTTCATACGATGAGGAAGTTGATGGCGACATCGACACCGACACGCAAGATGCAATGTGGGTAGATTATATCTACGGGGGAAGTCGGGTGAATGGCGTATAGTATCCCCGCAGTTCGATGTTCAGTATACTATACACACACACACACACACACACACTATATATATATATATATATATATATATATATATATATATATATATATATATATATATGATAGCTTTATGTGTGACATGGATATTCAAGATGTGATTAGGTGTACTATGGTTAGATTAGGGTTTTTAGAAGTAAACTAGTACAGCTTCTTAGTTGCGAACCCTAGCATAGATTTACACCCACACGCACACACATACTTACTTGTTATACTTATACCTGGATGATGAGGATTGTATATGATGATCTTTGGAGATGAGTCGATGAGATTGGGCATAGTGCCATGAGATCGGTCATATGATGTGGTTCGTATTTGGGATACGGCATGAGATTTTAGCGGGCCTTTGAACGTGTGTTTTACACACGCATTTATATTTATAGACGGTATCAGTTTGTACTAGACTTAGATCAGTACCCCGGTTCATGAGATATGATGATAAGGATACTAGATAAACGATGAGATGAATGTGATATTTGACCCGTACCCAGATTTGGGATGCCGTACGACGGATTTACGTACGAGCTTTATATTGATGATAGATCCGCACTCTTGACTCGAGAACGTCATATTGTATATTGTATCGTATGTGATACTATTGAGGCGGGATCACCGACTATTATATTTATGTATATATATCGACTCAGATTTAAGTGGTTTCCATACCCTTTCGATTAGCTTGTTAGTTAGATCTGTAGTTTACTTAGTAGATGTTAGACTAGACCCTAGTCATACCTATTTCAAAACTAACGAATCAGGAGTATTTTAAAGACAGGCAAAGGGATTCTAGAGATATTTTCAAAGACGCATCTTTTCTTAAAAACACCGTAGCCCTTATTTTTCAAAAAACCCCGATTCGTCTTATTTCAAATGGCAAAACTGTATGACATTTTTATATTGATGTAGATTCTTCACTGTTGTGTTTATTAGTCGGTTTCTACATATTCTTGCTATTTGCATCGCATTGCATGTGTAAATGTGTTTATTGTTATATTAAAACCATGATGTCAGGACACCAGCACCATTATCGATGATGCGTATGTTCCATGTACACCTACTTGCCGGCTCACACACTTCATCATCGATAATTGCCATGTCACTACACAGTAGGACTGTTGCATCATGATATGACTCTTTGCATGACATACTTGCGTACATACATATTGTACACTCAAACTTGCGTACATACATATTGTACATTCATACCGGCGTACACACATATTGTACACCCATACTTGCATACATACGTATTTGCACATACATAGATGATTCTGGCTTGATTTTAGAGATTTGGGAACCGCAAGATATATTTTAAAAGTGATTCAATTTAAAGGAGCGGTTTTCCCTCGATATGTGCATATTACTGTTTTATGTTGCATGATATACAGATATGCTTACATTTCTATCATATGTCGCATACATCATGCTTTATGGCTTTACGCATTGAGATATGCCATTTTCATGAGATTTCAAGATTTGAGAACCGTGGTCATTTTAAAAGAAAGTATGCATTATTTAAAAACCCGGTTTCTCTTGATATGATATTTCAATGTGTCCACCATGCGTTTTCTCGGTTCTGAGACGTGTGACATGTGAAACCCAATTCGAGGAGCTGGATGAGGCCGACTGCGGGTACATGGTGGACCCGGTATGATACCCCGGGGCGAGAACGGATCTGTCGTGCAGTAGGCGATGAGCTTGGCAGAGGGACCACTACCTACCGGTGATAGTATTTCGGCTCGGCGGATATCCGGAGGATACCGACGGGAGTCGAGAGATGATATGGGCCGATCCGGACTGACGGAGCCCGATATATGAGGATATACGTGCCGATGCTGGGCACAGGTTTCATGAGGTTTTCGAGTGTTGATTCCAGACACTCAGGTTCTATGATTTTGATGTGTCGCGAGGGACACACGTTGAGTTATGTCCTCTTATTTTCATGCAGATGCTTTTATGACTTTTACATGCATGATGTTGTTATGTCATTGGTTGACACGTGGACGAGATCCACATGCATACAGACATTGATTACATGGATGATACCTCATATTTATGATATGTTGCTACCTGAGGCACTGACACGAGCACTTGGTACTACACTTATGTATAGATGTTTACCCCTGTCACCTTATCATGCTTCAGACTTATTCATATTGAGGATATATTATTATCGATCGTATTGACCTAGGATGATTCATACATACGATTTCTGCTCTGTGATGTTTTCTATTCACGAGTTGGAAACTCACCCCCGTTGTGCCACAGTTCTTGCAGGTTTTGCCGTACAGGTTTCATTGCTGCTTTTCTGGCACACTGCTTTCTTTCTGGGTGATTGCTCTGGTAGGTGGGTTCACTCGCATCGTGACCACTCTTGTATTTATTTTAATCAGTTGTATCTAGTAATTCCATCAACCAAACTTGTATATTGTTTCAGACTTAGAAAACCAGTTGTGTATTATTTCAACCTTAGAGTCGCGCGTTGTAGTATTATGGTTTTTATGATGCTTTTGAGTTTTGATCCTCGCCCTTCGGCGTTGTATATTATACTGTTTGCGTGGTTGTGACCGTCGATTGACGAAGAGCTAGCTCCCGCTTGGGGACTTTTATCATTGTGCATATATTATTTATGTTGTATCCCGTTTGGGGCCAGTATTTACAAAGGAAACTCTGCCGAATTTTTCAGAAAAGACTTGAGGATTTAAAAATATATATTCGGCTTACTTATTTAAAAACCTTGTTTTTAAAACACGTTCTTCACTTCTTTAAAACTAGTTTTCCTTCATTTATTATTTTAAATGGTTTTAGATTTCTGGGCTTTTGGCTTACTTGGATTAGATGGGGTTTTATAGACTTCATATGATTCAAGGGCCAGTCACGTGCTATTTCGGGTCGTGACAAAGTTGGTATCAGAGCGCTAGGTTAATCTTGGTTCGAGTCTAAGTTTGACTATGCGGAGCCTAAAGCGTTTATATATATTCGGAATTTAGGCTTGACCTTACGGAACTCAGACTTAGTCGAGGGGGTATTAAACCCGAACTTTCGTCGCATAGGTTGACCTTGGTTGATGGAATAGGTGACTTCAGTAGAGTGACGTACCGTGTGTATGTTCCGCGGCATACTTACAATACGCTACTCCGCTTAAGGAGCCTTAGGATGTACATTTTCTTGCACAGTATTATATTCATTCCTATGATCTATCCTCATGGATATTGGTTATGGTTTTGCTGCCACGATTGCACGGGTAGAGAGAGCTACGGCTAGAGTTGCGTCAGCATGAGCTTATCACGGACGAGGACTGACCAGGGTGTGATTCCAGAGACGTACGATTGCATAGAGGCGTCGTTTTATTGTGTTTTCGCGCCATGAGCGATTGATGGATCGCTTTTACAGGATTTCTCGGACGTGCAGATCAGCACCAGAGGATTGAGCCACTGATAGAAACCAGCTAGAATGTGATGACCATTGATATATCGCTTATTCATGATGATTGAGGCGCTGTTCAGCACACAGACGAATGAGCCAGTTGTTGCTGCAAATGACGATATATCGTCCAGATGTTGGAGCGACTGCAGCATGAGTATATACTTAGAGATATGATGGAAGGTCGCTAGTCACCTGAGGATGAATGACTGGGACATGTGGTTCATTCGCTTACCCTAATGCGAGGTCATCAGATTGATTGTTCCATCTAAAGACGACTTCACGCAGGTACGTTGAGAGTCGATAGAGACGATCGAATGTCAGGAATCCATTTCCAAGTTTAAAGTATTCGGAAGACAATGCAAGTAATGCTATGGACCCTTTAGAAGAATGAAACCCTAACTCGACGTAATGACCATGGAACGCCTTTGAACCTTAGGGTTTGCGGCAGTTTAGCGGTGCCATTTGTGAGGCTTGGGTTTTCCCTTCTACGATTTGTCCACAGGTGTTGTGGTATGTACTGAAATACTATTAAACTGTACCCAAGATGTTTAGCTCTTGGGGGAATTATGGAGCCTTGACAAATCGATCGAAAGGTTCGATATCTTTTGGATATCATGTGATGGGATACATTGCTTGGGAGACTCCAGATACGAGTATAGCCGTTGGAGCACAGTCCATACAGCCACGAGAAGATGAGTCCGAATCAGTTGACATTGGAACAGAGTGGAGTAAAGAGTTCGCACGAGATTTCGACGAGATGGTATTCCACTCCGCTGACATCAGAGATGCGATACGCATGCAGCGGCGTTGTATATGGATATACCTTCCAGAAGGAGTCGTGATGAGTATGCAGCCGTTCCAGAACAAGAAACAGATATAGTAAGGGTGGTAACTTCCGGACAGTTCGGCAGAAACGAGATTTGAGAGAGACCTCGATAGGACCTTTCTGGAATACTATACGAGAAGACTTAGACCTATGAGCGGTCATATTGCGCACTGATCAGTCGAAAATATTGCATATTTTAACCGGCAATTTCCTCATCATTTGCATTCATATAGAAGTGTTCGGTATCCGTATTTCACATATTAGCAAATCTATCACAGATTATAAGATTACATGTATTAGACCTTAAACCCGGCATTTCTAGGGAAATTGACTGCATTGCATGGCATCGCAATATTTCTATATGTCGCAACCCGTGTTTCGAAGTCTGTGCAGGAAAAGGAAAGCTTGCTCGAACATTACACCGCTCAAAAGATACGTCAACTCACTAATTTCAGATCTGGTATCAATCCAAAGGAGCAATCACAATTCAGCATATCAGAAAAAGCCCTAAACAGCAGTCTAAGACCACACCAGAAGACCCAAAGTCCAACCTCATTAAAGAGCCGCGGATCCGCAGCAATGTCTTGCTTGTGCCGCGGATCCGCGGTGGGTCCATGGAGTTAGCCTCCCAAATTTGCACCAAAACTCCTACATCAGTGGCTACAGTTCAGAAATGCACTCCAACTTTCAGAAGACTCCAGGGACTTCTACCAGATCAGCAAACACTTTGATCTACACTAAACTAGCCTATCATTCTAGAACTTTCCCCCTAAACCCTAGCTTAAACCCTAAGCTAGTTCCTAACAAATCCTTTCTAGAAACTCCTCAACAAACTTTTGGAGGGAATTGTAATTTCAAACCTAGACCTAGGGTTTGGAAAGTCTATAAATAGAAGCCTAAACCTAGGGTTAAAGGGAGACTTGATACTTGGATCCATTATCCAAGACTTAGATACTTCTTCATTTTTACCCCCTTCATCTTCTTCTTCCACAAGTCTAGTGACAGGACTTGTGTGAAACCTTAACCCTAATTCCAACTCCAAAAGCCAAGATCCCGAGTACCCATTAAGCAAGAAGCACTACAACCTTTAGGAGCGGAGCCGATCTTTAACGGAGCAAGCGATTCGAGCCGATCCACGACTCATGAAGCCGAGCGACGCCCGATCAACAATCTAGATTCTTCCTCTTGTAGTTCTTGAAGCGAATGTAATCAAAATTGTTGAGTTAAATAAAGGTGATATTCTTTTATCTTGTTTTCTTTAAATTCTGCATCATGATATCTTTACAATTCGTAAATATTTTCTGTGTGGTGATGTGTGAATAAAACTCCGCTCGTCGAGGAGTCGAGACGGTCAATAGAATGATGATGTAACATAGCTTTAATCGATTCTTGAGTCCTACGAGTTTTGTAAACCCTAGCAAGTTCAAGAAACGACGACCCATTTCGTTTCGATGCTTTCTTGATTGACATCGTTCGAAATTGGGGAGTTAGGATCGTTTCTTGAAATTGTTAGAGGCTAGAATGTGAATGATATCGACAAAAGAACAAGGGATAAGATGAAACCCTAGTTTCACGAGAAAGCCCTAACTCTCGTCGATGATCATCGATCTAGTATCAATCCTTCGAAGGACAAGAACACGATATCTTTAGATTACATCACGTCTATTGATCCTATCGATTCCTACGAGCCTCTTTTAGATTCTTGATTGTTGATTGGAAATATCATCGATACACCGATTCTTGATTGTTTATCTTTTTCTTGATTCTTGAATAGAATAGCGACACTTGAAAATCAATACTCTTGAATCATGTTTTCGTTTATCTTAGCTTAACTTTTCAATTCAAGCATATCAATACAACAAATCATGTAATCCCTGTGGACGATCCGCACTCATTCATGAACTACAATTGACACCGTAGTTTGATTGCGGTCAAAATATTTTTTGGTTGTGAAGTTCTTTGTAAATTTTCTGAATACCGACACAAGAAACAGTTTCAATCAAATGTTGCCGTTTTAGGGACCTTTTGAATTGATTCATACTACACAACAGGAAAATCTATCAATTAAAATGGCGCCGTTGCCGGGGATCGCGCGCTAATTCGTTTCGTTTTATAGTTTGAATTGAAAGAATTATTCCATTGTTATTTTGAGATCAAAATTCGTGCAAACCCTAAACAATTTGTCGTGTTTCATTGCAAGGAGATCTGGAGCTGTTTAGGAATTGAGAAATTTTTTTGGAATATACCAAAGAATAGAGGGAAGCAACAGGAGCTCCCTAGTGAATTTTGGTGCAGAGATCACACCAGAGGACCGCGTTTCCGCGGCCACTGCCTACCATTTGCGGCGGAACCGCCGCGCATTTGGGGGGTTCTCTGCAAAATTTTTAGTGCAGGTAACTTCTTGCTCTCTCCTCTCTCCTCTTTTTAGCTCCAATTAACACTTTGCTGCAGGATTCTTTGCAAATAATCGCAGCTTGCAAATTGCAAAAGTAAATTTGTGCGTGATTTTGTTTCTTGGTTGTTTGCATTTTAAATACGGATATTAAGGGGCACGGCCAAATCCAAATTAGGTGGGGATTTCATTACCCTTCCTAGGCCCCGAAAACCACCAAACTTGCATCCGCATTGACCCACATTAACTAAAAGAAATCTAGAGATGACTCTAAGGACTGTCGCGCTCAATTAGGACAGAAGAGGGCCGTGGGTAATTCATTGCTTATCCGCGTTTTCTTGTGGTGCCTAAGGCGAGTGTGTCTAAGGCTAGTGGTTTTTAATTATGCCCACTACTTACGTAGTGGAGTACCTTCCCACTTACCTGGCACTTATCCGGCCACAGGGGAACAAAGAAGCAGTGGAGGATTCTATCCTGCGACTTGTCTTTTGGCAGTTAGGAGCGGTCTAGAGCCGGACCTAGGTGACCACTAGATTCTAGGGTTTGTGTGCTGCATTTGTTTTGTTGCATCATTTTTTCAAAATCCATCCCTTTTTCAAAAGCAAACACCGCATTCATTTACCCCTAATTATAAGCCAACGCTGCCACTTGTACTAACCCTTTTTAGTACAAGATAGGCTGGACACGGGATTCTAGTGCCCGTTTAGTCCGCGTACCCCTTATCGACTCCGAAGTCGATATTTCTCCATTTACCTTTTCTTTACCTACTACCACACCCACACCGATGGACCCGAATCTATCAAACTTCTTTAACCCTAATCTGCCGCCGTCCGTTGGTGCGCAGAATCCACCCCGCATTTCTCTCCAGGAGAGATGCTATCCACATAGAGGTCCTCTTTCGACCTGCTTATCCACACCACCAGCCAATGGGGATAACTTTGAGATTAAGCCCCAGTATATCAATCTTTTACCCAAATACCACGGACTCGAGACTGAGGACGCTTACGTTTTCATTACCAAATTTGAAAATGTATGCGCAATGATGGGTACGTCACAACTTTCAGTGGATGCGATGCGTCTACGACTTCTTCCATTTACATTGTGCGATATAGCCGAGAAGTGGCTATATAACACTACCGCACATTCTATTACGAATTGGGAAGAATTCGTCGCTGCATTCCTTAAGAAATTTTACCCAATCCAAAAGATAGCTCGAATCCGTAGCGAACTGAATCAATTTGCCCAGCTCCCTGCTGAACCATTCTCTAAATACTTTGAACGTTTCAAGGATCTATTGGTTCAATGTCCTCATCAAGCCATCTCGAGATGGGAGCTTTGCCGAATCATATATGAGGGCAGTAACCCAAGCACTAAACAGAGCCTTGAAAACATGTGTCAAGGTACTTTTATGACTAAGGATGATGGGGAAGCTTGGAAGTACTTAGAAGAGTTCGCTGAAAAATCACTACAGTGGGAGAGTGGAACCCAACCATTGAATAGGGGTGGCGTACACCAAATAGATGTGTCCATAGGTGTTCGAGCTGAGATGGCAGCAATGCAAAAGAAGCTCGACGCTATGGAACACAAATTTGCAGCAGCCTCCCTAAACCCAATGTCACTCCCCAAAACTGTATGTGGCTGCTGTTCTGATCCGTCTCACTTGACGGAAGAATGTCCGTTTCAAGGTCGTGAGCATACCAATGCCACTTTCAAAGACCGAGAAACGATCCTTTTTTTTCCACATATAATCAGGGTTGGAGGAATCACTCTAATTTTGCTTGGAACCAATCACAACCACAAAACACGGTTCCAAACCAAAACAATTTTCAAAGGGCTCTCCCTCCATCACAACAGCAGCCACAACTTCAATTGAGTCAGCACCCCTTTCAAGCACATAATTTTCAAAATCAGGACAACACACCTGCACTGTCTAGTCCTTTACAGTTGACCGGAACTGATGAATCCTTTTCTTTTGCACAATACATAAATTTGATCTTAACAAATATCATGCAAGTTTCGGCTGAAATTAAGTCTTCTGTTGGTGAGATAAAGAAAAACTCAGCATCCCAAGCTGAGAGTATCAAAACGATGGAAGAAGAAATTGCACGATTAAAAGCCGAAATGAATGCAAGAGAGAAAGGGAAACTTCCAGCTCAACCCTTACCCAATTCTGGTTATTCACATCATGTGAATGCAATCACCACGTTGAGATCTGGAAGAGTGCTTGACAATCATGTTGGGGAAGAAGTTGATGATACTGAAAATCATATCAACACCCCGGCTGAGACCTTTCCACACACACACACTTCCACTTCTGACCCCAGTTCTTTTACCCCACCACCTTCTTCCGAGCCTATTCTCCATTTCCCAACAGGCTCGCCACTACAGCCCACCTCTTTTACCCCTCCACGGACGATACCCACTTCTATTCTGGGATCGGTTCCATACACACTTCCTTCTCCTATGATGGACCCAGCGCTTATTGCTAAAGCACCTTATCCTAATCGGTTAAGGGCTAACACTCCAAGTCCACAAATGGAGAAGATCACTGAGATGTTTAAACAGGTTAACATCAATATCCCTCTTCTAGATGCTATCCAACAAGTCCCTGCATATGCGAAAGTTCTTAAAGACTTTTGCATTAGAAACAGGAAGAAACAAATGCCCAAGAAGATATTCATGGCAAAGACAGTAGACACAGCTTTTCCCCAGCAATTACCGAGGAAACGTAAGGATCCTGGATATCCTACTATTTCCATCTCTATTGGGGAGAAACACATTAACCGTGCTCTACTAGATCTTGGGGCAAGTGTTAACCTGCTTCCTTTCTCAGTTTATGAACAGTTAGGGATCGGAGAGTTGAAACCATCTCCTTGCACTCTCCAGATGGCTGACCGATCAATCACCAGACCTAGGGGTGAACTAGAGGATGTGTTAATAAAAATCGGGGAATTTATTTTCCCTGTGGATTTTATTGTAATTGATACACAGCCTGTAGCGAACTCACGGAATCAAATTCCGGTGATTTTAGGTCGCCCCTTTTTGGCCACTTCCAATGCTATCATCAATTGTCGTAACGGTTCTATGACCCTATCCTTCGGGAAGAGGACAATTGAGATGAACATTTACAAGTTAGGAAGTGTACCCTCTGAACCTACTGCTCAGGTCTATTCTGTCGACTTAATGGATGTTGACAGCAGCGAATTTAATGATCCTCCTGATACCGATCTTGACTCTTTTCATACATTATCGTTTGACCCAACTATATATCATACACATACGGACTCTTCCACCGAGATGTCCGGGTCAACAAGTAACACTGATTATGAATTGTTCTTAGAGTCTGAAGATCACCCCGTACTTTGTGATGACATTATTCTTCGGGGTATAGATGAAACTTTTGAGGAGATCTTCGCTGATGAACTCGCATTTCTGAATAACACGGGTGTTGAGATGAATCAGGTTCCACTCACTGAAATTGAACCTCCACCCCCTCTTCTGAATTGTAAGAAGAATGCGAGTAATCCATCACTTTCACTGCATCGTCTCTCCAAAATGAGACGCACACACATTCTATTCCACCACTTAACCTTTCCCCACTTCTTCTTCCACCAACCCGAGCACTGCATTGATAAATTTTTTGAATGGTTGATGTTAACATTCGGTCTTTGCAAAGCTTGGTATCGACCAATAAATTTTGACCCCCACTTGTGATTTTAAAAGATTAACATTGCATAACTCAAGTTTGGGGGGGTATGTTTTTCTGGCTCTTGAAAAGAAAAATTTTACAAAATTTGAGCCAAAAATAAGTTTCGGGGAGGTTCTTCACTTAAATATTTTACTCCCACTAATAAATTCCTCCCAAGCTTACAGGTTTTTCGAGATTTAGCAGAAGGCAACAGTGAGGACACTGTTGAAAACAAGTTTGGGGGAGGTTTGTGCTTATTTTTCGCATCATTTGCATCATACTTTGCATAAGCACAAAACAATTTTTTTCAAAACCTATAAAAATTTAAAAATTTTCAAAAAGATAAAAATATTTTTGTACATAAATAAGATAATAAAAGTTTAGATAGTGAAAAATTACATCCATGAGATTAGAAAAATTTAAGAAAACCAAGAAAATTAGAAGTTTTCTTATACGAACTAGTAATAAGTAGTTATGAGCCGTTGTCCCAAGGGTTAGTAAGATGAAAGACGTCACTAATCTGAGGATAAAACTAAGTCTGAAAAATAGTTTCTATTCTGGAAAGCCAAACATTTTGAACGTTGATACCCTGCTATTCGCACTTACACACGTCTTGAAGCCTGGGATAGTAGAGGATACCTTGAAATGCTCTTGTCTTAAAACCAAAAGTATGAAGGAAATAAAAAGAAAAAAAAAGTGAATAAAAAATATAAAGTGGTGAGAAAAATGGACACTGGTTTTGTTATCACCGAGGGCAATAAAAATGTATAGCGAGGGTGCTTCTTCACCTAGTGCCCTAAGGCCAACTGGTCTGGGAGTCACTGCTATGCCTGAGGTGGTGCAAGACGAGGAAAATACACCAAGTAAGCAAGCACAGGAGTAATCGGTCGGTTAGTACCTCAAGAAGTATTAACGGTCGCATTAAAGTGTGTGAGCAATCTCATCTAAATATTCATTAATTAAAAGTACTGAGGCTGATGGGCAAGAGTATGATAGCTTGAATTGAATTCTCTGGGTGTAGGGATGTCCTTTACACACACGCAGGGTGATATGATCGATGTTTGGAAAATAGATAGGAATGAAGAATAAGACGATGTTTTATTTAGGGAGGACGTGATTTCCGACATTTTTTTCATGACCATTAAGATAGGGCTCATGACAACCGAAAAGCTAGCTTAGTTGGAAACCCTAATTTTCAAAGCTTTTCTTTTACGATTCTTGTCTTTAAATGTAATATTCATGATCTTTCTTTTATTATTGGATTTTGTGGGTGCAATCCGCTGAAAACCCTCAGGAGACAACACTCCTCCTACCAGGGACACCTAGAGGTTTAAAGGCTTGTTGCACGCGCTCAGTGCAATCATGTTGCCTACGAAAGTGTGCTAGTTAGTTTTTCTCTTTCTTTATTTTCTCCTTCTCTTTTTAATAAAACATTCGCTCGAGACGATCGAAATTAAGTTTGGGGGTATTTGATCAGTCGAAAATATTGCATATTTTAACCGGCAATTTCCTCATCATTTGCATTCATATAGAAGTGTTCGGTATCCGTATTTCACATATTAGCAAATCTATCACAGATTATAAGATTACATGTATTAGACCTTAAAACCGGCATTTCTAGGGAAATTGACTGCATTGCATGGCATCGCAATATTTCTATATGTCGCAACCCGTGTTTCGAACTCTGTGCAGGAAAAGGAAAACTTGCTCGAACATTACACCGCTCAAAAGATACGTCAACTCACTAATTTCAGATCTGGTATCAATCCAAAGGAGCAATCACAATTCAGCATATCAGAAAAAGCCCTAAACAGCAGTCCAAGACCACACCAGAAGACCCAAAGTCCAAGCTCATTAAAGAGCCGCGGATCCGCGGCAATGTCTTGCTTGTGCCGCGGATCCGCGGTGGGTCCATGGAGTTAGCCTCCCAAATTTGCACCAAAACTCTTACATTAGTGGCTACAGTTCAGAAATGCACTCCAACTTCCAGAAGACTCCAGGGACTTCTACCAGATCAGCAAACACTTTGATCTACACTAAACTAGCCTATCATTCTAGAACTTTCCCCCTAAACCCTAGCTTAAACCCTAAGCTAGCTCCTAACAAACCTTTTCTAGAAACTCCTCAACAAACTTTTGGAGGGAATTGAAATTTCAAACCTAGACCTAGGGTTTGGAAAGTCTATAAATAGAAGCCTAAACCTAGGGTTAAAGGGAGACTTGATACTTGGATCCATTATCCAAGACTTAGATACTTCTTCATTTTTACCCCCTTCATCGTCTTCTTCCACAAGTCTAGTGACAGGACTTGTGTGAAACCTTAACCCTAATTCCAACTCCAAAAGCCAAGATCCCGAGTACCCATTAAGCAAGTAGCACTACAACCTTTAGGAGCGGAGCCGATCTTCAACGGAGCAAGCGATCCGAGCCGATCCACGACTCATGAAGCCGAGCGACGCCCGATCAACAATCTAGATTCTTCCTCTTATAGTTCTTGAAGCGAATGTAATCAAAATTGTTGAGTTAAATAAATGTGATATTCTTTTATCTTGTTTTCTTTAAATTCTGCATCATGATATCTTTACAATTCGTAAATATTTTCTGTGTGGTGATGTGTGAATAAAACTCCGCTCGTCGAGGAGTCGAGACGGTCAATAGAATGATGATGTAACATAGCTTTAATCGATTCTTGAGTCCTACGAGTTTTGTAAACCCTAGCAAGTTCAAGAAACGACGACCCATTTCGTTTCGATGCTTTCTTGATTGACATCGTTCGAAATTGGGGAGTTAGGATCGTTTCTTGAAATTGTTAGAGGCTAGAATGTGAATGATATCGACAAAAGAACAAGGGATAAGATGAAACCCTAGTTTCACGAGAAAGCCCTAACTCTCGTCGATGATCATCGATCTAGTATCAATCCTTCGAAGGACAAGAACACGATATCTTTAGATTACATCACGTCTATTGATCCTATCGATTCCTACGAGCCTCTTTTAGATTCTTGATTGTTGATTGGAAATATCATCGATACACCGATTCTTGATTGTTTATCTTTTTCTTGATTCTTGAATAGAATAGTGACACTTGAAAATCAATACTCTTGAATCATGTTTTCGTTTATCTTAGCTTAACTTTTCAATTCAAGCATATCAATACAACGAATCGTGCAATCCCTGTGGACGATCCGCACTCATTCATGAACTACAATTGACACCGTAGTTTGATTGCGGTCAAAATATTTTTTGGTTGTGAAGTTCTTTGTAAATTTTCTGAATACCGACACAAGAAACAGTTTCAATCAAATGTTGCCGTTTTAGGGACCTTTTGAATTGATTCATACTACACAACAGGAAAATCTATCAATCACGCACACCAGTAGACCAGAGTTCGGTATCGTCGACGAGATAGTTGGCCAGAGATCTGTAGAGGATGTACCAGAGCGCCCCATTATAAATCTTCGGAGCAGTTTCTTTCCGTCGTCATTCCATATTGGGCCGTTGAGCCGAGGAGCTATATATCTAGCAATGCACAGTGAGAAACAAGTGCCTAAAAGCACCAGGCGCCGGACCATGAACAGGAGGCAAGTAGATATCTTGCTCTGCTAGCATTGGATGCACCGACACTTTCTCGACCTTGAAGGAGGAAATATCGACGGCGGTATTTATGATTTGTGACTTGGTGATTCGATTATCACGTATTCGTCACTGTGGATTTCGGTATTTTGGGCGATCTATTCACATGATTTAGTCTTGATGACTGAGTTTCATGATATTTGTTTTTGTGCGCCACGGTTGCACCTGATTTCGATTATGATATTGATGTTGATTTCGTGCACTCTGTGCGTTTGATTTGGGTTCTTACGCATATTTGGCGCGCTTGGATTGGATTTTGCGTATGTACAGCGCTTGATATTGTGTTTCGTGATTTCGTGCATGTTGGATGCACATGATTTGGATTTTATTCGTGCATGATGGATGCACCTGATTTGGATTTCCGCGCGTGTTGAGCACATGTTACGAGATGTGATTTTGATGCACACCAGATGCATCAAATCGAGATTCTTCGTGCATATCAGATGCACATGATTTTGCTGTCGGACACACCCGTTGCCTTTGACAGGTGTTTCGTGCACACCCGTTGCACTTAGATGTTGTTTCTGTGCACACGTAGGGCGCATTTGTGGATCTTGATTTCCGTACGCACCAGATGCACGTAGCATTCATATGCACTTTTTTGGGATTGATTTCTTATGGAGCGGTACATTTTTATGATATTTGCTATTTGTTTTCATACTGAGCAGGACTAGTCAGAGGACAGTTACGTGGATATATTTTGCATGCATTGATAGTTATCGAAGGGATCTCCAAAAAGGGAGCTATAGTCTCAGTATTTACCTACGTGTCTGATATGACACGAAACGTTTAAACAAGGAAATCCTTCTAAATTGTTTTCAAAACGGCAGGACGTACATATTAAACAAAGGATAAGTATATATATAGTTATTTTCTTGCAATAGACGTCCGCCACTATGCCGCGATGCGTGCATAGTATAACAACATGAAAGGTTTGGAGTGCAATTCCTTCAGATATTTACATGTTTAGATTTGATGTCTACATGTATAGTTTCGATGTATATCATATTGGTTTTGTTTTGGATTTGATATTTGTGTCTTCACCATGACTCCATTGATTGCGGGATGCTTGACGGAGTGTTTTTTTTGAGTTATCTGCTCATTGTTCATGCGCACGCATTGTGCTACGACGTGTGTTATGTATTGATGATTTCGGAGCCCCGACGACTTGGTCTTTTTACTGAAATGTTTTAGCATTGAAGGGTTTAAATTTAAATTCGGGGACCGAATTTCTTTAAGGGGGGAAGATTGTAACATTTCAAAAAAATAAAATATTATTTTTGGGGATTTTTATAATTAAATAATAAATATATTGAATATTTTAATAAGGCGGTATAATTAAATACCGATAAATTGGGAAAAATTTGGAAAATTATGGAAATTACTAAAAAGCGGGTGTTTTATGTGAATTATGCAAATTATAAGTTCTTATAATTAATTATACACTAATTTAGTGCTAATCGCGATTAAATATCGCTAATCGTGTATTAAGCTTGTTTTGTGCAAAACATGCATCATATCATTTTTACACTTGTGTTTCATTTTCCTACATGATTTGGGGTGTATGGTTATTTGTTTTGGGTTTACTATTGAGAAGAGAAGAAAAGAAAAGAAAAAGGGGAAAACATTATTAAATTAGGCATGGGCATGAGAGAGAAAGGTGAGGGGGTTAATTGACCATGACCATTCTCTTTTCCCTTCATCTCTCTTCATCTTTATCCTCTCCCTCTCCCCTTTTGCCGCTGCTGCTGCCGCCTCACTCCCTCCCCCTCTTCACCTCCTCAAAAGACCATGAAAAACAACCCAAAACCCTATCTCCTTTTCATCAAAAATGTTCACAAGCTCAAGGGAAGCACATTGGACCAAGAAAGCTTGCATTTTGGACACTTGGGGCAATTCAAGAAAATTCTTGAGTTGCCAAATGAGGTATTCTCTTAACCATTAGCATAGTATTTCCATTGCTTTTACACCCATGTTAAATTAGAACCGATTTGGTGTTGTTTAGTGGGACTTTGAAAATTCTAGTTAGGGTTTATGGAATTCTTGAGTTGTGATGTGAAATTGAGCTCGGTAGAGGCCACACAAACCCCCTAGAGCTAGAATTCAGGCTCAAACCAGAGACTAGAACACCGGAATACGGATTTAGAAACCCGATATCGGAAGAATTGTGGATTCTGTGTGTGTATATTGAAATCTGCTAACACCCGGGGGACCTGAAATTTTTTTTGCAAGGACAGTGATACATGCAAGAACCTAGGAAGCCACTACTGAAACCTTAGCCCCTAAATCCCAATTCAGGCCGCAAATTGTGGCCAGATTTGGTTCAAGTGGGTTCGTGTTTGGTCTGTAGCTCCATCTTCTGTAAACTAGACCCTTGGCATATGCAAAATTGACCAATTTGACCTAGGGTGAAATCTGGGACCATTTTCAAGAGTTGCTTTTTTGATTTGGGGTTTTGTTTTGCGTATTTTATATTCTAGATTTTTGTGATTTATGACGTATTCGATCACTTGACGTTTATACGTCGAAATCGAGCGTTATTGGTGGTTTTGGAGGCGTGGTCCATAGGTTCTAACCTATAGGCCTTAGCGTGTCGTTTTGGTTTTCCGATGTGATTTTAATACGCATTTATGATTGTGTTATCTATGTAGGTACCTTCACGTGGGTTTCATACGATGAGGAAGATTATGGCGATATCGACACCGACACGCAAGATACAATGTGAGTAGATTATATCTACGGGGGAAGTCGGGTGGATGGCGTATAGCACCCCCGCAGTTCGATGTTCAGTATACTATACACACACACACACACACACTATATATATATATATATATATATATATATATATATATATGTATGATAGCCTTATGTGTGACATGGATATTCAAGATGTGATTAGGTGTACTATGGTTAGATTAAGGTTTTTAGAAGTAAACCGGTATAGCTTCTTAGTTGCGAACCCTAGCATAGGTTTACACCCACACGCACACACATGCTTACTTGTTATACTTATACCTGGATGATGAGGATTGTATATGATGATCTTTGGAGATGAGTCGATGAGATTGGGCATAGTGCCATGAGATCGGTGATATGATGTGGTTCGTATTTGGGATACGACATGAGATTTTAGCGGGCCTTTGGACGTGTGTTTTACACACGCATTTTTATTTATAGATGGTATCAGTTTGTACTAGACTTAGATCAGTACCCCAGTTCATGAGATATGATGATCAGGATACCGGATAAACGATGAGATGAGTGTGATATTTGACCCGTACCCAGATTTGGGATGCTGTACGATGGATTTACGTATGAGCTTTATATTGATGATAGATCCACACTCTTGTCTCGAGGACGTCATATTGTATATTGTATCGTATGTGATACTATTGAGGCGGGATCACCGACTATTATATTTATTTGTATATATCGACTCAGATTTAGGTGGTTTCCATACTCTTTCGATTAGCTTGTTAGTTAGATCTGTAGTTTACTTAGTAGATGTTAGACTAGACCCGAGTCATACCTATTTCAAAACTAACGAATCGGGAGTATTTTAAAGACAGGCAAAGGGATTCTACGGATATTTTCAAAGACGCATCTTTTCTTAAAAACACCGTAGCCTTTATTTTTCAAAAAACCCCGATTCGTCTTATTTCAAATGGAAAAACTGTATGACATTTTTATATTGATGTAGATTCTCCACTGTTGTGTTTATTAGTCGATTTCTGCATATTCTTGCTATTCGCATCGCATCGCATGTGTAAATGTGTTTATTGTTATATTAAAACCATGCTGTCAGGACACCAGCACCATTATTGATGATGCGTATGTTCCATGTACACCTACTTGCCGGCTCACACACTTCATCATCGATAATTGCCATATCACTACACAGTAGGACTGTTGCATCATGATATGACTCCTTGCATGATATACTTGCGTACAT
This sequence comes from Agapanthus africanus, assembly GCA_030015575.1. Lineage (NCBI taxonomy): Eukaryota > Viridiplantae > Streptophyta > Magnoliopsida > Asparagales > Amaryllidaceae > Agapanthus > Agapanthus africanus. The sequence goes on from CM057343.1 coordinate 466,084,533, forward strand.
ACATATTGTACACTCATACTTGCGTACATACATATTGTACATTCATACTTGCGTACATACATATTGTACACTCATATTGGCATACACACATTGTACACCCATACTTGCATACATACGTATTTGCACATACATAGATGATTCTGGCTTGATTTTGGAGATTTGGGAACCGCAAGATATATTTTAAAACTGATTCATTTTAAAGGAGCGGTTTTCCCTCGATATGTGCATATTACTGTTTTATGTTGCATGATATACAGATATGTTTACATTTCTATCATATGTCGCATACATCATGCTTTATGGTTTTACGCATTAAGATATGCCGTTTTCATGAGATTTCTGGATTTGAGAATCGTGGTCATTTTGAAAGAAAGTATGCATTATTTAAAAACCCAGTTTCTCTTGATATGATATTTCAGTGCGTCCACAATGCGTTTTCTCGGTTCTGAGACGTGTGATTTGTGAAACTCGATTCGAAGAGCTGGATGAGGCCGATTGCGGGTACATGGTGGACCCGGTATGGTACCCCGGGGCGAGAACGGATCTGTCGTGCAGTAGGCGATGAGCCTGGCAGAGGGACCACTACCTACCGGTGACAGTATTTCGGCTCGGTGGATATCCGGAGGATACCGACCGGAGTCGAGAGATGATATGGGCCGATCCAGACTGACGGAGCCTGATATATGAGGATTTACGTGCCGATGCTGGGCATGGATTTCATGATATTTTCGAGTGTCGATGCTAGACACTCAGATTCCATGATTTTGATGTGTTGCGAGGGACACATGTTGAGTTATGTCCTCATATTTTCATGCAGATGCTTTTATGACTTTTACATTCATGATGTTGTTATGTCATTGGTTGATACGTGGACTAGATCCACATGCATACAGACATTGATTACATGGTTAATACCTCATATTTATGATATGTTGCTATCTGAGGCACTGGCACGAGCACTTGGTACTACACTTATGTATAGATGTTTACCCCTGCCACCTTATCATGCTTCAGACTTATTCATATTGAGGATATATTATTACCGATCGTATTGACCTAGGATGATTCATACCTACGATTTCTGCTATGTGATGTTTTTTATTCACGAGTTGGCAACTCACCCCCGTTGTGCCACAGTTCTTGCAGGTTTTGCCGTACAGGTTTCATTGTGACTTTTCTGGCACACTGCTTTCTTTCTGGGTGATTGCTCTGGTAGGTGGGTTCACTTGCATCGTGACTACCCTTATATTTATTTTAATCAGTTGTATCTAGTAATTCCATCAACCAAACTTGTATATTGTTTCAGACTTAGAAAACCAGTTGTGTATTATTTCGACCTTAGAGTCGCGCGTTGTAGTATTATGGTTTTCATGATGCTTTTGAGTTTGATCCTCGCCTTTCGGCGTTGTATATTATATTGCTTGCGTGGTTGTGACCGTCGATTGACGAAGAGCTAGCTCCCGCTAGGGGATTCCTTTTATCATTGTCCATATATTATTCATGTTGTACCCCGTTTGGGGCCAGTATTTACAAAGGAAACTCTGCCGAATTTTTCAGAAAAGACTTGAGGATTTAAAAATGCATATTCGACTTTCTTATTTAAAAACCGTGTTTTTAAAACATATTCTTCACTTCTTTTAAATTAGTTTTCCTTCATTGATTATTTAAAATGGTTTTAGATTTCTGGGCTTTTGGCTTACTTGGATTAGATGGGGTCTTATAGACTTCATATGATTCAAGGGCCAGTCACGTGCTATTTCGGGTCGTGACACCCTCTAACCTCCTTCTTCTCTCAATGAACCCCGAGCGTCTCCCTTCTCCCCCCATCTTTTAATAATTCTCTCTCTTTCTCCTCCCCTCTCCACATTTTCCCTCCTTTCTTGAACCAAACTGCCACCTTACACTGTCGCCACAACCGCAACCCTGAGCCACCACCGTTCATGTCCACTTCTCCCGCCGGCAAGCTCCTCGACCTTGTGACCACCTCAATTCCTCCATCCCCCATCAACAACCAAGACCTCATTCTCCATCGCCGCCCTAAACGCCGTCGGCACCCCAAAGCTTCGCCGCCGACCACCTCTTCTAACCCTCTAACCTCTTGCTGCTGCACCACCATATCCAACCCCACTCCACAAGCTCCCTGCACTGTCTGTGCCCACTTCATCGCCGACGAACTCTTCTGACGTGGACCCAAGCTCAAGCTCCATCACCTCAATAACTTCCCTGGCCGACCACCTCACCATCTACCTCCATCCAACTGCCGAGCCGAGTACCCCGCAGCCGAGCCCAAGCTTGTTGTCGCCGTGCAGTGATCATACCCGTGTCACGCTCGTCGTCATTCCCATGCCATTGCCATTTTCAGGCAAGTGAACTCCACTTGCTTTACATGCTATAGTAATGATGGATCGATATGTATAGATATGGGAGTGTGTGTGTGTGTGTCTTGCTATATACCGCAAAGTATCGCGATAATCTTAATAATAAACGGTGGTAAGTTAGTGGTTGTGATTGGAACCTGTATAGCGATTACTATTTTCATTTTGTGAATATTTAGAAATTAAACTGACAAAACTCATGTCGACTAATCGAAATAGATATCCCGAATGACACCCATATGCATTATCGAGATCAATCGATGTGAAACCCTAGACCAAAACATATCTTAAAATGGCGGAACTTGTTATAAGTAGATCCGTTTACTGATAATGAACATCATGTAGGAATTTGGGTTGAAAACGGTGGAGTTTACATCATGTCTGTAGGGTTACTTAGCAAGGCAACAAGGTTTCGGGAGGCATCGTCCATGCCATTTTCAAATTTTTGTCGTTCTAAAGAACCCTAACCTTAGAATTTTAACTAGAGATTTAAACAAACTAGCAATGTTAACATCTTAACATCTAAGTGAATGAGGAATACAACCTTTGTAGACCGGTCCTTCACTTCTAAAGCTCCGTGTAGTAGTCTCTTCGCTCCAAGTAGTGAACACCCGAACTCTAGTAAGGGTCCATATGAAGAAATGAACATGCTTGCTTGAAGTCTTCGAGGCCGAAGATGATCTACGTCGAGGAGATTCAAGCTCATGCTACCTCTTCACTAATTGTAGATTAATGAAGCAAACACCCGAAACTAAATGGCTAATATAGTAGAGGATGATGAAGTAGGAAATGAGCTCACTTTAGATTTCTTTTTTTCACAATATTTCATCACCTTTTCAAACCCTAGAAAACTCTTTTCATGACGAAGAAGAAGATAAAGTGATGAAGAGAATGAAAACTCATGAGGTAAAAAAATGGACCATGGGTGAGTTAGTGTCATACACTAACCCATATAGAGACTTAACCATGGGTGAGTATAATGGTTGGGTTAATAAATATCTACAGGCGAAACAAAAATGGTGGACTTGGTCAATATTTCCACAAGCTTCTACAAGCTTGTAGCCATGACAATTTCCATCCCATTTTTCAATTACTTAGATAAATATAAATCCTACATTATCCTAACTACAATGTAAGTCTCATACACCCATGTATCATGTATCATCAAGCATGACATAATAAAATGTACATTAATATATATCACATATATACTATATGCACACAAGTGAGAAAAAGAATACTTAGTGAGCAAATATTAGTTAATATAAGTTAATATATCAAATATATAATTATACATTAAATTATCAAATCAACACTTGGTTTAATAATTCGGCTATATCACATACAATCGACTAATACCATATGAATCAACTTATCGAATCAACACTTGATCCGATAACCCGGCTATATCACATATAACCGATCGATACCACATATCGCGAGAATAGAACACGGTATCACATACTCATATTAATCTCGGTCCCGCACATATCACATATGTGCTCCTACTCGGTTTCGCATGAACCAGGAAACCTCTGTGTAGGACTCTAAAGACTCGTCAATATGCCGGCAGTAGGTGATGATCATATCAAACACCTACAAGCCGCAAGCGGTCTGCTAAACATACGGCCATCCGGGTATTGAGTGATCAGAAGATCAACAAGCAAGCCTACTCATACTCCTGCGAATCCAATCAGTAACACTACCGTACAGTCCGGTCTCTTCATCTGATATGTCGCATATCAACAGCCTGGGAGTGGTTTAACGTCAGACCCCAATAGCTTGATAAGTCATGCCAATGCAAGGTCTGTAACGGTTCGAGAAACTACTGATAACACTTACCAGTAGATCTTAGCAACCCTGACCAGGGATTTTCTGTTATGGCTAATCGAGCATAGCGCAATATCAACTCCCAATACCGGGATAGACGAAATCCCCTCGCATCGCTCATTGCTTCCATCTGACTCGGGACTGTACCCAAAAACCACCGTTTTGCACGATCTCTTGACCCTGGTAAGGTGGAAATCAAAGCACAGTAGGAATCACACAAGACTCTATGACGATTTAGGGTCGGCAGACTAACCTGTACCAGTGTCACCGGAGAACTGCTATCTGACGATAGGTATAATACCATCTAGGAGTTTTCGGCGAGTCCGTCCAGTGTGCCCAGTCTCCACTGAGCACCCGTATACCATCTCTGATGTCAAACACCAATGGATATGGGATCATCCATCGCCCCTCATATGGGTCGAGAAGCGATATGCTAGTCTACTCTGGAGTATCTGTTTCCCCCAATTAGAGCAAAGCTCTGTTTGAATTTCAAAATTCAAAATTCGAAGCAACGCTTCAGATTCTTTGCGCCGCGCGCAACGCGCAACGTGTCAAAAGCTGATACATCAGCGCAGCGCCCAAGGCAGCGCGCCCAATCAGAGCAAAGCTCTATTTAAAACAAAATTAAAGGAAGCAACGCTTCAGTTGCGCAAGCACTGCGCTGCGCGACACGTGTCATCGCAGATGCGCAAGCGCAGTTGCGCAAGCGCAGTTGCGCAAGCACTGCGCTGCGCGACACGTGTCAGCGCAGATGCGTAAGCGCAGTTGCGCTGCACCGTGCGCTGTGCGACACGTGTCAGCGCAGATGCGCTGGTGCAGTTGCGCTGCTTGACACGTGTCACGCGCTGGGGCGTTTGCGCCAAACAGACTTAAATTCTAGCAAGATTTTTTCTGTTCTTGTTAAAACAAGAAGATTGCCTTCTGTAAAACAGAAGCCCTTGGATCAAAGATCCAGCGGTGGGGAAAATTCCCCAAATCACTCAGAGAAAGATCTCTTTAACAAATTTATGGGCACTATATAAAGGCCCCTAGACCCCAAATCAAAGCCATCACCATTGTGAGAAATCAAGAACTTCAAACAGAGAGAACTCTGAAGAAATTTCAAGAAGACAAAGGTAAAAGACATTTAAGATAGAAGAATTTCTTCTAATAGATCATTGATCTAAGAACAAGATCAATGATCTTCAATAAAAAACAAAAAAAAATATAATAGTGCCTTGCACTTATGAACCATTGGTTCTCTGAGATCAAGAAAAATAAGAAACACTTGTTTTCTTTGATCTAAATTGGATCAAGAAATCAAGCAGTGCTTTGCACTTCTTTTATGAACCATTGGTTCTGGAATCTAAAAGATTCTCAAGTTAATAGTGCCTTGCACTTGCAAAACTGCGCTGTTGCGCTCTTGGGTTGGCGCAAGCCATCAGAGAGCACCACGTGTCAGCATCTGAACCATTTGCGCTATGCGCTTTTGAAATAGAGCCTTGCTCTCTGAAACTGGCGCAACTCACCACAGCGCGCCACGTGTCAGCAGCGCAAGCGCAGCGCACTGGCGCAGCGCACTGCGCTTGCATGACACGTGTCCACACCACAAGCACTTGCGCTCTTTGATTAGCGAAAATGCCTGACAAATGCAATGCATTTCTTTTGCTAAAGGGCTAGGCCCAAATCAAAAAGACCTAGTAGGCCAAAATAAATTGCAAAGCAATAAATGGGCGGAGCCCAGGTAAAATTGATGCTCTGCATCTTTTGTAAATAGGCAGAGCCCAAAACAAATTGATGCTCTGCATCCTTTATGGGCAGAGCCCAAACAAAAATAAAAAGTAATGCAATGCATTATTTAAACATGGGCAAAGCCCTAGCACAGGTCTAATAGATCAAAAACAAATAAAAGCGTTGGATATTTTTTCAGCTGGACTTAGCCCAATCATGGCCGTAAGTCCTCAAATTAAATTGACTGAGCAAGATTGCTCTCCTAAATCAATTTACATCCGGTTTGAGGGTACTTCTCCGAACTCCTCTGACTCCTATCGTTGTAATCCCTCAACGACGTCAGAGAGGTGACGGGCCCTGACAACCACACATCAATACGGACTGTGGGGTCCTTAAACTCATGGACTTATGTGTGCTTAAACTAAAATACGGACTGTGGGATCCTTAAACCCGCGGACTTATGCGTCCTTAAACTACCCATGGACCACCATGTCCCTAAACTGAAATATGGACCACCATGTCCCTAAACTGGAATATGGACCCCTATGTCCCTAAACTGGAAATGGACCACCATGTCCCTAAACTGGAATATGGACTGAAATGTCCTTAAACTACCTATGGACTACTACGTCCCTAACTGGAACAATAGAGCCCCCAAATGCTCTTTTGTCGGATCCAAACGATCCCGTTAAGTTGATCTTAGTCTCAAATCAGACTAACGTATTCTTAACGAACGTTTAAGTTGATCTTAGCCTCAATATGGCTAACGTATCCTTAAACTAAAACACCAAACCCAAATCTAAGTAAATACGGATTTGGACTAATCCACGTCCTACGGGCGACGGCATAACTTAGTCTCCGTATACAATCCACGGGCATCCACAAACAAAACAAACACACACGACACGAAGTGAAATTCTGGAGAAGGAGAAAGTTGCTAACGCGATGTGGTAGCGTAATTAACTGCAGGGGCTTGCGCCTGCAGGGAAGAGCGTCCCCACAATCAAAAACCCCTCTAGCGAGGGGGAATCTGACGAAGTCTGCTACACCGGTCGCATCCGTCTAAACCTCCGATACACGGTGCCATAAATCAACTTGGCATCTTCGGAGAGGTAGACGGATAAAACCAAATAGCATCTGCCCCGAATCTCAGGCAAGACGCCCTCATGTCTTGGCCACCGTCTTTCGGAGGGGAACAGTATCGATGCCCTGTCTCGATACTCCCACGACTAGCAACATTTGAAGGATGTACTTACCGACTGCCTCTGCCATACTAGTATGATCCGCATCATAATCCTGGTAGTCAAGTACTCATTCTAAGGGCTTTATCAACATGTAATAGAGAGATAATAAGTGTACATGTTAAGATAAAGAGCAACCAGATAGCATACTATCATGTCGAGTAAGAAAGTCCTCCATATATATGTCCAAGCATCCACTACAATATACATCACATGTACAGTAATGGCCTCTAGGGTATACATATAACTAACAATCTCCCACTTGCACTAAGCCCATTTGTTATAGTATCTCATACGCAACGTCCTATAGAAGTCTCTCTAGGAAAAGGCCTTTGTGAGTGGATCCGCTGTGTTATCCTTTGCGCCTACTCTCCTTACCTCGATCCCTGGGAGATCAACCATCTCCCTGATCAGGTGATACTTGCCTCAGAATATGTCTGGAACGCTGATGGGACCCACGTTCCTAGGCCAAAGCCACAACTCCATTGTTGTCATAATAACAGTTATTGGACGCTCAATGGTAAGAACCTTGTTCATCTCATGAACAAGTAATGTCCAGACAACACTTTGGTAGTATCGTTGGTAGCAATGTATTCAGCCTTTATCGTCTAGTATGCCACGGTATCTAGCTTGGAACTGTTCCAATATACCGTCCCTGCACTAAGGGTAAAGACAATACCTGTGACTGACTTTCAGTCATCCTTATCACTCTGGAAGCTCGAACCAAGAACATTCTTTTAGTGCTTCTCAAGTACTTAAGAATGTCCTCCACAGCTTTCCAGTGATTTTCCCAAGATCCGATTGATTCCTGATCACTACACCTAGTGAGTTTGCTACATCTGGTCTGATACATAATATCATATACATGATAGAGCCTAGTGCCGAAGCATAGGGCATCCCTTGCATGCGAGTGTTTCCTCCAATCAGAGAGCAAAACTCTATTTAAAATTTCAAAATTTGAAATTTGAAATGAGGCAGCGCTTTATAAGAGTGCTCGCGCCAAGAGCGCCAGCGATAGGAGTCAAAGACTCTGAGGCAGCGCTCACGTGCAAAACACGAGAGCGCTCGTGAGCGCCGGCGATAAAGACTCTGAGGCAGCGCCTCACGTGCAAAGCATGAGAGCGCTAGTGCCAAGAGTCAAAGTCTCTGAGACAGCGCCTCACGTGCAAAGCACGAAAGCGTAAGCACTAGAACTAAACGTTTTCCACCCTTGGATCAAAAATCTAACGAAGATGATTAAAAATCATCAAATTACCAGAATAAAATTCTGTTAGGGAAATACTCCTCAAATCTTTCCAAACAAGAAAGATTGTGCTCTGTAAATCAGAGCACCGTTGGATCAAAGATCCAATGGTGATTAAAAATCACCAATATACAGAATAAGTTCCGTATGGGAAAATATTTTCTCAATCTTGTTAAAAACAAGAAAATTGTATTCTATAAAACAGAAGCTCTAGGATCAAAGATCCAATGGTGGGGAAATATTCCCAAATCAATTAGAGAAAGATTTCCTTAACCAATTCAACAAATCAGCCTCCCCTATATAAAGGACCCAAGACTTCAAGTCTTGCAAAGAAGAACCCCCCCATAAACTTCAAGTTCTCAGAAAAGAAAAGAGCAAGCTCTAAAAGGAAGAAATTTTCTTTAAGGTAAATGATAATAAGTGAGATCATAACATCTCCTCGATTTTTGAGAGTATAACTCTCACATCATAAGCACTCAGTTCTTTTTCTAGATCACAGATCCATAAGACAAGCTTTTTCACAAAAACAAAGAGATCATAGCAAGAGAAGAACTTAGTTCTTAGATCCATGAGACAAAGTCTCTTATAAACCGAGAATTTAATTCTCAAAACACAGAACTGATCAAAGCTACCAGAGAAGAGCCTTAGCGCTCTAATTTAAAAAGAAGCGCCTTAGCGCTCCAAGTCTGGCGCTCAGTGCCCAGCGCTCCAAGCGCTATTTTAAAAGAAGCGCTTTAGCACTCCAGGTCTGGCGCTCAGCGCCAAGCGCGCCACGTGCTCCTCACATGGGCACTATTTTATAAGAAGCGCCTTAGCGTTCCAGGTCTGGCGCTCAGCGCCAAGCACGCCACGTGCTCCTCACGTGGGCGCTATTCTTAAAGAAGCGCTTTAGCGCTCCAGCGTTCCAAATCTGGCGCCAAGCGCACCACGTGCTCCCCATATGGGCGCTATCTCAGAAGAAGCACCTCAGCGCTCCAAGTCTGGCACTCATCGCCTGACGCTTTGTACATAAAGCGCTCTGTACATAAAGGCTCTGTACATAAAGCGCTCTGTGCTACAAAGAGTGTTCAACACTCAATAAAAGACAAAAAGAAAAAGGGGTGTCAGAACCCAAATTAATGCTCAACATTATTGAACAAGAAGGGACTGAGCCCAAACAAATGTTCAACACCCAAAAAAATGTTCAACATTTTAATAAAAACTGAGTGGGCTGAGCCCAAATTGGCCATAAGTCCCTAACTCAGACCAACTGAGCCCATGTGCTCACAATTGGTCTTAGTCTCAAACCTGACTACAGATCTCCCAACCAATATTGGTGTTCACACCATAATATTGTATTATTATATTCCCTATTCTTATTCGTTTTATAAATAAACAGGTGCTTTTGATGCATGTCTGCTACATATTACAGGTTACAGGTTCTTGGACAGAAAACAGTGAAAACGATGAAAAGACGATGCAAAAGTGGACTTTGACCAACAAACAGAAGACTCTTGATCAAGCCTACATCAAAGATAAAATTCACAAAGTACAAAGCAATGCAGGGTCCAAGATTACAAAGCGAACGGTTAAAAGTCCACCGCAATTATTCACTGGAGATCTGGAAGAAACATAGAAGCTATTTTAATAAAAGAACCAAATAATAAGGAAGCCCAAAGACAGAAGAGCCAACAAAGGAAATTTCAAGGCCCAATGCTTCCGTTTAAAGAGACAGAGACATAAAATTTTACCAAAACTTGGAGTCTACTTTGACTAGGTCTTCCTAAGGATATTTTGGTAAATGTAGACGTGCGAATCAATTGTAACCTAGGGTTTCCTATCTTCTATAAATAGGAACTCTAAATCATTGTAAAGGCTATGCCTCCCTATGCCTCTTTCTATGAATAAAATTTAGATTTCTTTTGGAGAGCATCTATGCCTCTTTTCATTTCAGAAATTCAGATCTGACAAGTCTTGTGTTGATATTTGGAGAGAGCCATCTGTAAAGTAAGTAGGTAATTTCAATTCTTGCCCTAGGTAATTTTTCATTCTCTGCCCTAAATTAAATTTAATTCCTTGCCCTAGTTAGATAGTTAGATCTTTAATTCAATTGCCCTAGATTAATTTAGTTTTTAGATTTAATTAATCCATTCACACCGTTTGGAATTAACTCGTTTGAGCGATTAGGAAATTCACAACATCCCTGTGGACCGACCCGTACTCACCGGCTAGCTGCAAAGCGACGCCGTTCTTGATTACGGTTACTAGATAGTTTTTGAGACCAATCAAATGGCGCCGTTGCCGGGGATGGCATGTTATTTTCTTTTTGCAATTTCGGGTTAATCAAAATTAAAAAAATCATAAAAATCTGAAAACTCCAAAAATTATAAAAATAAATCATCTGTTATTTTTGGAAAGGGTACTTTGTTGTTTGAATTTTGCAGGATCTACAAACAATTTCGGATCTGGAAAAGTCTGGAGAGAGAAACAGAAAACAAAATATCAAAACAGAAGGGGACTTCAAAATCAGAGCATCAGAATTTTTTCAGAGATCCGAGCCCTCCATCGCGGCGCGCTTCCGCCGTGCATACCCACCTCAGACCGCGGAAACACGGCCCTCTGGTTAAATCAGAAGTTCAGAAAATTTCTTGGGACCCGCGCCGACTGCCTGACCGCGGAACCGCGGTGGGACCCCACTTAAGCCGCGGAAACACGGCAATCTCGAGGCATCATATGGTGAAAAACTTTCTGTAAGCTTCTCTGTTTATTCTCTGTAAATCTTGATATATCTTTTCTGAAAATTCCTGCAGGATTCCGTGCGCTATAAAAATCTTTTCCCTTCCAAATAACAAATCCTGTGCAGGATTTTTGCGCCTCGCTTAAAATAGAAATTGATTGTAAGTAATATTTTTTGTTTTGCATATCTTTTATCAAAAATCTTTTTGCAAAATTTCCAAATAAAGAGCAAGCGGAAAAAGGAAAATTTTAATTAGAAAACTTGCAAACTTTGAAATTCACAAAAAAGATTTGATTGCAAGTGATTTACTGTTTTGCATATCTTTAATCGGATTTTAAGGGGTTTTTGACCAATTCAGATTGGGTGGGGATTTCATCACCCTTCCCAAGACCCCAGAAATCACATAAGGCATTTGCATTGACCATTTTTAATTAAAAAATACTAGACTCAGCCCTAAGGACTTCGAGCTCAATAGGACAGAGGACTAATTATAGGCATCGACCGTTTATCCTAACTTAACTTTGCGGTGTCTAGGCAAGTGTGTCTAAGGCAAGTGGTTACTTAATTAGGACCGCTACTTGTAGCGGGGAGCCTCCTACTTACCTGGCACTTACCTGGCTGCAATTGGCGGTGAAGAGGCGGTTTGAGGTCCTATTTCTAGCCCTTTGGAACAGTTAGGAGCTATCTAGCTGACCTAGGTGACCCTAGATCTAGGCCTGATTGTGCATTTTGGTTGATCGAAAGTGTGTCTTAGCTCTTTTCTCGAAAATCTTTTTGCAAACAGTTCTAAATAAAGAGAAAAAGAAAAAAGGAAAATTTTTATTAGAAAACTTGCTAACTTTTGTCGCTAAGAAATCCTTGCACCACCCAACCTTCTTTTTCCCCTTTCTTCTATCATGGGTACCCCACATCATAAATCACTTTCCGAACTTTGGTATCCAGAACCTAATTTTGCCTCGTACGTCAATTGCTTCGGTCGATTTAAAGTAGATCCCTCCATGCCTAAAATTTCTTTAAAAGATCAAATAGAAGCGTCTAGGAGAAACAGTTCGACTTTGCAACCCACTTTGTGTCATCCATGTCAACCTTCACCACCTTCGTACATTAACACCACCTTTTCAAGTCCTGCTGTAACTCCTAAACCGATGTCCATTGCTGAGCATATTGCTCAATCTCGTAGCCGATCTTTCACCCCTCTCCACACATCAAGTTATAGTGATCAACAAATCCATTCACCTTTTTATCCACATATTGTTCTTACCCCTGTCCAACCATCCAATTCCTACCAATCCTACCCGACCTTCCCACCTTCACTAGACACTGTTTCTACACAGCCATTTGGGAGTTTCACGTATCCAAGCAATTTCGAATCTTTTACCGAAACCCCTTCCCAACCCATGTCTAGTTTGGAACAGTCGTTGGAAGCCTATATTTTAGCAACAAACAAAATGATTAGGAATGTGGATGCGTCCGTAGCCGCCCTTATACAACCCAGTGAACCGGTAGCTAGTTTCCCACTAGCTTCAAATTTTTCAATATATGAGGAGGCGGTTGGATAGAGTGAGAATTTGAGAGGAGCGAGCGAGTTCTACACATTCCCAAATCAGACCTACCCATACCCAATTGAATCCCACAACTCCGGTTTTCCATCGATTGCTCTAAATGATTCACAAGTTGAAAATAAAAACGAGTTGTGTGACTTTGTAGTGCTTGATTTGCCAGATTGTGAAGAACCCCTTTCGAGTGAAACCACACTTAATCCTTTCGATCTTTACACCTCCAATCTAGAACCTAAATCGAAAAATATCCATGCTTTTGAGAAGGTGTCAGAAAAAATTGATTTTCACTTGATTGAGGATACAAACGCCGGGAATATTTCGGATGATGAACCTGTCAATTTGATTAAAATTTTATGTCCAATTCATCATCCCGAGTCATTAATTATTTCTCCCGAACTTCATATGCGTCTTGATTTTGATGATAATGGCATGGATATGCTAAATTTTGAGGAGAATTATGTGGATAGTATTAAGGAGGATTATGAAGATAGTATTGAGGAGAGTCTTGAGGATAATATTGAGGTTGAACCATTTTTGTTTGATGTGTCGGATTTTCCAATTCAGCCTCCTGAACCTTTAACTGTTATATCACCCTCCATCCTTTCCATCATTCCGACCACGCACAAGATCACGCTTGACGACTGTGATTTTGAAATTTTTTCCTTTGAATCTGACACAGTTCTCACAGCCGATAACACTTACGAGTGTTTCACTTTTTCGGACGATTTTGAAGAATCATCGCCCGAGTTTGAATCCTTTGAATTTTTCGATGGGTTAGTTGAACCATCAGACTCGGTTGCTTACAGTCGTTTCGAACCATCGATGGAATCTTTTAAGTTCGAGACAGTTTACTACGGTGAAAATGAGACTATCCCAAATTCACTTCCTTTCGTCCTTCCTATCGTTCCGACCATACAAGAGACCGTTACGTTTTCATCTCCTATACCAAGTTCGGCGTACCCATGCTTTCTTGCGAATCTTGAGGGATTTGACCCCATTTCACGACGAGTTGATAAATTAGCACAATCACTTTTAACACTTCGGTCATCACAAATTGCGCTAATTTACTCACTCGAGTTACACCCTCAAGATCGTACTCCACTTCTTTCTCTTTTCCGCCATTCTTCTCCTCCGTCGAGACCATATTCCACTCTTCTTCCCATTCGGTCTCGTGTGCTTCTCATTTCTTTTCTTTCCACCCCATTCTTTCACCAACCCTACCATTACCACGATAAGATTTTTGAATGGTTGGTGCTCACCTTTGGCTTATGTAAGGCCTTGTTTAGTTCAGGGAGGACCTTGTTGTATATATGTATATATATTTTTTGTTTTCTTTTTCTATAAAAAAATAATTTTTTTTTATAAATAAATAAACAGGGGAGTGCCGACAATTTTGACCCTCTTGGTGTGGCATAACAGTGAGGACACTGTCAAGTTTAAGTTTGGGGGTATGCTCGGTACGTCTTCTTCCTTTGCATTCATATGTATATTTTTGCATTTGCATATTTATTTGAAAACCCATAAAAATTGAAAAATTATAAAAATTATTGTATTCAATTTTGGCCTAATTGACTTAAGTCTGACAAATAGGTTAACTGGCTAGGAAAAACTAGATCTTAGACTTAGTAAATTAAAAACCTTAAAAATAACCTTCCTTAAAGTTTAACGGTAGAAAGTATATGTTTTTGTAGTTTATTTAGAAATAGGCAAATTTTGAGCTCAGTTCTTGGGCTAAGTCGAAACAAAGGAAAAGTATTGATGTTCTTATTAGTGTATAAGTTTGAAAAATAGTTCCTAGCTTAAGTTTAGATTCTGAAAATGTATACCCTACAATTTGCACAATCACGCACCTTGAAACTTGGAATAGTAGAAGAGACCTTGAAATGCTCTTGTCTAAAGTCCTTAGTACGAAGAAAATGAAAAAAAATGTGAATAAAGAAAAAAAATGAACACTGGTTTTTGTGATTACTTAAGGCTGCAAAAATAGAAAAATATTTAGCGAGGGTGCTTCATCACCCAGTGCCTTAGACCAACTGGTTTGGGAGTCACTGCTAAAAGCCTTGGGTGTTGCAAGACTAGGAATTACGCTTTAAAGTGCAAACGCATTTTGTAATCGGTCGTTGGTACCTCAAGAAGTATTAACGATCGCATGAATGATGTGTAAGCAAAATTCATTTAAAATCACCAATTAATTAGTGCTTTGGACAACGGACAAGGGTATGATTGCTTGATTTGAATTTCCAAGTGTAGGGGTGATTTATACACACACGTGAGGATATGTGATTGGAGTTTAGATGAGAGATAGGAGTGAAGAATAGAACTTGTATCTTTAGTAGAGTTGATAAAAATTCCTAAGTGGAGATGGAACCCTAGAAGGAAAACTTAAGAGATGCCGAAAGCTAAGTAAATCTACAGGATATATATAATCTTAAGTTAAATGATAAGGAAGTGTGAAGAATATGGGTGGATAATTTATAAGTAGAAGATAATAGAATTCCTTGTTAGAAAACCTAATTGGAAAACAAAAGTCGAAAAAGCCAGATTGATAGGATTTTGTGGGTAGTATCCACTGAAAACCCTCAGGAGACAACACTCCTCCTACTAGGGACACCTAGAGGTTTAACGGCTTGTTGCACGGGCTCAGTGCAATCGCGTTTCCCTGTGAAAGTGCGGTTAGGTTTAGTCGAGAATAAAAAATAAGGTTGCTCGAGGACGAGCAAAAGATAAGTTTGGGGGTATTTGTTCACACCATAATATTGTATTATTATATTCCCCATTCTTATTCGTTTTATAAATAAACAGGTGCTTTTGACGCATGTCTGCTACATATTACAGGTTACAGGTTCTTGGACAGAAAACAGTGAAAACGATGAAAAGACGATGCAAAAGTGGACTTTGACCAACAAACAGAAGACTCTTGATCAAGCCCACATCAAAGATAAAATTCACAAAGTACAAGGCAATGCAAGGTCCAAGATTACAAAGCGAACGGTTAAAAGTCCACCGCAATTATTCACTGGAGATCTGGAAGAAACATAGAAGCTATTTTAATAAAAGAACCAAATAATAAGGATGCCCAAAGACAGAAGAGCCAACAAAGGAAATTTCAAGGCCCAATGCTTCCTTTTAAAGAGACAGAGACATAAAATTTTACCAAAGTTTGGAGTCTATTTTGACTAGGTCTTCCTAAGGATATTTTGGTAAATGTAGACGTGCGAATCAATTGTAACCTGGGGTTTCCTATCCTCTATAAATAGGAACTCTAAATCATTGTAAAGGCTATGCCTCCCTATGCCTCTTTCTATGAATAAAATTTAGATTTCTTTTGGAGAGCATCGATGCCTCTTTTCATTTCAGAAATTCAGATTTGACAAGTCTTGTGTTGATGTTTGGAGATAGCCATCTGTAAAGTAAGTAGGTAATTTTTCATTCTCGCCCTAGGTAATTTTTCATTCTCTGCCCTAGATTAAATTTAATTCCTTGCTCTAGTTAGATAGTTAGATCTTTAATTCAATTGCCCTAGATTAATTTAGTTTTTAGATTTAATTAATCCATTCATACCGTTTGGAATTAACTCATTTGAGCGATTAGGAAATTCACAACATCCCTGTGGACCGACCCGTACTCACCGGCTAGCTGCAAAGCGACGCCGTTCTTGATTGCGGTTACTAGATAGATTTTGAGACCAATCAATTGGTTCAAGGGTACATCTCTTCATTCCTCTGATATGTGTCGTTGTAATTCTTCAACGTCTTCAGAGAGGTGACGGGTCCCGACAACCAGATATTCCCTGGACTATGATGTCCTTAAACTTATGGACCGCAACTTCCCTAAACTAAACTCTATAGACTATGACGTCTTTAAACTATGGACTATGATGTCCTCAAACTTATGGACCGCAACGTCTTTAAACTAAACCCCACAGACTATGATGTTTTTAAACTCCACGGACTACGATGTCCTTAAACCCAATGGACCGCGATGTCCCTAAACTAAAACGATAGAGTTTAAACACTCATTCGTTGGATCTAAATGATCCCAAAATCCTGTTGAGTAGATCTTAGTCTAAAATTAGACTAACGTATTCTCAACAAATATTTAAGTTGACCTTAGTCTAAAACAAGACTAATGGTCCTTAAACCAACCCAAACCTAAATCTAAGAAAATACGGATTTGAATTAATCCATGCCCTACGGGAGACAACATAAATTAGTCTCCGTAGACAATCCACGGGCAACCAAAAATAAAACAAACACACGCAATACCAAGTGACCTTCTGGAGCAGGAGAAAGTGGTTACCACGATGCGGTAACGTAATTAACTGCAGGGGCTTGCGCCTGCAGGGAAGAGCGTCCCCACAATCAAAAACCCTTCACAATGAGGGGGAATATGATAAAGTCTGCTACAACGGCCGTATCCGTCCAAACCTCCGATACACAGTGTCATAAATCAACTTGGCATCTTCGGAGAGGTGGACGGATAAAACCAAATAGCATCTGCTCCTAAATTCAGGCAAGATGTTTGTCTTCCCGGTATTCGGCGGCGAATAGATTCTGGTACGCCCGGTGGGACCTTTTCCTCTTTCCACTCCACACTTTGTGTGTCGTGTTCGCGAACGAATTGCGGTTTAATATGGTTACCCCTGGATTCGAGGTACTAAGATTTGGTGTCTTGCTCCATGCAGAGAAGATGGCGTCAATGGCTTCCAACTGCGCCAACTGCAACAATTGCAACAACTCCCACTCCGTCCTCGCTGGAGGAGTGACCTACGAGCCTCAAGCGGCCTCCATTTTCGCGATGCCAGTGGAACAGGTGACGCAGGCCACCACTGGGTTGTTCTTTGGGACTATACTCCCACCAATGAGCTTCAACGCCCCAGTACCATCGCAAGAAGCTCCGAAGAAGTCGGTTTTTGATCGACTTGCAACTATCGCGGCCCCTCTCAACGGGTCGCCCAAATCCGACGCCTCGGTCTTTAATAGACTAGGCCAAAGCTCCAATGGTCCCGTGAATAAGCCCGCAATACCTGAAGGGGTTATCCCAAAACGGATACTCATCCCTGCTTCAGTAAATGAAGTTATCACAGAGACTTCTCTGACTAAGGGGTCGGTCTTCACGAGACTGGTTGTTCCAACTCCCGCTCCAGGCGAAGTCACCAAGGCTGCTACCCCTGCTCGAAAGTCTGCCTTCGACAGGTTGGCCATCCCCTCACAATGGACGTCAGTCTTTGACAGGCTGACACCAACAACGGTTTCTCATCAAAGCATGAAGCACGATGCGGCTACCCCGACAACGGAGGTGATCCCATCTGCAAGACGCGCTCGACGTCGCCACTGGTGCCGAGTGAAGAAAACTAGGGGCAGTTCCCCTTCTGGACCGACTCCACCAGCTCCAATGGTGGAAATTGATGCCGCTGTTCCAACTGGGAATGGCTTTGAACCACTTAGGAGGGTGCACAAAAACTCTCCAACTGCTGTGTTGAAAAGATCTCCTCCACCTGTGGAGAACGCTACGAAGGCAAAGCTAGAGCAGCCCCCTCAGCGGCTGTCCTCCAAAATTCACAGGGTTTGGCGAAGGGTCCAAGACTCTATGATTAACCAAGACTACTCCCGCCGACCAAAGAAAATGAAGGTTCGGCAAGAGAATGTAGCGTTTTGAAAATCGTTTCGGAGAAATTTCGAAAAAACGGTAAAATAAGGGGGTTTTCTGTAAAAAGTCAAAATGCAAATATCTTTATTATAAAATTAAATATATATATTCTAGCTATGTAATTGCTAGTATTTGGTGTTTATTGAGCCACTGGTGAAATTTCAAATTTTCTGAAAAAAATTTATTTTATTATTATTTTAAGCCGTCACTAATACATTTAATTAGGAAAAATTACAAATTGGAATGAGTTGAAACAAATTTTGTGCATCATAAAACATTAAATAAAATTTTATCATGTGGTTTTTGAAATGAAATCGTTTGCTAAAACGGTTTAGAAAATATCGAAGAAAAATGCTTTTTTTCGGTGAAATTAGTGTTAATGGGAATTGGGGTAATACATTCATCTTTTTTCCTAACCCACACACCCACACCTCACCCTCTCTCCCCCTCCCCACATGGCCGGCCCCACCTTGACAGCCCCCCCTCTCTCTCCAATTACCCCACCTTTCAAAAGAAAAGAAAAGAAAAGAAAAAGGGAAATGAAAGAAAGTCAAAAGGGGGTGTAGACTTTGTCTTTTTCTCCTCATTTTTCTCCACCTCCCTCTCTCTCCTCCCCCCACTCTCTTGCTGGCCAAAAATTCCTGCACCAACAGCCCTCTTTCTCCCCCCCCATTGTTCCATCTCTTTTGCTTCAAAAAATTCATCAAATACCTATCAAAAAATCCCAAAATTTAAATCTAGTTCTTACCTATTTTAGTGTAGCCTTAGATGCATGGATCTTGGTGCAAGGATTTCATTTTGGAGGTCTAGATTTCATGTTTGATCATGGATTTGTGAGGTATAAATTTTGTGCCCCATGGTTGTTTGTTGATTAGTTGCTTATATGATTTTGTTTATAAGTGTTAAATTGGTTGTTATGGTTTGTGTGATGAAAATTCAAGAGAAGAACTTGAATGAAAGTTAGGGTTTTGTGAAATTGGTATATAGTTGTGTAATGTATTTAAGCTCTTATGACATGTTAAAATAAGTTAGTAGCTAGTTGTTAATTGTTAGTTTAAAAATTGTGATAATTACACTAATTCGGTTAACTAGGTTTTGGGAATTTAATTAATCAATTGGGATAAAAATCTAATTAGGGTATCCATGGTATTATTAACATTTTAAATTGTATTTTAATATTTTAGATCATGCAAATTCAAACTAAATTGTTGTTTATGCATTTTTGCTAAAATGGTTGAAATTTGGGTAAAATTGCAAATAGTTTTTTTGAACGTATATAGTTTGATGAGATTAAATTGTGGTTATGGGTTATATGACTTATTTAAGTTATTTAATAAGTATTATGGCCGCTAGAATTGTTTAAACGTCGAGTTTTGTACTAAAATGGGAAATTTTGCTTGCTAGTTTTTTCGGAAAAATGGCTTTTAAAGTGAATTTGGGGTTTTTGTGAGTTTTAACCTATTTTATATTAAAATTAGTGTTCGTGAATGTGCAAATGAATGTATTTGGGTTTTTCTCGATGGTCTGGCCTTTGTACGCCGATGTCGAGGGTTTTTGGGTTGATTTGTGGAAGCAACCATAGGTTTTGACCTATGTGGGATTCGTGTGTCATTTTGGTCATGAGTCGGATTTTAATGCGATGCGGTGCGTTATGATATGTAGGTACCCCCATGTGGACTTCGAGACGACAAGCAAGCGCGTGGCGACGTCGGCACCGGCGAGCGAGGACCAGGTGAGTAGATTTATATCTACGGGGAAAAGTCGGGTGGATGGTGTATAGCACCCCCGCAGTCCGTGGTGGTGTATACGGATGCGTATACACACCAAAAATTATTATATGTTATTTGGGATTAATAACGATGTTTAGGATGGATATCGGTGTGTTGGATTATTTTAGTGTTGCGAACCCTAGGGTAGTGTTGCACTACACATACATACTTGCATACATTCCTATTTATATATGCTCATGGGATTCTTTATAGTTATGTGTTCACATGGGTATGGGACTATGTGTTCACATACGGATTTGAGGTTGATACTTGGGATTGAGCTGAGTCGATGAGATTTGTTTTATGGTTGTGATATCGGTGATATGGCAGGATTCGTACTTGAGGTACGTCCTGGTGTTATAGCGGATCTTGGGGCGGCGATACGGGTGAATAGTGTTATAAATAAAATGGTCGACATGTGATCGTGATATGAGGCATGATATGCTAGGATATTGATATTAGGCCGTATCGGGCGATATATACCCCTTGATGATGATATGTGCTGACGATATCGGTTTGTACGAGATTGTCGATCAGTAGTCAGATCATGAGTATATTGAGGATATTAGTATTGTACTAGACATAGGTCAGTACCCTAGACTATGATCTTGGATAAAGAGGATACCAGAGGAATAGTGTGAGGAATATGATATTGACCCGTACCCAGATTTGGGGATGCCGTACGACGGATTTACGTACGAGCTATATCTTGATGATTGATCCGCACTCTTGACTTGGGATGTCTGATTATAGATATGGTATCGGATATGATATTATTGAGGCGGGATCACCGACTAATATATATACAGGTATGTATATGGATCGACTCAGATGTTAGGCGGTTTCCTTACCTGTAGTCCAGCTTGTTAGCTTAGCCCTTTAGTTTAGTTTAGTTGTTAGATTAGATTCGATTCTTACCTATTTCAAAAACTAACGAATCGTGGGTATTTTAAAAGACAGCCCAAGGGATCCTACGGATATTTCAAAAGACGTATTTTTTCATAAAAACACCGTAGTCCCTATTTTCAAAACCCCATGATTCGTGTTATTTCAAAAGGCACCATTTGGAGGACTTATATTAGATTAATGCAGATTAGTTATAGTTGCGTCTAGTATTCATCTCCCGCTCATTATCGTGGTTCGCTTCGCATCGCATGCTTATATTATGTTTCATACTCCATTATTGATATCATGCTGTTAGGACACCAGCACCATTACCGATGATGCGTATGTACCACGTACACTTACTTGCCGGCTCATACACATCTTCATCGGTAATTGCCATGTCACGTACACCTTAGAAAATATTATTGCTTGACATAGCCTGTTAGCTAATAGTTTAGACATGATATTAGTGTACTTGCCTCATATGTTAGTTTAGACATTGTAGTTATTACCTGCTACTTCATGCATACTGTTATTCATTATTATGCCGCATTCATGGATTCTCATGCATATATTCACTATTTTACGTGCTATTGAGGTTTTGGATTCGGATTTCCATGAGATTTTCTGGATTTGGAGGAAAACCGCAAAAACATAAATAAACATTTTCTTTCTTTTAAAATAAAAGTGCGGTTTTCCCATGATGTATGAGTCGTCCACCATGAGTTTGCTGATGGATTTCGAGACCCGATTCGAGGAGACGGATGAACCGTTTCGGGTACATGGTGGACCCGGTAAGGTACCCCGGGGCAAGAAGCGCGTGATGATGACGATGTGAGCCTGGCAGGGGAGCACTACCAACCGGTGATTTTACCCGACGCGTCGGATATCCGGAGGATACCGTCGTGGTCTTGAGATGGATGGTAGGGGCCTGTCTGGACTGACGGCGCCCTAGATATTGTGATTGAGACATTGAGATTTCGAGATATTGAGGTACAGAGACTGTGATACAGAGATATCGAGATATTGGGATTACGTTTTGTGTCGATGCTAAGCACTGTTTTATGTTGATTTCATTATGATACCTCATTTTCAAAATACAAAGGAAATCTCACTAAATTATGAAAACAGTTCTTTATTTACATGTATTCTATTTCCATGCATTCATACCTCATTCATATGATATATTGCTACCTGAGGCACTGGAACGGGCACATGAGATTACACTCGGGTTAGATATTTACCCTAGCCTTGTTATAGGTTGCATGTTATATATATAATTGAGGATATATTTGATCTTTGACCTAGGTTGCGTTATTTATGCGATTTCTTTTCGTAGATGTTTTTCTATTCACGAGTTGGCAACTCACCCCCGTTGTGCCCCAGTTTCTTGCAGGATTGCCGTACAGGTTTCATTACGGCTTTGCGGGCATAGTTTCCTTCGGGTGATTTGCTAGTAGGTGGGTTTACTTGTATCGTATCCCCATTATATATCTTGTATATCATTATTCTGTTATATCTAGAAGTTCCATCAACCAAACATGTATTTATTTTTGAGATAGAGACCAGTGATGTTATTCTTTCGACCTTAGAGTCGCGCGTTATATTTTTGTGGTTTTCTTGTGGTTTTGAGTTTCCTTTTGAGTTTTGATCCTCGCCCTTGGCGTTGTATATTATATTGCTTGTGTGGTTGTGACCGTCGATTGACGAAGAGCTAGCTCCCGCTTGGGGATGCCTTTTTATTGATTTCGTATACTATTCATGTTGTATCCCGTTTGGAGGCCAGTATTTACAAAGGAGACTCTGCCGAAATTTTCAGGAAATATTTGATGTTTTTAAAAACGCATAATTCGGCTTATGCTATTAAAACTACTTGATTTAAATTGGTTTTCCTTCACTCTACTACTTTTCTTGGTTTGGATTTCTGTGTTTTCGGTTTACTTAGATTACGTATGCATCGAGACGTTTCGTACTTTAAGTGCCGGTCATGTTCCGTACTTTCGAGACGTGACAGAGAAGAACCACCCTGTCGTGCCACAGAAGGTTTCATCTACTTGGGTACCCACTGCAACGGCCACCTCAACTTCGACCGCCCACAAAAGAAGAAGGCCGGAGAAAATCCCCGTGTCCACGACAAAGCTCAAAAGCACTGAATCCAAACGCCCCAAGTCTGGGGGCATGGTGGTGTACACCATTTACATGGCTTCCGAAAAAGAGGATAGCTGTATCTCCATGGGCCATCGACCACTCACCCGATCAGTAACAAAGGCTCAGGAGCAACAATAGCAAAAGCTCCAGGAGATGCTGACAACCATGGTCGCACTCACTGGGCTAAAAGTAAGCCCGGAGACATCATCGGAGCAGCGCCAAGAACAGGAAACTAATGCCGAATTCATCCGAAGAATGCTCGAGAGGAAAGACAAAGAGGCCGCGGAACAAGCGGCCAACATAAAAAAAATGGCGCTATTGTTCTAAGATATGGTGGGCATGATGATCCAGCCAGACCACCCAGCCGAAGATCCTACAGTAATAATTGA
The DNA here is from genome assembly GCA_030015575.1 of Agapanthus africanus. Taxonomy (NCBI): domain Eukaryota; kingdom Viridiplantae; phylum Streptophyta; class Magnoliopsida; order Asparagales; family Amaryllidaceae; genus Agapanthus; species Agapanthus africanus. Next base: position 466,108,047 of record CM057343.1, read on the forward strand.
AGACGATAGAGGGGAGACATCAAACCCTCTTCCGGCCTCTTCAGCTATAAAGGAGGAAACAATCTCGAAAGCTACGCTCGATGATTATATAGCTCAACATATACGAGCTCATCAAGCGAACGAAGCCGTTGGCCAAGTCGTCAGAACTGGCGACCATATCCAAGCTGGTACGATCAGATTAAGTACCGCCAGGATACACGATTCCTAAGTTCCACGTATACAAGAGGATAGGCAATCCCCATCAACATGTCGCTTAGTTCAGGGCTCTGTGCGGCAACACTGGAGGTGAAGATAAGCTACAGCTTCGCCTATTTGTCGGCAGCTTAGAGGAGACGGCGTTCGAATGGTATTCAAAGCTTCCCAACGACTCCGTCAAAACTTTTACGAAGATGGAATTTCTATTCACCCAGCATTTCGCAAGCGCTAGCGAACGCACCCCAATCACGGCATTGATCAATACCATGGTGAAGCTGGGAGAAACATGGGTTCAGTATGCAATCCGGTGGCGGAACCTATGGTCGAAATGCGAACAACGCATCGAAGAAGCTCCTGCAGTAGACATGTTCGTGGGTACCCTCGATCTGTAGGAGACCATATCCCAGTTCATGATGTTTTTCAAGCCGAATACCTTCCAGGCCTTGATTGACAAGCTGGCCCAAATGGATCAGATGGGATATAGACCGTCTTCATCGAAAATAGAGCCTCGAAATGAAAAGGGAAAAGGGAAAGCGGCCTTCATCGCCAATGCTCAGCAGCAGCCCAGTGGTCCAAAACCAGCTGATCACCAAAACGATAGACAACGATTCTTCAACGATAAGCTAAAACGCCCTTATTCGTTTCCCCAGGATAAAACGAGGAGACTGTTCGAGCTAGAGGTGCGCAACAGGCTCATCATCCTGCCAGATCCGAAACGCCCACTGCAGCCCAGTGACATCAACAGTCCCAACTATTGCCCCTACCATCGAATAATGGGGCATCCAATCGAAGATTGCTTTGTCTTCAAAAACTGGATTGAGGACCAGTACCAGTAAGGCAAATTCGCGTTGTCTAAAAACTGGAGGGTAAACCCGCCACAACCACACGCTCCGAAAAAGATGGATACTCCGGGGGCATAATGCTCATTTATAGAGGAAGCTCTATGGGAGGTTGTTCTTTCGACAAAAACTAAAAGAATACTGAAAAGTCTCCGAGCATGTCCGGCGATTAGGTGGAAGAGCCCGCTGGAGCCCGAGATTATTGAGGGGATGCTGAAGCCGCGCCCAACGCTGAAAGTTGGTGAAGGTGGACAAAACATTCAGGCCAAGCCTCCGAAATCTTTAAAGAAAAAGAAGAAGGCCAAGAAGCCAGTCCAACCCGAAGACAGCCGTACAGGTCTACAGAAATACATCGATGCACTGGAAGAATATAACCAGAAGACATGGACCCCAATCACGTTGGATGAATTCTTTAAGCATGTTCTTGAAAATGAAGCCGATGACGCTGATGAAGGAGACAATTCTTCAGAAGAGCCCGAGAATTATGTGGCAAGCTGCCACATGATCTCTCACTCATCAATAAATAGCAAAGAAGCTCCTGATGCAGAGAAACTGGGGGCAGATCCAGAACCGGAATCAAAATCCCTGGAGCCATCGGACGAATTGATTGACAGACTGCTGAGCGAAGCTCTTCAGAAAAGAAAATCTGACCGAGAGTGTGAAACGACCATTTATGAAAGGGCCAATCGTCGGCGTCACGTTGAAGAAGCTCCGGTATGGAGAAACCATAGAGTACCCCAACCGGATAGAAGCACTTCTGCCGCCAGTAAAAGCAGGTTTAAGACAAGGATGCAGTTCGCTAAAGCCCTGTCGATGGGAATGAAGTTGCCACCTTTCAAAGAAGACACTTCAGAAAATACGTTCCCCGACGAACTAGATGCACATCCAAACTACTGCTTATACCATCGGAGGATCACACACCCTACCGAGGGATGCATGGCCGTTAACAATTGGTGGCAGGGATACGTTGCTCATCGACAGCATTTCAAGCGGATGAAGCGCAAAACTCGTCGAGAGCAGAGAAGCACGACAGATGAATGCAAAAGAACTGCCGGCGACTGTCACATGGTTGATTCCGGGGGATCGCAAGTTCTCACCTTCGGGAGCGATTCTGATGAAGAAATAGCCCTCGTCCCTCTCTTCAAAGAATCCACCTTAAGAAAAGAGGAAGAGGCGAAGAACCGTGAGAATATTCAGCTGCGCAACCGTACATTGCCCAAAAAGAATCTCGGACCTGCAAACAAAGGATCAGATAGAAAAGATAAGGGGAAGGAAAAAGTCCCTGAGGATATCGCCCTCGATGATCGAGTCGTTGAAGAGCTGGCAGCCAAGGACCTGCCAAAGAAAAACAAGGTGGATTACAACGTTCTGGAACACCTGAGGAAGATACCCTCTCAGCTAAGCATTCTCGATGCCCTTCTGCTATCTAAAGTGGCGAGAGATTCTTTGATCAAGGCACTACAAGCGCCTGAGCAGTTCCAAGCTTTCCTTGCCGAAGAAAAGATGAAGGGCGATCTGGAAGAAGTGCACACGGCTGACATCACTTTCGGTGATGAAGATCTCCTCCTCGGAACATGCGAGCACAACCGTCCCTTGTATATCACCGGATACTGCCATGACATCAAGATAGGGAAGATCCTAGTTGACAACGGGTCCTCTGTCAATCTCCTAAATGTGAGGGTGCTAAAAGAAATCTGCATGAGCGTCCAACACCTCACTCGGGATAAAATCACCATCTCCGGGTTCGACTCCCAGTCATCACGGATGCTTGGGTCTGTGATACTGACATTACGCTTTGGGCTGATCATCACTGACATCAAATTTCATGTCATTGACGCCAAGACTTGCTACAACGCTTTGCTCGGCAGGTTTTGGTTACACGAGTACAATATCATCCCTTCTACACAACATCAGTGTATGAAGTACTTCAAAGATGGTCTCGAGTATACCGTGACAGGGGAGCTGAACCTATTCTCCGTGAATGAAGTCCGAAAGTACGAAGATGCAAAGTATTTCTTACCAGACTTTGAAGACACGGAAAGATGCCATAAGCCGGAGAACAAGCAAAAAGCTATCACCACTATCCCGGTCTTCGGAAGCGATACCGAAGAAGAAGAAGAGATAATCTATTCTGGGCCGCTCCAATACAACAAGCCTGGACCGTCTACCCCTATGTTGATCTTCGTCAGCGACTCTGAAGATGAGGTCAATGCAGTATTTTCTGTTTGACCATCAATACAACCCTTCACTGGCAAGGAATGGAGTTTGCAAATCGCCATGGTTCCGCAAAAGTATTACAAAGAGCTCGACGCACTTGATACCTATAGTGTCCAAGAACTGCAGACGTTCTACGTCCCTCCCAGGCGAAAAGATGAAAAGGCAATCCTCTTTTATCGATCCGCGGAAACCAAAGTGGAGAAAGAAATCTGGCATGGTGCCAATTCTACGCTTGACATGCTCCAGCCCATCCGTCTGCCCAGATACTACAAAGAAGGATTAAAAAGGCTGTTGAGGCGCCAAGGCGTGCCCTTCAAACAGGCTGCTCGACAAGCTTAGTTCTACAACAGGATCTGGAACGTCCCTGGAACTCAGCGAAAATTACCCAACAGGAGAATGGAAACGATCGGGCTTGGATATGTTCAATCCAAGAAACGGGAGCGATTCCATGGCTGCTACGTTATACATGACTTCGATGAAGAAGGAGATGCTCTGTTAGAAGACACCGCAATTGAACCAAAACGATATCTTGCCGTAAAAATGCCAAGTCCGTCATTTGAAGAACATATAGAAAAGCTAATAAGGGAAGCGGGTCAAAAGGTCCGGGATGACCACAATCGTGAAATGTCCATTTACGAGAAAGCCAGGACGCAGCGCCTCCTTCAGCAGGCTACGGAGAATGACGATGCCCTTCGTCGCCGGCCTGTCATACAGAAGACTCGACGCGGAGGCAAAAACAAACTAAAGAACGAAAAAAACGTTCGACCACGGCGAAACGGGTCTAAGAAGCCTTGCGATCAAGAAAAGGTCAGCCGGAATCCGTCTCTTATAAAAAAAATAAGTCGAGCATATTCGTTCTCTCGAGACAAGACAAGGAAAATCTTCAACCTTGTCATGAAACATCAAATGATTACGCTCCCAGAATCCAAACACCCCGAACAAGCAGACGAGGTCTCTCACCCGGATTATTGCTCATATCACCAAGCGATAGGACATCCTCTCGAAGACTGCTTCACATTCAAAGACTGGGTAGAAGACCAGTATCAGCAAGGCAGGTTTGCTCTATCCAGCAGTTGGAGGGTAACCCCACCACAGAAGCATGAACCGAAAGCCACGTATGCAGTGAGAGTAGAACCGGATCAACATCGGTCTTGGAAGCGATCTCGCACCTGTCACGCAGTAACGATGTCGGAAGAAGGAAAGCACGATAATGTGGATGACCTCTCCTGGTGCTTTGAAAGTAGGGATGAAGCTGAGTTGATCTCAGAATTTTCACCTGCGCCAAAAGAGTTGGAAGATGGAATACATACTACTGCGGACAACCTGAGAAAAATCGACTTAGGGACGGCAAACGACCCGCGGCCAACGTTCGTCGGTGAGCTTCTGTCTGAGAAACAAGTGGCTACGCTAAAAGACGTGCTCATGCAGTATAAAGACTGCTTCGTATGGAACTATTCTGAGATGCCGGGGCTAGATCCAGAGATAGCGGTGCATAAATTGGCGATATCTCCAGACGTCAAGCCAGTCAAACAAGCACCAAGAAGAATGCGGCTCGAGCTTGAGATGAGTATCAACGCCGAAGTCAAGAAGCTAATCGACTTCGGCTTCATCCAAGAAGTTCAATACCCTGACTAGATCGCCAACATCGTCCCAATGATGAAGAAAAATGGGACAGTGCGCATCTGCGTGGACTTTTGGGACCTCAACAAAGCTTTCCCGAAGGATAATTTTCCCATACCGGTTATCAAGTTGATGATAGACAACACGTCCACTCACGAAGTCTTCTCCTTCATGGATGGATCATCAGGGTACAATCATATAAAGATGCATCCCGAAGATCAGAAGCATACCGCTTTCCGGACTCCTCTGGGCATATTCTGCTACAAAGTGATGCCATTTGGTCTAAAGAACGCCGGCGCTACCTACCAGAGGGCCATGACGAAGATCTTTGATGACCTCATACATGAAATCGTTGAATGTTATATTGACGACCTCGTGGTTAAAAGCAAATCGTATGAGGAATATTGGGAGCATCTGAAAATCGTGTTTCAGTGCCTTCGGAAATACAACTTGAAGACGAACCCTCTCAAATGCGCGTTCGGAGTTTCCTCAGGCAAATTCCTAGGATTCATCGTACGACACCGGGGCATCGAGGTAGACCCGTCGAAGATCAAGGCGATCATGGAGATGCATCCGCCGAGAACTCTCAGGCAAATGCGGTCTCTCCAAGGAAAGCTCGCATATATCCGACGATTCATAGCTAACCTCTCCGGCAAATGCCGTCCCTACAGTCATTTAATGAAGAAAGGGACTCCGTTCGTCTGAGATCGCAAATGCCAAAGCGCACTGGATGAAATCAAGCAATACTTGCAGAATCCGTCGGTGCTGACCGCTCCAGTCAAGGGAAAACCCCTTATCTTGTATACAACATCCCTTGAAGGTTCCTTGGGCGCGTTATGAGCACAGGAGAATGACCAAGGGAAAGAGAGAGCCCTCTACTATTTGAGTCGAGTTCTCCTGGGGGCAGAAAACAACTCCCTCCCATCGAAAAACACTGCCTGGCGTTAATTTTTGCGATAACGAAGCTCAGACACTATGCGTTGGCGCATGAGGTCCACTTCATATCAAAAGTGGATCCTCTCAAATATTTGATGTCAAGAGCCATACTGACGGGACGACTCGCTAAATGGGCCCTCCTCTTGATGGAGTTCTCGATAAAATACCGAGCTCTCAAGGCAGTGAAAGGCTAGGCCATCACCGACTTCCTGGCTGAGCATCCGATACCTGCCGATTCACCCCTAAATTGCAAATTGCCAGACGAGCACGTGTTTGACACGATCGACAGGGAGAGAGGAGAGAGTGATACCCGATGGGAACTCTACTTTGATGGGGCATCTTCCATGAAGAAGCGAAAGCACAGCTCCCCTATAATCAAATCTGGGGTAGGCCTTATCTTCGTGACTCCACAAGGAGGGATAATGTGCTTTGCCTTTTCCTTAACAGAGCCGAGGACAAACAATGAAGCCGAATATGAAGCTTTGATAGCAGGTCTTGAGATCGCCGTCGACATGGGAATCGAAAATCTCCTCAAATACGGAGACTCCCAGCTGGTCGTTAGTCAAGTAAACGACGACTATCAAACGTGCAAACCAGAGTTGGTGAAGTACGGCGAGAGAGTACAACAATTGCTGACTCAAATTCCTTCCTACGTTCTGGAAAGCATTCCGCGTACGGAAAATAGCAAAGCGGATGTGTTAGTCAAACTCGCTAAAGAACTAGCTGACGAAAACCACGATGACGTAAGGATCGTTGTGCAAAGTCGTCGGGTTCTTGCACCAGCAGAAATATCTCCGGAGTCGTCCGAAGAAAAGGAAGCGACCATGAAAACGGCCCTACAAATAAAAGACCAGGAAAAGGCTAAGGATTGGAGAGAAGTATTTATAGACTACTTCAAATCCCGTTGAGCACCTGAAGATCCGTCCTCATGACATCAGCTCATTAAACGAGCTCTGTCTTTCGCCTTCGTCAATGACACGTTGTATAAGAGATCGTTCGACTCTCTATGGCTAAGATGCCTGGGACCGGAAGAAGCAAGGTGAGTCATCTAAGAAACTCATGACGGACTCTGCGGTTCTCACCAAGCCAGGCCAAAGATGATTCACAGGGACTTCATCCACCAACATCCAAAGAAATTCACAGGGACTTCATCCACCAACATCCAAACCAGTTACATCCAACAGTGGCTAGTTGGTCGTTCGAAATGTGGGGAACCAACATAATTGGGCCCATAGAACCAGCATCGTCCAAAGGACATCGGTTCATATCTGCGACAACTGATTACTTCTCCAAGTGGGCAGAAGCAGTACCGCTAAGAGAAGTGAAGAAGGAGAATATTCTCCATTTCTTCAAGACACACGTCATCTATCGGTTCGGCACTCCGCGACGGATTATCTCTGATAACGGGCCGGCCTACAGAAGGCACAGAATCAGCCGCTTCGCACAACAGCATAATATAGACTGGAGATATTTTTCGGTCTACAATTCCCGAGCTAACGGTCTGCCTGAGGCTTTCAACAAGACCTTGACAAAGATCATGAAGAAGACGGTGTCCAAAAATAAGAAGGACTGGCACGAGAGACTGCATGAAGCTTTCTGGGCGTATCGGACTACATTCAAAACGGCCACAAACACAACGCCGTATGCATTGGTATTCGGCATTGAAGCAGTACTCCCCTTGGAAATAGAGCTACCCTTCCAATGAGTGGCGGTTCATTATGAGCTAACAGACGAAGAGAATGCTCATCTTCGGCTCAAGGAGCTCGATGCCCTTGACGAAATCCGGTTCATGGCGCAACAAAACTTGGAGACTTACAAAGCAAAGATGACGCGCTCATACGAGAGATTGACTAGGCCGAGAACATTCCACCAAGGCGAACTCATGCTAGTGGTCAAGAGACCTATGATCCTCAATCGTGCAAAACGGAGGAAATTCGAGCCCCCGTACATCATAGACAAGGTCTATCAAGGTGGGGCTTACTTGCTCATGGATATGCATGGCAAAAGACCCTTCCGACCAATAAACAGCCGATTCCTTAATAAGCACCACGCTTGACGAGTCACGAACCAGGTTAATGATAGATGACGACGCCTATGTTCGCTCGCTATATTCTTGAGTCCGGATTCTAAAAATAGTATCCAACGATACCTCATCCCAAACACGGAAAACTACGGACCGAAGCGTCTACAAACCGCAGCATCCTAAGGCTGACGCAAAAAAAATATAATAAAGAAGAAGAAGAAGAAGAAGAAGAAGAAGAAGAAAAGAAATAAAAAAACGGTACGTCCATAAGCGAAATGGGCACGGATGAAAACCCGAAAGGGCTCCGTGAGTAAAAATAGCAGGGCTACCGGCGAGTTTGTGAAAACCCGAAAGGGCGCAATCTCGTTAAAAGACACTTGCAAGGTTCTCTCGACCTTGTAAGGAGAAAATACCTGCGTGAGATACTTACGACTCACAAGGGAGCAACACACTTAGGGATCCCCACGATTCCTAAGGAAAAGTTACACTTACGAGATCCTCACGACTCGTAAGGAGAATTCCCTTAGGAGACCCTCACGGCTCATAAGATTCAAAAGCCTTATGCTACAGGGATCTAAACCTGTTCTTAAGCCATTATACACCCCAATATTGCCCTACAAGCGTTTCAATATTGACCCTTGTATACAATCCACAGGTGCGAATAAACATTTCCCCAACAGAGTCCCACCAGCAACGAGGGACATCCTCACATGGTGAACGACCCTTGTAAGTCCTCTCGACTTATAAGGAGAAAACATTCTTGTAAGATCCTTACGACTTATAAGAGAACATACACTTAAGAACCCTCACGATTCTTAAGAAGAAAACACACTTACGAGATCCTCACGACTCGTAAGGAGAAACATTTTTATGAGACCCTTACGGCTCATAAAATCAAAAGCCTTAGTTGACAGGATCTTAACCCGGTTTGCTAAGCCACCTTTGTTCGAACCGACAAAGGCAAATGATGATTCGCTCCTGGCCATATCCCAGTTGTAGCGATGCCGATGCCTAAATCGGTATCAAATTCCAAGTCTAAACTCATGATAAAAATCAGCGAGCCAAAAATGTATATGAAATAGCCAAAATGATGGGGCAACTTGCAATAAAATAAGCAAGTAAAATATATGCATACAAAATAGCCGAAATGATTGGGCAACTCGCGATAAAAAGCAGTGAGTAAAAAAAAAAATAGCCGAAATGATTGGGCACCGCGAAAAATAGCCGAAATGATTGGGCAATCGCGACTTTCGCGATACAAAAAGCTGAAATGACAGAGCATCGCGGAAAGAAAACAAAAAAATACGTATAAAATAAAACTTTTACCCTGCAGGTAAGTCCATACTGACCCCTATATACAATCCATGGGCATAAACGAAAAGGGAACTACATGTCCCAACAAACTCTATCAAAGGGAGAGTCAGGTCTCGACGGCAATATTTGCATCCCAGAAGACCAGCAACAACGTTCCTCCTCATGCTAGCAGCACACGGACGCAACACTACCAATCGAAGCCATGGCAAAGTCCCCAGTTCCAAGACTCTGCGGTTCACAGACAACCTAGAGTCAACCCTGACACCGTAGAAAACAGAGAAAGTCAATCCGGACACCGTAGAAAACGGAGAAATTCAACCCTGACACCGTAGAAAACGGAGAAAGTCAATCCCGACACCGTAGAAAACGGAGAAAGCCAACCCGGACACCGTAGAAAACGGAGAAAGTCGATCCCGACACCGTAGAAAACGGAGAAAGTCAACCTCGACACCGTAGAAAACGGAGAAAGTCAATCCGGACACCGTAGAAAACGAAAAAAGTCAATCCCGACACCGTAGAAAACGGAGAAAGTCAATCCGGACACCGTAGAAAATGGAGAAAGTCAATCCCGACACCGTAGAATACGGAGAAAGTCCGGACACCGTAGAAAACAGAGAAAGTCAACCCTGACAGCGTAGAAAACGGAGAAAGTCGATCTCGACATCGTAAAAAACGGAGAAAGTCGATCCCGACACCGTAGAAAACGGAGAAAGTCGATCCTGACACCGTAGAAAACGGAGAAAGTCGATCCCGATACCGTAGAAAACGGAGAAAGTCGATCCCGATACCTTAGAAAATGGAGAAAGTCAACCCCGACACCATAGAAAACGGAGAAAGTCGATCCCGACACCATAGAAAACGGAGAAAGTCGACCCCGACACCATAGAAAATGGAGCAAGTTGATCCCGATACCGTAGAAAACGGAGAAAGTCAACCAAGACACCGTCGAAAACGAAGAAAGTCAATCCTGACACCGTGGAAAACGGAGAAAGTCAACCCTTGACCCCCCATCGGAGCAATGCTTCGATTTGGAAACAAGTCAACTCACCAATCACTTACGAGTTCTCTCGACTTGTAAGGGAGAAAAAAAACTCTATTGTGAGATCCTTAAGACTCTTAAGAGAAAACGCACTTAGGAATCCTCATGACTCCTAAGGAGAAAATACACCTACGAGATTCTCACGACTCGTAGGGAGAAAAATCTTTATGAGACCCTCACGACTCATAAAATTGAAAAGTCTTAGGCGGCAGATCTGAACCTGTTTCCTAAGCCATCACTACCCTATGAAGAGTTCAAGATGAACTCTTATCTATTGTCTACAAGTTACACTTGCTAAATCGATAGTCGGAGATAAAAAATGTGTCTTTTATTTATGAATTCAATTGAATACAAGATAAATCATATAATTTTTTTTGATGAAATGAATACAAAGATTACAAATGTTTAATCGATACAAAAGCAGCTACTGAGAAGGAGGCATTTTCAATAAATCAGCCAGTTGCTCACGCACTCCTCTCAACTACTTTTCATGATCTGCCACTGCGGCCAGCTCCGCTTCGACTCGATCCCGTTCTGCAAGCTGGATGAAAGTTTCACATCAATTTCCCGTTGAGCAGTTTCGCGACTCCGCGTAACCCGCTCAATGAAGTCGAGCTTCTGCCTCAACGCCAGCCCGTCCGAAATGCATCGCTGCAGATTGACAAAGACAGCTTTCAACTGCGCAGCATTCGCTACGACCTCGGCGCGCAACCGAGCAGATTTGCTTGAAGCTACTTCATGTTCTTTTCGCCGCAGGGTCATCTCTTGTTCAAAATGGCGAAGGAAAGGAACACTCTGCTCGACCCATGCGGCCTGCTGGGAGTTCAACGCAAATATTTCTGGAGCAAAGCGCTTGAGCTCAACTGCATGCAAACAAGCCTCGATCTGTCTGCAATAATTAACCCAAGATTCAACGACGCCCTCGCTATGGAAGTGCACAAGCGTCGCCAACATCGGATTAACCTTAGCAGCAAAATCTGCAGCGAATGCAGGGGCCTCCGCATCAAGCTCCTCGATGGATTCGCTTAATATACGTAGGCTGGTCACATCGCCATTGGATGATGGGCGTTCCGGCATTAGGATGTGAGACTCAAAGGGAGCTGGAGCCGATGCGATTGCTGCAAAATGAATTACGGTTAAAAGCTAACTCGCGAAATAAAGAAATCACACAAGTGATGCAGTCTACTATACCAGCTGTGATAGGTGGCAAAGTTGGGAGCATCGATGGCGCGACTATTCTCTCATCCCCTCTTTCAATCTGTAATGCTGCAATCAATGCAAAGAAGAATTAGCAATGACATGGTTGCCCGTGGAAGAAAGGAAAAGATGTTTGTTAAAAACTATACGCACCGACACTAGCAGGTAGGACGATTTCTGACTGGAAGGAGAAATGTGGGTTTAACACCTGATACAGATGGTCAAAAAGGACTCCTGCAAGGTTGTGCCAATATACTGTCAGTACAAGGAGGATAAATACCCACGATGAAACCGATAGGTTGCAAACCCTTACCTTCTAGCATTCCAGAGGATATAGAAGAAGGCGAGGGGACAACAACCGTCATGGCAGCGACCGGAGGTGTGTCAGATGACACAATCTCAGCGTTCGCGACACCTATAAACAAAATACCATCAGAACGAATCGAAAGAGATTATGAAATAAAAAGGAAGCAGCGACCCAACACCTACCAGATGGGTCATCGGCCGAAACCGCGACGAGAGCATCACTAAGCGCAGCGGCTTCTTCGCTCTCCTTCAGTGGAATAGTTTCGGCGCCTGTGGCTTCGTCCCCTGATTCGACTAGGGTCATCGTGACACCCACAATGCCAACCGATAGCAGGGAACCGCAAGGAGAAAGAGCGGCGGTTTGCGCAGTCCCGGACTCCCGAGAGAGAGTAGCCGTTTCGGGCTCTGTGGTTGTCGTCTTCACACCTGCCGCCTCATCGCCAATGCTTGGCCCTGCAAGATATAGCATATCAGAATTTGCGGATCGAATAAAAATGAAAAGACCGGGCATTACATTGCCTGGCGATGGATTCTCAGTTGCCTCCCGAGCCGCTCGCACGACCTGTCTATGAGCGGTAGACAGGGCAGCTGGAGCATCCTCTGGAGGAATAGCGATAGATGGGGTGGTGCTTGAACCTGCTCCCTCAGCTAAGCTGACATCACGTTCCCTCGTCGCACGCTTTCTACGCTTCTGGTCGACCTTGGCAGTGAGAAGTGATCTCCTCAAGACCTCCGTCAAAGGGACGTCATCGTCCGAACCAGGAGCTGCCTCTGGAGCCGTTACGGCATCTGTCATCGACTGCTTAAGCTGTCACGCCCCGCTTCCCAGAGTGCGCTAAGATCGGCACGTGACAGAGCCAACCATGCTACCTGTGGCTAGGAAATACCCCTCCACAGTCACATTACGGCTGTCTAGAAGATATCAAGAGCAGTAGAAATAAAATAAACTATCTAGTACATGTCCATAAGCCAGAATAAACGAGTCAAGAAATAATATAAAACGGAAGCAAAAGATCCAATACAATAATAATCTGGAAAGTAACATAACTAAACTGGATACTAACAGGATCCTCACTGCTCGGCCTGACGGCGGAAATACTCCTGGTTAGCCTGCGACAAGGTAGAGAATCTGGGCCATGCAAATCTCAGACGTCAGTGCGTCATAATATCAACAATAATATAATCAGGAGATAACAGGATATGCAGGCATGGGTTTGAACAGTAATAAAAGTATAACAGTAACACGAATATGGAACAGTGAAGGGTAAAAGAATATATCACGTGCAGTGAGTAATCTGAACTAAGCTACTGGGTTAACTACTCTCAAGTCTGTGAAATCAATTTAATGAATCATCGATGTAACTCAACAGTATCCCATGCATACCCAGGATCACGGTCCAGACTCTCGGGGCTGAATCCGAGACGTGCCGCTAAGCACAAACAGGAAACATGTACAGACGAATGATGTCAGCAACATAATCCCGGGACTGGCTTAGCCCCCTAAACTGATCAGTATAAGCGTCGAACTGTTGAGTTACAAGTCAGGTTTCATTATTGATTTCCCCTTACCCTCATGGTTATGTGTTCAAGTCAGGTATTGATAAATCTGGAGCTAACGCCAACACAGGATCAAGTAGGAAAAGGTTTGCCTATACAGACAACAGGATATGTCCATCGGGACAACATGTCAGGATTGTCGGCATCAGAAACAGGATCAGGTAACATGTCAAGTAGTGATATATCAGGTCATGCCAGGTAGTGCACAGGTATCAAGCGGATGCCTAACAGTAAAATGTATCAAGTATCGAATCACGGTAAAGGTATGGATGTACGGTGAAAGCATGGATGCACAAACATCTATCAGGGGTTACATCATGGCTATGTAGGATGCACATTATCAAGCATGGTGCACTAATACAACAGTAACATGAAATAATATGGTCTCGGCGTGCAACTAGATATGTAATAAACCGTACGGATACAGACGGATACTATAAAACTGTAAATCGTTAAAATTTGCTGAATATTAAAACACAAGCACTATTATTTATTAAATAGATATTGATATAATAATATTAACATGGATAACATATTCAAACTGATTAATAACTATAAAAGTGGTATTGATTAACCATGCACAAGAAAGTTCCGTTCAGAAATTCGGCGTCACCCTGATTTGTAAAATAGCTTAAAAATAACAAAAGTTCTCTAAAAGGGACGTGCCTTATACCAAAACAAAGATAATTCAATAAGGTTTTCATTTTTATAAGTTGAAGTATCTCAGCTTGTTCCTACAAAAATCTATGAAAATTCGAAGTTGAAAGTTTGCTGCTGGAATTTCCCTGGACAGCAGTTTAGAGTTATTTTCATTTGCATTTTACGTTATTTAAAAAATTTTTTTTGCAAGTAAATATTTCATAGAGTTATAGTATTCTGAGTCAGCTTCGTAACGAACTAAAGAACGTATACTAATAATTTTTCTTTGATTTATAATGAATTTTATAATTTAAGGTGTATAGTAAATTTCAGATTTGTCGTATCCGCTTTGCAACGACGTTTCATGTATAAACTATAATATTTTCAAACTATATTTTGTATAACATTATAAAATGCAGATTATAAACTAATTAAGGATAATAATAAAAAATATTACGCTGATATATATTTTCAATGATATGGATGCAATCGGGTATCCGAAAACAGTAAAACTTCAGTATGGATGCATAATACTATACCTAGCTTGTAGCAAGATAATTTAGTTTGCGACTAGACATGTAAATAATGATATTGATGTGTACGGACGTCGTATAAAAGTAAAATGATAAACTGGTAAATGCAGGATGTTCAACTAAACAATATGAAATGTAAATATTCAATTGGGTGCAACATATTGTAGTCTAGCATATATCAAGATAAATTTGCATGCACTAGATATGATGTAACTTGCACGGATGCACACGGATATCCAAAAACGGTGAAACATGCAAAATGATAATGTGGGATGCATAACTAATCATTATGTGTTGTTATTATTCAAATGAATATAGAATATAGTAGTATAGCATATAGCAAGATTAACTTGCCTTGACGGATCACGAAACGGATATGTACGGCACGTCTGACGTCGATAAAACGTCGCAACGCATGCACGGCACACGGAACAGATCTAAACAATGCAAGAGGGTGATTACGCAGGCAAGGCACGTTCACTGTATCACTCGGATCGTCAGCGACGAGCACGGCTCCGGCGGTGATCACCGGAATCAAGAAACAAGATCAAGAAAAAGAAAGAAGAAAGAAGAAGAAGAAGTAAGAAGGAGAGGCTGTGTATTAAATAAGCAAAGAAAATAAATAAATAAATAAAAATATATATAAATATATATATGCAGAGGAGAGAGAGAGAAAGGGGTTGTTAGTTTGTTAGGAAGTTAGTTTAGATTTAAATTTAAAAAATCTTTTATTAGTTAACTAAATTTTAATTTGTATCAGTTTATAAAATTAATATTATATAAATAAAATTTGATATTCTGGTAAATACAAACATAGTCCAAAACATGCCCGGGTCGGATATAAAATTCAGTTCTAAAATACAAAAAATATACATGTCGACCAAAATAAAAAATGAATGTCCGGGTAACGAAAATGCATACCCCCAAGAACGGATGCAGGTACGTGCGCGTAGCCATCAAAACAAGTCCATTTCACTGAACGGGACAAGAACAAGATGCGCGAATGCTACCACGGGGCTAGGGGTATCATGCAGGCTATGCAATTATTTTAAAAATATTTTATGTGACTTAAAATGTTATATTGTAAAAATGCAAATGCCAGATAAAATGCCAGTATGCAAGATGTATAAATTAAAATAAAAGTGCATGAGTCCATGTAACAGGTCAGGATAAATCATAAACATGAATCAAGTCAGGTTTCAAGTAAGCGAGTCGGGTCGGATGCAAATACAGATGTCAAATATACTATTCGCACCCAGAACACAGTAAATCGGGAAAATACCATAAATAAAGAAATACGTGAATTTGAACTGGTATAAACGAACTAGAGTGTTACATTATACCCAACTACAAAAGAATTTCATTCTCGAAATTCCCAAAACAAGAAAAAATAAACAAATATGAAACTACAGGAAAAGATCTGGAAACTTCTGTCGATTCTCGTCTTCTCGTTCCGAAGTCGATTCTTCGTGCGAGCGATTCCCCCAAGAAATAAGTATGAGAGGGATAACCTTGTTCTTAAGGACCTTTTCTCTTCGATCAACAATCGACATCGGTCGTTCCTTAAAGGTCAAATCCTCTCTTACAGTCAGCTTCGAATGATCCAGCACGTATGTTTCATCTCGAACATACTTACGGAGTTGGGATATATGAAACACGTCATGAACAATTGTCAAAGATTGTGGTAAAGCCAATCGGTAAGCCACTTCTCCAACACGCTCCAAAATCTCGAAAGGCCCCACGAATCGAGGACTAAGCTTGCCTCGACTCCCAAAACGAATCACTCCTCTAGTCGGTGATATCCTTAAGAATACCAGATCACCGACAGCGAACTCTAGCGATCTTCTCAATATGTCGGCCCAACTCTTCTGCCGATCTTGTGCTGCCTTCATATAATTCCGGATAGTATTAACTTTCTCCACGGTTTGCACGATCAAATCCGGTCCCAACAATGTTCGTTCTCCAACATCGTCCCAACAAACATGTGAGCGACACTTGCGACCATACAATGCTTCGAATGGAGCCATCTGAATAGTCGCCTGAAAACTGTTGTCGTAAGAAAACTCCACCAAGTGTAAATGATCCTCCCATGAACCCTTAAAGTCTAACATGCAAGCTCTCAACATATCTTCAAGAGTTTGGATCGTTCTCTCCGACTGGACATCTGTGTGAGGATGATAAGCGGTGCTAAACATCAATCGCGTCCCCAAACTTTCCTATAAACTCCTCCAGAAGTGCGATAAGAATCGGGTGTCACGATCGGACACGATGCTCACAGGTACTCCATGCAATCTTAGAATCTCCTGCATGTACCGTTCTGCCAACGCTTCCGTTGATTGACCAACTCGAAATGGAATGAAATGAGCTGCCTTGGTCAATCGATCAACAATCACCCAAACTGCATTGTTGCCTTTTGGACTCCACGGTAAAGCTGTCACGAAATCCATGGTTATATGTTCCCACTTCCATTGAGGAATCGGAAGTGGTTGCAATAAACCAGCAACCCTTTGATGTTCAGCCTTAACTTGCTGACACACCAAGCACTTTGCTACAAAGCGAGCAATCTCCCTTTTCATGCCTTCCCACCAGAAATGCTGTCTTAGATCGCGGTATATCTTCGTGCCTCCAGGATGTACGTAATACGCTGAACTGTGCGCCTCCTTCATAACTTCTTCACGAATGTCTCTCTTTGGCACATACAAACGGCTACCGTATCGCAACGAACCATCTTCATGAATCAATAAGTCCGTTCGAAGTCCTGCTTCAACCTGTTCTCGAAACTTCTGCAATCTTGGGTCATGTGACAGCGCTGCTTTAATATTCTCGATCAACGACGATTGTACTTACAGTTGCATCAACTGTCCTAAAGAATGCAGTAGCACGATTGCCAACTCGAATCTCCGAAAGTCTTCAATAAGTTCCTTCTGTGCAGTCAACTTCTGAATTGCTGGCAACCGACTAAGCGCATCCGGCACAACATTAACTTTTCCCGGATGGTACTTAAGATCAAGATCATAGTCAGCCATCAGCTCCAACCATCTACGCTGCCTCATGTTAAGCTCTTTCTGTGTGAACACGTACTTTAGGCTTTTGTGATCGGTGAATACTTCAACCCTTTCGCCTAATAAGTAGTGTATCCAAATCTTCAAAGCGAAAATTACTGCTGCTAGCTCCAAATCATGAGTTGGGTAATTCTTCTCATGGATCTTCAACTGTCTCGATGCGTAGGCTATAACCTTTCCATGCTATATCAAAACACATCCCAATCCTTTTCCAGATGCGTCGCTGTGAATCAACAATTCTTCGGAACCGTTTGGTACGGTCAAAATAGGAGCGGTTATCAACCTTTGCTTCAACGCCTCAAAAGCTGACGCATATTTATCCGTCCATACAAACGGTACTTCCTTACGCGTAAACTTGGTCAGAGGCTCAGCCAAATGAGCAAAATTCTCCACGAACCTTCTGTAGTATCTTGCAAGTCCAAGAAAACTTCTGATCTCTGCTACGTTCTTCGGAATCGGCCAATCTCGAACTACTGCAATTTTCTCGGGATCAACTACGATTCCATCTTCAAATACGACATGACCAAAAAACTTCACTTCTTCAAGCCAAAACTCGCACTTGCTTATCTTTGCATACAATCTTTCTTGCCTCAATGTCTGCAGTGTGATCTTCAAGTGTTCCGCATGCTCTTCAATACTCTTTAAGTAAACCAGAATATCATCGATGAACACCACTATAAACTGGTCCAAGAACGGTGAAAAGATTCGGTTCATAAAGTCCATAAATATCGCTGGTGCATTCGTGACTCCGAATGGCATCACTAAATACTCGTAATGTCCATACTGAGTTCGGAATGCAGCCTTGCAAATATCTTCTGATTTAACTCGAACTTGATGATATCCGGATCGCAAATCCATTTTCGAGAATACTCTCGCGCCACTAAGTTGCTCGAACAATTCGCCAATGCGAGGGATCAGGTACTTGTTCTTAATAGTCACCCGGTTTAATTCTTGATAATCAATGCATATCCTCCTTGTGTCATCTTTCTTCTTTACTGGAAGAACTGGAGCTTCCCAAGGTGAATTACTGCTGCGAATCCAACCATTCTCAAGTAATTCGGTAATCTGCTTCTTGACTTCTTCCAACTCCACTGGTGCCATTGGATAGTACGCCTTTGAGATTGGCGCTGCACCAGAAACAAGATCGATCACGAACTCCACATCTCGTTTTGGTAGTAAACCCGAGATGTCCTCGAAAACGTCCATAAACTCTCGAACTACAGCTGGCGTTTCCTCCTTATCAACTTCCATCGCCGAAAGAACATTGTTTGTCGGCCTAGCCCTAAATTTGACTGGCCCGACAGAACTGCTACCTCCAGCAAAAACAAACTCCGGATGTCTGGGAATCTGGAAAATCGCTTTCTTTGCCCAACAATCAATGTAAGCGTGGAAAGTACCGAGAAAATCCATTCCCAATACAACATCATAACTGCCGGTATTGATCACCAAGAATTCTGCAAAACATGAACTGGTAAGCAATGAAACTGAGAGAACCAAGGAAATTTCACGACCATGAATCAAGGAAATGAATCAAGACTAGAAATCCAAGTTACTTAAATAGAGTACCGCATCCATGCTGCAGTTCATAGTTACAATCACATAACTCTGTTCAAGTCGCCCAAATCCTAGCATCAGAATAGAGAGAAATAATAGGGAACCAAAAGGTTTCAAGCTGAGATGCAAAGTCATTTGCATATCGTAAAGACAAAGGGTCAAGAGAAAGATATGATTCAAGAATCACAATAACAATGTTGCAGGACATGTTCCTAATTATAGGTTTTCTGATTCGTGTATTGGGTCCAATACCCAACTACAAAAAAATCAAACCCGATTAACCTAACTCCTATGGCTCTGAAACCAAACAAACCCTGTCATGCCCCGCTTCCCAGAGTGCGCTAAGATCGGCACGTGACAGAGCCAACCATGCTACCTGTGGCTAGGAAACATCCCTCCACAGTCACATTACGGCTGTCTAGAAGATATCAAGAGCAGTAGAAATGAAATAAACTATCTAGTACATGTCCATAAGCCAGAATAAACGAGTCAAGAAATAATATAATGCGGAAGCAAAAGATCTAATACAAAAATAATCTGGAAAGTAACATAACTAAACTGGATACTAACTGGATACTAACAAGATCCTCACTGCTCGGCCTGACGGCGGAAATACTCCTGATTAGCCTGCGACATGGTAGAGAATCTGGGCCATGCAAAAACCAGACGTCAATGCTTCATAATATCAACAATAATATAATCAGAAGATAACAAGATATACAGGCATGGGTATGAACAGTAATAAAAGTATAACAGTAACACGAATATGGAACAGTGAAGGGTAAAAGCATATATGACGTGCAGTGAATAATATGAACTAAGCTACTGGGTTAACTACTCTCAAGTCTGTGAAATCAATTTAATGAATCGTCGATATAACTCAATAGTATCCTATGCATACCCGGGACCACAATCCAGACTCTCGGGGCTGAATCCGAGAAGTGCCGCTTAGCACAAATAGGAAACATGTACAGAAGAATGATGTCAGCAACATAATCCCGGGACTGTCCTAGCCCCCTAAATTGATCAGTATAAGCGTCGAACTGTTGAGTTACAAGTCAGATTTCATTATTGATTTCCCCTTACCCCCATGGTTATGTGTTCAAGTCTGGAATTGATAAATCTGGAGCTAACGCCAACACAGAATCAAGCAGGAACAGGTTTGTCTATACTGACAACAGGATATGTCCATGGGCACAACATATCAGGATTGTCGGCATCAGAAACAGGATCAGGTAACATGTCAAGTAGTGATATATCAGGTCATGTCAGGTAGTGCACAGGTATCAAGCGGATGCCTAACAGTAAAATGTATCAAGTATCGAATCACGGTAAAGGTATGGATGTACGGTGAAAACATGGATGCACAAACATCTATCAGGGGTTACATCATGACTATGTAGGATGCACATTATCAAGCATGGTGCACTAATACAATAGTAGCATGAAATAATATGGTCTCGGCGTGCAACTAGATATGTAATAAACCGTACGGATACAGACGGATACTATAAAACTGTAAATCGTTAAAATTTGCTGAATATTAAAACACAAGCACTATTATTTATTAAATATATATTGATATAATAATATTAATATGGATAACATATTCAAACCGATTAATAAATATAAAAGTGGTATTGATTAACCATGCACAAGAAAGTTCCGTTCAGAAATTCAGCGTCACCCTGATTTGTAAAATAGCTTAAAAATAACAAACGTTCTCCAAAAGGGACGTGTCTTATACCAAAACAAAGATAATTCAATAAGGTTTTCATTTTTATAAGTTGAAGTATTTCAGGTTGTTCCTACAAAATGTTATGAACATTCAAAGTTGAAAGTTTGCTGCTGGAATTTCCCTGGACAACAGTTTAGAGATATTTTCATTTGCATTTACGTTATTTAAAAAATTTATTTTGCAAGTAAATATTTTATAAAGTTATAGTATTCTGAGTCAGCTTCGTAACGAACTAAAGAACATATACTAATAATTTTTCTATGATCTATAATGAATTTTATAAATTAAGGTGTACAGTAAATTTCAGATTTGTCGTATGCGCTTTGCAACGACGTTTCATGTATAAACTATAATATTTTCAAACTATATTTTGTATAACATTATAAAATACAGATTATAAACTGATTAAGGATAATAATAAGAAATATTACGACGATATATATTATAAATTATATGGATGCAATCGGGTATCCGAAAACAGTAAAACTTCAGTATGGATGCATAATACTATACCTAGCTTGTAGCAAGATAATTTAGTATGCGACTAGACATGTAAATAATGATATTGATGTATACGGACGTCGTATAGAAGTAAAATGATAAACTGGTAAATGCGGGATGTACAACTAAATAATATGAAATGTAAATATTCAATTGGGTGCAATATATTGTAGTCTAGCATGTATCAAGATAAATTTGCATGCACTAGATATGAAGTAACTTGCACGGATGCACACGGTATCCAAAAACGGTGAAACATGCAAAATGATAATGTGGGATGCATAACTAATCATTATGTGTTGTTATTATTCAAATGAATATAGAATATAGTAGTATAACATGTACAAGATTAACCTGCCTCAACGGATCACGAAACGGATATGTACGGCACGTTCGACGTCGGTAAAACGTCGCAACGCATGCAGGACACACGGGACAGGTCTAAACAATGCAAGAGGGTGATCACACAGGCAAGGTGCGTTCACTGGATCACTCGGATCGTCAGCGACGAGCACGGCTCCGGCGATGATTACCGGAATCAAGAAACAAGATCAAGAAAAAGAAAGAAGAAAGAAGAAGAAGTAAGAAGAAGAGGCTGTGTATTAAATAAGGAAAGAAAATAAATAAATAAATAAAATATATATAATATATATATGCAGAGGAGAGAGAGAAAGGGGTTGTTAGTTTGTTAGGAAATTAGTTTAGATTTAAATTTAATTTTTTTTATTAGTTAACTAAATTTTAATTTGTATCAGTTTATAAAATTAATATTATATAAATAAAATTTGATATTCTGGTAAATACTAACATAGTCCAAAACATGCCCGGGTCGGGTCTAAAATTCAGTTTTAAAATACGAAAAATATACATGTCGACCAAAATAAAAAATGAATATCCGTGTAACGAAAATGCATACCTCCAAGAACGGATGCAAGTACGTGCGCGTAGCCATCCAAACAAGTCCGTTTCACTGAACGGGATGAGAACAAGATGCGCAAATGCTACCACAGGGCTAGGGGTATCATGCAGGCCATGCAATGTATTTTTAAAATATTTAATGTGACTTAAAATGTTATATTGTAAAAATGCAAATGCCAGATAAAATGCCAGTATGCAAGATGTATAAATTAAAATGAAAGTGCACGAGTCCATGTAACAGGTCAGGATAAATTATAAACATGAATCAAGACAGATTTCAAGCAAGCGGGTCGGGTCGGATACAAATACAGATGTCAAATATACTATTCGCACCTAGAACACAGTAAATCGGGAAAATACCATAAATAAAGAAATACGTGAACTTGATTTGGTATAAACGAACTAGGGTGTTACATAAGCGAAGTCTCTTGAGGCAATACTGAGGGAGCTGGGGCCTCAGCAGCAGGCTCTGGAAGCGTCGCCGCATCACCACGCGAGATCGGAACCGCACTCCGAATAACCCGAGTTGTGGTAGTCCCTGCAATAAGATGAAAAGGAAGGGCTAAACCACGAATAAAGAAAAAGGGAATGAAGACACAACAAGCCGATGTATACCAAGGCCCAAGGAAGCGTGAAGCCTCTCTTCCTCTTCGAAAGTCTTGAGGGAAGCCACGAGAGCCTCTCCAGTGGAGATACCTGTTGAAGAAGAAAGCGTCAGTCAAAGTATAATAATTAAAATATATATATAACCGTGGAAAGATACGACTGAAGTCTACCTGATTGTGCGATGGTGATCAGTGCTGCTTCATCACGAGCCAGTTCCTCCGAAACTGCGATGGCAGCCTCCAGATTGGTATCATCCGGCGCAATGAATAAACCCTCATTGGTCCCGTGTTCACTTAAGCCTTCGCTGTAAGGAACATGAGGCTCCTGGCCGAATGCAACATCCGCAGAAAATAACGACTTCTACTTCTTCTGTGAGCGGACGCCGGCAGCCGGCAACAGGAGCTTGCGCTTGGCGGGCAACTTTGGGCGGCGAGTCCCGATCTCCGTACCCACGCCAGACTCAGGAGACGCTGCAGCTACTGTTTTTATAGGCATGCGAGGTAGAGGCTTATCAGGAAAGGCGCGCGGGACCACCACCGCAGCAGCTCCTCTCAAGGAAGGACGAACGATGGTACGCCGCTTCAAGGGAACGGCTGGATTACCAGCTGGGACAACACCCTTGCGATCAAGCAATAATTGCTTTTCTTCCCTGATAACTGCACCCACCGCGTGCTGGTACCACGCCACATATACGTTCAAGATCTTCGGGACGCAGCTCGGCTCACTGATAAAGAAATTAGACCCAGTGTTAAGCTGCATGAAATGGTGTAGCGCATCACGGATACCCTCTTCCGTGGCAGCCGGTTCAGCTAGGAAGGCTTCAAGCGGGACACCCTGATTATAGATTGATTGTTGAGCGAAACGATACGGGTTGAACAACGCCGAATCATTCTGCCTAAACATTAAAAAGCCCGGCCTGATTGAATATAAATGAAGAATCTCCCGAGCTTTCAAGGTAGAATCCCTATCTTTGAAGGTGTCTCGCAGCGGCTGCACTGTCTTAACGGATTCCTTGCCGATGGTTAAAACCTTATCCACGAAGGTCATGCCATCCCCGACCGTATGCGGGCGAAGAACCAAGCCCCGAGCTTCCCGCTGAGTCGGTTCCAAAGTGGAAGCGTCAACTAGCCGCATAACCCGAGGAAAGTTATAACTTTCATAGAAATGGGGCCTCTTGTGGATTCTAAAGGTGCTGAGCACATGCATCTTGAGCCACGAAGTGAAATAATGCATTAGGAAGTTTACAGACTGCACCCCCAGTTGAGTGGTGTCTGCCGCCGAGCTAAGGCCATGATACAGGTAAGCCAGCCCAGCGACCCCGACAGCCACTTGCATCCCAATAACCATTCGGTAAGCTGGGTAGAAGACGGATGGCCTCATATGGCGATGGTGCATTGGGAGCATAAACCAACTTAGCCATAGCCCGAGAAACCCCAGGAAGAACGTCTCTTCATCGACGTCTGAGGTGGCAAGCTCTGCGAAGGGAACGACCGAGATATCCGGAAGGAAGAAATTCCTCTGATCCACTTCCACTGCCGGCTGGTTGTCTAAACCAAAGCCAAAAGGATCATCGAGTTTAGCGAATTTCGCAGTTCCCTTCGACAGGACCTCTGGGCGGAGAAAACAGGCGACGAAATCTGTGAAGTTAACCTCGTGGCTTCCGGATTCGAGAAATAGACTCTCATAAATATTCAACACCTTAATCAGACTTGGGGATTGATGTTGAATGGAATTCTCTGGGG
Organism: Agapanthus africanus; assembly: GCA_030015575.1. Lineage (NCBI taxonomy): Eukaryota > Viridiplantae > Streptophyta > Magnoliopsida > Asparagales > Amaryllidaceae > Agapanthus > Agapanthus africanus. Next base: position 466,132,583 of record CM057343.1, read on the forward strand.
TAAGGCCCATCATCACTGACTTGGAGGCAAAGACGTACTCGTCAGGAGGAAGTAGCTCCTCGTAATGTTCTCCCCTGACAGGTAAGCCGGAGATCTCCGCGAACTCCTCCAAAGAGATGGAAACCTCCCGATCTGATAAAAGGAAGGTATGAGTCGGAACGTTCCATTATTACAAGAAGGCTTTGACCTACCATAAAGGGTGTGTGGAATACTGGAAAAGAGACGCATAAATTGCGGGGTACAACCCGAGCTTCAGCAGCTGTGATTTCTTGGACGACAAAATGTACCGGGCCTACTGCAAATATCCGGCTAGATGGCGAGGAGCCAAGCCTATCATGTACGGTTGTCCCCAAGGGCGCGACTCGCCTTGACATATACGCCACCCCAGAGCATCCAAAGCTATCGGTGGCTGTACAGGTATCGCGGCCATGGAGGGCTGAAGGCAACCCTTCAAAGTCCAGTTGACCTCCTCTACAGCATAGTTCACTGGGGCAAGTCCGCGTAGTTGATCGCCGAGATGGGCTCTGAGGACACCGCACAAGAGAAGCTGCATCGACCCCGGATGATTTGAATGTACCACGACCCCCATAGATGAAGAGATTTTCGCTCCGGGTCATGATCTTTGATGATAGCGATTACTTCCCTATCCACGGGCGCGTCGGGGAATGCGCTTTCCAGACGAACGAAGGGGAAAGAGGTGTCAAAAGACATAGTACATGCGCGAAGAAGAACAAGAATTAGCTGTCAAGGCTACAATTCAAATTCTGACACTTGGTACTTAAAATTTGTACCACACTGCAATGCAGTGGAAAGGGACCAAAGGGGGACCCACCAAATCAAGGTGACGACTCATCATTGATGAGACAGTCACTCATTAAATAGGAAATCCTAAAAGGATTCTTATTTAATGAGAGTCCCCTCGGACCGAGGAGTAAAACTCCCTTGAGAGCAGCTGTTTACCCCAATCAGAGCAAAGCTCTGTTCAAATTCCAAGGTGGGAAACGAAGCAACGCTTCTGTTTCCCCCAATCAGAGCAAAGCTCTGCTTTGAAATTAAAATTAAAATTAAAGTTAAAATAATTGAAGCAACGCTTCAGCTGAACTGCGCTCTGCGCTGCACGACACGTGTCAGCGCAGTTGCACTGCGCTCTGCGCCGCGCGACACGTGTCAGCGCAGTTGCGCTAGCGCAGTGGCGCTGCGCTCTGCGCTGCGCGACACGTGTCAAGCGCAGGTGCACTTGCGCTAACTGTGCCTGCACTAAAACAGAATTAAAATTCTAGAAAGATCTTTATGATCTTATTAAAACAATAAGATTATCTTTTGTAAAACAGAAGCCCTTGGATCAAAGATCCAACGGTGGGGAAAAATCCCTAAATCACTCAGAAAAAGATCTCTTTAACTGATTTAACAAATCAAACGGCACTATAAAAAGGCCCCTAGACTCCAAGTCTAAGACACATTGAGATTAACACAGAAAGAACTCAGAGAAATCTTCTGAAAACTTTGAAAGAACTCAGAGAAAGAAAAAGGTAAAAACCTTTGAATAAAAGAAGAATTTTCTTCTAAAAAGATCAGTGATCTACAAAAAAACAAGATCAAGGTCTTGAATAAAAAAAATATAATAATAAGAAGAAGTAATTTACTTCTTCATTAGATCTTTCTGATCTACATAAAGGCATTGCCTTTTGATGAACCATTGGTTCTGGAATCTTAAAAGATTCTTTTCTTTGATCCAAAATTGGATCAAGATATTAAACAGTGCCTTGCACTTTTGAAATTTGCACTGTTGCGCTCCTTAGATTGGCGCAAGCCACCAGGGAGCGCCACGTGTCAGCCCCAGAACAAACTGCGCTATGCGCTTCTAAAACAGAGTACTGCTCTTATAAATTGGCGCAAGTCATCAGAGCGCGCCACGTGTCAGCAGCGCGCTAGCGCAGCGCACTGGCGCAGCGCACTGCGCTAACAGACTTGCGCTCACCGGAGCGCGACACGTGTCACCTCCACATGCGCTGGCGCTTTGCGCTCTTTAATTGGCGCAAAGCGCCTGACAAGCCACGTGGCACTCTGTCAGACTAATTGATGCAGTGCATTATTAAAAAGAAGGGACAGAGCCCAATTAAAAGGCCTAACAGGCCTAATAAAAATGCAATGCATTATAAAAGGGATAGAGCCCAAACAAAGGTCTGTCAGACCAAAACAGATGCTGTGCATCATTTAAAAAAGGGCAGAGCCCAAATAAAGGTCTAACAGACCAAACAAAAATGCCATGCATTATTAAACAGGGACAGAGCCCTAGTAAAGGCCTAACAAACCAAATGCAGATAAAACGTTGAACATTTTCAACTGGACTTAGCCCAATTCTGGCCGTAAGTCCTCAAATTAAATTAAACCGAGCATGACTACTCTCTCAAATCAATTTACACCTGGTTCAAGGGTACATCTCTGAATTCCTCTGATATTTGTCGTTGTAATTCTTCAACGTCGTCAGAGAGGTGACGGGTCCTGATAACCACACATCAATATGGACTGTGGGGTCCTTAAATTCATAGACTGACGCGTCCTTAAACTTATGGGCTAATGCGTCCTTAAGCTAACATTTGTCCTAAAACGGGAACAGTGGACCACTATATCCCTAAACTGGAACAATAGAGCCCAAACGCTCTTTTGTCGGATCGTTAAGTTGATCTTAGTCTCAAATTGGACTAACATATCCTTAACAAACGTTTAAGTTGATCTTAGCCCCAAATATGGCTAACGTATCCTTAAACCAAAACCCCAAACCTAAATCTAAGAAAATACGGATTTGGACTAATCCACGTCCTACGCGTGACGACATAAATTAGTCTCCGTATACAATCCACAGGCAACCACAAACAAAACAAACACCCACGACACGAAGTGAAATTTTGGAGAAGGAGAAAGTTGTTACCGCGATGCGGTAGCGTAATTAACTGCAGGGGCTTGCGCCTGCAGGGAAGAGCGTCCCCGCAATCAAAAACCCCTCAAGCGAGGGGGAATCTGACGAAGTCTGCTACATCGGCCGCATCCGTCTAAACCTTCGATACACGGTGCCATAAATCAACTTAGCATCTTCGGAGAGGTGGACGGATAAAACCAAATAGCATCTGCCCCGAATCTCAGGCAAGACGTCTCTGTCTTGGCCGCCATTCGGAGGGGAACAGATTCTGGCATGCCCGGTGGGACCTTTTTCTCTTTCCACTCCGCACTTCGTGTGTCGTTTTCGCGAACGAATCGCGGTTTGTTATGGTTTCCTGTGGATTCGAGATACTTAGATTTGGTGTCTTGCTCCGTGCAGAAAACAAAAGATCAATGGCATCTACTTGCACGAAATGTTCCAACTGCAACTGCAACTCTCACTCCGTCCCGTCTGGAGGAGTGACTTACGGGCCCCAAGCGGCCTCCATCTTCGCTATGCCGGTGGAATAAGTCACTCAGGCCACCACTGGATTGTTCTTCGGGACCATGCTCCTGCCTATGAGCTTCAATGCCCCGACGCCAACACCGGAAGCTCCCAAGAAGTCGGTCTTCGATCGGCTCACAGCTACTGCGGCCCCTCTCAACGGTTCGGCCGATGTCAAGCCAACAGAATCAGTCTTCGATAGGCTGAGCCTGAACTCCAATGGGCTCGCCAAGAAGCCCACGATAACTGAAGCGGCCATCCCAAAGCGGGTAGCCATTCCTGCTCTCGAGGTTACTAAAGAAGCTTTTCCCGTCAAGGGATCAGTCTTTACGAGGTTGGCCACCCCGGCTCCCATTCCTACTCAAAGGTATGTCTTTGACAGACTAGACACTACTCAATGGACATCAGTCTTCAAGAGGCTGATGCCAGTAACAGCCCTTCACCAGAACAGGGGCATAACAAAGCCATCTCCATAGCTGAACCAATACCATCTGCACGACATGCTCTCCGTCGCCACTGGCGCCGAGTAAGGAAGGATGGGGGCAACTCCCCGTCTGGGTTAAATCCACCAGCTCCAACGGTGGGGATCGATGCTGTTGTTCCAACAGGGAACAGCTTTGAACTGCTCAACAAGGTGCGCAGAAACTCTCTTACTGCAGTGCTGAAGAGAACTCCTTCACTTGTGAAGAATACTACAGAGAAGAATCCGGAGCAACCTCCTCAACGGCTATCCTCTAAAATTTATAAGGTCTGGCGTCAAGTCCAAGACTCCGTGATGGATCAAGACTATCTCCGCCGACAGAAAAAGATGAAGGTTCAGCAGGAGAAGGACTACTCAAAGCCACAAAAAATGACAGCTGGCTGGGTGCCCACTGCAACGGCTCCCTCAACGTCAATCACTCAAAAGAAAAGGAGGCCGCAAAAAGCCCCTGTGAACACGACGAACCGTAAAAGCGCTGAATCTAAACGCCCCAAGTCTGGGGGAATGGTGGTGCACACGGTTTATATGGCTTCCGGAAAGGGGGAAAGCCGTGCTTCGACGGGTCACCTACCGCTCACCCGATCCGTGACAAAAGCCCAGGAGCAACAGCAGAAGCTTCAAGAGATGATGACTGCGATGGCCGCACTCACCGGGCCAAAAGAGAGCTCGGAGGCATTATCAGAACAGCATCGCGAACAAGAAACCGATGCCGACTTCTTACATAGAGTCCTCGAAAAGAAGGACAAAGAAGCCGCAGAGCAAGCGGCTAACATAAAACAAATGTCACTTCTCTTCCAAGACATGGTAGGAATGATGTTACAGCCGGACCTTCCGGCTGAAGACCCACCGATCATTATTGAAGACGATAGAGGGGAGACATCTAATCCTCCTCCGGCTCTTTCAGCAGCCAAGGAAGAAACTATTTCCAAGGACGCATTGGATGCCTATATAGCTCAGCAAATGCGAGCCCATCAGGCAAGTGAAGCGGTTGGGCAAATTGTTAAAACTGGACGACCCTAACCGAGCTGGTATGACCAAATCAGTTACCCACCGGGATACACGATCCCTAAGTTCCACGTATATAAAGGGACAGGGAATCCCCATCAGCATGTCGCTCAATTCAGAGCCTTATGTGGCAACACTGGAGGCGACGACAAACTGCTACTCCGCCACTTCGTCGGCAGTTTAGCAGAAACAGCCTTTGAATGGTATTCGGAGCTACCTAACGATTCTGTCAAAACATTTACGGAGATGGAGCTACTGTTTACACAAAGATTCGCAAGCGCTAGTGAACGCACCCCGATAACAGCACTGATTAATGCCAGGGTAAGGCCAGGCGAGACGTGGGTTCAGTACGTGACACGATGGCGGAATCTGTGGTCGAAATGCGAACAGCGCATCGAAGAAGCACCTGCGGTAGGCATGTTCGTGGGCACCCTAGACCCTCATGCAACTGTTTCACAGTTCATGATGTTCTTTAAATCGACTACGTTCCAGGCTTTAATTGATAAGCTAGCCCAGATGGATCAAATGGGTCACAGACCGTCTCCTCCGAAGCCGGAATCCCAAAACGACAAGGGTAAAGGGAAAGTGACCTTCACTGCGAACACCCAACAGCAGCCCAGTGCCCCAAAGCTAGCGGATAAACTGGAAGAGAGACGGCGGTATTATAATGAGAAAATGAAGCGCCCTTACTCATTCCCGCGGGATAAAACGAAGAGGCTGTTCGAGCTAGCGATGCGCAATAGGCTTATCTATCTCCCGAATCCAAGAAGACCACCGCAACCCAGCGAGGTGAATAATCCCAATTATTGCCCTTACCACCAAACGGTAAGTCACCCGATCGAGGATTGCTTCATCTTTAAGGGATGGATTGAAGATCAATACCTACAGGGCAAGTTTGCGCTGTCTGTAAAGTGGAAAGTAAACCTACCACAGCCGCACACTCCAAAGAAGACGGACACGCCGGGGGCAACTTGCTCTTTTATTGAAGAAGCTCCATGGGAGGTTGTGCTTTCCGCCAAAACCAAAAAGATGCTGAATGATCTCCAAACATGCCCGGCGATCAGGTGGAAGAACCCGTCGGAACCTGAGATCATCGAAGGGATGCTGAAACCGCGTCCAACTCCAAGGATTGGTGAGGATAGCCAAAGTGTTCACACCCAGCTGTCGAAATCTTCGAAAAAGAAGAAGAGATCCAAAAAGCCCGTGAAGCCTGGCGACAAGTGCACGGACCTGCAGAAACAAATCGACGCACTGGAAGAGTACAACCAGAAAGTGCGAACCCCACTCACGCTCCAAGAGTTTCTCAGCCACGTTCTTGAAGACGGAGATGATGGAGAAGACTCATCAGATGGATCTGAGAATTACGTGGAAAGTTTTCATGTGATCTCTCACTCGTCGATAGATGATAAAGAAGCTCCTTACACCGAGAAATTGAGGGGGGGGTCCTGAAACAGAACTTCTGTGGCCGTCAGACGAGATGATCGATGCCTTCCTGAATGAGATTCGTCTGAAAAGTAAAGCCAATCAGGAGCGTGAGATGGCCATATTGGAAGGAGCCAAACACCGGCGACTAGACGAAGGAGTTGAGGCACTCCTGTCAAATCAAGAGACTTGCGCTGCGGATAAAAACAAATTCAAGACGAGGAAAGGTTTGCTAAAGCCATATCTGTAAGTCGATGTACAACACCCCACGACTTGCGGGGAGGCGGAAATTTAAAAAAACGATCTTGTTCTTTGCTTAAACATCGACTAACCGCATGAATCGAAGCTAAACGATAACTAACATGAAACATAGAAGTTCTATACTACTATGTTTATGGATTATACCTAACGAATCGTGTCCTTCGTCTTTGCGAACTCCTCCTCTTCCTCGGCCTTCTCGAAGTAGTAGACGATCCACCCGAGAGCTTTACTCCAAGCTTAGCCTCTAAACTTGAGGCAACTAACCTTCTTTAAGTGCTAATCAAAGAAGCTAGGTGATATAGAGTGAGGGTTATGATTTAGTTAGTCTAACTAATCCTTGTACTCAACACATGAGAGGGGAGGATTAGGGTTTGAAGAGGGAGAGCTTGAGGAGAGAGAAGATGATAATGATAATAATATGAGAATAGTGAGTTATGATAATATATATCAAGCATTTCTTTTTATCAAGAAAAGAAAAAATATGAATTTAACAACCATGCTTGATAATATCTAGTGATGATTCATCTCCATGGATAATGACATGTATGAATCATCTAGGTGACTCACTAATCACATCCATTGTATATGCCACCTAAACCTCCTTAGTCACCACCTTCTAGAAGCTTCTCGCACAATTACGAGAACGCCCCTCCTTTCCGCAAAAATACGGAAAAACTTTAGACTGTATAAATTCAATAACCGGATACCAGTAACTGGCTTAAACCAAAACAGACTGGTAAAAACTGTCCGAAAGTCGTACGTGCGTAAACACACGTATGCGTCCGAACCCTTGTCGTAAAACCATACGACCTCTATATCGTTTCGCCTGGAGTAGGGAAAATCTCTGTGTGGGACTCTAGAGACTCGACTACTTCGCTGGCAGTGGGTTTAACCACAGACCGCAAGCGGCACTAGCTGTACGTAACGGTCCCCAGGTAGATGTCGATAAGAAGGCCGATGAGGAAACCCATCCGAACTCCTACTGAGTCTGATGTGACAATCTCCATACAGTCCGGTCTGTTCGTCTAAGACTATCGCATATCGGGTCTAGGGGGCGGCAAGCGTCAGTCCCCTAATAGCGGTATAAGTCGTGTCGGAGCGAAGCCCATTACACCCTGAGAAACTACTGGAACCTACCAGCAAATCTCGCTTGCCATGGCCAGGGACTTTGCGTAATGGCTCTCTGACACAGCGCGATATCAACCCCCAATACCGGGAGAGACGAATCCTGTCTAACCGCCACTGCCTCCAAGTGCTCGGGACTGCACCCAACTGCTACCTGTTTGCACGACTCCTTTGAGCTGTGGTAGGGTAGCAATCTAAGAACAGTGGGACACACTCGAGGCGAAGTAGCAGTGTCAAGTCTGCGGACTATGCTGTACTCATGTCACCTGGGAACTGTTCACTGACGACTTGGTATAAAACCAACCAACAGTTCCCTGTGAGTCCTGTCCGGTATACCCGTAACCTAACGAGCACCTGCATACTATCTCCAGTACGACGTACTGACGGCTGTGGGACAGACCATCTCCCCAACTGGGATGAGAATGGTATACACTAGTCTACTCCGGAGTATCGATGCTCTGTCTCGATAATCCAACGACTAGGGACCTGAATAAGGATGTGCTTGTAGACTACCCAGCCCCCACTAGTGTGACCGCCATCACAACGCTGGTAGTCAAGCAAGATCCTAAGAGCTCTATCAATACGTATACTCACATATTAAGATAGAAAAACCAAGTAGCATACTACCATATTTAGCAAGACTGTTATATACATGTGAATATCCTAAGCTTCCATTAAGTAATATACAAACTAGTATGATACAATAATGGCCCCTAGGGCATATACACTAACAATATCAATGGGAATGAAGCTACCACCCTCTGAAGAAAACACTCTCGGTGGAGTAGAGATGCATCCTAATTACTGCTTATATCATTAGAAGATCGCACATCCTACTGAAGACTGCGACTCCTTTAAGTGTTGGTGGCAAGGGTATATCGCTCACAGGCGACACGTCAACAGAACAAAGCGGGAAGCTCGTAGACAGCGAAAAAATACGACAGATGAGCATAAAAAAGTTGTCGGCAATTGTCATAGGGATGATCCCGGGGGATCACGAGTTCTCACCTTTGGGGGCGACTCCAACGAAAAAGTAGCCTTCGGCCCTCTCTTCAAGGATTCCATCTCTGAAGAATTGAAGAATTGCGAGAACATTCAGCCGTGCAATTGCACGATACCCGGAGAGAATCTCGGATCCACAAACAACGGAGCGAAAAAAAAGGATAAAGGAAAGGGAAAAACGGCCTTCGTCGCCAACACTCAACAACAATCGAGTGGCCCTAGACCGGTTTTTCGCCAGAACAACAAGCGGCAACCCCTCTATGAGAGGTTGAAACGTCCTTACTCGTTTCCCCAGGATGAAACAAGGAGGCTGTTCGAAGTGGCAGTGCACAACAGGCTTATCACTCTACCGGAGCCGAAACACCAGCTACAACTGAATGATGTCAACAATCCTAATTACTGCTCTTACCACCAAGTATTGGGCCATCCGATCGAAAACTGCTATGTTTTCAAAAACTGGGTTAAAGACCAATACCAAAAGGACAAGTTCGCGTTGTCCGAAAACTGGAAGGTGACCCGCCACAACCACATGCTCTGAGAAATATGGATATGCCGGGGGCATCATGCTCATTCATAGGGAAAGCCCCATAGACCGAAAAGTCAGTAAACTAGAGATTCGCCTCAAATACGGCAACAGCGGACCGAAACGTCCTTAAACTAATGACGGACCACTACATCCTAAAACTAGTCATTGACCGAGATGTCGATAAACTACGGTGAATTGCAACATCCTAAATCCGATATAAAAAAAAAGAATAAAAAAAATATAAAATAAAAACGGTATGCCCATAAGCAAAAAAAGGGTACGGATGAAAACCCGAAAGGGCTCCGTGAGTAAAAACAGCAGGGCTACCGGCGAGTGTTTGTGAAAACCCGAAGTGGCGCAACCTCGTTATATAAAAAAAAGAAAAAAGAAAAGAAGTGCAACACCCGAGCCCAATAATACTATTTCTATTACTAGTTGAGTGTTATACATTGCTCATTCCAATTATCCTGATTGTTTGGTGTTTATTGCTAAATTTTAACCGGTTAAGTCATTTTGGTACATAACAAATTTTAACACCTAAAATGAAATTAAAAATATCCATGTTGGCCTACTCGTCGCCACTAGTCGCGTGGTAGCGTCTGCATATCGAGATTTCATCCCGTTCGGCGAAACGGGCAAGTTTGGATGGCTACGCGCGTGCAAGTGTCCGACTTGGGGGCATGCATTTTAATCATAAAACACCTCTTTTCAAAATTTGGAACTCGCTTAAAATCCTATAATTTGAATTTGAAACAATTGGGCGCAATCCGGGCGCGATTTGGAAATGTTTCATTTAGCGCCGAAATGCCCATTTAATTAAATATCTTTAAAACTATAAAAATATATTTTCGTTACTAAAATTAACGATTTAATCTTTTTAAATCTTTGCAAAATTTTTCCTTTTAATTCCCCGTACCCTCCTCAGCCAATCACGAGGGAACAAATCCCTCGTGGGCCCCATCTCTGCAGCTTTCTCTCTCTCTCTCCGCCTCTCTCTCTCGCCATCTCTCTCTATCTCTCTAATCTTACTCTCTCTCTCTCTCCTGAAATCTCTCTCTCTCTCTCTCTCCTATAACTCTCTCTCTCTATTTTATATTCTGAACAGTTCCTCGTCCTCACCCAAAAACAACACGAGAAACCCACGAACCCTACCCGAGCCCTCTCGTCGCCGTCGCCGCCGCAGTCCCCGCGCCGACAACACCACCACCACCGTCGTCCTCGCCTCCTCGGCCTCGACAGCACCCTACCTCCTCTCCTCCCTCCTTCCAGAGCTGTAGCAGCACCCGACGCCACCGCCACCTGCACGTGGTGCTCGCCATCGTCGCCGCCTCCCATCGCCGACGTTCACGACTTCCTCCCTTCACCCTCATCCCGACCTCCTCGTCTTCCTCCTCCCCTCGCCGGACCACCACAGAACCCGAGCCCAACTCTAACACCAACCCTAGTCACCGGGAAACTCGCCGTCGACCCTCGCCGTCATTGCCAGAGCCACCGCCGACCACCTCCTTCTCCCCCCTGAACACCAGAGCAGGCCAGCACCCTCCTCTACTCACCGCACCACCCCTTTCCAACGAACCCAGAAGTTTCAGCCTTCGCTGCTCGCTGTCGCTGCCTCGCCGGCGTCCCATCGCCGTCGAACCCATCGTGGTTGCCCCCTGGTTCTTCCCTGTAAGCACCTCTTTACCTTTCCATTCGTGTTAACCCCCTCGCTGGTCCTTAGTGTACGTGTATCGTATTTTGCTAATTAGTCGCCGTTTTGACATTTCGCCGGATTCCGGCCGTGCCGACGTTTGGACCCGACTCTCCAGCGAAGTACTCTGGTCCATGTGGTCCCGCTGTTCGCTGTTTGGACTCGATCCGTGGCCCGTGCATCCGTCTCGTGTTTTCCGCCGACGTTGCATTCGTGTTTTCCGGTTTGCGAAACCGTCGAGGCAAGTATCCGAATACTTGCTCTAACATGCTAGTATACAAGATCGAGTCTTGCTATGCATTTGAATATCATATTATTGAATATAACAACACAGTGATGGTGATATCGATAGTACAGTATAGCTTAGAATTGATGGTTGCAATTATCTTTAACATTAAACCAGTATAGTAGCTGCGTGTAATTAATTGGTCTGCTATTAATCCATGCTTTAACTAACTAAACCAATTAGAACGTCCTTGCTTATTTTGCTAGATCATCCATGTGACTATTATCTATGCTTTAGTTTTAATAGCTTCATTGCTTTATGTTATTGATATTGTTTTACCCTGTGATTATTGCACCCCAAGGGTGCTTGAACCTGTTAATAGATAATACAAAGCACCATTGTGATTAAGTGACTATTATTGCTGTTTGCTTTAAATCCTTGCTGCTTTTCATTATTCGATGGTATACCTGTTGTGAGCACATACTCGATTGCACTATATATCGACCTGACTTGTTACCTGATCTCATGCCTAATGCCAACAAACCTGACTTGGGGTCCTCATGGACCATTCCTGTTGTCTATCCAGACAAACCTGACCTGTTACTGATCCTGTGTTGGCATTAGTTCTTGATTATTGAATACCTGACCTGACATACATAACTTGGGGGTATGGGAAAATCAAAGGTGAAACCGACTTGTAACTCAACAGTTCGATACCTGTTCTGATCAGTCTTACGGGCTTGGCCAGTCCGGGAGTGATGATGCTGACATCACTCGTCCATCCTGCTACCTATTTACTGCCTAGCGGCACGTCTCGGATTCAGCCCCGAGGGTCTTGACCGTGGTCCCGGGCATGCACGGGATACTATTGAGTTACATCGACGAGTCACCGATTGATTTCAAAGACTTTAGAGTAGAAACCTGATAGGATAGTTTAGTTACCACTGCACCTTACCCTGCACTGTTATTTCTTAGTACTGCTTTATTCATGTTCATCCCTGCATTGCTTATTACCATGTTTATATTATATTATTGGTTGACATGACGCGCTGACGTCTGGGTTTTGCATGGCCCAGATTCCTTACCACTGTCGACGACCGAGCAGGAGTACTTCAGCCAGCAGGATGATCTGTGAGTCCCTTAGTGATTAGTTTATTTATTTCATTTCATTTCCAGATGTGAGCCCGCATTATGGGACGTACTGTTTATTTATTGTAATGGATCATTTGCTTCCGCACTTATTGTTTATTGACTCTTGTTATTATGGATTTGGACATGTGTTAGATTAGTTTATTATACTGTTCTTGATATCCTTACAGCCGTAATGTGACTGTGGATGGATACTTCCTACCCACAGGTAGCATGGTTGGCTATGTCACGTGCCCAATCTTGCGTACTCTGGAAAGCGGGGCGTGAAAAGAAGAATAAAAAGAAAGAAAATGGTATGTCCATAAGCAAAATGGGCACGGATGAAAACCCGAAAGGGCTCCGTGAGTAAAAAATAACAGGGCTACCGGCGAGTGTTTGTGAAAGCCCGAAAGGGCGCAACCTCGTTAAAAGACACTTACAGGGTCCTCTCGACCTTGTAAGGAGAAACCACCCCGTGAGATCCTTACGACTCACAAGGGAGCAACACACTTAGGGATCCTCACGATCCCTAAGGAGAAATTACACTTGCGAGATCCTCACGACTCGTAAGGAGAACTCTCTTATGGGACCCTCACGGCTCATAAGATTTGAAAGTCTTAAGTTACAGAGACCTGAACCCGTTCTTAAGCAACTCCCACAACCTTCGATATTGCCCTACAAGTGGCTCAATACCGACCCTTGTATACAATCCACGGGCGCGAATAAACATTTCCCTGACCAAGTCCCACCCGTGGTTAGGGATATGTCCATATGGTGAACAACCCTTATAAGTCCTCTCGACTTATAAGGAGAAAACCCTTTTGTAAGATCCTTACGACTTACGGGGGAACACACACTTAGGAATCCTCATGATCCCTAAGGAGAAAACATACCTACGAGATCCTCACGACTCGCAGGGAGAAGTACCTTTGTGAGACCCTTACGGCTCATGAAGTCAAAAGCCTTAGTTGACGGGATCCTAACCTTGTTTGCTAAGCCACCTTTGTTCAACATCGACAGAGGCAAGTGATGATTCGCTCCTGGCAATATCCCAGTTGTAGCGATACTGATGCCTAAATCGGTATCAAATTCCAAGTCCTTTCATGGCAAATGATGATTCGCTCCTGGCAATATTCCAGTCGTAGCGATGCTGATGCTAAGATTGGCGTCAGATTCCAAGTTCCACACTCACGATAAAAAAAAATCAGCGAGCTAAAAATGCATATGAAATAGCAGAAATGATGGGGCAACTCGCAATAAAAAACAGCGAGTAAAAGAAAAAAAACAGCCGAAATGATGGGGCAACTCGCAATAAAAAGCAGCGAGTAAAAGAAAAAAAACAGCCGAAATGATTGGGCAGCTCGTAATAAAAAGCAGCGAGTAAAAATAAAAATAGCCGAAATGATTGGGCACCGCGAAAATAGCCGAAATGATTGGGCAATCGCGATTTTCGCGATATAAAAAGCTGAAATGACAGAGCATCGTGGAAAGAATAAGAAAATGATGAAAGAATGAAACTTTTTGCCCTACAGGTGAGATCACATCGATCCTTGTATATAATCCAGGGGCACAAACAAAGAGGGAACCATATTTTCCCAACAGGCTCCACCAGAAAGCGAAGCCAAATCTCGACGGTTCATAGACAACCTAGAGACAATCTCGACATTTGTCGCAATATTGCAGACACAATGTCAACAAACGAAGCGAAGGAAGATCCCTAGCTTCAGGATCTCAACATCGATATCGACAACTTAGAGATCACCAACGGCGTTCCTTCGCAGTCCAGCAGGATACGGATACAACGCTAACAAAAGACCTCACGGTCGAAACAAAGCGAAGCGACGGCAAAATCCCAGCTTCACCTCAACATTCGTCTCGATACAGCAGACGGAATGTCAACAACGGCGTTCCTTCGCACTCCAGCAGGATGTAAATGCAACATCAACAAAAGACCCCATGGTCAGCAGTGCGGAATGGTCACCAACTCGACGTTCGTCTCGATACAGCAGATGAGATGTCACCCCAGCGTTCTTCCTCCAACAGGACTCGGACGTGACAAAGCAAACGAAGCAAGGGCTAAATTCCTAGCTTCAGGGTCTTGACGGTAATTCATATAAAACCTGAAAGACGATCGGAGATCATCTTGCACCAGTGCGGAATGGTCACCACCTCGATGTTCGCTCGATATAGCAGACGAGATGTCACCCCAGCGTTCTTCCTCCAACAGGACTCGGACGTGACAAAGCAAATGAAGCAAATGCCAAATTCCTAGCTTCAGGGTCTTAACGGCAAGTTATATAAAGCCTGAAAGACAATTGGAGATCATCTCACACCAGTGCGGAGTGGTCACCACCTCGACGTTCGTCTCGACATAGCAGACGTAACATCACCAGAGGAGCCACGGCAAAATCCCTAGTTCCAAACCTCGACGGTTCATCAACAACCTAGAGACAACCGCGACATTCGTATCGATATAGAGGACGTAGTGCCAGCAAACAAAGCAAAGGCCAAATCCCTGGCTTCAGGGTCTTGACGACAAGTCATATAAAGCCTGAAAGACTATCGGAGATCATCCCACACCAGCGCGGAGTGGTTATGACTCATCGGGGCTCTCCAAAATGAGCCTAACCTCAAGTAAAAAGTGACATGGAATATCCCTACGCTTGATCTTTCGACGGTAAGATTACCTGGAAGATTACTTGAAGACGTCTTGTCCAGCCCCCGAAGGGATCAGAGACACGACAATCGCAAGGCTACTCGAACAGCAAGATTGCCTATCGAGGAATACATCAGCCAACGCGACGGTATGACGGACAAAACCCTAAGTACCACAGACCCTAACGGACCTCTGTCGTAAAGAGCAGAGGTTAACTATGACGTTAGAATATTCTTGCGAGGAGTGCTCGATTCGTCTCGACTCGTGAGGAAAAGCCTTAGTCAGCAGGGATTAAAAAACCTGTTTCCTAAGCACTGGGACCCTGCAAGTCGGTCCAAAATGGACTCTTGCATACTATTCACGGGTCACACTCTCCGAAATCAAATCTTGATAAGGAGGGTAACAACCGCTTATGGGCTCTCTTGACTCGTAAGAGGGAAAATTCTCTTATAAGATCCTTACGACTTATAAGAGAAAACGCACTTAGGAATCCTCACGATTCGTAAGGAGAAAATACACCTATGAGATCCTCTCGATCCATAGGGAGAAAAGTCTTTATGAGACCCTCACGGCTCATAAAGTTGAAAAGTCTTAGGCAGCAGATCTGAACCTGCGGCCTAAGCCATCACTACATTTTGAAGAAGCCAATACAGGATGCTCGCTCTATCATCAATCGACCATGTTTACTAAGGTAACATGCTAATAATAAAAGAAAGAAGAAAGTGACAGAAAGAACATCCGATTTGCATTTGATCAAGTGTTCGAGACACATCCATTCATGCATGTGCAAAAGACTCAGAACGAGAAATAAGACAAGCTGAAATGAGAAATTTTCCATTCACATTGCAAAGGGTTCTGTTCACACCATAATATTGTATTATTATATTCCCCATTCTTATTCGTTTTATAAATAAACAGGTGTTTTTGACGCATGTCTGCTACATATTACAGGTTACAGGTTCTTGGACAGAAAACAGTGAAAACGATGAAAAGACGATGCAAAAGTGGACTTTGACCAACAAACAAAAGACTCTTGATCAAGCCTACATCAAAGATAAAATTCACAAAGTACAAGGCAATGCAAGGTCTAAGATTACAAAGCGAACGGTTAAAAGTCCACCGTAATTATTCACTGGAGATCTGGAAGAAACATAGAAGCTATTTTAATAAAAGAACCAAATAATAAGGAAGCCCAAAGACAGAAGAGCCCACAAAGGAAATTTCAAGGTCCAATACTTCCTTTTAAAGAGACAGAGACATAAAATTTTACCAAAGCTTGGAGTCTACTTTGACTAGGTCTTCCTAAGGATATTTTGGTAAATGTAGACGTGCGAATCAATTGTAACCTAGGGTTTGCTATCCTCTATAAATAGGAACTCTAAATCATTGTAAAGGCTATGCCTCCCTATGCCTCTTTTTATAAATAAAATTTAGATTTCTTTTGGAGAGCATCGATACCTCTTTTCATTTCAGAAATTCAGATCTGACAAGTCTTGTGTTGATATTTGGAGAGAGCCATCTGTAAAGTAAGTAGATTTATTTAATTGCCCTAGTTTAGATTTCAATTCTTGCCCTAGGTAATTTTTCATTCTCTGCCCAAGTTTAGATTTAATTCCTTGCCCTACTTAGATCTTTAATTTCTTGTCCTAGTTAAATTTAATTCTTTGCCCTAGATAAATAATAGATTTAGTTTTTAGATTTAATAAGAAATCCGAACACCCATCGGAATTAACTCGTTTGAGCGATTAGGAAATTCACAACATCCCTGTGGACCGACCCGTATTCATCGGCTAGCTACCAAGCGACACCGTTCTTGATTGCGGTAATCATATTTTTGAGATCAATCAAATGGCGCCATTGCCGGGGATGGCGTAGAACTTTCCTTTTTGCAATTTCGGGTTAATCTTAATAAAATTAAAAAATCATAAAAATCTGAAAAGAAAGAAAATATATAAAAATATGTCAATTGTTATTTTTTGGAAGGATACTTTGTTGTGTGAATCTTGCAGGAACAAATTGGGATCTGGAAATATTTAGAAGACGAAACAGAAAATAAACGATCCTAACAACAGAAGATTGCAAAAACAGAGGTACTGAAAAATTCTCGAGACAGGATCCCACCTCCAGACCGTAGAAACACCGCATCATCCTAGTTCCAACCGCGATAACGCGGTGCCCTAGTGGTATCGTCTTCTGCAAATTTTTTCTCGGGACCCGCGCCGACCACCAGACCACGAAAACGCGGTGGGATTCATGTTAGGACCGCGGAAACACGGCTGAATAGTGTCCCCAGTTCGTGGAATTTCCTCTGTAAGCTCCTTTGTTCTTTATCTGAAAATCTAGATAAATCTTTTCAACACAAATTTCAAATACCAACCTAAACCCTAAATTCAAATTTACATAGGCCAAGAGTCAGGTTTCTAGTTCCTTAGTATATATCAACTGCCTTATTGATTAAAAGAAAGACCATTTTCAAGGGTTGTGAAACCACAGGAAGAGCTCGGTTATTCGACTACCAGATCAAGAAAATACTGGAACCACATGCAGGCTACACAGTTCAAAATAAATAAGAATTAGTTATCTGCTTTAATTTAAAAATGGTAGATTGTGCCCAAGCATAAAGTTTGAGTATGGGGCATTTCATATGTGGCTATATTTAATTAGGATAGGCTTTGTTATGTTGCTGATGGCTGCCCAAACCGGCTTTACTGTTAACAGGCTAGCATAACAGTCTAGCAAAGATAGATTTTTAATCATCCAGGTACATGGATGTTTTGTAATAGTGCACACATGTATATGCATTCCTTTTAGGTTTAAAATCCTTGCAGAATTTTGTGCGCATGAAAAATCTTTCTCTTTCCAAATAATAAGTCTTGTGCAGGATTTATGCGCTTCGCTTTAAATAGAAATTGATTGCAAGTAATCTTTTCTGTTGCATATTTTTTCTCGAAAATCTTTTTGCAATAATTTTTCCAAATAAAGAGAAAAAGAAAAAAAAGGAAAATTTTTATTAGAAAACTTGCAAATTTTTGCTGCAAATAAATCCTTGCACCACAAACCCTCTTTCTTTCACCCTTTCTTCTAACATGGGTACCCCACATAATAAATCACTTGCCGAACTTTGGTATCCCGAACATAATTTTGCGTCGTACGTCAATTTGTTCGGTCAATTTAAAGACGATCCTTCTTTGCCTAAAATATCTTTGAAATATCAAATAGAGGCGTCTAGGAGAAACAGTTCGACATTTCAACCCACTTTGTGTCAACCAAGTCAACCTTTACCACCTCCATATATTGATACCACTTTTTCAAGTTCTTCTGTCACTCCTAAGCCGATGTCCATTGCTGAGCATGTTGCTCAATCTCGCAGCCGATCTTTCAACCCTCTCCACTCATCTAGTTATAGGGATTCGCATGATTATTCATCTTTTTATCCACATGTTGACCCTACCCCTGCCCAACCACCCACTTCCTACCAGTCCTACCCGACCTTCCCACCTTCACTAGACACTGCTTCTACACAGCCTGTTGGGAGTTTTGCATATCCACACGATTTTGAATCTTTTACCGAAACCCCCTTACCACCCAAGTCTAGTTTGGAAGAGTCGTTGGAGGCGTATATCGCAGCAACAAACAAAATGGTTAGGAATGTGGAAGCGTCCATGGCCGTCCTTATGCAACCTGCTGAACCGGTAGCTAGTTTCCAACTAGCTTCAAATTTTTCAATGTATGAGGAGGCGGTCGGACAGAATGAGAATTTGAGAGGATTTCCAAATCAAACTTACCCTTACCCAGTTGAAACCCACAACTCCGGTTTTCCATCGATTGTCCCAAATAGTTCACCAGTTGAAAATAAAAACGAGTTGTGTGATTTTGTAGTGTTTGATTTGCTAAATTGTGAGGAACCCCTTTCGAGTGAAACCGTACCTAATCCGTTTGACCTTTACACCTCCAATCTAGAACCTAAATTGATAAATATCCATGCTTTTGATGAGGTGTCAGAAAATATTGATTTTCACTTGATTGCGGATATAAACGCCGGGAATATTTCGGATGATGAACCTGTCGATTTGATTAAAATTTTATGTTCAACTCATCATCCCGAGTCTTTAGATGTTTCTCCCGAACTTCATATGAGTCTTGATGTTGATGATAATGGCATGGATGAGTTGAATTTTGTGGAGAATTATAAGGAAAGTATTGAGGAGAGTTTTGAGGATAATATTGAGGTTGAATCATTTTTGTTTGATGTGTCTGATTTTCCAATTCATCCTCCTGAACCTTTAACTATTATATCACCCTCCCTCCTTTCCATCATTCCGACCACGCTTGAAGACTGTGAGCTTGAAAATTTTTCCTTTGAATCTGATACTGTTCTCACAGATGATAACACTTAAGAGTGTTTCACTTTTTCGGACGACATTGATGACGCACCACCCGAGTTGGAGTCCTTTACATTCTCAAATGAATTAATTGAACTACCATACTCGGTTGCTTATAGTAGTTTCGAACCATTGATGGAATATTTCAAGTTCGAGACAGTTTACTACGGTGAGAATGATACTATCCCTAATTCACTCCCTTTCGTCCTTCCTATTGTTCCGACCGTACAAGAGACCGTTCCGCTTTCATCTCCAATACCAAGTTCGGCGTACCCATGTTTTCTTGCGAATCTTGAGGGATTTGACCCCATTTCTCGACGGGTTGATAGGTTAGCGCAATCGCTTTTAACACATCGGTCATCACAAATTGTGCTAATTTATTCACTCGATTTACACCCTCAAGATCGTACTCCACTTCTTTCTTCTTTCCGCCATTCTTCTCCCCCACCGAGACCATATTCCACTCTTCTTCCCACACGGTCTCGTGCGTTCCTCATCTCTTTTCTTTCCACTCCATTCTTTCACCAACTCGACCATTACCACGATAAGATTTTTGAATGGTTGGTGCTAGCCTTTGGCTTGTGTAAGGCCAAGCTTAAGTTTGGGGGGGGACCTTGTTGTATATATGTATATATATTTTTGTTTTCTTTTTCTATAAAAAATAAAAAATTCAACAAAAAAAAATTGTAAATAAATAAACAGGGGAATACCGGCATTTTGACTCTCTTGGTTTAGCATGACAGTGAGGACACTGTCAATTTTAAGTTTGGGGGTATGCTCGGTACGTCTCTTTCCTTCGCATTCATTTGTACATATTTTTGCATTTGCATACTTATTTTAAAAACCCATAAAAAATTGAAAATTTTCAAAAATTATAAAAATTAATGTATTCAATTTTGGCCTAATTGACTTGAGTTTGACAAATAGGTTAACTGGCTAGGAACAACTAGATCTTAGACTTAGTAAATTAAAAACCCTAAAAATAACCTTCCTTAAAGTTTAACGGTAGAAAGTATATGTCTTTGTAGTTTATTTAGAAATAGGCAAATATTGAGTTCACTTTTTAGGCTAAGTTGAAACAAAAGAAAAGTATTGATATTTTTATTAGAGTATAAGTTTGAAAAATAATTTCTAGCTTAAGTCTAGATTCTGAAAATGTATACCCTACAATTTGCACAATCACTCACCTTGAAATTTGGAATAGTAGAGGAGACCTTGAAATGCTCTTGTCTAAAGTCCTTAGTACGAAGAAAATAAAAGAAAAAAAAAGTGAATAAAGAAAAAAATGAACACTGATCTTTGTGATTACTTAAGGCTGCAAAAATAGAAAAAATATTTAGCGAGGGTGCTTCATCACCTAGTGCCTTAGACCAACTGGTTTGGGAGTCACTGCTAAAAGCCTTGGGTATTGCAAGACTAGGAATTACGCTTTAAAGTGCAAACATATCTTGTAATCGGTTGCTGGTAACTCAAGAAGTATTAACGGTCGCATGAAGGATGTGTAAGCAAAATTCAATTAAAAATTCACTAACTAATTAGTACTTTGGACAACGGACAAGGGTATGATTGCTTTATTTGAATTTCCAAGTGTAGGGGTGATTTATACACATGTGGGGATATGTGATTGGAGTTTAGATGAGAGAAAGGAGTAAAGAATAGAACTTGTATCTTTAGTAGAGTTGATAGAAATTCCTAAGTGGAGATGGAACCCTAGAAGGAAAACTTAAGAGATGCCGAAAGCTAAGTAAGTCTGCAGAATATATATAATTTTATGTTAAATGATGAGGAAGTGTGAAGAATATGGGTGGATAATTTACGAGTCGAAGATAATAGAATTCCTTGTTAGAAACCTTAATTGGAGAATTAAAGTCGAAAAAGCCAAATTGATAGGATTTTGTAGGTAGTATCCGCTGAAAACCCTCAGGAGACAACACTCCTCCTACTAGGGACACCTAGAGGTTTAACGGCTTGTTGCACGAGCTCAGTGCAATCGCGTTTCCCTGCGAAAGTGCGGTTAGGTTTTTGTAGAGAATAAAAAATAAGTTTGCTCGAGGACGAGCAAAAGATAAGTTTGGGGGTATTTGTTCGCACCATAATATTGTATTATTATATTCCCCATTCTTATTCGTTTTATAAATAAACATGTGCTTTTGACGCATGTCTGCTACATATTACAGGTTACAGGTTCTTGGACAGAAAACAGTGAAAACGATGAAAAGACGATGCAAAAGTGGACTTTGACCAACAAACAAAAGACTCTTGATCAAGCCTACATCAAAGATAAAATTCACAAAGTACAAGGCAATGCAAGGTCCAAGATTACAAAACGAACGGTTAAAAGTCCACCGTAATTATTCACTGGAGATCTGGAAGAAACATAGAAGCTATTTTAATAAAAGAACCAAATAATAAGGAAGCCCAAAGACAGAAGAGCCCACAAAGGAAATTTCAAGGCCCAATACTTCCTTTTAAAGAGACAGAGACATAAAATTTTACCAAAGCTTGGAGTCTACTTTGACTAGGTCTTCATAAGGATATTTTGGTAAATGTAGACGTGCGAATCAATTGTAACCTAGGGTTTCCTATCCTCTATAAATAGGAACTCTAAATCATTGTAAAGGCTATGCCTCCCTATGCCTCTTTTTATAAATAAAATTTAGATTTCTTTTGGAGAGCATCGATGCCTCTTTTCATTTCAGAAATTCAGATCTGACAAGTCTTGTGTTGATGTTTGGAGAGAGCCAACTGTAAAGTAAGTAGATTTATTTAATTGCTCTAGTTTAGATTTCAATTCTTGCCCTAGGTAATTTTTCATTCTCTGCCCTAGTTTAGATTTAATTCCTTGCCCTAGTTAGATCTTTAATTTCTTGCCCTAGTTAAATTTAATTCTTTGCCCTAGATAAATAATAGATTTAGTTTTTATATTTAATAATAAATCCGAACACCCATCGGAATTAACTCGTTTGAGCGATTAGGAAATTCACAACATCCCTGTGGACCGACCCGTATTCACCGGCTAGCTACCAAGCGACACCGTTCTTGATTGCGGTAATTATATTTTTGAGATCAATCAGGTTCTTACAATCATAAAGAAATAAACAAAGACATTATCCAAATGATTACAATGGCAAAACCTCAGATCCAGGGCATGGATTAAGGAATTTGAAAGTAAGGCCATCTAGAGTCTTTCTGGCCTTTCTGATCATTCTCGTGTGCATCCTCTCGCGCTCACGCATGTCAAGATCTTCGGCAAGGCCCCCCATCCTTCGATAAGTAGCAATTATCGTCGTCTGTTGAAAAATTTGATGCAGAATGTCGATGAGGCTATCTCGCCGTTTCTTCGAGATCAGCCCCGACAGGTACACTGAATGCACCTTGTCCTCGGCATCATCCAGCGCATTAAGCGGCATGGCCTCGTGAAACCCCGGAAGTGCTCTCCAAATTGATCACAGCACGACTTTCAAAAGAGCAGAACGGCGAGGAAGCAACCAACCAATGCGTGCGTTCAGACGACCCATAATCTCCGCACACTGGGCATCTGTAAACTCTTGGTTTTGGTGACGACCCTGTACGCGGATATCCTCATAAGTGATGAATTCGTGCAGACTGTATAAATGAACAGCCATAATGCCTGAAGGAAACATCATTGGAAGATTAGCAATAAAAAAGATACAAGGAGTTAAACTCCTCGAGAGCAATGCTCTGCAGACATGAGTGACACCAGTCAAAATCAGTTATGAGGAGAATTTGAAGAAAATCCCCTGAGAACATTGAGAGCTTTTCTCTGGAAAAATGATATAATTCATCAAAAAATAAAATCTTTTTGGAGAGTAAAGGCTCTATTATTGGAACCCTAATAGGGTTCTCCTTAGTTCTTTTTAGATCTCTTTTAGACCTGTAGAGCAAAGCTCTGCTAAGTGAAACCCTAAATGGGTTTTCTTTAGATCAAGGATCTATTGAGAGCAAGGCTCTTAAAATTGGTTTAATTCAATCTAATTTAATTTTTACCTAAATTTTTTTCAGAGTTTCAACTCCTAAAGGTGCTTGAACAAAAGAGTAAGGCTCTGAATAAAAATTCTTATGAAGAGATGGCGCGACGGTTGGAATTGAGAGCCGAATGCAAATGCAAATCTAAGCAAGAAGGTCCTATTTAGAGCATTGAGAGCCGTTTCAAATTCCTAAAGGTCCTATTTATAGGCATTGAGAGCCGTTTCAACTTCCAAAAGATGGCGCGACGGTTGGAATTCTGCCACCGCTGCGCTCACGTTTGGGGTCGCGTAAGTGCAACGGTGGGGGGAGGGCATTTGTTTACCCCAATCAGAGCAAAGCTCTGTTCAAATTCCAAGGCGGGAAACGAAGCAACGCTTCTGTTTCCCCCAATCAGAGCAAAGCTCTGCTTTGAAATTAAAATTAAAGTTAAAGTTAAAATAATTGAAGCAACGCTTCAGCTGAACTGCGCTCTGCGCTGCATGACATGAGTCAGCACTCTGCGCTGCGCGACACGTGTCAGCGCAGTTGCGCTGCGCTCTGCGCTGCACAACACGTGTCAAGCACAAGTGCACTTGCGCCAACTGTGCCAGCACTAAAACAGAATTAAAATTCTGGAAAGATCTTTCTGATCTTATTAAAACAATAAGATTATCTTCTGTAAAACAGAAGCCCTTGGATCAAAGATCCAACGGTGGGGAAAAATCCCTAAATCACTCAGAGAAAGATCTCTTTAACTGGTTTAACAAATCAAATAACACTATAAAAAGGCCCCTAGACTCCAAGTCTAAAACACATTGAGATTAACACAGAAAGAACTCAGAGAAATCTTCTGAAAACTTTGAAAGAACTCAGAGAAAGAAAAAGGTAAAAACCTTTGAATAAAAGAAGAATTTTCTTCTAAAAAGATCAGTGATCTAAAAAAAACAAGATCAAGATCTTGAAAAAAAAATATAATAATAAGAAGAAGTAATTTACTTCTTCATTAGATCTTTCTGATCTACATAAAAGCATTGCCTTTTGATGAACCATTGGTTCTCGAATCTTAAAAGATTCTTTTCTTTGATCCAAAATTGGATCAAGATATTAAACAGTGCCTTGCACTTTTGAAATTTGCACTGTTGCGCTCCTTAGATTGGCGCAAGCCACCAGGGAGCGCCACGTGTCAGCCCCAGAACAAACTGCGCTATGCGCTTCTAAAACAGAGCACTGCTCTCATAAATTGGCGCAAGTCATCAGAGCGCGCCACGTGTCACCTCTGATGCGCTGGCGCTTTGCGCTCTTTAATTGGCGCAAAGCGCCTGACAAGCCACGTGGCGCTCTGTCAGACTAATTGATGCAGTGCATTATTAAAAAGAAGGGACATAGCCTAATTAAAAGGCCTAACAGGCCTAATAAAAATGCAATGCATTATAAAAGGGATAGAGCCCAAACAAAGGCCTGTCAGACCAAAACAGATGCTGTGCATCATTTAAAAAAGGGCAGAGCCCAAATAAAGGTCTAATAGACCAAACAAAAATGCCATGCATTATCAAATAGGGGCAGAGCCCTAGTAAAGGCCTAACAAGCCAAATGCAGATAAAACGTTGAACATTTTCAACTGGACTTAGCCCAATTCTGGCCGTAAGTCCTCAAATTAAATTGAACCGAGCACAACTGCTCTCTCAAATTAATTTACACCCAGTTCAAGGGTACATCTCTGAACTCCTCTGATATTTGTCGTTGTAATTCTTCAATGTCGTCAGAGAGGTGACGGGTCCCGATAACCACACATCAATATGGACTGTGGGGTCCTTAAACTCATGGACTGACGCGTCCTTAAACTTATGGACTAATGCGTCCTTAAACTAACATTTTTCCCTAAAACGGGAGCAATAGACCACTATATCCCTAAAATGGAACAATAGAGCCCAAACGCTCTTTTGTCGGATCTAAACAATCCCGTTAAGTTGATCTTAGTCTCAAATTGGACTAACGTATCCTTAACAAATGTTTAAGTTGATCTTAGCCCCAAATATGGCTAACGTATCCTTAAACCAAAACCCCAAACCCAAATCTAAGAAAATACGGATTTGGACTAATCCACGTCCTACGGGTGACGACATAAATTAGTCTCCGTATACAATCCACGGGCAACCACAAACAAAACAAACACCCACGACACGAAGTGAAATTCTGGTGAAGGAGAAAGTTGTTACCGCGATGCGGTAGCGTAATTAACTGCAGGGGCTTGCGCCTGCAGGGAAGAGCGTCCCCGCAATAAAAAACCCCTCAAGCGAGGGGGAATCTGACGAAGTCTGCTACATCGGCCGCATCCGTCTAAACCTTCGATACACGGTGCCATAAATCAACTTGGCATCTTGGAGAGGTGGACGGATAAAACCAAATAGCATCTGCCCCAAATCTCAGGCAAGACGTCCCTGTCTTGGCCGCCATTCGGAGGGGAACAGCAGCGCTCTGCAAAAGAGTGACATCTGTCAACTCTAATGATGAAGGGAATAAAAATTCCCCAAAAAAGATTCTGAAGAGCTATACTCAGTGAAGATGATGGAGTAACCCATCAAAACCCCTAAAAAAGCAAAACTTTACTAAGTTAAAAACTCCAAGATCTTCAAGATCTATGAACAAACTCTAAGAGTTCTTCATGAAAGATGAACATATCTATGACCTGAGAAGAGTAAGGCTCTGTTAATTGGTAAAACCCTAAATTTTTTTTTTTAGATCTATGATCTGAGAAGAGCACGTCTCTGTTAATGGGTAAAACCCTAAAACATTTTTAAGATCTACGATCTAAGAAGAGCAAAGCTCTGTTAATAAGTTCAATTCTTACCAAATTTAGGAAGAGTTTTGACTCTAAGAAGTTTTTTTAAGGCAGAGTGCTTAGCTCTGAAGGAGAATTAAATTCTCAAGAACAAGAAAAAAGAATATGAACAAACAGTCATCTCAAGGGCTAAATGCCCTATTTATAGGCGCTGGAAGTTGGTTCAACTTCCAAGTTGATCCAATGGTGGAAAAGCTGCCACCGCTACACTCACGTGTGAGCCACATGAGTGCAACGGTGGGGGGGCATTTGTTTCCCCCAATCAGAGAGCAAAGCTCTATTTAAAATTTCAAAATTTGAAATGAGCCAGCGCCTCATAAGAGCGCTCGCGCCAAGAGCGCCAGCGCTAGGAGTCAAAGACTCTGAAGCAGCGCTCACGTGCAAAACACGAGAGCGCTCGTGCCAAGAGCGCCAGCGATAAAGACTCTGAGGCAGCGCCTTACGTGCAAAGCACGAGAGCGCTAACGCCAAGAGTCAAAGACTCTGAGACAGCGCCTCGCTTGAAAAGCACGAAAGCGCTAGCGCTAGAACTAAACGTTCTCCATTTTTGGATCAAAGATCCAACGAAGATGATTAAAAATCATCAAATTACCAGAATAAAATTCGGTTGAGGAAATACTCCTCAAATCTTTCCAAACAGGAAAGATCGTGCTCTGTAAATCAGAGCACCGTTGGATCAAAGATCCAATAGTGATTAAAAATCACCAAGATACATAATAAGTTCTGTATAGGAAAATATTTTCCCAATCTTGTTAAAAACAAGAAAATTGTATTCTGTAAAACAGAAGCCCTAGGATCAAAGATCCAATGGTGGGGAAATATCCTCAAATCAATCAGAGAAAGA
Organism: Agapanthus africanus; assembly: GCA_030015575.1. NCBI lineage: Eukaryota > Viridiplantae > Streptophyta > Magnoliopsida > Asparagales > Amaryllidaceae > Agapanthus > Agapanthus africanus. The sequence continues at coordinate 466,159,560 of CM057343.1, forward strand.
TTTCCTTAACTGATTCAACAAATCAGCCTCCCCTATATAAAGGACCCAAGACTTCAAGTCTTGCAGAGAAGAACCCCCCCATAAACTTCAAGTTCTCAGAAAAGAAAAAAGCAAGCTCTAAGAGGAAGAAATTTTCTTCAAGGTAAATGATAATAAGTGAAATTATAACATCTTCTTGATTTCTGACAGTTTAACTCTCACATCATAAGAACTCGGTTCTTTTTCTAGATCACAGATCCATAAGACAAGGTTTTTCACAAAAACAAACAGATCATAGTATCTCATCAAAAAAAGAAGAACTTAATTCTTAGATCCATGAGATAAAATCTCTTATAAACCGAGAATTTAATTCTCAGAGCACAGAACTGATCAGAGCTACCAGAGAAGAGCCTTAGCGCTCTAATTTAAAAAGAAGCGCCTTAACGCTCTAAGTCTGGCGCTCAGTGCCCAGTGCTCCAAGCGCTATTTTAAAAGAAGCGCTTTAGCGCTCCAAGTCTGGCGCTCAGCGCCAAGCGCGCCACGTACTCCTCACGTGGGCACTATTTTATAAGAAGCGTCTTAGCGTTCCAGGTCTGGCGCTCAGCGCCAAGCGCGCCACGTGCTCCTCACGTAGGCGCTATTTTAAAAGAAGCGCTTTAACGCTCCAGTGCTTCAAATATGGCGCTCATCGCCTGTCGCTCAGCGCCAAGCGCTCTACGTGCTTCCTACATGGGCGCTATCTCAGAAGAAGTGCCTCAGCGCTCTAAGTATGGCGCTCATCACCAAGCGCTCTGTACATAAAGCGCTCTGCGCTACAAAGAGTGTTCAACACTCAATAAAAGACAAAAAGAAAAAAGGATGTCAGAACCCAAATTAATGCTCAACATTATTGAACAAGAAGGGACTGAGCCCAAACAAATGTTCAACACCCAAACAAATGTTCAACATTTTAATCAAAACTGAGTGGGCTGAGCCCACGTTGACCATAAGTCCTTAACGCAGACCAACTGAGTCCATGTGCTCACAATTGGTCTTAGTCTCAAACCTGAATACAGATCTCCCAACCAACATTGGTTCAAGAGTACATTTCTTCATTCCTCTGATATGTGTCGTTGTAATTCTTCAACGTCTTTAGAGAAGTGACGGGTCCCGAAAACCAGATATTCCCTGGACTATGATGTCCTTAAACTTATGGACCACAACGTCCCTAAACTAAACTCTATAGACTATGACGCCATTAAACTATGGACTATGATGTCCTTAAACTTATGGACCACAACGTCCCTAAACTAAACCCCATAGACTATGATGTCTTTAAACTCCACGGACTGTGATGTCCTTAAACCCAATGGACCGCAATCTCCCTAAACTAAAACGATAGAGTCTAAACACTCTTTCGTTGGATTTAAATGATCCCATAATCCCGTTGAGTAGATTTTAGTCTAAAATTAGACTAACGTATCCTCAACAAACGTTTGAGTTGACCTTAGTCTAAAACAAGACTAACGGTCCTTAAACCAATCCAAACCCAAATCTAAGAAAATACGGATTTGGACTAATCCACGTCCTACGGGCGACAACATAAATTAGTCTTCGTATACAATCCACGGGCAACCAAAAATAAAACAAACACACGCAATACGAAGCGACCTTCTGGAGCAGGAGAAAGTGGTTACCGGGATGCGGTAACGTAATTAACTGCAGGGGTTTGCGCCTGCAGGGAAGAGCGTCCCCACAATCAAAAACCCCTCACAATGAGGGGGAATCTGACGAAGTCTGCTACAACGGCCGTATCCGTCTAAACCTCCGATACACGGTGTCATAAATCAACTTAGCATCTTCGGAGAGGTGGACGGATAAATCTAAATAGCATCTACCCCCAAATTCAGGCAAGACGTTTGTCTTCCCGGTATTCGGCGGCGAACAACGAGCTCTCTCCAAATCAGTCTTGTGAGATATCTTTTTGGAGAGAGTGATCCATGAGTAAGTGGGTGAACCACCACGCTTAGAATCCTTCAAACTAAACCCCTTTAGTATGGTGTTAATGTACCTGGATTTGGTACACTCCCAACATCCACTTAGATCTATCACCATAGATCATAATCCACAAGATATAATAGGTATCATCCAGATCTTCCATGGAGAATCCTTGTGATAAGAGGAGCTTGACCGAGTGTAGCATAGGAAACACTTACCTATCAAGAGTATGTCATCTACGTACAATACGTATAACACAACCTTACTCTCTACAACCTTCTTGTATATACAAGGTTCATCTACCTTTTTGATGAAGTCAAACTCTTTGACCGTTACATCAAAACATATATTCCAACTCCGCGATACTTGCTATAATCCTGATGGACTTAAGCATAGCTTTGAAAGTCTCAACTTTTCCATTTACACAAAGAATCTTCTCAAGATCCAATTTGCTCCCAATGGGTTTTACCCCTTTAGGTGCAACATTCAAAGACATACTTTGTTGGTGTACATGGATTCCATCTTTGATTGCATAGCATTCGGTCATTTCATAGAGTCCCCACTCGTAATGGCCTGCCTGAACCTAGTTGGGCCATCATCAACCATGATGCAATCCTCACTCCCACTGTCACCGAGAATATCGAAGTATATCTCGAGTGGATGAGGAACCCTACCGGATTTGCGGAGAGGCTGAGGTTAGTTGGAGACTATTGAATCCTTTGGTTCTACTAAATCGTCAGCTGTTAGTTTGTCAAGCTAGAACAACTTCCAGTTCTACCTCATGACTACAAATTTCTTCACAAGAAATTCCTTTTCTAAAAAGGTGGCATGCTGAGAAACAAAACACCTTTTGCTCCTCAGTGTGGTAGAAGATATTCCCTCATGAATGTTCGGGATATCCAACAAACTTATACAGAACTGACCTTGCCTCGAGCTTGTCCGGATTTTGCTTTTCAACATAGGTCG